>CM033739.1:17008370-19408370 GCA_019671005.1 Hibiscus mutabilis | reverse complement strand
TCGTATCGATACGACTCTCTATGCGTTTCGATACAGGGGGTTGGGACGAAAAAGTTTATTTCCAGTAGCTGAGACCCGTATCGAAACACCCCTTGTTGTACCGGTATGCTAAGACCAAAATGGCCTAGGCGTATCGAAACACCATCCCGCGTACCGATCCCTCAAGCCTAAAAATGCCTAGCCATGTAACATCTACTTTTTTCATAAACCTGGCTTTGATACTAACAAATGTAACCCTCTTAACCCGATCTAGCCGAAACAGAGCTAAAAGGATCACATTAAGTTTGCCGAAGCAAACCTGAGCTAATAACATAAGCCGAGACCTTTTTTATTTTTATCTTGTGTAAATGCATCAATTTAATTCCTAAGGTGAACATGCATCAGCGGTAAATGTTACATTGTATTCAGATTGCAAAGTAGGGTTCAATTGCTTGTATTTCAATGGCATTTACTTGTAAGAAGCCTTAAGTGCTTGATTAGTGATTGGAATTGCGTTTTGAATGTTGAGTTGGAAGCATGACTAGAGACGATGTGTATAATGGTGTTAGGCTTTTTAGGTTTGCTTAAAATGTTGGTATGTTGATGTTAAGCATGCTCTTGGTGTTGTATGATGTTTAGATATGTGTTGAAGGTGTTTAGAATGAGACAAAGTGTCATATGTTAGACCTGGAGGTCATTACAGTCCTCAACGTACCAATACAGGCTCCCTGGTGTTGGTACTTGGGGTTTGGGAGGCTCAATTCATCAAAAATTAATGAAGGGTATCGGTATGTCTAGCCATTGTATCGGTAAGCCTTGATGAAATTTTTTACTGCTTTCGGTACACGGGCTCCTATACTGGTACGCCTTCTAGCTACTGGAATTTGATTTTTGAAAACAAACTACAAGGGATCGATACGGGGGGTGAACTGTATTAGTACGGGCTTACTCAGCATATTGTATTGATACAAAACTTGGAGTATTGATACGCAAGGTCGTTAAGTTGGTTGAATCGTATCAATATGGGGATAGCTCGTATCGGTGCAGAGTGTACAATTTTATGCTTTTGTCCGCTAAAGTTTGGAAGATGTGCAATTTGGTCCCTAAATGTTATGTATGCAACTTGGATGATCTTTTGGAGCTGGAATTTAACATGTGATCATTTAAATGGATTAATGAAGGATTGGTAAATTGGATTTCAAATTAAGTCCCTATAATTTATGGAAATTACATTTTGGTCCCTCAAGTGCGTATTCAAGCAATTGAACCCTACTTTGCAATCTGAATACAATGTAACATTTTCCGCTGATTCATGTTCACCTTAGGAATTAAATTGATGCATTTACACAAGATAAAAATAAAAAAGGTCTCGGCTTATGTTATTAGCTCAAGTTTGCTTCGACAAACTTAATGTGATCCTTTTAGCTATGTTTCGGCTAGATCGGGTTAAGAGGGTTACATTTGTTAGCATCAGAGCCAGGTTTACGAAAAATTGGGATTTTGTTGATGTTGTTCATTGTTGTTTTCTATGCACGATGATTGTTTATACATGCAGTGATTGGTATATGCTATGTTGGGGTATTTTTAGGGACACATTGCCTTATTACTACAGTTATAAAATGATTTTGATTGGAAATGAAAGTCTTGGGTCCTTGCTTGAAGTTGACCTGTTTATTTTTGTTTTGGTGTAATTATCATACCTTAGATACGTTTTTACGTGATGCCACCAAGGAGAGAGTTATGATCGAGAATGAATGCCACTGCTAGAGGGTAGGAAGTTGAGGGTGAGATAGTACATCCTGAGGGATTGCCACCTCCTCTGCCTAGTGGAGCAAGTACCACCTAAAACAACCATCAAGTAATTAAAGTTTAATGGACTAAACCGATCCCTCAAGCCTAAAAATATATTACATGATCTCTAAGTGTAAAGTTGTGCTTGATGGTTGGTTTAATTACATTTATGATTTCATGATACATGAAAAAAGAAGTTACATGTTACGTGACAGAGAAATACATGATATACATGATAGAAATGTTATTGATATATGATAGACATGTTACAAGATACATGATAGAATACATGATATGCAAATGATTGCATAATGAAAACATGACCATGATAGAATACATAACATATGTACATTGTGATATACTTGCCATGTTATAGAGAAAACGAAATGCACTTATATAATGAAATACTGTATTACATTATTTCAGGATTTTAAAATAAGTAAGTTTAACTGCCTCACTAAGTTAGTACTTAGCGCGTGTCTTATGTCACACGTAGGTTTCCTGGAAATCGTCTATCGAGGAGGAGCAGAAATTTGTGAAAATCAAGTTAAATTCAATAAGTACATCTTTACCATAATTTGATAGACTAGTGGGCATGTAAGTATTTTAAAGTTGAACTGTCTACATCATAAGTTTACAACGTAATCAAATGCTTTTATGGTTGGATAAGTTTAAAAATATGAATTGTTAACAATAGCAAAATCTTTGGTATGGTTAAAATGTTGTTTAGCCCTAAACGCGTAAAAATTTTAAAATCAAGAAAGGGTATAGGCAGCGTGCGTAGTTTTCACCCTAAATTATATTGTTTTTATTTTAATAATTCAATTATAAATTTTGTAATCAAATTCAGGGTCAAAACTAGCTGCACCTAGACAACATAGTTTTAAATTTAAATCCTAGAAAGGGTTAAACTACAAATTAAATTTTGGTATAAAAAATGTATTTACAAGTCAAGATTTCTTCCAATGATTTCATAACATATTTAATGTATATTAGGTTTATGAGTATACGTTAAGGGTGTTACAATTATCCCCTGTTTTAAACACATACAACCAGAGGATAAATGCATTAAAATGCATTCAAATAATTGCCAAACAACAATCTCCCGCAACTCCCAAGTTGCCCACTCAAAAACCATCCAAAACATACCGAAAACACCATCAAACGTTTCTAAGACTTAACCCAGCCATAAAAAAAACAATTCAAGCCTTCAATCAACATCTAACAACATCCAAAAACCCTTTCCTAACATCCTTTTACCTCCAACAAAGATTAAACTCGAATATCACCACAATAACTCAAAACTAGCAACCTAGCTAATTAGAGATTCAAGTGTTTCGGGATTCTATTGATAAAAACAACTTATCAACATCAAAATACATCCAAAACATATATTAAATCCATCTCAATTACTAGAAATCAAATCCACTTCGAAAATCACCATGATTCATCCAAATTTCCAAAATAACTCAATCAAACATGGATAAAACATTAAAAACACATTACAACTTATAAATCAAGGATCAAATACTTGGGAATATCAATAAAGAACCATTTAACAGAGGAGATCACAGACCTTATCCCTGTTATGTGATTTCTCTCTCAATTGGCTTGTTAAAAGCTAAGAAAATACAAGATTTCAATGAGATTTTGCAAAACAAATTTAAAGGAACAAATTAAAATCAATAATCTGAGTGAAATGAGTTCTTTACCTCTGGATTTTGATAAAACTCTAAGTGTTTGGAAGAAAAGAAGTTGAGAGAAAAAGTTTAGGAAAAAGTTACATGAAATTCTTTTAAAAGCTAATAACTAACTTTAGATATTTAATCCATTTTAACAACCTTTTAAAACACATGATTAAAATGATTTAATTGAAGGGAGAAACCACCAGAAAACACTTGGTAGATTAGCTCCTTAAGGATTCTAAGGATTTGACCCTTTTGATTTTAGTCACTTAAAACAGTTTTCAAAAATAGCATTTTAGTCACTAACACAAAATAGCATATTTTCGATTTCCATTTTCGGAAATTGATTCCATCAAAAATCAATTTATATTAAAATATGATTTTTACCTATTTTTCCATATTTTTATCGTACCGAAAAATATACGGTCCCGAATCTAACTCAAATCTCTAACCCGATCCACTAGACCATCTAATAAACCTCAAAACCGCTAAGCCCAAAACCGGGGTGTTACAACTCTCCCCTACTTCAGAAATTTCCTCCTCAAAATTACTTGGAGGAAACAGATGCGGAAATTGCTCCTTCATATCCGCGTTGCTTACCCAAGTAGCTTCCTCAACATCTCGGTGTTGCCGTAAGACTTTTACGAGCTCTATCATTTTACCACGTAGGACTTTCTTACTGGTATCAACATTCTCTAGGGGTTCCTCATTGAAGGCTATATCCAGCCTCAACTCCATATCCTCGACCGACATAACATGGGATGTATCTGGCCAATATCTCCTCAACATCGAAACATGGAACACATTGTTAATTTTCTCCAGCTCGGGAGGCAACCTCAACCGATATGCCACAGGACCCACACGCTCAATAACCTCGTATGGTCTAATGAACCTCGGACTAAGCTTACCCTTACGTCTAAATCTCATCACCTTTTTCCATGGTGACACCTTCAATAATACGCGATCGCCCACAGCAAATTCAACCTCCTTACACTTCAAATTTGCGTAAGATTTCTGCAGATTCACAGCCGCTTTCAATCGATCACAAACAAGCTTAACCTTCTCATCTGTGTCTTTCAACACATCCGGTAGGGTAACATGCTTTTCCCCCCACCTCAGCCCAACATAAGGGCGTACGACATATGTGGTCATATCGTTCATAAGGTGTCATCCGTATACTCGTCTGATAACTGTTGTTGTAAGAAAACTCAAATAAAGGCAAATGCTTCTCCTAGGTTCCTTGGAAATCAATAATATAGCATCTCAGCATATCCTCCAAATCCTGGATAACTCGCTCAGCCTGTCTATCCGACTGGGATGATACGCGATACTAGAACTCAACCTCGAACCCAAGGCCTAGTGCAAACTCTTCCAAAACCTTGTCGTAAACCTCGAATCCTTATCCGAAATGATGGATTTAGGTACACCATGCAAGTGCACAATCTCCGCTATATACAAATCTGCCAACTTGTCCAAGGTATACGTTGTATGCACTGCAAGAAATGTCCACACTTTGTGAACCGATCAACAATCACCCAAACGGAATCCTTCTTAGCTGGTGTCAACGGCAACCCTGCTACAAAATTCATGGTGATTCTCTCCTATTTCTACTCTGAAATTTTTAGCTGTTGCAACAACCTGGAGGGAAATTGATGTTCAGCCTTGACCCGCTGACATACCATGCACTTGGACACAAACTCATCCACGTTATTTTTCAACCCAACCTAGTAGTATACCTCTTTCAAATCACGATACATCTTAACACTACCAGGATGCATAGCAAAAGGGTCAAATAGTGATGCCAGATGATTCGGAGTTGACCATCATCATCAAAATGGAAATCTATCAGATTACCAACTCCTATGTCCTTAACATGCTCAACCAACGAATCATTAAACGGTTTCTTAGCTTTAATCAATTGCGATAACGTAGGCTTGACTTGCAATTCATCCAGTAAACCACCCTCCCGCATCACACTCAACCTTGCAAACATAGCTCGAAGCTCAACCGCAACCTTACAACTTAATGCATCCGCCACTATATTGGCTTTACCAGGATGATACTCAATGGTCAAGTCATAATCCTTAAGCAACACCAACCATCTATGTTGCCTAAGATTCAAATATTTTTGGGACATCAAATACTTCAAGCTTTTATGATCCGTGAAGATCACGCACTTCTCACCATAGAGGTAATGTCACCAGATTTTTAGAGCGAAAACCACATCTGCATGCTCCAAATTATGACTTGGATAATTGCGCTCATGAACTTTCAACTTCCTCGATTCAAAGGCCAGAACCTTCCTATCCTGCATCAGTACACAACCTAAGCCAACATACGACGCATCACTATAAACCACGAACTCCCTACCAGATTTAGGCTGAATCAACACAGGAGCATGTGTCAGAACTTCCTTCAACTTCTCAAAACTATGTTACTTCTTCTCCATCCATACATACAGAACATTCTTCTGTAACAACTTGGTCAACGGTGCCGCAATACTCGAAAACCCCTCAACAAAACGGCAATAATAACCAGCCAACCCAAGAAAAATATGTACCTCTGATACAGACTTAGGTGGCTTCAATTTGAGAATAGCCTCAATCTTCTGTGGATCAATGCGTATACCCTCCGCGGAAACCACATGACCTAGGAATGTCACTTCCTTAAGCCAAAACTCGCACTTGCTTAACTTAGCATATAACTGATTATCCTTCAACACTTACAACACAATCCGCACATGTCGAACATGCACTTCCTTGGTACGTGAGTACACGATAATATCATCTATGAATACCACTACAAACTGATCAAGATACTCATGGAACACTCTATTTATCATATCCATAAATGTAGTCGGGGCATTTGTCAACCCAAAAGGCATGACCAAAAACTCATAATGCCCATATCTCGTACGGAACGCGGTCTTATGCACATCCACATCCTTAACCTTCAACTGGTAATACCCTAATCTTAAATCTATCTCAAAAATCACCACTGCTCCACAAAACTGATCGAACAAGTCATCAATCCGCGGTAACAGATACATGTTCTTTACCGTCAACTTATACAAGTGACCAGAATCAATGCACATATGCATCGTACCATCTTTTTTTCAAGAAGAGAAAGGCGCTCCACACAAGGAAATACTTGGTCGAATGAACCCATGGTCCAACAACTCCTCAGGCTGCGACTTCAACTCCTTCAATTCTTTCAATGCCATCCTATAAGGAGTAATGGATACCAGTGTTGTACCCTCATAAGTCTCAATGTGAAACTCCACCTCCTTATTCAGACGTAAACCCGATAACTCCTCAGAAAAAACCTCAGGAAAGTTACACACAGTCTGAATGTCCTGCACTCGAACACCCTTAGCTTCTGAATTCATAACAATAGCCAAAAAAGCTTGGCAGTCATCAAACATCATCTTCTCCGCTCTAACAGCAAAACCACATTAGACAGAAACTTAATATTCTTACCAACCACCACAACTTCATAGTCGTTGGCCAACCTCAAGGATATCCTTTTGGATTCACAATCCACAACTTCTCTATGCTCACTCAACCAATCCATACCCAAAATGATATCAAAACCATGGAATGGGAATTCCATCAGATCTTTGGTAAACTCATGCCCTTGCACCACCAAAGGGCAACGCCGATACAACCTACTTGTTGTAACCGTCTCCCTAAAAGAACTTGTGACTAACATGCCAACATCTAAGATCTCAACAGGAACATTCAGCAAAGATGCATGTTCACTCAAGATATATGAATGCGTGGACCCCGAATCAATTAAAGATACAATGACAAAGATTGCAAAGTAAAACTACCTGTGATTACATCCGTGTCATTATGACCCTCACGGTGAGCAAAGACCCGAGCCGGTCCACCACCTTCAGGTCTCACTGCTGCAGCATGAGCCATGCCCCTTTGAACATACTCACGCCTCTGAAAGTTACCCCTGCCACGACCTTGGCCCATAGCAGGTGTAGCAACCTGCGCTGGTACATCTCTCGCAGCCCGAGGAAAATCACGCTTCAAGTGATCAGATGATCCACAAATCCAACAAGCTCTAGTATTACCCAGTACATAACCAACTCCACCACCACGCCTATGATCTGGCTTATGCCTCTTGTCCTTGAACCTCCTATTCTACCTCCCAGAATAGCTAGAGTCCGCCACTCTTTTACCCAAGTTCACACCTACAGCCTGAACTGGTGCACCCAAAGACTGCTCAATATCCTTGGCCCGGTTGACCAACACATCAAAATTTGTGTAATCTATGGCCATGAGGTACATCTTAATGTCCTTTACAAGTCCATAACGGAACCTGTCACATCTTTGTTGGTTATTTGGCACCAACTCCAGAGCATACTGACTTAACCGGACAAACTTTACCTCGTATTCAGCAACAGACATGCTTCCTTGAGAAAGCGACATAAAATCGCGCTTGTTCATATCCAAGTACTGAGCACCAAGGTACTTCCTCTTGAAAGCTCTCCGAAAGAACTCCCAAGTAACATCTGCCTTAGGAATGCCAATAGTGGTCACCCACCAATGGTATGCATCCCCCTGTAGAAGAGATACAATGCAACCTAGCTTACACTACTCGCTGTATCCCATCTGATCCATAATGCGGACCATCTTTTCCAGCCAACCTTCGGCTGCCTCAAGGCTCAAACCTTGAAACTCCACACCTCCTAAACTCCTCAAATGCTCCAAGGGTAAACCTTGATTTTCCACCATAGCAGGTACTGGTGCCTGCGCCTGTACTCCAGCCATTGCTGCCTGAAAGCTCCTGTTATCGTCTGTACTAACAGAGTCAAATCGCCATACACTGGCACTTAATGAACCTTGAGTGCTTCATCCGTCCCAACTTCAACTAGAGGAACCATGGGAGAAGGATGAGGTAAAAATGAGGGAGATTCTCTTTTGTCTCGTTATTCTGCCTAATCCCGGTAGTGTTACCTATAGACCGTGTCTCACGTCGAGCCATGCTAACAAAGCATTAAAACAAATTAGAGTTAGGCTAGCATCAGGCAAATGATCCATTTAACTTTAAAACTCATTTAAAATCCTCGGTAATAGGCAATGTGTCCCCAATCATACCCCAACAAAACATTAAACAATCACCGAGAATTTACACAATCACCGTGCAGTTCAAACAACATCATTTTAACAAGCAACAACATCCAAACTTTTCACAAACCTGGCTCTAAAACCAACAAATGTAGCCCCCCTCAACCCGGCCTAGTCGCCAGACCGAACCGAGCAAGTTATATTAGGTTTACAGAGGTAAACCGGAAAGATTAACCTTAAAACATGACCCTTTTTAATTTTCTTTTATCTTATCTAGATGCATTAAAGCTTTCCTACATGATCATTATGTTCATAGGTGATCACTCATCTTAGTCGGGCATCGTAACGATATCCAATTGACCATGAACACGAAAAAGGGACCAAATTGTAAATTCGACAACTTTAAAGGGCTTTTCTAACTTTTAAGTTATCAACCTTTAATTAAGTTCATTTCATGCTTGCATGCCAAAAATCATATTCAAACAATCATTTATGCCCAAATAATTGGCGAAACAAGAATCAAGGACTAAAATGAAGGAAAATAGAAATTGCCTCAATATGACATCAACAGAATTAACGACCCCCGTATCGATAGGGTATGACCCGTATCGATACGGTTGTGAACTTGCCCTTTCGATATGGCTCACCCCGTACCGGTACACCATTTCGAGTATAAGATATGTTTTTAGAAGTTCTTGCATACCGTACCGATACGGATCAATTAGTGTTTTAATATGCAATATTGCTACATCCGTACCGATACGGTTCCATTGGTGTTTCGGTACATGGGATCTATTTCAAAAAGCAATATTCCAATAACCACATAACATTTTGATATGCCCCTGCCTGTACCGATACACCCTGGCCAATTTTGCCTAGCCGTACCGATACGGTCCCTTGCGTATCGGTACTCTTGGGCCTGTAATGTCAAATTTAGCTGGTTTTTCATTCAATTCTAGATGCACTTGGCCCCTAACAACTTGTAAACATACATATCAACCCTTGATTATACACAATCTAACATTTATACAAAGTTAGGCAACCACAACAACATCATGCTACCAAAGGACCAATCTAGAGGCTTGCTTCCTAAACCACTTTGCCAAACATACCAAAATGCACAATTAGACCATTCTCGACATAAGCAACATACCAACACACTCAACATAGCATACTAAACTTGGTCCAACCAGCACAACATGGCAAACCACAAGGAAACTCTAGATGCATCCCTAGTCATCCATCTAGCCTCAACTTTAGACAAGAACAACATCAAATTGAGCAACATATAACCATCATAAAAAACAAACACATTTAAATCCACAATGAAACAAATGTACATCTCCCCAAAATCCATGGTGAGCACATTGCCTTGTTAACCAGAAACTTAAACCGAATGCATACTCAAAAGTAGTTTATCCTTTGGATCCTTGCAAACCTTGCCTTTGCTACCTCGAACTTTAGAGCTCTGCATCATTAGGAAAAGAGAGCGTAAGCACACATGCTTAGTGAGGAGGCTCATAAACAATGATGCATAAAACCATTTAAAAACCACATGCTTGTTTTTTTCAAAACATGCTTACAACCTAAGCATTTTCCATTATTCCAACCGAATCAAAACAAAATAACCTATATAAAATCATAAACAATCCATGCTTGAATTCCAAAGCGTTTTTACCAAACCATGCTTATATTTCGAAAGCATTATAAACAATGTTCAACACATGAACTTTCATATATATTCGCATTTATGGTGACCCGCATAGACTACCTCTATCTTATACATATATCGGATACACGGATCTCTCATACCATGCCTAGTTAAGCCGCATGATATCCCAAGCCTTGCCTAGTTAAATCGCAAGATTTGATACCTTCGCCTAGTTAAACCACAAGATTTCACCCTTTCCTAGTTAAACCACAAGAGTACCGACCTTGCCTAGTTAAACCGTAAGATCACCATCGATTTGGGTTGCCTAGTTAAACTGTAAGCCCCAAATGATGTCCTAATAGTCCAAGTGGCCTAGATAAACCGCCATACCTCAAAGACCCATGACCATGATCGATTTTGTTCATATTTTATAGTACACTTTTAATCCTATGGCTTGCCAACTATATCCAATTGTTTTCTCACCTTGTCACATAGCCAATATATCATTTACAAAACCATTTACTTATTGTTTTACAATGCATTTCATAAAATACCACATATGCACATCTCATTGCCGATGCATTAACACCATTCCCATTCGGAATGAAAATCAATACTCACTAGCATTTAATATACTTTAAACCCCTGCATATGTACTCAAAATCATGCATTACCAGTAAGTAAATCATACCATGTCTATCACCAAAACATGCAAACAACATGTTCATATCTAAACATATATTAAAGAGAAAAATAAGGGAAACTTACTTTCGAGCTTAGGTAAGTATCTCACGCTTACACTAAACTCCCAACAACCTTTACAAACCTTTGTAAAGCAATTAAAACCAGTTTCCACTGACCGATATGCTTCACCTTCCTGGCCAATGCAAAACAAGCTCCCGGCAAGCAACCAAACAACGTCAAGCTTCATCGTTTTGATTATCCCCTATTTTAAACACATACAACTAGAGGATAAATGCATTAAAATGTATTCAAACCATTGTATAACAACAATCTCCCGCAACTCCGAAGTTGCCCACTCAAAAACCATTCGAAACATACCGAAAACACCATCAAACGTTTCCGAAACTTAACCCAACCATAAAACAACAATTCAAGCCTTCAATCAACATCTAAAACATCCAAAATCCCTTTCCTAACATCCTTTTACCTCCAGCAAAGATTAAACCCGAATATCACCACAATAACTCAAAACTAGCAACCTAACTAATTAGAGATTCAAGAGTTTCAGGATTCTATTGATAAAAACAACTTATCGACATCAAAATACATCCAAAACATATATTAAATCCATCTCAATTACTAGAAATCAAATATACTACAAAAATCACCTTGATTTATCCAAATTTCCAAAATAACTCAATCAAACATGGATAAAACATTAAACCCACATTACAACTTATAAATCAAGGATCAAATACTTGGGAATATCAATAAAGAACCATTTAATAGAGGAGATCATGGACCTTACCCCGGTTATGTGATTTCTCCCTCAATTGGCTTGTTAAAAGCTAAGAAAATATAAGATTTCAATGAGATTTTGCAAAACAAAGTTAAAAGAACAAATTAAAATCAATAATCTGAGTGGAATGAGTTATTTACCTCTGGATTTTGATAAAACTTTGAGTGTTTGGAAGAAAAGAAGTTGAGAGAAAAAGTTTAGGAAAAGTTACATGAAATTCTTTTAAAAGCTAATAACTAACTTTAGATATTTAATCCATTTTTAACAACCTTTTAAAACACATGATTAAAATGATTTAATTGAAGGGAGAAACCACCATAAAACACTTGGTAGAATAGCTCCTTAAGGATTCTAAGGATTTGACCCTTTTGATTTTAGTCACTTAAAATAGTTTTCAAAAATTACATTTTAGTCACTAACACAAAATATCATATTTCCATTTTCCATTTTCCAAAATTGATTCCACCAAAAATCAATATATATTAAAATATGATTTTTAAATATTTTTCCATATTTTATCTTACCAAAAAATATACAGTTCTAAATCCGACTCGTATCAAACCCAGTCCACCAGACCATCTAATAAACCTCAAAATCGCTAAGCCCAAAACTAGGGTGTTACATACATGGGAATTCTTTTGTAAGGATTTCAGGAAGAAGTATTTAGGAGTTCTTCAGCGGGAAAAAGAGTGAGGAACCTATTGTTTGAAATTATCGATATAAGAGGTAGAGAGATAGGAGGTACCGTTTGGATCAAAGGCAGTGAGGAAATGGTGCTGGGCGTGGTTTTCAAGGTCATAATACCTTTGCTGGAGTTTATAAGTGTAGGAGGTGTTGTAGGAAGCATTCGGGGGAATGTTGGGGTGCTATAGGCACATGTTGGAGTTGTGGATCGAGGGATCATCTTAGGTGGGATTGTCCACAGTTGGCCATAGAGGGTCAGACTCATGTACCAGTTATTGTGGTGCAGAGGGGTCGAGGGTGCGGCCATAGAGATTTTCGGCATAGGGATGATGGCCAGAGAGTGGTAGCGCATACCGTGGCATTCAGTCTGAGGAGGGTGGATTGACAAGGGTCTTTGCTCACCGTGTAGGGAGGAATAATATCGATGTGATCGCATGTACCTTTACTGTGTAATCTATACCTTTGTTATCTTTGATTGATTCTTGTTATACACATTCCTACATTTTTCACAAGCATGCATGTTTGTTGGATTTACCTGTAGTGTTGTTAGATTTTGGTATGAGAGTAACAAGTTCCTTTGGTGAGATGGTTGTAGCGAGGAAGTTGTATGGGAGTTGTCCCTTGACAGTTCAAGGGCACGTGTTTGTGGCTAACCTGATAAAGTTACCATTTCACGATTTTGATGTGATTTTGGGTATGGATTAGCTATTTCGAAACAAGGCTGTAGTGGATTTGAAGCCAAGCGGGTTTCCTTTAAACTTGTCGAGGATTATGAAGTTGTGGTTGTGGGCAAAAATGTAAAGTTCGTATCAAATGTGGTGACTGCTTTGAAGCCACATAGGTTGTTGGAGAGTGGGGGTCAAGCATACCTAGCCTATGTGATGAACCCGAATATGAAGGATGCGCGTGCCCAGGATATTCGTACAGTTTGTGATTTTCTAATAGTGTTTTCAAAAGAGTTGACGGGTTTGCCACCAAATAGGGAGGTAGAGTTTTACATTGAGATATATGTGGATACAACTCCGGTGTCGATTACTCCATATCGTATGGCACTAAAAGAGTTGAAAATATGCATTGATTATCGGCAATTGAACAAGTTGACGATTAAAAACAAGTATCCTTTGCCGACGATTGATGATCTGTTTGATCAGTTCATGGGTGCTATAGTGTTTTTTAAGATTGATCTACGGTTGGGGTATTATCAATTGAAGGTGAAGGATAAAGATATGCCGAAGCCAACATTTCGCACACGTTATGGGCATTACGAGTTCCTATTGATGTCGTTTGGTTTAACAAATGCACTAACAACGTTCATGGATATGATGAATAGAGTGTTCCATGAGTTTTTGGACCAATTCGTGGTAGTGTTCATCGATGACATTCTTGTGTACTCGTGTACTAGGGAACATCACGATTGACATCTCCGAATTGTGTTGCAAGTTCTGCTGGACAACAAGCTTTATGACATTCTAAGTAAATGTGTGTTCTGGATCAAGCATGTGGTTTTCCTTGGACATTTTGCTTCGGCTGAGGGTATTCGTATGGATCCGCAGAAAGTTGAGGCCACTGTGAATTAGAAGAAAACGAAGTCTGTATCGGAGGTTCGTAGTTTGCTGGGGTGGGCAAGATATTACCGAGCTTTGTAGATGGTTTTTCAAAGATTGCTGATCCTTTGACGAAGTTGTTGCAGAAGGATGAGAGTTTTGAGTGGACGGAAGTTAGGCAATGAGCTTTCGACAAGTTGAAGGAAGCTTTAACGTAAGTTCCAATGTTGATTCAACCTGAGTCAGGGAAGAAGTTTGTCGTATATAGTGATGCATCCTGCGTGGGTTTAGGGTATGTGCTGATGCAGGAAGGAAGGATTGTAGCTTATGCATTTAGGCAGTTGAAGGTGCACGAGCGCAACTACCCTACGCACGACATTGAGTTGGCTGCGGTGGTGTTTGCCTTGAAGATTTGGCGACATTATCTGTATGGTGAGAAGTGTATCGTGTACACGGATCACAAAAGTTCAAAGTAATTGATGTCAAAGAAATAGTTAAATCTTAGGCAATAAAGATGGTTGGATTTGCTTAAGGATTATGACCTAACGATTGGGTATCATCCGAGAAAAACAAATGTGGTAGCGGATGCCTTGAGTAGAAAGGTCGCGGTGGAGTTATGGGCCATGTTTGCATTGTTGACTTTAACGCGTGATGGTGGGTTGCTAGCGGAGTTGCAAGTAAAGCCTTCGATGTTGCAGATGGTAAAAGAGCATCAGTTTCCTTTGGGGTTGTTGCAACCGTTAAGGGTTCCTGAGTGGAAATGAGAGAGAATCACCATGGATTTTGTATCCAGTTTGCCTTTGAGGCCATCAAAGAAGAACTCTGTTTGGGTGATTGTGGACAGGTTTACGAAGTGTACACATTTTTGGCCGTACATACGATGTATACTTTGGATAAGTTGGCCGAGTTGTATATTGCTAAAGTTGTGTGGTTGCATGGAGTGCTGAAGTCTATTGTGTCAGATAGAGTTCCACGTTTTACCAAAAGGTTTTGGGAGTGTTTGCATAGGGCCTTGGGTAAACGAATAAACTTCAGTACTTCGTATCATCCTCAAACAGATGGTCAGTATGAGCGTGTTATCCAAGTGTTAGAGGATATGTTGCGGTGCTACATCATAGATTTTTAGGGATGGAGAGAAAAGCAATTTTCGTGGGTGGAGTTTGCTTATAATAATAGTTACCAAGCTAGTATCCAAATGGCACAATTCGAGGCTTTGTATGGTAGAAGATGCCGTATGCCACTTTGTTAGGCGGAGGTAGGAGAAAATATGTTTCTTTGCAGATGTGTTAAAGGATACCAATGAGAAAGTAAAGCTTATTAGTGATAGTTTGAAAGCAGCTTCGGCTCAGCAAAAGTCTTATGCTGACTTGAAGCGAAGGGAGATTGAGTATGCAATTGGTGATCATGTGTTTTTTAAGGTTTTGCCTTTGAAAAAGGTGATGAGGTTTGGAGGAAGCGCAAGTTGAGCCCTAGTTTATTGGACCATATGAGGTGTTGGAGCGCATTGGTCAAATTGCGTATAGATTAAGATTGCCGGCAAATCTAGAAAAGATACATGATGTTTTCCATGTGTCGATGCTTCGGAGGTATAGATAGGATCCTTCGCATGTAATGCATGTTGAGGAGATTGAGTTGAATCTGGATTTGACCTATGATGAGGAACTAGTGAGAATTCTATATTTGAGTAGCAAAGTTCTCCGCAGAAAGACCTTAGAGATGGTAAAGGTGCTGTGGTGGCACCGCGGTGTAGAGGAAGTTACTTGGGAGAGCAAAACGGACATGTTGAAACAGTTCCTTCAACTTTTTCCAACAGGTAAATTTCGAGGACGAAATTTCTTATGAGGGGGAGTTGTAATGCCCTGAAATTTGGCCCAGATGTGGGCCGAATCGGGTCAGTGGTTCAAGAGAACCAGTTTAGGCAAATAGTTTTGAAAAATTAATTTATAAAATTGATTTTGGGATAAAATATGGGAAAATGTTTTAAATTACTTAATTAATATTTTAAGTAATTTGGTGAAGTAAATTTGAGGTAATTAAATTTGATTTCAGGACATTTTAGTCTAGTGACTAAATTGAAAGAGTTCAAAACTCTTTTGGTGACTAAATCGAAAAAGGGTCAAAACGTAGAATCTTTAAGGAGCTATTTGTCCAATATTTTTCAACAAATTTCTCTCTTTATTTAGGCTATTTTTAAAGTATTTTAAATGGTTTAATAATTAGATAAATGGGGATTTATTAAAAAGATATTTAATTTGCCAAAAACACTTTCTTACGTAACTACTTTTCTCCAAACATTTTCTCTCAACTTGCTCAGCAACCAAACTAGGATTTCTACTTCAAAATCTCAAGGAATCATTCTCCATTGATTTCCTTTCTGATTCCTTATTGATTTCTCTAAATTCCTTTGCAAAATCTCTTTGGATTTCATCAAAGCTTGGCCAATTAAGGGAGAAATCAGCAATTATAGCTGATTTTTGTTTCTCTCCTCTAATTAAAAGTTCTTTAATGAAATTACCAAGTTCTTAATCATTTTTTGTTGATTTATGTTAAGAAATTATGATTTTAATATGGATTTATTGATTAAATTGAGTTTTCTTAGAAAATTGTTGGAAATTGATTTGGATCTATTTTGGTTATGAATCTAATGGATTTAGATCTCGATTTGGATGTGTTTTAATGTTGAAAGAATTGATTAATCAATGTAATCACGAAACCATGTGAATTATGAGTTTTCTAGGTTGTTTATAGTTGGTTTTTGGGTTGATCTTGTTGTTGTAGTGTTGCTGGAGGCATAAGAACGTGTTTAAGATGTTTTTGGATGTTAATTGATTTTGTTGAGGTGTTAGAATCATTAGGTTTTGGCTGGGCTTTGTTTAGGTAAGGTTTGGTGGTGTTCTTGATGGTTTTAGGAAAGTGTTGACTGGATTCATGGGAGTTGAGGTTGTGTTTGTTGGTTGCTGGAGGTTTGTGTTACAGAGATGTGTTTTAATCTTCTATTTTTTATTGGGTAAAGCAGGGTAGTTGAATCCTTTAACTTTTGAAGAAGTCTCAAAAGCTTCGAAAGCTTAATTCACGTATCAAAAAGCAAGCGTTTGATTGTTGGTGAGTGGAAAAGTGTTTTACTGTTGTTAAAAGGTTTGAAAAGGAGTTGTGGGAGTTTAGATAAAGTTTAATACACTTATATAAGCTTGGAAGTAAGTATCGGTTGGGCTTTCTCTCAATTTCAATTTTGCAAAATGAAATCTCATGGACATGTTGTTGGTTTTAATTACTCACTGTATTATGCATGTTTTGAAAGCGAAAGATGTGGTAAATGATCATATATGATGATTTATAAGAATAACATATGATTTATAAATGTGTTTTTGATGGTTTAATGTATTTGTGTTAGATTGATTGGATGCATATGTAAAACAGTTACGGAATGTTGTTTATTGAATATATTAGCAAGTGGTCGTGTTTAAAATGATATCGAAAATAGTTGCCATGCCATAAGGTTTAGAGTGCACTATAAAAAGGTTGCAGGTTTTGAGTCACTTGGAAGCCAATATATGAGATAATGTATCATGTGAAATAGATTATTTTTGTATAATGGGATTTACACATGTGTTACTCTTTAAGCTTGTTATAAAGATGTTGTGGTGCGAAGCTTAAATTGAGGTAGAGATTGAATCCATGATACATGTGTTGAAAATGATTTAATGTGCATATTTGAGATGTTATGAAAAGCATGAGATGTTTTGCCATGAGATAAATACATGAGATTTGAATCAAATGGTTTTAAATTCATTGATGAGAGTTTTGCGATATCCCTTACTAAGCTTATAGATTATGCTCTATTTTCCCCATCAATACAGAGAAATAGCTTTCTGGGACAGCACGTGAGCAAGCGGGGATCCAAGGGTAGATACTTTACAAAGTATGGTTTTATATACATTAAGTAGTAATAAGAAGGCAATGTGACTGGGTTGTTTTGGGAGATGTGTTTTGAGATAATCCTTGTTGTAATAGTTTAGATTAATGTTTTGGACTTGTTTGATGTTTTGTTATGTGGTTTTGAGGGGTTGGGAGTCAATAAGCATGCTTGGGTAAAACTCATGATCATAGGTGATTATTTGATTATGCCATGCTTAGTGTAGTCTCAATCTGTGTTGCTATGTTTGATGGTTGAATGTTTATGATGTCCTATGAGGATTAGAGGTTGAATGGAGGGTGTTCGATTGTGCCAAAGTGTCATATATTGGACCTAGAGGCCAATACAGGCCTCACCGTACCAGTATAGGTTATTCATGTCGATACGCAGCCTAGGCGTATCGATATGCCTGGTAACCGTATCGGTATGCATAGCGTTGAAACAATGTCAGTGTCGGTACACGGGTTACTGTATCGATACATGGCTTAACTATTAGAATTCAGATTTTCAATATATACAAACCTATACCGATACACATAGGGACTGTATCAGTACGTCTTTTTCCATATTTGTCGTTTCGATATGATATGTACCCGTATCGTACGCTGATAGTTAATTCAGTTGTAGTAGCTTCTGTAGTTTGAATCTTTGCATTTTGGTCCCTATTTCTTAAATGTGCAATTAAATGTGGATGAATGATCTTTTTGATTTGAGATTTAACATGAAGTCATGTAACATGATCAATTGAGGATTGGTAACTTTAACTTCATGGAAGTCCATGTAAATATTGGAAATTACGTTTTAGTCCCTATAAAATGTTTTCGAGCAATTGGATGTCGAAATGATGCCCGATTGAGTTGCAGTTTTAATCATGACATGTATGAACACTATAGGACCTAATAATGCATTTAGATAATATAAAAGAAAAAATGGACCGTTTTATTAGTAATCTCTTTAGGGTTTATTTCGGTAAACCCTAATGTAGCTCGCTCGGTTCAATCTTTCGGCTAGATCGGGTCAAGGGGTTACAATTTTAAAATCATTTAAAATAACCAATTGAGGATTGGTAACTTTAATTTTGTGAAAGCTCATATAAATAGTAGAAATTATGTTTTAGTCCCTATGGTGCAGATTCAAGGAATTGGATGTCGAAATGACGCCCGATTGAGTTGAGATTTTAATCATGACATGTATACACACCGTAGGACCTAAAATGCATCTAGAAATGATAAAAGAAAAAAAAAGATCAGTTCAAATTTATTTTTATCTGGGTTTATTTTGATAAACCCTAATATAGCTCACTCGATTCAGTCTTGCAATTAGACCGGGTCAAGGGGGTTGCATTTGGTGGTACTAGAGCTAGGTTATGATTGTTGGGAGGTGGGTTATGGTTGTTTGTATGATTGAATATGTTGTTGATAATTGTGTTTTTCTGAAGGTTTCACCTTGGAAAAAGGTGATGAGATTTGGGCGAAATGGCAAGTTAAGCGCTATGTTCATTGGATCGTATGAGATGTTAGAGCCTGTTGGCCCTATTGTGTATAGATTGAGGTTGTTGGCTGAGTTAGAGAAGATACATGATGTTTTCCATGTATCTATGTTACGGAGGTATAGATCGGATCCTTCGCATGTTATGTCTATTGAGGAGATTGAGTTGAATCAGGACTTGACCTATGATGAGGAACCGGTGAGGATACTGTATTCGAGTAGTAAAGTTCTCTACGAAAAGACCATAGAGTTAGTAAAGGTGTTGTGGCGGCACCACGGTGTAGAGGAAGCTACCTGGGGAGAAAAAACGATATGCTGAAGTAGTTCCTTCATCTTTTTCTGACAGGTAACTTTTGAGGACAAAATTTCTTAAGAGGGAGAGAGTTGTAACACCCTAAAAATGGGCCTAGATGTGAACCAGGTTGGCCCAAAGGTTCGAGGGAACTGGTTTAGGCAATTCGAATAGTTTTAGGAAAATAAATTAAAAATTGATTTTGGAGGTAAAATAAAATATGGAAAAATGCTCTAAATTACTTAATTAATATTTTAAGTAAATTGGTGAAGTCAATTTTAGGAAATTAAATATGATTTTTAGACATTTAAGTCTAGTGACTAAATTGAATGATTTCAAAACTGTTTTGGTGACTAAATCGAAATATAATCAAAACTTATAATCTTTAAGGATCTATTTGACCATTCTTTTTCAACAAATTTTTCTCTTAATTTAGGCTATTTTTAAAGGTTTAATAATTGGATAAATGAGGTTTTAATTAAAAAGATCTTTATTTTCTAAAAGCACTTTCTCACGTAACTACTTTTCTCAAAATCTTTTCTCTCAACTTTCTCAGCAACCAAACTGAGTTTTCTACTTCTAAATCTCCAAGAATCAATCTTTATTGATTTCCTTTTTGATTTCTTCAAATACCTTTGCAAATTATCTTTGGATTTCATCAAAGCTTGGCCAATTAAGGGGAAATCAGCAATTAGAGGTGATTTTCATTTCTCTCCTCTAATTAAAGGCTCTTTAATGAAACTCCCATGTTCTTGATCCTTCGTTGTTGATTTATATTGTGGAATTGTGATTTAAACATTTATGTGTTACTTAAATTAGGTTTTCTTAGAAAACTAATGGAAGATTAATTGCATCTGTTTTGGTGATGGATTTAATTGATTTACATCATAAATTAGATGTGTTTTAATGTTGAAAGGATTGATTAATCAATGGAATCCCGAAACTATAAGGATTGCTAGTTTTTAGTTTGTCTTAGAAAACTATAAGGACGTGATTAGGTTGTTGTTGGATGTTAATTGATGTTAGTAATGTGTTAGATTCTTTGGATCTTGGCTGGGCTTTGGTTGAGTATGGTTTGGTGTTGTTCTTGTTGGTTTTAGGAGTTGTTCGATTGATTCTTGTGAGGTGTTGTTGAGTTTGTTGATTGCTAGAAGGTTTTGATACATAGATATTTTCTTAATCCTCTGTTTTAGTTGGGTAAAGCAAGGGAGCTAAATCTTTTACCTATCGAAAAAGTCGCAGGAGTTGCGAAGGCTTGATTCGTGCATCGACCATCGAGCGTTGGGTTGTTGTTGAGTGGAAAATTATTTTACTGCTGTTAAAAGGTTTGAAAAGGAGTTGAGGGAGTTTAGATAAGGTTTGACACACCAATCTAAGCTCATAAGTAAGTATCAGTTGAGCTATCTCTTGTTTTCGGTATTTTAAAATGAAATCTCATGAACATGTTGATGGTTTTATTACTGATTGTATTATGCACGTTTTGAAAGTGAAAGATGATGAAAATAATGTTTAATGATGACTCTTGAGAATAGCATATGATTTATGCAAGTGATTTGAGATTATGGGAAATACATGGTTTAATGTATTTGGTTTAAAATGATTTGATGCATATGTAAAACAGTGAGGTAGTGTTGGCTATTGAATATATTAGCAAGTGGCTTTGTTTAAAATGTTATCGGATATAGTTGACCGATCATAGGATTGAAAAATGCACTATAAAAGGTCACCTCATGTGTGTCGAGGGGTGTTAAACTGTCTGTAATCTCCACCATGAGAACCACAGCAGTTGAGGTGGATAAATGTTTTGTTTTCTCCTGCTGGTGGATTAATACATCCAAACCGTTGAGGTGGGTAATTGTTCCATTACTCCAGTTTGAACCGTTGAGGTGGGAAGTGTGTCGTTACTCCGGTTGAGGTATGTATATGAATTGGTTGTGTGAACTACTCGAGAATCCGTGTATCCGATGTGTTTTATGAAACGTAATGTTGCTGGTTTCGAGTCACTTGAAAGCCAATATATGAGATAATGTATCATTAGAAATGGATTATTTTGTATAATGGGATTTATACATGTGTTGCTCTTTAAGCTTGTTATAAAGGTGTTGCAGTGTGAAGCTTAAATTGAGGTAGAGATTGAATCCATGATACATGTGTTGAAAATGATTTAAATGTGCATATTTTGGGATAACATGAGAAGCATGAGATGTTTTATCAAGAGATGTTTAGATGTGATTTAGACAAAAAGGTTTTGAATGCATTGATGAGTGTTTTGTGGTTTCACTCACTAAGCTTATAGCTTATGCTCTCTTCTCCTCATCAATGCAGATAAATAGCTTTCTTGAGCAGCACATGAGCGATGAAGGATCCGAGGATTTAATACAATTCAAAGTTTGGTTTTTAATACATTTTAAGTAGTAATAGGAAGGTAATGTGACCAAGTGGTTTTGGGAGTTGTGTTTTGAAATACTCCCTGATATAACAATTTGGATTATTGTTTTGGACTTGCATGCTACTTTTTACTTGTGTTTGAGGGGTTTGGGAAACTTTGAGTATGCTTGGGTAAGGATCATGCCCTTAGGGAATGTTTGAGTATGCCATGCTTGGAGTGCCCTTTTGTTATGTTGCTATGTGTGATGGATGAGTGTATATGATGTCATATGATGTTTATAGGTTGAATTAAGGGTGTTGGATTGAGCGAAAGTGTCATATGTTGGACATAGAGGTCAAAACAAGTTTTCATCGTACCGATACGGTACCTCACGGTGTCGATATGCGGGGACCAATATATGCTCAAATTTTGCAATTTTACGTTACCGTACCGATACGCCAGGTAACCGTATTGGCACGCGTAGTTATGAAATAGGGAGGGTTTTGGTACGTGGGTCAATGTTCCGGTACGGTCCTTAGCCACTGGAATCTGGACTTTTAAAATTATACAAGTCGTACCGGTATGCTTGAGGACCGTATCGGTACGTAAATGCTCTTCAGAATCGTATCGATACGGTGGACACCTGTATCAAAACACTATCTGTTATTTCAGTTGGAAATGAGGCTTGATGTTTGAATCTTTGCGTTTTGGTCCCTATTTCTTATTTATGCCATTAAAAGAGTATGGATGACATTTTGAGTTGTGATTCAATATGAAGGCATGAAATATGACTAATTGAGGATTGGTAAGTTTAATTTTGTGAAATCTCATATAAATATCCAAAATTATGTTTTAGTCCCTAGGGTCAGATTCGAGCAATTGGATGTTGAAATGTCGCCCAATTGAGTTGAGATTTTAATCATGACATGTATTCACACCGTAGGACCTAAAAATGCATCTAGAAATGATAAAAGAAAAATAGATCAGTTCAAATGTTTTTTCATCTGGGTTTATTTCGGTAAACCCTAATGTGGCTTGCTCGATTAGGTCTTGCGACTAGAGTAGGTCAAGGGGGTTACACGAATGGTTAAAATTGAAGGGATTGTTTCAGTATGCCAACCCGTGTATAATTTTCCTCAAGGCATACGATACAATGGCTAAGCGTACCGATACCCTATGCTTTAATTTGATGAAATAAGCCTAATCAGAACCCCACGTACTGATCCTTAAGCAACCGTACCGGCACGCAGAGGCCTGTAATGACCTCTAAGTCCAACATATGACACTTTTGCTCACTCTAAACAACCTTAACACATTTCTAATCAACATGTAGCACCATACACATGCTTGAACATCAACATACTATCATCTTAAGCAAGCCTAACAAATCTAGCACATTCAATCACAAAGTCCATAGGCGTGCTCCCTAGTCATCATCCAAAACACAATTCCAACCACATCTCAAGCACTTTAAACCAATTACATGTCCAAACCAACAATTACAACTTGCACCAACAGGGAGTTCACCAAAAACCCTCCCAAAACAACATTTGACACATTCCCTTATTGCAACTATAAAACGTTTCAAACCATACTTCGAAAAATAATTCTTAGGATTCTTTCCTTGCTTCCTCGCTGCCTTTAACCTTTAGTTCTCTGCATTGATGGAAAAAGAGAGCATAAGCACTCGAGGCTTAGTGAAGAATGCTTAAAAACCAACAACCATCAATGCATTATAAAATCATGCCTTATCAAAACCATGCATTTAACATATCCAAAACAGCATATTAAACCATATGCAACATGTATCATGGATTAATAGCAAAATCCCATTTGCTACCCTCAATTTAAGCTTTCCCATGCATACGACCAATGAAAGGCTTAAAGTGTAAAACATGTTTAAACCATATTAAACAACATAATCCATCTCATGGTAAATCCTCAATTATATTGTCTTTCAAGTGATCATTAACCATATTCCACATTTCAAAACATAACATTAGATACACGGATTCAACAAGTGTTCTCTCAACATTTAACATACACTCTATGACATCTCAAGGTTCACCAACGAGAGTTTTTGATGCACATAAACCCATCCCCTATTCTGATACCTGTGCTGGAGTTTTCGGTATACATAAACCCCTCAACACCACTCATCGGCTAGATGTATAACCCACTAACGGAAGTCTTCGATACACATAAACCCCTCAACCATTAGGGTACTTGGATGGAGTTTTCGGTACTACGAATCAAAATCCCTCAACATCCAATGCGACTTTTTATAGTGGACTATTAATCCTATGGCCGACCAACTATATTCGATAACATTTACAAAATCATTTCATACCATCACTTGCCAATATAATTTGTTTCATTAACAACAACTCGCTGTTTTTATATGAATCATCAAAATCATTTAACCAATGCAATAAACCTTACATTAACCAATGTTCTTAACATTAACAAAACGTGCATTACTTCCAAATGCATTAAAATCTTTATGTAATCAATTTCCAGCATTATACTATGCTCAAAACATGCATATAAAGTGAGTAATTAAACCATTTAAAACAAGTGCATAAAACCAATTGCCAAACCGAGTTCAAGAGAAAATTCATCCTTTACTTACTTTCAAGCTTAGACCAGCATTTCAAGCTTGGTCTAAACTCCCAAACACAACTTTCAAACCTTTGCAAAGTTGTAAAACACATTCTCACTCACTGACATGCAAAGCCTCGCTTACCGATACGATAACCACGCCTCCAAAGCTTCCAAAACGATCGCTCAAGCTTGATGACCAACTTCCTCTATTTTATCCACACAAAAATAGAGGATTCAATTCATCAAAATGCATTCAACAATACAACAACATAATTCCTCAATGACCACTACTAAATTCTACTCCACAACAACCAAAATCAACATCAAACATCTTCCAAACTTAACCCAACCATAATCTAAAATTTTAACCCATCAATTAACATCTAAAAACATAGCAACAACATCCTTATACCTCCAGCATTCATAAAACCTCCACAACAACTCAAGAACTCACAACTAACAACCTAGAAAATTAGGGAATCACATAGTTTCATGATTCCAATGTTAAAGCCCACTTATTAACATTATTTAACATCAAAATCATGATTAGAATCAATCAATAACTTAACAAAACAGAGTCCATTCGAAAATCAATCAATTTAACTTTGATTTAACAAATCTTCCATAATTAAACCACCAAATCAAGTTAGAAAACATATGTAAAGGATCAGTAACCTGGAATTTCAATAAAGAACCTTGTATTAGAGGAGAAGAACGAGCCTCACCTCTAATGGCTATTTTCCCCCTTAATTGGATGGATTTACACAACAAAACAATGAGAAACCATTTAAATTTTGTTAGGAAATCATCATAATTCCACTATAAATAAAAAGATCATTTAAAATAAGATTTTACCTGAGAATTTTGAAGAGAAAAAAAGTGTTTGGCTAGAGCGAATTACAGAGAAAATCCTTTTTGAGAAAAGTTAGTTACGTTAAATTGTTTTAAGTCTTTCTAATTAACCAATTAATTCTCGAAGCCGTTTATATTATTTTAAAATCATTTAAAATAAACAATTAAGGGAAAAATCCTAATATTAGACATTGGTTAAATAGCTCCTTAAAGATTCAAAGTTTTGACCCTTTCACAAAATAGTCACTAAAACTAGTTTTGAAACTTTACATTTTGGTCACTGTCCAAAATGTCCAATTTTGAGACCCTTTTCTATAAAATTGATTTTACCAAAATGATTTCCATATTAAATAATGATTTTAGATTATTTTTTTCCATATTTTTATCTCATTCGAAAATATTTATCTCGAATTAATCTTGAAACTGACTCAAATCCTCTAATCCGATCCAACAGACCGTCTAAACCACTTAGGAAACTCCTAGGCCCAAAACTGGGGTATTACAAAAGTGATAAGGTGATTAGCTTATAATTTGAATCTCAACTTTTCACCTTTTGTGCGGTTAGGGTAAAATTCAACACTTAGCAAAGAAGGGTTCCTTCTTTCTTGGGCATCAACCCTTGGGCGGTTAAGATAAAACTCTTCTCTGAATTGTTTATATCGCCCCATGCCAGTCTCTTCCTTGGCATTATGCATGGTAATAAATTCCTGTATCCACTCAACAAAACCTTTCAATGCAGTAAAAGAGAGATAAAACAAAAGAAAAGAAACAAAAAAGGAAAATTAACCCAAAAATAAAAACGTCTAACCTAATATATACAAAAATCAAACCACGACGATGACGTTCACAGAACCTCTACCAAGAGGACAATCTCCTTGGCATCATTGCGAGTGCCTTCCAAGTAGTGCTTCAATCTTTGGTCATTTGCTTTGAAAATTGTTCCCGTTTTCACATCCTTAATATCAATTGCTCTATGAGCATATGGTTTCTCAACTTCAAAGGGTCATGACCATCTAGACTTGAGCTTACCCAAAAACAACTTTAGCCTCGAGTTAAACAACAAGACACGTTGGCCTACTTCAAATTGCACTTAAAATGCGTTACTTCATCATGAATGATAGCTCTAGGGGTACCAAATCTAGCAAAGATATGCTTATGAAGGAATTTGGCAATAGCTTTGGCATCATTTGTTGGCAAAGCTACCCATTTTCGTTCACCCTCTTCCACCCCCTCAAGACACCTTGGTTCTCCATGCTCAACAATATTTACCTTGGATTAAAGATTCGTTGATGCTGATCGAACTTCCCTCTTCAAGCAAAATGAGATTTCCCCCACAATTCTCAAAGATCCAACCTTTAGGTTTTGGTTTTGGGATGGGAGATGAGTTTGGATGAGAGAAGAAGATAAAGAAACATAATGAGATCATCCCCTTTCTTTTCTGCAGAGAAAGACACAATACCTCCCCCTTTTCCATTATCAAAATATGAAATTACCATTCTACCCTCATGACATCTTCCTAGATCAAACCCAAACCATCAACTCAGGCCCAACAACCATGATTAAGCCCAAAAAGACTCTCAAGGGCCCAACATCATGGCCCAAACGCAAAGCCCATGCCTCAGGTTAACTCGACTCTTGTATCTAGAATTTGGGTCGTTACAACTCTCCTCTCCTAAAAGAAAATTTTGTCCCCGAAATTTAGACAATGGAAGGAGAGCAACTGTCAACGCTCCAACCAACCTCTCGTTGACAATTGTCTATGTGGCTATTAGGTTCGCCAAAAACCTTCCTAACCAAAAATCTCGACACAAATTCTCCACTTTCTACAACCCTCCTCAATAAGACATTCCTAACGTCCAGAACAACACTCATATTAAACTTGGAGACAGATCATCCAACGACAATCCCATCAGCATTATCAAACAGCGGTACTCTAAACTCACTTTGGATGAGTCACAACTCGGTGAACGAACCTCTCTACCAACACTAGCATTTTCGAAGTCTTGAACTCAATCCTCATCTGCGTCCATAACATGACACTTCTTCATGGTACACCACAGGGCACTTCCTCATAAATAATCACCATACCCCACGTGTTCAGGAATAACAAACCCTATCAATCATGTTCTATCATCCATCTACATGAAAATACAACGTTCTTTCACAACTTGATTAACTGATACAAGACTTAACGCCTTAATTACTTGAACCCACTATGACATAAGCAGATGTAAATCCAAGATCAAGCGATTCTACTAGCCAAACCACTTCGGTTCCAAAAGAAAATCGTTACCACAACCAAGATCTACTAGGGATCAAACCACCAAACTGTCCTCAAGGGTCCGAACACTCTCTTTCACTCCCAACCACCGAATTCTGACAAGCATTGGTGCTATAACTTTAGCAAGTCCTTCAAGATTCCTAATGGTTCTCCGAACAGAACTTATTACAACACAAGAATCCGATTCCATACATCTTTAACCAAAACCCACATTTCTTCGAAGCAATTCGGAACATTTTTACATTGTCACCATGCATGAAAACAATCCATCCCAAACCCAAATAAGCAACCCTCTATTCATCAAACTTAAGATTATCTCAACACATTCGTAAGTCCAAAACACTCTTCAACTTGCGCTTAGAGTTCAAACATCACATCAAACCCCACATTTTAACACTAATTATCATTAACCTTCAACTTACGAGACCAACATCCTGAACGACCTTACAGGAATCTCAAAACTCTTCAATATTAACAAGATCATCAACCTTGAAAAATAAATAATGCCTTCCATTGTTATAAATCGACCCACAATAGCTATCACCACTATATCTCGCTATACCAACATAAGCACGTCCTAAGGTGAACCCTTTGGCGACATTGCTCGCGCCCCCACCTCTAGCAAGGAGTCCTCACACAAGAGGTTCGGTAGATGTTAGACCACAAGGTGATGAACACTTAATACCGAACTCAACATATCCCTTATCATGGGTAGTACTCCACGATCAAGAGGTTATCCCGCTCAACCCTCGAAGAGTATCTCGATAACCACTTACACATCCACCGCTCTAAACCGTAGACCCTCACCCTTACGTCAACTAGCGAACTAAGAACGTCTCGCAACCTACAAGGTCTTCTTCAACTAGTATCACATGAGCACGACACATAAGCTGAAGAGATAGGATTTATTCGTGCACAATACCAACAATCTGGTTCATTCCAAACCCCAACTTTGAGATTTTTGCTTGGAAACCAAGGTACCCCTCGCACACTCGTGACCAACCCATACCAAAGGTAAGTCTAACAAGTCCACATGGACTATTACTCAAAACCATACACACCACCCACGATGGAACCTTTACTTACCAACACTTACCAATCCATTAGTCTACCAAGCCAATGTCAACCTCGAGGAAACCTATCACAAAAGCCACTTAATAAAATCTCTGCCAATGTAAGAACAAGAAATTAAACTACTATCAAGAAACTAAAAACAACAATGGGACTGAATCATTTAACACGCTCTCGACAACAAGCTTCTCATTTCTGGCATGAACAACATACTATCTAACAAAAACTTGCGCAACGACTCTGATGGTAGATCTCGCATGACCTCCACCCTGATGCTTCAACAATAACCCAACACCACTTCTCAAAGAATCTTGACTATGCCCAAAACAAGTCAACCTCAAAGACTAAACCGTAAATGCTCATCCACGATTGAGCAGTCCATTGCCATGTGACCCGATGTCTGGCACTCATAACAGATTTCCCCTAAGCAAGAAATATACCTCAAGATGATGTCAACCACAAGGCTCACGAACTAGTGTGAAAGATGCTAGGGATGAACCATCAACACTCTCTGTTAAAGAAGAAATCGATAAGCCGCCTACAAAACCCTCAATTTAGATTTCTGACCAACCCTCAGCTGGTTTAAAGTAACTCTTTTTTTATCTGCTCAAAGCACAAACCCTCCCCTCTTCAGGGCCTAAGAAGAATCTTATGATGTTCTGATTCCCCAAAACACGGTCTACATAATCCTCAACTAACTCAATGTTGGCTCTAAGGTCATTCGAGTACTTCGTACTAACGACTAGTTCAGAGACTATCCCAGGTAAAATTGTTGTCTCATGCATCAATATGTCAACTTTGAATCTACATCTAACCTCAACCACCTTTACTCTTCGATAGCAACAACCTTTAGGAAAAATAGCTCAACCGTAGAAAAATCTTACTCATACCTAACACTGCTTGACACCTTAAATTGACTGCAAGAATCGATCCCTCATCTTCTTCATAAGAGCTTCACTTACATACCTTTTTCCTAGCACACCCAAAGAACACCATATGTTGAGAAAATAGGCTGTGGTCCTAACTCTACGATCTCTCACCATTCGTATGTAGTGCCTTTAAGAAAAAGACGATACAGTCAGGATTTCCTTTAGAGTATTCCACGTCATCCTCAGATCCCTCTGTGTGTTTTTTAACCATGATTCCAATTGATCCGGTCATCTTTTCTCAACCCATTTTGCTATACTTAGATTCGTAACAATAATGTTCCTCCCATTAAAGGAACATGGCTCTCTTCACGACTCTTCTTGGTCGATCTCGCACTGTTAACCCAACTAGTCTGAACCGCATTCAGAAAATGGTAGTTTGTCTTTCCCATTACTCTGGGTTTGGTTCGCCTGAAACCTCGAAGCTTCCAACAATACACTTTTCGTCTCAAGCTGGCTCATGACCAGACAGCAACTGGTGGCCAAGGTCATATCAATTCATTTAGAAGAAAACTCTATTGTATCTATCAACTACGTATCCTCAAGCATCGCCTCGATCAAAACCCATGATGTACTTCCGGCCACCACTATAAACAATTGCAACAAGCATACCTTGCTCGAGATCTCGGGGCATTCAGCTTACTAAGAGCATACTTGGGACCTCACAACCATCATGTACCTCTCTACGTTAGCGGAAACACATATCTGTCAGGCGTGCTACATTCCCATCACATGGTACCCACCATTAAGGTTCACTTACTATGAATGATGGAGCCCCCGATCGACACTCTACCATTGGTCAATCAAAAGCAAGTCCTCTTATCCGTTCCATAAGAGTCGTCTACCAACACGTAGAATCTCACTACAGAGGTTCTCACCATTAAATCAAGCCTTAAGGTAACTTATGACACATAACTATGATTACTTATCAAGCGATAGGAGGAGGGCACACCCTCAACTCCTCCATTACTTCATAAACCCAAGCTTAGCGTCTGAGATAACTCCGATCTCAGAATCATCCTCAAAGGAATTAGCCATCATCACGGCCCTCACGAACGTGATTGAATCTATCTTAATGTCGCAACCAGTGACACGCGAACAGAGGGCACACCATCCAGAATCCAGTCTTGAAAGAATACAACTTCGACACACAGGCTCGTATTCGCTAGACACCTATTCAAGACTCTTAAACACCCTAGGGTTTTCCTAGAACCGGCTAAACCTGGGCTATGATACCACTAAATGTAACACCCACAACCCCGATGTCACATTTGGGCCTCACGCCTCGAGCTCAACCAAACAATTTTGACCTAGTTTAGCCCAATCCACAAATCTATTATGAAAATCCATTTAATTACAACCCAATAAAACATAATAAATATTTGAAAACAGATACAGTAGAGCTCCTTTTAAAATTACATTATAAACCTTTGACTTGATCGTTAGAAAGTCCAAATACGATTTACAATATACAATTGGTTCCTACGAATACATAGCCCAAATACCTAAATATTGTACTCTGATGAGACGAGGTGCTAGAATCCTTCCCTAATGGTGCTCCTCCAAGAACGATCCAAACCTACTAACTTACGAACCAAAACAACGATTTCGAACGCTGAGCTAACAAAGCTCACTGGATACACCGCCACTCAACCATTCTTCATGCAAATTATAAATAAAGCAATGCAACATGAATGATATCATGGCAAGATAACGATGGCGCTACCATATCCGCCTAAGCACATATCATTATGAATGTATGATCACACATACAGCTCATACAACTACCTTATACGTTTAAATAGCATCACACAGATAACACCAACAACATTAAGTGAGGTCCGCGTCAATAAAGCATCTAAATCCTATACATGAGTGAGGCCCGCGTTGACAAAGCATCGAGATCTTACACTACCAGTAAGGCATGCGTACACAAAGCATCGAGATATTATACTTAAGAGGATGAGGTCCGCGTCCACATAGCATCAGGATCCTACATCCATGCCTGGGATTCCTCATCAAGCATCTTTGAATGAGGCCCTCGTTCACATAGCATTAGGATTCTACATTCAGAAATCTTCAAGGTGTTGCAACACACTTAGGGTATCCAAATCCCAACAAGGGATGACTCGACTATCTAGGCGTCCCATCAGTACATAGCAAGGGCCCTAGTCACCACACAACACTTAACCTCGATCCAAGGGTCTTACCGCACACAGCTCTAACACACTTACCATCACCTTATGGTTTCTATCAATTATTATACCAACCTATTGAGCTTATCTATTTATTAGTATGATATGAAGGGACATATTAGCCGTTCTTATTAAATTATATTATTATTCAATAAGACTTAACTTTATTGGCGCCCATTCTACACACAGTAAGGGCCTAGATTATGACACAACATCAATCGATCCACCTAGAATCCCTATGGCTTACCACCTCACACAGCTTACTCAAACATAATGAGTCATTGGCCATTTATTTTATACACGGGGTTTAAATTCCATTTCTCAGTTTTAATATTCTTTACACCTTAACAGACCTCTCGGGCCCTTTGCCTCAAATTATAGGACCCCGGAATGTAACCTCAAAATTCTTGGGTAGATTGCCCAGCGAGTACCGATACTCCTACGTGGGTATTGGTACTCCCCTCTAGGTACCGGTAGTCCTCTATGAGTACCAATACTCATTTACGGTTTGAGAGAATTTAATCCTTAACCTGTACCGATACACTCACCTCGTATCGATACATATGATCAATACTTATATTGCCCGTTACTAATTCTAACCCGTACCAGTACTCATACCCTCGCGTACCGGTACGTAAAACCTCCCTCAAGCAATGTAACAATGGGTACCGATACGCCCCTTGCGTATTGATACACGAGAAGCTGTATCGGTACGCCCCTCACAACCTTCCTCCTTTATATACTAAGGTGTACCGATACTCAGGTCCCCGTACCGGTATACGAGCCTGAGTTTTGAACTCTAGGTGTGAGTTTTACCTAGAAACCCTATTTAACCCCCAAGGTTAAACCCCAAACTATTCGTACAAGTTATGGTAATGGTATTAAGTGAGTCTCTACCAATTTTAAGCCTTAGTAACATCAATTCCACACTTTACCATTAAAGGGTTCAACCAAAGCATATCAAACCATAAATAGCCAAATCATGCACAAAGCCTATTTTTATGAGTTACAGGAATTCAAAGGAGTTAGTGGTGTACTAACCTCGAATTAAAGCAGATGAAGAAGCCCTCAAAGACCAATTTTCTTTCATCCTCTTCCACCCCCTCAAGACACCTTGCTTCTCCATTCTCAACAATATTTACCTTGGATTAAAGATCCTTTGATGTTGATCGAACTTCCCTCTTCAAGCAAAACTAGATTTCCCCCACAATTCTCAAAGATCCAACCTTTAGGTTTTGGTTTTGGGATGGGAGACGAGTTTGGATGAGATAATAAGACAAAGAAACATAATAAGATCATCCATATTCTTTTCTGCAGAGAAAAACACAACACATCCCCTTTTTCCATTATCAAAATATGAAATTACCATTCTATCTTCATGACAACTTCCTAGCTCAAACCCAAACCATCAACTGAAGCCCAACAACCATGATTAAGCCCAAAAAGACTCGTAAGGGCCCATCATCATGGCCCAAATGTGAATCCCATACCTTGGGTCAACTCGACTCTTGGATCCAGAATTCGGGTCGTTACACACCATCAAATTGGGTTGCCTAGTTAAACCGCACTCCCTAAATAAGGTCCCAACAATCCTAATGGCCTAGTTAAACCTTGTACCTCAAGGACCCATGGCCACAATCGATTTTGTTCATATTTTATAGTGCATTTTAATCCTATGGCATGCCAACTATATCTGATTGTTTTCTCATCTTGTCATATAGCCAATATATCCTTTATAAAACCATTTACTTACTATTTTACAATGCATTATACAAAAATAACCACATATGCAAATCACTTTGCCAAAGCAATCATACCATTCCCGACCAGAATGAAAACCAATGCTCACTAGCATTTCTTATACTTTTAAACTCCTGTATATGTACTTAAAATCATGTATTTCCAGTAAGTAAATCAAACCATGTTTAACACCAAAACATGAAAGCAACATGCTCATATCCATACCGATATTCAAGAGAAAAATAAGGGAAACTTACTTCCAAGCTTAGGGCATTTCATGCTTACCCTAAACTCCCAACAACCTTTATTAAACCTTCGAAAGGTATTTAAACCAGTTTTCACTCACAGATACACCTCGTCTTTCTCACCAACGCAAATCAAGCTCCCGACAAGCAACAAACAACACCAAGCTTTTTCACCTTGATTATCCCCTATTTTTACCACATAAAAAGAGAGGGTAAATGCTTATGCATTCAAACCATTGCCAACAAGCAATTACCCGCAACTCTTAAGTTGCACACTCAAAAACCATCCGAAACATATCGAAATTATCCTCAAACACTTCCAAAACTCAACCCACCCATAATATAATGATTCAACCCAAGAAACATCATCAATTAACATCTAAAAACCCTTTTCCAACATCCTTTTACTTCCAGCAACTACACGACCACCACAACTCCACAAAAACACAAATCTAACAACCTAATAATCAAGGATTCAAAGAGTTTTGAGATTCTAATGTTAAAAATGACTTATCAACATTATAAATCATTTAATATATGTTTAAAATCAATCCTCAATACTGGAAAATAGATCTAATATGAATTTTCCACAATTTCATCAATTAAACCCAATTAAATCAATTAATCATTGTAAATATATAAAATTAGATTATAAATCATAAATCAAGGATCAAATACTTGGGAATATCAGTAAATAACCATCAATAGAGGAGAAGAACAAACCTTACCTCTATTGTGTGATTTCTCTCTGAATTGATTGATTAAAGCTAAAAAATACAAGATTTCAATGAGGTTTTGTAAATCAAAGGTAAAGAAGCATTCATAAATCAAGAATCCAAGAAAAATATCTCTCAACTCTGAGATTTGATGAAAACAAGAGTGTTTGGCTGAATAGAAGTGGAAAGAAAAGTTGAGAGAAAAGTTTGCGTCAAATTTCTTTAAAACCAATAACTAACTTTTATTAACAAAATCCCTTTTTTAATTACCTTTAAAAACACATGCTAAAAAGTCTTAATTGAAGGGAGAAACCACCAGCAAAAACTTGGTAAAATAGCTCCTTAAGGATTCTAAGAATTTGATCATGTACAATTTAGTCACCTTTAAAACTAGTTTTGAAAAATTAAATTTTAGTCACTAACCAAAATGTCACCCTTCCAAATCTCTTTTTCCAAAATTTATTTCACCAATAATTTTCACATATTAAAACATGATTTTTAACTATTTTTCCATATTTTTATCTTCCACAAAAATATTTACTCTCAAATCTGACTCGAATCTCTAACTAGTCTACCGGACCGTCTAATATGCCTCAAAACTGCTAGGCCCAAAACTGGGGTGTTACAGGTCGAGATATCCCTGTCTGCCTAATAATCTAAAATGATAAAATCAACTGGAAATATAAATTTATCTACCTTCACCAGCACATCCTCTATCTTACCCTTAGGATGTGCAAAAGATCGGTCTGCCAACTGAAGTGTTACGTTGGTAGGCCTTGCTTCAATGCTAAGATTTTTGAAAATAGACATTGGCATCAAATTGATGTTGGCTTCCAGATTACACAGTGTTTTACCCATGAATATGTCGCCAATGGTACAAGAAATAGTAAAACTTCCCAGATCTTTTAGCTTCTATGGCAAGCGATTGAGTGTCATTGCACTGCATCCCTCAGTGAGAGCTACAAATCACCCAACTTCCTTTTTTAAGATAGAATGTCCTTCATGAATTTAACATAATTGGGCATCTGTTCAAGAGCTTCTACTAACGTATATTGATAAGGAACTTTTTAAAAACTTTCAAGAAGCACTTAAATTGCTGATCCTGCTTGTGCTTCTGTAATCTTTGTGGAAACGGTGGAGGTGGGTAAGATAATATTGACTCCGCTGCCTTTTCCAAGTAATGGCTGGCATCTGACAGTTGTCTGGCATCACTTTTGTCTACTTCTATCATCTATGATTCTTTTAGTTCATCTGCTAGCCCTTTCTCTTGGTAGTTGTCTAACTGCATGGCAAGTATCTCAACCTTACATTGTTTGCTACTCCAAAAAGTTACAACTTTGCATTGTTCATTGCCTCTCTGCCTAGCATCTTCTGTATCGCTTGGCAATGCCCCTTGGGTTGATTGCTAAGTGCATTGGCAACTGTCCAATTTTAATCTCCAAGTTTTTCATAGATGTTGCCAAACTCTGAATAGTTGCATCATTCCTCTCTATATATTATGTCAAAGTCTCTGGTTGTTTCTTTGTCTTGCATAAAAATTGGCTTGTGCCCTCTGTGGCATAGCATTCTAATGGAATCCTTGCTAAATAGTGCTATTCTAACATTGGGCATTGTCCTGACGCTGGGCATTATACTGATTACCCCTTGATTTCCCCAAGCTAAATTTAGTGTTTCTTCCATCTTGCATTGTAAGTATTTGAATTTGCATTATAATTATGATTGAAATTGCCAACAAAATTTTCTGACTCTAGGTTGGCAGTGTAACACCCCTAACCCAATTTTGAAGTAAGCCGAACTAAGAAGTGTTATATAAAAAATAAGAGTTGGTTAAACTTAAGAAGCCCTAATTAGAAACCTAAAAGTAACTCTAGATCAAGATTATACTAAAACTCTTTTTAACAATTATTAATAATAAAATTTAATATTTTTAGACTTGCTCTACTGATAATTAAAGTTTTAAGCACCAAACTTCATTATACTATAATTGATTTTAAACTTTTCATTCCAAAGTCACTCGAAACCTTGTTATGCTAACAACATTGCACTATATTAAACCTTTAAAAGATTCAATCCTAACTCATTTCCTTTATTATTACGTTTTAGACCATAATAATGCCAAGGATCAAAGGAAGGTTCGACTAGAGACAAAGGATTCAATGTTCGATCAAGATAAAAGGAGTTAAAGGCAAAAAGGGTTCATTAAGGTATAACAACAACTATTTAGGCAACCAAACATCTTTTAACCTTGTAACATTTGCATCACACAACCAAACATAGTGTAACATTTCAAAAATCCATCAATCGCACTTAACCCTGTAACATTTGCATCATACAACAAAATATAGTGTAACGCCCCGGTCTTAGGGCTTAGCAGTTTGGTGGTTTATTAGACGGTCCGATAGACCGAAGTAGGAATTTGAGTCAGTTTTGGGACCGTATATTTTTAGGTAAGATAAAAATGTGGAAAAATAGTTAAAAATCATCTTTTAATATATATTGATTTTTGGTTGAATAAATTTTGGAAAATGGAATTTGGAAATGTGACATTTTGGTTAGTGACCAAATTGTAATTTTTGAAAACTATTTTAAAGTGACTAAAATGAAAAGGGTCAAATTCATAGAATCCTTAAGGAGCTAAATTACCAAGCTTTTGCTGGTGGTTTTTCCCTTCAATTAAATCATTTTAAACATTTATTTTAAAGGTGGTTTAAGAGGGATTAAAATATTTGAGTTAGTTATTAGCTTTTAAAGAAAATCTACGTAACTTTTTCCTAAACCTTTTCTCTCAACTTCTTTTCTGCCAAACAATCAGAATTTCATCAAAATCTAGAGGTGAGAGATTCTTTTCACTCAGATTATTGATTTTAACTTGATTCTTTAACTTTGCTTTGCAAAATCTCAATGAAATCTTATGTTTTCTTAGCTTTTCACAAATCAATTAAGGGAGAAACTTCACAATAGGGGTAAGGTCTAAGATCTCCTATATTGTATGGTTCTTTATTGAAATTCCCAAGCATTTGATCATAGTTTTTGTGTTTCTAATCTGATTTTGAAGATTTTCTAATGTTTAATTGAGTTATTTGGGGAAAATGAGTTAATTCATGAATTTGATCTAATTTCCAGTAATTAAGGATGCTTTGATTTATATTTTGGATGTTTAATAATGTTGATCAATGATTTTTATCAGTGGAATCCCGAAACTTAAGAATCTCTATTTGATTAGGTTGTTAGTTTTGAGGTTTTGTGGTGTTTCTTTGGTTGTAAGGTTGCTGAAGGTGGTAGGTTGATTTGGATATGTTTTTAGGTGTGTTTTGATGTTGAATTTGATGTAAGATTGATAGATGTTGGCTGGGTTGTGAATTGAAGTGTGTTGGTTATGTTTTCGGTTGTTGTGGAGGTTAATTGTGAAGGTTTTGTGGAAATCCAAGAAGGAATGTAGTTGCTATGTTTAGAATGCATTGTGATGCATTAATCCTCTGTTGTTTTGCGGTAAAACAGAGGAGGTTGATCCGGAGGTGATTGGAGAAGCGTTGGAGGTTTTAGATACTTGATTTTGCATCGGTAAATCGAGGTTTTGCGTATCGGTGAGTGAAAATGTGGTTTAATGCGTTTTGATGTTATGGGAACAGATTTTTGGGAGTTAAGGTAGAGCTTAAAATGCTTACCTAGTCTCGAAAGTAAGTGCAAAGTGGTTTTTCTCTCTCGATTGTGCTTGTTCGAATGATTTTATGCACTTGGTTTAATGTTCATGTACCTATTGTTTAAGCATTTTTAAAGTATTCGATATACTGTTTTTAAGCATGTTTTTCTAAAGGATGCACATGGTGAGTGATCCTTGTAAGTATGGTTTATACTTGTGTTTTAAAGCATGGTTGTTGCTTTGGAAATGGCATGGTTTAATGTTTGTTAAAACAGTGAGGCAAATGTTATTTGGTTAATTATATTGGCAAGTGATATGGTTTTAAAATTGTTATCGGATATAGTTGGCCGGCCATAGAATTAAGTGCACTGTAAATAAGTTACCTTGGATGTTGAGGGGTTTATACGACGTATCGAATACTCTATCCAAGTACCCTGGCTGTAGAGGGGTTAAACAGTACCAAAAACTCCCTTTAGTGGGTTAAGCATCTAACCGATGAAAGAGGTTGGTGTCCCCATGGGTCAAAAGTGTACCCGGTTGTTATTGTACAACAATTGTGATTGTATCGCTATTTCAGTTGAGATGGCTTGAAGTGTTGGGTTAACACTTGTTGAATCCGCGTATCTGATGAACTCTTTTGTTGTTGGACTTGTCTGTTGACCACTTGTAAGCCAATATAATTGTTAATGTATCATTGAAATGTTTTATGTTGTATAATGTGATTTATACATGTTTCTCCTTAAGCTTTGCATTTGGTCGTAATGCATGGGAAGGCTTAAGTAGAGGGTTAGCAATGTGACTTGTTGATTTATGATACATGTAGCATATGATTTAATATGCTAGTTTTAATGATGTAAAGTGCATGTTTTAAAAAAAGGCATGATGTTTTAAAGGATGATGTAATGAAAATGGTTTAAATGCATTGATGGTGTTTTGTTCTAAGCATTCCTCACTAAGCCATGTGTGCTTACGCTCTCTTTGTCCATCAATGTAGAGAATTAAAGCCCCGGGAGGCAGCAAGAAGCAAGGGGATCTTGGCAAGAGTTGTTTCCAAAGTATGTTAGAGACTAGACTATAATGAATAAGGGCAATAGGGTACTTGTTGTGTTTTGGGAGATGTTTTGTGGAACTCCCTGTTTGAGCATGTTTCTTTAGTTGCTCTTAGGTTGTATATGGCCTTTAAGGATATATTTTGGTGTTGGTTTATCTTCTGATATGTTGGTTGGATGCATATTAGGAAGCATTCCTATAGATTTCCTTTTTGTTGCATGAAGCCTTGTTGTGTTGTTAGAATTGTGATGCTAGTTGGCTTGAGATATGTTTGTGATGTTGGTGTTGTGTTTTAAGCATGTTGGAGTGGTTAGAGTATGTTGTTGGGATGAAAAACCAACAAAATGTGACATTACAGGTTCAGGCGTACCGATACACGAGGGATTGTATCGGTACGGCTAGGCATTTTTAGGCTTGTGGATCGGTACGCGGGATGGTGTTTCGATACGCTTAGGCCATTTTGATCTTAGCGTACCGGTACAGCAAGGGGTGTTTCGATACGGGTCTCAACTATTGGAAATCAACTTTTTTGTCCCAACCTCATATAGTCGTATTAGTACGATCATCAAGGTTTTCAAAAGTTCAGTATTTCAATGTGGCGCATCGATACGACATAGAGGTGTACCCAAATGGGGTGTTTCAATCCGTATCGATACAGTTTTGCTTGTATCAGTACGAATGACCATTAATTCTGTTATTGGCATTTTGGGCAGTTTTAACATCTTTACTTAAGAATCTCTATTTGTTTAGGTTGTTAGTTTTGTGGTGTTTCCTTGGTTGTAAGGTTGCTGGAAGTGATAGGTTGATTTGGATATGTTTTTAGGTGTGTTTTAATGTTGAAAGTGATGTCAGATTGATAGATGTTGGCTGGGTTGTGAATCGAAGTGTTTTGTTATGTTTTCGGTTGTTGTAGAGGGTTAATTGTGAATGTGTGGTGGAAATCTGAGAAGGATTGTAGTTGCTGTTTTTAGAATGCATTATGATGCATTAATCCTATGTTGTTTTGTGGTAAAAATAGGGAGGTTGATCCAGAAGTGATTGGAGAAGCGTTGGAGGTTTTGGATACTTAATTTCGTGTCGGCAAATCGAGGTTTCGCATATCGGTGAGTGAAAACGTGGTTTAAAGCATTTTGATGTTATGAGAATAGAGTTTTGGTAGTTAAGGTAGAGATTGAAACGCTTACCTAGACTCGAAAGTAAGTATAAAGTGGTTTTCTCTCTCAGTTGTGCTAGCTTGAAATGGTTTTATGCACTTGTTTTGATTTACATGTTCCTACTATTAAGCATGTTTTAAAATGCACGATTTACTATTTTTAAGCATGGTTTGCTGAAAGATGCACATGGTAAGTGATCTTTGTAAGTATGGTTTATACTTGTTGTTTAAAGCATGGTTGTTGCTTTGGATAATGGTATGGTTTAATGCTTGTTTAAAACAATGAGGTAAATGTTAAATGGTTAGTTATATTGGCAAGTGATGTGGTTTTAAAATTGTTATAAGATATAGTTGGTCGGCCATAGGATTGAGTGCACTGTAAATAAGTCACCTTGGATGTTGAGGGGTTGATACGGCGTACCGAATACTCCATCCAAGTACCCTAACGGTAGAGAGGTTAAACAGTACCGAATACTCCCGTTAGTGGGTTAAGCATCTAACCGATGAGAGGGATTGGTGTCCTTATGGGTTGAAAGTGTACACGGTTGATATTGTACCCGGTTGTTAGTGTATCACGATTGTGATTGTATCGCTATTCCGGTTAAGATGGCTTGAAGTGTTGGGTTAACACTTGTTGAATCTGTATATCCAATGAACTCTTTTGTTATTGAACTTGTCTATTGATCACTTGTAAGCCAATATAATTGTTAATGTATCATTGAAATGTTTTTGTTGTATAATGTGATTTATACATGTTTCTCCTTAAGCTTTGCATTTGGTAGTAATGCATGGGAAGGATTAAGTGGAGGGTTAGCAATTTGACTTGCTATTGATTAATGATACATGTAGCATATGGTTTAATATGTTGGTTTAAATGATGTAAAGTGCATGTTTAAAAAGGGGAATGATGACGTTTTAAAGGATGATGTTAGTAAACAGTTTTAAATGCATTGATGGTGTTTGTTTTTTAGCATTCCTCACTAAGCCTTGTGTGCTTACGCTCTTATTGTCCATCAATGCAGATAATTGAGGTCTTGGAAGGCAACAAGAAGTAAGGGGATCTTGGCGAGACTTGTTTCCAAAGTATGTTAGAGACTAGACTATAATGAATAAGGGCAATGGGGTACTTGTTGTGTTTTGGGAGATGTTTAGTGCAACTCCCTGTTTGAGCATGTTTCATTAGTTGCTCTTGGATTGTAAATGGCCTTTAAGGATTGTTCTTGGTGCTGGTTTATCTTTTGATATGTTGGTTTGACGCTTATTAGGAAGCATGTTGATAAGTGTACAAAAGTACTATTTTTCTTACCCTTTTTACTCATATTATTGTTAGACTTAGGCTCATATTAGTTGCATAATTAGCCATTCATGCATTAATCCATGTTTCCTTCCATCGTTGAGCTTGATTACATAATTTGGTAGTTTTTGTGGAAAAGATGTTGCTTTGGTGTGTTTTGTGTGTTTGTGCAGGAATACTTGCCAAAGCAATGCCGAGCTAGTTGCCAGAGCAATGCATGAAGGAGACGTCGAGCCAGTTGCCATGGCAATTGTCGACAAGAGCAAAGGTGACATGGTAGTCAAAATTGATGACTTAACAAGCCCAAGATGACGTGGAGCAAAGCCCAAACCCAAAGGAATTTGATTTCCATGCAGAGATTAAAGAAGAATTAAATTCCAAGAAGATAGGAGAAGTTCTAGTAGGAATACAATTATAATAAAGAATTATATTCTTTAAAGATAATTTAATTCCAACTTAAACTCCTCCTCAAAGAAGGACTTTGGCCTAGCCCTATAAATATGAAGGAGATTTCGACAATCAGGAGAGAGAGCAATAGGGAAATTTCGACAAGTCCAAGGAGGGCAAGAAGAGAGGATTTTCGATAAGCTTCATCTTTTCTTCCTTGTTCGATTGGGTTCATGCTAGGGATTGTTTATCTTGTGTTTCTTTGGAACCTAGCCATGAACTAAATCTACTTGGCTATGGTTATTGTGTTTTGTGGTTGTGAGAAACTATTGGTTTTTGTTTAGGTAATAAGAGTTTGCACTTTTCTACTTCAAGGTTTATTCATTCTTGGTTATTATTCTTGTTTGCGAGTGAATTGGGAGAGGATCTCGTGATTTCATCTATTTATCTAATATCGGGAGAGTTAGATTCAAGAAACGAATGAATATGATCTTTATTCAATTCAATGATGGTGAAGATTAATCCGGCTTAGGAATAAGTTAAGGATTTCAACAGCTAAGAGGAGCGCAAGATTGGTTGTTGTTCACCCTTGATTCACGCAGGGATGTATTATCAAGGCATGCACAAGTAGCTAGAGTTTCGACTTAGGGATAAGAAGAAACCATTGAAGAACGCTCTGCCGAACCTTGAAGGTTGCTGCCCAGACGCCCAAGTAGTTGCCCAACTAGTTGCCCAGGCAACCATCGATTAGTTGCCAAGGCAACCCCGTTGTGCAAGTTGCCACGGCAACTGAGTTGCACATGCACTCTTTTACCAAAACGATCCAATCGGCTATCACACCTCAACTCACGATAACCTGACCTATCTCTCTCTCATTCGATCTCATCTTTTCATTTACTTAATTGCTTTCTAGATTAGTTATTAGTTAAAACTCCTATAATCCTTTACTTGTGTTTTTACTTTTTACAGTGCAAGAGACTAGATTCTTGAAGTGGGACCAATCCCTGTGGAGACGATATCTTTTATACTATAACTTGCGACGTGTATACTTGCACATTTGCGTAGCACTTATTACGCACAACAAGTTTTTGGCGCCGTTGCCGGGGATTGGCAATAGCGACTTTGTTTTTATTTTCTTGCACTTTCTTTTTATTTTTCTTGTTTAAAATTCAAAGGGCTAACAAACTTTGGTTTTGCATTGGTATATGACCAGGGCGAGACCGACTTCACCAGAATATCCCTTTGATCCAGAAATCGAACGAACCTTACAAAGACTTAGACGAAGGATAAGAGAATCAATGGCAAATCAAGAAGGCAATATGAATCAAGATGTTCGAGCAGGAGGAGGAGTGATTCTTGCACGAAACAGAACTATTCGAGACTATCTTGAAGAAGATCTTGATGGGCTTAACCCATGAGTTGTCGCACCTGAAATTGAAGCTGACCACTTTGAGTTGAATCCGGTAATGTTTAATATGATCAACACAATAGGTCAATTTGGCGGCTCAGCAACTAAAGATGCATGACAACATCTGAAATCTTTCCTCGAGATTTGCAACTCGTTCAAGATACACAGAGTCACCCCCGATGTCCTACGATTAAGATTATTCCCCTATTCACTGAGGGATAGGGCGAAAGCATGGTTGAATAGCATTCCTGCCGGATCCATAGCATCTTGGACTGATCTTTGTCGTGATTTCCTTGCTAGATTTAATCCTACAAATTTGACTGATAAGCTTCGTAACGACATTACTTTTTGGCAGAGCGGATGATGAATCCATGTACGAGGCTTGGGAGCGATATAGAGAACTTCTACACAAATGCCCTCTACACGGATTCCCGGTGTGGACTCAAGTAACAATGTTTTACAACACCGTGAATACACCAACAAGGATGATGCTAGATGCCTCGGCAAACGGCATACTCCTAGGTAAGTCACCAAAAGAAGCAATGCAAATTTTAAACAGGCTGGCCAAGAATGACTATCAATTCCCATCTACTAGGCCAAGCCATAATACATGAACTAGGATCATCAGATTCAATTTCGGCACAATTGGCCGCTTTAACCAAGATGGTCCAGAACATGCAAAAACCAAACAACACACATGAAGTCAAGGTAATGGATTCTTTTTGTGAGTTATGTGGTGATAACCATAATTCTTACGAATGTATGCGAAATCCGAATCCAACTTCTATGTGGGGAATTACAATCGGAGTAATAATGTGATGTCCAATACATACAATCCAGCTTGGAAGAAGCAGCACCGAATTTTTCATGGAGTAATCCCAACAATGCTCTAAAGCGGAACAATCGAGAATGCACAAGCATCGGGATTCCAAGCAGAATATGCTACGACAAATGATGCCGCAAAGAACAACCGACAACATCTAGTTCTTTGGAAAATTCTCTAAATGCTTTTATGATGAAAACTGAATCTTATATGACTAAGAATAGTAATTTCATAAAAAGAACTGATGCTTTTATTAACAGGACCAAGATGAGATTGCAAAACCAAGAGGCGGCAATCAAATCATTGGAAAATCAAGTCGGACAGTTTGCTCAAAATCTGAATACTAGACCACAAGGAGGTTTACCTAGCGATACTGAAGTCGCAAGAGGAACTGGCCATGAGCAATGTAAGGCGATCACCACTAGAAGTGGCCAACAACTTAGAGAGGTTCAAACCCGCTCATCAAACAAAACTCCACAAAAAGATCAAAACGAACCTAGCGACAAAGCCTCAGATGCTGAACCAGGAATTGTCGCGGCAACCGGCAATAAGCATGCCTCGACAACCGACGATAAAGACGCCTCGGCAACTTGCGATAAGCATGCCTCGACAACCCCAGTTGATAATGCCTCGGCAACTCCAGATGTCCCGGCAATGCCGTCAATCAGGTTTCAAACCAATGAAAGGATCGAAGATATCTGACTTCCACCACCATTCCCACAAAGGTTTAAGTGACAAAAGCAAGAATACCAATTCAAGAAGTTTCTTGATATCCTAAAGCAAGTCCACATCAACTTGCCATTGGTGGAAGAAATTGAACAAATGCCAAACTATGCCAAGTTTCTTAAAGGCATTGTGTCCAAAAGAACAAGGCTATGAGAGTTTGAAACAGTTTCCGCGATAGAGGGATGCATGGCAATGTTGCACAATAGTATGCCACCCAAGTTGAAGGATCCCGGAAGTTTCACAATACCATGTTCCATTGGAAATCACTATGTCGGGAAAGCATTATGCGACCTTAGGGCTAGCATAAACTTGATGCCTAAATCTGTTTTCTAGAAACTAGGAATCGGGAAGGCAAGACCTACAACAGTCATGCTGCAGCTAGCCGACAGATCCTACGTGCATCCAGAGGGAAAAATCGAGGACATACTGGTAAAAGTTGATAAATTTATTTTTCCCGCTGACTTTATTGTTTTGGATTGTGAAGCAGATGAGCATGCACCTATCATTCTCGGGAGACTATTCCTAGCGACAGGGAGAACCTTGATCGACGTTGAAAAGGGGGAACTCACAATGAGGGTGAATGACCAGCAGGTCAAACTAAATGTGTTCCAAACACTAAGGCATGCCGATGATCCAGAAGAATGCCAACTACTTCATGACACGACAGAGTTTAACTTCGATGAGGAATTTAGTTGCCTCGGCAACTACATTGCTGATCAAGAGGAACCTGAGGAGTATAAAGAACCGGTCGATGAAGAACAACAAGAAGAGGCAAATTGGCTAGTCAACCGACCAGGTACATACTTTGAACCACTGGATTACTCAGGTAAGGAAGGTAAACTCGAAAAACCCTATATCGAACAACCACCAATTCTTGAGTTGAAACAATTGCCAGAGCAACTAAAATATGTATACTTAGGGACCAATAATACACTGCCTGTAATCATTTCTTCTAAGTTACAGCCTGAGCAGGAAAAGAAGCTGATCAAGATGTTGAAGCTACACAAAAAGGCAATAGGGTGGACAATTGCCGACTTGAAGGGAATTAGCCCGGCGGTGTGCATGCACAAGATCTTGTTGGAAGATGATCACAAACCTTCAATTGAGGCCCAGAGGAGACTGAATCATGCCATGAAAGGGGTTGTAATGAAAGAAATCATCAAGTGGCTTGACGCCGGCATTATATACCCTATCTCTAATAGTACGTGGGTAAGTCCGGTACAATGTGTACCGAAAAAGGGAGGTATAACAGTGGTAAGCAATGAAAATAATGAACTTATCCCAACCAGGACTGTGACCTGTTGGAGGGTTTGTATGGACTATCGAAAGCTAAACAAAGCTACTAGGAAAGATCACTTCCCATTACCCTTTATTGATCAAATGCTTGACCGTCTTGTAGGTAAACCCTTTTATTGTTTTCTTGATGGTTATTCAGGTTACAATCAGATTGCCATAGCACCAGAAGATCAAGAAAAGACAACCTTCACATGCCCATACGGTACTTATGCCTTCCGAAGGATGCCGTTCGGATTGTGTAACGCCCCGGAAACCTTCCAAAGATGAATGATGGCACTCTTTTCAGACATGGTCGAAGACTTCCTTGAGATCTTCATGGATGATTTTTCAGTTTTTGGTAAAGACTTCGACGGCTGTCTCGGCAATTTAGAGAGGGTGTTAGCAAGATGCGAAGAAACGGATTTAGTCCTTAATTGGGAGAAATGCCACTTTATGGTAGATGAAGGAATAGTGCTTTGCTACAAGATTTCATCCAAGGGAATTGAAGTAGACAAAGCCAAGGTGGACGTGATCGAGAGATTACCCCCACCAAGTTCGGTTAAAGGAATTCGAAGTTTTCTCGGACATGCAGGTTTTTACAGGAGGTTCATTCATATTTTTTCTAAAATCACTAAACCCTTGTGTAATCTGCTTGAATAGGATAAAGTCTTCGATTTTGATGATTCTTGCACCCCAAGCATTCAAAACCCTAAAGAAAAAGCTTGCCTCGGCACCCATTGTCGTTCCACCAGATTGGACGCTACCTTTTGAGCTCATGTGTGATGCAAGTGATTTCGCGGTAGGAGCAGTCCTAGGCTAACGCACAGGTAAGACCTTCCATGTGATATACTACGCTAGTAAAACTCTTAATGGTGCTCAAGTGAATTACACAACAACGGAGAAAGAGTTACTAGCTGTAGTTTTCGCATTTTACAAGTTTCGATCCTATTTAATTGGTACAAAGGTAATTGTTCATACGGAACATTCGGCAATCAAATACTTATTTGCTAAAAAGGATGCTAAACCTCGTTTGATTCGTTGGATATTACTTTTACAAGAATTTGATATTGAAATTAAGGACAGGAAAGGAATAGAAAATCAAGTGGCCGATCACTTATCACGTTTGGAACACAATAAGGAGGAGGACGCAGATCTAGAGATATGCGATGCATTCCCAGATGAACAACTTTTAGTTGCCTCGGCAACCATGGATGCGTATGCCTCGGCAACCCTTGATGCCTCGGCAACCCTCGACACCTCGGCAACCATGGATGCACACGCCTCGGCAACTCTCGACGCCACAGCAGTCTTTGACGTGCACGCCTCGGCAATTTTGGGAGCAGTCGCCACGGCAGCACATGCCTCGGCAATACCCTGGTACGCGGATTTAGTTAATTTCCTTGTTTATGGTATTTTTCCTTATGGCATTACTCACCAAAGGGAAGAAGCAGTTCCGCCATGATGCTAAGTATTACTTTTGGGACGAGCCTCTTTTGTTTAAACAATGTGCAAATCAGGTTATACGCCGATGTGTCCCTGAAGAAGAGCAACATAATGTACTCCAGCAATGCCATTCTTCACCCTATGGAGGACATTTTGGAGGAACTCGTATCGCGGCCAAAGTTTTGCAATCCGGTTTGTATTGGCCAACATTGTACAAAGATGCCCAAGACTTTTACAAGCAATGTGATCGTTGTCAGAGGACGGGCAATATCTCTAGATGACATGAAATGCCGCTCCAGAACATCATCGAGATGGAATTGTTCGATGTATGGGGGATCGATTTTATGGGACCTTTCCCATCTTCATTCGGCAACCTCTACATTCTACTTGCCGTCGACTACGTGTCTAAATGGGTTGAGGCAGTTGCAGTTCCCAACAACGATTCCAAAACCGTACAAAGATTCTTGCAGAAAAACATATTTACACGGTTTGGGATGCCGAGAGCAATTATCAGTGACGAAGGCAAGCATTTTGACAACAGACTAATTGCCAAGATGTTGCAACGCTTCGGCATATCACACAAGATCGCCACGGCATATCACCCACAAACCAACGGGCAAGCAAAAATTTCCAACCGGGAGTTTAAGGGAATACTCGAGAAAGTTGTAAATCCCTCAAGGAAGGATTGGTCATTAAGACTAGATGACGCACTTTGGGCATATCGCACTGCATTCAAAACACCCTTAGGTATGTCCCCCTTCCGACTTGTCTATGGCAAAACATGCCATCTACCGGTGGAAATCGAGCACAAGGCGTACTGGGCAATCAAGACCGTGAATATGGATTGGGAAAGTGTTGGACAAAAGCTTTTGATGGATCTCAATGAGATAGAAGAATTTCGTGCACTCGCCTATAACAATGCACGAATCTACAAGGAGAAAACAAAACGATGGCACGACAAGAAACTATTGCCACGGCAATTCACGCCAGGGCAACTAGTTCTCCTATTCAATTCTCGGCTAAAACTTTTCCCGGGAAAGCTGAAATCAAGATGGTCAGGACCATTCGAAGTCGTCAAACCATTCTCCCATGGTGCTGTGATAATCAAGTCCATCTCTGACAACCATGAATTCAAAGTTAATGGACAAAGATTGAAGCACTACAATGGTGCCCATGTGGAACGTAACAAAGAAGTGGTCAACTTAGGAGATGCATGAGCATGCTCTCCTTTCGATATTTTCTTTTTCTTTTTCTTTTTCTTTTTATTTTCATTTTTATTTTTAGGAGATATTTTATTTTTCTTCATTATCTTTAGTTTTCAGGTTTTCTTTATTTTCTTTTTCACAACAAGACTCACAACTACTATGCTAAGGAAATTTACTGCCGAGATCCTTGCCCCGACAACCAATGAAGAAGATGGCGCGGCAACCAACATCGTGCCTGCACAAGCTGATGCCACGGCAACCAACCCTGAAGATGCCACGGCAACCAAAGCTAAAGACATCCCGGCAACAAGAAAACAACCATCGCGTTCAAGCAAGAGAATCAAGACACCGACCAAAAGGAAACTAATCATCTACGATGACAAACTCTCGGAATAAGTCCTCGTATGTATTTTTATTTTTCGTTATTTTTATGCATGCATTGGGAACAATGCCTCACTCGAGTTTGGGGGGATTGTTATTAGTAGTTACCATGTTTAGTTACATTCATCTTAAGTATTACATTTAGGATACATAAATTGCTTGCCATGCCTTTAATTGAAACAAGAATTGCTTAGATTTGATGAATATTCGATGATGACTTTGCCAATGCACTTAATTGATAGAATTTTTATTCTAGGACAACCATGGAAAAACTTAGAATTTTACTATGATGCTAATTTTGATGAAACACTGTTGTGGTTTGATTGATTTAAGGAATTCTAGTAAACTTAGGTTGATAATTAACAAATTGGGGGATTAGAATAAAAATTGGATGAATGCTAGAGGTGCCCGAAATTGGATCTAGCATGTGCTCAAAATTTATCGCTAGAGGTGCCCGAAACTGGCTCTAGGATGTGTTAAAAAAATTTTAACTAGAGGTGCCCGAAACCGGCTCTAGTCGATTAAATTAACTTAATAAAACTAAAAACAAAACACTAGAGGTGCCCAAAACTGGCTCTAGTTAAAAACATGTTAATAAGAACCCAATGAAGTAATTTGAAAACCTATTGTTTGCATAGAATCCGAAAAATCAACTTGCACACAACTCCGCACACACTCACAAGCATTATAGTTTGATTCCGAGTAACTCCTAAGTTTTCCGAAAAATAAAACACCAATCATACTTTGTGCCCCGGTTCAGAGAATTGAAATGAAGTTCAAAGCTAAGTTTGTGAAAATTGAAGTCTTGGCAGGTAATTATGAGTTTGCATTGCTTGAGGACAAGCAATAGTTCGAGTTTGGGGGTGTGATAAGTGTTCAAAAGTACTATTTTTCTTACCCTTTTTACTCATATTATTGTTAGACTTAGGCTCATATTAGTTGCATAATTAGCCATTCATGCATTAATCCATGTTTCCTTCCATCGTTGAGCTTGATTACATAACTTGGTAGTTTTTGTGGAAAAGATGCTGCTTTGGTGTGTTTTGTGTGTATGTGCAGGAATACTTGCCAAAGCAATGCCGAGCTAGTTGCTAGGGCAAGGCATGAAGGATACGCCGAGCTAGTTGCCAGGGCAATACATGAAGGAGACGCCGAGCCAGTTGCCATGGCAATTGTGGACAAGAGCAAAGGTAACATGGTAGTCGAAATTGATGACTAAACAAGCCCAAGATGACGTGGAGCAAAGCCCAAACCCAAAGGAATTTGATTTCCATGCAGAGATTAAAGAAGAATTAAATTCCAAGAAGATAGGAGAAGTTCTAGTAGGAATACAATTATAATAAAGAATTATATTCTTTAAAGATAATTTAATTCCAACTTAAACTCCTCCTTAAAGAAGGACTTTGGCCTAGCCCTATAAATATGAAGGAGATTTCGACAATCAGGAGAGAGAGCAATAGGGAAATTTCGACAAGTCCAAGGAGGGCAAGAAGATAGGATTTTCGACAAGCTTCATGTTTTCTTCCTTGTTCGATTGGGTTCATGCTAGGGATTGTTTATCTTGTGTTTCTTTGGAACCTAGCCATGAACTAAATCTACTTGGCTATGGTTATTGTGTTTTGTGGTTGTGAGAAACTATTGGTTTTTGTTTAGGTAATAAGAGTTTGCACTTTTCTATTTCAAGGTTTATTCATTCTTGGTTCTTATTCTTGTTTGCGAGTGAATTGGGAGAGGATCTCGTGATTTCATCTATTTATCTAATATCGGGAGAGTTAGATTCAAGAAACGAATGAATATGATCTTTATTCAATCCAATGATGGTGAAGATTAATCCAGCTTAGGAATAAGTTAAGGATTTCAACGGCTAAGAGGAGCGCAAGATTGGTTGTTGTTCACCCTTGATTCACGCAGGGATGTATTATCAAGGCATGCACAAGTAGCTAGAGTTTCGACTTAGGGATAAGAAGAAACCATTGAAGAACGCTCTGCCGAACCTTGAAGGTTGCTTCCCAGACGCCCAAGTAGTTGCCCAGGCAACCATCGATTAGTTGCCAAGGCAACCCCGTTGTGCAAGTTGCCACGGCAACTGAGTTGCCCATGTACTCTTTTACCAAAACGATCCAATCGGCTATCACACCTCAACTCATGATAACCTGGCCTATCTCTCTCTCATTCGATCTCATCTTTTCATTTACTTAATTGCTTTCTAGATTAGTTATTAGTTAAAACTCATATAATCCTTTACTTGTGTTTTTACTTTTTACAGTGCAAGAGACTAGATTCTTGAAGTGGCACCAATCCCTGTGGAGACGATATCTTTTATACTATAACTTGCGACGTGTATACTTGCACATTTGCGTAGCACTTATTACGCGCAACACATGCCTATAGATTTCCTTTTTTGATGCATGAGTCCTTGTTGTGTTGTTAGAATTGTGATGCTAGTTTGCATGGGATATGTTTGGCATGTTGGTATTTTGTGTACAGAATTTTGGAGTGGTTTTAGTATGCTTTTGGGATGAAAACTCAGCCAAATGTGACATTACAGGCCTCGGCGTACTGATACGCGGGTGACCGTATTGGTACGGCTAGGCAATTTTAGGCTTGTAGGATCGGTATAAGTCTTGTGTGTTTCGATACGCCTAGGCAAATTTGGTCTGACATACTGATACGGGTATGGGAGTTTCAATACGATTTTTAGCCTCTGGAATTGACTTTTTCAACTCAAATCCTGCGTATCGAAACACCTGAGAGTCTGTATCAGTACGGTTTAAAATGTTTCAAAAGTTAGGTAATTCAGTTAGGTATATCGATATGGTATGAGGTGGTGTACCAAAATAGGGTGTTTCAAATCGTATTGGTACAGGCTTACCCATATCGATACAGATGACCGTTTATTCTGTTAATGTCACCTTAGGGCAGTTTCGCTTTCTTTGCATTTTAGTCCCTGATTCTTGCCAATGCAATTGTATGTGATAGAATGATCAGATTGAGCTGAGTTTGGAAATATAAGATTGGAACCTGACTAATTAAAGTTTGGAAACCTAAAAGTGAGCTTTAAACATTAAATTATTTATATTTGCATTTTGGTCCCTAAATTATAAATATGATCAATTGGATGTTAAATTAATGGCCGATTGAGTTAGGGTTACACCTAATGTCTGCATGAACATATAGGGTTAAAAATTGGCATCTAGATAAGATAAAAAGAAAAAAAAGGACTGGGTTTTGTTGAATCTCTTCGGTTTGCAATGACAAACCTAATGTAGCCTTCTTGGTTCGGTTGGGCATCTAGACCTAGTCAAAGGGGTTATATTTGGTGGTATTAGAGCCAGGTTTGGTTCGTTTGGGAGGTTGTTATGTTGTTGCCATGTTTGATTTACACGGTGATTGTTGTATGTACGCTGGTTGATATGCATGGTGATTGATATATGAATGTTGGCTGTCGTATGCTATGTTGTGGAAGTTTTGGGGTACTCATTGCCTTATTATTATAGTCTGGAAAGTTCTAATTTTTGAAATGAAAGTCTTGGATCCTTGCTTGAGGCTGGCCTCACTATTTTTGTTTTGAAATAATTATCATGCCTTAGATATATTTTAGCACGATGGGACCAAGGAGAGAGTTGCGATCTAGTGCATTTGCTGCTGCCATTGGGCAGGGTGTTGAAGGAGATATTGTGCCTCCTAGAGGGTTACCACCTCCCCCACCTAATCCACCTGAAGGAGTGGAGCAAGTACCACCTGGGTCGACTGGGCCAGGGATGGATGATATGGCACCGCTGGTACAAGCCATGACCGTTGCATTTCAAGCAGCAGTTGCGGGTGTTCGTGTGTCAGTACCATCAGTTGAGGGGCAAGGTTTGTCGCTTGAGCGTCTTCACAGTTTGGGTAGAGTTGAGTTTTGAGGGTTAGCACTTGAGGCTTCTGAGGGTTGGTTGGCCAGTACTAAGAGGATACTGGGCTAGATGGGGTGCACCGATGCTTGCAAGCTGGGCTGTGTTGTTTTCTTGCTGCAGGGTGATGCTTATGCATGGTGGACTACCATGATATCTGGTATGGCGACGAATGATGTGACCTGGGAGTTCTTCTATGAAGCTTTCTAGAAGAAGTTTTTAGGAGTCTAATATTAGGACGAGAAGAAGTATGAATTTATGGCTTTGGTGTAGGGCAGTATTTCTGTTGCAGAGTATGAGGTGCATTTCATGAGGTTAAGTCAGTATGCACCTGAGTTGGTTCCTGACAAGCGTACGCGATGCGATCGATTTCACTATGGGCTTGTGCAGGATGTTAAGACATTTATGCTTGCTGCTGATTACACCGATTTTGATGTGTTGGTTTTGCGAGCCAAGGATGTGGAGCAGAATTTGGGTTTGTCATCTCGATTGCGAGGTTCTAGCTCGGGTAAGAGAGTTATCGATCCAGGTTATAGCGGTGGTCAGGCCCAGAGACACCGTGACAGGAGGTTTTGCCTGGAGTTGAGGCATGGCAGAGGTGTTGTAGGATGTGGATTCCAGGTGCAGGGTGCCCAGGTTAGAGCATCGTTTAGCACTTATTGGGTTTGTGGATCTCGAGATCATTTGACGCAAGATTGCACGCGTTTGGCCAGTGAGGGTCAGGCACATGCGCTTGTGGTGGCTAATGCTTTTGGAGTTGTGGGTTAGGCGACCATCAGAGGCGTGACTGTCCGTTGTTGGCTCGAGGTGGGCAAGGTGCTGCACCTATTGTTGCTCTGCAGCGGGGTCGTGGCCACTGACCGTTTCAGCGTTGAGATGGTGGGCAGAGGATTGTAGCTCATACTATTGCTATCCAGCTTGAGGGAGGTGGACCGGCTAGGGTTTATGTGCATCGTGAGGGTCGCCATGACACCGATGTGATTATAAGTACATTTACCCTATAATCTCTGTCGTTGTATTTGTTGGTTGATTCTTGTTCTACTCATTCATACATTTTGAGTGAGCATGCGGAGCTACTTGATATATCTGTTGAAATTCTTAATGTGGGTGTTAGAGTGACTAGTTCTCTTAGGGAGACAGCCGTGGTTAGGAGGTTGTATCGTAGGTGTTCGCTGATGGTTCAAGGAATGTGTTTGTTGTGGACTTGATGGAGTTACCATTCCATGGTTTTGATATGATTTTGGGTATGGATTTGTTAACCGAACATTAGGCTGTGGTGGATTTTTAGACCAAACAGATATCCTTGAGGTTGTCGGATGATTATAAGGTGGTGGTTGCTGGCGAGAATGCCAAATTTTTGTCTAATGTTGTTTCAGCTTTGGAAGCAAGTCGAATGTTGGATTCGAGATGTCAGCCTTATTTGATCTATGTTATGAATCCTGGATCAAAGGAGTTGAGGGTGCAGGATGTTCGCACCGTATGCAAGTTTTTGGGTGTTTTTCGGAGAAATTACTAGGGTTGCCACCTGACCGTGAGGTAGAGTTTGGCATCGAGGTCTTTACGGGTACGGTACCGGTATCCATTGCTCTATACTGCATGGCTCCGAAGGAATTGAAGGAGCTGAAAATGTAGTTGAAGGAGTTGCTTGAGCGTGGGTTCATTAGACCCAGTATTTCACCTTGGGGAAGATTGTACATTGCGGATGTGTATAGATTACCTCAGCTGAATAAGTTGACAATAAAGAACAAAATAGCATTTCGTACGAGGTACGGGCATTACGTTCCTCGGTGTTTTCTAAGATAGATTTTAGGTCAGGGTACTACTAGTTAAAGGTGAAGGAGGTGTATGTGCCCAAAACAGCATTTCGTACGAGGTACGGGCATTACGAGTTTCTTGTGATGCCGTTTGGTTTGACCAATGCACCAGCTGCTTTCATGGATATGATGAATCGAGTGTTTCATGAGTTTTTAGACCAGTTTGTGGTTGTGTTTATCGACGATATCCTTGTGTACTCTCGTACCGACAGGATCATGATAGACATTTGAGAATTTTGCTTCAGACGCTGTTGCCTAATCAGCTTTATGCTAAGTTAAGCAAATGGAATTTCTAGCTTAGGGAAGTTGTGTTTCTTGGGCATGTTATGTCGGCTGAGGGAATTCATGTTGATCCGTATAAGGTTGAGGCTGTAATGAGTTGGATGGAGCCCAAGTCTATGACGGAGGTTAGGAGTTTCCATGGTTTGGTAGGTTACTACCGAAGGTTTGCGGAAGGGTTCTCTAGTTTGGCGGCTCTGTTGACAAAGTTACTACAGAAAAATGTTCGGTTTGAGTGGACGGAGGATAGGCAACGAGCTTTTGAAAGGATGAAGGAAGCCTTGACGCGAGATCCAGTCTTGGTTCAACCAGAATCAGGGAAGAAGTTCGTTGTTTATAGTGATGCGTCGTATGTTAGGCTTGGTTGTGTGTTGATGTAGGAGGGTAAGGTAGTGGCGTATGAGATGTTTTAGCATGATGTTGAAAATATGGTTTGACTCAAATGGTTTTAAATGCATTGTGAGTGTTTTTGGAGTGTCCCTCACTAGGCATTATTTGCTTACGCTTTCCTTTCTCATCAATGAAAGAAAGTAAGGAGGAATCCAAGAATCGAATAATTTCAAGTATGGTTTTAATAAACGAACTTGTAGTAATAAAAGGGCAATGTGACCAAGTTATAATTGTGAGGGTTGTATGCTTTCTCCCTATCTTGGACATGCTTCTTTTGGTATTTTGGATATATATGTGGCTATATGGTTTGTTTTGAGGGGTTAGGATGAGTTTTGCATGCTTGGGTAGAGACCATGCCTAAAGGACCTATGGTTTGATTAGCTATGGATTAAATATTCATCTAGCATGCTTGATTGGTTGTGGAGCTGATGTTAAATATGTTTTATGATGTTTGAAGCAAGTTTAATTTAGCTCAAGCGTCATGTGTTTGACCAAGAGGTCATTATAGACCCAGTCGTACCGGTATAGTCCTCAGGGATTGGTACGCAAGGTCTGTCTTAGCTCAAAAGAGTGCTACATGGGTATTGTTACGTCTAGTAACCGTATAGTTACGCCCTTAAAAAATTACACTAGGTGTCGGTACACGGGCAACTGTATCGGTATGCCCTTTAGCTGTAACACCCCAGTTTTGGGCCTAGCGGTTTAAGGCTAGTTAGACAGTCTGGTGGACTGGGTTAGAGAGTCGAGTCGGATTCAGGAGTAGATATTTTTATGAAAGATAAAAATATGGGAAAATGTTTAAAAATCCTATTTTAATATATTAAAAATAATGGTGAAAGCAATTTTGGAAAATAAGTTTTAAAAGGGTGACATTTTGGCGAGTGACCAAAATACAATTTTTGAAAACTGTTTATAAAAGGTGACTGTTTTGTAAAGATTCAAAACTTTGAATCTTTAAGGAGCTAGGTCTAATCTGAGTTTTCTTTTAATTAGGATTATTTTTAAAAGAGTTTTAATTAAAGGAATTAATAAGGATTTAGTTAAAATGGTAGTTAGATTTAACATTTGGTCTAATCACAATTTGACGTAACTTTCCTTCTCTCATATTTTCTCTCAAAATACTCTCAGCCAAACACTTTTTTCCTATCAGAGATTCAAGGTAATGATGTTGTTTCTTTATCCTTTGATTTTCTAAATGATTCTTTAACTTGTTTTCTCAAAAATCTTATTGAATCTCATTGTTTTTCAAGAGGAAAACATCCAATTAAGGGGAAACTCACTCATTGGAGGTAAGTTTCATTCTTCTCCTCCAATGAAAGGTTCTTTACTGAAATTCCCAAGTTATAGACTATTTATATATGTTTTCTAAAGGATTTTAATTGATTAATTATGGAAAATTGCTTAATTGAGGGTTAATTGATAGAATCTTATGATTTTCAAATTTGATCTATTTTCTAGTGTTAAGGATTAATTTCAATCTTATTTTGGATGTGTTATATTGTGGATAAGTTGTTTTTAATAATGGAATCCCGAAATTGGTTGAATATCTAATTGTTAGGTTGTTAGTTAATGGTTTTTGGGTTATTTTTGGAGTTTGATCATTGCTGGAAGTAAAAGGATGTTGTAAAAGGGTTTTTAAATGTTATTTGATGAAGTTTGATGTATTGAATCGTTATAATATGGCTGGGTTAAGATTGAGAAGTGTTTGAGGTTAATTTTGATAAATTTCGGATGAGTTTTGAGTGAGCATCTTGAGAGCTGCGGAATTTTGGTTTGAAATAGAGAGTCGGATGCATTTTAATGCATGTTTCCTCTGGTTTTGTGTGGCCAAAATAGGGGATCATCAAGGCGTAGCATCTTGAGGTGGTTTGTGGCTTGCCAGGAGCTTGTGTGGCCAAAATAGGGGATCATCAAGGCCAAAATAGTGAAATCGGTGAGTGGAAACGGTCTTAAAAGTCTTTCAAAGGTTTGAAAGTGGGTTTGGAAGTTTAGGTTAAGTTTGAAACACTTACCTAAGATTGGAAGTAAGTTTCCCTCCTTTGCTCCTTAATATCGGTTTGGATATGAGCATGTGTGATTCATGTTTTAGTCCTAAACATGGTTGGTTTTACTTACTGTAATTGCATGATTTTAAGTACATATGCAATGTTTGAAAAGTATGTTAAATGCTAGTGAGCATTGGTGTAACGCCCTAGTTTTAGGGATTAGCGGTTTGGTGGTTTATTAGACGGTCCGATGGACCAAAGTAGAGATTCGAGTCAGTTTTGGGTTCAAATATTTTTGGTGCTAGAAAAATTATGGAAAAATTCTCAAAAATCATTATTAATTATGTATTTAATAATGGTGGAATCAATCTGGAAAAATGACTTTTGGAAGATGGACATTTTGGTTAGTGACCAAAATGAAAGTTTTGAAAATTGTGATTTTCTAGTGACTAAAATGAAAAGGGTCAAATACTTAGAATCTTTAAGGAGCTATTTTACCAATTGGTTTCTGATGATTCTCCCTTAATTTAACTGATTTTAACATGTGTTTCAATTAGTAATTAAAGATGATTTTGTTAAAAAGTTAGTTATCTTTTCTAAAACAAAAATCACGTCATTTTCTCTCAACTTTTTCTCTCCATTTTCTCCTCAGCCAAACACTCACGTTTTCATCAAATTTCCAGAGGTGAGGTGGTTTCTAACTTGATTTTATTGTTTCAAATTGTTTTATAAAGGTTGTTTACACAAAATCTTACAATAATCTTGTGTTTTCTTAGCTTTTCAGAAATCAATTGGGGGGAGAAACTTCACAATAGGGGTAAGGTCCGAGATCTCCTCTATTGTATGGTTCTTTACTGAAATTCCCAAGCATTTCATCCTTGTTTTTGTGTTTCTAATCTGATTTTGATGATTTTCCAATGTTTTATTGAGTTATTTGGGGAAAATGAGTTAATTCGCGGATTGGATCTAATTTCCAGTAATTAAGGATGCTTTGATTTATATTTTGGATGTTTAATGATGTTGATAAGTGATTTTTATCAATGGAATCCCGAAACTTAAGAATCTCTATTTGTTTAGGTTGTTAGTTTTAAGGTTTTGTGGTGTTTCTTTGGTTGTAAAGTTGCTGGAGGTGATAGGTTGATTTGGATATGTTTTTAGATGTGTTTTGATGTTGAAAGTCATGTTAGTTTGATAGATGTTGGCTGGGTTGTGAATAGAAGTGTTTTAGCTATGTTTTCGGTTGTTGTGGAGGGTTAATTGTGAAGGTGTTGTGGAAATCCGATAAGGATTGTAGTTGCTGTGTTTAGAATGCATTATGATGCATTAATCCTCTATTTTTTGTGGTAAAAATAGGGGAGGTTGATCCGAAAGTGATTGAAGAAGCGTTGGAGGTTTCGGATACTTTATTTCGCGTCGGTGAATCGAGGTTTCATGTATTAGTGAGTGAAAACGTGGTTTAAAGAGTTTTGATGTTATGAGAATAGGGTTTTGGGAGTTAAGGTAGAGCTTGAAACACTTACCTAGACTCAGAAGTAAGTATAAAGTGGTTTTCTCTCTCGGTCGTGCTAGTTTGAAATGGTTTTATGTACTTGTTTTGATTTATGTTTTACCTACTGTTAAACATGTTTTAAAGTATACGACATACTATTTTAAGCATGTTTTGCTGAAGGATGCACATGTAAGGATCCTTGTAAGTATGGTTTATACTTGTAGTTTAAAGCATGGTTGTTGCTTTGGATAAATGGCTTGGTTTAATGCTTTTTAAAAATAGTGAGGTAAATGTTAAATAGTTAATTATATTGGCAAGTGATGTTGTTTTAAAATTGTTATCGGATATAGTTGGCCGGCCATAGGATTGAGTGCACTGTAAGTAAGCCGCCTTGGATGTTGAGGGGTTTATACGGCGTACCGAATACTTCATCCAAGTATCCTAACGGTAGATGGGTTAAATAGTACCAAATACTCCCGTTAGTGGGTTAAGCATCTAACCGATGAGAGGGATTGGTGTCCCTGTGGGTTGAAAGTGTACCCGGTTGATATTGTACCTGGTTGTTAGTGTACCGCGATTGTGATTGTATCGCTATTCCGATTGAGATGGCTTGAAGTGTTGGGTTAACACTTGTTGAATCCGTGTATCCGATGAACTCTTTTGTTATTGAACTTGTTAATGATCACTTGAAAGCCAATATAATTGTTAATGTAGCATTGAAATATTTTTGTTGTATAATGTGATTTATACATGTTTCTCCTTAAGCTTTGCATTTGGTAGCAATGCATAGGAAGGCTTAAGTGGAGGGTTAGCAATGTGACTTACTGTTGATTAATGATACATGTAGCATATGGTTTAATATGCTAGTTTAAATGATGTAAAGTGCATGTTTAAAAAGGGGCATGAAGATGTTTTAAAGGATGATGTTAATTATTGGTTTTAAATGCATTGATGGTGTTTGTTTTTCAGCATTCGTCACTAAGCCTTGTGTGCTTACACTCTCATTGTCCATCAATGCAGAAAATTGAGGTCTTGGAAGGCAGCAAGAAGCAAGGGGATCTTTGCCAGACTTGTTTCCAAAGTATGATTGAGACTAGACTATAATGAATAAGGGCAATGGGGTACTTGTTGTGTTTTGGGAGATGTTTTGTGGAACTCCCTAGTTGAGCATGTTTCTTTAGTTGCTCTTGGTTTGTAAATGGCCTTTAAGGATTTTTTGGGTGCTGGTTTATCTTTCGATATGTTGGTTGGATGCATATTAGGAAGCATGCCTATATATTTCCTTTTTGATGCATGAATCCTTGTTGTGTTGTTAGAATTGTGATGCTAGTTGGCATGAGATATGTTTGGTGTGTTGGTATTGTGTTTTATGCATGTTAGGGTGGTTTGAGTATGCTTTTGGGATGAAAAACCAGCCAAATGTGACATTACAGGCCTAGGCGTACCGATACGTAGGGGACTGTATCGGTACGGCTAGGCAATTTCAGGCTTGTGGGATCGGTACAGGCCTCGTGCATTTTGATACACCTAGGCAAATTTGGCCAGGTGTATCGATACGAGTATGGGTGTTTTGGTACGAGTTTTAGCCACTGGAATTCACTTTTTCAACTTAAAGCCGTGTATCGAAGCACCTAAGGAGCCGTATCGGTACGGTCTGTAACATTTCAAAATTTTAGTATTTCAGTTAGGTGTATCGATACGGCTTGGTGGTGTATAGAAATAGGGTGTTTCAAACTGTATCGATGCGAGATTACAAGTATTGGTACGTATGACCGTTAATTCTGTTAATGACACTTTGAGGTAGTTTTGTCATCTTTACATTCTAGTCCCTGATTCTTGCCAATGCAATTGTATGTGATAGAATGATCAGATTGAGCTAAAATTTGAAATGAAAGATTGGAACCCGACTAATTAAAGGTTTGTAACCTAAATGTGAGCTTTAATCCTGATATTATTTGCATTTGCATTTTGGTCCCTAAATTATAAATATGATCAATTGGATGTCAAATTGATGCCGGATTGAGTTGGGATTACACCTAATGTCTGCATGAACATGTAGGGTTAATAATTGGCATCTAGATAAGATAAAAAGGAAAAAAATGGACCGGGTTTTGTTGAATCTCTTTGGTTTGCTACGAAAAACCTAATGTAGCCTTCTTGGTTCGGTTGGGTGTCTGGGCCGGGTCAAGAGGGTTACAATTGGTTTTTATTCCAATCGAGAATGTGATGTTGCTATGGCAATGTGATTTGAATATGTGGGGATTTTGTGTAATGCATTGTAAAACAGTGAGTAAATGGTTTTGTAAATGATATATTGGCTATGTGACAAGGTGAGAAAACATTCAGATATAGTTGGCATGCCATAGGATAAAGTGCACTATAATATGTTTAAAAATCGATCTTGGTTAAGAGTCATTGAGGTATAGCGGTCGACAATTCGGACTATGTTGTTATCACTTGGGTTGAGCGGTCGGTTCCCCTTGTTGATGTAAAGCTTGCAATCAACAAGGTTGTAAAGTCATGTGGTCGGCATGGGGTAGTCTTGATGGTGGTTAGTCATTAAGGGAGATATGTGTATCCGATGTGTAAAGTTAATCTCGGTTAACTAAAGATTAGCGGTCGGCTAATCAAGGATAGTGGTCAACTATCTGGGGTCACTATAATTGTCAATATGAGAATTATATGGTTAAATCTATTCTTAATGCTTTAGGATTTAAGTATGGTTTTGTATTCAAAGCTTTGGAATTCAAGCACGGTTTTGTATATAATGCTTTGGGGGTTTAAGCATGTGGTATATATTGTTTTGCATGTGGTCGATATGCATGATTTGAATTGGAATCATTGGAACTTCTTAGGTCGTAAGCATGGTTTGAAAACAAGTGTTGGATTATAAGGGTTTTAATGCACCATTGTTTTAGGAGAATCCTCACTAAGTAAGTGTGCTTATGCTCTCTTTTTCCAAATGATGCAGAGCATTAAAGGCTTGGGGCAGCAAAGGCAAAGTGTAGTGATCCAAGAGGCAAAGCAATTTTGAGTATGAACTCAGTTTGTGTTTCTGGGTAATAAGGCAATGTGCTTGCCATGGATTTTGGGATTTGTATTTTTGTTTTTCCCTAGTTTTCAGCATGTGTAATGCTGTGTTTTCAGAGTTTGATTGATGTTGTTAAACTTGTTGTGCATCATTACCCATGGTTGATGTTATGAGGTTACCTAGGTGTGCATCTAGATGGTTTTGCTTGGATGGCATGCTGTGATGAGCTTAACATGTTGAATATGGTATTAAAGTGATGTTGGTATGGTGTTTATGCTGGTAAATATTTATTGAGCAACTTGGTATGTTTGGTGGAGTGTTATAGGAAGCATGCTTATTGATCATCAAGTTTGTATGAATCTATGTTTGGTTAATGTTTCTGCGTTGCTTAGGTGGGAAAAGTATTTTGGCAATGTTGTATATGTGTTTGAAGCATGTATAAGTGGTTTGGTTCCAATTAAAGTGTGCTTAAACAATAATTTGGGACATTACAGGTCTAGGCGTATCGAAACAAGTGACCCTTTACCGATACGACTAGGCCATTTTAGGCATAGCATTTGTAATGCCCCAGTTTTGGGCCTAGCGGTTTTGGGACTTGTTAGACGGTCTAGTGGATCGGGTTAGAGATTCGAGTTAGATTCGGAAGCGAATATTTTTTCGAAGGATAAAAATGTGGAAAAATGTTTAAAAATCATATTTTATTATAATAAAAATATTGGCAAAAGCAAATTTGGAAAACGAGCCTTGGAAGGGTAACATTTGGCTAGTGACCAAAATGTAATTTTTGGAAACTGTTTTAAAAGGTGGTTGTTTTGTAAAGAGTCAAAACTTAGAATCTTTAAGGAGATATTTTACCATTTGGTTAAATCTAAATATTCCCTTAATTAGGATTATTTTAAAAAGGTTTTAACTGAAAGAATTAAATGGAATTTAGTTAAAAATGTAGTTATCTTTCAAAAACGCATTTTGACGTAACTTTTATTTTCTCACATTTTCTCTCAAAACACTTTCAGCCATACACTCTTTTTTCATCAGATATTTAAGGTAATGATCTTAATTTCTTTACTCATTGATTTGCTAAATGATTTCTCAATTTGTTTTCCAAAAATCTTATTGAATTTTTTTGTTTTTCAAGAGGAAAAACCATCAAATTAAGGAGAAACTCATTCATTGGAGGTAAGTTTCGTTCTTCTCCTCTAATGAAAGGTTCTTTACTGAAATTCCCAAGTTCTTGGCTCTTTACATACGTTTTCTAATAGGTTTTGATTAATTAATTATGAATTTTAGCTAAATTAAGGTTTAATTGAAGGATCTTGTGATTTGCATCTATTTTTCCAGTGTTGTAGATTGATTTCAATCTTATTTTGGATGTATTATAATGTGGATAAGTTGTTTTTAATAATGGAATCCCGAAATTGGTTGAATCTCTAATTGTTAGGTTGTTAGTTAAGGGTTTATGTGGTGTTTAAGGTGTTTAATCATTGCTGGAAGTAAAAGGATGTTGGGAATGAGTTTTTAGATATCAATTGATGAAGCTTGATGTTTAAGATCGTTATATATGGCTGGGTTAAGACTGAGTAGTGTTTGAGGTTGATTTTGGTAAGTTTCGAATGAGTTTTGAGTGGGCATCTTGAGGGCTACGGGATTTTGGGTTGAAACTGAGTATTGGATGCATTTTAATGCATGTTTCCTCTAGTTTTGTGTGGCCAAAATAGGGGATAATCAAGGCGTAGCATCTTGAGGTGGTTCTAGACTTGCCGAGAGCTTGTTTTGTAACACCCTTAACGTATACTCATAGACCGAATATACATTAAAGATGTTACAAAGTCATTGGAAGAAATCTTGACTTGTAAATATTTTTTATACCAAAATTTAATTTGTAGTTTAACCCTTTCTCGGTTTTAAATTTAAAACTATGTCGTCTAGCTGCTGGTAGTTTTGACCCTGAATTGGTTTACAAAACTTAAAATTTAGTTATTGAAATAAAAATATAAATCAGGGTGAAAACTATGTGTGCTGCCTAGACATTTTCTTGATTTTAAAATTTTTACGCGATTAGGGCTAAACAACATTTTAACCATTCCAAAGATTTTGCTATTGTTAACAATTCATATTTCTAAACTTATCCATCCATAAAAGCATATAATTACGTTGTAAACTTATGCTGTAGACAATTCAACTTTAAAATACTTACATGCCCACTAGTCTATCAAATTATGGTAAAGGCGTACTTACTGAACTTATTGTAGTAACTTGATTTTTCCCAAGTTTCTGCTCCTCCTCGATAGACAATTTCCAGGAAACCTACGTGTGACATAAGACACACGCTAAGTACGAACTTAGTGAGGCATTCAAAATAGTTTATCAAAACATGAAGTAATATAATTTGGTATGTCATGTATAAAGTATAGTACATTTTTTCCTATAAATGCCAATCGTGTCACAATATCAAGGTTTCATGTATCATCACTATCATGTGAATCATGAATCAGAAATATCATGTAAAACATAAATCATCATTATCATGTATATCATGAATCATCTCTATCATGTATCATGTAACATCTGTATTATATATCATGTAATATCTGTATCATGTATCATGTTTTTTTCATGTAATCATCTTGTTATATTATCATCGTGTCTGGCTAGAGGCCCATGGAAACCCCGTAGCCTATATGCACCGCAGTGCCATGTAGAGTACGTACTCAAGAGGACGCTCTTTGCTCCTTATATAAACACCTCGTTAGTGCATTTTGCACTATGGGAGTGGATCCCCATGGTGTATCTTGTTTCATTTTAGTCTTGTCATTTTCTTATGTGAGCATGATTTATCATTATTTATGCAAACAGTAGTACGTACCTTGTACTCCGTCAAGCTTGTCATTTTGAATCATGCATCGTATCACGTATTATGAAGAAATGCGATGTAAATTTTAAATTAGGGTCAACTTTCTCAAGTCTTCCCTTTTTCAACATAATGCAAACATATAGAAATGCACTCACCTGGGCCATGTAATAGTATGCCTCACTAAATTCTACTCGATCTTTTCCTTTATAGTATCTCGAATCCTATTTGATTCGTATTCGGCTTCATTAACCACATGAATATAAATACCATTTGTCATATTCATTTTTAACGATATTTTAATCAAACTGTCTAATCATTCAACATAAAAAAAAATTTCCAAAAGTTTTGCTTTCTTCTTTATACTGTCCCACAAACTCATTTTGGTCTTTAATACCCATTTTGAACATCAAATAATTCTTTCTAGCTTATTAACCAACATTTAGATACAAAATGTATCATATTATGTTTTCTTACAACTTGTCCTATCTTCAAAGATTTATTTCTACAGAGAAGATTACATATCAGATTTTAATATCCTTCATACCGTAAGAAGTAGATTCGATAACAGTTCTAACGGTATAAGTCACATAAATTAGAAAAATCTACAAAAATTATGAAAATTCTTCAAACTTCCATTATAGAACTGTCTTGACATAAACTGCTCTGTAAAATTTCTGACCTTTATTCGATTAAAAATTCATATCTTTTAACTCGGAATTAGTTTTCGTTTGTTGGAAACGAAACTAGACGACCATATCTTTATGTTGGTATAAATTCATCATCTAACTATTTTTATAGAATTATGGCAATTTATTAAACTCACTGCCATAATTCAAATCCAACATAACTTCCATAATTAACTTTTATTTTTCTCTAACTTCTCTTTAGTACTTTCTCCCTTGTATTTACCAAATGTTCATTATGGTCCTTAGTGACCATTTTGAACATTAAACAATTGTTCAAGCTCAATTTGAACAATTTCCACTACTTCTTATTCATTTTGGACTATTTTCCTTTTAGTCCTTAAACTTTATAAAAGTGACAATTTAGTCACTACATCACTTTTGTACATTAATTCATGTACAATTTAACTTTTCTACTCATTTCCAACATTTCTAAAATTTTCCCATAACCTTCAACTTAGTCCTTCAAAATTCTTTTATTTCGAAGTAGGTCCCTAAATTTTCCTTTCTTGTCATTTTAATCCTTTAACTTTCATAACATGCTTGAAACATCAATTCTATCAAATAATTACTAATTCCAAATCAAACCCCCATTTTTCTTAAATTGCCAAATTGATCCCCCTATTTCCAAAATTTTCATTTTGGTCCCTAATCATCAATTGAAGCTAAATTCACCATAATTCATCAATTCCAATGCTAAAATATAATTTCCCCTAATTTCCAATTATTTCAAATTGGTCCCTAAATTTCAACTTGGGGAAATTATTCAATCTAACATCAAATTCAAGCTCTCAACATCATAATCTATTCAATTCCATCTTCAATTTAACTCCCTACCAAAACCCCCAAATCTTAGGGTTAGGGTTAGGGTTTATAACCTCAAATAAGAAATTAATCCAAATTCAAGCTCTCAACATGGTACTACCACTAGTCGCCTAAACACATGCTCTCAAGATAGCATGTAACACCCCCTAAACCGGCTTAGGATGTGTTACCAAACAAACATACAAAGATTCTTAATCAAAATAATACAATCAAGAGTACATGCCTTTGGAAATCAGAGTAATTTAAAACTTTTTAAATTTCAAAGGTCTAACTTAATCTACCAATCATATACAAGCATGTGTTTTCATACCATAAACGATTCACACAAATCACGAGTTCTTAGTATGCCTCAATCTTATATGTTCTTCAAATCTCAAAGTTATTATACTATTCCTACTAACACATAAGATTTTATGACATATCCATCTACGATCAGGATCACTCACGTTAACAATCAACCATTGATTATTAATCTATAAGATTACATGTTGTATTATTTAAAATCAAAACTCATAATCCAAGATTATTATCTAAACATCACAATAACACATTCAAACGTGAATCAATAGCAAAAAGTATTCGAACATTATGTCTGGCATAGCTTAACTAACAACCAATTATTACATCACCATATCTAACATAACTTAACCAATAAGCAATCAATCAAATAACTTATCTAATATAGCTTGACTATTCATATCCAGATACATATAACTACCAAAAAATAATATCGTATACTGATTCATTGACATATTATGAATTACTTATCTAACCATTAATTTGACCATTCTAACTCAACCACTTGTAATTGGAGTCTAACTCATGAAGATATACATATTCAAATCTGTAACACACATGCTATAAAATGATCTATCAAATTAAGACTTTTACAGGTAATCAATCAACATATTATATACAATACACCTCAATCATTGGTCCCTATCTTGACAACTAATTTGTTTATAACTTTTAATCTTATTCGAAATATGAAGTATCCTACCAATCATTCAGTCTCAAACCAGAAAAAAACATAACTCTCTCATAATTATTTCAACAAGTAACACTCGAATCTAATTCGGGTATAGCTCAGCAATCAGCAAATACTCAATCATACTAAATATTTAAGTACATAAAGCAAGCAATCGCCTAGAAAAAAATTAAAGGCCCAATACAAAACTTTAAACACTTATCAAACTTATATACACATATATTTATCCAAGATGAGATCTAAATGCATTATGAAACTTAGCAACTATGTGCCACCATCTAGGAGTTCTTTAAGGAAATCCAAGACATACTATCTTGACTTCTTGTAATCTTGTCCAACCTCAAAGATAACCAAAACGAACTAACCTGAAAGACAGTGAAGGGATGTATAAGTATGATTACTTAGGGAGGTAGTTTAAAACATCTAAAGTATGGAACAACAATCTATCCTTTCACTTATAACATATACCCATGTACATATTATTCTAAGCTTGGACCCAAGCTAACCTTTCTAGGTCAAAACATTCAATCAAGACATTATACTTACACCTGGTAATTCAAACATAAGCTTGTTTATGTATACATAAAGATAACCAAATAGAGCATAGCTATTTACCCAAATTAGATATTCAAAACAGGCATTACTTGCTATACAAGTTCATTATCAAGACTCATTATTTACCAAAACATTCTAAATCACTGTTTCTCGAAATCTAGTGATTCAAGAACTTATTTCACCCGTAAATCTTTTAGTTTGAACATCCGTAATACCATTAATGCATTAGTATACATTTTTATACTTGTATATATTTATGTGTTTAACCAAAACAATCCTTTAATCATATATATAAAATTATAAGTTCAAAATAGTCCAATATACACATAACCTTAACCAAAACAGTCCTTTAAGTTTTATGTAAGCCGATATAGTTTCAAAGCAATCCAAGATATACTTGGATTTAATCAAAACAGTCCTTAAATTGTATGTAATCAATTATAGTTTCAAAATAGTCCAGTACATACTTGGATTGAATCAAAATAGTCCTTAAATGGTATGTAATCAAATATAGTTTCAAAATAATCCAAGACATACTTGGATTTAATCAAAACAGTCCATAAATTATATGTAATCAAGTATAGTTTCAAAACAGTCCAAGATGCTCACTTATTACATAAGTTATTCAAATTCTGAATTTCTGAATTAAAAAAAAGAATGTTCACTTATCACATAAGTTATTCAAATTCTGAGTTTCTTATCTTATAAGACATTGACATATTATAATCCTGACACATCATGAGAAACGGTTTTTCTTAACAATTAGGTTATTAGCTTAGCATGTCATGAACTTAAGATGCTTATAATAAAACCTATCAACTTAGCATGTCATTAATTTATGCTTTAAAAAGATAAATCAAACATAAAGCATATATCTCAAAGTATGTATACTTAAATACCCAAATTGTCGAACAAGGTATCTCATCACACAGTTACTTGTCTTATAAGATTAACATAATATCATGTAACTTATATACTTTTCACAAGATTCATGAAGCTTAGTTCATTTGTTTATCTTGTAAATTTCATTACTCTATCTTTATAGTATATAACTTAGCATATCACAACATAACTTACTTGACACCTAAGATATCAAACATGGCATAATCATAACATAGCATAGATATAACATGTCTTAAACATAACGTATCCTAGTCACAAATTACTTGTTATACAAGTTATCAAGGCAATCCTTTAATTGATCTTGAAATTTCATTATTTTGTATTTATTATAGCCTTGAAATCAAACAACAACCTAGGTACTCGAATCCCAAACCAACTTTCACCAACAAAAAGGTACTCATAGTACCGGTCAATCCCTTATACTGTCGCCAAGTGACCACAATACTTCCCTCCTACTGTCGCCGAATGAGGACCGTAGTCCACCTTGAACATGAGCTCTATAGACTCTATGGCATGCCAATTATACCTTAAACTGACTTGAGACCAAGGCTTTTAACATCTTTTTATCTTATCATATCAAAATTGAGCTTAGCTACACATTCATGTAATCATGTACATGTTATGATCTTATCATAGCATAAACGAATGATCATCACTTCTTATCAGAATATCGGATCATATTTCACATTACTTAACTTATAATAAGCATAGATATACATTTAGATTTCATCATACTTAAAATTTTAAGGTCATTTAACCAATAAGTCATATCCAAATTTTCATCTAGTTTTAACTTGCACGTAAATACGATCACAAGTTAAATACTCAACTCAAACATACTTATTATCAAATATTTGCTTAGCATAGGGTACTTTAACAAGTAGCCACTTACCTTAGATCCAAGCTTAGCTTAAGTATTGTCTAGCACAAGCCTAAAGAAACATAATTAAATTGAGAAGGTGCACGGGAAGGTTTTTAACCACTCATGAGACTTTAAACTACACTCACCTCTTATCCCAGAGTTACGGGATACTTGAACCCTTAATCATATCTTGCTACTTATCTGAATTTTTTCTAGCTCCTTCTTGCTCTAAAAGTAACAAGGAGTATAACCATGTATTAGAATAATTCTTAACAACCATTTAATTATTAAACTGCTAGATTACACATGTATTACATTAATTTCACACAAATCAATCCACTATTCTTTAAATCGATGCACAACAGTCCCTATTGTTTATACTTTAACACATATACATCACAAGACAGTCCACCATCTTATATATTAAGGCAATGTAGTCCCCTAACATACATATTTAATATATATTTAACAAAGCAGTCCCAAATAACTTTTACATGGACGTAAAATAGCCCTTTACTCATAATTACACCAATACATGCCCGAAACAATGTACTATATCTATTAATTTATACACAACAATAGCAATGATCTTCCTATACACATTTGTATTCAAATCAGTCACATATTGCAAAAATAGTCCACACATTAGCATTTATGCTTAGATACTTCAAAATAGTCCCCTGCTTTTAATTTATTTAAATTATTCTCTTAACACACATATAACTACAAAAATGTACACAAAATTTGTCCATTAACTTATTCATCTATGAAAAACAGTACCTACATTGGCATTTATGTTTAGATACTCCAAAACAGGCCTTAGACTTATAAAACAATCCATTCTTTCGATTCTAATAAGCAGCATTGCTTAATTTAAGCTCAACTTAAATTTCATAGTCATCAAGGATTCGTTCTCAAGTTTAATTAAATCCCAACACCAAAATTTATTATCTCTTCATAGCTTTATTTTGCAAGATTTAAGAGAGATTAGCCATTCTTTCAACATATCATTCGAGTAACCCTAAAACATTGCCATAATCTTTTCCAACAAGACAATCACATAATCATTCAAGAGTCAAGAATTTCATAAGACAAATCTGAATGATATAATCTTATAACATTAATTTGGTTCATAACAATCAGCATTTAAACATTGATTCTAAGGCTCACAAGTGAGAAGAAAAAGGAAACAGTGATTACCCTTCTTCCAAGCTTACAAATTATTGAACTCTTCTAAGCTTCTCTCAACTCTCTCTCTCACTCTATGGTTCGCTGAAATGTGGAACAAAGGAGTGTAATTTTTGTTGTGGTTGATAAAGCTCATAGAGCCGAGACCCTCTTCTTTCACAAACAAGTGGTCTCCTTAACAATGACACTTGTACAAGTCCTTATTCTTTCCCAATTTTACATGCAATCCCTTAGTAAAAATAATGTATTGGTTTGAGCCAATTAAATTAGGATATCCACTTCTTTGCTTTCTTTGATTTGGTCGTAATCCTTATTTTCAGAGGTATCATGAAATTGAGTTGAGTTATCATTAATTTAGTAACATACTACTGGGCTATACTTTAGGGTATTACAATTCTCCCCCCCCTTAAAAGAAATTCATCCTTGAATTTCCACATAACTTGATTTAGAGGGTTTCTTATCTACCCAAATATATTGTTTACTTAGTCAGTAACATTCTAAAGATTTTGTCATTCTCGATTCATCCTTACACTACCTTCTTTAATAGAGGTTTAGCCGGGATTTTAGTATCCCTGGTTCAAATGTGCATCTGACATTCCTACAACTATTAACACATAAAAGAGTTTTTTTTATCAGACGCAGATCACAAACACTTATTAAATTTAACTCCTAGGTGGCACAATAACTTATGATAATGCAATGAGTCCCGATTTAGTCTGAGAATCGACTAAACCTGGGCTCTGATACCAAAATGTAACACCCCTGCACGGTCTACAAAATAAACCGGCTTAGGACGTGTTATCAAACAAACATACAAAGATTCTTGATCAAAATAATACAATCAAGAGTACATGCCTTTGGAAATTAGAGTAATTTAAAACTTTTTAAATTTCAAAGGTCTAACTTAATCTACCAATCATATACAAGCATGTGTTTTCATACCATAAACGATTCACACAAATCACGAGTTCTTAGTATTCCTCAATCTTATATGTTCTTCAAATCTCAAAGTTATTATACTATTTCTATTAACACATAATAATTTATGACATATCGATCTACGATCAGGATCATTCACGTTAACAATCAACCATTGATTATTAATCTATAAGCTTACATGTTGTATTATTTAAAATCAAAACTCATCATTCAAGATTATTATCTAAACATCACAATAACACATTCAAACGTGAATTGTTACCTCTCCAAAAGTACTGTTATTAATGCCAATCTTACAATGCTTTTACTTATTTTTAGGTACATTTAGTTGCATAAGGTTGTTAAAATCATGCATTTGCATAAGGAGTTTAGAATTCTATCTATGCCAATGTGAATGGTTGTTTTGTTGGCAATTTTCCAAGTTTGGCATAGTATTTGGCCCAGAAATAAAACACATGAAAGAATGCTAGAGAGAATGTCGAGTTGTTGTTGGCAGCGAAGGACCAGAAGAGAAATGCCAAGCACCATTGGCAATAGGATGCCAGAAGAGTTATGCCAAGAACCCTTGGCAACACTAGCCCAAAAACATAAGATCAGATCAGGCTGTAAAAAAAATAGCATTTTGATCAAACTTCAAAAAAATAAGATGGCAAAAAAATAGCGTGCCAAGTTTGTCTAGTGCAGATGGATCAAACGATGCCAAGCACGACTGCCAAAGGTTCGACGACATATGACGTTAGCCCCAGCGAAAACCTGATCAGCTTATCACCTTATCACTTCAAATCTGGATAAGATGATCACATCCCTTATCCCTTGGCGCATTCAAATTTCAAACATGAAGGCTTATCCTGGGGCTTCTTCGCATGCCTATTTAAAGAACGACCAAGCAAGCATTTAGGGTTTGGAGCCATTGAAGGGCTACATCGAGAGAACCCCTTCTTGCCTATTCTCTTTGTTTAGTTATTTTTATTCTTTAATGATGATGTATTTTGAAAACATTTATGGTTTTTTGGTTAAATCCCTCACCATGAAATAATTCAATAGTTGGTGGGGGATGTTTGCGTTGAAACGTTGCTTTCATGTTTAGTTTTTGATAATAAATATGCATTGGCAATGTTTTATCTATTCGACATACTTTAATGTTTTCTAAATACTATGCCAAGCGAGAGTTGGCACTGTTGGCCTATTTCTCCTCAATATCTTAACAGACTTGGGGTGGCAACGATTAAGTTGTTGAATACTAAAGAGAGAAGCTTCGAGAGAAGTCGTTCAAGTAGATGAACTTACTTCAGGAGTGAAATCTACCCCTTAGGAGTATAGTTTGGATCTTAATCAAATTGGTTTATTTAAAAGCATGCACTATAGAGATATAGGGGTTTTTACATGATCAATTTAGGGCAATGACCATCAAGAGAGGCTTTGCTAATTTTGAATTTTCTCGGCAAACAATGCCAAGACAAGTTGTTATTAAAGGCTGGCACGACATGAATAGCGTGAAAACCAAGCATTCCTTGCCAACGCTCATCATTCATTAAAACACCTTCCTTGCCAACGTCTTTACTTTACTTTTAATTATTTTCTATTCAATTGTTTCCAAAACCAATTTCAAAACAAACTAACTTTTTCTCAAGGCAAGTAACAATCAAAGCAATTGAATTCCAAGTCAATCTCTATGAGATCGATACTCAGCTTACTGATGTATTACTTGCAGATCGTGTACACTTGTACGCAAAAGACTCATCTTGGAACTGTTTTATACTTTTCCAACATATCTTCTGCCCTTTTTACCAGCATTTCACCTAGAGAGTCTATAAGTTTTTGGCGCCGTTGCCGGGGATTGCGACATAATTTATTGCTTTAATTTTTACTTGTTTTTTTGTTCTCATTTTATTAACTTTGTTTTGATTATTAATTTTTTTAAGAAAGCTACAAAGAAGAGTATGGTCAGCTACATATGGTATGATGATGACTACATTTTCCCCACTTCTGACTACCAATATCCAACTCCAAGAGTGGTCCATGAGCAAAGATGATATGAAACACATGAAGAAGATGCCTATACAACAATCTCTGCATAGATTTCTGAAATAAAAAGCATGATTATATCAATGCAAGTGCCTAACAAGCTCAGCGAAAGGCAAGCAACACCCGTTGTTTGTGCCTATTGTAGAGGATGCCACTCATTTGATAATTGCCCATTCAACCCTAATTCCTATTGTTATACGGGGTACTGTAATGTGAACAATCATTCCTCCTACAACTTCAACCAAGGTTGGAACCAACAGCAAAATAGTTTTTGGAATAATCAAGACGACGATTATTTTTATGCACCTAACAACTTTGCTGCACCACCTGACTTCAAACAAATTCCATCCCAAGATATGCTGATGCACAACAATCCACCTCAAGAGCAAACAATTACATTGGAAACGCACATGAAGAAGCCATGGATGCTATGAAAAGCTTGGAAGAACAAGACGTGAGGCTTGCCAATGCTGTGAATGGCATGCCTCAAGAGAACGAGATAGAGCTTCCATCAAGGCAACACGAGGTGGAAAATTCTCCAGTTAGTGGTAATAATCAGAATGCCATGCCAACAGTACATCAACAAGCTGGCAATTTTCTTCCTTTATCTACTCATCAAGGAATTCATAATCAACATTATGAGTATCAGGTTTTTCCTAACACACTTGAATCAATATATTATACTGATGAAGAGTATTCAACAACAGGTACATTAGACTCATTAGTGGTAATAGAGTGTAAGGAAAAATTTGAGGGCAAGGATCCCGAACACAACAACATCGAGGTAAAGCTAGATAATGTTGTCAAGTTCGATCCCAAGGCAGAAGGATAATATCCTGAAGTTCCAAACCAAGAAGACAAAAGTAAGCAGCCGATTATTTTCTAGGAAGAGGAATCAGTGCCAGCAGGTAAACCCAAGGACGTAGAGAAAGAAGAGGCAGAGGCTGATGATTCCATACCACTATCTGATGCCAAACCTCTAGAAACTCTACCATGTGATACGGATGATGCTCGGCAAAAAGGAAAAGTTGTCACTCCCCTAAGTGGCAACCAAGTTGAGATTTTAATGCGTGAAAAAGAGCCAATTGTTTACCATGCAAATAAATCAGTGCTAGCGGAAGAAACTAAGGAAGCTGAGAAAGGGGAAACAAGCACCAGTAATGCCAGATCTCAATCTGATGCCAACACCACTTCGGCAAAACCAGTGGAACCAGTAATTGCCAACCCTACATTGGTGAGACAAATAAATGTTACTTTTAATATTGACAAAGCTCTTAAGTGTACAGATAAACCTGAAGAATGCCATGCAATTGAGCCAATGGAATCCATTTTTGGATGAGAACCTGGCATTGACTTGCTAAGGAATGAAAGTTGATGCCATAAAACAACAGTGCGATGGCAAAACAATTGAGCCAAAGAGAAGATCGATTCTTGTCAAGACTGATGCCATGAAGCGAGGTGTGCTCAAATGGCTTGTTGCTGGAAGGAAAAGTGGATGCCAATTGACTGAGAATGAAGAGCTGAAGCAAGAGAATTTGGCTGTGGCAATAAAGCCAGAGATGGTGCTGCCAAAAATTAAAGATTTACCTAAGAATGCTATGGCAAGTTTGGAACCGGTTGAGGATACATAAACCTTGGCATCAAACGAAACAGAAGGACCACAACCTAAGCACTACTGGGGTGCTGAATTCAATCAAAGATTTGATAGGTCTACAGGGAAGAGGTATTTTGGTTTTCTGAGGTGGTTATTCAAAACCCCCATGGTAAAACATTCTCCCTTGTTGAGCAATCTAGAGTTCGGTATACTCAAAGGTAAGTAAATATTTGGCTTTCTATGTTGGTTATTCAAACAAAAGATTGCCACAGACTGAAGCATTACTGGGAAGGAAATTGAAATAATGCCAAAAAGACCGTTCTCATTGTGAAAATTCAGTAACTCATTGCCAACTCAGTTTGATCATCGTGAATAATTTAGGAGAATTTTTTTCAGTACTTAGGATATCTCAGTTTTTAAATTTTTAGTTGTTCATTTATTTTCTTTTTCTATTTTGAAAGGTTCCTTTGAGTGAATGCAAGATTTTGTTGCCAAGCAAAATGCCAAGGAAAGGACTGGTATGGGGTGATTGAACAAAATGCGGAGTATGAACTTGTTGTAGAGGATGAACAAACGAAGTTTGCTGAAGCCTTGGACGATGCCAAGAGGAAGATGACGTTGAAGGAACTTTGTGAACTTGTCACTAAGTGGACTATGTCATCAAAATGCCATCGGATGGTGAAGCGGCTAGCATTGAAAGACTGGCATTGTTACATTCAATCATCATGGGCCGTAAGATCAATATCAGTCGTATCATTATTGATGAAACTTATAAATGCGCCGGTAAGGATAATGGAAGTTTATGTTTCCTTTTATTGATTTCTAACATTTGCATGCAGCATAGCATGCCAAAGTTTGATATAGATAAAGGTCAAGAGCTCAAGGGAACGACGATCACTCATGCCCTATGGAGGTAACTCATTACCAAGGAGAAAGACAAGGGAAAGGTTGCCGAGTCTGTGCCAAAAGCCAGGATGCCAAAGGCAGTGCCCAAGATTCTGGTGCCATCTAGTTCATTGGCAATGCTTTCCCAGATATATCAACTCTAGGAGGTCATCCTCCAGAAATTAAAGAAAGCCAAGGAGCGAACTCGATGCTTTGGCAGTATGTTCATGTCAGGGACCATGCCATTAAGAAAACACGTAAGGACATGTCTGTCCACACACTGCTAGCATTTTTTGAGTTCCTTGCATACCTCATTGCCAAGGATAACATGCTAGCCAGACCACACTCTGTCCACTAGTCTGATGCCTCCATTGTTCAAGAACTTTATGTCCATCTTGTGACCAAAGATTCATCCTCCTTTATGATTAGAGGTACGTGTGTGTGTTTTGATTAAGGATATATTAACACTATGTTTGATTTGGATGGTGTAGGGGATGAATATTTTGAGTATGCCAATTCGATGAATGCTGCCAAAAGAAAGAAGTTGCTGGCAGATTCGTGTGAGCCTGGCACAACATGGATAGTGTTATCGAAGGGCCACCGAACGGTGAAACAATTGGCATTGAAACATCAATCGAGAGGATGGAATCAGTTTTTAAATGCCAATATGATGCCTACAACCCACAATGAGACCATCTCGGATGAAAGGCTAATTTTATTGCACTCTATCATGATAGGGCATAAATTTTCTATTTTCATGCCAATATAAATGACCTCACATTTATGCCACGCCATGTATTTCATGTTTACATATCTGTTGCCATGCCATTTTCCATGCCATCTAGGTCATTTAGAATAAATACATACCGAACCACTAAAAAAGAATTTTTTTTTCCTCGGTTTAATTTTGAAGAATGTTAACACTTGTTAGGCAAGTTTAATTTGATCTAGGTGTCTGTCTAATGAAGAAATTTTAATCTTTAGTTGCGATGCCATGCCTGCAGAATAGTTATGTCAAGTTTGCTTGGTAATTGATCTCTAGTTTAGGGAATTGAACTTACACTTAACGCGTAGTATATATCTAGTTCCTTAGCAAACTTAGACCTTTTGAAACTATGCTCAGATTTTAAAATAATGATGCCAGGGTAAAAGAAATAAATAAGGCAGCAATGTTTTGCGAAGGCAAGAAAAAAAATAGAACTCTCCTATACCTTAGGGATAATAAGCTACTTGGGGCTTCGTGGTTTGCTCCCTCTTAGTTCTCAAGTCCAAAACTTTAGGGTATGAGTTGAAGAGAAAGCCTAGTGATGTCTAGATTAAGGTGGGGATTCGTGGTATGCTCCCTCTTATCTCTCACGCTAAATAGCATCACGAAGCAAGCTTAAATTAATGCCAACAAAAACCTTTCGCAAAGAAAAAAAGAAGAAAAAAATAAAATGAAAAAATCTGAGTTTAGGTAGTAAAATTGACTAAGGGAGTGAAAGGATACTCGATGCATATTGCCTACACATCATGCATTCTTCATGAACATAGACTAGAGTTATATTGCTGCATTTAAATTACTACCTGCTTGGCATTATTGCACTAAGATACTGAGAACATAAGTAGAGCCAAAATCTACTTGCCAGTACGTGTTGGCATTCTAACCAAAATTTTGTCGAGGTAACATTTTCATAGTTTTTGTTTTTATTTTGATTGCATTACTTAAGGACAAGCAATGAGTTAGGTTTGGGGGTGTGTTACCTCTCCAAAAGTACTATTTTTAATGCCAATCTTACAATTCTTTTGCTTGTTTTTAGGTACATTTAGTTGCATAAGGTTGTTAAAATCATGCATTTGCATAAGGAGTTTAGAATTCTGTCTATGCCAGTGTGAATTGTTGTTTTGTTGGCAATTTTACAGGTTTGTCATAGTATTTGGTCCAGAAATAAAACACATGAAAGAATGCCAAAGAGAATGTCGAGTTGTTGTTGGCAGCGAAGGACCGAAAGAGAAATGCCAAGCACCATTGGCAATAGGATGCCAAGAGAGTTATGCCAATAACCCTTGGTAACACTAGACCGAAAAAATATACTAGATCAGGCTACAAAAAAATAGCATTTGAACAAACTCTGAAAAAATAGGATGACGAAAAAATAGCATGCCAAGTTTCTTTGGCACAGATAGAAACGATGCCAAGCGCGGCTGCCAAAGGATCGACGACATATGACGTCAGCCCTAGTGAAGACCTGATTAGCTTATCACATTATCAGCTTATCACTTCAAATCTGGATAAGATGATCACATCCCTTATCCCTTGGTGCATTCAAATTTCAAACGTGAAGGCTTATCCTAGGGCTTCTTCGTATGCCTATTTAAAGAACGATCAAGCAAGAATTTAGGGGACGAACTTGGAGAGGATTTCATTGACGATCAAAAGAGGAAGGCTGTATGGTTTGACCAGCTAGACCAAGGGCTTGAAGCCATTGAAGGGCTGCATCGAGAGACCCCCTTCTTGCCCATTCTCTTTGTTTAGTTATTTTTATTTTTTAATGATGATGTTTTTTGAAAACGTTTATGGTTTTTCGTTTAAACCCTCACCATGAACTAATTCAATAGTTGGTGGGGGATGTTTGCGTTGAAACGCTATTTTCATGTTTAGTTTTTGATAATAAATCTGCCTTGGCAATGTTTTATCTATTCGACATACTTTAATGTTTTCTAAATACTATGCCAAGCGGGAGCTGGCACTGTTGACTTATTGCTCCTCAATATCTTAACAGACTTGGGGTGGCAACGATTAAGTTGTTGAATAATAAGGAGAGAAGCTTCGAGAGAAATTGTTCAAGTAGATAAACTAACTTCGGGAGTGAAATCTACCCCTTAGGAGTATAGATTAGACCGTAATCAAATTGGTTTATTTAAAAACATGCACTATAGAGATATAGGGGTTTTTACTTGAACAATTTAGGACAATGACCATCGAGAGAGGCTTTGCTAATTTTGAATTTGCTCGGCAATCAATGCCAAGACAGGTTGTTATTAAAGGTTGGTACGACATGAATAGTGTAAAAACCAGGCATTCCCTGCCAACACTCATCATTCATTAAAGCACATTCCTTACAAACATCTTTATTTTACTTTTATTTCTTTTCTATTTAATTATTTCCAAAACCAATTTCAAAATGAACCAACTTTTTCTCAAGGTAAGTAACAATCAAAGCAATTGAATTCCAAGTTAATCTCTGTGGGATCGATACTCAGCTTACTTCTTTATTACTTGCAGACCGTGTATACTTGCACGCAAAAGACTCATCTTCACTGTTTTATACTTTTCCAACATATTTTCTGCCCCTTTTACCAGCATTTCACCTAGAGAGTCTGCATGAATCTATAGCAAAAAGTATTCGAACATTATGTTTGGCATAGCTTAACTAACAAGCAATTATTACATCAACATATTTAACATAACTTAACAAATAAGCAATCAATCGAACAACATATCGAACATAGCTTGACTATTCATATCCAGATACATATAACTACTACAAAGCAATATCGTATACTGATTTATTGACATATTACCAGTTACTTATCTAACCATTAATCTTTCCATTCTAACTACACCACTTGTAATTGGAGTCTAACTCACGAAGATATACATATTCGAATCTATAACACACATGTTGTTAAATGATCTTTCAAATTAAGACTTTTACAGGTAATCAATCAACATATTATATACAATACACCTTAATCATTGGTCCCTAGCATGACAACTATTTTGTTTATAACCTTTATTCTTACTCGAAATATGAAGTATCCTACCAATCATTCATAGTCTCAAACCAGAAAAAACACCATAACTCTCTCATAATTATTTCAACAAGTAACACTCAAATCTAATTCATGTATAGCTCAGCTATCATCAAATACTCAATCATACTAAATATTTAAGTACATAAAGCAAGCAATCACCAAGAAAAATAATTAAAGGTCCAATACAAAACTTTAAACACTTATCAAACTTATATACACATATATTTAGCCAAGATGAGATCTAAATGCATTATGAAACTTAACAACTGTGTGCCACCATATAGGAGTTCTTTAAGGAAATCCAAGACATACTATATTGACTTCATGTGATCTTGTCCAACCTCAAAGATAACCAAAACGAACTAACCTGAAAGACAGTGAAATGATGTATAACTATTATTACTTAGGGAGGTAGTTTAAAACATCTAAAGCATGGAACAACAATCTATCCTTTCACTTATAACATATACCCATGTACATATAATTGTAAGCTTGGACCCAAGCTAACCATTCTAGGTCAAAACATTCATTCAAGACATTATACTTACACATGGTAATTGAAACTTAAGCTTGTTTATGTGTACATAAAGATAGCCAAATAGAGCATAGCTATTTACCCAAATTAGATATTCAAAACAAACATTACTTGCTATACAAGTTCATTATCAAGACTCATAATTTACCAAAACTTTCTAAATCCCTGTTTCTCGAAATCTATTGATTCCAGTAACTTATTTCACCTGTAAATCTTCTAGTTTGAAAATCCGTAATACCATTGATTCATTAGTATACATTTTTATACTTGTATATATTAATATGTTTAACCAAAACAATCCTTTAATCATATATATACAATTATAAGTTCAAAACAGTCCAATACATACATAAACTTAACCAAAACAGTCCTTTAAGTTTTATGTAAGCCGATATAGTTTCAAAGCAATCCAAGATATACTTGGATTTAATCAAAACGGTCCTTAAATTGTATGTAATCAATTATAGTTTCAAAACAGTCCAATATATACATGGATTTAATCAAACAACCCTTAAATGGTATGTAATCAAATCTAGTTTCAAAACAGTACAAGACATACTTGGATTTAATCAAAACAGTCCTAAAATTATATGTGACCAAGTATAGTTTCAAAACAGTCCAAGACATACTTGGATTTAATCAAAACAGTCCTTAAATTATATGTAATCAAATATGGTTCAAAACAGTCCAAGACATACTTGGATTTAGTCAAAACAGTCCTTAAATTATATGTAATCAAATATGGTTACAAAACAGCCAAGACATACTTGGATTTAACCAAAACAATCCTTAAATTGTATGTAATCAAATATAGTTTCAAAACAGTCCAATACATACTTGGATTTAATCAAAACAATCCTTATATTGTATGTAATCAAATATATAGTTTCAAAACACGACATTAATTCATAATCCAATTATACACAACTTTCAGACAAACATTAATTATTTTATACACAAATTTTCAGGTCGATTAAATAGAGAATCATGTGGATTTACAATTCATCTTAATTAAGGCATCAATTAAAAAAAAGAATACTCACTTATCACATTTGTTATTCAAATTCTGAATTTCTTATCTTATAAGACATCGACATATTATAATCCTGGCACATCATGAGCAATGGTTTTACTTATCAATTGGGTTATTAGCTTAGCATGTCATGAACTTAAGATGCTTATAATAAAAGCTATCAACTTAGCATGTCATTAATTTATGCTTTAAAAAGATACATCAAACATCAAGCAAATATCTTAAAGCATGTATACTTAATACCCAAATTATCGAACAAAGTATTTCATCACACAATTACTTGTCTTATAGGATTAACATAATATCATGTAACTTATAAACTTTTCACATGATTCATCAAACATAGTTCATTTGATTATCTTGTAAATTTCATTACTCTATCTTTATAGTATATAACTTAGCATATCATAACATAACTTACTTGACACCTAAGATATCAAACATGGCATAATTATAACATATCATAGATATAACATGTCTTAAACATAATATATCTTAGTAACAAATTCTTGTCATACAAGTTATCAAGGAAATCGTTGAACTTATCTTGAAATTTCATTATTTTGCATTTATTATAGCCTTAAAATCAAGCAACAGCCTAGGTACTCGAATCCCCAACCAACTGTCACCAATAGAAAGGTACTCATGGTACCGGTCAATCCCTCCTACTGTCGCCAAGTGACCACAATACTTCCCTCCTACTGTCGCCAAATAAGGATCGTAGTCCACCCTAAACATGAGCTCTATGGACTCTATGGCATGCCAACTATACCTAAGACTGGCTTGAGACCAAGGCTTTTCGTATCTTGTTATCTTATCATATCAAAGTTGAGCTTAGCTCCACATTCATGTAATCATGTACATGTTATGATCTTATCATTGCATAAACGAATGATCATCACTTCTTATCAGAATATCGGATCATATTTCACACTACTTAACTTATAATAAGCATCGATACACATTTAGATTTCATCATACTTAAAATTTTAAGGTCATTTAACCAATAAGTCATATCTTAATTTTCTTCTAGTTTTAACTTGCAGATAAATACGATCACATGTTCAATCATCAACTCAAACATACTTATTATCAAATGTTTGCTTAGCAAATGGTACTTTAACAAGTACCCACTTACCTTAGATCCAAGCTTAGCTTAAGAATTGTCTAGCACAAGCCTAAAGAAACGTAATTAAATTGAGAAGGTGCATGGGAAGATTTTTAACCAATCCCAAAACTTTAAGCTACACTCACCTCTTATCCCAGAGTTACGAGATACTTGAACCCTTAATCATATCTTGCTACTTATCCGAATCTTTTTCTAGCTCCTTCTTGCTCTAAAAGTAACAAGGAGTATAACCATGTATTAAAATAATTCTTAACAACCATTCACTTATTAAACTGCTAGATTACACATATATTACATTAATTTCTCACAAATCAATCCACTATTCTTTAAGTAGATGCAAAGGAGTCCCTATTGTTTATACTTTAACACACATACATCATAAAACAGTCCACCAACTTATATATTAAGGCAATGCAGTCCCCTAACATACATATTTTATATATATTTCACAAAGCAGTACCAAACACTTTTACATGGATGTAAAATAACCCTTTACTCATAATTACACCAATACATGCCCGAAACAATGTACTATATCAATTAATTTATACACAACAATAGCAATGATATTCTTATACACATTTGTATTCAAATCAGTCACATATTGCAAAAACAGTCCACACATTAACATTTATGCTTAAATACTTCAAAACAGTCCCCTGTTCTTAATTTATTTAAATTATTCTCTTAACACACATATAACTACAAAAATGTGCACAAAAGTTGTTCATTAACTTATTCATGTATGCAAAATAGTACCTATATTAGCATTTATTTTTAGATACTCCAAACCAGGCCTTAGACTTACAAAACAATCCATTCTTTCAATTCTAATAAGCAACATTGCCTTATTTAAGCTCAACTTAAATTTCACAGCCATCAAGGATTCGTTCTCAAGTTTAATTAAATCCCAACACCAAAATTTATTGTCTCTTCATAGCATTATTTTGCAAGATTTAAGAGAGCATAACCATTCTTTCAACATATCATTCGAATAACCCTAAAACATTACCATAATCTTTTCTATCAAGATAATCACATAATCATTCAAGAGTCTAGAATTTCAAAACACAAATCTGAATTATCTAATCTTATAACATTAATTTGGTTCATAACAATCAATATTTAAACATTCATTCTAAGTCTCACAAGTGAGAAGAAAAAGGAAATAGTGATTACCCTTCTTCCAAGCTTACACGATCAAAAACAAAGTGAACCAAATTATTGAACTCTTGTAAGCTTCTCTCAACTCTCTCTCTCAGTCTATGGTTCGGTGAAATATGGAAGAAAGGAGTGCAATTTTTGTTTTGTTTGATAAAGCTCAAAGAGCCGAGACCCCCTTCTTTCATAAACAAGTGGTCTCCTTAACAATGACACTTGTACAAGTCCTTATTCTTTCCCAATTTTACATGCAATCCCTTAGTAAAAATAATGTCTCAGTTTGATCCATTTAAGTTAGGATATCCACTTCTTTGCTTTCTTCAATTTGGTCCTAATCCTTATTTAATCATCAATTTTAAAAGTGTTACCTCTCCAAAAGTGTTGTTTTTAATGCCAATCTTACAATGCTTTTGCTTGTTTTTAGGTGCATTTATTTGCATTAGGATGTTAAAACCATGCATTGCCATAAGGAGTTTAGAATTCTATCTATGCCAGTGTGAAAGGTTGTTTTGTTGACAGTTTTGCAGGATTGGCATAGGATTTGGCTCAAAAAAGCAACAACAGGAATGAATGCCAGAGAAAATTTCGGCCGCTGTTGGCACAGATGGACCAGATAATGTCAAGCACCGGTTGGCAAAGAAGTGAACTTGATGCCACGCCAAGAAGCTATTGGACCCCAAAAAAATAGGAAATGAGCAGGCTCCGAAAAGATAGCAATTGGATCAATCTCCAAAAAATAGCTGATAAGATGGTGCCAAGACTTGTTGACAGATTCATGCCAAGCTTGGACGCTAAGGCAGCGTCAGCAGTATGATATGAGCCCTAGCGTGATCAACTCTCATTCAAATTTGGACAAGATGATAATCCCTTATCCCTTGGGTAGTTGAAGTTCAAAATTTAAAGAGCTAATCCTATCCCTTCCTCGCATGCCTATTTAAACACCAACCAAGCTAACATTTGGGAGAGCAAAGAAGATTGGAGTGAGGAGTTGGTGTGTGACGATTGACAACCGGCTACACCTAGGAAGGGTGGTCTGACCAACTTGGCCGAGAAGCCTGGATCTTGAAGGGCTGCATCGGGAGACTCCTTCTAGCCCACTTTCTCTTTCAAGTTATTTTATTTTGTTTTAAATGATGATGTACTTTGGGAACTTTTGTGGTTTTTTGGTTAAGTCCCCCACCATGAACTAATTTCATAGTTGGTGGGGGATGTTTGCGTTGAACGTTATTTTTATTTTTTAGTTTTTAATAATAAATCTGCCTTGGCAATGTTTTCAATATTTGGCATACTTTAATATTTCCTAAATACTATGCAAGCGAGAGCTGACACTGTTGGCCTATTGCTCCTCAATATCTTAACAGACTTGGGGTGGCAACGATTAAGTTGTTGAATACTAAGGAGAGAAGCTTCGAGAGAAGTCTTTCAAGTAGATGAACCTACTTCAGAAATGAAATCTACCCCTTAGGAGTACAGATTGGATCTTAAAAAAATGGTTTATTTAAAATCATGAACTATAGAGATATAGGGGTTTTTTCATGATCAATTTAGGGCAATGACCATCAAGAGAGGCTTTGCTAATTTTGAATATGCTCGGCAAACAATGCCAAGACAGGTTGTTATTAAAGGCTGGCACAGCATAAAAAGCGTGAAAACCTAGCATTCCCTGCCAACGCTCATCATTCATTAAAGAACCTTCCTTGCCAACGACTTACTTTACTTTTATTTCTTTTCTTTTCAATTATTTTCAAAATCAACTTCTTCTTAAAGGCAAGTAAACAATCAAAGCAGTTAAATTCCAAGTCAATCTCTGTGGGATCGATACTCAGCTTACTGATGTATTACTTGCAGATCGTGTATACTTGTACGCAAAAGACTCATCTTGGCACTGTTTTATACTTTTCCAACATATCTTCTGCCCTTTTGCCAACATTTCACCTAGAGAGTCTACAAGTTTTTGGCGCCGTTGCCGGGGATTGCAACAGAATTGATTGTTTTTAAATTCTTACTTGTCTTTCCTTTATTTTTTTTTACCTTTTATTTTTGTCGGTGTATGACCAGAAGCCATCGTGTGGTGGACGAGTGGCCATATGGTCCAGAAATTAAGAAAACCTTGTGGAGGTTAAAAAGAATATTTCGAGAGATGCAAAACCAAGGTAATGGAGGGAATGGTGTGGTGAACAATGGAAGAAATCCACTTAATAATGAGATACCACTACCACCCGCTGTCCCAGTTGTTAATGAGAGACCTATTAGAGAACATTCGGCACCAACCATTGACAATTTGATGCCAGGACTTGTTGGCACAGAGGTAAACGCTGTCAATTTCGAACTTAAGCCAATAATGATTCAAACTCTTTTGAATGTAGGTCAGTTTGATGGAGCACTCACTGGAGATCCGAGGCAACATCTGAAGCAGTTCATGAAGATTTGCCAACTATTCCAACAAAATGGAGTACCTGAAGATACCGTGAAGCTGAAGTTATTTACTTTTTCTTTGAGAGACAGGGCAAAGGCTTGGCTTAACTCCTTGCCACCTGGCTCAGTTACTTCATGGGAGATGAGATGAGATCATTACATTCAAGCAGGTTGAGGATGAGACCTTATATGATGCATGGAAACGATTTAAAGACCTGTTGAGGAGGTGTCCTATGCATGGATTCCTGAATTGGACCCAGATCCATACCTTTTACAATGGATTGAATGCACAAATGAGGACTGTCGTTGATACTTCAGCAGCTGGCTCATTGCTTGACAAGACATATACTGAGGCTGTTGACATTTTAGAAAGGATTGCAATCAATGATTTTGAATATCCAGTTACGAGACTTGGGACCGAAACTAAAACCAATGGGAAATTTCAGGTTGACGAACTAAAGTCCATTCATGCCGAGATTTCCAACCTTACTAGTATGGCATGAATGTTGCAAAAGAACAACGAGTCCTAGGAAGTCAAAGCATTAGATCCTTTCTATACAATTTGTGGATAGAATCATCATGTGGATGAATAGCCTGCCAACCCTGAATCGGTAAACTTTGTTGGCAATGTTAATCGTTCCTATAATCCTAACTCTAATACTTATAATGCAGGTTGGAGACAACACCCTAGTTTAGCATAGGGAAATCAAGGAGATAACCAGTACAATGCCAAGTCCCAGAATACCCAGAGGCAGAATAACATTGCCATGCTAGCATTCTATCAGAATGCCATGCCACAAAAATCCCAAAACAATTTTCAACAAGGGCAGAGACTCAACCAAGGAGGCACACTCACAGAGTACATGGAGAGGAATGATGCCACAGTCCAGAGTTTAGCAACATCAATGAGAACTTGGAAGTCCAAATAGGGAAAATTGCCAATACAGTCAGCAATCGACCCCAAGGAACATTTCCAAGTGACACAGAAGACGCTCGGCACAAAGAGAATGAGCAATGCAAAGCCATAACTCTTTGGAACGGTAAGCAGTGTGAGGTGGAGAAGGCTGCCAAATAGCTAGTTAACTGGCAAAACGAGAAACCAGTGCCAATAGATAATCTTAGTGAAGTAGAGAAAGAGCAACCAAAAGCAAATGATGCCAGCACTGATGCCAGACAGCATACCGATGTCAGCACTGATGCCAAACAAACTGATGCTAGTACTGCCTTGATAAAGCCAGCAACGCCGACATATGTTTAACCGCCACCACCATTTCCAGCAAGACTTCAAAAGCATAAGAAAGACCAGCAATTCAAGCGCTTCTTTGAGGTTCTTAAGCTATTGCAAATCAACATTCCATTGGTAGAATCCCTTGAACAAATGCCCAACTATGTCAAATTTATGAAAGACATTCTGTCCAAAAAGAGGAAGTTGGGAGACTTTGAAACTATTGCTCTAACTGAAGGATACAGTGCCATGATCCTAAACCAATTGCCACCAAAGCTGAAAGATTTGGGAAGTTTCACTATTCCCTATACCATTGGCAACAAATTCATGGGTGAGACTCTATGTGACCTAGGAGCCAGCATCAACTTGATGCCAATGTCAGTTTTCTTAAAGCTTGGCATAGAAGCAAGACCTACCACGGTGACACTTTAGCTGACAGACCGATCCTATGCACATCCCAAGGGTAAGATTGAGGATATGTTGTTAAAGGTAGACAAATTTATTTTTCCAGCTGATTTTATCATTTTGGATTATGAGGATGATATTAATGTCCCGATTATTTTGGGGAGACCTTTTCTTGCCACGAGTAGGGCTTTGATTGATGTTCATAAAGGGGAAATAATGATGCGCATGAATGACCAGCAAGTTACATTTAATGTGTTTCAAGCTTTGAAATGTGTAGATGAATCTGATGAGTGCCAAGTAGAGGAGATGATGGAGTCCATTTATACTTTGGACACGACACACTTATGCTAGGATACAGAATTTGATGTAAACAATTTAGATGGCATAGCTGATCAGTTTGAGGAACTAGAAGAACTAGTCTTGGAGGCTGAAGAGGTGAGTTATTTTGAGCCATTACAGTTGGCCGGCAGAGAAATCAAGGCACCTAGGCCATCAATTGAGGAGCCACCAGCGTTGGAACTAAAACCATTGCTAGATCACTTAAAGTATGCTTATTTAGGTGAACACTCAACTCTACCGATGATCATTGCCTCTGGTCTCACTAATGATCAGGAGGAAAGATTGTTGGCAATATTACGTGATTATAAGCAAGCATTAGGGTGGACCTTGGCTTACATCAGAGGTATTAGCCCAACCATTTGCATGCACAAGACTATCTTGGAGGAGTAACATGGGAAGACAATTGAGGCCAAAGAAGGCTAAACCCAAGCATGAAAGAGGTAGTGAAAAAAGAGATCATAAAATAGCTTGATGCCAGGAATATATATCCCATTTCTGATAGCTCTTGGGTTAGCCCGGTGCAATGCGTGCCAAAGAAGGGTGGCATGACCGTGGTACAAAATACTGAAGCTGAGTTAATCCCCTCCAAGACTATCATAGGATGGAGAGTGTGCATGGACTATAGGAGGCTGAACAATGCCACGAGGAAGAACCACTTCCCATTGCCATTCATTGATCAGATGCTAGACAGGTTGGCAAGTAAAGCTTTCTATTGGTTTTTGGATGGTTATTTAGGTTATAATCAGATTGCCATCGCTCCTGATGATCAAGAGAAGACCACGCTCACGTGCCCTTATGGGAAGTTTACGTTTAGAAGGATGCCATTCGTCCTATGTAATGCACCAGCAATGTTTCAACATTTTTTTTCAATATGATCGAGAACAACATGGAAGTATTCATGGATGATTTCTCAGTGTTTGGCAAAACATTTGAGGAATGCCTTCTGAGTTTGGAGCAAGTCTTGAAGAGATGCATAGAGACAAACCTAGTGTTGAACTAGGAAAAATGCCACTTCATGGTAAAGGAGGGCATTGTTTTCGGGCATAAGGTAACTGAGAGAGGGTTAGAAGTGGATCAAGCAAAAGTTGAGGTAATTAAGCAACTACCGCCTCCAACGAGTGTTAAAGGTGTAAGGAGTTTTTTAAGACATGTCATTTTTTATCGGCATTTTATTAAACTTTTCAAAAATTGTTAAACCTTTATGCTTGTTGTTAGAACATAATGCCACTTTTGCATTTGACAATTCTTGTTTGAGAGCATTTCAGGAGCTTAAAGAGAAGTTGATCAATGCCCCTATAGTTGTGGCACCGGACTGGAGTCAGCCCTTCGAGCCCATGTGCGATGCCAGTGACTATGTCATTGGAGCAGACTTGGGACAAAGGCATGGCAAGGTTTTTCATGCCATCTACTATGCCAACCAAACCTTGAACGAAGAACAACTGAACTACTCTACGATCGAGAAATAATTTCTTGCAATTGTATTTGCTTTTGACATATTAGATCTTACTTAATTGGTAACAAAGTTATGGTTTTTACGGATCATTTGGCATTGAAGTATCTCTTGGAAAAGAAGGATGTCAAGCCCAGACTAATCTGATTGACGCTCCTACTTCAAGAATTTAACCTTGAGATCCGAGATAAGAAGGGCAGTGAAAACCTAATAGCTGACCATCTCTCGCGTTTAGAGCATCATCTTGAAGATGGTAAGACTAATTCTATAAGAGACAAATTTCTTGACGAGTATTTGCTTGATGTTAATGTCGTGGCATGGTATGTTGACATTGTCAACTACTTGGTAAGTAACATTCTGCCACCAGACTTGGCATACAATGCCAAGAAAAGGTTCTTGCGGGAAGTTAGGAAATACTATTAGGGGGAGCCAATATTGTTCAAGCAATGTGCAGACAAAGTGATCTGTCGGTGTGTGCCCGAGGATGAACAGCATAACATATTGTATCTATGCCATGCCTCACCGTAGGGAGGTCACTTTGCTGGGTAAAGACTGCTGCCAAGGTACTGCAGTCAGGATTCTTTTGGCCCACACTATATAAGGATGCCCATGAGTATGCCAAGGCATGCGATCAATGCCAACAGACAGGAAACATCTCTAGCAGACACCAACTACCACTCTAAAACATTATGCCTATGGATTTATTTGATGTATGGGGGATAGACTTTATGGGTCCTTTTCCACCTTCATTCGGTAATGTATATATTCTTGTGGTTGTTGACTATGTATCGAAATAGGTAGAGGCTGTGGCCCTACCAACAAATGATGCCAAGGTCGTTCCCAAGTTCTTGCACAAATTCATTTTTACTAGATTTGGCGCCCCTAGGGTGATTATTCACAATGAGGGCACCCATTTTAAATGTAATCTAATCTCTAAAGCTTTGTGCAGGTATGGTATACAGTAGAGAATTGCCACGGCATATCATCCACAAACAAACGGGCAAGCCAAGATTTCAAATAAGGAGATTAAAAACATTCTTGAGAAAATTGTTAATCCATCAAGGAAAGACTGGGCCTTGAGACTAGATGAGTCCTTACAGGCATACAGGACTGCATTTAAAACTCCTTTGGGTACGTCACCATTTCAACTCGTTTTCGAAAAACCATGACATCTGCCAGTGGAGCTTGAGCATAAAGTCTACTAGGCCATCAAAACACTTGGCATGGCATGGAGAGCTGTTGGAGAAAAAAAGGTTGCTAGACCTAAATGAATTGGAATAATTCAGAACACAAGCCTATGAGAATACCAATATCTACAATGAGAAGGCAAAACAATGGCATGATAGTAGGATAATGCCTAGGCAGTTTGAGGTAGGCCAACGTGTTTTGTTATTCAACTCATGGCTTTAGTTGTTTCTAGGGAAACTTAGATCGAGATGGACGGGCCCTTATGAAGTTGTGAAGCCCTATGCTCATGCAGCTCTGGACATTAAGAACTTGAAGACGAGAGAAATATTTAAGATGAATGGCCAATGTTTAAAGCACTACATGGCAGCTGATGTCCCAATAGCAAAGTCTTCCAGACATAGTGCCAGAAAAGCTTGGCATGCGGCGATGCTAAATTTGGAAGAATAAGAAAAACCCTAGCTTGACCGGCCCATTCAATAGGAGAGAGTATTTTTCTTTTAACCTTAAGCCCTAGCCACCCAAAATTTGGGTTAAAATTTAAAATTCTAACCAAACACCTTATCACTCCAATCCTTACCCTATCCTATCACTTATCACATTATCACTTCATCCTTATCACGTCACCTCTTTCAATTTAATTCTTTTTAGTTTTCATCACTATCCCTAAATTACTCCTCCCATTAAAACACTCAACTAACCCAAAACTTTTCACTTTTTACCCTAAGCGGTTAAATAACCAAAACTCTCTCTCGCTTTTTACTTTCCTTTATGACATGCAAGTACCAAAACCTAAGCCGCTTATTCTTCTTCATCTTTGTTCAACATCGTCCAAGATCTTTCAATGGCTTCCTCTTCGACTTCCTTAAAGCGATTCTTCAACGAGGAGATTCATAAAAAGTTTGAATCCAATTTTGCCTCGAGGAATTTTTGCTATGAGAAAAACTTCGACCTCAAAACAGAGACGAACAATGGCTTCCCTCCGAAAGTCATGTCTATATTAACTTGCACAAATGGACTCAGTTCTGCCAGCAAAAAGGGGAGATTTATGCCACTATTGTCCAAGAATTCTATGAGCACCTTGTTACCAAGGATTCGCCTTTCTTGATGATTATAGGTAAATGTGTTCATTTTGATGAATAATATATTAACGATATGTTTGAGTTAGATGGTGCAGAGGATGAGTATTTCGAGTACGCTGAATCAATGAACGCGGCCAAGAGAAAGAGGCTGCTGGAAGATCTATGTGAGCCTGGCACGACATGGACAATGTCATCCAAGGGGCACCATACGGTGAAGAGGTTGGCATTAAAACCCCAATGGAGAGGATGAAATCACTTTCTCAAGGCTAATCTGATGCCCATATCCCATAACGAGACCGTGTTAGAAGAAAGGATGATCCCATTGCACTCTATTTTTATGGGACGCAAAATCAATGTTGGCAAACTAATTGTTGAAGAAACTTACAAGTGCACAGCGAAAGGTACTGGCAGCTTGTTTTTCCCTTTGTTGATTTCTAACTTTTGCATGCTCCATGATGTGCCAAGGCTTGATACAGAGAAAGAGCAAACGATCAAAGGAACAACAATTATTGTTGCTATATAGAGGAATCTAGTTGCTGTCGAGCCTAAGAAAAAGGGGAAGGGAAAGGCAAGGGCACCCATGCCAAAGCCCATGGAGTTAAAGGCCGCGCCAGCAACCATGCCAGAAATTGTGCCAGACAGTTCAATGGCAATGCTGTCCCAAATTCACCTACACCAGGAGATTATTCTCTAAAGCTGGAAAAGGTTGAGGAGCTCAATTTCAAGATGCGACACTACATCCAGGCCAGGGATGTTGTGATCAGAGAGGATCTTACAAAATTATCAACTGATTTTGTGCCAGAGTTTCCAGACTTTCTTGCCGAGCTCTCTGCCAGCGACAATGCCATGCCAGCTAGTCCAGTTCATACCCCGTCTGATGCCACAGTCCCGTTGTCTCTAGTTTAAGTTGAGTCTGCCAGTTCTGATTCTTCATCTGAATCAAAGGAAACCCAAGCCAAGTCTGCCAAAGACAAATCACCAGTGATAGTTGCTATACATACGGCATCTGATGCTATCGATGCACTTGCTGCATCAGAACCTGCCAAGGAAAATGAAGAAGTTGGAGCCTCCATTGCCACTTCAAAACCGAGCTTGAAAAGAAAGAAGCATATGGCCCCTGATCGTGGGCCATTTGTGAGAAGAAAAACTCATGCCGCACGGTAAATAGTCTCTGAAGTGGAGTCATCTTCTTCCTAAACTCCTTTACATTTCATTTCATTGCATTTACATGATCATGCATTTTATTTTATTTTATTATGTTTTTCTTGTATATTTGTGTTGTTTTATGCATTGGGGACAATGCACATCTTGGGTTTGGGGGTGTGCATTTCTTCATATTTATGCCATGCCGTACATTTTATGTTTAAATTATGTTGCCATACCATCTTTCCATGCCATTTAGGTCATTTAGGATAGATGCATGTCGAACCACTAAAAAAAGAAAAAGAAAATTTTGCCTCGCTTTAATTTTGAAAAATGTTAACACTTGTTAGGCAAGTCTAATTTGATCTAGGTGTCTGTCCAATGAAGAAATTTTAATCTTTAGTTGCAATGCCATGCCAGTAGAATAGTTATGCCAGGTTTGCTTGGTAATTGATCTCTAGTTTAGGGAATTGAACATACACTTAACACGTAGTATGTATCTAGTTCCTTAGCAAACTTAGACCTTTTGAAACTATGCTCAGATTTAAAAAAATGATGTCAGGGTAAAAGAAGTAAATAAGGCAGCAATGTTCTGCCAAGGCAAGAAAAAAATAGAACTCCCCTCTACCTTAGGGATAATAAGCTACTTAGGGCTTCGTGGTTTTCTCCCCCTTAGTTCTCAAGTCCAAAACCTTAGGGTATAATTGAAGAGAAAGCCTAGTGATGTCAAGATTAAGGTGGGGATTCGTGGTATGCTCCCTCTTATCTCTTACGCTAAATAGTGTCACGAAGCGAGCTTAAATTAATGCCAACAGAAACCCTTGGCAAAGAAAGAAAAATCTGAGTTTAGGTAGTAAAATTGGTTAAGGGAGTGAAAGGATACTTGATGCATATTGCCTACACATCATGCACTCTTCATAAACTCATACTAGAGTTATATTGCTGCACTTGAATTACTACTTGCATGGCATTATTGCACTGAGATACTAAGGACAAAATTGTACCCAAATTCTACTTGCCAGCAATGTTGGCATTCAACCAAAATTTTGTCGAGGTAACATTTTCACAGTTTTTTTGTTTTTTATTTTGTTTGCATTTCTTGAGGACAAGCAATGAGTTAGGTTTGGGGGTGTGTTACCTCTCCAAAAGTACTTTTTTAATGCCAATCTTACATTGTTGTTCCTTGTTTTTAGGTGCATTTAGTTGCATTAGGATGTTAAAACCATGCATTTGCATAAGGAGTTTAGAATTTTGTCTATGCCAATGTGAAGGGTTGTTTTGTTGGCAGTTTTGCAGGTTTGGCATAGGATTTTGCTCATAAAAACAACAACAGGAAGGAATGCCAGAGAAAATGTTGGACACTATTGACACAGATAGACCAGACAATGCCAAGCACCGGTAGGCAGAGAAGTGAACTTGATGCTACGCCAAGAAGCTGTTGGACCCCGAAAAAATAGGAAATGATCAGGCTCCGAAAATATAGCAATTGGATCAATCTCCGAAAAAATAGCTGATAAGACGGGCCAAGACTTGTTGGCAAATTCATGCCAAGCTTGGACGCCAAGGCAGCGTCGGTAGTATGACGTCAGCCCTAGCCTGATCAGCTCTCATTCAAATTTGGATAAGATGATAATCCCTATCCCTTGGGCAGTTGAAGTTCAAAATTTGAAGAGCTAATCCTATCCCTTCCTCGCACGCCTATTTAAACACCAAACAATCTAGCATTTGGGAGAGTGAAGAAGATCATAGTGAGGAGTTGGTGTGTGACAATTGACAACTGGCTGCACCTAGGAAGGGTGGTCTGACCAACTTGGCCGAGAAGCCTGGATCTTGAAGGGCTGCATCGAGAGACCCCTTCTAGCCCATTTTCTCTTTCAAGTTATTTTATTTTGTTTTAAATGATGATGTACTTGGGAAACGTTTGCGGTTTTTTGGTTAAGTCCCTCACCATGAACTAATTTCATAGTTGGTGCGGGATGTTTGCGTTGAACGCTATTTTTATGTTTTAATTTTTAATAATAAATCTACCTTGGCAATGTTTTCACTATTCGTATACTTTAATATTTCCTAAATACTATGCCAAGCGAGAGCTGGCACTACTGCCCTATTGCTCCTCAATATCTTAAGAGACTTGGGGTGGCAACGATTAATTTGTTGAATACTAGGGAGAGAATCTTTGAGAGAAGTCATTCAAGTAGATGAACTTACTTTGGAAGTGAAATCTACCCCTTAGGAGTATAGATTGGATCTTAAACAAATTGGTTTTTTTTTAAAAGCATGCACTGTAGAGATATAGGGGTTTTTTCATGATCAATTTAGGGCAATGACCATCGAGAGAGGCTTTGCTAATTTTGAATCTGCTCGGCAAACAATGCCAAGACAAGTTGTTATTGAAGGCTGGCACAACATAAAAAGCATGAAAACCAGGCATTCCCTGCCAACGCTCATCATTCATTAAAGCACCTTCCTTGCCAACGACTTATTTTACTTTTATTTATTTTCTTTTCAATTATTTTCAAAATCAACTTCAAAACAAATCAACTTCTTCTTAAAGGCAAGTAAACAATCAAAGCAGTTAAATTCCAAGTCAATCTATGTGGGATCGATACTCAACTTACTGTTGAATTACTTGCAGATTGTGTATACTTGCACACAAAAGACTCGTCTTGGCACGCTTTTATACTTTCCAACACATATCTTTTGCCACTTTTGCCAGCATTTCACCTAGAGAGTCTACACAAAGGTATCATGAAATTGAGTTGAGTTATCATTAATTTAGTAACATACTACTAGGCTATAGTTAAGGGTATTACATAGCAAACCATTCATTATACATGGCCCACAAGGCCCAACCATACTCAGGATCGCGCCAGATCATCCGAGCTAAAGCACACAAAGTCCTAGCCACAAACCTAGAGTGAGGCCCAATGCTACACAACTTTGGGAACATGCACTCTGAGTGAGGCACGGTGTCACACAACTTCAAAAACGTAAACTCTTTGGGCGAGACCTGGTGCCACACATCTTCGGGCACATACGCCCATGCTCAAAATCTCTCGTCGAATATCTTCAAATGAGACCTGAGGCCACACAGCTTCAAGAATGTACATTCAACATCTCTAATCATGGTGTTTCAACACTTTCTCATAGGTATCTGGATCGCATGAAACAAGGTAACTCAACCAACCAAGTGTCCAAACAACACACAACATGGACACGATTACCACACATTACACAATATTAACATGATTACCAATCTCTATGGTCTCTATCAATTATCAAGCCATCAGTTAGGTTTACCAACTTGTTAATACATTATGAAAGTGTAAATTAATATCCTCATTTATTATCTCATTAATTTGTATTAGCTCATTAACATCCCACGTTAATTTCCATCTTTTAATAGCATTATAGATTATTCCGTCTAGTGGGCACTGGTACTCGAGCACAAGTATCAATACGGTACCCCTAGGTACCAGTACTCATGCTTGTACCGATAATAATATAGCTTATTAGAAATCCTTACTTTCTACAAGTACCAGTATTGGTCAACTTGTACTAATGCGGCCCCCAAAATACGTGCTGGTACAGCTAAAGCTCTTACCGATACCCTATTCACGGGTTCATGTCATTTCCCTTGAACTACGATATTATCACGCTTTACTCGATCCTTAAAGCTTATGGAAGTCATTAGGGTTTGTTTACTAACGTATTTAATTAATTAATATTAATTATCGGCTTCATATTCATTTAATACCAATTCCTAACTTTATGGTCAAATATTCAAATATTACCATTTATCAGTCTGTTTAGTATAATTTCCATCGAACATGCCAATTCACATTTCAAGCACTCAAGTAACACATGTAAATCAACCAATCAGATAATTATACGAATATTCAAACAATCCTACACGGTCTTTAAAGCTCATAATAGTCTCGAATATTCTCAAGCTCATCAGGAATCTCAATATTTACCAAGTCTCGTAATATCGGTCTCAATAAATGCTTATTCATCGTCTACCAATTTTGCAGATACTAACACGCAAGGCAATCACATTTATGATGCTCATGAAGTAATAGGAGTTTGAGGTTTACTAACCTTATGGCAACGGGATAAATCCTTATCTGAGCTCCTCCAAACATCTTTTTAACCCCAATACTCATGTCCACAAATTCCTTAGATAAAAAAATACGATTGCATAAGACATTTCATATTATCGGACTACTTTAGGGGATAAAACGCGTAAAAATAGCTTACTGGTTTGAATTTAGAAAAATGAACAGCGCCAACAAACTTAGAACAATTAGGGTCAAAAGTCAACGGTCAATGCCCGGTTAATAGTCAATAATCAATGCCTGGTCAAAGGTGGCTCGGTGGCTATCAATGGTGGCTCAGCTCGATGGTCAATGGTACCTCAGGTCGACGGTCAATAGCTCAAACATCTCAGTCAAACAACGGCTTGGCTCGAAGGTTAACAGCTCAGCCAGCTCGATTAAATGACTTAAACGGCTAGTCAGGTTTGATTAGCCAACTCACTAGTTTAGCCAAACTGGCCTAGTGAACTAGGTCAAGCTTGGAGCAGCTGCAGGACACGCCCATTTGCAGGCAGCGGCACGTGTGGCGCGTGCTACGGCCTTGGGTGGCTGCACGTGCATGGCAAGCTCTAGATCAATAATCCAGGCAACGACTATCATTGTGGTGGCAATGACTTGAGGCGGTGAGCACTGAAAGGTCACTTTCTAACCTCTTCGAAACTTTTCAAGCTCTTCCTTAGTGAGTGGCGGCGGCAACGGTGAGATCTACCCAATAGCAGCATTGGTGAGAGTGACGGTGGCCTGGACGACGACAAAACAAGGCTTCAAAGTTCCCCTCCCTCACTTTCTCTCATTTTCCATCTCTCCAACACAACCCCGCCTTTTTCTTTTTCTTTCTCTTCATCAAAAACATTCTCCCCTTTTTTCTAACCACCTACACATATTTAAGATTCAAACACCACCAACAATATCCACTCTTCCAACTTGGATAAAGCCCATATCCAATTTTCTTAATTGGGCTCCATACATAAAGGCCCAATACCCAGGTCCGAGACCCTGATTTGCTAACCCAAAATTCTGGTCGTTACATATATTTATATAAACAGTATAGATATAATAAAATATACATATATATATATATTGCGAACATATTAAAAAATATATATAAATGGGTAATGCATGTTGAAAATAGTATAATGTATAAGAAAAATGCTTACATGTATATATATAAACAAAATAAGATATACATATATAAATAAAATAACTTGATTTCTTTATATATATATATATATTATATATGCAATAAACTATACTATATATATATATGAAAGGGATCGAATTACGCTATGTAAAACTCAATTATTTTTACACTAATCTATGACTATTGGATGAGTGAAATGGATGGATGAGATTAAAAGTAGGCTATGTGAAGATTATCACTTGAAAAAAAGGAAGGAGTTAGTCTCATCCATCCATTTCCATGAATTAGTGTAAAACTAATTGAGTTTTACATTGAGTAAGCGGATCCTAACCCATATATATATATATGGCATCACACACCAAACACATATCACCCAAGATAAACATTAAATAAGGACAAAAATTAAATAAAATAAATTGTAGGGCAAAAATTAAAATATGCATGATAACAGGGGCCAAAGGGGGAAATAAACCCCAGAACTCTGGACCAAATGTAAATTTTGAAAGTTTTGTGGCTAAAGTATAAACTTTTGAAAAGTTCAGGGATCAAAGTATAATTTTCAAATTTTATGTATTTTAACCCCGTAAATGAATATTTTACCCCCAAGAATGACGTTTCTGTGTTACTCGAATTTTCGTAAGGAGTTTATATTAATGGCTAAAAAATAATAAAGTTCAAAAAAAATATTCAGATAATCAGATCAAGCTAAAATTTCAGAGATAGTTCTATGGAACTTAGAAAAGTCATAAAATATCATTTTATGTATATTTGGATGTTAAAAAGATCGGGAAAAATTAAAATCGATCGAAATGACATGGAATGACAATTTTGTGAGTAAGTCGATCAATAAAGGGCATTTTGGTCATTTTGCCCAAAAGGGACATGGAGGGAATTTTGAGATTTCTTTTATGGATGAATAGTGGCTGATTAGAATCCAACTAAGTCTAGTTGGAATGTTACAAAATGGCAAATTAGAAATATAAATATAGTTGGAGGATATTTTTTGGGAAATGGAATTTATTGAATTAAAAATTCATTTTTAATGATACAAGTGTCTTAAATATATGAAATATGAAGGAGTAATCAGAAAAAATACTCTCCAAAACGTTGGTGAAGAGAAAAAGAAGAGAAAATTTTACAAGCTTGATTTAAGCCCCGAATCTCGATTTTCAAGTAATCTTTCGAACTACAAAGTTGTTCTACTCTTCGAGCTCTATCTTTTGATGTAAATAATTCACAGAATACTTTTTGGTTGATGAGATTTGATATGAGGAAGAAATTAGGGTTTATGAACAAATTGGGGCTTTTAAGATTTTTTGAAACCATGGTTGATTTTATGTTAGAATCATGCTTGTATGATGTTAGAATAATGTTATTGAGTTGGGATTTAAAACCTACATATTTCAGTTTGTATAGAGAAGATTAGGGTTTATGGATTCAAGTCTAACATAGGGTTTGTGATGTTGGATTAATGATCTAGTAAGCTTGATTTATTGTTTAGAAGCAAAACCCTAAGTTAAATACATAGGGACCATTTCGGCAAGCTTTGAAATTAAGGGACCAGAGATGATTTTTTATGAATTTGATGTGTATTTATATTATTAATGATTTTAGTGACATGAAAATGAAGTTAGAATGCTAAACTAACGATTGATCACATTAGTGACCATTTTGACAAATTGTCAAACTTGAATGGCCTTTTCGGAAAAAAGGATATGTAGAAGGAGTAAATCTGAATTTTAGTTAAAATGATGGAATTAAGGTAGTAATGTTGATTGGAAGATTAATTTGCAAAGTTAAGAAGCTTGAATCCATATATTTAAAATTTTGGTGTCCATCTCAACAAATCAAGAGAAATTAGAGAAGTAAAGGTTTAAGCCTATTTTGATGAAGGATGTAAAAAGAGCATATGAATACAAACCTTATTCTAGTCATTTGAAGTAAAGTGATTGTAACTCCCTCAACCCGGCTTGGAAGAAAGTTAGAGTTAAGAACATTACTACAGAGAAAACCGAAATCGAGAACCCAAAAATTTCATAATTTATCAAACACTTAACTATATCAAATAGAGTGTTTTCTTATCTCTTATAAACTTTGCAACCATAAACCGAATACATTCACCTAATTCGAATTCATCCTATTATGACATAAAAGCCAAGACTACAACTGAACTTAATAATCTTTAAATCTATCAGTATTTGAGTTATTATAACATTATCATTCTGCCTAAACTACTATATAGTCATATTGATGGTTAAATCAACCTAAATATTTACACATTCATGATCATTCCCACTAGGATTTCACTTAGACAATCATATATGCACATATGGTTACCAAGATATTTAATAGAGACTAGTATACCAACATCGAAATGACCATGATACAAGAATATTCATTTAAATTCCCTTGGCTATCATACACATTGATCAGTTCTTGCTTAATAGATTTACATCAATCTTTAACTACTTCATAACACATCAAATATCCTTCGATCCTAACAATGGAACAAGGCTTTCGATCCATAAGTCATAAATAGAACAATATGCCAATAGCTTGAACCACAATCAACAACTTAACACATATGTTAACATTTCTAATTACAATTAACATATACATTCAGGGGATTTACATATTAAAAGTTACACTACATATATCGACTCATACAATGTGCTACCATTCTTAGAGTATTGCAACTAGGGAAGATCCAACTCTATTTGCATCTTGAATGATGATTCGAAACCCTTGACAAATTGAATTATTGAGCTCTATTCAACCTGGAATGCATGATAATGAATGCACTAGGCTTATATAACCTAAGTGAGGTAGTAACCATGAAATGTTAAAGCATATTATACATGAATTTCAAAGAATCACATATCCAGATTCACAATCATATATTAACATATGTTATCTTTATCTTAATTTAACTCATAGATTTTATGAAATTTAGTAGCTTATCCAAGCTTCATTAATGAATAGGTTGATCTTGTCAAAGATCGACTTGGCACATTGAAGTCTCCATGAGACTTGACTTTTATCTAGTAGTTTCTAATTCTTTATTAGCATTCTTAAGAACTTTAAGAGTTTACCAAACTTATCAGGGATTTTAGAGTTTACAGAGCATATCAGAGCTTTTAGAGTTAACAGAGCTTATCAGAGCTTTCAGGGATTAATAGGGCTTTCGGCCCTTTTCAGAATGTACATAGCTTAGTAGTGCCTTTAGGGCTTTTTAGAATACTATTCAATGTCTTTTCTAAATTCTTATTTGATTTCTCATTAGGGTCACGCCTTTTACTTTTTTACCTTGGATCACATTTTTAATCATAAATAATGTTGGTATGAGTTTGACCATATAGTATAGACGATAATTAGTCCAAAGCACCTAGCAATGGCTAAAATCGGAAACATAACATATACATATATATATGTGAATGCCCCCCCGAGTCATCACTTATGGACCGTATTCCAGACAGGCCAACTATTATATCAGAGTACCCAAGGTCTTCCATTGACCAAACAACTTAGATATTTTATTTTATAATAGGAAGTTGGAGTGTATCTTATCAGACAAGTAATCTTACTTGTTGCATTCATTCAATAGCTTATTGCATAAGTTAAGCTTTCTTGCTTCTCAAGCTTTTAAGATTCAAGGTATTTAACATTAGCTTTCAATCTTTTAAAAAGGATCTTATTATTGTTTTATTGGCCAGTAAGCAATCTCAAGCTTATTAACAATTACTTGTTCATCTCAATCTTAAAGCATTCCATAATCAGTCATCCAAGCATAGCAAGGCATTTAACATAAGAATTGCAACATCATTCAAATCTAAACATGAATGCCATGCTATGAATGTATGCTCGTCCTCAAATAGCTCTATTTGAGCCTTTTTACACCATGCACATGTACTGCAATTCATTTACAACCAATCAATACATAAACTTAACAAATTACACATCGGGATAACTCTGTGTTACCCGAGACTCAAGTGACTACACTCACCTCTTATCTCGATGTTACGGGATACCCATTTCCAATCATCTTCTGTCCAACTTACTTTTTTTCCTAAACCCCTTCGATAAAATATGTACCTCAAGATAAACAACCAATATTAGGAATTGCTTAACTCACTTATATTTAGTGATCACTATATCAATCTTTCATAATTACTTAGATTCCTTAAGAAACTTAAGACATTCAAAACAATCCATTTACTATATCTATACTTGCATATTAATTAAAATAGTCCCTTATGTTCATATATATTCAATATAGTCCAACTTCTCACATAGATACACACATATATTCAAACAGTCCATATGCTTTAAAAATGTTTAAAATAGTTCACTCTTCATGTGTATGCATTTATGTGTATACAAATCTATCGCTAAGGTTCTTATATGTGCTAAGCAGTCCACTGATAATTTCAATTATATCAAAACAGTCTAATTTACATTTATATCATGGCAAAATAGTCCCTATTTTGTATAAAAACAACAATTATTTAAACAGTCCTTTAATGTCTTTACAATTGCACAAAACAGTCCAGTAATATTCAAATAAACATAAGACAGGGTAATTAAACTCGTATACCTGTATATACATCTCAAAACAGACCAAGATACTTTCATAAACATATTAAACAATCAAACATACTTGTATACATACATATTATATGTAGCCCAAATTATTTTGCTGCATCTTAACAAACTATTTTCAGAGCACACATGCTATACTTTTTTTAACTCAATTCTGCACTATTTAATCCATAAAAGTGCACCATATAAGACTGTTCTGCATATTAATTAAACTGCACAGCATACTTATAATTAAAACTGCATTGCTGCATTATTATAGAATTCAATTTAAGACTGCATTAACATACTACACTGCCCTGCATTTTGTTCACTGCATGCATACACATAACATTATAACATTTATACTTGAATTTAATTACCAAACTGCAATTCTGCATTCTTATTCATACAAAACTGCACTATTTCACATACAATTTAGTCCCATTTTAACATCTAAAACAATCTTTAATTTGCAAAACAGCCCTTCCCTGTTGTTACTTTTTCAAAAACAGATTCAAAATAGTTTTTCCATCTACAAAACAGACCTAATTTATTACTATCCCATCCATATCTTTAATTCATAATTAACCCCTTGTAATTCCATCAAACCAGTCTTTAATTCGAGATTACCAAGCAGTTCATTAGTTTATGCTAAGCAACATGATCACCTTACAAATTCAAACATAGTTTTACACATCCAGCAATTACAAAACCGAAAACTATATATATACTCAATTAATCCTATAATTCACCTGTCTAAAATCATAACAAATCTAACTATGTCACAAGGTTACAAGCATAGAAACTTCATCACATGCATCATCCAATATGATCAATACATCATTCTGCTAGTTTAAGGGAAATCACACATACGTATATATATATATATATTTCTAACAACCACCTTCTCCATGACATATGTAACAAAACATAAGATTCCAACCAGCATACAAGTCATAATATAGAAAGGAAGGTAAATAGCTTTTACCTTAAACTAAAATTCACAACAAGAACTAGTTGAATGCACCCAAGATTTTAAGCATGATGGAATTCTCTCATTTCTCTCCAAGTTTGAGTTTCGGTAAAGCATGGAGGTGAAGGAAAGAAGATGCAAATTGATATATCTATCTCTCCTTCAAATGCCGAGTCAAAACATCCCCCCTTACTCCCACGTTTTAATTTTTTGGGCTAGACAAGTGTCTATGCCCTTCAATTTATATAAATTTTACATGCACAAACCAAAGTTTACACTACTTTCTTTTGAGTTCATATATTATGGATCTTAACTTACTGAACATTCTCAATTGAGTCCTGATTTTAATAATTCAAATATTCTAACAGCATGTTAATTAATTCGAGCCACATTCAAATCATATAAAAAATTCTAAGTTATAATTTTGGATACTATATTTCTTTCTTTTTGGTCATATACTTTTAAATTAGTTACCTTATAACACATTAGAATAAATTTTTAAGAATTCAAAAGTGGTAACATTCTTCTAAGCCCAATTTTGGGGTATTACAATTCCTCCCCCTTAAAAGAAATTCGTCCTCGAATTTCCTAAGTTGCACAATGAGAATACTTATCCCTTCTAGCAACCTTAAACTCAAAGATGCAAGTCCTGGCATAGCCATCAAACAAGTATTACACCATTTCACTAACGTAACATTCGACAGATGATTATTCAAATTCACCGATTAACAAGACTTAGCTAACAAGTATCAACAACATAGTTAATAACTAGTCGTTTTAGCTTATAATTCATATAATCAATTATGGATTCACATCAATGTAGTGTTTTAACTCAATATTTTCAACCGAATAATCAAACATTCAAACTCACAATCAAGTCATATTTTCCAACTCACCTTCATACATAATCAATAAAAGAGTCATTCTTTCAACCATCCATTAAATTTATTAGACATCATCAAGCTGTATCCAGCTATAGCCCTACGTCCCAAGCAAGGAAACAAATTTACTTGTGACACAAGTAAAGAACAAAAAATTCAAAACTAATTGCTTGATTCTCTAATACATTCAATCAATTAGGCAAGTTCAAGGTCAAGGATAACAAATTTATTATTATAATTTCAAAGGTTACCAGATTCATAAAGCACACATCAACAGAATTATTTGTGAAACAATAATTTAGTCCAACTGAAGCATGCTTTAGGCATTCGACTGAATCACAAGGATACTCTAATTGATCTCAATTATAGTAAATAAAGGTACTATTTCCTAACAATCATATATCAAGTAGTTTCAGAAAACAACTACCTCCCCAGCAAATAGTTCAGTGAATTTCTATTATATTAGTCTATTTACATATTCAGGTATATATGTCTTGGTACTACAATAACAAAGAATTTATCACTTATTCTAATTTTAATCAGTTCCTTGCTTCAACTTCACAATCTCATTCAAGGAATCAAACAGTTTGGTGTTCTTTATCGAAATAACCACTGCTATCTAATCATTTATCGCTATTCCATCTCCACCATAAGTGAAGTCATCCGCGATCTAATCATCCCGGCAAATGTGTTCCAGACATCTCATTGTCTGTTTGACAAATTCATACCATGACTAGTTTTCACTGTTGATCACAATTATGCATCAAGTGGGTTTGTATATACCACAGATCACAAAAGCATGTCAAAATTAAACTCCTAGGTGGCACACTAGACTCAAGGAGACGCAGTGAGTCCACGGTTAGTCTGAAAATCGACTAAACCATGCTCTAATACCAATTTATAACGTCCTCAACCTGGCTTAGAAGAAAACCAGAGTTAAGAACATTACTATAAAGAAACCAAAATCAAGAACCCAAAAAATTCATAATTTATTAAACACTTAACTATATCGAACATAGTGTTTTCTTATCTCTTATTAACTTTGCAACCATAAACTGAATACATTCACCTAATTCAAATTCATCCTATTATGACATAAAAGCCAAGACTACAGCTGAACTTAATAATCTTTAAATCTATGTACTTGAGTTCTTATAACATCATCATTCTGCCCAAACTACTGTATAATCATATTGATGGTTAAATCAACCTAAATATTTACACATTCATGATCATTCCCACTAGGATTTCACTTAGACAATTATATATGCACATATGGTTACCCATATATTTAATAGAGACTAGTATACCAACATCGAAATGACCATGATACAAGAATATTCATTTAAATTCCCTTGGTTATCACACACATTGATCAGTTCTTGCTTAATAGATTTACATCAATCTTTAACTACTTTATAACACATCAAATATCCTTCGATCCTAACAATGGAACAAGGCTTTCGATCCATAAGTCATAAATAGAACAATATGCCAATAGCTTGAACCACAATCAACAACTTAACAAATATGTTAACATTTTTAATTACAATTAACATATACATTCATGGGATTTACATATTAAAAGTTACACTACATACATCGACTCATACACTGTGCCACCATTCTAGGAGTATTACAACTAGGGAAGATCCAACTCTATTTGAATCTTGAATGATGATTCGAAACCCTTGACAAATTGAATTATTGAGCTCTATTCAACCTACAATGCATGATAATGAATGCACTAGGCTTATATAGCCTAAGTGAGGTAGTAACCATGAAATGTTAAAGCATATTATACATGAATTTCAAAGAATCACACATCCAGATTCACAATAATATATTAACATATGTTATCTTTATCTTAATTTAACTCATAGATTTTATGAAATTCAGTAGCTTATCCAAGCTTCATTAATTAATAGGTTGATCTTGTCAAAGATCCACTTGGCATATTGAAGTCTCCATGAGACTTGACTTTTATCTAGTAATTTCTAATTCTTTATTAGCATTCATCAGAACTTTAAGAGTTTACCGAACTTATCAGGGATTTTAGAGTTTACAGAGCTTTCCGAGTTAACAGAGCTTTCAGATCTTTTAGGGATTAATAGTTCTTTCGGACCTTTTCAAAATTTACATAGCTTAGTAGTGCCTTCAGGGCTTTTCAGAATACTATTCAATGTCTTTTCTAAATTCTTATTTGATTTCTCATTAGGATCACGTCTTTTACTTTTTTGCCTTGAATCACATATTTAATCATAAATAATGTTGGTTTGAGTTTGACCATATAGGTCCAGACGATAATTAGTCCAAAGCACCTAGCAATGGCTAAAATCAGAAACATAACATATACATATATATATATATATATATATGTAAATGCTCCCCCCCCCCCGAGTCATCACTTATGGACCGTATTCCAGACAGGCCAACTATTATATCAGAGTGCCCAAGGACTTCCATTGACCAAACAACTTAGATATCTTATTTTATAACATGAAGTTAGAGTGTATCTTATCAGACAAGTAATCTTACTTGTTGCATTCTTTCAATAGCTTATTGCATAAGTTAAGCTTTCTTTCTTCTCAAGCTTTTAAGATTCAAGGTATTTAACATTAGCTTTCACTCTTTTAAAAAGGATCTTATTATTGTTTTATTGGCCAGTAAGCAATCTCAAGCTTATTAACAATTACTTGTTCATCTCAATCTCAAAGTCATTCCATAATCAGTCATCCAAGCATAGCAAGGCATTCAACATAAGAATTGCAACATCATTCAAATCTAAACATGAATGCCATGCTATGAATGTATGTTCGTCCTCAAATAGCTCTATTTGAGCCTTTTTACACAATGCACATGTACTGCAATTCATTTACAACCAATAAATACATAAACTTAACCAATTACACATCGGGATAACTCTGCGTTACCCGAGACTCAAGTGACTACACTCACCTCTTATCCCGATGTTAGGGATACCCATTTCCAATCATCTTCTGTCCAACTTACTTTTTTTCCTAAACCCCTTCGATAAAATATGTACCTCAAGATAAACAACCATTATTAGGAATTGCTTAACTCACTTATATTTAGTGATCACTATATCAATCTTTCATAATTAATTAGATTCCTTAACAAACTTAAGACATTCAAAACAATCCATTTACTATATCTATACTTGCATATTAATTAAAACAGTCCCTTATGCTCATAGATATTCAAAATAGTCCAACTTCTCACATAGATACACACATATATTCAAACAAGCAGTCCACAGATAATTTCAATTATATCAAAACAGTCTAATTTACATTTATATAATGGCAAAATAGTCCCTATTTTTTATAAAAACAACTGTTATTTAAATAGTCCTTTAATGTCTTTACAATTGCCCGAAACAGTCCACTAATATTCAAATAAACATAAGACAGGGTAATTAAACTCGTATACCTTTATATACATTTCAAAACAGACCAAGATACTTTCATAAACATATTAAACAATCAAACATACTTGTATACATACATATTATATGTAACCCAAATTATTTTGCTGCATCTTAACAAACTATTTTCAGAGCACACATACTATACTTTTTTTAACTCAATTCTGCACTATTTAATCCATAAAAGTGCACCATATAAGACTGTTCTGCTTATTAATTAAACTGCACAGCATATTTATAATTAAAACTGCATTGCTGCATTATTATAGAATTCAATTTAAGACTGCATTAACATACTAGACTGCCCTGCATTTTCTTCACTGCATGCATACACACAACATTATAACATTTATACTGTAATTTAATTACAAAACTGCAATTCTGCATTCATATTCATACAAAACTGCACTATTTCACATACAATTTAGTCCTATTTTAACTTCTAAAACAATCTTTAATTTGCAAAACAGCCCTCCCCTGTTGTTACTTTTTCAAAACAGATTCAAAATAGTTTTTCCATCTACAAAAAAGTCCCAATTTATTACTATCCGATCCATATCTTTAATTCATAATTAACCCCTTGTAATTCCATCAAACCATTCTCTAATTCGAGATTACCAAGCAGTTCATTAGTTTATGCTAAGCAACATGATCACCTTACAAATTCAAACATAGTTTTACATCCAGCAATTACAAACCGAAAACTATATATATACTCAATTAATCCTATAATTCACTTGTCTAAAATCATAACAAATCTAACTATGTCACAAGGTTACAAGCATAGAAACTTCATCACATGCATCATCCAATATGATCAATACATCATTCTGCTAGTTTAAGGGAAATCACACATACGTGTATATATATTTCTAACAACCAATTTCTCCATAACATATGTAACAAAACATAAGATTCCAACCAGCATGCAAGTCATAATATAGAAAGGAAGGTAAATAGCTTTTACCTTAAACTAAAATTCAAAACAAGGACTAGTTGAATGCACCCAAGCTTTTAAGCATGATGGAATTCTCTCATTTCTCTCCAAGTTTGAGTTTCGGTAAAGCATGGAGGAGAAGGAAAGAAGATGCAAATTGATCTATCTATCTCTCCTTCAAATGCCGTGTCAAAGCATCCCCCCTTACTCCAACGTTTTAATTTTTTTGGCTAGACAAGTGTCTATGCCCTTCAATTTATATAAATTTTACATGCACAAACCAAAGTTTACACTACTTTCTTTTGAGTTCATATATTATGGCTCTTAACTTACTAAACATTCTCAATTGAGTCCTGATTTTAATAATCCAAATATTCTAACAGCATGTTAATTAATTCGAGCCACATTTGAATCATATCAAAATTTCTAAATTATAATTTGGGATACTATATTTCTTTCTTTTTGGTCATATACTTTTAAATTAGCTACCTTATCACACATTAGAATAAATTTTTAAGAATTCAAAAGTGGTAACATTCTTCTAAGCCCAATTTTGGGGTATTACAATGATGGGACTAAATTGACAAGTAGAGAAATAAGGAGCAGTGGGTGTAAATTAGAAGTTATTTATGGAAAGTTATGATAGAATTTGAATTATGGCAGTAAGTTTACAAATTCGCCATAATTCTACAAAAATGGTTAGATGATGAATTTTTTATTGTTGTAATGATTTGTTAGTCTAGTTTTGTTTCCAACAAATGGAAACTGATTTCAAGTTCGGTGTTAAAAGATATGGATTTTTATTCGAAAGAAGGTCAGAAAAATTACACTGCAATATTTGCATGGATAGCTCTGTGACGTGAATGTAAAGAATTTTTATAACTTTGGTAGATTTTGCTAATTTATGTGGCTTATACTGTTAGAACCGTTATCGAATCTAGTTTCTACAGTATAAAGGAAATTAAGATCTAGTATGTATTCTACCTTGTATAAGTAAATCTTTGAAGGTAGCGCAATTTGTCAAAAAATGGAATTTGAAACATTTTGTATTTAAATGTTAGTTAGCAAGCTCGAAAGAATTATTGGAAGTTCAAATTAATCACTAAGGACCATAATGAGTTTTTGAACAGTACAAGGAAGAAAGGAAAAATATTTGGAAATTTTATATTCAAATGATTATATTAGACAGCATGTTTAAGGTATTTTATATTTGAATCTAACAAATATTTTATTGTATTCATGTGATTAATGAAGTCAAGTAAAATCAAAGAAGGTTCGAGGTCCTATGAAAGAAAGGATCAAACTAGGATTTAGAGAGGCATTGTGTTAAGTGGCCAAGGTGAGTGCATTTTTACCTATTTTATATATGATATGAGGAAGACTTGCGATAAGTCGACCTTGATATTAATGAAAATGTAATTTGATCAAAGTTATGCAAATAACATGAAATATTAAATGACATATGTGATACATTGATATGGCATAATGATTTATGCAAGATAATCAGATTTTAGATATTGAGTATGAACTGCCTAATATCGGCTTATATGATTTATATTGATGCTTTGAACATGGAATGTTGATTAAAATGTTGATTTTGCCCAAGTAATATTGTAAAGTCTTTGGTACAATTGGATATCCATAAAGTCCTAGCAGCTGCGTCATAGCACTACGGTGTGAGATAGACTATTCGGGGTCGAGATAGACTCTTTGGGGTTGAGTTAGACTCTACGGAGTGGGTTCAAACACTACGGTGTTACATAGCACAAAATGTGCGAGTATGAGGAGCAAAGGGTGTCCTCTAGTACGTACTCATCATTAGACGCTACGACGTTGTAGACACTACGGTGTTGGTCATGATGACTTGTGTACCAAAGTATCACTTTATATTGTACTTTGGGCATTAATACATGAAATGCATTTATGCAGGCAGTTAAGTTAAAAAGCTTAACGTATATTTGATTAATAAAATAAAGGTTTGATGATATGATATAAACTGCAATTGGGACTCGCCTGCCATTTTGCATGAACTGTATTGCACTGTTACATGACAGAGGAATGACTTTGATAAGTCAGTTTTATACGATTCTATATTTTTATATAATATACATTGAAATGCTTTACTTTAATTTATGTTATTTCTATACATTGAAATGCTTTACTTTAATTTGTAGTTGCCTCACTAAGTGAATACTTAGCGTGTTCTATTTCACACGTAGGTTATTGGGAACTTACCAGAATAGGAGTCAAGCATGTTAATCAAGCTACAATCTGACAAACATGAGTAAGACATTCTAATTTAGGATATTCTCTAGTGGGCATGTATCAATTTATTCGCTAGTTGTTTTAAAGTTATAAGTTCGATTAATAGTCAGATAAATATAAATTACTCGAATGGTTAAAGAATTACTTGTAATGATATTTAATCGGGTAAAATTTTATTTATCTTTTATCGCGTAACGATTTTAAATTTAAGAAAGGGCCTAGGCAGTATACCTAGTTTTCACCCTAAGTTCCATACTGGTTTTAATAATTGACTAACATGTTTTATAAACCAATTCAGGGTCAAAACTAGCAATCTGCAAATAGGCTACGAATACTTCAAAGTCGAGAAATGGTTATTTTATAAACTAGTTTTATGTCAGATGTTTAAAAAAATTACAAGTCTAGAAATCTGTTAAATAATATCGTGACATCCTTAATGTGTATTCGTACTACGAGTATACGTTAAGGGTGTTACATTTAGTGGTATCAGAGCTACAGGTTTAGTCGGTTCTGGATGCTAAACCGAGTTTGTTATAAGTTTGTCAGTAAATACATGCCCCTAGAATGTCATATTACTGATGTGTTGATTGTATGACTTGAAGCTGCTCTTCATTAGCATAAGATAGAATAAGATTATAGTAAGAAGTAAGACGTTATCAGATTTTGTTAATCGATGAATCTCAGAGGTTAAGAAAGGACTCACAGCGTGTACAATGAAGTGAAATAAGTATTGTAATCAACTTCAATTTGAGTTGAGTTACCTACATTGTAAGGAGATGATGCAATAATTATAAGATGTTAGTCCTTAACATCTATATATGTAGTTATGTTTATAACAACATAAGTTACAAGGAAATTTAGATAGTAAGGGCTCACATTTCAAGATAAAAAGGCAGTCGCAAGACTATAAGTTTGTGATTAAATGATATTAAAATATTCAGATATGAAGAAGTAAGAAGAAGAAGAAGTATCTTTACTTGGGAAATATATATGCTTGGAGGTCGAATGTGGAACTCCATAAGACAACATTGATTAAGTTATGAGAATGAAAACTGGAAAACTCAATAGTAGGAAATTATTAGATGAGAATTATACTTAACCCGGTAAAGAAAGAATGTTTGATGAAAAGCAAATTTTCTCTGAATGGATAGCAAACTTGGTTAATAGAGACCAAGAATTAAGAAATCTAAAGATTTCATTAATAGTGGTTTTTTCAAGGAAATGTAAGATAAAAGAAGTTATTAAAAGGATAAAGGCAAAATTAAAGAAGTAGTAACAAGGTTAGACATTAACCACTTTCCACTCAATATGATGTTAAAGTGCTGGTGAAGTTGGAAATGCATATTTAAACCGAGGTTTATTATTTCAAACCCTGGATATGGTTTTAGAGAAAATTCAATTCCAAGTTCCTTAAACTTCTACTACAAGAGAGTTGGGAAGTTTTGAAGTGTTGGACTTCAGGTAGGATATTGAAGGAAAACCACTGTCGATATACTATTGGTTATAAAAATTGTAACACCCCCTACCCGGTTTAGAAAATAAACTAGCTTAAGACGTGTTACCAAACAAACATACATACTTTCTAGACAAACTTAATGCAAACAGCTAATCATGCCCTCAATAGACAGGGTAATTTAAAACATTTTTTCAAAGATCTAACTTAATCTTCCAATCATGTACAAACATGTATTTACCAATCATGAACTATACACACCAATCACTAGTTCTTAGCATGTCTCTATCTTCTATGTTCTTCAAATCACAAAGATATTACATTGATTCTAATAACACATAAGATTCCTTTTCATACATACACACTATTAATCTTAACTCAATTATAAGCTTGCATACCTCTAATCATTTTACGTCATATCGATCTATGTTTTAGGTCGTTCAAGTATACATGTAAACATATAAAGACATCAAAAACAATCCTCTAACTTTCATAAGTATTCAAAACTGTCCAAGTATAATGTAAACATATAAAAACATCAAAAACAGTCCTCTAACTTTCATATATATTCAAAACTATCCAAGTATACATGTAAACATATAAAGACATCAAAAACAGTCCACAACATACTTGAATTTATCCAAAACAGTCCAGTAATCATATGTATACAATTATACCTTCAAAACAATCCAATACATGCTTTAATTTAACCAAAACAGCCCATTAATCATATGTATACAATTATACATTCAAAACAGTCCAATACATGCTTTAATTTAACCAAAACAGTCCATTAATTATGTGTATACAATTATACATTCAAAACAGTCCAAGACATGCTTTAATTTAACCAAAACAGTCCAATACATGCTTTAATTTAACCAAAACAGTCCATTAATTATATGTATACAATTATACATTCAAAACAGTCCAAGACATGCTTTAATTTAACCAAAACAGTCCATTAATTATATGTATACAATTATAGATTCAAAACAGTCCAAGACATGCTTTAATTTAACCAAAACAGTCCATTAATCATGTGTATACAATTATACATTCAAAACAGTCCAATACAAGCTTTAATTTAACCAAAACAGTCCATTAATCATATGTATTCAATTATACATTGCAAAGCAGTCCAAGATATATTCATTTATATCAAAACAGTCCACAAAACATGTATACACAATTATACATTGCAAAACAGTCCAAGATATATTGATTTATATCAAAACAGTCCACAAAACATGTATACACAATTATACATTGCAAAACAGTCCAAGATATATTCATTTATATCAAACCAATCCACAAAACATGTATACACAATTATACATTGTTTCAGTTAAACGTTAATTACTTAATATGCAAGTTTTCATGTTGATTTAATAGATTAACCTATGAATTCAGAATTTATCTTAATTAAGGCATCAATTAACTATGGTTACTTATCACATAAATTATTCAAATTCTGAATTACTTGTCTCATAAGACATCCAACATATCATAGTCATAGCACATCATAAGCATGATTTTACTTATCAAATAAGTTGTTAACATAGTATGTCATGATCTTAAACTACTTATCATATAGACTATCAACTTAGCATGTCATCGACTTATGATTGTTTGTTACATATAATATCAAACATAACACCCCATAAACATGGTTACATGTTACCCAAGTTATTAAACATAGCATTCCAAGAACATGTGTATTTATCACATATTTTATCGAGCATAGTATTTCACAACATAGTTACATGTCACATAGTTATAAACATAGTATCTCATAAACGTGAATACTTTTTACATATATCATCAAGCATAATTCTATTGTTTAACTCGCAATTTAATTATTATTTCGTCTTTTTCACAGCCTTGAAAATCAAGTAACAGCCTAGGTAATCAAATACCCAACCATCTGTATCCAACAAAAAGGTACTCATAGTACCGGTCAGTCCCTCCTACTGTCGCCAAGTAACCACAACACTTCCCTCCTACTGTCGCCAAATAAGGACCGTAGTCCACCCTAAACACGAGCTCAATGGACTCTATGGTATACCAACTATACCTAAGACCGACTTGAGACTAAGGCTTTTCACGTATCTTATCGTATCATATTAAGATTGAGCTTAGCTCCATATTCATGTAATCATGTACATGTTATAATCTTTTCATATCAGAAATGGGCATAGCCCCACATTCTTTCAATCACTTGAACAGAGCTTATAAGTTATCTCATCATGCCAGAATCTTGTTTGAGTAGAATTTCACATTCTTATAATCAAATGGTCAAGGCTTGATTCATAGTATATCAACAAGTTTAATTACATGTAACATTCGAACATAGTATGCATTCCATATCTTCTTGAACATATTCAATCATATATAGCTTTCGAAACTAGCATGCATTACATAACATCTCAAACATTTCAAGTACACATAGTTTTCATAGCATCTGAAACATACTCAATTACATATAATTTTCATAATATCTCAAACATATTCAAGTACACATAGTTTTCTTAGCATCTCAAACATAATCAATTACATATAATTTTCATAACATCTCAAACATATTCAAGTACACATAGCTTCTAATTTTTGTACTTACCTTGGAATCCAAGCTTATTAGTACAGACAAATCTTAGCCTAATGAGTAAGCAAAATTAAACAAATCAAATACAAATGCTCATGATAGTTTTAATCTATCCCGAGACTTTAAACTACACTCACCTTATATCCCGAGGTTACGGGATATCCTAATCCACTAACACATTCAAGCTTTCCTTCTACTTTAACCTTACTTCCAGCTTCATTTCCCAATCTTTAGCTCAAATAAACAAAAATACATCCATTAATATACATGCTCCTCATCACATATTAACTCAATAAACTTAAACAAAGTTGTCATTCAAGCATTAGCTATACATATACTAGTCATTTCTCAATTCCATTTTCAAAATAAGTCCTTATTTCTAAGTTTTAGCAACTTGAGATTTCATCAAAGAACTATTTCTCCATAACAGAATATACAATGGAATTTAAAGCACTTTTACGTCTTTACAGACCAGATTTAACCACGGTTTTAACGGTATAAGCCTCACAAATAAGAAGAAGTTAATATAAATTAGAATTTGATTATGGAAGGGTATGATGAAGATTGAATTTTGGAAGTGACTTTGAAAATTAACCATAAATTCTACAAAAAATTTTAGATGATGAATTTTATATCGTTGTAAAGATGTTTTCGTCTAGTTTCGTATCCAACAAACGGAAACTAATTTCGAGTTCTGAGTCAAAATATATGAATTTTTAATCGAATGAAGGTCAAAATATTTACAGAGCAGTTTTTGTCTGTGACGGGAGTTTGAGGAATTTTCTTAATTTTTATTGATTTTCATAATTTTTGTAGATTGTATTAACTTATGTGGCTTATACCGTTAGAACCGTTATCGAATCTAGTTTTTCAGTATAAAGGAAATTAAGATCTGATATGTATTATGCCCGGTATAAGTAAATCTTTGACGGTAGCGCAAGTAGTCCGAAAATGGAATTTGAAACATTTTGTGTTTAAATGTTAGTTAGCAAGCTCAGAAGAATTATTGGAAGTTCAAATTGGTCACTAGGGACCATAATAAGTTTTTGAACAATACAAGGAAGAATATTTGGAGACAGTATGGTTATATTAGACAATATGGTTAAGGTATTGTTAGATTTGAATCTAACGAATATTTTATCTTATTCATGTGATTAATGAAGTCAAGTTTGAATCAAAGAAGGTTCGAGGTTATATAAAGGAAAGGATCGAGTAGAATTTAGTGAGGCAATATTAATAAATGGCCCAGGTGAGTGCAATGCATACATAACATGATACATGGTTAATTTATACATCATTGGTAAGACTTGCGATAAGTCTACCTGATTTATATGTTGCCATGATATATATGGCATTGATCATATATTTGACATATTTTAAATATGTCAAGAGTTGAAAACAAATGCATTGATTACTAGTTATTGATGATGGTATGCTATGAATGTTATTTCGGGTATGACCTGCCCAATATTAAATTATATTGATATACATTGCCATAGATGGAATAAATTCGGGAATTTTGCCAAAATGAGTCATTGAGGGACAGGGTATAGTTGGTATGCCATAGAGTCCAGCAGCACGTTGCATAATCGGGAATTCGGGATAGCACTATAGTGTTAAAAGTACACTTAGTGTATGGTAATCACGACCTTATAAACGTGCAGGTTAATGGTTAGCACGACCTTATAAACGTGCGGGTTAGCACTTAGGTGCATATTTGACTCGTGTACCCAGGGTCCTCAAGGTTATATTTGGGCTATGAAATTGGGAAACTGGGAAATCATTGATAATCGGGCTATAAATAAAGGGATAATAAATGGTAAACAGGTTAGAGAGTATATGAACTCTGGGGACATATTTATTTGAACACTCGAGACCAATGGCAAGTATATCGGTAAGAAATTTATGTCCAGATTATATTATGTTGATACATGAATAGTAGGATGGTATACTTATCTAGTGATCATGATGCATTTACACATATGAGGCATATTATGATGACCGGGCAAACATTAAAATCAGATGACATTGGCATGTTGTAAATAATTACTAATGCAATGCGAAAGTTAATGCATTGACATATATCATGCTATATAAATGTAGTCATGATCTTGAATAAAGTTTAAATTATTGTTATTAATTTCCTTTATTGTCTCACTAAGTTTGTGCTTAGCGTGTGTTTGATTGTACACACGTAGGTAAATCAATGTGAAAGGGAGAAAAGCATTGCATCAATATTAGAAAGTTCAACAGGTAATCACAGTAATGACATCCTAATTACAGTTTGATTATTATAGTGGCATGTATACTTACTAAGCTTATTGAGTCTGATTGGCGTTTCTAGAAAGATTCAAGGTTAAGAATAACCTTAGGTGATGAGTTGCATACTAAGATAATTGATTTAGGATTAGAAACTCGAGTAAATAATTTAAGTCGGTTTTAAATAAAGTTAAGCGTGTTTGGGCTAGAAAATTTCAGGATGGGTGACCACCGAGAATTTTTTTAAAAATTTTAAATTACCCTGATATTTGAATAAAGAAGTCATAGCATTTTCGACTCGTATCCGGTGTACGGATAGGGGTAAGGGGGTGTTCAATTTATTGGTATCAGAGCTACAGGTTTAGTCAGTTATAGAGATTAAACGAAGTATGGTAAAGGTCGAAAGTGTATACATGCCACTAGGATGTCAGAATTACTGATGATTTTACTTGTTGGAATGAATGCAATTGCTTACTTTATTGTGATAATAATGTTAAATTCTAATGTGTGAGGGTAAAAGAATCATGTCAGGCGTTTAGGCGAGTGAATCAATAAGAGATTGACGAATATGATAAGGTTAATGATAATATTTTACCCTCAGCTTAGAATGGTGCTGAGGCACCAGGGTAACATGATGTGTATGTTATGGATTAAGATTTTTCTTCCAAACATTAGATTTGATCATGAATCAGCCTGATTAGGCACTGATTGCAAAGGAATTGAGAGTTCTGGCACACTAGATTTTTAGGGAGATATTAATGGAGGTCCTATGATTGATGATAAAATCAATCTCAACCATTGGACAAAAAGGGAAACTGAGTCCAAGATTTATTGGACTACATAAGATTGTAAAAAATGGTTGGTCCAGTAGCTTATTAGCTAGCCTTACCTCCGAAAATGGATAAGATTCGCAATGTATTTCATGTATCCGTGCTAAAAAATATATCAATAAGATTCTTTACATATCATTAGCTCCGAGGGAATAGAGATTTAACCAGATTTGATTTATGAGGAAGAATCGGTAAAGATTTTGGTAGATGGAGTCAAAGAACTAAGAAATAAGATGATCTCGCTTGTTAAAGTTATTTGGAAAAAAATTTAAATCGAAAAAGCGACTTGGGAAAGAGTAAAAAGATATGATAAAGTAGTTTCCTCACCTTTTTGAATCAGGTACGCATTGAAAATTCAAGGACGAATTTTCTTGAGGGAGAGAATTATAATACCCCAAATTTTACTAAGTTGATTAAGCATCATTTAGTACTAAGATAATAGCTTAAAAGTTATCTTAGTGACTAAAATGACAAAAATGCAAATATTAGGATTTCTTCGATTATGGGTTATGAAAAAGGAATGTTTAAGATTTAAAAGCATCAGATGATAGAGGGCAGGTTAATTAGGGTACTTGCAAAGTTTGGTCGAAATTAGAGGAAACCAAAATGAAAATTTTGAAAGTTTTGTGGTTAAAGTGTAAACTTTGGAAAAGTTTAGGGACCAAAGTGTAATTTTCAAAAGTTATGTATTTTAACCCCGTAAATGAATAGTTTACCCCCAAGATTGTCCTTTCCGTGTTACTAAGATTTTTCGTACAGAGCTTGTATTTTTGGCTATAAAGCGATAAAGTTTGGAAGAATATTCGGATATTCGGATCTAATCGAATATCCAAGATATTTTGAAGGATGATAAGCTAACGTTGATTATGTCATTTTACATGTTTAATATATTTTCTTTGTGTTGGAAAAATTTGAACCCTTGGATTTAAGTTGATTTTCCATGCTAAATATGAGCCGTTGGATGAAAAAGGGCAAGATCGTAATTTTGGAAAATCATAAGGGCAAAGTTGGTAAACTACTAATTCAAGATTAAATCTATGTCATTGGATGAAAGATGATGACATGAGGAGCATTATGGAAATATGGAATTTTCGGAATAGATCTGATAGCTCGATAAAGGTAAAATCGTAGTAGAAGTATTTTGTGAATATCGGGAAATCGGATTGAATTGAAATTTCAGAGGTTGTTCCATAAGCCATGAAAAATCATAAAATGATATTTATCGAATAGTGGTTGGTTGATAAGGAACTAATTTAGTTAGATTCTAATGGAATGACAATTTTGAAACAAGCTAGTAAATAAAGAATAGTTGAAGGGCAAATTAGTTATTTGGCAAGGATGGCAATTTTGAAATATTTTTGAAATGTTGAGGACATTTTTGGAAGATGAAATATACATGGTTTAATCTTGGCCCTTTATTTTAGATGAGATTAAATTATCCATTGGATTTAAAGGCTAAATTGGTAATTTCACTATTTAAATGAATTTAAAATTCATTTAATAGTTGCAAATAGTTAAAAGGTGAAAAATATCATCTTTTCTAGCCTTGAAACGTGGAGAAATAGGGGAAAGAAGAAGAAAAATTTTCCAAGCTTGACTCAAACCAGAAACTTGATTTTTAGGTAATCTTCTGAACTGCAAAGTAGTTCTACTATTCAAGCTCTATCTTTTGATATATTTAATTCATGGAATACACGATTGATTGATGGGAATTTTACATGAGAAGGAAATTAGGGTTTATGAACAAAATTGGGGCTTTTGAGATTTTATGATCCATGGTTGGAATAAAGCTTATATGATTTTAAAACCATGTTATTGAGTTAGGATTTAAACCCCTACATATTTTGGTTTGTATGGAGAAGATTACGGTTTATGGATTTAAGTCTAACTTAGGGTTTGTGATGTTGGATTAATGATCTAGTAAGCTTGATTGGTTGTTTGGAAGCAAAACCCTAAGCTAAAACTTATATGGACCAATTCGGCAAGCTTCAAAGTTAAGGGACCGAATCTGAATTTTATGAATTTGGAGTGTATTTATGTAATTAATGATGTTGGAAATGTCAAATTGATGTTAGAATGCTAAACCGATGAAAATTAGGATTTAAAAGCATCAGATGATAGAGGGAAGGTTAATTACAGTACTTGCAAAGTTTGGTCGAAATTAGAGGAAAATTGGAATGGGAATTGAAGTTTGAAATTTAGTGACCAAAATGAAAATTTTGAAAGTTTTGTGGTTAAAGTGTAAACTTTGGAAAAGTTTAGGGACCAAAGTGTAATTTTCAAAAGTTATGTATTTTAACCCCGTAAATGAATAGTTCACCCCCAAGAGTGACCTTTCCGTGTTACTCAGGTTTTTCGTATAGAGCTTGTATTTTTGGCTATAAAGCGATAAAGTTTGGAAGAATATTCGGATATTCGGATTGAATCGAATATCCAAGATATTTTGAAGGATGATAAGCTAAGGTTGATTATGTCATTTTACATGTTTAATATATTTTCTTTGTGTTGGAAGAATTTGAACCCTTGGATTTAAGTTGATTTTCCATGTTAAATATGAGTCGTTGGATGAAAAAGGGCAAGATCGTAATTTTTGAAAATCACAAGGGCAAAGTTGGTAAACTACTAATTCAAGATTAAATCTATGTCATTGGATGAAAGATGATGATATGAGGAGCATTATGGAAATATGGAATTTTCGGAATAGATCTGATAGCTCGATAAAGGTAAAATCGTATTAGAAGTATTTTGTGAATATCGGAAAATCGGATTGAATTGAAATTTCTGAGGTTGTTCCATAAGCCATGAGAAATAATAAAATGATATTTATGGAATAGTGGTTGGTTGATAAGGAACTAATTTAGTTAGATTCTAATGGAATGACAATTTTGAAACAAACTAGTAAATAAAGAATAGTTGGAGGGCAAATTGGTTATTTGGCAAGGATGGCAATTTTGAAATATTTTTGAAATGTTGAGGACATTTTTGGAAGATGAAATATACATGGTTTAATCTTGGCCCTTTATTTTAGATGAGATTAAATTATCCATTGGATTTAAAGGCTAAATTGGTAATTTCACTATTTAAATGAATTTAAAATTCATTTAATAGCTGCAAATAGTTAAAAGATGAACAAATATCATCTTTTCCAGCCTTGAAATGTGGAGAAATAGGGGAAAGAAGAAGAAAAATTTTCCAAGCTCGACTCAAGCCCCGAAACTCGATTTTTAGGTAATCTTCTGAACTGCAAAGTTGTTCTACTCTTCAAGCTCTATCTTTTGATGTATTTAATTCATGGAATACACGATTGATTGATGGGAATTTTACATGAGAAGGAAATTAGGGTTTATGAAGAAAATTGGGGCTTTTGATTAGGGTTTGTGATGCTGGATTAATGATCTAGTAAGCTTGATTGGTTGTTTGGAAGCAAAACCCTAAGTTAAAACTTATATGGACCAATTCGGCAAGCTTCAAAGTTAAGGGACCAAATCTAAATTTTATGAATTTAGAGTGTATTTATGTAATTAATGATGTTGGAAATGTCAAATTGATGTTAGAATGCTAAACCGATGTTGAATTGAATTAGGGACCATTTTGACAAATTGTCAAAATCAAGTGACCAAATATGCAATGAATTCTTGGATGGGGATTAAATCTGATTTTTGGTTAAAATAATAGAATTAAGGTAGTAGTGTTGATTTGAGGACTAAATTGCAAAGTTAAGAAGTTTAAATCTTTACCTTTGCATTTTAGTGACTATTTTGGGCAAAGAAAGAAAATTAGAGGGAATTATTTGAATAATTATTTGATGAAGAAGGTGATAAATTGATGGTTTGAAACAAGTGATGGGACTAAATTGATAAGTAGAAAAATAAGAAGTTAGTATAAATTAGAAGTTGATTATGGAAGGCCAGGATGAAGATTGAATTTTGGCAGTGACTTTGAAAATTCATCATAAATTCTACAAAAGAGTTAGATGATGAATTTTATATCGTTGTAAAGATGTGTTCGTCTAGTTTCGTATCCAACAAACAGAAACTGATTTCGAGTTCTGAGTCAAAAGATATGAATTTTTAATCGAATTAAGGTTAGAAAATTTACAAAGCAGTTTCTGTGTGTGACGGGAGTTTGAGGAATTTTCATAATTTTTATTGATTTTATTAATTTATGTGGCTTATACCGTTAGAACCATTATCGAATCTAGTTTTTTCAGTATAAATGAAATTAAGATCCGATATGTATTTTGCCCGGTGTAAGTAAATCTTTGAAGGTAGCGCAAGCAGTCTAAAAATGGAATTTGAAACATTTTGTGTTTAAATGTTAGTTAGCAAGCTCGGAAGAATTATTGGAATTTCAAATTGGTCACTAGGGACCATAATAAGTTTTTGAACAATACAAGGAAGAAAGGAAAAATATTTGGAGATTTTATATTCAAATGATTATATTAGACAATATGGTTAAGGTATTGTTAGATTTGAATCTAACAAATATTTTATCTTATTCGGGTGATTAATGAAGTCAAGTTCGAATAAAAGAAGGTTTGAGGTTTTATAAAGAAAAGGATCGAGTAGAATTTAGTGAGGCATGCTAATAAATGGCCCAGGTGAGTGCAATGCTTACATAACATGATACATGGTTGTTTTATACATCAATTGTAAGACTTGCGATAAGTCTACCTGATTTATATGTTGGCATGATATTTATGTCATTGATCATATATTTGACGTATTTTAAATATTTCAAGGGTTGAAAAAAAATGCATTGATCACTAGTTATTGATGATGGTATGCTATGAAGGTTATTTTGGGTATGAACTGCCCAATATTAAATTATATTGATATACATTTCCATGGATGGAATAAATTCAGGAATTTTGCCCAAATGAGTCATTGAGGGACATGGTATAGTTTTTATGCCATAGAGTCTAGCAGCACACTGCATAATCAAGAATTCAGGATAGCACTATAGTGTTAAAAGTACACTTACTGTATGGTAAGCACGACCTTATAAACGTGCGGGATAATGGTTAGCACGGCCTTATAAACGTACGGGATAATGGTTAGCACGACCTTACAAACGTGTGGGATAATGGTTAGCACGACCTTATAAACGTGCGGGTTAGCACTTCGGTGCATATTTGACTCGCGTACCCAGGGTCCTCAAGGTTATATTTGGGCTATGAAATCGGGAAACCGGGAAATCATTGATAATCAGGCTATAAATAAAGGGATAATAAATGGTAAATAGGTTAGAGAGCATATGAACTCTCAAGACATATTTATATGAACACTCGGGACCAATGGCAAGTATATCGGTAAGAAATTTATATCTGGTTTATATTATGTTGATACATGATTAGTATGATGGTATACTTATCTAGTGATCATGATACATTTATACATATGATGCATATTATGTTGACCGGGCAAACATGAAAATCTGATGACATTGGCATGTACTAAATAATTAATAATGCAATGTGAAAGCTAATGCATTGGCATATATCATGCTATATAAATGTAGTCATGATCTTGAATAAAGTTTAAATTACTTATATTAATTTCCTTTATTGCCTCACTAAGTTCGTACTTAGCGTGTGTTTGATTGTACACACATAGGTAAATCAAGGTGAAAGGGAGAAAAGCATTGCATCAATATTGGAAAGCTCAACAGGTAATCACAGTAATGACATCCTAATTATAGTTTGATTATTATAGTGGCATGTATACTTACTAAGCTTATTGAGTGTGATTGGTGTTTCTAGAAAGATTCAATGTTAAGAATAACCTTAGATGATGAGTTGCATACTAAGTTAATTGATTTAGGATTAGAAACTCGAGTAAATAATTTAAGTCAATTTTTAATAAAGTTAAGTGTGCTTGGGCTAGAGAAATTTCAGGATGGGAACCACTAATAAATTATTTAAAAATTTTAAATTACCCTGATCTTTGAATAAAGAAGTCATAGCATTTTTGACTCGTATCCGATGTACAGATAGGGGTTAGGGGGTGTTACACCGAAAGTTGCTTTTCTTGGCCATGTGGTTTGGCAAAGGGGATAAGAGTAGATCCCAATGCTCTCATCTTGACCGTTGGACCATATTCGATCCAACGGTTCAGGTTTGGATACGCACAAGGGAGAGAGAAAATCATATTAGCGTATTAGGGTTTTATGTTTTGGGCCAATCGGGCCTTATATGGAATATATATATATTTGGATTTTATGTAAAATGGATATATGGTCTATTTTTAATTACTTAAAATGGGAAAATCGGGTCAAAAGATCAGATAAAATTAGTGATTACACATGCCATGATATGCACAAACAAAAGCAAAAAGAAAGGAAGAAAAAGAAACATCACAAAAAAAATAAAGTTAGTACGGTGAATAATCAAATAAATAAATTAAATAATTAAATGGAAAAATCTAAATAAACAATAAATTAAAGCAATTTAAAGCAAATAAATTATACATGGCATATATAGCAAACAAAGGTATAAATAAACTAAATAAGGCCTAACAGGGTTACTGCAAAACGACCAGCATTCAGGCATGGCTCTAAAAGGTAGGTTCTTACGGGCCACTACATGCGGTTAGCTTCTAGAGTACTAAGGGTACCTGAACTGTCGCTATTACCTACTAAGATAGTAGGACATCAATTCGGGAGGATTCGAGTCCTAATACCGTATGGAGGCATAACCCCACGAAATAAAAGGGTCAAATCTCGAAAGCGGATCACAATCCCATAAGGAGGCAAAGCCCCACAAAAGAAAGTGACCACTCCCAACTAATGCATGATGACAATTTATATCAAACATTATGCCAAATAAAGCAATAAAAAACAAGTTTGGGGATTAAAAATTAAAATAAATCAAATTTAAGGTTTTTTTGTGACCCCTTAGCCCGGTATAGCCGAAATCGGACCAAAGGAGCCACATTGGGTTTGCTGAGACAAACCCAAACTAATAACCTAAATCAGTTCTTTTTTTTTCTTTTATCTTGTCTAGATGCATATTATTAATCTTAAGTGATCATGCTTGCAGCGGGTGAAGTTACAAAGGAAACGGACCTCTGAAAGGCAACCAATTGCATACAATACATTTTAGGGACCAAAACATAAAATTGGTAAATTAAAGGACCATTATTGAAATTAGGGTTACCAATCCTCAATTAGTTAGATTACATTCTTTCATGTCAATTCTCAGCTCAAACCGACCATTCAAACCCATTTAATTACATGTACAACATTCAGGGACTAAAACGTAAGAAAACAGAACCTTTAAAACACACTTTAACTGAATTAACAGCTACTCGTATCGATACACGGGCAAGTGTATCGGTACACCTGTGCATTTTCAAAATTCCAGTATCGATATGGTCTTATACGTATCAATACACTATGCCTAAAATCATTAACCCGTATTGATATGGTCTCACGCGTATCAACATTCCCTAGCCTGTAAAGTTCAAATTTGCTGGTTTAACATACATTTATGGATTCCAAAACACTTAAACATGCTTCTAACATTCATACAACATTACCAAGGATCGATCCTAACCATAATATCACAGAACCTTCCTCAACTCATGGCAAACATGCTTTAAACGTAAACTATAGGCATGATTCCCAAAACCACATTACTAAAAGTACTAAAATATATACAATATGCAAAATCCAGAAAACCAAGCTTATTACAAGTCCAAAACAGCAATATAAACTTGCTCAAACAGAGAAGTAAACACTCAAACTCCCCCGAACAACATTTAAGCCACATTGCCTTTATTACTACTTTAAAACTCAAACATACCTAGGTAACTCAAGTCTTGGAGCTCCTTTCATTGCTTGCTAGGTCCCCTTGTACTCAATTAATTTGTATTGATGATAAAAGAGAGCGTAAGCAATCATTGCTTGGTGAAGAGCGCTCAAAACACAAAACATCATCCAATGCAATTTAAAGCCATTTCAAAACCATCATGCCATTCTTTCAAAACATGCACTTAATCTTTCCAAAATCAGCATATTAAACCATATGCACATGTATCATGGATTCCACAGCATAATCTCATATGCAATTCCCTCTACTTAAGCCTTCACATGCATAACATCACATATGCAAAGCTTAAGGAGTAAAACATGTATAAATCACATTATACAAACCAATCCATCAACATGATACATTTAAAACATTATATCGGCTTCAAATGATCCATTACCATCTACATCATTTCCATAAATCAACTTTAACATCAGATGCATGGATTTCCCAAGAGATTTCCCAATCTCTTACAGCTCAATGGCATGGAGTTGTGAAACACATGCACTACATTACTAAGGCTAATCATCCAATTCGGAGTACACACACTCGATGCATCAACCTCTACAGCCAATGCCTGGAGTAAAAGCCATCTAAGTGTTACCTCAACAATATTAGGGTTTACATGATCAGAGTAAGTATCTCTCGTACTACCTCTACAACCACGGGCGACTTATTATAGTGCACTTTAAATCCTTTGGCCAGCCAATATATCCGATAATATTTCCACAATATTTTAAATCCATCACTTGCCAATATAATCCACTTTTATAAACATACCTCACTGTTTTCATATGCATCATTCAAATCATTTCATCATGTGTTAAACCATGCATAAGCCATGTTCATAAACATTACTTAAAACCATGCATTACTTTCCAAATGCATCTACATCATTTCATATCAATTTCTAGCATTAAACCATGCTCATTTCATACATAAAACAGGAGGTAAACAATCATTTAACAAGTGCATTTCATAAATTATTTGCCAACCAGAATCGAGAGAGAAAACCACTTTACTTACTTTCGAGTCTTAGACCAGCATATCAAGCCTAGTCTAGACTCCCATTAAAACTTTTCAAACCTTTGAAAAACCATTCTTATCCATTTTACTCACCGACAAAGCAACGCCTCTCTTACTGATGTCAAAACAAGCTCCCGATAACTCCTCAACACCAAGGTTCACTTTCGAATTAATTTCCCTTGTTTAAAACACATCACAATAGAGGATCCAATGCATTATAATGCATTCAAACTCAGATCAATCAACAAATAACGTTATCCAACTATAATCCTCCACAACACTACATTTTACCAACCGAAAAATCATCGATTCATCTGTAACCTCAACCCAGCCATCAACTACGAATCTCAACCTCCAAATAGCATCAAATAACATCTAACAAGAACTCAAATCAACCTCATACCTCCAGCAAACAATAATCAACCACAACACCTCAAAATCTCCTAACTATCAACCTAACAAATTAGAGATTCTCTAGATTTCGGGATTCTATCATTAAAACTCACTTCATTAACATATTGAACACCAAAATCAAGTTGTAAATCAATCCTTAACTCAGTAAAAACAGATCAACTACGAATTTCCTCAATTCCTACCGTAAATCACCAATTAAACTATAAATCTGAGTTTAATTAATTAAAACCCAATGAAAATCATATAAAATGGATCAAGAACATAGGAATTTCAATAAATAACCTTTCATTAGAGGAGAAGAATGAATCCTTACCTCCAATGGTGATTTCTCCCTTAATTGCTTGGTAAAACATGAAAATCAAGATAGAAATAATAATTATTTGATGTAAAGGCTTTAGGAAATCATTTAGAAATCAAAAACTCTCTGAAATCTTGATTTTTACCTGAGGAAATTGAAGTTGGAAATGTGTTTGGATGGAGAGAATTTTAAAGAAAGAAATTACAAAGTTTGTTATGTGAATTTTGAATAAAAGCTAATTATGATTAATTAATTCTCCCCAAGTATTTATAGCTATTAAAAAACTCATTTAAAATAGTTAATAAAAGGGAGAAATCTGATGAAAACCTTTAGGACAAATAGCTCCTTAAAGATTCAAAGCTTTGATCCATTTACAAAACAATCACTAAAAACAATTTTAGAAACTTTACATTTTGGTCACTAAATCAAAATGTCATATTTCCGAATCATTTTCCAAAATTGTTTTCACCAAAATCATTTATATAATTAATAATGATTTTAGACTATTTTTCTATATTTTTATCTCCCAAAAAATATTTAATTCATTTTAAATCCCAAATCTGACTCGAATCTCTAATCCCGGTCCACTATACTAACTAAACCACCTCCAAAACTCCTATACCCAAAACTGGGGCGTTACATTCTTAGCAAATGTGATACGAACTCGAACTAAGTCTTGACTCTTCTTTTTTTTGTTTCTGAAAAGAAAAAGTTAGGTCCCTAGCGGAGTCCCCAAGCTATAGCGACTAATTAAAAATTTAAAAGTGTTGTTCCCTCTCCTTTTTTAATTATTTTTGGGGGAATTTGGAAAATCTCTTATTTTAAAATGAAAAGAAAAAGAGTCGCCATTGGTCACTTGGGTAAGGTAGGCCGGACACCGAAAAAACAAAACCAGAGATTCTATGTTCGGGAGTCGATTACGAGTAGGGAAGGGTTCGCACCCCCACCACGCCCTAAAATCGGTACCTAAGGGTTCGTATCACATTTACTAAGGAAAATTAAAATTTGATCTAACTTAATTATTAACCCCTAAAAATGCATGAATGCATGAACATGTGATTCGAACAACTTAACCCGCAACCCACAATACCAAAGGAGATGACGCCCGAAGACTCGGGACGACACTCACTAGGATATCGGGACCTCGAGTACTAAACTAGACTGTCACAATAAATTAAATGTGGCAATTTAAAATGCATGAACAAATCAACAATGCTAACATAGACAAAAGGTAACATAAATAAAAAAGGAACAACCATACTTACATATATAATATAGTAAATAAATCTAACATATAATATATAACATATATTAAAAATATACAATATAGTTCTATATTGAAAAACAGTATAGTATATGAAAGCATACATATGACATGAAATATATATATATATATATAAATGGGTTTTCATATTATAAATGTACTATTGATATATATATATATGGATTGGGCTTGTTTATTTATCTATTAATGTTTTTTGTTGAATAATAATAATAATAATGACGACGACAACAGCAACAACAATAATAATAATGATGATGATGATAATAAAAATACTAAATACATAAAATAATCGAAAAATTGGGTCAAAAGACCTATATAAAATTAGTGATTACAACATGTAATCATACCAATCTACATCTCATCATTTATCTATCATCAATCAATATCTTAATTTATCCTAAATCATTAGTCAAGTTTACTAATTCCTCCTTTACACATAACATATTTCCTTCTAGCTCTCCAAAAGCGTAATACACATAAGTGCATACCAATAACTATATATTGATGAAAAATTACCACATTACAAGAAATACCTATCCAACTTGATCATAACATGTAACACCTCAAACCGAAAATTTTTTGAGTTCAATTTCTGAAAAATATTAAAATGGATATTTTAAGAAAAATTTTGGAAGTCGAGAAATATGTTCTAAAAATACCAGTTCATCGAATCTATATTTTGAATAAATTCAAGATTATAAATTGATAATCAAAGTAATTAAGAATAAGTTAGAGACTAATTTGAAACTTTAGGAAATAACATAAACTTGTTTGTAGCTTTAATCATTTAGAAATTTAGTATAATTTTATGTAAAAGTATTTAAAATAAAAGGTTAATAGTTCAGAGTCCTTAAGTGGTAATTTGACGTTAAATCTCATTAATGAAGATGGTGAATTTGGGATAAAGGAAGAAGAAAGAAATACTAAGTCTTTAATTCATAATCTGTCCAAAAAAATGTGTTATTGGAAAGTGCTACAAATGATTCAAGTGGGAAAGGAATGTAGCTAAAGGTCCTTATGTAGTAATTAATCTAATATTATTATTTATCGGAGAATTTCTACATAACTTATTTTAGCTAATTAGATGACCAATTGTAATCATCTTCTCCAATTGTTCTCTTTCTCTCTTCAAAATCACCATGATCAAATCCTTAATATTTTAGTGAGGGAAAAATTTTATATCTCCAAATTTAGAAAGTGAAATTGAAATCCAATTGTATATTTAGGAAGCTTGGAGCTTAAGCTATCAATTGGTGATATTAGAGTGTGGTTTCAACGAAGGTAAAATGAATCCTAATTTTCTAAATAGCGTAATATCTATGCATGTACTTCATTGATAATCTTTGATGTTAAATTTTTGTTTTTGTTATATTTTAAGATTTGGAAGTTGGGGGAGCCTCCAAAGATTAGAAAAGCTAAAATTGATGGTTAAGTCAAACTGAGGCACATTGTAAGCTTGGTTTAGGTGAGTGTAGTCAAATAGAGACTATATATGTGTGGTTATGTTAATTTGTATTCATGTGTGTAGGGATTATTAAGAAAAATTATTATATGCGAGTGTGTGTTCCGACTCAAATTGAACATTCGGTAAGTAATTTGAGACAACTAAAGTATATTGTGATATCTCATTATGATTTTATATTTCATCCTAGCATGATATATGAGTTTGATATATGAATATTGTGTTTGAATTGGAAAAGAATGCTAATATTCTATACAAAGAAAAGTTAAATGAGCTAAGTGTTCTAATGTGATAAATGACGAGGATAATTTGAATTCTATTTTTCATTTTTTAATATGATAATTGTGTCATTGGTTGTTAGTTAAGTTTTGAATACAACTAACAATTGACATGTCATAGGGTCCATAGCACTTGTGTACGAGTATTTAAAGACTTTGATGTTGGTGAGATGGAGGGATATTGTGATATTAGGACTGTGTGAGGTGAAAGGATTGTCAAAAAATAGACTGCTACAAAACAAGACTTTAGCACTGACTAAAAAATAAAAAAAACTAAACAAAACAATAATCGTGTCGTGGTATTAACCACTGCCTTAAAAGCAAATTTGCCTCGATGTGTGTTGTAACCCCTTAACCCAGTCTAGCCAAAACTGAGCTAAAAGGATCACATTAGGTTTGTCAAAGTAAACCCGAGCTAATAACCTAAACCCGGTCCATTTTTTAATCTTGACTAAATACATCAATTTAATTCCTAAGGTGAACATGCATCAGCGGAAACGTTATATTGCATTCAGATTGCAAAACAGGGTTCAATTGCTCGAATATACACTTAGGGGACCATATTGTAATTTCCACAAGTTATAGGAACTTAATTTGAAATCTAGTTTACCAATCCTCCATTAATCCAATTACATGCTCGCAGGTTAAATTCTAGCTCAAAACGATCATCCAAGCTCAATTAATTGCATACATAACATCCAGGGACCAAATTGCACAACTTCCAAACTTCAGTAGATAAAAACATAAAACTGTACACTGCGTACTGATTTGAGCTAGCCTCGTATGAATATAGTTCAACCAACTTAAAGACCCTGTGTACCGATACACCAAGCTCCGTATCGATACGATATGTTGAGCAAGCTCATACTAATATGTATCACCCTCGTACTGATCCATTATGGTTTATGTTCAAAAATCAAATTCTAGTAACTAGAAGGTGTACCAGTACGGGAGCCCGTGTATCGAAACCAGTGCAAAATTTCCTCAAGGTGTACTGATACGGTGGCTAGGCGTACCTATTACCTCTCCAAAAGTAATATTTCTAATGCCAATCTTACAATGCTTTTGCTTGTTTTTAGGTACATTTAGTTGCATTAGGATGGTAAAACCATGCATTTGCATAAGGAGTTTAGAATTCTATCTATGCCAGTGTGAAGGGTTGTTTTGTTGGCAATTTTGTAGGTTTGGCATAGTATTTGGCCCAAAAAAGCAACACAAGAAGGAATGCCAAAGAGAATGTCGAGTACTATTGGCACAGTGGACCAACAATGCCAAGCACCAGTTGGCAGAGAAGTGAATTTGATGCCATGCCAAGAAGCTGTTGGACTCCAAAAAATAGGACAAGATCAGGCTCCGAAAAGATAGCAATTGGATCAATCTCCAAAAAATAGCGGATAAAATGGTGCCAAGATTGGTTGGCAGATGCATGCCAAGCTTGGGTGCCAAGGCAGCGTCGGCAGTATGACGTCAGCCCTATCTTGATCAGCTCTCATTCAAACTTGGATAAGATGATTATCTCTTATCCCTTCAGCATTTAAAATTCAAATGAGGAGCTCATCCGATCCCTTCCTTGCACGCCTATTTAAACAACAACCGAGGGAGACGATTGGAGTGAGGAGTTGGAGTGCAAGGCAATTGACAACCGGCTGCACCTAGGAAGGGTGGTTCAACCAGCTTGGCCGAGAGCCTAGATCTTGAGGGCTACATCGAGAGACCCCTCTTGTCTATCTTTTGTTTTAAGTTGCTTTGTATTCTTTTTTAATGATGGTGTATTTGGAAAATGTTTATGGTTTTCTGGTTAAGTCCCTCACCATGAACTAATCTAATAGTTTGTGGGGGAAGTTTTGCGTTGAACGCTATTTATGTTTTAGTTTTCAATAATAAATCTGCCTTCAGCAATGTTTTATCTATTCGGCATAATTTAATGTTTTCTAAATACTATGCCAAGCAAGAGCTGGCACTGTTGGCCTATTGCTCCTCAATATCTTAACAGACTTGGGGTGGCAACAAGTAAGTTGTTGAATACTGAGGAGAGAAGTCGTTCAAGTAGATGAACTTACTTCGGGAGTGAAATCTACCCCTTAGAGTATAGATTGGATCTTAATCAAATTGGTTTATTTAAAAGCATGCACTATAGAGATATAGGGGTTTTTACATGATCAATTTAGGGCAATGACCATCGAGAGATGCTTTGCTAATTTTGAATCTTCTCGGCAAACAATGCCAAGACAGGTTGTTATTGAAGGTTGGCACGGCATGAATAGCGTGAAAATCAGGCATTCCCTACCGACGCTCATCATTCATTAAAGCACCATCCTTGCAAACGTCTTACTTTACTTTTCTTTTTTTTATTTCATTTCGAATATTTCCAAAACCAAATTCAAAACAAACAACTTTTTCTCAAGACAAGTAACAATCAAAGCAATTGAATTCCAAGTCAATCTTTGTGGGATCGATACTCAGCTTAACCGTTGTATTACTTGCAGACCGTGTATACTTGCACGCAAAAGACTCATCTTGGCACTATTTTATACTTTTCCAATACATATCTTCTGCCTCTTTTGCCAGCATTCACTTAGAGAGTCTACAGTACCAATACCCTTTGCTAAATTTTGATGAAATTAGCTTTCCCAAACCCCGCGTACTAACACCAAGGAGCCCGTACCGGTACGCTGAGGCCTGTAATGACATCTAGGTCTAACATATTACACTTTGGCTTATAAACACCTTCAACACATATCTAAACATCATACAACATCAAAAGCATGCTTAACACCAACATACCATCATTTTAAACAAACCTAACAAGGCTAGCACTTTCCATCTATAGGCATCCTGTCAAACCTATTCTGTACTTCAACATGATCATTTTCGAGACTGGCAACTCTATCTTCAACAGCCATGGCCTTGGAGCGTAAACGGGTTCTGTATGAATGCGAAATGATTGCGGTTCAAAAATAGACTGCCATAGAACCTTTCTTTATTAAAACATTTATTAATAAGAAACTAATATAGTATGTTGCTATATGAATGGATGCATGAATGCATTAGGGGTATTAAGCTCAATGACAAATTTTTAGAAAAACATCCATTTAACTAGGAAAAGTCGAATACAGGAAATAGATAATCTCAACTACAGGAAACTAGTAGCTCTAACTCCTAGATTGACTATCTCGTTCAGCAAACGAACTATCCTCTCTTCAAGCTCTAAATTAATGTCTGGGCGTTGCAGCAAACTGGCAGCATCCTTTGACAGTATCTGAACATATTGAGCAATGCCCCTTACTTGTCCTTTGAAGATAACCAGTTCGTTGTTTTGTTCCTGAATTGTAAGCTGAGATGCTTCATAGTTCTGTTTCCACGCTCCGCTTTCTTGATACAGCACACCTTCAAAGCTTGCAAGCTTTCCTTTTAAGTCCTGAACTGTATTCTCTAATTCAGTCATCTTTCCCTTCATCTCTCTCTTCTCTTCATCCGCAGTATCTCTTCCCTCGTTGTAATTCCATGTAAGCACCTGTTCCATTTACGATATATGAACCCTCAGTTCTTCATTTTGTTCTCCCAGTTCTGCATTCTGAGCCACCAACTCTAAATTTTGTATCTCTTTTTCTTCTAGCTTCTTTTTAGCACGATCATATAATTCCTTCAAGTCTTGGATCCTTTTCTTGGAGGATTTTTCATAGTCCTCATACATTCTCTTATAATCATTCCTCTCCTTCACAGCCCTATCTAACTGTTCAGACAAATCACTGATTATCCTGCTTGTGCTTCCTCTTTAGAACTTCTTGCATTCTGATTGAGTTTCCTTCAAGTCTTTCAATTCTTGGCTGAGTTTCCAATTCTATTCTAAAACTCATTTTTCTTACCTTTTTGCACATCTACATCTAACGATGCCATGGATAGCTTCTGTTTCAGTTCTTCAATTTGCTTCTCGTATCCCTTTAACTCTTTCTCATGATCATGTTTCCGTTTCGCCATAACTGAGGGTGCATCTCTCATACATTCGTTAATCAGACCAATATTGCCAACTCCATTCAGTTGAATGCCATCATTAACCCTTTGAGTCTTCCATTGTGTATAATTTTGCATGACCTCTAATTCGTCTTGAAGCTTCACTCTCCTCAGCGTTTCCCATGCCGTTACGATGTCTTTTATCTTTGTCTTGTAACCTTCCATCTTATGCATGTACTCGAATTCCTCCATGCTAGTAGTAGCAGGAATAAGCTGTCTTGATCCTAACTGTCGGGATACTAACAGCGGGCAATAGGTTGTTCCTCCCCAAACTCTCGGCAAAGGAACCCAATCAAACTTCCCACATCGGTACAGATAGCTAACCAAATTCAGCCAAGGGGCTTTCCAGACAATCTCTGAATCTTTCATGTTCAACATGTGCTCTTTCCACTGTTCTTCTGTCATTTTCTCAATCGAGCAAGCTGCTAGATGCTCCTCTAGTGGTGAATAATTAGTGCAAAATCTACGGGCCCTATAAGGTGCAACCCATCTGTGACCTCGAAACCATACCTCTAGCAGTTGAGCACAACCCCAAAATCTTCCTTCTTCCGCTCTTCTGCAAGCAGTCAATGTCCTGTATGTTTCGGCCAAAATTGTTGGTACCAAATTTACCCCGTTCTTTAAGCGCTTAAACAGCCCCGGAGTTGATGGATCAATATAATCTGAAGTTCTTGGGAATAAAACCATCCCGTAAATACACAAGGCGTACAAACTTCTCTTTCTCTCTAGTTTATCGTTTGTTAAAATTATTTCTCGAATTACCTCCCAATGAATGCGTTCATTATCCTCGGTTATTTCATCATTCCCCTTGTGCTTTAGTTTTCCGTTAAACCAAACCTCATCTTTCCCGGTGACCATTTTCAACTTTCTTCTAAAGGTTGAGTTGTTAGGGGTCTTGTGTAAATATTGTTATTTAGAAATTTCAAGCAATGTAATAAAGCCTCGTATTCTTCCAGCGTCGGTGTCATATCCACTTCTCCGAATGTGAAACAATTATAAGCTAGATTCCAATACTGCGCCATAGCCCTAATTAATCCTCGATCAACTAGAACATCCAACAACATTACTATATCCCTGAACTCTAACTGAAAATCTTTCTTCATAGTTTTGTCCCATTGTTCCCACATCCTCTTGAGTTCCAGTAAACAACTATTTTGTCCTAAATTCATTCCAACAATCTCTTTAGTCCGTGATACATAATCTCCCCTAATAATGTCCCCCTTGACGAATTGGGTTTCCTCTGACCATGTCCAGACTGTGGTATTATCCTCTCCCTGTCTATCGAACCCTTCAGCTGTATGAGACATTTCCTATTCGATTGACTTCGAACTTAATACCCCTATGAATACAATTATGATGCAAAAACATATAGCAAAACACATAAAACAAAACAACAAAAAAAATTGTGTCAGTATAGTGAAAATAAACTTGCAAACAAAAGTAATTGCTGTAAAATAAAATAATTTATATTGCATAAGATAACCAGTGAACAGTTTATTTTACACACAGGAATAACCAGAGAAAGGAATTTAAATTAGCAACACCATGTCCTAGGTCCTTGTCTGGCTCTAGTGGGGTGGGTTTCCATTACAACATGTTGGTTTCGATCTAGACTCTGGATACCCGAACTATCGTTACAGGACTGATAAGACATCGATTCAGGAGTATACAACCCCTTGTAGTGGAGGCGTAACCTCACGGTGTATAAGGTTGGTATGCCGGAAGGAGGACAAAATCTTATCACGGTGCTGAATAACTCACGTAAGATCATGCCTCACTCTCACTTAAAGGTGAAAAGCCCGGGTGCAAGGCTTGTGCATGAATGACAGTTTATATCAAACAAGAAAAGGCTACCTGCATTTTTCCAAAAAATTCATCCAATAATTATAGAAAAAATCAAATTCAAATTATTATCCAAAATGCCACGCAAAATTAATTAGGCCTGACTCTCGGTTTTTAAAGTCCCCAGCAGATTCACCAAGCTGTCGCGACCATTTTTGAAATCGGGATGTGTACAAATAGCCTGACGATCGATCTTTTAGTAAAATTAGGGTTTTCTGGCCAGTTTTAATTTATTCTTGAAAATTAGGGTTTTTTGTATTAAATCTGATTTTCTTTTATTTATCCTTTATAAGACATTTTGGAGTCACCACCGATCAGTTCGAGGTAGACCGGGCACCGAAAAACAAACCAGAGATTTTGTCTTAAAAATTGGGTTCGGGAGTCGGTTACGTGTAGGGAAGGATTAGCACCTCTACGAACGCCGTTACCGATACCTTTAATTTTACGTGGCATTTTGGCATTTTGAATAATTATTTGAATTTAATTTATCCCATAATTATTAACTGAATTTAAATTCCGAATGCAGATATCCTTTTATAAGGAAATTCATCTTGTTCGAATACAAGATTAAAAGCACCCTGTTAGGTGGCACCCCTATTCGTATTTAAAAATAAATTTCCAACATAAAAGGTTTCTAATGAATGATATTTTATTGTCTTGTCAATTTTAAGTTTTAATCCCAAAAAGGCTCTAATTAATTAGTTATTTAAAACTATGAATATTAATTAATTTAATGGCTTTATGTGAAAATGCCAATTTCTTGAACACCTTCCATATATTTAAAGCCCTTAAATTAATCATATTCCTAATTAATTAATTCCTCTAATTAATTAAAGTTCTAGTCCTAATTAAGGCTATAACAATTTATTATTTAATTATAAGTGAAAATGTATATCTAATATACACCTTTATGACCAAGGCTGGGATAACACCCCATTGTAAACAATGGAACACCATCCAGAATTGAACCTCAAAGATTCTATTCGATATACATTTAATTAACTACAATGTATTAATTATTAATGTCAATTAAAGAACTAATTTAATATCCAATTATAAATGTAAATATATTAAATATATTCATTAAAATCCATGCTGAGATAACACCCCATTGTAAACAATGGAACACCATCCAAGTTAGGATTTTAAAGTTTATATTTAATATATTTTTAATTACTACAACTATCTTACCTAATTCAATTATTGAATCCTAATTAGAGAAACCTAGGCTAAAGGCTCTAGCAAATTAATTAAACTAGGTGTATTTAATTGTATAACATATAACTCTATATGCTCAATTTAAAACATGTATCACACATATAAATTAAAACAATTTAATTAAATAAAACAAATAAATAAACTAAATTAAAAAACATTTAAAACTCCAATTTATTATTAAAAGACTGAATTGAAATTATTACAAAACCCTAGGCCCAAATTACAAAGCTTTAGTGGTTAAATCAAAAAGTATTACAAATTAAAGAGCACAATTAAGGAAATCAGGGTCTAAATTGAGAAAAAGCAAAGTTTGGGGATCAATTTAGGAGGACATAGGACCTAATTGCATGAAGGGTAAAACTTTGGGAAAAACCAAAGCTGACACGAATAAAAAAGCGCAGGTTATACCCGACCCGCTTAAAAGTGCGCGGACCCTGGTTTTAACCCGTTGTCCAAAATGCCACGTTTTGAAGAGGGTTTATAAACCCATTTTCAAGGCCAAATCCAACTTCTTCCTTCATTTTCCGAAATTTATTCTCTCTCTAACTTTCCTCTCTCTTTCTAAACTCTCTCAACGCAAACAAGAAATTTCTAGAAAATTCCCACCATTTTCGATCAAAACCATTCATTTATCTCTTGTTCTTCTCATATTCATCTAAAACCCCCTATTCGATCTACCACAAACACCCAAAACAAATTATTTCATGTTTCCCCTCGATCTAAACTCACAATCCACACAAAACTCATCTCCGTTCTTCATCATTTACCTTTTCAATCTTCAAAAACACCAAAAATACTCTTGAAACATGTTTTTGAAGATTAAAAACCAAAAAAAAACTCATCATACCCTAGCCGTTCTTCCCAAACTACATGAACCCTAAAAACTCCGGCCTAACTCTACCACAACTGCCACCCCTAGATCTAGGACCACTGAATTGAACCTTCCCGGCCTGTTTATCGCTCGCCGAAGGTGATGCCGGCCACCTCCGGTCATCGTCTTCGGTCACCTCTACAATTTCGATCATCCCTAACCTTCCACCGGTCACCGTAACCCTAGCTTCGGCCGCCGTCCACCGCCGTGAGGTAATTTTCGGCCACTGTGCCAGAAACCTAAAACGCTCAAAATTTTTCGTTCTTCCCTATTTTCCCTCCTAAACCTAGATCTAAGTCCCGATTCAATAGAATCTCCCATCTTCCCCACCTAAACTACCTACCCGAAAGCCAAACCACATCTATCATCTTCAACTCTGCACGAAACCTAAGTACACTTTGGTGACCACTCGAAGCCTCTCCGATTAATTCAAGATAAACCTCAAACCCTACTGCGATGGGTTTATTTTTTCAGATCTAGGTTTTAATTTTAGTAACTGTTTTTATACTTTTTAGACATTAGATCTAACTTATTTCATGTATTTTTGCAGATAAATGAAGAATGGAGAAAAAAATATACTTCCGATGTATTTCTAATGACGGCCTCACTGCTTCGATGTTCGATTCCGGTGACCTTCGGCGTTCCAGAGACTCTTCAACTACTCAAGTGATTTCTCCACTTCCCCCTCTCCTCAAAATGTTTTAAGTGTATATGAGTATTTCATATACATGACTTGATACGTTTGATATTCTATATGATAGTTAACTTGTTTGAGGTGATGTTAGTCTGATAACTTATGAAATAAGTAGTAATATTTATGAATTGCTATGTTTAAATAACTTATATGGAAAATAACCATATCCATGATGTGCTATGATAGATAGCTTATGTAACAAGTATTACTTGCTTCTAAATTTCTATTTAGGATAACTTATGTGATAAGTACCATCTGTCTAACATATATCATGTTAGATAATTTGTATAATAAGAAAACCATGACTTGATTTGCTATGTGTGATGCCTTGAGTGTTAAGAAATTTATGAAAGTGACATGTTGTGCTTAAATGTCTTATATGTCAAGAAATTCATGATGTAGTAGATGATGATTGGTGCCTTAAACAACAAGAAATTTATGGGCTAATAGGCTAAGATAAAAGGAAACCAGAAAGTTTATAAGATAAATTATTGAATTAAGTAATGTCCTTCTTCTGTTATTTGATTATCAACCGGGTAAAAGATATGTTACTCAAATGCTTATATAATTGAGTTCAAGTATGTTCCAAAAACCATGCATCAATATAAAAGCTTGTTTGTGTGACTTAACATACATAACCTAACCTCTATCCAAGCATAGTATATTGTAGAGGTCAAAGAATTTAAGTAAAAGAATAGACCTTGGTTTCAATTTATAATTCACTTTAAATTACCTCACTAAGCTTATGCTTACTTTATCCCTTTTGAATGCCTTTCAGGTTAAGCTTATCTATGAGTATTTTTTGAGCTTGGACGAGATCACAAGTGGCAAGGTGTATGTCCGTATTATTTTTAAGAACTCCTAGTTGGTGGCACATAGTTACTAAGAATGCATTGTGCATTATAATTTGTTGAGTGGTTACAAGCTATATGTGTATAAGCTTGTTAAGTATCTAAGTTTTGTAATTGGCCTCTAATTATTTCATGGTTGTTGTTGCTTATATGATTAAGTATTTATAGATTGCATGGCTATCAAATATCTATATATATGAGCCTTAAATTGATAGATTATTTGATATCATGTGTGTTGCCAGCTGATACGTAAACTTTATCAGGTAGTAAACCCTAAATAAAATGGTATAGTTTCAACGAGTAGATTAATGTTTTAAATAAACATATGGCTGGGCGTTAAGGAACCTCGTTTCTGATTTAGCTATGCAATATATTTACGTATCTAGCTAAAATCGGTTTAAGCTTTGAAATAATTTGTTACTAGTAATCGTAAGAGTTTATTACCTTTTGTAAACAATCTTTTAAACTCCATGATAGTCTAAGTTATGATAGACCTGATGTTCGAATGTTTGTTTGTAGGAGAACTTATGTTAGGTATGAGTTTTAAAGGCCTGCTGCTATGGTTACAAGCTTAGTAATGATATGTGTTCTGAGTTTATTAAGCGTATGATTTTGATTCCTCTGATGACCGATCTAGTAAATTTTACAAGTCCTTAAGATATCTCTTGTATGTTTTAAAAGTACTTTCTAATACTAACTTTACTTATTATAATCAAGCTTCGATCGTTAGGTAATTCAAAATAGTTAAATGTATACATGTTTGTTACCATCTTGGATTTAATAAGGAAGAGATGTACTCGTATATGATATTAGAAATAATGAAATTGACTTTGTGATCTGAAATATATAGATATCGTGAGCATGCTACGAATTTGTGACTGAATCTTTTTGTTTAAGATGACCATTTGATGATATATGATTTAAGATTGAAGTTGGTTTTGTGAATAATAAAAAAAAGTTTTAAAATGCTCTGGTTTTCTTTGAAGGCATGATCTGTTAGTTGTGCTATTTTGATCAAGATTCTTAGACATATGCAAAATGGATGCTATGTATTATATGTAAGCACACCTGCTTAAGCATGAAATGTATAATTATTTTGATCTTTATAAGTGACTAAAAATTTTAATTTCCTCTGATTTCTGGTTACATGCGTAGTTAAGTCTTGCTAAGACATCATATGTTTGTGTGGTTTTTGGTTTAGTAACACTTCTTAATCCGGTTTCCTCCTAGACCGGGTAAGGGGTGTTACATTTATTGGTATTAGAGCCCAGGTTTAGTCGATTCTCGGACTAAACTGGAACTCGTTGCATCATCATAAGTTATTGTGCCACCTTGGAGTAAAATTTGCTAATTACTTGTGATCCATGTCTGATAAAAGCTCATAGGGATTAGTGTGTGTGAGAGAGAGAGCAAGATATCTATGACTTCTTTGGACCAAATTATGTACTCCGCCGAAGGGATTAGTGAAGAAGGGTAAGAACAGTCTCTTCCTTTACATTTGATTCAAGTTTTAGATTGTGATTTTGATTATCAAACCCTTGTATGCAATGTTGTTTATGGAATAGTTGAAGAAATGAATTATGTCATGAGGCTCTAATCTATTCGAATGGTGTATATATATAATTGTTATGCTCTTATGATTCTTACAAATGTAGCTTTGAAGGATTGAATGGTTTTTTTATGGATTTCTTGTGTGGTTGAAATAATTAGGGTGGTTCGATTTGGGTCCATTGAATGCCTAGAATTTTTTTTAGATATGCTTGAAAATTGAATTTGTGATCACATTGTTAATAGAAACAATCTATGGACTGTTTTGATAAAGATTGATATGTTAGAGGACTGTTTTAAGAAATACTTGAGGACTAAATTGTTATTTTAAAATGCAAAATGGTTTGGTAAACTTCTGGAGGACTGTTGTGAATTTTAGAAAATAAATTTTGGGCTGTTTTGACAAAGGAAAATAGGCAGATTTGGTGATTTAAAATCAGGGGACTGTTTTGCAAATTTAGGGGCTGTTTTACCACTTAAAATAGGGCTGTTATGCAAGCTAAACTTAAGGAAATGTTTTGTATTGAAGTTGGACTGTTTTGCAAGTAAGGATTGTTTTATGGAAACTGGAAATTTGGGAGGGGGCTATTTTATAAATAATGATTGGAATTAATGATTGGATTGCATCTTGATTGAGGGCTGTTTTGAGTTAATGTAAGGACTGTTTAGGGATTGATTTAACATGAAAAATATGAAGTACATTAAAGTTAGTTTATATAGTGTTGCATGACATAGTTAAGACTAAAACGGAAGAGATTTTAATGTGTGGTTGCATTATTGTTATGCATAGACCAAGAGAGAATTGAGGAAGTAAAGTCCAAGACGGGTCAAGCAGTAGAGAAGCAATACGGTATTGTGACTCGGGATCCAAAATAGCTTGAAAATACTGTGAGTGTAGTTTAAAGTCTCGGGACAGGCTCGTAATCTTCCCAAGCATGCTTCATTATTTTAAATTGATATTTTAACTTTAGGGTAAGTTATGTTTAAAATCTAGCTTGGATCGGAGGTAAGTGTTTTAAATTTAAAGTAATTATGATATACAATTTGGTTAAGTACTTGATCACATGGAAAATCATGTATGTGTGTTGTTATATGTGATTGATATGTTACACCCTAAGCCCTGTTTAATCGATTTAAACACATATATGTGATTGACATACTTTGAAATATAAGATATATTCGAAAGCTTCACTTGATTGAAAATGGTTGTTATACTATGAAATGAGTCATGATCATTTGATTATAAGGATGTAAAACAATATTCTATTCGGATTCTGATATGATGTGATAACTTATGGACTTTGTCTATATGTTGATATGACTTTGGATCTACAAATGTAATTAAGAACTATGTATATGAACTAATTATACTCTTGAAATATATGTCAACAAGTTAAAGTAGAAAGAAGTCAAGAAATCATATAAGTTAAATCGGTGGATCATTGTAATGTCTTCTTGTATATATATTGTGCATCTGATTGGATGAATAGACGTACTAGTTTGAATACTCACATGTATAAGCATATGTTATGTTCGAATACTCTTGTGAAAATACATAGGAAAAGGATTTGTTTAAGAATAATTATGTGTACATGTACAGAGCTATGCTCAATTATGATTATGATTTTGATTTTGATATGAATAGAAGATGCTAATCGAATGAGATGAGATAAGTATATTGAGAAATTCACATGAGGTGAATATTTGCCTAATATAAAACTATTTTTCTTATACCTAGATGTCTATATATGATTGATGACTGTTTTGCATAAATTCAAAAATGTAAGGAACGAGTTTAATAGACATAAATTGTGAAGCTGTGATTAGTGGACTATTTTGGATAAACTTAAACATATAGAGGGTTCTTCAAAAATATATATATATGTATATACATAAATCGGGGTTGTTTTATAAGTAAATGAGTATGTAGAGGAATGTTTTAAGTGTATATGAGTATTTCATATACATGACTTGATACGTTTGATATTCTAAATGATAGTTAACTTCTGTGAAGTGATGTATGTCTGATAACTTATGAAATAAGTAGTAATATTTAAGAATTGCTATGTTTAAATAACTTATATGGAAAATCACCATATCCATGATGTGCTATGATAGATAGCTTGTGTAACAAGTATCACTTGCTTCTAAATTTCTATGTAGGATAACTTATGTGATAAGTACCATCTGTCTAATATATATCATGTTAGATAATTTGTTTAATAAGAAAACCATGACTTGATTTGTTGTGTGTGATGCCTTGAGTGTTAAGAAATTTATGAAAGTGACATGTTGTGCTTAAATGTATTATATGCCAAGAAATTCATGATGTAGTAAATGATGATTGGTGCCTTAAACAACAAGAAATTTATGGGCTAATAGGCTAAGTTAAAAAGGAAACTAGAAAGCTTATAAGATAAATTACAGAATTAAGTAACGTCCTTCTCCTGTTATTTGATTATCAAGCGGGTAAAAGATATGTTACTCAAATGCTTATATGATTGAGTTCAAGTATGTTCCGAAAACCATGCATCAGTATAAAAGCTTGTTTGTGTGACTTAACATACATAACCTAACCTCTATCCAAGTATAGTATATTTTAGAGTTCAAAGAATTTAAATAAAAGAATAGACCTTGGTTTAAAATTATAAGTCACTTTAAATTACCTCACTAAGCTTATGCATACTCTATCCCTTATAATCCTTTCAGGTTAAGCTTATCTATGAGTATTTTCTGAGCTTGGACGAGATCACAAGTGGCAAGGTGTATGTCCGTATTATTTTTAAGAACTCCTAGTTGGTGGCACATAGTTACTAAGAATGCATTATGCATTATAATTTGCTGAGTGGTTACAAGCTATTTGTGTATAAGCTTGTTAAGTATCTAAGTTTTGTAATTGGCCTCTAATTATTTCATGGTTGTTGTTGCTTATATGATTAAGTAGTTATAGTTTGCATGGCTATCAAGTATCTATATATGAGCCTTAAATTAATAGATTATTTTGATATCATGTGTGATGCAAGCTGATACGTAAACTTTATTAGGTAGTAAACCATAAATAAAGTGGTATAGTTTCAATGAGTAGATTAAGGTTTTAAATAAACATATGGTTGGGTATTAAGGAACCTCGTATCTGATTTAGCTATGCGATAGATTTATGTATCTGGCTAAAATCGGTTTAAGCCTTGAAATAATTTGATACTAGTAATCGTAATAATATATTACCTTTTGTAAACAATCTATTGAACTCCATGATAGTCTAAATTATGATAAATCTGATGTCTGAATGTTTGCTTGTATGAGAAGTTATGCTAGGTATAAGTTTTGAAGGCCTGTTGCTATGGTTACAAGCTTGGTAATGATATGTGTTCTGAGGTGATTAATCGTATGATTTTGATTCCTCTGATGACCGATCTAAAAATTTTACAAGTTCATAAGCTATCTCTTGTGTGTTTTAAAAGTACTTTCTAATACTAGCTTACTTATTATAATCAAGCTCCAGTTGTTAAGTAATTCAAAATAGTTAAATGTATACATGTTTGTTACCATCTTGGATTTAATAAGGTATAAGAAAGAGATGTGCTCGTATATGATATTAGAAATAATGAAATTGACTTTGTGATCCGAAGTATATAGATATCGTGAGCATGCTACGAATTTGTGACTGAATCGTTTTGTTTAAGATGACTATTTGATGATATATGATTTAAGATTGAAGTTGGTTCTGTTAATAATATAAAAAGCTTTAAAATGCTCTGATTTTCTTTGAAGGCATGATCTACTAGTTGTGCTATTTGATCAAGATTCTTTTAGTCATATGCAAAATGGTTGCTATGTATTATATGTAAGCACACCTGCTTAAGCATGAATTGTATCGTGATTTTGATCTTTATAAGTGACTAAAAATTTTAATTTCCTCTGATTTCAGGTGACATGCATGGATAAGTCTTGCTAAGACAACATATGTTTGTGTGGTTTTTGGTTTAGTAACACTTCTTAATTCAGTTTCATCCTAGACCAGGTAAGGGGTGGTACAGCACAAACTAATGTTATGTGTATTTGCTTAAAAGCAATGATGCAATAGATAAATTATTCTCTATAAGTATGATGTTGAAACCCAAACCCAATAAATTGATTAATTTAGGGAGAAACTCTATGTGAGTAACGCTAAAACATCCAAGGCTATAATGATTTTGAATATAAGAATTGAAACTTCAAAATGTTCCTAACATGTGGGGGAAGTTGTTCTATCAACTAATTACCTTTAATAAGGTATCTCAAAATAAAAGAGACAAGACACTATATGAGTTATGGAAGAAAATAAAACATTCCTACAACTACATAAAAATGTGGGAGTGTCCTACAATGGTAATGTTTCCATTACCAAAGTAAATGGAAATAAATGGACTATATTTTCATTGACTATGTAAAACATAGTAACGGATATCAATTTCTTGTGTACAAAAATATTCACAAGAATGTGACAATGGAAACAAAGAATGACTCATTCTTTGGGAAAATATACTTCCTTATATAATTAGGAAAGTTGATCCAAGGTCAATGAAATGAACTTTGGAAAATAATCCATACGTTCAACAAAAGGTTGAAACTAAAACATTGATCAAATGACAAAGAAGAGTGTGACAAATGTGTGTATGTCAAAATTACCAACATTAGGATATATGATCTTATGTTGATGACATACTTATTGTTATAAGTAACAATAAAATGGTAAATATACCAAAGACTTGTCAAATTCAAGATTGACGTGGAAAATATGAGATTAACAGATTTGATTCTGGGCATCCAAATCAAACGGTCACTTAAAGGTCTTATATTGACACAGTCACATCACATGGACAACAGAAGTTTGGCAAGGATGTTCTCGACATAGCCAGAACTCCAAATAAACATGAGCCAACACTTGTTCAAAAGGAATATGCTAATGTCATAGACAGTCTAAGTAAATTGTACTAGACAAAATTTTACTTTCACTGTGAGCAGTTTAAGCAGATTCACATAAAACAATCCAGGGTCAAACCTCTAGATAGCAATTGTGAGAGTGATGGGATATCTCAAATATACTCAAGATTATGAATTGCATTATTCCATAAGGATTCTTATATGCAAGATATCAAAGGCACAAGTGAATATGTTTCACATCGAAGAAAGGAGCTATTCCATGGGATTTCTCAAGACAAACGATTAAAACCAGATTCATAATGGAATATGAGTTTTAGCTCTAGACAAGTCTGGAGAAAAAGTTAGATGAATTTAAAATGTCTTAGCGGATATTCCTGAATGGCTAAAGCATGTGCCAAACCAAAAATTGGTAGAGCACAAAGCTTTATGTACTACGGTAAGTCGAGACATATGCATTGTCAACATAATACTGTTAGACAACTGATCTCAAATAGAGTTATCAAAGGATAATGTTGCGGATCCGCTAACCAAAGGGTTAAATCGAGATCAAGTTGATAAAACATCGAAAGGAATGAGACTAAAGCCCAGGAAAATTTAAGGCACTATGTGAAGGAAAACCCTACCTAGTTGACTAGAGATCCCAAGATCTAAGTTCAAAGGGCAACCTAATTGCATAGACCTATTCGATCATTGTGGGGTACCTATCCCCAAGTCTGTTCTTATGATGTAAACAATGTTCAAAAGGGGTATAGGCTAAGCAAAGCTTTTAATGACCATTGTGTGCTTCGGTGAGCCGAGCAACATAAGTCACCTATGTAAGAGTGAAGTGGGGCCACTTCAAGGAGGCTACTAGGCATAGTTCTTTCAAACTCTTGCTAAACCAGGCGATGTCTACGGCCATATGGACATAACCATGAGCACTAAAACTCTTGTCAAATAGATAGTTGTGTGAAGTATATCATCGTTTACACAAACAGCTGAATAGTTCAAGGACATCACATCTACTGGTTAACTAGTAAAGTAATTATACTTTCAAAAGGGAAGGTTCAAAAGAGGAAACCTACCTATCCTATACAGCTGTCGATCGTAGAACCTATCACCACATCGAGTCAAAATGGTTTTGATAAAATCATCAATTTCATTCATATGGGGGATTGTTCGAAAAAAATGTGAGGAAATGGTAACTTTGAGCCATATTACAAAAGGGTAAAGGTGGATATTCGAATAATGATTCTATTGGGTCTTATTCTACTCCATGAGACCTTTACAATGATATCTCATATGCTCAAATTGGTTGAGTGAAGAATGAGAAATTGATGCTCAAAGTATGGTAGTTGTAAATTGAGTAAGGAAGTAAAACCCCCTTTATCCCACATTGGTATGATAAATAGCACGGGAAGTATATATGTACACTTACCCTCTTGGTGGTTATTGAATGACTTGAATGGAAACTGTTCCTCACGCCTAGGCGCAATGGGGTGCAGATCGAAGCTCGTCGGGTTGGGGCACACCAGCACGATGTGGGCGATGCGAATGTCTAAACCGTTCGGGCCTACATGGACCTACGAATATTTTACCCACTTCGAATAATTTTTTCCTTACAAATGGAATATATTTTTTGAATATTTTGATTTTAAAAGGGATAATTTTTGGCTTCCTTAAATTCAAATATTAAAAAGGTATCAGGTTTAATTTATTGAAATATATCCGTTTTAAAATGGCAGAAATTGATTATTTTCGAATTAAATTGGATTAAGGGTAAATGGCCATTAATACGGAATATTTTGGTTTCTATATTTTTCCTCCTCCATTCCCCTATAAATAGCGAGCCTTTTTCTTAGTTTTACACAACTCAAAAACTATCTTCTTCAAAACTCTCTGGTATTTTCGGTGATAGGCAAAGGCAAAGTTCCGTTCGTGATCGCTACAGTTGTGCTACTATTGAATATCATCAGTTGTTGTATCCTAGGAGACTAACGACTAAAACAACTCAAGCACCAAGGAGTGGTCAAAATTAGTCTTAAGGAAATTGCGTTCGTGCAGGCCTTAACTAGTTTCCTTTTGGTTTGATTTGAATAAGTTGTATTTATTCTGTTCGATTCAATATTGTAATACAACATTTATATTCCATTTTTTATTTTTGTATTGGATTAACCTATTTTCTTACATTTCTAGAGACCATCTGTGTCATAAATAGCATTCGATTTGGCCATATTTAAACACTTAAGTTCTTGATAATGATATTCTACTTTGCATTCACAACTTTGTGTTCTCTTCATCAGTTGATGCTAAGTATATTAGGTTGCATTTACATTTGCATTGGTGTTTTGTTTGCTTGAGGATAAGTAAAAAAATGTAAGTGTAGGGATGTGATGAGTCCTTAATATAGTCTCATTTTAGTATCTATAGTATGAACATTTGCAGTGTTTATCAAGTGTTCTATTGACATTTGTAGGTTTTTAGTTATTTCATATTTTGTGGTTTGCATTTCAAATATGTTGCAATTTTAGTACTTTTATTATGTTTTTAGTTAATTTTAATAAAATGTATTTTGTGTTAATTGCATCTTTGGATATGTTGATTTCGGTGATTGCATTTATGAAACAAATGAAGTTGAATCCAAAGATGATCTAAGGTGAAAGGAGTTGAGCAAATGCTTAAATTTAGAAATATACTCAATAAACTCGTACTAAATTTCTGCACTCAAAGCAATTTTGACTATAATTTGTGCTCTAGACTCAAAAATTGGCCCATGAGATACCATTGTAAAGCTTATTGAGTCTACTACATTCTCAAAGTAATTGGCAAGCCAAAACAAATATGGAAATGCCCAGAAAAATGCTGAAACTGGAATCTCACAAGTGGTGATAACATGTTGAAAACTTTTGACATTTTAAGGATATCATCATATATAGAAAGACTTTTTAAGTCAAGAAATGTGGCTGAAAGCTCTCTCTCCATTTTCATTTAGCATCATGAATTTCCTATAAATAGGCTTTAGTTTTGCCTTGTAAATCATCTTGGTAGCTTTGTTGTAGCTTTGTATTTGAAATCAAGATCACTTTTCTTTCTTTCTTTTTCATCTTTATATTTTCTTTCTTATGTTTGGTTTTTGTAAACCAAATGTTATTTTATTTATGGTTATGATGTCTTTCTAAGTTAAGTTGCTGAGGTGAAATGATAAAGCTCTTGGTATATACTAAAGGTTAGTTTTAAATTCTCAACGTATAACTAAATAATGTTAAATTAGTATACGATGTTAAATTCACTTAGCTAATATTCATATTGCTAAATTAAGAAACTTGATTCATTATAGACAAATAATTTGGCACAAAAAATGTCTGGTTTAATTAACTTGATTTATTGTAAATAAACAAATTGGCAATACTTGGACTTGTTTATTAATTTTGATTCCACCAATCCATATAACACCATAGGTTATACCTTTGCACTTTTGGACATTGTTTATTGTATTTTGGACTTTGATTATGGACATTGGACATTGGATAATAGACTTTGGACTTTCATTGCAGGACCTTCCGATTGGATTTCTCTTCATCATGTGGACTTCAATTGAGTAATAAAATGAATAAAAATTAATCTTAGTATAATACCAAGAGTGGATTCTCAAAACTTCAGCATCTTTCATTTATATCGTTGTTTATTTATTCTTAATCAAGTATCCTCTTTATAGAAATTTTATTTGAACTTATAATCTTGTAATTTCTAAACAAACATCCCTATGGATTTAACACCAAACTCCCAATAATTATTACTTGACAACAACATGTACTTAGGTATACGAATAAAAAGAGCTAGTCAGTAGGAGAAATTTTTAGAGGCATGAAGAGGGTCAGAGGATCGCTGCTCATACTATATCCATTCAACCATAGAGTGAGGGACTAGCGATGGAGTACGCACACCCTGAGGGTCGTAATGACACCGATGTGATCGCAAGTACATTCACCTTGCAATCTATGTCATTATTTTCTTTGGTTGATTTGGGTTCTACACATTCATACATATTAAGTGAATATGCACATTTGTTGGGTATACCTGTTGAGGTTATAAATGTTGGTGTTTTGGTAACTAGTTCTCTTGGTGAGACAGTTTCTGTTAGGAGGTTGTATAGTAGATGCCCATTAATGGTTCAAGGTCATATTTTTGCTGTGGATTTAATAGAGTTTCCATTCTATGGTTTTAACATTATTTTGGGGATGGATTGGTTATCGGAGCATAGGGTTGTGGTGGATTTTGAAACAAAAAGGGTTTAGTTGAAGCTTGTTTATGACTATGTTGTGACTGTGGTAGGCGAAAGTACGAAGTTCTTATCTAATGTTGTTTCGGCAATTTAAGCTGAGAAGATGATATGAGTGGGTTGCGAAGCCTACTTGGCATTTGTGATGAACCCAGGTATTATGTGTGTTCGAGTGTAAGATATTCGGACCTGTGTGACTTTCTAGAAGTCTTTCCTGAGGAATTGCCTAGGTTGCCACTGGAAAAAGATGAATTCTATATCGAGACTTACTTCAGTATGGCTCCGGTATCCATTTCTCCCTATCGTATGGCACCAAAAAAATTAAAGGAACTAAATACTCAACTTCAGGACTTGTTGGACCATGGAATCATTCGACCCAGTGTGTCACCATGGGGTACTCCGATGTTGTTTGTGAAAAAGAAGGATAGAACCATACAGATGTGTTTTGAGTATCGGTAGTTGAACAAGTTGACGATTAAGAACAAGTACCCGTTATTGCAAATTGATGATTTGTTTGATCAATTCTGTGGTGCTAGGGTGTTTTCAAAGATTGATTTGAGGTCCAAATATTATCAATTGAAAGTTAAGGAAGGGGATGTGCTAAAAAACTGCTTTTCCTACTAGATATGGGCATTATGAGTTTTTGGTGATGTCGTTTAGTTTGACGAATGCCCCAACTGCTTTTATGGACATGATGAACATGGTGTTTCATGAATATCTTGACCACTTTGTTGTAGTGTTCATCGACGATATCTCGTGTGTTCTCGTACCGAGGAGGAGCATGATCAACATTTGCAAATTGTGTTACAAGCTCTGAAAGAACACCAATTGTATGCTAAGTTGAGTAAGTGCGAGTTTTGGCTCAAGGATGTGATGTTCCTTGGTCATGTTGTTTCGGCAGAAGGTATTCGTGTTGACCCACAGAAAATTGAAGCTATCCTTAATTGGAAACAACCTAAGTCAGTGAATGAGATTCGTAGTTTCATTGGATTAGTAGGGTATTACCATCATTTTGTTGAGGATTTTTCCAGTATTGTTTCCCCATTGACTAAGTTTCTATATAAAAATGTTTTGTTTGGGTGGACGGAGAGTCAGCAGCGTAGTTTCGAGAAGTTGAAGGAGGTTTTGACTCATGCTCATGTTTTGATTCAACCTGAGTCGGGCAAAGAGTTCACGGTATATAGTGATGCATCTTATGTTGGTTTAGGTTGCATGTTGATGCAAGATGGTAAAGTTGTGGCTTATGCATCAAGGCAATTGAAAGTTCATGACAGCAACTATCCTACTCATGATTTGGAGCTTACTGCAATAGTTTTTGCATTAAAAATTTGTAGACATTACCTTTGTGGTGAGAAGTGTACCATCTTTACGGATCATAAAAGTTTGAAGTATTTGATGTCTCAAAATGAGTTGAATCTTAGGCAAGGACGATGGGTTGAGTTGCTTGAGGATTAAGATTTGACAGTCAAATATCACCCGGGAAAGGCTAATATGGTGGCTGATGCATTAAGCCGTAAGATGGTGGTTGAGTTGAGAGTGATGTTTGCTAGGTTAAGCGTTACCTGTAGGGGCAGGTTATTGACTGAGTTGCAAGTTAAGCCCACATTGTCTCAAACGATTAAAGCAAGGCAACCACATGATGTTTTTTGGTGCCTATGTTAAAGATATTTTGGAGGGTAAACTTACGGAATTTCATTTCAATAATGATGGTGTCTTGTGTCTCAAAGACCATATAGTTGTGCCTGAGGATTCTGAATTGAGACGTGTTATTCTAACCAAAGCATATTCTAGTCCTTTTACTATACATCCATTAGTACCAAGAACTACCGTGATTTAAAGGAGGTGTACTATTGGGTGGGCTTGAAGAAGGATGAGCAGAGTTTTTTGAGCGGTGTTTGGTATGTCAATGAGTAAAAGCTAAACTCAAGTTTCCCTCAGGGTTGTTGCAACCTATATGAATTCTAGAGTGGATGTGGGAAAGAATTACAATGGATTTTGTGACAAATTTACCTTTGACACCATCTAAAAAGGATTCGATATAGGTGATTATGGACTGTTTTACGAAGTGTAAGCACTTCCTTTTAGTGCATACGACATATAGTTAGATAAGTTGGCCGAATTGTACGTTGTTGAGATTGTTAGGGTGCATGGAGTTCCTAAATCAATCATATTGGATAGAGACTCGTGTTTTACAATGAGTTTTGGGGGAGTTTGCAAATAGCTTTGGGAACAAGGCTTAATTTTAGCACTTCCTATCACCCTCAGATGGATGGTCAGTGTATGCGCGTTATACATATTTTAGAGGATATGTTGAGGTGTTGTATCATTGAGTTTCAAGGGACATGGGAAAAACAGTTATCTTTGGTGGAGTTTACCTATAATAACAGTTATCAATCGAGTATACAAATGGCTCTTGATGAAGCCTTTTCTGGACGTAGGTGCTAGACACCATTGTGTTGGGCAGAATCAGGCAAAAAGCATGTTACAGTGCCTGATTTGCCTAAGGACACGAATGATAAGGTGAAGCTCATTAGTGATCGTTTGAAAGTGGCTTCGGATCGACAAAAGTCCTTTGCAGATTTGAAATGAAAAGAAATTGAATATAAGATCGGAGATCAAGTGTTTTTGAAAGTCTCGCCATGGAAGAAAGTGATGAGGTTTGGACGGAAGGGAAAGTTAAGCACTAGATTCATTAGACCATATGAGGTGCTTGAACGCATTGGTCCCGTTGCGTATAGATTGAGATTACCGGTAGAGCCTGGGAAAATACATGATGTTTTTCATATATTGATGCTCTCAAAGTATAGATCAGATCCGTCTCATATTATACCAGTTGAGGAGAATGATTTGTGTCTGGATTTGTCATATGAAGAGAAGCTAGTGAAGGTGTTGGATTCTAGTACAAAGGTTCTTACTAGTAAAACCAAAGAGTAGGTCAAAATTTTGTGGCGACATCGGGGGATTAAGGAAACCACATGGGAGACAAAGAAAGATATACGAAATTAGTTTCCTAACCTCTTTCCATCAAGTAAATTTCTAGGACGTTAAGAGGGGAAGAGTTGTAACACCCCAAAAATAGGGTTAGAAAAAATTATGGGTTCGATTTGATTGGTTTTGAACCAGTCGAACCGAATTGGTCCATTAAGTGGGTTTTGGGAAATAGGCAATTTTAATTGGAGATATTGGTGGATAAAAAATTTGATTTGGGTTTCTAAAGGTTTAATGATTTTATTGAATGTTTTGGAAATTTAAAACAAAAGTTGATTAAGTTAAATAAATCGATATTTTTTTATTTTGGTGACTAAAATGTAAGTTTGAAAAGTTGTTTTTAAAGTGACTAAATTGAGAAAGGGCCAATGCTAATAATCCTTAAAGATATATTGTTCTAAAAATCTTAATTAGGATTACCACCTTATTTAACAAATGGTTTTGACGGTTAATTGTTTCTAAAATCTATTTTCTCATTTTAAGTCAATTTTTTCATCATTTTTCTCTCAAAACTTTCTCTCATTTTCTTGCCAATTTCTTGAACATAAAACTCAGATTTCTAATTGATTTTTGATGAAGATTATATCTTTAAATTCCTTTTTCCATCCTTAGCAAAACCTTACAAAAGATTTCTCAAAATTTTTCTTATTTTCCCAACTTTTTTCAAGAATGAAAGTTACGTCATTTTTTGGTAGAATCCCTTTTGAAGGTAATTCTTCTTCACTCTTAAAAACTAATGTTCTTTATTAAAATTCCCTAGCATTTGGCTCTTGCTTGATGTTTTATATTATGATTTTTGCAATCTAATTGATGAAATTCTTGTTAAATGATGTTTATGGCATTTTGCCTAAATTTTTTATTAGGTTTATGAATGATGGAGACTATGAGTGGGTTAGTTTGTGTTTTGATTGTGTAAACATATTGTGAAATGACATTTTTGGTTTGAATCTTGAAACTACTTAATTGAGTGATCTTTAGGTAGGTTTTAGCTAGTTTTAGGGTTGTTATATGCGTTTAATGCTTGCTGGGGATATAAGAATGTGTTAATTGTGTTTTTGGATGTTAAGAAATGAGGATTAGATGTTAGATTCGAAATTTTGTGGTTGGTTAATGTTTGGATGGGGTTTTAGAATGATTTCGGCATTTTTAGATAGTTTTTGTGGATGCCATTGTTAAGGATGCATGGGATTGGTGTTGGCTGTTGTGAGAATGCATTTTGATGCATTTTCCCTTGGTTTTATGTTGTAGAAATAGGGGAAGATCAAGGATAACTCACCTCTTAGCTTTTAGATTGTTTCAGACGCTTGCAATGCGACGAATTTGGAAGCAATCGTGTATTAGTGAGTGGAAAAGGTTTTAGAAGAGTACCAAGAATTGTTGACTCTGTTTTAGGGACTTAGGGAAAGTGTGATAAGCTTTCCTAAGTCCAAGAGTAAGTTGAAGTGGTTTTTACTTAAGTACCTTGCTATTTTCGGCATTAAGATGCAAAAGAATGTGCTAAAATCAAATTTGATAAATGCATGAGGCTGAATTTGATGTAGAATGCATCTTAATCATGATATGCCATGTTATAAACATGAGGAAGAGTTTAAATGAGTATGCATGCTATGCTACCATTGATTTATATGCTATGAGCATGATTTTGAATAAAGAAGAGTGGTTGAGCTATGTAGCACTGAAAATAACAAATTTCCATGCATGTATATATCATATTGGCTAAGTGATTCATTAAAAATAAAGTATCGGATATAGTTGGCATGCCATAGGATGAGAGTTCACTATAAACATAAAGGGGCCTTGAGCCTAATCGATCGTCACTCGGCCTTGAGGTAGTTGAAAGAAACTATCAGGTTTGAGGTGTCCCTTGCCTTTGAGGTAATTGAAAGAAATTATTTGAGCCTATAGGAGGAATAAAAGGTAATTGAAAGATTATTACCACCTTTGAAAGGGGGTTGAAAGATTACCTCCACCGTATCCGTGTATCCGATAAGTTTATTGTTGAAAAGAAAGTTTTAAGGGTCACTATAAATGCCAATATACTAATATATGATGAAAAACAATGATATGATATGATGCATTGATTTCATTCAAGCATAGTTTTTGATTATGTACTTTGCAAAAGAAGGTTTGAAAAGGAAGCAAGGGTTCATCAATGTCATTTCTTTATTGCATAGATGATTATATGAGAGCAACCTTACTAAGCTCAATTAGCTTACACTCTATTTCATCCTTGCAAAAAACTGAAGTTTGGTGGTTGGTTTTTGGGCAAAAAGAATCCAAGGAAACCATTTTTTATTTGGTATGATGAATTATTTTGACATTCGGTAAATAAGGAAATGTGTCGCCAATATCCTTTGGGGTTGTAGTGTCGATTTTGTTATATTTTGGACTATTGTGTTTCCGTTTCTTACCCCTTAAGCTTGTCGATGCTTGAACTTGGTTGTTTGTAAACTTTTGCTTATGTTTTGAATTCATAATATGTACACCTTTTGGTGGAATGCTTTTGTTGATGGTGTAATCACTAATTTTGTCTAGTTTTTTAAATTTTTTACAGCTTCAGCTTTTTCGTATTTTATTTTATTATCTGTTATTATTAGTAATGTTTATTATAATGTTTACTATTATTATTTATCATATTACGATTATATTTTTATCATATTATTATTGTTATTATATCATTACTATGTTATTATTATGTAATTAGTTTGTTATCGGTATTAGCATATTGTTACTATATATATTATTATATTGTTACTATATATATTATTAAACAAAATCGTATTGCCCACTATTTATAGGCTAAATAGTGAGGGAAAATCATCATTTACAAAGCACAATTTAAAACTATTTATAAAAAGCACAATTTAAAACTATTTATAATATAATTAAATGGCCTTTAAAAGAAGAGTTACAATTAAGCATTAACAAGGATAAATAATATATTGTATCGTCTCGATACTTGGCGAGAAGTTGGAATCTGACTAACTTTTGGTACTAATAAACCAATGGGCTAAGTGATTGAAAACGAATCAATGTTATGATATGAATATGTATTTTGTTTATATCATTTGCTGGGAAAATTATGCCATGAGTATAAACATGCTATATGGTAATTCTATATTGATTCACTATTTAATTTGATATTACGATTTGCTAGAGTTTTGACTATCTCACAAAAGTATATAAGGTTACTTTGTGTGTCTAACTACTTTGTAGGATTTCGATAGTTTTATGTTGTTTGAGGTTGCATTAGAGGAAGTCACAAGTCACTTCAAACACATTGTGTAAATGCCTCTTTTGTTTGTGAACTCCTAGTATGATGGCATGTCACTAATTCTAGTCTCTTTGATGGACTTAGCGATATTCAATGAAATGAGATTTAGCTTTAAGACTTGATAGAGTATGCATACTTAGGTACAATCATTAGAATATTGAAAATGGATATGCTCTGAGCAGGGACGGAGTTAAGATCAAACATAGTGAGGGCCAAAAGTCTATTAAGCCTTTAAATCTAAAAATGATCTTGCGATGGCTCTCTCTCTCTATGCATTTCTCCAAATGATCTATCATTTTGTGACCCCAGAAGCGACATGCAGTTGAAGATCTTGATTTTCCTAACATTGTTCTTGTCTTAATTTCTCTTATGAGTTTTGGAGGCTTGATTTGTCTCCCATATTTTTTTGTTCTGTTTGTTTATTTCCTTTTTAGGCTTTCTTTTTATGCTTTGCGTTTTGGCTTCTTTTTTTCTCTGTGGGGTTCGTTTGTGACTCTCTGCTTGTTTCTTTGTAATATGCTCATTTTTCTCTTTTGAATGCCAGTTTAATAGTTAAAAAATAGGATGAGCAAAGACCTTATTTAATTGATATATAAACTAAAAAGGACATAAAATGCTATTATGTCAAAAAATTTGGAAGGGGCAACAACCCTCCCTCACTATATAAGGCTTCGTCCCTAACTATGAGGTGCTTGATTTGTGTTTTCAATGTTTGGGAAGATTTTGATGCATTTTGAAAGGGTTTAAAGCATGTTTTCGGATCTAATTGGTACATTCAATACTAGTACTATAACATCACAAACCCAACTTAAACATAAATTGGGTCAGAGATGTCACATTGACTAAATGGAATTCAAATCAAACAACTAAACCAAAACCATACAAAGCAATCATACAATTCCTAGACGCAAAAAAATTATTAGAAGATAATTTATTATATATTGTATGAATTATGGACCAATTTGAAATTTCTCAAAAGATCATAGACTAAATGGTAAATAAAAGAAAATTAGAAAATACATGTGATAAGTTCATTATTTATTTATCCTTACTAATATTGAATTAAATATAAGACCAAGACTTGTCTGAACTATAATTCAATTACGAAACTAGCTTAATGCAAATTAGTGGCTAGAATGAAAGAGTATCAAATTAATACCCAAGGTTTCAAAACCATAACAGGGGTATCAAAACTTTTGTGGTAGATTCAAAATGGATCCACTCTATATTTGAGGTTTTGATACCTCTATCAAAGGTTTTGAGAGTTTTTAGACAGATTCAATATTAAAGTCAATTTGATCTCAAGGTTTTGATACCTTTCACCGTGGTTTCGAAACTATTGAGATAATGATTTTGATATAACAAAATGAAAACTGTTTTTGGACTCAAACATAAATTGCAAAAATAATTCTAAGTCCAAATAAGTTCAAAAATGTTTTTGAAGTGTTTTCTACTCAAACAAATGCTTTTAAAATAGCGTAAGTGTCAAAAACAGTTTGTCCATACTTGTACCCTTCCCTCGGTATCGGTACTCATATAGTTGTATTGGTAAACCTTTGCTTTGTACCGATACGCCCTTTGTTTTCCCAAGTTTTCTTTTTCCAGTAAGCAGGTGCTCATAGTGGTACAAGCTTGGCCATACTGATACGCTAGGCATCATACCGATGTTGGTGTCTGTCACTCTATTTGAAGGACATTGACATAATTTAGAAAGTCAGGAGTTCAGTTGTGAGGGTGCAACTCAAACAAGGTTTCCTTGTCTGAGTGTTTCACCCATGGGTAAATTGGACTTGTTCACCAAAAAGATGTTGGTTATGGACTAGTGTGTAAACTGTCAATAGCTTGTTAAGTGAAAGTGAAAGATCATTATCAGCCTTATAAGGTGGATAACTCGTTTAACCGATTATGGAGTACATGTGTGTTTTCCAAGATCGGTTCAAGAACGAGATGCTTATGGTTAAAGTGTTTGAGCCTAGTAATTTCAAAATAATTTTTGAAATGACATTTTCTCTCTCTAGGATATGTCGTGGTAACGTTTGATGTCAGCGCTGACGTACGAGATATTTCAGCAATGTTAGGGTGGGGGCCACCAGATTGTCCCTCGAATATTTATTTAATGCTTTGCGTGACACGTGTGAATGTATGAGGATTATAGAAATATAATCATTAACAAGATAATTACCCAAGTGCCCTTATGGGTGGAAGGAACTAGTTGCCGTGCGATGAGTTAAAGAGATAAGGGTTTGAGACTTCGTAAATGTTTTTAATTGGTATCACAATTTCCTTGGAAACAGTTCGAGGAAACAAAAATTGTGCGACAAGCTGCTCAAGACCGTCTTGTTGTGGCAATGATGTTGGCTCGATTAGAGTCAAGTAAGATTTTAGGATCTTCGAGAATGTTTTGTTATATTCCCAAAGACGCATTTTTGTGCAAGAGGAAGGACTATTGTGCCTACCCTAACATTGAGAAACTTTAAGTACTTGTTCACTAAGAGAATTAAGTTTGGGACAACGACACGGGTCAGAATAATTGAGAACTATTAATCCTGTGATTGATTACTACCTAAATAAAGTGAACTTGATAAGTGACGGACCATATGGAGTTCAATTCAAGCTAGAGTAAAATGCTACTCATGCAAAACAGATTTATGATTGCAAGTGACGGACGTGTGATAGAGTACTGATACTACCTCTGTGTAGTACCGGTACCCGTGTGTTTTGTTAGTTAAGCTCTGAGTTGAGGATTGGTTAGCTCTAGAAGCCGGAGAAATATCAAATGATTGTAATTAAGTGGGTACATTGTCATGGTTAAATTTAACTTTGATGTTTTCAGATGGACTTTGAGATCTTGTTGTGTGTAGTTTAGGGCATGATATATCGAGGCAAGAAATTCTTCACGTGTAGTACAATGGTCAATAAACGATATATTCTGGGAGCGATAGTTTGCACCAAAAATCTTGTCGTGCGTATTAGGAGATAGTAACGAGATGTATGTCTGAATTCGTTAATAAGTATTCGACTTACCATCAATTAAGAGTGAATCATCGAGTCCTTCAGAGTTGTTGAGATGCACTAAGATTTCCTTAGTGGAAAATTAGATAGTATGGTCATGGATTTTTTGAGAACATGGCTTCGATGGGTCTGTTAAGTGAGTAAAATTACTATATTTTCTACCTTTTTACTCGTATTATTGTTAGACATAGGCTTATTTTAGTTGCATTCTTATCTATTCATGCATAATTTGGTAGTTTCTCAATCTATTGGGCTTGACCTTATGTTTTGTTAGTTTTTGTGGAGAAATCGCTGTTGTTTTTGCTTTATTTTGTACAGGACGAGTTGTCGAGCCACTTGCCGACAGATGCCCTGGCAAGTCGAGACAAAAGCCATTATCTCCAGGAATTAATTCAAGCGCAGTGGATAATTACCTGAATTCAAATTCAAAAGCTGAGTTAGTTAGAGATCAAATTCCATAGATTCCACACGCATTCGAACTCCTTCCCATCACCTATTTAAGGAGATCGCAACAATAACATCAAGGGAATCGTGGGGAGAATGAGATCGAATCGAAAAAAGGGGATTCATGCACATCCATTGGAGGAGTTCATCTTCTATATTTCTTTTTATCTTGTATTGTGCGATCCACATGTCTAGGTTTTATTCTCTATTGTTTCCTTTTTACACAACCATAAACTAGATTAATTGGCTTGGGTTTTTATGGTGTGTAAAGACGAATGATTGTCTGGTTTTTAATTCTATAAAATTTAGTGTTTTTCCATCCTTGGTTCTTAATTTCACTTAAAGGAAACTTGAGAGAAGAAACTTGAATGCATTTATTTATTGAGGCTCGGGAAAGCTAGATTCACAAAATGATTGGATACAATTTCCATTTAAACAATCGTTGGTGGGAACTAATTTGCCTTAGGAATAAGGAACGGATTTCAGCGGCTAAAAAGAGTGAAGGGATCAATGTTGTCCACCCAAGGTTAACACAGGGATGTATCACCAAGGCTTGCACAATCATCAGCTTTTTGGTTAGGGATAACTTGAAGGCATTGAAGAACACTTAGTCGAACATTGAATGGAAATTACTTGCCACAACAATTACTAGCCACGACAATTCTTCTGGCAATCACACCATTACTCATGATAACCCAGCCTACTCTCTCATATTGATTACTCCTTTTTTCTATTTATTCTATTTACTTAGTTTATTTTACTTGTTATTTATTACCATTTATCACCATCAATTCTATTTTCTTTCAATGCGAGAAGCTAAAAGTCAAAATTTCACCAATCTATGTGGAGACGATCTTAATCTATGCTATTACTTGCGATGTGTTCACTTGCACCGTTTGCCTTACACTTAAATCACACAACTGATGAATCTACATCTTGAGTAGTGATATATTTCTTGGTAAGTATCGTTCACTTATTTTCAATAAGGATGAAATCCAGGAAGAAAGTCTACTTAGAGTGAACGTGGTTCAGATTGTATGACACTACGGTGTGTAATCACTATCTCTCAATGCGAGATTCAAGTTTGTTAGTGAAACTTTCTCCTTCTTGGGATTATACGTGGTAGCATATCGCAGTAAGTGTTCAGGTAACACATTTCAAGTCACGTTATATCCTTGAGCATGAGACTCCATTTCGTTAACCAAGTTAGTGGGAGCTGCAATAATTGCATACTCGAATAAGCATACCAAGGTCTAAGGCCAGTCTTAAGGTTAGTTGAGACACCATTCAAATGTAGAAGTCTTGTGATGCTCAAGCAAGTATATTGATAACATTGTCATCGGAGTTAGAACCTCCTTTAGGGATCCATATTGAGGGAAATTGTTTTGTTTTGGTTGTGTCGGGTGCTTGACCTGTGTTCTTTTTTATCGTACGAGGTGGTGGAAAGATCTTGTTGTACAATCACTTTTTGGGTCATACTGCATAAGTTATATTTTATCAAGGACGTATTCTTGTGATTATTTTGATGAGGCACCATTAGGTAAACTCCATGCCTTTAGTAATGCTTCAAGTGAGGATGGACCCCTTTAAAAGGAAGAATCTCTTGAGATTGTGTTTTTGTACTGTTAAAAGAGACGAATTATAATTGCTAAGTGTGGTGATGGATTAGAGTAGTGCAGCAGAAAAAAATAAAAGAACTTAGAAGAGTTAATAAAGTTTTATCATCGTTTGCTGAGTAATAGATACAAATTTTGAGGACAAAATTTTATTTAATGAGGGGGGAGTTGTAACGACCCAAATTTTGAGTTAGTCTTGTAGATCAAGAATCCGAGTTAGGTAATTTAATTCAAGTATTAAATTAAAATAAGGATATCTTGGAAGGTTTAAATTTTTAAAGAAACGAAAACCGTTTTTGTAAGAGAATCGATGTTGGGAAACTTGATGCAATTTCACACTTTTTCTTTGGAAGACAAAAATTTGAAATAAAGTGAGTGGAGAGTAGGGGAAAGTAGATTTTTATTTCCCTTTTTCTCTCTCATACATCTTTTTCCCACTTCTTTCTTTTCTCTCTACCACTTCAAAGTTTGGTGTTCGATTTATAGCCAATTGGACCTCCATTTTCGACACCTCCAATAACATTGCATTCATCTCGTCGAGACGAGTAGGTTGGCGGTCTCAGAATCACCATCAGAGTTTCCATTGGAGGGGGTAAAGAAAAAGAAGATTTGGGTTTTACGATAAGCCATATTCGAGCATCCAAAATAAAAAAAAAACGGAGTCCACCATCGGATTCCTTTGCCAAAACCATGTCAAATTGGAGCTTGCCATCACCGTACGGCCGCCAAAGCACCCCTCATGTGCCCCTACGTGCGCCTCTAAGAGTGACCACGCACCAGCAGTAGGGGCGGGTGCACATATGCTACCATGCACCTGTGCCACAGTAGACTCCGCTCACCAGGGTGCACCGCAGCCTCTATGCACCGCACCACACTGAATCCTGCTCACTAGGGTGCATGATGCATGTCGAATAGTGATGCAGTTTAGAGCAAGTATACACATCAAACAAATAATAAAGTGATAGAGTAAAGTGTCGAACCCACGAGGATTGGATCAATATATACAAAGTTATCGTACTTAAGAGAGGTTGAGCAAGTATTTGTTTGATGATGATTTATCAAAACTAAATGCAAATAAAGTAAAGTAGCTATGATCAAGATAAACAGATGATGCGGTAAACAACAGATAATTATGGAAGTTGGGTTTATTGCCTAGGAATCATGCTTGATTCTTATTTCAATGCTATAGCGACTGGAAATACATGTCTACGTAAACCATTAAGATTTTTATCTATTCAATAGGATTTTCTAATGAACTTCTAACTCTCTCGATGCCTAGAAGTTGATAACAACAAAGCTAAGGTAATACATGTCTGCGTGAACCCTAACAAATTTATTATTTGTTTAAGTTCTCCTTATTAGTCATTGAAACCCTAAACTTATGTCTAAGTCAAATTAAGACTAAGTTAACAGCTTAACCTCACTGTTCACGTTTGTTTTATCTAACTTTCTCGATATTAAGCCAGAGATCAATAGTTAAAAGGTCTTTCTCGATAGCTCTTACAATAACTATGCATAAAGGACGATGAACAAAATAGATAAAGTAAAAGAACTTTAGCATTAAAACAAAGTATTCAAAACATAAAATCCTATAAAGAAATAAACCCAACTAAGAGTATTTAGCTCATGTCTGACCCTAAAACATCCATAATACAAACAATTAAAAACATAGTAGTTTATCAAGCAAAGGATAGAAAAGGGTCAAGCGTCATCGATGATCTTCTCTAAGCATTCTAAATGTTGTTGTAGGTCCCACACTCTTTTAGCCTCTCTCGATAGCTTCCATCGTGTGGAGGCTCTTCTACCACTTCGACTCCAATGGTTCTCCGTTGGCTAAAGACTAAGGGTTGTGTCTGTGATCGAGCTCTCTTTAATTGTAGGACAAGTCTCCTTTATATAGTCAGAGAAGCAGAGTTTCATAACCCTAAACTGCATGCAACCTCCTTTAAAAGATCTTGATTTCTCGCTATCTTTAATGAGTTCCGTATCTAAGGAAAGTCCACATAGGTAAAAGGTATATTTATCTCTAACTCTTTTTTGCTTCGGCAGCTCCACCCGAGAGACCTGCTATCTTTCTGCTCCAGCATTCCTCCAGCTCCAATAGATCATGCACATGCACCATAAAAACACTACCTTTCCCATTAAAAGCACCAAAGTATATAACAATTAAGAGCAGGCAGTGTAACTCCCTAACTACATGCAAACTACTCCTAAATGCAACTAAATGAGCTTAAACACAGGCAAAAGCTAAGCTAAAAGGGTATGCAAAACAGCTTATTTACACACTCGTCAAATACCCCCAAACTTAAATTGTTGCTTGTCCTCAAGCAATTTTATATAAACATGAAAAATAAAAACATAAACAACCCATCGTTTCCAAGGTTCCAACCAAGCTATGATAACAATAATTCCAAGACATATTGCAGCAGTAATTCATTCATCAACTATTTTAATGAGATGCAATGCATTAGAGCTCACAGTTTTGTTCCAAGGTCGATTCTACTATAGGTGCAGTGGATGATATGTCACATGCACTCATCAGTTAATAGCCTTATAAAAATTTAAGGATTGCTCTCTTTTATTTCCCTGACATACTCTTTTTTATGCATAATAATGTATTTTGTTCATTCTTTTTAAGTTTATAAACTGTATCATTGGGCTCAGCTTATGACGACTACTCTTCGGACCTGAAGATGGAGTAGAAAAAACAGCCCATCCCAGAGCCCTATGAGCAGAGTCATCCTGTGAAGACTTTCATTCACTCTTATGACAGCACTACCATTCATACCAGGTAAAGTTAAATGGAGCAAACACAGCTCACCTAGTGTACTATGGTAGCAAGATGCATAGAAGAGTGTCCCTCAATAGTTTTGCCTATGGCATCGAGTTATCAATTAATTTTCATTATTTTCTCATTTTTCTGGGAGTTCAAATAAGCCTTTAATTGCTACATTGAGCATTCAGTTCAATTACAATTATTATGCTTTGGCATCAGAGAGTCGACCTAGAATTTCCCTAAAGTTTCTTAAGCTTTTAAAAGGCATGCAACATGTGAATTAAAAGCTACAACAGTTTCAACACTAGGTTCAAAACATGAAAGCTCTTAACACATTGCAAAACATTAAACATAGATTAATCATATGAAATCATGATCAACCGTCTTGAGGTCACATCTTTAAGACTTGTGAAATCTGCCCAACTTATGTTTCCAATGATCGTAAAGAAGTGTGATTCTGCATGATAGATTGTTGGTTTTCTGCTTGCCCATTGGTTTGTGGGCAATATGCCGTGGCAATCTTGTGAGATACACCAAAGCGTTGTAACATTTTGGCGATGAGTTTGTTGTCGAAGTGCTTGCCTTCATCATTGATAATTGCTCTCGGCATCCCAAACCGTGTAAATATGTTTTTCTGCAAGAATCGTTGCACGGTCTTGGAATCGTTGTTGGGAACTGTAGCTGACTCAACCCATTTAGACACATAGTCGACAGCAAGTAGAATGTAGAGGTTGCCGAATGAAGATGTGAAAGGTCCCATAAAATCAATCCCCCATACATCGCACAATTTCACCTCGATGATGTTTTGGAGCGGCATGTCATGTCGTCTAGAGATATTGCCTGTCCTCTGGCAACGATCACATTGCTTGTAAAACACTTGGGCATCTTTGTACAGTGTTGGCCAATACAAACCGGATTGCAAAACTTTAGCCGCGGTACGTGTTCCTCCAAAATGTCCTCCATAGGGTGAAGAATGGCATTTCCAGAGTATGTTCTGTTACTCCTCTTTAGGGACACATCGGCGTATAACATGATCTGCACATTGTTTAAATAAAAGAGGCTCGTCCCAAAAGTAATGCTTAGCATCATAGCGGAACCGCTTCTTCCCTTGGTGAGTAAGGCCATAAGGTAAAATACCACAAACAAGGAAATTAACTAAATCCACATACCAGGGTATTGTCGAGGCATGTGTTACCGTGGCAACTGCTTCCATGGTTGCCAAGGCGTGCGCATCTAGAGTTGCCGCGGCATGCGCGTCAAGGGTTGCCAAGGCGTGCGTATCTGGAGTTACCGAGGCGTAGGGGTTGTCGAGGCGTGCGTATCCATGGTTGCTGAGACAACTAACAGTTGCTCATCCGGGAATGCATTACATATCTCTAAATCAGCGTCCTCCTCCCTATTGCATTCTAAGCGTGATAAGTGATCGGCCACTTGATTTTCTGTTCCTTTCATGTCCTTAATTTCAATGTCAAACTCTTGTAAAAGTAATATCCAATGAATCAAACGAGGTTTGGCATCCTTTTTAGCAAATAGATACTTAATTGTCGAATGGTCTGTATGAACAATTACCTTTGTACCAATCAAATAGGATCAAAACTTGTCAAATGTGAAAACTACGGATAGTAAATCTTTCTCTGTTGTTGTGTAATTCACTTGAGCATGATTAAGAGTTTTACTAGCGTAGTATATCACATGAAAGGTCTTACCTATGCATTGTCCTAAGACTGTTCCTACCGCGAAATCACTTGCATCACACATGAGCTCAAAAGGTAGCGTCCAATCTGGTGGAACGATAATGGGTGTCGAGGTAAGCTTTTCCTTTAGGGTTTCGAATGCTTGGGTGCAAGAATCATCAAAATTGAAGGCTTTATCCCGTTCAAGCAAATTGCACAAGGGTTTAGTAATTTTAGAAAAATTATGAATGAACCTCCTATAAAAACCTGCATGTCCAAGAAAGCTTCGAATTCCTTTAACCGAACTTGGTGGGGGGTAATCTCTCGATCACGTCCACCTTGGCTTTGTCTACTTCAATTCCCTTGGATGAAATCTTGTAGCCGAGCACTACTCCTTCATCTACCATAAAATGGCACTTCTCCCAATTAAGGACTAAATCGGTTTCTTCACATTTTGCCAACACCTTCTCTAAATTGCCGAGGCAGCTGTCGAAGTCATTACCAAAAATGAAAAAATCATCCATGAAGATCTCAAGGAAGTATTCGACCATGTCTGAAAAGAGTGTCATCATGCATGTTTGGAAGGTTGCCAGGGCATTACACAATCCGAATGGCATCCTTCGAAAAGCATAAGTACCGTATGGGCATGTGAAGGTTGTCTTTTCTTGATCTTCTGGTGTTGTGGCAATTTGATTGTAACCTGAATAACCATCAAGAAAACAATAAAAGGGTTTACCTGCAAGACGGTCAAGCATTTGATCAATAAAGGGTAATGGGAAGTGATCTTTCCTAGTGGCTTTGTTTAGCTTTCGATAATCCATACAAACCCTCCAACCGGTCATAGTCCTGGTTGGAATGACTTCATTGTTTTCATTACTTATAATCGTTATACCTCCCTTTTCCAGTACAATTATACCGGACTTACCCATGTACTATCAGAGATAGGGTATATGATGCCAGCGTCAAGCCACTTGATGATTTCTTTCATTACAACCCCTTTCATGGCATGATTCAGTCTCTTATGGGCCTCAACCGAAGGTTTGTGATCATCTTCCAACAAAATCTTGTGCATGCACACTGCCGGGATAATTCCTTTCAAGTCGGCAATTGTCCACCCTATTGCCTTCTTGTGTAGCATCAACATTTTGGTCAGCTTCTTTTCCTGCTCATGTTGTAACTTAGAGGAAATAATTATAGGCAATGTATTATCGGTTCCCATGTAAGCATATTTTAGTTGCTCTGGCAACTGTTTCAACTCAAGAATCGGTGGTTGTTCAATAGAGGGCTTTTCGAGCTTACCTTCATTACCTGAGTAATCCAGTGGTTCAAAGTATGTACCTGGTCGATTGACTAACCAATTTGCCTCTTCTTGTTGTTTCACGTCGATCAGTTCTTCATACTCCTCAGGTTCCTCTTGATCGGCAATGTAGTTGCCGAGGCAACTAAATTCCTCGTCGAAGTTAAACTCTATCGTGGCATGAAAAAGTTGGCATTCTTCTGGATCATCGGCATGCCTTAGGGTTTGGAACACATTTAGTTTAACTTGCTGGTCATTCACCCTCATTTTGAGTTCTCCCTTTTCAACATCGATCAAGGTTCTCTCTGTTGCTAGGAAGGGTCTCCCGAGAATGATAGGTGCATGTTCATCTGCTTTACAATCCAAAACAATAAAGTCAGCGGGAAAAATAAATTTATCAACTTTTACCAGTATGTCTTCGATTTTTCCCTCTGGATGCACATTGCATTTGTCGGCTAGTTTCTGGAAAACCGATTTAAGCATCAAGTTTATGCTTGCTCCAAGGTCACATAATGCTTTCCCGACATAGTGGTTTTCGATGGAACATGGTATTGTGAAACTTCTGGGATCCTTCAACTTGGGTGGCATGCGATTGTACAACATGGCCATGCATCCCTCTGTTGCGGCAACTGTTTCAAACTCTCCTAGCCTTGTTCTCTTGGACACAATGTCTTTCAGAAACTTGGCATAGTTTGGCATTTGTTCAATCGCCTCAACCAATGGAAAGTTGATGTGGACTTGCTTTAGGATATCAAGAAACTTCTTGAATTGATATTCTTGCTTTTGTCGCTTCAACCTCTGTGGGAATGGTGGTGGAAGTTAGATATCTTCGATCCTTTCATTGGTCTGGAACCTGATTGATGGCATTGCCAGGACAACTAGAGTTGCCGAGGCATTGTCAACTGGGGTTGCGTGGTGTGCCTATCGTTGGTTGCCGTGGCATATTTATCGCTGGTTTTCGAGGCATGCTTACCGTTGGTTGCCGCGGCAATTCCTGGTTCAGCATCTGAGGCTTTGTCGCTGAGTTCGTCTTGATCTTTTGTGGAGTTTTGTTTGATGAGCGAGATTGAGCCTCTTTAAGTTGTTGGCCACTTCTAGTGGTGATCGCCTTACATTGCTCATGGCCAGTCCCTCTTGCGACTTCAGTATCACTAGGTAAACCTCCTTGTGGTCTAGTATTCAGGTTTTGAGCAAATTTTTCGACTTGATTTTCCAATGATTTGATTGTTGCCTCTTGGTTTTGCAATCTCATCTCGGTCCTGTTAATAAAAGCATGAGTTCTTTTTATGAAGTTACTATTCTCAGCCATATAAGATTTAGTTTTCAACATAAAAGCATTGAGAGAATTTTCTAAAGAACTAGATGTTGTCGGTTGTTGCTGCAGCAACTGTTGCCGTGGCATGTTTTGCTAAAATCCCGATGCTTGTGCATTCTGATTGTTCTGGTTTAGAGCATTGTTGGGATTACTCCATGAAAAATTTGGGTGCTTCTTCCAAGCTGGATTGTATGTATTGGTCATCACATTGTTGTTTCGGTTGTAATTCCCCACATAAAAGCTGGATTCTGGATTCTGCATACATTCAGAAGAATCATGGTTACCACCACATAACTCACAAAAGGAATCCATTACCTTGAACTCATGTGTGTTGTTTGGTTTCTGCATGTTCTAGACCATCTTAGTTAGAGTGGCCAATTGTGCCGAAATTGAGTCTGATGATCCCAGTTCATGTATTATGGCTTGGTGTCTATCTCCTCCTCTTCTAGCAGATGGGAATTGATAATCATTCTTGGCAAGCCTGTTTAGAATTTGCATTGCTTCCTCCGGCGACTTATCTAGGAGTATGTCGTTTGCCGAGGCATCTAGCATCATCCTTGTTGGTGTATTCACAGCGTTGAAAAACATTGTTACTTGCGTCCACACTGGGAATCCGTGTATGAGGCATTTGTGTAGAACTCCTACAATTATCAATTGTGTTTTACTTTTATAGTGCGATAACTAAAGCAAAGTGTCCCAAACCAATCCCTGTGGAGACGATACTCGATACTCAAATCACTTTATTACTTGCGACGTGTATACTTGCACCGTTTGCATAGCACCCAATATGCACAACAAGTTTTTGTCGCCGTTGTCGGAGATTAGCAATTGGTGTTAGTTGTTTTTGTTATTGCATTTTTTCTCTTAGTTTTACTAACTTTTCTTTTTGTTTGTTTTATCAAAAAAATTAGGTGTGCTACAAGTTAAGGGACATCAACATGTCAGGAAATAAAAGCCGATCTATTCGAGAGTTGATGTTGGAAGATATGAATCAATCCAATCAAGAGTTTCTTGCACCCTTCGATGATTACCTATATCAACCGAGAAAAGCATATACTGTGGAAAACTCGTGCACTTGTTGTGGAGAACATCATGTGTTTGAAAATTGCCCTCACATTTTCAGTGCATATGACTACATGGAGAACCATAGATGGAACTAGCACCAAAATCCTTCATGGTATGATCAAAAAGCTCAAATTTTTTTTACCATAACAATTTTGTTACAGCAATAGACATGGCTCGGCAATGTAGTCCTTATCAGCAGCCTAGTGTCACGGCAACAGATATGCCATGGCAATGTAGTCCTTTTCAAGAACATTCCAATTCCTTGGAGGAAACGTTGCTAGCTTCCTTGGCTAAACTTGACAGATCAATTGAAGAGATTCGAGAGCTATCAAAGAAAATGGATGCATGGATAGCTCAGCGGGATGCAACCGTGGGGGATTCAGAAGATCAATGAGGAGATCCACATATGCCTTGGATAACATGCACCAACAATCCATTCCTGGGGATACTGACGTCCCAAGGCAAGATGATAAGGAGCAATGCGAAGAGAGGTCCCTGATGTGTGGGGAACAACTAGAACCTCCAAGTCAAGAGGATGCCAATGAGAGAGACTGCCCAACACATGATGAACCTGAGCAACAAATTGCCTCGGCAATGATTGAGGAGCCTGAACAGAGCAACGCCGCGACAACATACTGAGAGGCTGATAAGAGTAATGCTATAGCTGACTGCTCGCATCCACCTTTGCCACGGCAATTGCACGACCACATGCAAGATCAACGAGATGACAATACTTTGCCAATGGAATATGAGCAGGTGATGGTTGAACCTTTTGAATTCTTTAAAATCTCACCTCCTCCATTGCAGGTATTCTTTGAGGAACCGACGCTGGTAGATTTGAAGCCATCAATGATGGATATGTTTGAGAAGCCTAAAGAAAACGGTGTTTGGACTCATGAAGCTTTTCATAAAACTGGTTTTTCCCTTGACTTACAGTGAATTTTGGCAACTGATTGCCACGGCAATTGGCTTGAGCAGCAATTGTCATGACAACGAAAACTACATCCAACCATGATAGAGGACAATGAGATTTGTTGCGTGTAATAAGTGCTCTGCAATTGTGCAAGTGTACACGTCGCAAGTTATATAAAATATATCGTCTCCACAGAGATTGGTGCCACTTCAAGAATCTAATCTCGTGCACTGTAAAAAAGTAAAAACAGAAGTAGAAGATTGTAGGAGTTTTAACTAACAACTAAACTAAGAAAGCAAATAAGTAAAAGAAGATGTAATCTAATGAGAGAGAATAGGCCAGGTTATCGTGAGTTTAGGTGTGATAGCCGATTGGATCGTCTTGGTAAAAGAGTGCAAAGGCAACTCAGTTGCCATGGCAACCTGCATAGCAGGGTTGCCTTGGCAACTAATCGATGGTTGTTTGGGCGACTAGCTGGGCAACTACTCGGGCGGCTGGGCAACAATTTTAAGGTTCGGCGGAGCGTTCTTCGATGGTTTCTTCTTATCCCTAAGTCAAAACTCTAGCTATTTTTGCATGCCTTGATAATACATCCATGCGTGAATCAATGGTGAACAACAACCAATCTTGCGCTCTTCTTAGCCGTTGAAATCCTTAACTTATCCCTAAGCCGGATTAATCTTCACCATCAATAGATTGCATAAAGACCATACTCATTCGTTTCTTGAATCTAACTCTCCCGATGTTAGATAAATAGATGAAGTTACGAGATCCTCTCCCAATTCACTCGCAAACAAGAATAAGAACCAAGAATGAGTAAACCTTGAATTGAAAGTGCAAACTCTTATTACCTAAACAAAATCCAATTGTTTTTTGTTTCTCACAACCACAAAACACAATAACCTTAGCCAAGTAGATTTAGTTCATGGCTAGGTTCCAAAGAAACACAAAACAAAGAATTCCTAGCATAAACCAAATGGAACAAGAAAGAAAAAATGAAGAATGGTTGAGCCTTGTCGATATTTCCCCCTTTGATCTTGTCGAAATCTCCCTTGCTCTTTGTCAAAAATTATCTCTTCTCTCCCCCTTGGAGTTGACGGCATGGTCTTTAATTTATAGGGCTAGGTCAAAGTCTTTTTTGAGGAGAAAGTTAAGTTGGAATTTGAGGAGAAAGTTAAGTTGGAATTAAATTATCTTTAAAGAATATAATTCTTTATTATATTTAAATTCCTTCTAGAACTTCTCATATCTTCTTGGGATTTAATTTCTCTTTAACCTCTTCATGGAAATCAAACTCCTTTAGGATTTAACTTTGCTCCACGTCGTCTTGGGCTTATCTAGTCATCAATTTCGACTACCATGTCATCTTATTCTTTGTCGAAAATTGCCTTGGCAACTAGCTCGGCTTCTCCTTCATGCATTGCCCTAACAACTAGCTCGGTATCTCCTTCATGCATTGCCCTGGCAACTGGTTCCAGCCTTGCTTTGGTAAGTGATTCTGCATACACACACAAAACACACCAAAACAGTATCTTTTTCCACAAAATTAAGCAAAATATGAAATCAAGCTTGTCCACCAAGGAAACAATGCAAACATGCATGAATGACTAATAATGCAACTAATATGAGCCTAAGTCTAACAATAATATGAGTAAAAAGGGTAATAAAAATAGTGCTTTTGAACACTTATCAAGATTGAGGTAATTAAATGGTTGGATGTTGATATAATTTTTCCTAATAATATATTCATGCCTTCAGGAATAGTAGCAAGGTGGAAGATGTGCATGGATTACAAGGGAACATGAAAGAAAGACACCTCCACCATGGTAACGCAAAAGGGAGTAGTGGCAAGCACATTGGCCAAACTCTTTTTGGGCAATATTATCACTCGATGGAGGGTGCGGATGGACTATAAGAAGTATCGGAAACCACCCTCCTCAAGTTTTCTCAGATATGCAGTAACATTAGAAGATGCATGAAAAATGCTCTTTCTAAGAATTTTTAATTTTTAATTTTTTTATATTTGGAACTTTATTTTATTTTCGGTTATTTTTGTTCTTTATTTATTTTTGGAATTTTTAGGAGATATTTTATTTTTCTTCATTATCTTTAGTTTCCAGGTTTTCTTTGTTTTCTTTTCTTTTCCACAACAAGACTCACAACCACCAAGCTAAGGAAATTCCCTGCCGACTACTTGCCACAGCAACCGCAATAGAGCATGCCCCGGCAACTACCTCAGCAGTTGCCACGGCAACAGAAACTGGCGATGCCCAGGAAACAACAATGGCTTCGGTAACTACTGATGCCCAAGCAAGTGAACCTGCCTCGGCAAACATGGATAAAATCAAAGCAATGCTTTTCACGCGGTACCAGCCACAAGCATTCAACCACCAACCAGAAAATGAATCAAGCAAACGGCACGAAGGAAACTTATCACTCGAGGTGATGACCTCTTCGACTAACTCATTCATTTAGTTTCTTTTAAATTTTGTTTCACTTTTACATGTATTGAGGACAATGCTTCTCTCGAATTTGGGGGGTGTTGGTTTCTAGTTAGTTTCATGTTTAGTTGCATTCATCTTTAGCAATCACATATAGGTTGCATATGTTACTTGCCATGCCTTCAATTGGAATTAATTGCTTAAGACTTGTTGAATATCCAATGATGAATTTTTGCCACTGTACTTAATTGAAAGAACCTTTAATTTTAGGATTGCATGAAAAGAACTTAGAATTTTACTATGACGCTGATTTTTTTTACACGGTTGTGGCTTGTTGATTGAAAGAAACTTAGTGAACTTAGGTTGCTTAAAATTTGGGTAAATTTAAAATTGAAAATTAAAAGTTAAATTCTTGCTAGAGGTGCCCGAAACTGGCTCTAGTAGTTAATGCACATTAAAGAATCGCTAGAGGTGCCCGAAATTGGCTCTAGTGAAAATAAAAATAAATGCACCGGTAATTAAATTGATAAAAGCCTATTGTTCACATTGAATCTTGAAAATCAACTTGTACACAACTCCGCACACGCATTGTCACGAGCATTATAGTTTGATTTCGGGTAATTTCTGTGCTATCCAAAAAATTAAAAGGTGATCATACTTTGTGCCACGGTTCCGAGGTTTGAATTCAAGTTTGAAGCATGTCTTTGATGATTAAAGTCTTGCCAGGTAATTGTTAGTTTGCATTGCTTGAGGACAAGTAATAGTTTGAGTTTGGGGGTGTGTTAAGTGTCTAAAAGTACTATTTTACTCACACTTTTATTCATATTATTGCTAGACTTAGGCTCATATTAGTTGCATTATTAGCCATTCAAGCATGTTTGCATTGTTTCCTTGGTGGACAAGCTTGATTTCATATTTTGCTTAATTTTTGTGGAAAAAGATACTACTTTGGTGTTTTTGTGTGTGCAAAATCAGTTGCCAAAGCAAGGCTGGAACCAGTTGCCAGGGCAGTGCATGGAGATGCCGACGCAGTTGCCAGGGCAGTGCATCATGGAGATGCCGACGCAGTTGCCAGGGCAATTGTCGATAAGGGATAAGATGATATGGCAGTCAAAATTGATGACTAGATAAGCCCAATATGACGTGGAGCAAAGTTAAATCCCAAAGGAGTTTGATTTCCATGAAGAGGTCAAAGAGAAATTAAATCCCAAAAAGATAGGAGAAGATCTAGAAGGAATTTAAATATAATAAAGAATTATATTCTTTTAAAGTATTTAATTCCAACTTAACTTCCTCCTCAAAAAGGACTTTGACCTAGCCATCTCCTATTTAAAGGAGACCAAGCCGTCAAACTCAAAGAGGGCAAGGGGGAGTTCGATTGAAGAGGGGAGTTTCCAAAGAGGGGGAGAGTTCGATTAAAGAGGTGAGTTTCCAAAGAGGGATGATCGATTTCTTCTTCTTCTTCTTTGCTTCCATTAGATTCATGGTTTGGGGATTATTCTTTGTATATCTTTTGAACCCAACCATGAACTAACTTGATTGGTTGGGGTTATTGTGTTTTTGTGGTTGTGAAATCTTTTGGATTTTGTTTAGGTTTTTGAGTTGCAATTCAATTTTAAAAGTTTGTTCATTCTTGGTTCATAACATTGGTTGCAAGAGAATTGGGAGAGGATCTCGAAATTCAATCAAACATTTATCTAATATCGGGAGAGTTAGATTCAAGAAATGAATGAGCATGGTTTTCATACAAACGGAAGTTGGTGAAGACTAATTCAGCTTAGGGATAAGTTACGAATTTCAACGGGTAAGAGGAGTGCAAGATTGGTTGTTGTTCACCCTTGGTTCACGTAGGGATGTATTATCAAGACTTGTGCAATTAACAGTATTTTTCGTTAGGGATAACGAGGTATCATTGAAGAACGCTTCGCTGAACTTTGGAAGTGAATGCTCAATTGCCCAGGCAATCGACCCATTTTTAATTGCCCAGGCAATCGCGGGAGCATTGCCCAGGCAATCTGATCAGACAACGTGGGGGAATTGCCCTGGCAACCGACCAGGCAACACGGCAGAATTGGCCTGGCAATCAACCAGGCAATTGCAACCAAATTGCCCTGGCAATCGACTAGGCAATCGTAACAGAATTGCCCTGGCAATCCGGCTACTACTCAATAACCACGACAAACCATTCGATCATCACTCCACAACTCACGATAACCTGGCCTATTCCCTCTCATTTGATTACATCTTTATTTTATTTAATTGCTCTTTTATTTTATTCGTTAGTTAGAACTCCTACAATTATCAATTGTGTTTTTACTTTTATAGTGCGATAACTAAAGCAAAGTGGCCCAAACCAATCCCTGTGGAGACGATACTCAGATCACTTTATTACTTGTGACGTATATACTTGCACCGTTTGCGTAGCACTCAATACGCGCAACACCCAGCAATGGCGCAAAAAACTTGATGCTTGTCGAATAGTGATGCACTTTAGAGCAACTATACTCATTGATCAAGTAATAAAGTGATAGAGTAGAGTGTCGAACCCACGAGGGTTGGATCAATAAATACGAAGTTATCATACTTAAGAGAGGTTAAGCAAGTATTGTTTTGATGGTGATTTATCAAAACTAAATGCAAATAAAGTAAAATAGCTATGATCAAGATAAACAGATGATGCGACAAATAATAGATAATTATGGAAGTTGGGTTTATTGCCTAGGACTTATGCTTGATTACTTATTTCAATGCTATAGCGACTGGAAATACATGTCTACATAAACCATTAAGATCTTTATACATTCAACAGATTTTCTAATGAACTTCTGACTCTCTCGATGCCTAGAAGTTGATAACAACGAAGCTAAGGTAATACATGTTTGCGTGAACCCTAACAACGCTATTATCTGTTTAAGTTCTCTTTATTAGTCATTGAAACCTTAAACTCATGTCTAAGTCAGATTAAGACTAAGTTAACAGCTTAGCCTCACTATTAATCAACAGATCAATAGTTAAAAGGCCTCTCCCGATAGCTCTTACAATAACTATGCATGAAGGATAATGAACAAAATAGATAAAGTAAAAGAACTATAGCATTAGAACAATGTATTTAAAACATAAAATCCTATAAAGCAATAAACCAAACTAAGAGTATTTAGCTCATGCATGATCCTAAAACATCCATAATAAAAACAATTAAAAATATAGCAGTTTATCAAGAAAAAGATAGAAAAGGGTCAAGCGTGCTCGACAATTTTCTCCAAGCTTTCCAACTGTTGTTGTAGGTCCCGCACTCCTTCAGCCTCTCTCAATGGCTTCCATCGTGTGGAGACTCCTCTAGCACTTCGATTCTGGTGGTTATCCGATAGCTGAATACTAAAGGCTATCGTCTGTGATCGAGTTCTCTTTAATTGTAGCCCAAGTCTCTTTTATATCAGCGGGAAAGCTAGAGTTTCATAACCCTAAAGCGCGCGCAACCTCCTTTAAGATGATCTTGCTTTCCTACTATCTTTAATGAGTTTCATATCTAAGAAGAGTCAACGTAGGTCAAAGGTAGATTTATCTCCAACTCTTCTTGCCTCGCCAGCTCTAACCGAGAGATTTGTTATCTTTCTGCTCCAGCATTCCTCCAGCTTTAATAGATCCTGGCATGCACCACAAAACACTACCTTTCCCATTAAAAGCACCAAAATATATAACAATTAAACACAGGCAATGTAACTCCCTAACTACATGCAAACTACTCTTAAATGAAAATAAATAAACTTAAACACATGCAAAAGCTAAGCTAAAAGGGTATGCAAAACAGGTTATTTACACATTCGTCAGTGCATCATAGCTCCCTGCACAGTGCCACATCAAATCACGTCCCGTAGGTGCACCGAAGCTCCCTTGCACTAGCTCTGCACCAAATCGCCAAAGTTGACCAGGAATTGACTTTTTTGAGAGACCCTAATTGGGGGTTTCAACGTCCTAAGTCCATTTTTGCAGCCCGTTTCACCAAATTCAAACATGGTAAGCTATTTTTATGTATTTGACCTTGAGAATTTATTAGTGAATGCATGAAATTAATGTATTTTGTATTCGTATTTACATAAGGATTATTAGGGCTCGAATACCGGATTAAAATGAGCATTGGGTTAAGGTTAGTACACCTCAAACTTTGAATACTTCATGAGCATCATAAATATAATTGTCTTGCTCGTTAGTGTTTGTAAAATAGGTAGACGAAAAATAAGCATGCATAGAGACCGGTATATTGAGACTTGATATTTATGTGATGCAAGATGACGTTGAGAATATTGTGAGACTCGTATGAGCTTTAGAGACTGTGTAGGGTCATTTGGATATTTCCTATAATTATTTAATGATAGATTAATTTATATGTTGTGATGTTTAGGTGCTAGTGTATAAAATTTTCATGTTTCATGGAAATTATACCTAAGAGAATAATATTCGTAAATATTCGATTAAATGACTATAAAGTCAATAATTGATATTAAATGATTAAATGTGTTAGTAAACAAACCCTAATGACTTTCATAAGCTTTAGGGATCGAATAAAGCGTTGTAATGTTGTATTTTGCAGAAATGGTACAAACCTGTGAATAGGGTATTGGTACGGTCATACGCAATTGGGGGTCGTATCGTTACAGGTCGACTCGCACCGGTACTTGTGGAAATTTAAGATTTCTAGTAAGCAACTTTAGTATTGGTATGTGTGTGAGTATCGATACCCGAGGGTACCGTACAGTGGCGGATCTAGATATATTTTTGAGGGTGGACACAAGTCAAAATATCTTTGAGGGTAGGCACAAGTCAAAAAATTCTCAAAATTTCTGGGTTGGCACAAGTCATAAAAATTTAAAAATTTTAAGGATTAATTTATAAAAAATTTAATAAATCAAATCCAAATGTGTGAACTTTAAAAAAGTTCAGGGTGGGCACGGGCTCACCCACCTTTCCTCATACATCTGCCACTGGTACCATATCGATACTCGTATTCGAGTACTGGTACCCGAAAAATTGAATAACCTATAAATGCTAATTAAGAAATGGAAATTGATGGGTATGATTAATGCCTAAATTAATGGGATAATATGGATTAATGAAACTAATTAAGGAGAATAATTGTGTACTCCTCCATAATGAATTAAGAACTCAATAATGTAAAATTAATGATGTTTTAAGGATTAGCAGCAATAGGGGATCCTCGGGATCGCATTGCTTGCATGTTTAAAAGGCATTTGATTTGTAGAGTCATTGATTGGTGGGATCCGAATACCCAAAGAGAGTCTTGCAACACCATGGTTAGAGATACCGAATGAAGGTTACTGATGTTGTGTAACCTGGGCCTCATTCGAAGATACTCGAGGGGGGATTCCTAGTATAGGTGTATGTTTCGATGTTGTGTGACCCGACCTCACCCAGGGTGTATGTTTCGATGTTGTATGACCCGGCCTCACCTAGAGTGTACGTTCTCGAGGCTGTATGACACCGGGCTTCACTCCAGGTTGTTGTATGATATGTGTGCTTTTGCCTAGATGATCTGATGAGATCTCAGGTATGGTTGGACTTTGTGCACCATGTATGATGATTTCTATGATGTTAGCATGTTTTTAGGCGACTAGCGGTAGCGCCACGTATTTATTTATCTCTCCTTATTGCTCGTACTAGCTTTCATGCTTATGATTAGCATGAAGTATAGTCGAGTAAATGTGTACCAATAAGCTTTGTAAGGTCAGTGTTCAGAATTGTTGTTTTCGTGCGTTGGTTGGTATATTAATTGAGAGCTCAAGAGCATGATGAATTCGGGATTTCAGCAAGCAATGATATCCAGAGTATGACTATTATATTTAGCGAGCTGAGTATTCGTAGGACCTTACGTGACCGAGTCTGTAACTTTATTTTTAAATATTATTTTGATATACAATGTATAAACGTGGAGATCCTATTTTTTTTATCAAAACTTGGAGATCTTATTTTGTAAATTGATTATGTTGTTTATTTAATTATATGAAGTATTGGGTGCTTCAATGTTTTAAATAAAGGCTAAATCTATAGTTTTAAAATGAAACTTTTTGGCGGATTTTTGGGTGACACAAATAAATACTAATAAATTTATTTTGCTGAAAAAACGAGCATAATACAAGCATGCATATGTATAAATTATTATTGTATTGTTCCGATTTCATTTTTCTTAAAATAACTCATGTTCGAGACATAGATGTAGGGGCACCACCCTTCCAAAGTTTCTCTAAATACATAATTTTAATTATATTCATCAAATACATGCTCACCGAAAATAGAATACACAAAACAGTACCGTCGATAAAGTTAGATACATTTACTTGCCAGAAAATGCAGATCGTATTTGTTCTTTTTGTCCAAATACAAACTTATCCTTTGGAGATGATGTCTTCCGCAGCATCTCTACAATAGAAATTTTGCTTGTTATCTGAATGCATATTAGCTTTTTAACTAAACAATAAACATACAACAAGCACAATTGTCATATTAGCCAAGACAAGAACTAAACCAATATGCACACTCAAATTAGACTGGAAATTAAGTTAACGATATGAAAAGCATTACGTACCTCGCTTCCTTTCAAGTTCTTGGTCAAGCTCCTCCTTCCACCTCTTTTGTCTCTCCGAAAAGCTAATGCTGCAATGCCATTCGCAAGATTAGAGAATAAGGCATGAAACTTTACATGCAACCACAAGGTAAAACAGTCTACAAAAAAATATTAACCAACCTAGGACTAATAGTTTCCTGCTGGGCATTGAGCCCTTTCCATTCCCCAACAGGTGGTTGAATTTCTTGTAAAGTCCGATCGCGAACACCAACAGCATTTGAAAAATGATTCTTATGACCCTTTGGGCTAACTGTGTTGGCAGCATCAGCAACTACCGAGAGTCTTCTGCTAGGCAGCTGCTTGGGTGACCTGCTTTTAGGAGGTAAGCTCAAAATATTTTCACCATCTGCAGTTCCAACAGAAGTTGGAAGACTACCATTCAACGTGTTGTAAAACTCTTCATACAGAGGAGATTGCAGCTTCTTTAGTTCCACAGCCTGGTGAAATGATAATACAAAATTAGTGTCTCTCAAGGGAAACAAAATAAAAAAATGAACCAATCAATCATCCATAAAAGAAAGATTATTGTATTTGTAAAACAAAGCATACCTTTTCATCCAGAAAAACTCTAATTTTTGACTCTGTAACTTCATCATCGGCTGCTGGCATTCCACACAGAAAAGTGAAGTCATTCTCCTCCATAGCAGACATTCCAAGAGTGCCAGCAGCTTCAATTGTTCCACCTAAGGACAAGTTTACTCCACTTCGTCTTAGCTCGGAAATTTGATCAAATTTGCATAGCCAATCTTCAGTAGGTTCACACATGGGATTAAAACTCTGGTGCAAATAAATAATTAAACAATTTAATTCGAGCTAATTATAAAAATCCAACAAGAATTAGGGACTTCTAAGAAAAGTTGATTACTTTATTCAAGTTGGCAGATGCTAAAACAGAGCTGAACTTTACTGAAGCACCAAATTCAAGATCATTGTCATCTATCCGACACATGCTATTGTCACAATTGTTTTCCCTCCAATAGGTTCCTGGTTCTGAGAGTTTACCAAGATATATTGTAGAGCATCTCACACTACCCATTTCACAAACATCCTTTAAACCTATGCTTATTGACCTGATCCCAAAATTTATTCAGTGACATCAATAATAACATTCAAACCATCCATAGAAAAAATAAATAAACATAGCTCATGAAATTTGGACACATACGAGCTCTTCAGGTTAACCCCAGATGCCATGTCCAGATTTTCAGGTTCCTGATAGATTAGATTGATTAAGGAAGAGCAAAAGAATAGAAATATCATATAATAAAGCTTACTGCAATCAGACTTACCATAATTGAGCTACGAACTGCATGTTCTTGATGGTTCCCAGTCACAAACGGGTGCTGCATTTATTTTGATTAATACATTAAATTATAAGTGAGAAGAATCCTATATATGGAGTCATATCCACAGCTAAATGCATGTATTACAACCGGCATATGAATATTTTATGAAGAATTCAGGCAAAAACTGGTCAATGATTTCATATTACCTGAAGCAAGTCCGACGCAGTAGGTCTTATTTCTGGTTCTCTGGCACCAAAAGGGTTAATTAAAAAATTGAAATTATTAGGAAAAATGTTCTTGCAATTTATGCATGATTCAACTATTTCATTGACCTCTTTAAGAAAGAGAGAATGGATGGAGAAAATATGAAACTTTAAAAACACAAAAAAGATATCAAGAATGTACTTTTGTAGGCATTTTAACAAGAAGTCTTTAGCCTCAATCGAGAGATGCTCAGGGATTGGTGGATGAGATTTAGTTGTTCCAATATGGAAGAGTGCAGCAACCTGAAAGAAACACCAGATCAGCATTTAAAATAAGGAAAAATCTATCCTGATTCAGTTTATAATTAGATTATCCTTATAAATCATTCTTATGATGGTTTTCTAACAGCTTTTCAATACATACCTCCTGATATTGTTGGCTCCATGGAGGCTTTCCAGTAGCCATCTCAATTATAGTACAACCAACACTCCATATATCAGCGGAGCTAAGAAAAAGAAGACCGAAGTAGATAAGCTCTAATATCAGATAGCTAGGACTACAAGCATTAAATTTTAGTTCAATCCACGCAAGTATTTACTGCGCAAGTATATATCTTAAGAGGTTCTTGTAATGATTTATCATAAATTGTTTCTATTTTTTACCCTTTTTTTCTAAAAAGGAAGGAAAGAATTTTACAATACATGAAACAGAAAGGAATCCTGGTATATATATAACTTCCCCACTCCAGTCTCGAGAGAAATTTGATGAATTTTTTATCATTTATAAGCATTAAGTTGCACGAATTTCTTACAAGCTATGCCCAGTTTGAAGAATAACTTCAGGAGCCATCCAATATGGAGTTCCTTTCATTGATTTGGCTCCGTTTATAGTAGCCTGAAGAAGCAGAAAACCATCACTCTAAACGAATAACTTTTAGGGCATGGATGGAAAAGAATGAAAAATGGTTTTCTTACCAACTCGACAACTTTTTTGGATGCACCAAAGTCTGCAAGTTTGATACACCCCTTGTTATCCACAAGAATGTTTGCTCCCTGAATAAAAGCACAACATCATATCAAACAGATGCGTGTAACAGGCAACAGTTTTTCAACGAGAAACAAATGAAGTGTACCTTGATGTCCCTATGCACGATTCTGTTCTTGTGAAGATATTCCAGTCCCAACAAAAGTTGTTTTGTATACATTCTTATAACCTATTTTTGAGCACATTAATGAGAAAAATAAGATCACACTGTTGTTGTGGAAAAGGGGAAGAGCCAAACATTTTAAAATTTAATCACAAAACAATAACTTACAGATTCAGGGAAAGAACCAAACTTCCCCAAAAGTGAGGAAATGGATCCACCCGGTACAAACTCCAATAGAATATTCAATGAATCGTCCTCCCTTGCAGTGCCCGAATATCTCTAACAAACACAATTTAGTACTGACACTTTATGAATCACCCACATCAAAACTCAATTAGAATTACAGAAAGAACACTTACAACTATGTTTGGATGTGATAGATTCTGTAGTAGCTTCACTTCTTCTTCGAGCTCTCTAATTTGAGCCTACCCATAATCAATTAAAGAAACAGAAAAAAAAATAATGGATTGTTTTCTGATTCAATTTATAATATTAAAATTACTTTCAAAAGAACTTATAAAAAAAAATCCTTTTCTACCTGTGTTTTCTCCTTCGAAGCATTTGCCGGTATCGAAACCTTCATCAACAAAAATATAATCAAAATATTTTACAAAAAAGAAAAAGAAGTTACACACTCAATTGAGATAACTCACCTGTTTAACTGCTAGTAACTCGCCCGAGTCAAGATTCATCCCCATGTAAACACGACCGAAGGCGCCACAACCAATCAACTCGCCTTTCCGCCACCGGATGGACGGAGCATCCGTTTTTTTAACAGGAGGAAGAGCGGGAGGCGCAGGTGACTTAGCGAACAAGCCGATTCGCGATCTGCGAATGCTGGTGCCGATCTTCTCAACGAAATATCCAAGTCCTCCACCGCCATCTTCGCCAGACACTGAAGACCTAAAGACAAAGGATCGGCGAACCGATCCAACGAAGTCCTGCATCGAGAGTAAAACAATCTTTCTTTTCTTCTCCTCAGATCCGTTTGCTCAAAGATTTGGATGTTCTAGGGTTTGAGATAGAGTGAGACTCAGAACAATTTGAAAGGAGTGGGAAAACTTTTCTTTTTCTTTTTCTTTTTTTTCTTTTAGAAAAAAAAAATAAAGAAATAGCAAAATGGTGGGTACGGGGAAGATTAAAATTTCAAATATCTTGGGTTTTTTTTTCCTTTTTTAAAAAAAAGTTTCGACCGTTATGCTTATAATCAGTAGTGGATGCGCCGGGGAAAGTCGAAGAAACGGACTTCTATTTTTATGAATCCATTTTAGATCGGTTTAGTATATAGTAATTTTTATTAAATTTTTTTATAAAAATATACATTGATATCGTATCATAAAAAATATATGCCAATATAAACCATTTTCAATTTATATAAATAATAAACGAAAGTTTGAATGAAAAACTTGAAATTTCATTTTTTTTCTAATTGAATCCGTTTCTACCGTAAACACTTTTAATTTAGATTTGAACTAGTAAAATCATTGGCGGATCTATATATATTGTAGGGTGGGTCCACTGTTCACCCTTATATTTTAAAAGTTTATATATTTATTTTTAATTTTTTAATTTTTATAAATTAGTCTTTAATACTTTTAATATTTATTATTTGTGTTCACCCTGAAATTTTGGGCTTAAAGACATTACTAGGAACAATGGGTCCTATTTTTACCAAACTATGACCCAAATTCTATATTTCCCAAACTAGCACCATTACAGAGAACTCACCGCACACGCACGGCGAGTTCCAAAATAATATTATTTTTTATTCAAACTCGCCGTAGAAGTACGACGAGTTTCGAATTTTTTTTTGAAATATCTAGTTTAAATCTTAATTAAGGTGATTAACCTAATCCGAACTCGTCATAAGGGCACGACGAGTTTCAACTGGGTTAAATGTCGTCTCGTTTCAAAATAACATCGTTACTTGAAAAATATGATTATTGGTCAACGGATAGAAAAATGAAACTCGTCGTGCCAACGATAATCTTTTTCAAGTTAGGGCTTTTGTTTTTTAGTATAAATAGTAAGTTTGATGTAAAGTGTTGAGCACCTAAATATTCTTCAACCTCTTTAGTTTGAGCAAAGCGGGTAAAATTGTTAAGCCAAGATTCACAACGTTGTTCGAATGCGCGAACGAACGGCGGACACCCCGTCCCATAGATAAACACATGTACTTTATGGTGGCAAAAAACGAGGCCCAAAAAACATCCGAAGACAGTGAAAAGATGCCTAAACATCCCTATGGAAGTCATTTGAACTCCGATTCAGACACAGTTTTCTTTGAATTTCGAAATTTTGAATCAACAAATTTTTATTATAAACAAATTGATGATAAAGTTTTAAAACTTTACATATCAAAATATTGAACTTTTGTAGAATTACAATTTACTCCATATTGGCTAAAAACTTTTGTATAATTACACATTAATTACATGATTGCCCATTTCTTTGAGGCAGAGACGGTAGTGCATGAGCCACATGCCATACATTTACGAGGCTAGCACCGTCATCTAAAGGCATTTGATGCATGCGGCCTCGAGTGTAAATGCTCCTCAAGATACAGCTTTCAAAGACAGACTACACTGCGTACTTAATGTTGTAAGGAGAACTTTGTGCACATAATTGGTGCTGACAATATGAATTGTGGCAGACCCATATTGGTTAAATGGGTGGTCGTGCACGCAAGATGCCAATGCAGATAGAAGTGAGGCTGTTGATATGGATATCGACATGATAAGTGCAAAAATAGTATTGTAAGGGAATGTACAATTGGGGATGACAATATGATTTCTTCCAGCCTCATACTAGTTAAATGGGGTGGCAATGCATACCCGGAAGCATTAGTGGAGTATATAGCGTAATAACGATGTAGCTATGTACATCTAAGTGCCTGATTGTATGGCGTAATTAATGTTGTAAGAAGAACTTCGTAAAGTGAATGATTGTAACCTCCTTGACCCGATCTAGTCGCCAGAGCGAACCGAGCGAGCTACATTAGGTTTGCCGAGACAAACCCAAACAAATTACTTGAAGAACGGTCCATTTTTTCATTTTATCTTATATAAATGCATAATTAAGTCCTATGGTGATCATGCTAGCAACGGTGAAATTTACAACTCAATCGAGCATCGAATTAACATCCAAATAAACAAGAATGTACTTTAGGGACCATATTGTAAATTTTGAGAATTATGAGGACTTCAATGAATCTAAAGTTTCCAATCCTTGATTATTCAGATTTCATGCAAACCGGTTAAATTTCAACTTAAAATAATCATCCAAACTCATTAAATTGCATAATCAGTAAACAATGACTAAACTATAAAGATTCAAACTTCAAGAAACATTTTACCAGATTTAACGATCTGCGTATTGGTACAAGCCTTGTTTGTATTGCAACAGACGTATTTTAAAAAGTGGTATCTGTACGGTCGTCAAGCGTACCGATACGGGTATTCAATTTTGAAACAGAGATTTCCAGTAGCCAAATGGTGTACCAATACGGTTGCCTGTGTACCAACACTAGCCTTAATTTACAGCCTCGCGTACCGATACGGCCATAAGGTGTATCGATACGCTTGTGCAATTTTGCACAGGATTGAGCTGAGATAGGCCCTGCGTACTGGTCCTTGAGGACTCGTACTAGTACGGACTGGCCTATAATGACCTTTTGGTCAAACATATGACACTTTGACTCAATCTAACATACTTCAAACATTACTTAAACATCATATAACAAGTCTAGCAACTTTTCACGATCAAACAGGCGTGGTAGAGGGTCATACACAACATAGCATATCCAAACAAGATCCTATAGGCATGATCTCTACCCAACATGCAAAACATATCCCAACCCCTCAAAGCAAGATATTAAGCATCATACAAGTCCAAAACATCAAACGTAGGGAGTAACCAAAATAACCTCTCAATTACAACTTGGTCACATTGCCTCTTATTACTACATAGTATTTATAAACCATACTTGAAATTACTTTGCTCTTGGATTGTCCTTGCTTGCTTGTTGTCCGAAAGGTCTACTTCTCTGCATTGATGAGAAAGAAGAGTGTAAGCTTATAAAGCCTAGTGAAGGAATCTCAAAAACAATCATCAATGCATTTAAAACCATTTTATTTCCAAATAGATATTTTAAACTCATGCCAAAACACATTGGATACACGGATTTCCCAAGTGGTTCATTCGACCACTTCTCATACATCCCCGAATTGGAGCAGCCCTCAACGATTATGATGTATAAATCCACCAGCGGGAGAATTGGCACACTCTTGACACCTCGACACTCATGAGGCAACTTATTATAATGCACTTTAAACCATATGGCTAGCCAACTATATTCGATAACTTTTAATCTAGCCACTTGCCAATATGCTCTATAAAACCACATTACCTCACTGTTTTACATATGCATAAAATCAAACCAATTTCCAATACATTAAACCATTTATTCTAGTATTCTCAAAACTCATTTCATAAACCATTGGTCATACTCAATAATCAACATATATGATCATTTGTAACATCTTTCATTTCTAAAACACGCATATAACAGTAAGTAATCAAAACCATAAACATGTGCATGAGGTTGTATTTTGCGAAACCAAAAACGAGAGCGAGATCAACCAATACTTACTTCTGAGCTTAGAAAAGCGTTTCAAACTTAATCTAAACTCCCAAAAATCATTTTCAAACCTTTTAAAAGCAGTATACCACATTTTCACTCACTGACAACCAAACATTCCACTAGCCGATGCAAAATCAAGCTTCTGAAGCCACCGAAACCTCACCAAAGGATAAAGGATCTATCTCCCCTAGTTTACCCATACAAAAACAGACGATTAATGCATTTCCATGCATCTCAAAACACAACAACACAACTTCTTAACTTCTCCTCACTAAAAACCATCAATCGCTTCCTTAAAACATTTGAAAACATCACCAAACTCAATCTAAACAAAGCCCATCCAAAACCTAACTATTTTAACATCTTAACATCATCAATTAACATCCAAAAAACAACAAAATAACAACCTTATACCTCCAGCAACCTTACAACACCAAGATCACCTCAAAATCTAACTATTTACAACCTAGAAAATTAGCAATACACTTAGTTTTCGGATTCCTTTTATTAATCTTTTCTCATAACATTAAAACACATCTTATAATTGATCTAAATCAATTAGAATCAACACAAAACTAGATCCATATCAAAATACCTCAAATTTCTCATCAAAACTCAATAAAACAATATAATCATGATTTAATCATTAACACATAACAAAAACCGGTTGTAAAGGATCGAGAACTTAGAAATTTCAATAAAGAACCTTTAATTAGAGGAGAGAAACAAAAATCACCTCTAATTGTTGATTTCTCCCTTAATTAGCAAAGTTTGAGTGAAATCTCTAAGAAAACAAATAGGATTTGGTGTAAGAATCAAAGGAATCAATCAGGAAATCTAAAAGGAACATTTTCTGAGAATTTTGGAGTAAAATTGATAGTTTGGTAGCTGAGAAAGTTGAGAGAAAAGTTGAGAACAAAAGTAGCTACGTAAGAAAATGAAATTGGTTATTAAAATCCTTTTAATCAAATCTCTTTTATTTTTATTAAATAACTTTTTAAAAACTATTTAAAATAGCCTAAATTAAGGGAAAATCTAATTAAAAACTTTGGCAAATTAGCTCCTTATAGATTCTAAGTTTTGACCCTTTTACAATTTAGTCACCAAAATAGTTTTAAAACTTTACATTTTAGTCACCAGACCAAAATGTCCCAAATCCGATTTTATTTCTTCAAATTGAGTTTTTCAAAACCCTTAGAATATTAATTAAATATTTTCTAATATTTTTTAACCAAAAACCATTTATTAAGAATTAATTCCCAATACTAGCTCGAATCGCCTAATCTGATTCCCTTGAATCGTCTAATCGATCTACCTAACATCTAGGCCCAAATTCGGGGCTTTACAACTCTCCCCCTTAAGAAATTTTGTCCTCAAAATTTACCTGGTAGAAAAGGTAAGGAACCCACTTCTCCATGTCCTCATTACTTTCCCATGTGGTTTCCTCTACACCATGATGTTGCCACAACACCTTTACCAACTCGATGGTCTTTCCACGAAGAACCTTGCTGCTTGAATATAGAATTCTCATCAGCTCCTCATCATAGGTCAAATCCATATTCAATTCAATCTTCTCAATAGGCATCACATGCGATGGGTCCGATCTATATCTCCGAAGCATCGATACATGGAAAATATCATGTATCTTCTCCAACTCCGCAAGCAACCTCAACCTATAAGCAACTGGACCAACACGCTCTAACACCTTATAAGGCCCAATGAACCTTGGACTCAACTTGCCTTTACGTCCAAACCTCATTACCTTCTTCCAAGGCGAAACCTTAAAAAACACCATGTCTCCAACCACAAACTCAATCTCCTAACGCTTCAAGTCAGCATATGACTTTTGCCGATCCGAAGCCGCCTTCAACCGATCACTAATGAGCTTCACCTTTTCATTAGTATCCTTCAGCACATCATGCAAAGAAATATGTTTCTCACCTGCCTCCACCCAATCACTAATGAGCTTCACCTTTTCATTAGTATCCTTCAGCACATCATGCAAAGAAATATGTTTCTCACCTGCCTCCACCCAACAAAGTGGCGTGCGACACCTCATACCATACAAGGCTTCATACGGAGCCATTTGAATACTAGCCTGATAATTATTGTTATAGGCAAACTCCACCAATGGTAGCTGTTTCTCCCATGTTAATTGAAAATCAATGATGCAACACCGCAACATATCCTCCAACACTTGGATAACGCTTTCAGACTGAACATCTGTTTGGGGATGATATGAAGAACTGAAATTCAACCGTGTATCCAAAGCCTTATGCAAACACTCCCAAAACCTTGTTGTAAAGCGCAGATCCTTATCCGATACTATAGACTTAGGCACCCCATGCAACCTCACAATCTCAGCAACATACAAATTTGCCATCTTATCTAAAGTATACATTATGCACAGCCAGAAAATGTGCATACTTCGTAAACCTATCCACAACTACCCATATATAATTCTTCTTTGATGGTGTCAAAGGCAAACCGGTCACAAAATCCATGATAACTCTCTCTTATTTCCATTCTGAAATCCTCAACAGTTGCAACAACCTAGAAGAAAACTAATGCTCAGCCTTAACATGCTGACATACCGTACAACAAGCAACAAAATCCGCTATATCCTTCTTCAAACCAACCCAAAAATACTCGAATGTGCTTCAGTCAAAATAATGTGCCTTAAATCCTCATCCTTTGGCACAACCACTCGACTCTTGAAACACAAAACACCCTCATCATTAAAACAAAAATACGTCTAATTGCCATCCATTATATTATTAACATGCGGTACCAACGAATCATCATACTATTGTTTCTTATTAATCAACTGCAACAACGATGGCTTCACTTGCAACTCAGTCAACAAACCTCCATCTCGCGTCACACTCAACCGAGCAAACATCACCCTCAGCTCTACTGTAACCTTCTTACTTAAGGCGTCGGCTACAACATTAGCCTTACCTGGATGATACTCAATCGTCAAAACATAATCCATGAGCAACTCCAACTATTTCTGTTACCTAAAATTCAACTCCTTTTGTGACATCGGATACTTCAAACTCTTGTGATCCGTGTACACAATACACTTCTCACCATAAAGATAATGCCTTCAAATCTTCAACGCAAACACCACCGTAGCAAGCTCTATATCATGCGTAGGATAGTTGCGCTCGTGCACCTTTAACTACCTAGATGTATAAGCCACAACTTTACCCTCATGCATCAACACACACCCCAAACCAACATTGGATGCATCGATATACACTACAAACTTCTTCCCCGACTTAGGTTGAATCAAGATCGGAGCTTGGTTAAAGCTTCCTTCAACTTATCAAAAGCTTATTGTCTACTCTTTGTCCACTCAAAACTTATATTCTTTTGCAACAACTTCTTATCTAAATGCATAATTAAGTCCTATAGTGATCATGCTAGCAACGGTGAAATTTACAACTCAATCGAGCATCGAATTGACATCTAATTGAACAAGAACGTACTTCAGAGACCATATTGTAATTTCTAAGAATTATGAAGACTTCAATGAATCTAAAGTTACTAATCTTTGATTAGTAAGATTTCATGCAAATCGGTTAAATTTCAACTTAAAATAATCATCCAAACTCATTTAATTGCATGATCAATAAACATGGACTAAACTATAAAGATTCAAACTTCAGGAAATGTTTTACCAGATTTAACTGTCTGCGTATCGGTACAGCCCTTGCTTTTATTGCAATGGATTTATTTTACAAAGGGGTACGATCCTCAGCATATTTTACAGATGCAGGTTGCATAGGAATATATGCAAGCTTTTCACTCATGTATTTTAGGCCTTTTTAATGCGCGAATGTACGATGGACACCCTGCCTCATAGATTAACACATGTACATTATAGTGGTGAAAAACGTGGCCCAAAAAATCTGAACACGGTGAAAAAAGTTGCATAAACACAACTATAGAAGTCATCTTGTAGGCGTTTGAAGGAAAGATTGAGAGCATTTCTCGAATGCGTGATCGAACGGTGGACACGTCGTTCTATAGATAAACACATGTACATAACGGTGGTAAAAAAATACGGGTAAAAATATCAGATCACGGCAAAAAATTTGCATAAACACCCCTTTAGAAGTTATCTTCATATGTTATTCAAGGTAATATTCGGAGCTCTTTTTAAATTCGTAAACGAAAGGAGACACACCGTACCATAGATAAAAACAATTATGTAATGATGGCAAAAAAATATTGGCCAAAAAACCTCCAAACACTGCAAAAAAATTGCCTAAACAACCCTATAGAAGTTATGTGAACTCCGATTTAGTCACAGCTTTCTTTGAATTTCAAGAATTAGAATCACGAAGTTTTTATTATAAATACATTGATGATTATTTCGCCCATGATTTTTTTAAACACGATGAAAAATAAAACTATGCATTGAAAGTTTACACTTAAGTAGAAAATTTAAATTATTTTTTGTAGAATTACACATTTGTAAATGCTCAAGTGTAAATGCTCCTACAAATATAGCTACGCGGCGGAATGCACAGTTGCGGCCCGTAGGCAATATTTGAATTTCATTGTCATTAATGTTGTAAGGAAAACTCCATGCACGTAATGTTTGTTGCACAATTGTCGAAGGCCTTCGTTTTCCAAAGCCTTACACCATTGTCATAGATGCTTCAAAATTGGTGTTAAGTGATGTCATTGCCGATTACGAGGCAACTGATAGTTGTCCTGCCACGTCTTCTATAGTAATCATGTATTCCCCGCACGACAACTGAGGCGTAATTAATGTTGTAAGAAGAACTTCGTAAAAGTGAATAGGCAGACTACATTGCTCTAAGGCACTAGTCAATCTATATTTCTCTTTCGTCCATGTAATTGGGGCTAACACCGTCGATGCTGCCACCATTTGGTGTTCATTTATCCGATTGATCCTTAAATAGCAAACTGCAGTACTCTAAGGCACCAGACAATATGCATGACATACAGTTTAGGAGACTTACGCCATTGACAAAGGTAAGGCAACGCTAACACCATTGGTGGTCATCTATCTATTTTTTGTTTTTGCCAAACATGACTTAGGTGTAAATGCTCCTAACGAATGAGCTATGCGGATGCCTATATAGCGCAATTAATGTTGTAAGAAGAAATTCGTAAAAGTGAATGATACATTTAACATTTTTTGAGAAAAAAGTAAATATATTGACATATGTGGAAGAAAATAGATATATAAATATCGTAAATGAATGTGTGGTATAAAAAAGAAGATTTAACATTTGGAGAATTCTTTTTTGTATAATCAAAATTAGTTCTCAAGGCTATTTATAGGGGAATATGCGTAGTGCATGTAGCATGATTTAGGCATGCATATATTCGTCTGTGGTAGTTGGGAAATGGAAATGACAGGTGCAACTCACCGTGCATGGACGACGAGTTGCACCTATCATTTCCATTTCCCATATCTACCACAGATATAGGTTTTAGACGAATATATTCATTCTTTTCAAAGCAAGATTCAGAGAATTTTTTTAGTGTGCAAACGAATGGCGAACACACCGTCCCATTGATAAACACATGTATGTAACGGTTGTAAAGAAATGCGGGCCAAAAAATCCAAAAATAGCAAAAAATTACCTAAATGCCCTTATGAAAGTCATTCTGGTAGGTTTTTCAAGGCAAGATTCGAAACGTTTTTAAAATGCACGAATGAATGGCAAGCATGCCATCCCATAGATAAACAAATGCGAACAATTACGTAAACACCCCTATGTGCAAACTAACGGGTTTGTTTTATATTCAACTTGAATACTTTTGGCATAATATTATATAAGTACATATGAAATTGAATAAATGTAATCATACACCATAGTACAAAATAGTTAGAATTATATTTCTTTTGATGTAAATACATATGAACTTAATTAAATCAATTATTTACAAGTGCATGCCCACTTCTTTGATCTGTGCTAGATTGTTCCTGTAGAACAGGTGCCGTCAACATGGAATATCACACGTAGTACCCTATTTTCATTATGGACGTATAAGGGTGCTGCATAGAATAACCATGGAGCCATTGACCATAATCAGCTGCATTCGTGTGAAGCTGTGAAATACTTCATCCTGATAAGAAGACCATGACAATGCTCAAATTAAAATTGGTACAATGAGACCTAATGTTGTAAGGAGAGCTTTGTTGGTGGAAATTATTAAAAAAATAATGACTTTTTAAAGAGAATTTACAATCAACCTTAAATTCGGCATTGAACAATACATGTTTGAAGATGTGTGCTCAAGAAAATAATCGAATAGGTATTTATAGTTGGAAATTTAGGTGTAACTCGCCATGCATTGTTGGCGAGTAACCCTCCTTAAGCATTTTTTAATTTGGTGTATGGTTCAGTCTCCATATTTGGTGTCCGATTTTAGTTAGTGATGTAATATTTTCAACTTTCTCAGGGGGCTTAAATTATGTTCTCCAGAATCCAAACAAGAATGCTACATTGAGTCTGACCCTTCATCACTTGTGAGAGTGATGTAAATCAGCATACAATTGGGGCTGACAATATGAATTTTGCTAGCCCTATTATGCGCAATGCACATCATCCTCGTCTACCTCAGAATCTGGAGAGATACAATTGGCTTTGATCCTCTTCAATTAATCGAAAGAGAGTATCAGTCTTATGATTTGGGTGCCACACAGAGTCAGCCAGCATGGCAAGGCCTGTTTATCACAATGGAGGCTTCAAGTTGCTCCAAGTAATACATTTTAGGCCTTAACACCATGATATGCTCCATGCGCACTTAATGTTGTAAGGAGAACTTTGTGATTCAAACAAAACTCCACCAACACATGAGATGACCACTGTTTTGAATGCATTATGAGACAACAAAATTTTGAAATTCTTTTAACTCATGTGTTATGAAATCGAACATCATGTTAGCAACTTATTTATAGTAGGACTTTTGACTCTAAACTCGATTTGTATGTAAACCGAGTTACAAACGTCGTGTAGCATTGTAGTTTAAATAATACATCTTTAATCTGCCAGAAAATTTGATGAATCTTTTGTTTGCAATATATGCAAAGGGGATGACATGATAAATGGAACTCACTGTCCATGCACATCGAGTTAGGTTTGAACTCGCCGTGCATAGATGGCAAGTTTCACTTATCATGTCATCCCCTCTGCATATTTTTGCAGGCAAAAGATTCGTCAAAGTTACCTATAAATACCATTTTTTACCTACGATCTATTAGTGTCAAACCCACGATGTGAATATTTTTTTAGCTACGTTATTCCGAAGAGATAAGCTTGTTATTTTCGTCAATTCCAAACGAACCAAGAATATTATACGCACCATGTATTCAGACAAGTTACACAAAGTTCTCCTTACACCATGATGTATCGCTATTCCTCTTTTTCTCACATGTATTGCGAAACTTTATGTTGTAAGGAGAACTTTGTGTAACTTCTCAAAATCCATGGTCTTGATTCATTTGGAATTTATGGGTTTATCAAGCATGACAGAGCGGTGTATTTATAGACACAGGCGACCAAAATAATCCATCATCAAATTCCAACGACATTGAAATAAATGTAATGACGACATTGTGCTTAATAGCTCAGCTCTGCACTGTTTTTCATGTAAACTTACTATAAATACTTTAGTAAATATTGTGAAATTTAATTGCATTGTATTTAATAATTCTGTTGCATTTACTAATTTACGCATGAGATTTTAATTCTTCTACAATAAAATTGAGGAATTTTAAAACTCGCCTTTCATACTTGGTGAGTTTCACGTGATTTCTGCTACTATAAAAGCCATACTTCAGTTGTGTCTATTTCACTATTATATCCAAAACTTTTCTCCCCTCATGGCTAAGTTTTTGCAACATTTTATTTTTATGGTACCTATTTCGACTCAACAATCAACAACAATATGTCACTCGACGCTTTGTTGCATTTGACATCAACTGAGGTTAGTAAAAGTTCAGACAAGAAAATTTCTTATTTGAAATGTAAAATCCCAACATCGATGGTCGCTGAACCGCACTACATCCTGAGGCTTACCAAGGAAAGTGACCTACGCAAGATGTTTGACCAACACAATTCTGCAGGAGCTAAATACATCCAGATATATGTTATGTTCCATGAGGTCCAGGCAGGAGAAGGTAATTCTGCACTCAAAGAAGCTGATCCGTCCATAGTCACAGCGGCCACTGAACAAGCTCTATCTTCGCCGGATGTTGATGTAGTTGCTGATGCGTTGCAGCTTTTTATGTACAGGCACAGACAAGAGAAACAACAGATTGAAGAACTTAACTTAACTTTAGACGTCTCTACTGACTACAATGACACTGATCCAGACTTTGATTAACCTTGCACTACTGAAATCATTGTAGTTTCATGTTTATGCTTTGGTTATTCGTCTAATGTTCTAAGTATGTGCTACGCTGCAGTCTACCCTACTTTATGCTTTAGTTTTGTGAAACGTTTTTCGGTACACATCATCCTCAATTATCTTTTTCGGCTCATTAAGGTAGGGAGATAAAATTTACCTACTTATTATAACAACATTGACTAACATTAACATACATATAAATAATTTACCGACCCAAATTGAACAAAATTCGAAATTGTCTATCTATGCATCAACTATTTATTACAATTTTTGTTTCATAAATGGTACAAACTTACCTTTTTATATTTATTTCTTTCAAATATTATTATTTTTTAAACCAAACTCGCCGTATAACCACGGCGAGTTCCATATTTGCCCAAACAGTGTTATGTTAAAACGTGACGGTCGTTAACCCAGTTGAAACTCGTCGCGCCCCTACGATGAGTTCTTATTAGGATTAGATTAATCACCTAGATTAAAGATTTAAACCAGATATTTCAAAAAAAAAAACAATTCAGAACTCATCTTGCTTCTACTACGAGTTTGAATAAAAAATAATATTATTTTGGAACTCGTCGTGCGTGTGCAGTGAGTTCACTGTAATGGTGCTAGTCCGAGAAATATAGAAATTAGTGTCCTAGTTTGGTAAAAATAGGACCTGATAGTCCTACAAATGTCTTTAAACCGAAATTTTGAGATTTTATTTGTGTCCACCCTTAAAAATATTTCTAGATCTGTCACCATAAAAGTGCCTCATCTGTTCATAAAGTAGAAGTGTTAATGACCGATTATGAGATTTATGCATAGTATTAATATATTTTATATTTTTTAAATTTAATCTAACTTGAATTATAAATTTCAGATTTCATTCAAATCCATTCATATTTATATATTATTAATCCAAATACATTTTAGGTCCACCGACTAGGGGTGTTCAAAAATATTCGATCCGACCGATCCGATTATCCGTTGATCCAATCCGAAAATTTGGATATCCAATCCGATTTTTATTTCTGGATCGGATATCCGACTCGATTTTAAATTTTTCGGATTGGATACGGATCGCAATATTTCAAGTTTCGGATTATCAAAAATCCGAAAATTCAAATTTTCATGAATGTTAATTTTGTTATTTTTAATAATTATTGGTCAAATTACAATAATTGTGTTGTTGAGACTTTTGTAGCATGTTTGTTATGCGCTATGTTTTAGTAAAACATTTTAAGATGTATTAATGTCTAGTTTCAATTTAGTTGATGTACTTAAAAGTTAAACATTAAAGATTAAGGACGATTTCTAATGTTATGAACCATGTTTTACTCTTCTCACTGGTGATCTTTATGAATGTTTTCACTTCTAATATTTGCTGAGTTTTTTAGATTATAGTTTGCAATAGTGTTAGTGTTATATCTATCCATGCCAAATTAAGATTGCATGATGTCAAAGATTGTGGTTTGCTGCGAAAGTCTCTTATAGGCCATACAACCATAATTGTATTACTGCGGCAAAATATTGATGCCTTGCATCTGCTATCAAGTTGGATGAGCCTTATATCTTTCCACTGCTTGTTTTTTCCTTTATTTTAGTCATATTTGAAGATATTGCATCTACTCTAACTCATTCATTAGAGACAAATATTTTAGTATTCCCTTTTTCTTAACTCGATGTCTTTTCTGCTTATTAGATTGTACTTACATTTATATAGATTTATGAAGTAAAAAAAATGATAGTAGGCAACATGTAATTTGGTTTTTATTCGTTGAATTGCTCAGAGTCTCCACTTGTTTGTGTAATAATTTATCGGATAACCGATCCAAAAATTCGAAAATCCGATATCCAAAAAGTTGGATATCCATTTTTTCGGATCGGATACGGATCACTATTTAGTCGATCCGAAAATCCGGTTTTTCGGATCCGATCCGATCCGATATCCGGAAATGAACACCCCTACCACCTATACTATTTTTAATTCTTTAAAAATTATGCTATATTTAATTTAATAATTTATTTCTTATTTTATAAAATTTAAATATAAAAAATTTAATACATTTTTATTTTTACATTATCGCATTATATATTATTATACATTTAATTTTTATGTAATACAATTTTTTGAAAGTATTTATGTGATATTAGTAACGTAATATATAAAAATATACTATATTATAAAACGATCCAAGTTCACGCTAGAACATGAACCTAATGTTTTTATTCAAACCCTCGTATATATCTGGTGTATCTTTGTATTTGAACAGATAACTCAGTCCTTAAACAAATTTATCTTTGAGACATTTGTTGAACTAATATTTTGATATAATAAATTAATTAAAAAATATTTTTAGACTTAATTGAATATATATTAGATTTCTAAAAATAATAAAAAGTCCAAATAAACTTAAAAATTTGTTTTAAATGTTTTCCAATTTTTCGGACCTTTTCAAATTAATTCAATATCATTTTTGCTCTTTTAAATAAAAGATTCTCAGATTTCAAGCAAAAAGGATCTATCACTTTCATCACAGTAGCAATTGGACCATTCCAATGCTAAAAAGAATCGATCCTTTTTGGTCAAAAGTCAAAATTATTTGAAAAAAATCGATCCGTTGCGCCATAAATGTTGTATATTTGTGTAGGTAACCGCTATATACAATAGTGGATCTATAAATACTTTTTAGGGTGGGCACATAGATATTAATATTATATTTGAACTCGGTTCATTTATTGTTTAGTGTATTCGAGTTTGGTTCTTTTAGTTTTCACGAATATGTTCGTTTAAAGTTCGCAAACATGTTTGTTTAATGTTCAAGAACATGTTCATTTATATGTTCGTGAACATAAGCAACTAGGTGCAAATAAGTTAACAATGCTTATTTACAACGATGTAAATAAGTTATCAATGAAAATATTAGTGAATCAGATAAAAATGATATAAATAACTTATGGTAAACATCACATGGGTCACTTTTATTTAGGGTGTGTTTTATTTTGATCGTCGAATTTGAAAAATCATTAAGTTGGTCATTTACATTTTCGACGTATAGCATTTTGGTCACTTAACTATTAACCGTTAATAAAAAATTGATTTCAATTTTGAACCCTAAATTTTTGGAAGTTTATTTTTTCACCCCTTTCGAACAAAAAATCTAAAAAAACTATCTTTCACCCTTAGTCTCCACAACAACTCTCTTTCCGGTCCGATTCCCGACTTGTCCTCTCTTTACAACCTTAAATCCCTATTTTTGGACCGTAATGATTTTTCTGAGACTTTCCCACCTCCTATCTTGTTTCTCCATAGGATAACTACACTAGATCTTTCTCACAACGGTTTAACAGGCTCGATTCTGACTAACTTAACTGCCTTGGAAAGGTTAAACATCCTCTGGCTTGAGTGGAACCGGTTTAATGGGTTAGTCCCGCCATTAAACCAATCTTTTCTACTCAATTTCAACGTTTCAGGCAACAACCTAACTGGTAAAATACCAATCATGCCGACTTTATCGAGTTCAACACGATGACATTTTTGATGAACCATGATTTATGTGGTGAGATTATCAACAAAGCCTGTACTTCACATGATCCATTTTTTGGTTCTCCTTCAACATCTGGTCCGCTAGGGCAAAGTGTGGAGTTCCAAAGCGATGACACGGTAGTTCTTCCACCTTCGTTTTCACCAAAGAAGCACATGAGAAATGGAATAGTCCTCGGGTTTATTGTAGGCATTGTTGTGATATTATTTTCAGTTTTATTAGCTTTAGCCATGGTTAAAAAGCAAAGCGGTAAACAAAGAGTGGACTCACAAGAAACAAAGGCGGCAATGGCAACTTCATTAAAAGTAACAAACTCAAGAACCTGAGTCGAAGAAGCTTCGAAAGGGAAAATGGTAATGCCCGAGATTTAAAAGCTGAAAAAGAGGGGGAAGTTAGTGTTCGTTGGTGGTGAAGTTGAAGGATATGATATAGAGCAGTTAATGAGAGCTTCAGTTGAGTTATTAGGGAGGGATACGATAGGGACCACGTACAAGGTAGTGGTTGATCGGAAGTTGATTTTGACGGTGAAGAGATTGGATACCGGATAAACGACGGTAACCACTAGTGAAGATTTTGAGTAACAAATGGATGTTGTTGGAGGACTGATACATCCCAATTTGGTGCCCCTTAGATCTTATTTTCAAGCCAATTTGGGTTAGAGAAGATGAAGAGTGTTTTTAGGATAAGTTTATTTTAGTTTTTTTTATTTGAAAGGGGTGAAAATGAAATTTCAAAAGTTTATGGGTCAAAATTAAAATTAGCATTTTTTATTAACGAAGATTAACGACCGGGTGACCAAAATGTTAGATGTTGAAAACGTAAGTGACCAACTTAACGGTTTTTCGAATTCGGTGACCAAAATAAAACAAAATCTAAACAAAAGTGGCCTCCCATGAAGTTTACCCATAACTTATTCACCTTAACTATATGGTGGATCCGTCACTTGGTTAATATGTATACAATTTAAAGTTTATTTTAAAAGCAAAAAATAATGTCTTGTATTACAACTTACAAAGACGGATCTATATAACATCTTCATAATGTAGACAATTTACATTTGCTTCCCCATGTCATGGGAATTGAGTACAATCTTGCATAGCAAAGGGGGAAAGCATACCATACACGCTAACCATAAAAACACATTAGTGAATCGAAAATCTTCAAATTACAATTTACAGAGTAATGTGATATTTAATACCTACAAGGCTACACCGAATTTGAAACAACTCAATTTGTGCATATTGCCAATTTATATTCAGTAAATAAAAAGTAAGGATAAAAATGAATGTCTTTGTTAAATTGATTCAACGGAATTTATGTAAAGAACCATTAATTCATAAAGTTATCTTTCTACTGCTACTCTCAATTAATTTAATCTCTAACTCAAAATTCAAAGTTATAAAAGGAAAACGTAAACATAAATTCTCTAAATATTTAATTATTCTATCTCTATTGTATTGCTACAGTTGTAAGGGAAGAACAAAAGGTCTTGAACTATTGTAGAAAAAAAATTAAATAATAATTGATATATACCTCTATACATTGAATAAATAAAGAATATAAAAATAAAAATTACATACCTTCAGTCTTGAGAGATTTTGGTGTAACCCCTTAGACCCGCCTATGCGTTATGTCTAATATCAGAAGGTTACATTCCATTTCATACCCAAAAATTTCCAAGAAAATATATGGATTTAAAGTTCAGTTTCGATAGCAATTATAAACCATACATATGTAATAATAGTAAACTAGTTTAAAACTGTATTGGAGTTAGGTTACAAAATAATGCCACATCGGGCAAAGTAGTAAAGTAAGCATTATCAAAATATAGACCCATGTCACCCTGATATAGACAATATGTAAGATAGAAACATTACAACAAAATATGTGAACATAATTTGTCGATCCTCCAAGTACCAAGTCTCAGGGAAGCCTATCCAAAAGCATATGAAAGAGAAAGTCTGGGGGTGAGCTAGGGAGCTCAGTGTGTTCCAATAAGTGCAGATTAAAACATTTAAACATTTCAGATATGCAGAAACATTTCAGTAAGTCATGTTATAAGGGCAACCAAAGTTTTTTATTTAAAACCTAAGGGGGTGCCTTAGGTTCAAAAAGGCTTACCCTAAGCCCATTGGGCGTAGGAGCTTAACCGAAGGATTTACTTGCTGGATTAGGGATGTACTTGCAGACAATTCAAATCATATCCCAAGAGTATACCCCAAGTAAATCAGTTTAGATCAACATGCATTATCATCAAAAACAAGGTGGCAAACATGTATTTATCTCAGTAAAACATAAATTAGATACCTCGATTTTAGATCAAACATAGGGCATTCTTTCAAACAGATAAAGTAGACAGGCTTTCAAAGAAAAAAAGTAATCAAGTTTAAATTAGAGAGCATTCCATAATATATTAAGATAAATCATTTTAATAGTTCATGTAAAATAGTAATATAGCACACACGGAACACACCTTAGAAAGCTGGTCGGAAAAGTCTATTGGGCACCTGCCTCGCTACGCTCTATCATGGTGGTAGATCCTAAATCATAACGGAATAAGGTCACTACAAGAGAAATAAATTATAACCTAAAAATTTACCGAGTTTCTAAAGTCATACTAGTAACCATGGGCGCCCGCAATTGTGCAGATCGAGAGGAGTTGGGCTGAGCAGACAAACAATCAGGTGAGTCTTGGGTACCTTTAATTATACAAGAATCCATATCAATAATTTATTCAATATAAACTCTCTTGAAGGAAATAACTTATTACATATGCATTTTTAGATTTAAGGTTAGATTTGAAGGCTTTCAGGTTAGAATTTTGCGAATCAGACTTCAAAAATAGACTTAGGATGTCGAAAAACATAAAATAGGGTTTTCGAAAAAAGTTGACTTTTTAGTCAAGGTCAACGGTTAACGGTCAACGATCAATGGTCAACAATCAACAATCAGTGAGGTTGACTCGAGCGAGTTGACTCAGTTGGGTCAGGTCAGACATGTCGAATATGGGTTGGGTTGGTCGGTCAAATATGGGTCGGGTTTGGGTTTAAGACCCAAAGGCTATCGGGCCTCAAGAAGCATGCCAGCCCAGACTCTTTAATAGGCCTAAGGGGTTATCAGACCAATTTGGCTAGTTCAGCTCAGATCAAAGGCTAGACCAGATTGAAGGTCAGTCAAGCTAATTCGGTTCGAGGACCACCATCCAAGGCGGTCGAAAATCGCCTTAGACGGTGCGTTATGGCCAAAAAAACTCCATTGATCGATAGAGAATGGTGAGAAGAATAAAAAGAAAGGGATTTTTGAGGCTTATCGCAGTTCTAGACAGCTGAAAATGATCAAAAAACAAAAATAAAAGGGCGAAGCTTGGGTCTCTCACCGGACCTTTAAGCCGTTCTCTACGACAAACAATGGGAAACCAAAGCGAGTGACCGACGAGTTGACGTTGGGGTGAGGAGGCAGACACACGAACATCGACGGTGCATGCCACAGACGGCCAGAGAGGCCTCGTCGAAAAGGTAGACAATGATGATTAGGTGAGAGCTTAGGTAATCTAGAAAGATCTGATATTTTTTTATTTAGATTCAAAATGGCATTAAACTCGGAAGGTAAGGAGTCAGGCTCTTATTTAATATTTGGGTCAAACATTTTAAATCATAACTCAAAAGGAAATTGGTGGAGATAAAACCCTAGGGACGACTTTATTCAGATGGTTAAGGCCTTGGGTTTACATACCCAAGGTCAAGGGTTCAACACCCCATGGCTGCAAACTCCTCGCTTTTTTATAATTTTATTATATTATTATTTTTTATGGGTATTACATTTGGAGTCTTGAACTTTGAAAATTTAAAATTTTGTGTTTGAGGAAGAAAAAATATTAAAAGTAGAAGCAAAAGTTGTCGAACCCAAAGATTTTTTATTTTTTAGTGAGCTTCTTTTTGTAATTGGTTATTCATTTTTTGGGTTTTTACGTAATGCTGTAAATGAACTGTGCTCAAATGAATTATTTGTGAACTCCTAAAAATAATAAGTTATTGCACTATTTGTGGACATATTTAGTTATTTTTTATTATAATTTATATGTGAGTAGAGACAAATAAAATTTCTTGGTGGACACAATCAATAAAATAAATAAGTAATAGGAGAAAATTCATATTCTAGGGTGAACATCTACCTTTCCCGAACAAATGATGGATCCGTCACTAGCTTTATTGCATCCCTAACAGGCCAAACGACTAGTATTCATAGAGAAGATACAAACACAAGGTCAAAGCATTATTGAAAGAATATGCCAACATCAATGAATTTTTCTAGTGTTAAATCGTTGTATTCATTTATTGCAAAACAGAGCATTCATTGTTAATTTTGCAAGTGTTATTTGAGTGAGAATTTTAAATTGTGCAATCAAATTTCCCGAGTGAGATTTTTTTGTTTGCAAATCTAGTGGATTTAGAAAAAAATCCTTAGTGTGGATAGGTAAAGTAGTGAAGTAGACTTAGTTTAGAAGTCGAACCACTATAAATCGTTGTGTAATTTTTTATTTTTCGATTGCTTCCACGTTAATTTTTTTATTAGCCAATTCACCCATCTTCTTAGCATATTTTGGTTAATCGATCAAACTGACAACTTTATATCATAACAACAAAATGATATTTTGTTTTAATCTGGGTAATTTATTGAGCAAATTATAGTTTAGATACTGATTATAAACATGTTTTTATCGGTCAACAACTATAAAATTTTTAATTTCGTCACCACCGTTTATGACTTTGAATAGTTTGATCACTCCTCCATTAACTCATTAATGAAATGACGATGTGACATTTTTTATTTGATATAACAATAATTTTAATTTTCAACATTTATATTTAATGTTGATCTAGTCTCAATTCTATTTATAAATTACAAATTTTCAAAGAAATTAAATTAATATATACACATAAGTTTTTGGAAAAAAATAAAAATTTAAATAACATGGAACATCTATAACAACGGCCTCGCCAGCGACTGTGGCTGCTTGACGCGTTCTTACGAAAAATATTTTGATTTTGATGGAGTCGCCACCAATCTTTTTAATTTAGGTGAGATTGGAGCACCTGAAAACCCAGTTATTTTAATAAAACCTGTTTTTGTCATTTTATTAAAAAAACAACGAGTTTTGATCTGCGAAACCAGAAATATAAGTTTGGGAGTCAGTTATGCGTGGGGAAGAGTGAGCACCCCCACAACGCCCAAAATTAGTACCTGGTCGATTATTTATTGTCTAAGCGAGGAAAATTAAGAATTTGAATTTAATTTAAAATTTGTGATTCCTTTAAAATATTTAAAAGAATATTTTTTGCACGAAAGGAATTTACACCCCTACGCCAGGGGCATAATTTCCATTCGATTCCCGAATGAAAGGAATCTATTTTGAAAATTATAATTTAGAATTAAAATTCATAATTTTGCGGTAGAGATTATGGAAAGAGGCACCTCTTACGTTCGAGATACGTTTTTCATGATAACCCCTAGAAATCACCTTTTTAAATTCAATTAAAGTACATACAGGGTGTATAAGAATATATATTAGATCGTAAATATTATGTAAATAATAACATTAATAATAATATACATATTTTCACAATATGCTAAAGTATATTAAAAAGTAATATATTAATATAATCTACATTGAAAAAAAAAAGATAATAATAAATGTGGAATAACATATACAAAAATAATAATAATTATTATTATAATATACAGAATAATAATATAATGCAAATAATATTATTAATAATGGTAATAATAATTATAAATATATTATACTAATGTTATGTATATATATATATATGTATACTAAACAAATATATATTATATAATAATAATAATATAAGTAATATATAATTTAATATGGTAATTAATAAAAATATTAATAATAATAAAAATATAATAATATAACAATATGTAATAATAATAATTATAACAATTATAATAAACATATAATATTTATAAGATAATAATATACATATAAATATAAAATACAATATATATAGTTAAGAAAATAAAATATATATATATAATAATATGCAAATATACTACTATTAAAAATAATAATAATATAAAAATTAAAAATAGTGGAAAAATGCAAAGAAATACAAAATAAAGGGCAAAATTATAAAGGATACGAAGTGGAGGGACTATGGGCATCATTTCCCCTTTGGAATCGGATAAAAATCAAAATTTAGTGACCAAATTGAAACTCAATTGAAACTTTCAAGGGCCCAATGAGTAATTATATCATGGGGAAGGACCGCATGCATCATTTCCTTTTTTTTTTCCAGAAATGCGCAGATTTCCCTCGGCCGGGTCAGGTCTGATATCCGGGTTGAGCCAAAACGACGTCGTTTTGGGCCTTAAAGGCCGGCACCAAAATGACTTCGTTTTGGGAAGGTTTTAAATACCCTTTTATCCCCAAAAAAATTCATTTTTACTGAGTTTTTTTTTAAATAGAGCCTTAATATTTTCACTCCCCCTCTCGGTCCTTGGCCAGTCGCTGGCCTCTCGTGCCGCCGTGGACCGCCGATTACCGGCGGTGGTTACCGTCGCTGGCAGTGGTCGGAGATACAAAAAAGACTACTTTTTCGACTCTCATCGACGTGCTAAACACGGATCTGGGCTTGGTTTCTTTTGAATAACACCCTAGGTAAGTAAATCGATAGAAAACCTTTCGGCTTGCTACGACTCTGACGACGACGCAATGCCTGGAAAAAATTTGACCTAACTGCAACACTGACGGAGAGGTAAGGTCTGCAAAACTTGATCCAGCTGCAACTCTGATGAAGACACAGGATTGAACGATGAAGTTTTGGCCTAGCTACAATATCGTCGAGGAGGCAGGACCGGAAGTTAGCAAGCTTTGATCAAGAGCTTCATAGATCTCCTTTGCATTTTTCCCAAATGCACAGGGATATTTGAGTTGCCTTTACCGGTATCCGTTTGCTCCGGGCTAGTTGTATCATTCCCCTGGGTACAATTAGTTTATACCAATCATGAAATTGGATTTTTCCGAAGTATTTATTTTCCTTCGACCATTCGTGAAAATGGATTTTTGATGGACATTTGAATTATCCATTATCTTAAACTTTATCGTGTTTAAGCACGTTGTGCCAACATGTTTGTTGGACTTGTCAAAATAGCTTTGATCCATCTACAACACTGACGAGAAAGACAGGATCGAGATGAAGATTTGATCCACTACAGCTCTGACGAAGTGGCATGATCTGGAGATGAAGGTTTGATCTGCTACAACTCTGACGAAGAGGCATGCTCTGAAGAAGAAAGTTCGTTCTGCTGCAACTCTGACGAAGAGGCGTGATCTGGAGAAGAAGTTTGATCTGCTACAAATCTGATGAAGAGACGTGATCTAGAGAAGAAGATTGATCCGCTACAACTATGATGAAGAGACATGATCTGGAGAAGGAAGTTTGATCCGCTACAGCTCTGACGAAGAGGCGTGATCTGGAGAAGAAGTTTGATCCGCTACAACTCTGACGAAGAGACGTGACCTGGAGAAGAAGTTTGATCCGTTACAACTCTGACGAAGAGACGTTATCTGGAGAGAGTTTTGGTTTTCTTTTTCTTTTTTTTTTGTTTTTTTGGATTGTTTTCGATTTTCATTTTTTTTCCTTTTCATTTTTTGTTTTTCATTTTGTTTTTTTTTGGATTTTTTGCTTTTTTAGGAAGATAAAACTGTTGTCGCGCTCATTCCACTGCAAGCTCAGAGAGATGAAACTGTTGACGTGCTTATTCCACTGCAAACTCAGGGAGATGAAATTGTTGTCTCGCTCATTCTGCTGCAAACTCAAAGAGATAAAATTGTTTTCGCGCTCATTCCGCTGTAAGCTCAGGTAGATGAAACTACTGACGGGCTCATTTTGCTGCAAACTCAAGGAGATGAAATTGTTGTCATGCTCATTCCGCTGCAAGCTCAGGGAGATGAAACTGCTGACGGGCTTATTCCGCTGCAAACTCAGGGAGATAAAATTAATATCGCGTTTGATCTATTCCACCATTTGTTGGAGAGACATGATCTATGAAAGATTAGTTGATCCGCTACACCATGTTACGGGTGAGATAGGACTTGCAAAAGTTAAAAGAGTGGTTGGTCAAGGTGAGCCACAAATTAATTGCTTTATTTTAAAACTGTAAAACTGAAAAGTTTGATTTGAATATTCTATTTGATTGATTCACTCCTTCGTGTCAAGGATGATGAATCTTGTTAATGTTTGTCTTTTTTTCTTGGTTGAAGGTGCCGAACTATATTTGCCCCACTTCTTGTGTCAATGATATTGGAATTTTGTTAATGACGATGATTTGTTTCTTCATGTTTGATGATGCAAAACTTGTAGAAGTCTTTTTCTTCTGGCCCAGCTTAATTTTTTGATCCATTTCTGTTTAAAATTTTCCCCAACAAAAGTTTTCCCCGAACTTTTATTATCATCATTCTTTTCTAAATTTGAACTTTTGAGTTGAATGACCCTGACGTCATCTTCTTTCTTTTTTTCAAAAAAAATTAGCTTGCAACACCAACGTCTGAGATGCAAAATCTGGATCAAACTGGCCCTCCTCCACTAATGAAGGTTAGATCAGAAAAAAGGTTGATGGTGTAGCGATGTCCTTTTTTCTCTCTCATCGCTAAATAAAACGCAGTCTTTTCGAAGTGTTTTTGAAAGGTTGAGAAAGGTGTTTGTGATATAAAACATTTATTCCGTGGGGTTTAAAAAAACCTCATAAAAAAATGGAGTCGCCACCGGCCACTTAGGTAGGCCGGACACCATAAAACCAGAGATTCAAAAAGATAGGGTTCGGGAGTCGGTTACGGATGGGGAAGGATTAGCATCCCCACATCGCCCAAAATTGGTACTTTAATAATTACCGCTTTATTAATATTGGATTTTCCGGGTTAAAGTGACGATTATTTTAAAATTTGGTCATAATTGCGAATAAATTTTAAGGGCCCCGTTATCCGAGAATAAACGTCCAACCACTATCACTACGCTTAATACTGGCCCCGTTTACGCTCGGATAAAAGGGCACCGCATTAACAAGTTATAAATCATATGCAATCTTAGTGGCAAAAATATAAAACATGGCAAAATATTTAAATGCAATAAATATTGACATAACAGAATACTAATCTAACATAAATGATATACTAGACTAAAACATGCATATATACATATTAATCTAAATAATAGATAAAAACAACTGTAACATGTCAGAATAACAAGGCAGGAATAAGTACGTATAAACGAACAAATATTTCAAAAAGACATGCATACTAGTAATAAAACATATTTCAACATATATGGGACAATATATCATACAAACAAAAGTAAATACACTAGCATGCAATCCTTAAAAAAACATACACACATACAAAAATACAAAATATACCATGTACGAATCAACTAAAACATAACGTACTTAATATGAATAACTGGATAAAAAGATGCATAACTATTATAAGCTTAACACACATATACATGTAAACTTAAAATACGAGGCATATACGAGGGACATAAAATAAAACAATAGAATATCAACATATACGATTATAATACGAACATGAATATTTACAAAGAAAACAGGACTGAAATGAAAGAAAAATAAAAGTCAGTGGCAGAAATTAAAGAACAATAATATGTAATTTAGGGACGAAATTGCGAAATAAACAAAACCTAAAAGGATCAAAACTGTAATTAGACCAAGGGGCAGACCCAAAATGAAAAGTTCAAAAACGCGGGGTGGCTAAAGGCGTAATTTTATCATTTTGAAAACTGATTCGGTGTAATTTAGGGACTGGATTACAAGATTTTGAAATATCAGGGGGACTGAGATTGTAATTATACCATGCGGCAAGACAAAAACGAAAATATTGAAAACGCGGTGGGATTAAGTGTGTAATTTACCCATTTAGCAAAATAATAATACCTATATAAAGGCTATTTTTAGACCGAAACCAAATTTTCCCCACTTCGTTTAATTCTCTGATTTTCATAACTCATCCCATTCTTATTTTCTCTCAACTGTTCTTATGAAACCCAGAATCCGGCGGCCGGCCGCCGTGTTCTCCGCCGCCGGCCGCCGCTAACCGGCTCCGGCAGGCCTTCAAAACACACCAAAATAACCCCCTTTTCGTCCTCAACATGAATCTGTGGTTGGATTTAGATGATACACCCTTGTTTGCCCTAGATCTAGAAAATACGAAGCGAAAAAAAATATTTTTTAAACCAAAACGAAACTACAAGGGGTCTTCCCCTCCCTTTAGTTCACCATATAAGGCTTGGAGAAGCCGAAAGGCTTATCACTAAGGAAGGGAAGACCCACAAACAGAGATGGTAAGACGACTCTCTTCTTTTTGTTTCTGTTTTCTTCTTTCGTATATGCATGTAAAAAAAACAAGTAAGAGAAAGAAACAAGTGTTTACCACTGGATTGTCTTTCGATTATCACTTGACTGGTTACAATTTTTGGTTTTTTTTTTACAAGATCTCTGTTCTCTCCCTTTTTTTACCACCCTTCCTTTTTTTTCATTACAAAAGTCCCCATTTCATATATATCATTATCTTTGTTTTGGTGCAAGTTGCATCTTGCTTTTTCAGATCTGAACTGATAATTTTTGCTTGTTGTCTTGGGCATATTCTGAACACGGGGGCTGAATATCGGCGTGGTGGCGGTATGGATGTTCTGCCAGTGGCCAGACGCGTTCTCGGCCGTTAGATCAGATCTGATCTAACGGTCGAGATGGCTTGAAGGACGAACGGCCTGGATGAAGCCTCGATTTGATGAGACGGCTCCAGATCTTGACATGTGGAGCTCCGCAGTCGAGGAGCCAGAACGCGTGGATCTTACGCGCGCGTGGGATATTAAAGCGTCCGCGCGTGGACCACACGCGCGCGTGGCACTCGAACGGTCCATACGTGTGGAACACGCGACTGGCAGATATTTTTGACTTCTTGGTTGTATCGGGGCCGTTGGATCAGATCTTGATCCAACGACCCACAGTTACCTGCACACCATAATTGTAATTAGATAAGATTTGGGTTTGGGCCAACCGGTCCTTGTAATTGTTTTTGGACTTGGACTGTAATTTTTATTTGGGTTTAATATATTTAATTTTTTTTCATTTTATCAGCCCAATAATATTAATATTAATAATATAATTATAACAGCAATACATATACATGATACAAACATATACTTATACAAGTATAACATATTGGCATACGTACATATAATCCTGCCCATAATTATCATAACATCTATATTTATTAATCATATACGCTCATACTCTAGATACATACGCGACACACATTCATCATTAATACGTATACATACATAGCTTATAATATACATGCACACCACACCTTATATATATGTTAGTAACATTCATATAATAAATATACATGCAATATTAATATGTATTTACAAGTGAAAATGAGTGATTACAGTTGCCCCTCTTTGCTTGTTCTCATGGAATGGGAAACAAAGCAAAGATTCATAAGCACTCATTTTTATCATACTTCCCTGTTTGTAGCTTTGGAAAAACGTGTTCTTTTGGATATATCCGCTCTTCCTTGGCTGAATCTTCAGGCTCGTAAGTTCTTCCTATATAGAGCTTCGTCACCTTCCGATCTTGGAGCTACAGGCTCTTCCTATATAGAACCCTTCACTTCGAGACTGTAAAGCTTGGAGTCCTTCCTATATAGAACTCTTCGTCTTCAACGCTGGTTTCTCCTATATAAAACCTTTTGCGCCGCTGATGGATTTTTTCGAGTGGGAGTTCTTTTTGAGATTTTAGATTTAGGGTTCTCTCTCTATGGAACCTTTCACTGGGGCTTGAAAATGCAGGTTCCTTTTTTTTTGTACGAGGCTGTTGCTATTTTTGGACCTACGCTACTAAGACAGCCGCATCATGCCCGAAGGACTTACTGATGACCCGAAGGATTTAACACCACGCTCGAAAGACTTACTGATGGCCTGAAGGACTTAACATCGTGCCCGAAGGACTTACCGATGACCCGAAGGATTTAATATCTGGATCTGACGCCGACATGTCTGTTGTTTTATGGGGACTCACGCTGATATGCTGCCACATCATGCCTGAAGGACTTACTGATGACCCGAATGATTTAACACCACGCTCGAAAGACTTACTGATGACCCGAAGGACTTAACATCGTGCCCGAAGGACTTACCGATGACCCGAATAATTTAACATCTGGATCTGACGCCAACATGGCTGTTGTTTTATGGGGACTCACGCTGATATGCTGCCACATCATGCCCGGGACTTCTTACGATGACCCGAAGGATTTAACACCACGCTCGAAAGACTTACTGATGGCCCAAAGGACTTAACATCGTGCCCGAAGGACTATCCGATGACCCGAAGGATTTAATATCTAGATCTGACGCAGACATGGCTGTTGTTTTATGGGTCTCACGCTGATATGCTGCCACATCATGCCCGAAGGACTTACTGATGACCCGAAGGATTTAACACCACGCTCGAAAGACTTACTGATGGCCCGAAGGACTTAACATCGTGCCCGGCGGACTTACCGATGACCCGGCGATTTAATATCGGATCAGCGCCGACGACATGGCTGTTGTTTTATGGGGACTCACGCGATATGCTTGCCACATCATGCCCGGGACTTACCGATGACCCGAAGGATTTAACACCACGCCGAAAGACTTACTGATGACCAAGGATTTAACATCATGCCCGGGGACTTACCGATGACCCAAGGATTTAACATCTGGATCGATGCCGACATGGCTGTTGTTCTATGGACTTTGGTAAATTCTTCGATAATTCTTCAAATACCTGTTTAGGAACAAGCAAAATTGACATGCCCCTATCTATATGATGCATGCAATGTTATGCTTTCTTTCTCCTCTTTTTCTTTTTCTTTGTTAATCTCATGTCCGAAAAAGTCATTCTTCTTCCGATTCTCTATTTCCTTTCCTTTTGCGGTATGCTCAACTTTGATCTTCATTTCACAAATTTTGCTCAATGGGCATCTACTCTTGTTCTTTTACACGAGCACCCGCCTTTCTTCTTCGGGGTTTCTGCCTGCTTCACCAACAAACGCTATATCATGCGTGTGCAGAGAATCTTACTATTCTTTCTGTTCTGTATTGCCCCATTCGATCGTGCTCAGCTACCTTCCAGTTCTTTTGACCCAATATTCTGAGTATTTGTTAATTTCGTCATCGGGGTGAGCGAAATGCTTCTTAACCTCAATCTTCTTGTTGTCTCTTGACGGACACCATTCATCAATTTCTGTGCTTTAATTCTTTGGAGACTCAATGTTTACTTTTTTACCATTCCCACACTTTGTAAGCTCATACTTGTCATGTTTCGTCCTTCATTTTCTTGAACCAAACAAGGCGTCGTGGCTGGAATTCGCTTCTTGTTTTTGTGCTGTCTGACACCTATACCTCTGTTATCATCTTCATTCTATGCATTGTGAGGTCATTTCTGGTTAGGGGCTCTAATAGTATCCGCCTCCTTGTGTTCTGGATCTTACCCCTGAAGTAATACATGGAAATTTTTGTTGCTTTAACTTGTCAATTTGCTGATTGGTGTTCCACTGAAGGGTATCATTTAGATTAACATACAAGATTTTGAAAACACAGCATAGGAGCTCTGGATATCATGTGCAAGAGTGGCTTAGATTCAACCACTTGGTAATTTAAAGATGTGAAATCTTCCCTAGTGACTCGGTTTATCCTCATGATTACCGCGTTGCTGCAGAGTACTACTCTTTCTCAATTCTCATTATCTACTCTGCCCCCAAAAGGGTAGGCTTGTATAACCACTCGAGCGCAGAAATATTACTCTAGGAATAAAGTTCTGGGTGGTGCGAGTCTTAATTTTTCCCATGATATGGTCTATTTTCTTTTTTTCTTTTTTTGTTTTTGTTTTTATCATTATTTGAGGAAATCAATTCGTCACAGTCCTTTGTCTTGAGGACAACGATGGAGCAAACAACACTGCCTCAAGTTACTCGGCATAGTCACAATTTGAAAATATTACCATCACTCATGAAGCTAAGGTTTCTTGAATTGGATGATATATCTCCACCCTATCGCTTCAGCGGAGTGCCCCAAAATTTCCATACTCTTATCCGAACAAGCCTATTACCAGGTTTCGAACATAGGAGTACTTTTTATTATTATTTTCTCATTTTCATTTTTTTTCTTTCTTCTCTTTTTCTCTTCCTTTTTGTTTTGTTTCTTCTTTACTACATAGAAGATTATGCCTAGAGTTTCAATTTCAAGCAACTCTACATGGTTGACATTTAGAGCTTTTTTATCCTTGAATATCATCGAAAAAGTAATAATCTCGCTTTGCTGACCAGAGTCCGGTGGGGAAGATCACACACCATCGTTGTCACGACATCTATCTAATGTCACATCTTGAAATTGATATCCAGTGTCCTACAACGGCGAGAAAATATCTATGTGCTTTCAAAAACATTATATGTTAAGCGAAATGTGTCCTTTATTGAAAATAAAAACCAACAAACATGCCCCATCACAAAAGATCTTTGCCACATGGGGGCCACATAGAGTTGATCCCTTGTATTACTTCAGGAAGGTATTTTAATGTAGAGACATCTCTGGCTTCTTCAGCACTATGTAGATTTGCTTCTCATCCTTGGTCTTCCACTGCTTGATCAGCTCTTGTGTCAGGGTTCCATCATTGACCAGCTTCTTGATTTCATCCAGTAAAGGTCTACATTTTCTGGTGGGATGCCTCGGTGCCCCCATATGGAATTCGCATGTGCTACTCGAGTCAAAACTATGGGCATACAGATCAGGTGCACTCTTTATCGGCCTAGGAACAAGATAGTGACCTTCTACCAGATGAGGCCAAATGTCTGAGATAGATATTCCAAACACTTCCAAATTTGCGCTCGTCCGAGGAATTTTCCTTGATGACCCCGATTTCTCAGTCTGTCTCCTTCTTTTACGGCCACGCGAACCCTGGAGATGACATTCATTTACGTCTCCATCTTTATCTATCTTATCTTCGATTCGGTCCTTAGACTTAGACCCCAATTTTCCTTCTTTGACCGCATATTCTATCCTCTCTTCAATCTTCATGAAATCTTTGAATCTGCTTCTCGATTTCTCCAACATCACATCGAAGAAGGGAGAGGGAAGCGTTGCATGAAATAGGGGAGTCAAGTCTTCTTCCGCTATAGGGGGCTGGACTTGGGTCGCCAGACATCGCCACTTTAATGCATATTCCCTGAAGCTTTCATTTGGCTTCATTTTCTCATTCTGAAGAAACTGTCGACAGGGTGCTAAATCTAAAGCATATTTGTATTGATCCAAGAAGGCATTAGCGAGGTCACCCCATGACCTAACTTGGTTTCTGTTCAAACGGTTATACCACACTGCTGCTGGTCCTGTCAGGCTATCATGGAAATGGTGGATCAACAATTCTTCGTTCTTCATGTATCCTTCCATTTTTCTACAAAACATGGTTAAGTGAATCTTCGGGCAGCTGGTTCCGTCATATCACTGCATAAATACGGGAACCTTGAAATCTGGAGGAATGACCAAATCAGGGACTAGGCAGAGTTCCCTCGTATTGAAGATATTTATCTTCTCTTTCTTCTTAAGCTCTTTCTCGATTTTTTCTTCTAACTGGTCAAGCCTCGACTCTTCAATTGTTCCATTTTCCGATTAATTCTGCCATCGAACCCCATGTATTAAATGATGAAGTGCCATGCGATGATAAAACAATAATAATAAAAAATGTGATGCAAATGCAATGCATGAATGCAATAAAGCATTGATTCGCAAGTGATTTGTCCTTATAGAACATCTTTCATTCGGACCAAAAGGTTTCATTACATCCGGTATTAGGGTTTTTCACAGAGATAGCGGTGAGCCACGGCACCTAATGTCTTGACCTCATTCAATAGTCCCGTCGGTTTTTTCCTTCGCGGTCCAATGCCGGATCCATATTCGGCTTATTGGTGCTCTTTGCATCGGCTAAATCTGCTACTGTTGAGCTACTTGTCGGGCTTGAGTCGTAACCATCTTCATGTCCTGGTCTTTCTCCCGTATTGTTTGCTCGACCTTTTTGTAGCTTAACGGTCATTGCCCCAACACGGATCTCACTTGGTATGTAAAGCAGTCTCGAGCCTCACTATCTCTTTCTTTGAGTGCTGCGTTTTCCATTTGGAAGGCTTGTGATTCATTCCTTTCTTGGTGCGGACTTGATTTCGAGGATATCTTCCATGGCTGACTTTTTCCAACTCATTTTGGAGAAAGTCGCGTTGGCCTTCACTTTCTTCCGACTTCTTTGATAATGATCTGATTTTATTCTTACTATTCTTGCATTTACGCTTCGGTGCTCGAACCGTTCCTCACCTGAATCATACCATTGACCCACTCTTCCGCGGTGTCACCTAGACCAAAATTCTTGAATTCAAAGTGCAGCTTCTGGTACTCGTCTTGTACATTCTTTGATTTCATGCTAAGATTGTGCCTCTCATGCTCGAACTGGTCGCGCTTGTGTGCAAGTTCATCTTCTGAGACACTTTTATCCTTGACTCCTAACTTTATACCGCTTGAGTGACCTACTTCTGTGTTACCTGAACCTTGGGCTCGGTATTGTTCCTTCTTCGACTTTGCCCCTCGGGCAACGGCTGGCTGGCGGAAGAATCGGGGTTGTTGGTCTTCGAAATCCAAAATTCCCATTCTGATAAGATCTCGAACTCTGTCCTTCAGGGCCCTACAATTTTCAGTGTGATGACTCGAATCGCCTATGTGGTAGCTGCACCAGACACGACAGTTGTAATCTTTCGGATAAGGAGGTTTTCTTGGTACAGACTTCACTGGTATGACAAGGTTCCTTTCGACAAGCAACGAAAGTAACTCGGTGTATCTCATAGGTATTGGATAATGTCTTCTGATGTCATTAGATTCTCGAACTTCCCCTAGTTTTGCCTCTGTTCCCTGGGTATCTTCCCCATATATGCTACTTGTCTGCTTCTTGAGATTGATCACAAAGGGATTTGATTTGTCATATTTAACGGTGTTGTCTATTTTGACATTCTGACCATTTTGTTCCACATTCTGCTCCCCGACCGAATCTTTTCTGAGTTCAACATGCTGCTTGCCTTTCATCATGGCATTCATCTGGTCTATCATCTCGGACATCTGCTTCTTTAGTTCTTGTATTTCATCTTGTTTGTCACCAGGATTGACACTGCTTACCGAATCTGTTCTGGTGTCCTTGAATGGTTCCTCTTCGGCTGTCACTGTCTTAGTCTTGGGATGGAACTCTGGAATTGGACCCCCTTCCTTCAGGTCAAAGAACCTTTGGTCCATCATGAACAATCTTCTATTATGGGAAAAATCACTCGGGAATCAATGCCCCTTTGTAATGCGAATGTGATGAGATGCAAAAAAAAAAGCAAAAGAAAACAAGTCAGTACCGGATAAAAATGATAAGTACGTAATAAAAGGGCAAATTAAATGCGATAAGCAAATAAGGCAATCCTATTTACATTCCATCTAAGACACCTAGGTTATCCGCATGGTTCTAACAGGGTGGGTTTCTATGTGTTCTATACATGCAGTTTTGGTTCTAGGCGGTACCCGAATTGTCCTCGCTGTCCTCTACTAAGAGTAGCAAGGCCCCCGATCATCACCCATTATAGGCTCCTTTCAACTGAGTTCAATTCAGGGGGACCCATTCGCTTATGCCCGTACGAAGGAACGATATCCTTACGAAAGCATAAGGTACTCGAGCCCCGAAGGTACTTGCTAGGCCCATACGGGAGAATGATATCTCCACGAAAGCATTAGCGTTTTCCCCCCACTTAAAAAATGGGTTTATATGCCAAATTTTAAATGCGTTAAAATAAACGCGCAATTATAACCGAATATTAATTTAATAGTCACTTTAATCCGGAACTTTCAATATTAGTAAAGCGGTGATTATTTTAAAAGCTTGAATCTCATTTTTTTTAAAAAAAAAAACAAAAATTGTCCCCAGCGGAGTCACCATCTGTAGCGATGTCCTTTTTTCTCTCTCATCCTAAATAAAACGCAGTCTTTTCGAAGTGTTTTTTTGAAAGGTTGAGAAAGGTGTTTGTGATATAAAACATTTATTCCGTGGGGTTTAAAAAAACCTCATAAAAAAATGGAGTCGCCACCGGCCACTTAGGTAGGCCGGACACCATAAAACCAGAGATTCAAAAAAGATAGGGGTTCGGGAGTCGATTTACGGATGGGGAAGGATTAGCATCCCCACACCGCCCAAAATTGGTACTTTAATAATTACCACTTTATTAATATTGGATTTTCCGGGTTAAAGTGACGATTAATTTTAAAATTTGGTCATAATTGCGAATAAATTTTAAGGGCCCGTTATCCGAGAATAAACGTCCAACCACTATCACTACGCTTATCTGGCCCCCGTTTACGCTCGGATAAAAGGGCACCGCATTAACAAGTTATAAATCATATGCAATCTTAGTGGCAAAAATATAAAACATGGCAAAATATTTAAATGCAATAAATATTGACATAACAGAATACTAATCTAACATAAATGATATACTAGACTAAAACATGCATATATACATATTAATCTAAATAATAGATAAAAACAACTGTAACATGTCAGAATAACAAGGCAGGAATAAGTACGTATAAACGAACAAATATTTCAAAAAGACATGCATACTAGTAATAAAACATATTTCAACATATATGGGACAATATATCATACAAACAAAAGTAAATACACTAGCATGCAATCCTTAAAAAAACATACACACATACAAAAATACAAAATATACCATGTACGAATCAACTAAAACATAACATGCTTAATATGAATAACTTGATAAAAAAGATGCATAACTATTATAAGCTTAACACACATATACATGTAAACATAAAATACGAGGCATATACGAGGACATAAAATAAAACAATAGAATATCAACATATACGATTATAATACGAACATGAATATTTACAAAGAAAACAGGATGAAATGAAAGAAAAATAAAAGTCGATGGCGAAATTAAAGAACAATAATATGTAATTTAGGGACGAAATTGCGAAATAAACAAAACCTAAAAGGATCAAAACTGTAATTAGACCAAGGGGGACCCAAAATGAAAAGTTCAAAAAAAAGCGGGGTGGCTAAAGGCGTAATTTTATCATTTTGAAAACGATTCGGTGTAATTTAGGGACTGGATTACAAGATTTTGAAATATCAGGGGGACTAGGATTGTAATTATACCATGCGGCAAGACAAAAACGAAAATATTGAAAACGCGGTGGGATTAAGTGTGTAATTTACCCATTTAGCAAAATAATAATACCTATATAAAGGCTATTTTTAGACCGAAACCAAATTTTCCCCACTTCGTTTCAATCTCTGATTTTCATAACTCATCCCATTCTTATTTTCTCTCAACTGTTCTTATGAAACCCAGAATCCGGCGGCCGGTCGTGAAGTGTTCTTCGCCGCCCGCCGCGCCCTTAACTAACCGGCTCCGGCAGTCTTCAAAACACACCAAAACAACCCCCTTTTCGTCCTCAACATGAATCCGTGGTTGGATTCAGAGGATACACCCTTGTTTGCCCTAGATCTAGAAAATACGAATCGAAAAAAAATATTTTTTAAACCAAAACGAAACTACAAGGGGTCTTCCCCTCCCTTTAGTTCACCATATAAGGCTTGGAGAAGCCGAAAGGCTTATCACTAAGGAAGGAAGACCCACAAACAGAGATGGTAAGACGACTCTCTTCTTTTTTTGTTTCGTTTTCTTCTTTAGATATATGCATGTAAAAAAAAAGTAAGAGAAAGAAACAAGTGTTTACCACTTGGACTGTCTTTCGATTATCACTTGACCAAGTTACAATTTTTGGTTTTTTTTTTAAGATCTCTTTCTCTCCTTTTTTTACCACCCTTCCTTTTTTTTTTTTACAAAAGTCCCCATTTCATATATATCATTATCTTTGTTTTGGTGCAAGTTGCATCTTGCTTTTTCAGATCTGAATCGATAATTTTTGCTTGTTGTCTTGGGCATATTACGAACACGGGGCTGAATATCGGCGTGGTGGCGGTATGGATGTTACGCCCGGTGGCGGACGTTGCGTTCTCGGCCGTTAGATCGATCGATCTAACGGTCGAGATGGCTTGAAGGACGAACGGCCGGATGAAGCCTCGATTTGATGAGACGGCTCCAGATCTTGACAAGTGGAGCTCCGCAATCGAGGAGCCGAACGCGTGGATCTTACGCGCGCGCGTGGGATATTAAAGCGTCCGCGCGTGGACCACACGCGCGCGCGTGGCACTCGAACGGGTCCATACGTGTGGAACACGCGATCGCGCGATATTTTTGACTTCTTGGTTGTATCGGGGCCGTTGGATCAGATCTTGATCCAACGACCCACAGTTACATGCACACCATAATTGTAATTAGATAAGATTTGGGTTTGGGCCAACCGGTCCTTGTAATTGTTTTTGGACTTGGACTGTAATTTTTATTTGGGTTTAATATATTTAATTTTTTTTCATTTTATCAGCCCAATAATATTAATATTAATAATATAATTATAACAAAGAAATACATATACATGATACAAACATATACTTATACAAGTATAACATATTGGCATACGTACATATAATCCTGCCCATAATTATCATAACATCTATATTTATTAATCATATACGCTCATACTCTAGATACATACGCGACACACATTCATCATTAATACGTATACATACATAGCTTATAATATACATGCACACCACACCTTATATATATGTTAGTAACATTCATATAATAAATATACATGCAATATTAATATGTATTTACAAGTGAAAATGAGTGATTCTGATTGCCCCTCTTTGCTTGTTCTCATGGAATGGGAAACAAAGCAAAGATTCATAAGCACTCATTTTTATCATACTTCCTGTTTGTAGCTTTGGAAAAACGTGTTCTTTTGGATATATCCGCTCTTCCTTGGCTGAATCTTGAGGCTCGTAAGTTCTTCCTATATAGAGCTTCGTCACCTTCCGATCTTGGAGCTACAGGCTCTTCCTATATAGAACCCTTCACTTGAGACTGTAAAGCTTGGAGTCCTTCCTATATAGAACTCTTCGTCTTCAACGCTGGTTTCTCCTATATAAAACCTTTTACTGCCGCTGATGGATTTTTTTCGAGGGGAGTTCTTTTTGAGATTTTAGATTTAGGGTTCTCTCTCTATGGAACCTTTCACTTTGCTTGAAAATGCAGGTTCCTTTTTTTTTTTTGTACGAGGTCATTGCTATTTTTGGACCTACGCTACTAAGACAGCCGCATCATGCCCGAAGGACTTACTGATGACCCGAAGGATTTAACACCACGCTCGAAAGACTTACCGATGGCTCAAAGGACTAACATCGTGCCCGGCGGACTTACCGATGACCCGAAGGATTTAATATCTGGATCGGACGCCGACATGTTTAATATTGTTTTATGGGGACTCACGCCGATATGCTTTGCCACATCATGCCCGAAGGACTTACTGATGACCCGAATGATTTAACACCACGCTCGAAAGACTTACCGATGACCGAAGGACTTAACATCGTGCCCGGCGACTTACCGATGACCGAATAATTTAACATCCGGATCGACGCCAACATGGCTGTTGTTTTTTTATGGGGACTCACGCGATATCTTTGCCACATCATGCCCGGCGGACTTCTTGATGACCCGGAAGGATTTAACACCACGCTCGAAAGACTTCTTTTTATGGCCCAAAGGACTTAACATCGTGCCCGAAGGACTATCCGATGACCCGAAGGATTTAATATCTAGATCCGACGCATGGCCGTTGTTGTTTTATGGGTCTCACGCCGATATGCTGCCACATCATGCCCGGCGGACTTACTGATGACCCGGGCGGATTTAACACCACGCCGAAAGACTTACCGATGGCCCGAAGGACTTAACATCGTGCCCGAAGGACTTACCGATGACCCGAAGGATTTAATATCTGGATCTGACGCCGACATGGCTGTTGTTTTATGGGGACTCACGCTGATATGCTGCCACATCATGCCCGAAGGACTTACTGATGACCCGAAGGATTTAACACCACGCTCGAAAGACTTACTGATGACCCGAAGGATTTAACATCATGCCCGAAGGACTTACCGATGACCCGAAGGATTTAACATCTGGATCTGATGCCGACATGGCTGTTGTTCTATGGACTTTGGTAAATTCTTCGATAATTCTTCAAATACCTGTTTAGGAACAAGCAAAATTGACATGCCCCTATCTATATGATGCATGCAATGTTATGCTTTCTTTCTCCTCTTTTTCTTTTTCTTTGTTAATCTCATGTCCTGAAAAGTCATTCTTCTGATTTCTCTATTTCCTTTCCTTTTGCGGTATGCTCAACTTTGATCTTCATTTCTGTCAAATTTTGCTCAATGGGCATCTACTCTTGTTCTTTTACACGAGCACCCGCCTTTCTTCTTCGGGGTTTCTGCCTGCTTCACCAACAAACGCTATATCATGCGTGTGCAGAGAATCTTACTATTCTTTACATTACTCAGATTGCCCCATTCGATCGTGCTCAGCTACCTTCCAGTTCTTTTGACCCAATATTCTGAGTATTTGTTAATTTCGTCATCGGGGTGAGCGAAATGCTTCTTAACCTCAATCTTCTTGTTGTCTCTTGACGGACACCATTCATCAATTTCTGTGCTTTAATTCTTTGGAGACTCAATGTTTACTTTTTTACCATTCCCACACTTTGTAAGCTCATACTTGTCATGTTTCGTCCTTCATTTTCTTGAACCAAACAAGGCGTCGTGGCTGGAATTCGCTTCTTGTTTTTGTGCTGTCTGACACCTATACCTCTGTTATCATCTTCATTCTATGCATTGTGAGGTCATTTTTAGTTTAGGGGCTCTAATAGTATCCGCCTCCTTGTGTTCGGATCTTACCCACAAGAAGTAATACATGGAAATTTTTGTTGCTTTAACTTGTCAATTTGCTGATTGGTGTTCCAATTGAAGGGTATCATTTAGATTAACATACAAGATTTTGAAAACACAGATAGGAGCTCTGGATATCATGTGCAAGAGTGGCTTAGATTCAACCACTTGGTAATTTAAAGATGTGAAATCTTCCCTAGTGACTCGGTTTATCCTCATGATTACCGCGTTGCTGCAGTAGTACTACTCTTTCTCAATTCTCATTATCTACTACCTTTAAAGGGTAGGCTTGTATAACCACTGAGCGCAGAAATATTACTCTAGGAATAAAGTTACGGGTGGTGCGAGTCTTAATTTTTCCCATGATATGGTCTATTTTCTTTTTTTCTTTTTTTTTTTTGTTTTTATCATTATTTGAGGAAATCAATTCGTCACGATCCTTTGTCTTGAGGACAACGATGGAGCAAACAACACTTGCCTCAAGTTACTCGGCATAGTCACAATTTGAAAATATTACCATCACTCATGAAGCTAAGGTTTCTTGAATTGGATGATATATCTCCACCCTATCGCTTGCGGAGTGCCCCAAAATTTCCATACTCTTATCCGAACAAGCCTATTACGTGTTTTGAACATAGGAGTACTTTTTATTATTATTATTTCTCATTTTCATTTTTTTTTCTTTCTTCTCTTTTTCTCTTCCTTTTGTTTTGTTTCTTCTTTACTACATAGAAGATTATGCCTAGAGTTTCAATTTCAAGCAACTCTACATGGTTGACATTTAGAGCTTTTTTATCCTTGAATATCATCGAAAAAGTAATAATCTCGCTTTGCTGACCAGAGTCCGGTGGGGAAGATCACACACCATCGTTGTCACGACATCTATCTAATGTCACATCTTGAAATTGATATCCAGTGTCCTACAACGGCGAGAAAATATCTATGTGCTTTCAAAAACATTATATGTTAAGCGAAATGTGTCCTTTATTGAAAATAAAAACCAACAAACATGCCCCATCACAAAAGATCTTTGCCACATGGGGGCCACATAGAGTTGATCCCTTGTATTACTTCAGGAAGGTATTTTAATGTAGAGACATCTCTGGCTTCTTGAAAGACTATGTAGATTTGCTTCTCATCCTTGGTCTTCCACTGCTTGATCAGCTCTTGTGTCAGGGTTCCATCATTGACCAGCTTCTTGATTTCATCCAGTAAAGGTCTACATTTTCTGGTGGGATGCCTCGGTGCCCCCATATGGAATTCGCATGTGCTACTCGAGTCAAAACTATGGGCATACAGATCAGTGCACTCTTTATCGGCCTAGGAACAAGATAGTGACCTTCTACCAGATGAGGCCAAATGTCTGAGATAGATATTCCAAACACTTCCAAATTTGCGCTCGTCCGAGGAATTTTCCTTGATGACCCCGATTTCTCAGTCTGTCTCCTTCTTTTACGGCCACGCGAACCCTGGAGATGACATTCATTTACGTCTCCATCTTTATCTATCTTATCTTCGATTCGGTCCTTAGACTTAGACCCCAATTTTCCTTCTTTGACCGCATATTCTATCCTCTCTTCAATCTTCATGAAATCTTTGAATCTGCTTCTCGATTTCTCCAACATCACATCGAAGAAGGGAGAGGGAAGCGTTGCATGAAATAGGGGAGTCAAGTCTTCTTCCGCTATAGGGGGCTGGACTTGGGTCGCCAGACATCGCCACTTTAATGCATATTCCCTGAAGCTTTCATTTGGCTTCATTTTCTCATTCTGAAGAAACTGTCGACAGGGTGCTAAATCTAAAGCATATTTGTATTGATCCAAGAAGGCATTAGCGAGGTCACCCCATGACCTAACTTGGTTTCGTTCAAACGGTTATACCACACTCGCTGCTGGTCCTGTCCAAGGCTATCATGGAAATGGTGGATCAACAATTCTTCGTTCTTCATGTATCCTTCCATTTTTCTACAAAACATGGTTAAGTGAATCTTCGGGCAGCTGGTTCCGTCATACTGCGCAAATACGGGAACCTTGAAATCTGGAGGAATGACCAAATCAGGGACTAGGCAGAGTTCCCTCGTATTGAAGATATTTATCTTCTCTTTCTTCTTAAGCTCTTTCTCGATTTTTTCTTCTAACTGGTCAAGCCTCGACTCTTCAATTGTTCCATTTTCCGATTAATTCTGCCATCGAACCCCATGTATTAAATGATGAAGTGCCATGCGATGATAAAACAATAATAATAAAAAATGTGATGCAAATGCAATGCATGAATGCAATAAAGCATTGATTCTGCAAGTGATTTGTCCTTATAGAACATCTTTCATTCAGACCAAAAGGTTTCATTACATCCGGTATTAGGGTTTTACAGATAGCGGTGAGCCCTGGCACCTAATGTCTTGACCTCATTCAATAGTCCCGTCAGTTTTCCTTCGCGGTCCAATGCCGGATCCATATTCTGGCTTATTGGTGCTGCTGCATCGGCTAAATCTGCTACCTGTTGAGCTACTTGTCGGGCTTGAGTCGTAACCATCTTCATGTCCTGGTCTTTCTCCCGTATTGTTTGCTCGACCTTTTGTAGCTTAACGGTCATTGCCCCAACACGGATCTCACTGGTATGTAAAGCAGTCTCGAGCCTCACTATCTGTTCTTTGAGTGCTGCGTTTTCCATTTGGAAGGCTTGTGATTCATTCCTTTCTTGGTGCAGACTTGATTTCAGGATATCTTCCATGGCCAGACTGCTTTCCAACTCATTTTGGAGAAAGTCGCGTTGGCCTTCAGCTTCTTCCAGCTTCTTTGATAATGATCTGATTTTATTCTTACTATTCTTGCATTTCTGCTTCCAGCGTTCTGAACCGTTCCTCAGCTGAATCATACCATTGACCCACTCTTCCGCGGTGTCACCTAGACCAAAATTCTTGAATTCAAAGTGCAGCTTCTGGTACTCGTCTTGTACATTCTTTGATTTCATGCTAAGATTGTGCCTCTCATGCTCGAACTGGTCGCGCTTGTGTGCAAGTTCATCTTCTGAGACACTTTTATCCTTGACTCCTAACTTTATACCGCTTGAGTGACCTACTTCTGTGTTACCTGAACCTTGGGCTCGGTATTGTTCCTTCTTCGACTTTGCCCCTCGGGCAACGGCTGGCTGGCGGAAGAATCGGGGTTGTTGGTCTTCGAAATCCAAAATTCCCATTCTGATAAGATCTCGAACTCTGTCCTTCAGGGCCCTACAATTTTCGATTGATGACTCGAATCGCCTATGTGGTAGCTGCACCAGACACGACAGTTGTAATCTTTCGGATAAGGAGGTTTTCTTGGTACAGACTTCACTGGTATGACAAGGTTCCTTTCGACAAGCAACGAAAGTAACTCGGTGTATCTCATAGGTATTGGATAATGTCTTCTGATGTCATTAGATTCTCGAACTTCCCCTAGTTTTGCCTCTGTTCCCTGGGTATCTTCCCCATATATGCTACTTGTCTGCTTCTTGAGATTGATCACAAAGGGATTTGATTTGTCATATTTAACGGTGTTGTCTATTTTGACATTCTGACCATTTTGTTCCACATTCTGCTCCCCGACCGAATCTTTTCTGAGTTCAACATGCTGCTTGCCTTTCATCATGGCATTCATCTGGTCTATCATCTCGGACATCTGCTTCTTTAGTTCTTGTATTTCATCTTGTTTGTCACCGTGATTGACACCGCTACGAATCTGCTCGTGTCCTTGAATGGTTCCTCTTCGGCTGTCACTGTCTTAGTCTTGGGATGGAACTCTGGAATTGGACCCCCTTCCTTCAGGTCAAAGAACCTTTGGTCCATCATGAACAATCTTCTATTATGGGAAAAATCACTCGGGAATCAATGCCCCTTTGTAATGCGAATGTGATGAGATGCAAAAAAAAAAAAAAAAAACAAGTCGATCTGGGATAAAAATGATAAGTACGTAATAAAAGGGCAAATTAAATGCGATAAGCAAATAAGGCAATCCTATTTACATTCCATCTAAGACACCTAGGTTATCCGCATGGTTCTAACAGGGTGGGTTTCTATGTGTTCTATACATGCAGTTTTGGTTCTAGGCGGTACCCGAATTGTCCTCGCTGTCCTCTACTAAGAGTAGCAAGGCCCCCGATCATCACCCATTATAGGCTCCTTTCAACTGAGTTCAATTCAGGGGGACCCATTCGCTTATGCCCGTCATTTAAGGAACGATATCCTTACGAAAGCATAAGGTACTCGAGCCCCGAAGGTACTTGCTAGGCCCATACGGGAGAATGATATCTCCACGAAAGCATTAGCGTTTTCCCCCCACTTAAAAAATGGGTTTATATGCCAAATTTTAAATGCGTTAAAATAAACGCGCAATTATAACCGAATATTAATTTAATAGTCACTTTAATCCGGAACTTTCAATATTAGTAAAGCGGTGATTATTTTAAAAGCTTGAATCTCATTTTTTTTAAAAAAAAAAACAAAAATTGTCCCCAGCGGAGTCACCATCTGTAGCGATGTCCTTTTTTCTCTCTCATCCTAAATAAAACGCAGTCTTTTCGAAGTGTTTTTGAAAGGTTGAGAAAGGTGTTTGTGATATAAAACATTTATTCCGTGGGGTTTAAAAAAACCTCATAAAAAAATGGAGTCGCCACCGGCCACTTAGGTAGGCCGGACACCATAAAACCAGAGATTCAAAAAGACAGGGTTCGGGAGTCGGTTACGGATGGGGAAGGATTAGCATCCCCACACCGCCCAAAATTGGTACTTTAATAATTACCACTTTATTAATATTGGATTTTCCAGGTTAAAGTGACGATTAATTTAAAATTCGGTCATAATTGCGAATAAATTTTAAGGGCCCCGTTATCTGAGAATAAACGTCCAACCACTATCACTACGCTTAATACTGGCCCCGTTTACGCTCGGATAAAAGGGCACCGCATTAACAAGTTATAAATCATATGCAATCTTAGTGGCAAAAATATAAAACATGGCAAAATATTTAAATGCAATAAATATTGACATAACAGAATACTAATCTAACATAAATGATATACTAGACTAAAACATGCATATATACATATTAATCTAAATAATAGATAAAAACAATCAGAACATGTCGAATAACAAGGCAGAATAAGTACGTATAAACGAACAAATATTTCAAAAAGACATGCATACTAGTAATAAAACATATTTCAACATATATGGGACAATATATCATACAAACAAAAGTAAATACACTAGCATGCAATCCTTAAAAAAATATACACACATAAAAAAATACAAAATATACCATGTAATGAATCAACTAAAACATAACATGCTTAATATGAATAACCGGATAAAAAGATGCATAACTATTATAAGCTTAACACACATATACATGTAAACATAAAATACGAGGCATATACGAGGACATAAAATAAAACAATAGAATATCAACATATACGATTATAATACGAACATGAATATTTACAAAGAAAAAACAGGATGAAATGAAAGAAAAATAAAAGTCAATAAGAAATTAAAGAACAATAATATGTAATTTAGGGACGAAATTGCGAAATAAACAAAACCTAAAAGGATCAAAACTGTAATTAGACCAAGGGGCAGACCCAAAATGAAAAGTTCAAAAACGCGGGGTGGCTAAAGGCGTAATTTTATCATTTTGAAAACTGATTCGGTGTAATTTAGGGACTGGATTACAAGATTTTGAAATATCAGGGGGACTAGGATTGTAATTATACCATGCGGCAAGACAAAAACGAAAATATTGAAAACGCGGTGGGATTAAGTGTGTAATTTACCCATTTAGCAAAATAATAATACCTATATAAAGGCTATTTTTAGACCGAAACCAAATTTTCCCCACTTCGTTTCAATCTCTGATTTTCATAACTCATCCCATTCTTATTTTCTCTCAACTGTTCTTATGAAACCCAGAATCCGGCGGCCGGTCGCCGTGTTCTTCGCCGCCGGCCGCCGCTAACCGGCGCCGGCAGGCCTCCAAAACACACCAAAACAACCCCCTTTTCGTCCTCAACATGAATCCGTGGTTGGATTCAGAGGATACACCCTTGTTTGCCCTAGATCTAGAAAATACGAATCGAAAAAAAATATTTTTTAAACCAAAACGAAACTACAAGGGGTCTTCCCCTCCCTTTAGTTCACCATATCAGTCTTGGAGAAGCCGAAAGGCTTATCACTAAGGAAGGGAAGACCCACAAACAGAGATGGTAAGACGACTCTCTTCTTTTTGTTTCTGTTTTCTTCTTTCGTATATGCATGTAAAAAAAACAAGTAAGAGAAAGAAACAAGTGTTTACCACTGGACTATCTTTCGATTATCACTTGACTGGTTACAATTTTTGGTTTTTTTTTTACAAGATCTCTGTTCTCTCCCTTTTTTTTACCACCCTTCCTTTTTTTTCGTTACAAAAGTCCCCGTTTCATATATATCATTGTCTTTGTTTTGGTGCAAGTTGCATCTTGCTTTTTCAGATCTGAACTGACAATTTTTGCTTGTTGTCTTGGGCATATTCTGAACACGGGGGCTGAATATCGGCGTGGTGGCGGTATGGATGTTCTGCCAGTGGCCAGACGCGTTCTCGGCCGTTAGATCAGATCTGATCTAACGGTCGAGATGGCTTGAAGGACGAACGGCCTGGATGAAGCCTCGATTTGATGAGACGGCTCCAGATCTTGACACGTGGAGCTCCGCAGTCGAGGAGTCAGAACGCGTGGATCTTACGCGCGCGTGGGATATTAAAGCGTCCGCGCATGGACCACACGCGCGTGTGGCACTCGAACGGTCCATACGTGTGGAACACGCGGCTGGCAGATATTTTTGACTTCTTGGTTGTATCGGGGCCGTTGGATCAGATCTTGATCCAACGGCCCACAGTTACCTGCACACCATAATTGTAATTAGATAAGATTTGGGTTTGGGCCAACCGGGCCTTGTAATTGTATTTGGACTTGGACTGTAATTTTTATTTGGGTTTAATATATTTAATTTTTTTCATTTTATCAGCCCAATAATATTAATAATAATAATATAATTATAACAGCAATACATATACATGATACAAACATATACTTATACAAGTATAACATATTGGCATACGTACATATAATCCTGCCCATAATTATCTTAACATCTATATATATTAATCATATACGCTCATACTCTAGATACATACGCGACACACATTCATCATTAATACGTATACATACATAGCTTATAATATACATGCACACCACACCTTATATATATGTTAGTAACATTCATATAATAAATATACATGCAATATTAATATGTATTTACAAGTGAAAATGAGTGATTACAGTTGGCGGGGGGTCATGACCTGAAAACAACATGAAACTTTAGTTAGTAATCCGTTCAGAAAATTTTATCGTTTGTCATCTGGATGTTTTAGCTGTTTACGTATTCAGCCTTCTTCGGGGCTAAAAGTTGGTCATCAATTATTGCCCCATAGTTGATGTTTTTAGATCTCTTTCCTAGACTTGCTTAATGCGACATGATAAAAGTGACATTATTTTCCTCGGCCCTCAAAGGGATGCCCCTGAATCTCTGTTGGTCAGATTTTTGCTTCTAATTAAGTAGTGTTTAGTGCCTTGTATGTGAGGATGCCCCAACCTTTCTTGGGTTCGGTCATCTTTTGGATTACTTCCTTGGGGGAATTCCCTAACTTTTTTTTGAGGTTACTCTTGGAGCTTGAAGTATGTTCACGCATTTTCTTGATGGGCTTTCATTGTTTTCAAGAACGTACTATGTTACCCTCCAAATTTTACTATCTTGAAAATTTGAGCTTTTGAGCCGAATGACCCTTGGCGTCATCTATTTTCTTTTTCTCGGGGGAGATTGAATTCATTATTGATTGGAGCTTCAATGCTCGTTTATTCTCAGGCTTATATATTTTGGATACCTCCGAAGGCTTCAAGCTTTTGTTCTGAGCAGACACTTGTCTTAGGTCCCTGCACTTTAAATTTCTATAAAGAGTAATGCAAGAAATATTTTGTTTTGTAACAATGCAAGATGCTTATATGAATGAGCAAAAAGTATTTATTCTTTTAAAAATATAATTTTTGAAAAATAGGGGCCTCATATATTTTGTACAGGAGCGTCTTTGAACCCACTCGCCAAGGTTCATACCAAGCATAGCCTGTGTTTAGAAGACCTCGAACATTGTGTTGATGCTTGAAGATGTAAGCTGCCTTCCAGGCTATTAGGCTTTCGAGAAGGACATTCCCGCATGCCTGATTTCTGACCAATTTGGATGGCTCTCTTTGACTCATGGACTCATTCATTCTATCTTGCTCTCTTTTTTGATCTCGATCAAGCATTAGAAGTTTCAAATCTTTGAAGAAATGATAACTCCGTAAGGCGGGATGCAATCTGAAGATAGACTCCTTCAACTCAGATATCCAAGTTTGATTAAGATGGTCCTTGGAGACGTACCACGTAGGCCAGAGCTTGCAATTATGAACAAAATGTTATTTCTGCAGTGCTTGGTTTGAACTTGCTTAGATGCATTTTTTTTCTCTTCGTTTTTTTTTCTGGATCGCTCTAGACTGCCCATTTTTGGGTTTTCACCCTAGAGTTCATTTCCTCTTCTTTCTAGTTTGGACCTTTGTAGCTTTAAGCAAACTTGTATTCTGGCCGACCATCGGTGTCTGCTTCTATTTTACAGATGAGCAATCTTTCAAATCTCTTCTAAGTAGGGATAAGATTATGCAGTCGCTTTTCTCGTGAAAGCTTTATTTTTATTTTGTTTTTGTTTTTTAACAGAAGAGTAGGAAGTTTCTGGCACTTCTTCCATTTGGGAAGTGGACGGACGATAACTCGAATATGTCTAAAGTATCACCAAACTTCATAAATTGCCCCAACTGAGATAAGCGTGGTAAACTGGAATGGCTACAGATATAACAGTGATGAACAAGTTCTTGCAGATCATCAGATGAAAACCAACATGGTCTAAGAGAAGGTGATAGTGCGCTGGCCTTATTGTTCTGATTATCCTTTGTCGAGAGATTCTTTGGGTTCTAGGTCTCACTGAGGAAATTTGCTAACCTTGATAATTTAATCTAATTTTTATGTTCAAAACTTGATTGCGCTGGGAAATGTCGATATCATCTCTGGGCTTCAGTTGGATGGAGATTTGGAGTTATCACGATATTCAAAAATCTTAGACAAAAATGCTTGAGAGGAATGTTCACTCAAAATTTATGTTTGGGACCTTTCCATCGCTCTCTGGCACACTCAATTATCCTTCTGTTGGCCTAAGTAGATTGGAAGATAGGTCACATGCCCCTTCATCTCCACACATTTCAATTTCCTCTAGACACATAGCTGCTCGAAATCAACCATCGGATTGGAATCGATGCCGCTCATGGAAAATATATGTATATATATATATACATGTATGTGCAAAAGACTCATGATAAACGTATGAAAATTTTTGTGAAAATGTGTAAAAATGAGTCATTTATTAAAAACATACGTACACTTTTGTAAAGGATTCCTTTTTTTGCCTTCAGGCTTAGACAACAGGTTTGTTTCTAGAAATTTAAATTACACGGATGTCTTAGTAAACTGAGCACCCATACTAAGAAAGCTTAACAAAAAGAGACTCGACCACTTCCAGAGTTGTTCATCCTGGTCTTTCGCATCTTGCTTCGTCTTAGACAACTAGGCTTGCAATTGTTCTTATAGCTCTTCCTAAGGTTAGTTGATCATTTTCATCTGAGCATCCATGTTGATATCAACCAAATCTTGGATTACTTCCATTGAACCATAAATGATTCAGGTCAAAAATGAAATAGATATGCAATGCTACTAAAATGCAATGAAGGTGCAATGTTGGATGTAAACATATGTGCAAAAAGGTATTGATTCAAAGAGTAACAATCATAAGATTACTTCCATTAGGTAAAGGTCTCGTTACATCATGCATCAAGGTTACAAATAATATCGAGCCCTGGCACCTAGTTTATCTTTTTCAAGAGCCAAGTTAGCTTCTCATCATAACCCGAGAACATGATGCCATTCTAACTCAATCCAGTTGCTACATTAGCCAAACTCACCACTTGTCGAGCTACTTTTCGTACTTCGGTAATGACATCTTTCATGTGGTTATCTTTTTCTTTTATTTTTTCGTTCGACTCTTGTAGCTAACAATACCACTTCTCATTTTTTTTCTTAAGGTCACCCACGAGATCCTTATACATCAGTAGAACACTGTTACGTTCATCTGCTTGCTTTTTTAGCGTTTCAACTTCAGCTTGACTATCTTTTAATTCAGCAACAGTATTCTCACGCAGATGTATACACATGTTCAAAGTCTCGCAGTTGGCTTGACTACTCCTCAACTCATCCTTGAGAGCAATGCACTGATCTTTCGTTGCTTGAAGTTTGAGAGATAAGGTATTGGCTTGATTTTCACTAGCTTTAGAATTTTTCTTCCAATATTCAGCATTGTGTTTTAGTTGGATGACTCTTTTCTTCCATTGATATGAAGTATCTCCCAAACCAGCGTCTCTGAATGCTAAACAAAGCCTTTGGTAGTTACCTCGCAAGCTTTTTACTTCATTGTTCAGGATGTCTCTTTCTTTCTTTAAAATATTGATCTGGATGTCATGTTCCGAATGATTCTTTTCACTTTCTGCAACTTTTAATTCTTTCGGCTTCGCTCCAGTTGCATGAACAGTAACTGAGTCATGTTGATGATCCTTTTTGAACTCTCACATTTTATAGTCTAGGAGGCTCTAAACCCGACATTTGAAGGTAGTGCAATTTTCAATGGAATACCCCATAATGCCAGCATGATAATCATAATGAGCTTCAACGTTGTACCATTTGGGGTATGAAGGTTGTAGAGGCATGACATGGTATAGGGCCACCAATTGTGCCTCTAGTAATTGCAGATATAGTTTTTCATACGAAATGGGTATGGGATCAAAAGGACCATTGGTCTTCGACTTTTGGCCAATAGTCGAAGATGATTCTGAAGACTGAACAACAGAATTTGAACTCTGGCCTTGGCAATGGATTACGAGCGTCGGATATGGACACCTCTCTGCATACTACGATGCTCCATTATTGCCTGGACTTTTAAAAGTTTTAGGGTTTTTTACTTAAAACTTAGTAACCCTTATTTAATTAGGTCTCTGACTTTATTTTTTAGGGCTCCATAATTCTCAGTAGTATGGCCGGTACCTCCTAGATGATAGTTACATATGGCTTGGACATTGTAACCTTTAAAATAAGGGGGCTGTTTTGGCTTTGACTGGACTGGAGTCACAAGACCTTCCTTGATTAGCATCGAAAGTAACTCTGTATATGCTATTGGAATATGGAACGCGGTTTCCTCTCTAGTTTCTTCCTTCAGGGCTTTTCTTTGGCTCGTTGCTACTCTTTTTGTCGTTGCCGCCTTTCCATCTTCAGGTGTCTTATTGATGCTGACCGTGACAGCGCCTAATCCCTTGGGCTTACTAGATTCACTGTGTTCAGAATTAAAATCCTAGATATTGGACGTCATAACATGGCTTGCATTCAGTTTATCTTTCTCTCTTTGTAGATCGGGCTTTTTCCCTTGGCCATGGCGGTCATCATACTCATCATCTCGGTCATTTGTCTTTTTAGCACTTCTATTTCATTCATCTTGGTATTGAATTGAGTTTCGGTGTATACGTCTGACGCATAACCTTTGAAAGAAAGGCTTCTTGCTTCTTTTGGCATCATTTCAAGGCACTGCCTCATATCTGCATTACTTTTTATCTAATTACATGACCCTTTATCCATTATGAAAGCTTTCTAGATTGATGATCGCTCGTGAATCAGTACCTTTTATTTATGTCATGAATATGCAATGCAAAGAAAAAACCAGACAACAACAAAAAATCAGTTAATACACATGGAATAATCAAGCTGAAAATATAAACAATAATTTATTTAAAAGTAAATCTATACATCCTACCTGAGCATACTTTTCTACCTGTGCATGTTTTATTGAGAAAATGATCCTACCCAAACATGCTTTCTACCCGCATATTTTGTTGCATAAATATAGGCATGGTATCTAACATAACTTATTGGGTAAAAGAAAATAAATAAATAAACAATACTGAAATTAAAGAGTATAATTAAAAGCAATTAAAAAAACCCTAACTCTCTCTACCATGCACCTATCAGGTAACTCTCTAAACGGGCGAAGGTTCGGTATGACTCTAGATAAGGTAGGCTGCTATGGCTCACTATATGTGGTTTAGGTTCTAAAGTAACGGTACTCGAACTGTCGCTAGGACATCGATTCGGGAGGATACATTTCCCTAAGTCTGTACGAAGATGAAGATCTCACGGCGACAAAGGTACCGATGTATCCCGAAAGTGATCTACTATCCTGCACGGAGGCGATACATCACGAAGGCGTAGCTTCTCACTTCTACTTAAAAGGGATGGAGCTCGGGTATAGAGCTCATGATATGCGAAACCAGGGAAAAATTTTAAAACCCTTTTTTTGTAAAAAAATTTAACAGGAAAATGGATCACAAAATAAACTAAATTGAATTTATAGTTTCCACTCGTTAAGACAAGAAGTAATCGACCGGTGGCTTGACTCTCGAAAAAATGTGGTCCCTAGCGGAGTCGCCAAGCTATACAACAGCCTCGCCAGCGACTGTGGCTGCTTGACGCATTCTTACGAAAAATATTTTGGTTTTGATGGATTCGCTACCAATCTTTTTAATTTAGGTGAGATTAGATCACCTGAAAACCCAGTTATTTTAATAAAACCTATTTTTTGTCATTTTATTAAAAACAACGAGTTTTGATCTACGAAACCAGAAATATAGGTTCGGGAGTCAGCTACACGTGGGGAAGGGTGAGCACCCCCACAACGCCCAAAATTGGTACCTGGTCGATTATTTATTGTCTAAGTGAGGAAAATTAAGAATTTGAATTTAATTTAAAATTTGTGATCCCTTTAAAATATTTAAAAGAATATATTTTTGCACGAAAAGAATTTACACCCCTAATCCCTGGGCATAATTTCCATTCGATTCCTGAATGAAAGAAATCTATTTTGAAAATTATAATTCGTAATTTTGCGGTAGAGATTAACAGAAAGCGGCACCTCTTATGTTCGAGATACGATTTTCACAATAACCCCTAGAAACCACCTTTTTAAATTCAATTAAAGTACATACAAGGTGTATAAGAATATATATTAGATCGTAAATATTATGTAAATAATAACATTAATAATAATATACATATTTTAACAATATGCTAAAGTATATTAAAAAGTAATATATTAATATAATCTACATTGGAAAAAAAAATAAAAAGATAATAATAAATGTGGAATAACATATACAAAATAATAATTATTATTATTATAATATACAGAATAATAATATAATGCAAATAATATTATTAATAATGGTAATAATAATTATAAATATATTATACTAACGTTATGTATGTATATATATATGTATACTAAACAAATATATATTATTATATTATAATATAAGTAATATATAATTTAATATGATAATTAATAATGATATTATTAATAATAAAAATATAATAATATAACAATATGTAATAATAATAATTATAACAATTATAATAAACAAATAATATATATATAAGATAATAATATATACATGCATATAAATATAAAATACAGTATATATACTTAAGAAAATAATATATATATATATATATATGTAAACATACTAGTATTAAAAATAATACTAACAATATAAAAAAAATTAAAATAGTGGCAAAAATGCAAAGAAATACAAAATAAAGGGAAAATTATAAAGGATACGAAGCGGAGGGACCATAGACGTCATTTCCCCTTTGGAATCGGATAAAAATCAAAATCTGGTGACCAAATTGAAACTTGCAAGGGCCGAATGAGTAATTATACCATGCGGAAGGACCACATGCATAATTTCCCCTTTTTTCAGAAATGCGCGGATCTCCTATGGCCGGGTTGAGTCTGATATATGGGTTGAGCCAAAACGACGTCATTTTGGGCCTTAAAAGCCTGTACCAAAACGACGTCGTTTTGGAAAGCTAAACTCGGATCTGGGCTCGGTTTCTTCTAAATAACACCCTAGGTAAGTAAATCGATAAAAACCTTTCGGTTCTCACTCTTTTTTATTTTTGTTTTTCTTTCGATCTTGTTTTTTCTTTTATGTTTTATTTTTATGATGTTGTTTTTGTTTCGAATCTGATAAAGCATTTTTTATTAATCGAAATAGAAAGTTCATCCCCTTTCGTTGTTCGAACGGGTTTTATATAACCTAAGAAATATATAATACAAGTTTTTTAATCTAATCTAGGGGTGCTTATCGAGCGAGTCGATCGCGAGTTGGGTAGTGCTCGACTCGTGCTCGTTAAAAAATTTTACTGCTCAACTCGACTCGTTGCTCGTTAAGCTCGTTAAAAGTGTGCTCGACTCGTGCTCGTTAAAAGAATTTGTTGCTCAACTCGACTCGTTTCTCGTTAAGCTCACTAAAAAATTTACCTTATTTTTAACTAAAAGTAAAATTTAATCATACTATATTGGGCTTAATATTAACATAAATTAACAAATTTAACCAGAAAATATCAAACGAGTGTACAAAGCACTTTCAAAGTCTAAATTTCAAACTAACAATCCAGAAATATACCAAACTAGCATATTAAAACTAAAGTAACAATCCACAAATTCACCAAACTAACATATTAAAACTAAAGTAACAATCCACAAATACATCAAACTAGCATATTAAAAGCATTCTTGAAAAAAAAGTTCAACGATCTATAACCAATCTTGAAAATAAGGAAATCCACATCTCTTCACTCCAATCATTGTTGCTTGCAATCACCAAACTACAAACTTGGGAAAATAATTTTCTTTGCTTGATCAACATAGTTATCCTGTCAATAAAAAATAGTTATAATATCTCATAATAAGAAACTAAAATAAATTTTCTTACTTTTTCATGAATAATATAGAACTAAATCAATTAATATATTTAATCTTAAATAGTTTTACTTTATTCTTTCTCTTCACTCCATGGAGAGATCGACACCAATCTCCACTATAAATCAACATTTGCACGATATCCGGAGATAATGAAGCTCTATAAGAATCAATCACAAGGCTCCCAGCACTAAATGTAGCCTCAGAAGCTACAGTTATAGGAATTGCTAAAACATCAATAGTCATCATTGATAAAATACGAAACTTTAAAGATTGATCCTTCCACCAACTTATAGGTTCAAAGTGGTTACCTTTATCCTTTTTGTTTGTAGTAAAATAATATTATTAATTAAAAATATTTTATTATTTATTAGAAAATTAATAGATTAGTTAATTTATCATTTTTTATTATTTATTAACAAATTAATAATTATTATTTAGATTTATTTTTTGAATGAAATGATTTTAAAGTAATTACTAAAAAAATATTTTAAAAAATTAATGAGCTGCTCGCGAACTTATCGAGTCGAGTTAGACTTTGCTTGACTCAACTCGTTAAGGTCTCGAGTCGAGTTCGAGTGTAGTCAACTCGAGTCGAGTGTTTATCGAGTTTTGACCGAGTCGAGTTCGAGTATCTCACGAGCTGCTCAACTCGTTAAGCACCCCTAATCTAATCCTGGCTTTCTGTTTTGCAGATCTGGAGCGGTGGAGCAGAGCAATGGCCGGTCGATGGCGTGACGCGTGGCGGTGGCCGGTTGCGCGGTCGACGTGTGGCAACCACGTGGCAAGAAAGAAGATGAGTGGTCACAAGGGGCGGTGACTGAGGCTAAGCAAGGGATACGATTAGGGTTTTGTTTTTCTTAGGTTTAGGGGTTTTTTTTGGTAATTGGGGCTGATATGGGTTTATTAGTTAAATAGGTAGATTTGGGCTTCGAAATTTAAGTGGGTTTTTTTTAATTAGGTGTGGGTCTAATGGGTATTTGTATTGGGTTTAGTGGGCTGGTTTTAATAGGTTTAATTGTGATTTGGATTGGAATAAAATATGGATAATATTTTATTGGTTTGGTCAAGGCTTATGGGCCGGGCTAAAATGGGTTACTGCAACATCCATTCCCAATACCATACAAGAAATGTACCATAATGGTTATTGTTGAAAATTATATCCGGAGAAAGAACTTTTGAAATTTACTAATTATATTTTCAGAAATATTGTTTTCTTTTAAATCTATTTTATATGCACCAACATGAGTTCTAAATGGATGGATTTTTATATGTTATGATTTTATATGATTGATTTAAAATGTTATCTTCTCATAATTTTAACAATTATATCGTTTTGTTTTAAACCATTCTATTATAATTTAATTTCTTATAACTAAATTTCTTAGGTTATATTTATAATTTGAACAAAAATTGTATTTTCTTATATATACATATATATGTTTCTAAATTTCAAATTATATTATGTAAAATATAACATAACCACAAAATCAGACATGCAGCAAATTACTATATAATAATTTAAGTTGTTATTTTACAAATATTTTATTAAAAATATTTAGTTTTATGAAATTATTGTATTGGGTTTTAAAAAAATAAAATAGTTTTTTTTAATATCACTATAAAACTTATAGAAAAGAAAGACATTAGTTAAGAGTATAAGGATAAAGTTTTAACATTTTGACTTTTATTTACATCCGCTATTCAAATAGTACCAAACAATATAAATGAACGAAACCTACTTTTCTTTCACTTTTTATGCTCTCAACCAAACATATTTTAAAAAGAAACAGATATGTTTTTTATCCTTTTATTTTTTTTAATAAAATTTTCATTCTTACTGTTTGTATTCCCTCTCTACTAAATAAAGTCTTTTAATTTTAGCTTTCATCCAATCAATGAGGGTGGTAAAAGCTCGACTTTTATTCATGTCAACCACCGCAGGTAACCCCATATATTTATTAGGATTAGAAGTAGTCTGCATATTGTAGTCTGCATATTATAGGAGAAATTATTACATGATTCCGGCTCACCACGTCATTCATGGTCTCATCTAATTAGATTCATTCATTTAATGATATGTAGGAAAGAGGTGAATATTCACTTTGGGAAAAAATGAGATGAAAAATTATTATTAGATGGGACCATGGATAACATGGTGAGCCAACCCATCTAATAATTTTTCATATTATAGATTATAGAATTTGAAAATTGATTTCCTCAATATTAGGCTGTTAAAGGTAGGTTAATCGTATCGTTTACCTTAAATGATCAGTTAACTGTTAGATACGATTACTGTTATAACGATTATTGAATTGTAACCTAATTTTTAAGAAATAATTAACTGTTTTAACTGCTAACGGTTAATCGGTATTAACAGTTCGGTTGCAGATTAACCTGTAACCTAATTCACATGTTCACTGTTTCTTTTAAGAATAACAAATTATTTATCTGATAAATATTATATTATAAGATGGCCTCGAGATTGATATTGTCAACTTTGTAAACAAAATATATGTATAAATAATTTAGTAACGGTTAACCTATAGGTTAACTATTAGCTTTACGATCCGATTAATTAAAACTGTTTAACCTTAACAGTTCAGTTGATTAACCTATAAAATAAACGATTATATTAATTAACGGTTACGGTTTAATATATACAACCTTACTGACTACAACATTGTGTCTCATATTCCTTGATGATTTCCTTCATAATCATAGTTTCAATTCCATAATCTTCCTAAAATTTTGGAGGGACCATTATATGATTAGAGGGACTGATCTACAAAATTTTTAAAAAATATTATTTGATTTTTTTAAAAATCCTAAAATACTTATAAAAATTAAAAAATAGGCCTAATGAGAGGGCAAGGCGGCGGCTTTCACAAAGAGAGAGGAGCAGGATGTTGCAGAGGACAAGATAGCAGCGATCATCAGGGGGTAGAGGTCGTACGTCGCAGGTGTGTATCACTTTTTGTTGCAAATTTACCTTTCGGTCTAGACTGGCATGGTTTACGCCAGATTTTTGAGCGACAAGGTAGGGTCTTGGATCTATTTATACCACGTAAGAGGACTGTTGATGGGATGCGTTTTGGTTTTGTTCGGGTGGCCTCAGATCATGATGCACGGCGGTGTGTTGAGAGGATTCATAGTTGCTGGGTGTTTGGCTCAAGGGTGAGGGTATCGAATGCCAAGTATCATGTCCGTGACTCTTATTGGAAGAAGAAGAGTTTACAGCCTTTGCGTGTGGTAGGAGGAGCAGAAGCTAGACGATGGCAGAATCTCTCTGGCCATTTAATGAGGTTGTTGCACCATCAGCAATCTGTAAGTGGGGTGGTCGATGAGATCAAGAAGCGAATTTTAGATTCGTGTGTGGTGAATGGTGTAGGCAGCCTGCTTCCTTGGGGGTGTTGGCTGCTAAGTTCAATGCGTTGGGGCTGCATGGACTTTCACTGATGCGATTTTCAGGTGACATGATTTTGATTTTGTTTGATTGTATTGAATCGAGACAAGAGATGTTGGGCCAGGATGAGTTCAACAAATGGTTCAGTCGAGTTGAGAATTGGTCGCCTAACATTTGAGTTGATCGGCGAAAGGCATGGTTATCGATAAACGGTGTGCCGATTCATGCGTGGTCTCGCGAGACTTCTCGGCGTCTTGCTAATCTTTGGGGCGATTTGTTGAGTATTGATGATTCTTTACTAGATTTTTGATCGTTTGAAAATGGAACTTTACAGGTGATGATAGGGTGTATGTCGCATATAGATGAGGTGGTCGACCTTGTGGTGGACGATCAAACTTATGAGATTCATGTGCGTGGATTGAATCTAATGCTGGTGTCGAACGCTCATTGTAATTATAGGGAGGAGTTGAAGTCTGATAGTGGTTTGAGCGAGGGCGGAGGCGAGGTTGTAAATGATGATGTTATAAGAGAATATGTTGCTACAATGGTTGGCGATGCTGAAAATCAAATTGGTGACGTTGGTATTGAAGATGTTGAAGGAGGGTATGCAGGTGGACAGGTACCAAAAGGTGTTGAGCGTGATGGTCATGAGGGTAGTATGAGAGGGACGATAAAGTGGCAATATAATAGTTTCTAGGAGAATTTTTGTACAAGTGTTGTACAGCTAATTGAGATGGATCCAATGCTTGAGGTTGATGGGGATGCGAGAGTGAAGAATGATCTTGTGCCAACGAGTGTGAGGGGGACAAAGGGGAGCGGTGCATTGAGATTGTCTATGGACTTGCCTCGGATGTAATTGTTGGTTGTGTGGATCGCGCTACGAAAGTTACTGGTGTTGGGGATTCCTTGGCGGATGCTGCTCAGTGTGAGGAAACGCTAGGTGTTGCTTTGGATTTGATGCCTGAGTTGGATGTGGCTCGGTTTATTGTTGAGGCGAATGTTGAAGATGTGGTGAAAGGTAAAAGAAATAGAGGACAATCTAGAAAAAAAAATTATGTTAGCAGTTTGTGACATCAATTCTCTTTCGGATTTCGAGCGTCAATAATAGTTGGAGTTTGGTAAGCTGGTGGAAGTCTCGACTATTGGGAGAGAAGAGGAGATAGCGAAGGAAATTACAAAGCTTATTGGTGTAAAGGATCATTAAGAGGATTTTGGAGTTCATTGCATTCTTGAGATTTTGGTGAGATATGTGCTTCGGAGTATTATGTCTCACTCTTTTGAGTTTTGGGAGTTGTTTCTTGTTTTATTTTGGTGAGATATGTGCTTCGGAGTATTATGTCTCACTCTTTTGATTTTGGTGAGATTTTGGTGCAGTGATTGTTTTGATGTGGATTTATTACGTTGTATTTGGAGTACTATAGCGTTTTTGTGGGTTGTGAGAAGTGGGGGAGTGTTTGGTAATGCTTGGTGTTGATGATGGTGTTGTGTGGGCTTACTGTTGGTTTTGGCTTTTTGCAGGCATATGGGGTATTTGGTTCGTCAGGTGTTAGTTGCTATGAGTCAGATGGACATAATATCTTGTGGAATTAGGCACCGAGTAGTTTGGTTATTGAGTTCTTGCCTTGGTGTTTTGTTTCTTTGATCGTGGTTTTGTGTTGTGTTCTTTTCGTATTGTTATGTTATACTTTTTTTCTCTGTTGTAGGTTTATGGAGGTTTTTAATGAAGAGACACATGAAAATATATTATTTGTATGATATTTTCCTCTAATAAAATTATACTTGCTGATCAAAAAAATATTTATTTTTATAATTTTTAAACATTTAGTTTAGTCTTTTCAAAAAAATTAAAAATTACATTATACTTTAATTTTTTTAAAATATTTTTAATTAAATCTCTTAAAAATTTAGAAATTCTCATTAAATATTTTTAATTAAAATCCTAAAATTTCAAAGCTTAAACTTAAAAAGAAATTTAATCCAAATTAAAAAGTATTTTTTTGTTGTAAATAAAGTAAAGAAGAACAAGAATAAAAGAGATGAAAGAAAGAGAGAGACTTGTACTTATTCCCAATATTCACTTGTGTACAATAGGGGTGTGCAAAACGGGGTTCGGTTAACCATTAGCAAATTATTTTGGCTAATCGGCAAGTTCAGATTACTCAATTTTCAACCCTAAATTGTAACCATTCAATTGGTTAACCGTTTATCCGGTTAACCGAAATATTAGGTTCTGTTCGGGTAATGATTTTTTACTTTGTTTATTAAAAATATAAATTTTAATAATATGTTACAATAAAATATATACTTTTAAAAATCGACATATGATATTAGTATCTTTTTTAATACTAGCAAGTTAAACACTCAAACTTTATAAAATGAAACTAAGGTTTTACTTTTGGGGGAATGAGAAGAAGAAAAAATTCATATTTTTTTCAATATAAGATATTAAAATGACATATAATATAATAATATATATTATATCATCGGTCGGTTCGGTTACCCGATTTTTTCAAAATCGTAAACTGTAATCGAACTGTTTCTTTTTAAAATACAAAAACCCAAACTGATTTTTTCGGTTCAATTAACTAATTTTTCGGTTTGATTTTTTTGGGGTTCAGGATTGGTTTCAGTTTTTCGATTTTTTTGCTCACCTCTAGTGTACAATGCATTCTCCAAATCCTCTATTTATAGGCATAGAAGGTAAATATAATATGGAACTCTAATTCTAATAAAGATTAAATTCCCAATGATAAAGTAAATCAACCTTCTAGATAGAGTTCTTATTGGGCATCCATATAGATAAATATTCATAACACCCCCTTGCATGTCTATGAAGATAATGTGCATTGTTAAAATCTAAGATCAAAACCCAATGAGAAGAAATCTTAGTGAAGGAAAAAGAATACACATATTTTTTATACGCATAACATGTTGCCTCATTAAAAACCTTACTAAGAAAACCCATTAGGATAAAACCCTGGTTAAGGAGAAAAGAATGCAATGTGTATTTACTCTCCCTCATGAAAACATCACATAATATCTTTGAATCTTCATAATACAATCTTGAATACAATCTTCAAATGTTGAAGTAGACAATGCACTAGTGAATAGATCTTCCAAATTATTACTTGAACAAATCGTCAATTATTAATATTGATATTCTTCTGAAGATCATAAGAGAGATAACTTTGGAGAAATATGTTTCGTTCTCTCCTTTGATGTATCAACCTTTCAAATGAGCTATAAATTATGCATTGTTTTTATACAAGATAGCTTGTATCTTATCTTGTGACAGCAAATCACATATCTTCTAGATATGTTGGGTCAATAGTCTTAGTCAAACACATTTTCAGCTTATCATGTTCATAACTATTATTTGAAGAGACATCAAGTTTGAATATCTAAATATAATGATCTTGTATCACTTAGATAATACTTTTGGACCAATTAATATATGATACTTCTGATCAACTAATATACGATACTTCTGGACCAACTAATATACTATGCTTCTAGACCAACTAAGATCAAGAATTTCTTTATATTTCTCTTGAAGATAAAAAGTATCTATTCATATTTCACAATATTACAATTATTGGGGGTACTCAATAGATACAATTTATTCATATTTAATATCTTTAAGATTTTTTTCAATACGTGTCTATTCATAGACAAATTTTATAAGTTCTCAATCTACAAATTGGGACAATATGTATTTTTCAAGATTCTCTATCTCAAATACTTTCCTTGGTCAATCAAATGCTTTTAAAGTTATTCAAGAGTTTCCAATTCGAAGCTCGCCAAGAGTTCTAATAATATTCAAACTATCAATATGTATAGTAATTATAACGAATCTTGATCGAAACTTTTTTATGGAAAATATGATCATTCTTATAATTTTTCCTCAATAAGTACTCACTAATGTGATTATATCAAATGTGTCCAAATTGTTTTGATACATATGAATATTTAAGCAAATATATATCTGAATAATTTTTCTCGAGAATTTTCATATGTTTCTAACATTTTAAACCCATCAGGAATAACTTACCATATATATGGATCCAAAAATAATTAGACGCATATAAATTATTTCATAATTGCCAAACTAATAAAGTAATTGCTTCCACCATGAATTAATTAAAAAATGATTCATAATTCAAGTCATGTTTTATATCACACGACTACTTATTTGTACCCCACTTACATTACGCATTTAGGTATTTAGACTATTGATCTAAAAGCTTCACTTTTGGATGTTCAAAGTCTCTTTCTTCATTGGCCAATCAATTTAATATTTATACTTCTAAATAGATTTCTATACAAAATCCTCATTTTCTTTCTTTATTTCTATATAAATACTATATGTAAAATCGTTGTCGATAACTTTTCTTTCTTTTTCATTCTTTTCTTGTAGTGGCATAACATATCAAGATCTCTTCATCATTTTCATTATCAGGTACCTGAAACTCTTCTAGAGTATTTATTATTAGTTATGCCTTGAGCCTCTCAAGGAGCACCCGCCTCCATTATATGACCATCTTATACTACTATTGTTTACTAGAATTTCAACATTTGGAACCAATTCAATTATCATGCTTTAGGAATGATTTAGATCCATTTGCTCTAACATGTTATTCTTATGTGATTTCAATTTAAATTTAGAGCATTTTCAACTGTATATGAGACTTGATTACTCTTATTAGGTTAGTAAATATAGTTGGCAGTTGATATGAATAATACGAATTATCTTATGAACTTATGTTTCATATACGAGAATCTAGATAATGATAATTCATTTATCTTCATCCAACTAATTATTATTTCCCCGTGATGTTGAGAAAAATCATGTCATAAATGATTCTCCAATTAATATTGTAACACCATCAACCCAGATGTCATATTTGAGCCTCAAGCCCAACCCGCAACCATGAAATTTCAACTTAGTTTAGCCCAAATCCCATTTCATTGTTCATAAAATCCGTCAATTCAAATATTTCAAACATAGATAAGTATTTAAAACGTTACATGAGAGCTCTATTTAAAAATACAATTATAAAAGCATTCGACTCATGTTTTAAATCCAAAATAAGAGTTACAATACAAAACATAGGGTCCTACAAATACATAGCCCAAATAAATCTAAGTATTGTACTTTGAACAAGTCGATGCTGAAGTCCTACTCTGATGGTTCTCCACCAATGCACGTGCCAACCTACTAACACAGCCTCAGGAACGTACACTTGTACTCGAAATCTCTCTCGAGTATCTTTGGATATGGCTCGATGTCACACAACCTCAATAACGAGTTTGTGATTTTTACTACCCGTTGGGGGTTGTTAAGAGCCGTTGGAAACTTTATTTCCAACCATAAATGAACTTATGGGCCTATCGGTACCGTTACGTGCACAACCGTATCGGTACCTGTCATAAGAGGAAATAGTTTTGGCAAATGCACAGGGCGTACCGGTACGCGATACCTTGATATCGGTATGGTGCCTTGCGTACCGGTACTAAGAGTCAGTACCGGTACGAAAAATGCTCACTGGAAATTATAAAACGTAGCATATCGGTACTGGTGATGACCGTATCGGTACGAGCAACTTCGTATCAGTACCGAGGATAGGGTACCTGTATCGAAGACCTATTTTTGACCTTTAAAAAACTTGGAAATATTAAAGCAAGTCAAAAATATTTTTCATCAATGTTATATCAAAATCAGTACTTCAACAAGTTAGCATTTCCTTAACTATAAAAATGAACATTTTAGTCTCTGAATATTTGAAAGGTTCACATTTCGGTCAAAAACACTAAAGTTATTGATAGTTGGCTTAAACACCTTTAAGTCCTTATCAGTTTTGAAATTGAGAAAATTGATCCCTCTTGAAAAAAGAAGAGTAATTTATTCAATGTATATTTTAATAACAATAATGATAATAATAATAATTTTTAAAGTGGATAACTTATTAATAAATGACAAAACAATGTACAGTTTTCTTTTTCATTGAAGTTAAATACATGAATTAATAAATTATTTACATTATTTATAAATGAATTAATAGTGTACGTAACTAACAATAAAAATTTATAATTTTTCCTTTATATCTATATTAAATAAAGTGTATTAAATAACTAAACAGTTTATAAATATATTAATATACTAACATTTAATAATAATAAAGTGTACATTTTGAAAGTGAATAAACAACAACGATCCGTGATGGTGTTGACCTTTTTCGTCAGTACATAATACATGTCCAACTATGATTGATTAATTTTTTTAAAAATAAAATAAACCAAAATGTTATATAAATTTATAATATTTTTTTATCAAAATATAATTTTATAATATATTTTTATAATTTTTTGAAAATCTTATTGAAATGTTAAATATTTTTTTATGATTTTTGTATAATCATTTTCAATTAAACCTTACTCTCACTTCAAATCTAATTTTTTTTAGAAAAACTATGTGCACTTTCTAATTAAACATTTAAAATATTTTTTTTTCATATTTTGGCTTGTAACTGTAATATTATTGTAAGTGAAGACAATGAAGTTTGAAGTTAGAATATGAATCAATTTTGCATTTAAATTTCATAAGTGTTTAAAAATTTCATGTAAAAATTCACAAAAAAATGTTTTGAGAGATTAATTTGCTCTAGTTTAAAATCAAGAGGGACCTAAAGATTGTTTAAATCAAAATATTTAAGCCAACTATCAATAAATTTAGTGTTTTTAATCAAAGTGTTAAGTTTTCATATATATATATATATATACATATGTATAGGGACTAAAATGTTTCTTTTTGCAGTAGAGAGACTAAAATAAACTTTTAGGTACAATAAAAATACTTCTACTGTACTTTAACCAAAATAATACTAATAATTTGATTACTTATACTATTGATAAGTTCACATATTACACATTTTTCCTATATGATTTTTGTCGCTATATGGGGTGTGCATATTAAACCATAAACATCAACCGATATAACCGTTATATTTTACAGGTCAATTTACCGAACCGTTAAGATTAAACAATATCAATTATTCGAGCCGCTAAAAATAATGTTAATGGTTAACTAATAGATTAACTGTTATTAAATTATTTATACATATATTTTGTTCTAGATTGGTTACGTCAATCCTTAAAGACTTTATTAAAAAACATTTCTAGACATTTAAACTTAATTCTCAGAGCTTTCCATACAGTAATTACTTGCCATAAAAAGCATAAGATATATGGAACAAAATCTGCTGAGAATTGACTGCTAGATTTACTTGTAGAATTAAATAGTTTCCATCAATTACTAGTGTTTCCAACATTATACTTTCTTTCCAGCTTCAGATGACAACAACATGAAATGAAAAAGTGAGTTGTACAAGAACAATATGATGACATGTAATCCAATCCTTTCTAAAATGGTAGTATGAATCAGGGTTTTAAATCTCGAATCGAAACCGAGATCTCGGCCGAAAAATCTCAATATCGCCGCCGTCCGAAACTGATTTTGACAAAAATCACAGTAAGTAACAGGTTTACGTCTGTAACGGTCCGTCGCAGCTGCAATTTAACTTTGAAATGGTCGATAGAAGCAATAACGGGCCGATATTCCCTAGTTCTCACCAATCCCGGATAGCCATGGCGCGGCTGCGCGAGGAAGAAGAAGCGCGCAGGCGGTATAAAATTTTGGGAAAATTGGGTAAATTATATGGCGTGACACTGAACTTTTTAATGTTCTCAGTTTAGCCTCAATACTTTATCTTATATTCAAATTGATCCCTTTTACTTTCAAAACTTCTTGATTAAGCCTTTAAATTTCTATTTTATCTCAATTAAGTCCTTAAAGATTTGATTTTTTGTTCAATCTAGTCCTTAAACATTATATTAATTTTATTTTCCTTTTACTTAATAATAAAATTAGAGTATATATTGAATATAAGTATTGGAAAAGAAAATCAAATAAATGAGAATAAAGACTTATATTTAATGTGGTATAATTGTTTATTAATAATTGTTAAAAAATACTCTAAAAGTCATTGAAATTGACTTCTTATAATTATAATTAGTATGTTTTATAATAAATTGTGCAAAATTTAAAATAATTCACGACCACGACACCCGCAGTGACCGCAATAGCCTCCGTTATATCCGAAAACGTGATAACCGCGACGCGACCAAAAATGCGACCGCGACCGAGATTTAAATCCCTTGTATGAATGACAACATCACAGCATCAAACTGCAAAGTACCGCCTTCATTCATCTAAAGGAAGTGTGTATATGTGGGGTGATTCATACTTTTTTCTATTTTCTAAAACAATGGAGTGTGGCTGCAAATGAATAACAGTGCCGTAAATGTGAAATCGGTGCTTACAAGAAGTAAAAAGCAGCCGCCAGTAGGAGTAGCACATGATGGATTAGACTGATCTCACAAACCAAACTAGCAGCACCTGTAGCCGGCGACTAGTTTCCTTCAGGCGTGCCTGTTGTGAGAACAACAACTATCCAGTCCCCGTCGGAACCGATCCCAACTCCCGTGTACTTGGTGTCATTGAGGTTTTCAGAGTATTGAGATTGTCTAAAGTTAGTGAGCACAATATTTGGAACTAGGTTAGGAACACAAGCAGGCATTACTGCTCCATCCCTTGTGTTGGAAACATTCAAATGGCCTTGGCCAAAAGGTTGGGGTAGTTAGCAAACTGTGGTTCAGTGTCGGGAACGGTGTTGGCACCGGTGGAGTTTGTGCAAGGTTGGTTCTTAAACTGATCTGCTAGTTCATCGGCAAGGCACTCGGCATTGTCATTTATCTTCAGAATTGTCAAGTTCAATGAAGCCCGGTAATTGTTTATGCCCTTAAGAAGATTATCCTCCTCATCTGTAGATGGATAACATGAAATCTAGTGAACAAATATTGTTTGAGTACCCATTCCATATTCGAAAGAACAAATAATATCTGATTTCGAGTGTCAATCAAAATGCAAAGAAGATCAATTTCTTCCATAGCTAATTAGCTACATGGCAGAAAATTACCAGCAAAGTAAGTTTATCATCTATAATATGTAGCTAAATATATGAACCACTAAATGTAAGAAAGAAACAGTACTGCAACTCATGAAGTTACTCAAAAGTCGAAACAATTAATCCATACTAAAGCCAAATGTCATCAGTTAACTTAGGATATCAGAGAAAAATAACACTCCTAATCATACAACCCAGATTCTAGCTATGCGGCTGCACTGTAGACACTCCAAACAAAGCCTATTTGAATCCCCCATCAGAGTTAATGGGTAGGTTTACGGCTGTAATCGAACCGAACTGAGCCGAATTATGTGAAGCTCAAGTCTCGAGTTCTACTCGAAACTCAGCTTGAGCTCAACCAATTATCATTTTTTGAACTCAAGATAAAATGGAACTATTCGGGCTCAGCTCAATTAACATACTTGAGCTCGAGTTCTGAATAAGATTTTTCATACACAAAGGACAATTTGAAATCTGCATTCTGCTGGAACAGTGAATCTGCAATTCTAAGACATGTCACATGAAAAAAAAACTACAGCAATGTTTAGATTTAGGGTTAACAAAGAGTGAGTCTGAAACTCTAAGACACATTACAAGGCTACCGTAGGTTGACAACAAGACAGGCTGAAAAATTGAAAAGCAGATTTGAAATTTAACTTTGTTGGTGTTAACTAGGTACTTTGATATCATGTATAGAATCAGATCCGAGTGTAAATGTTTATCTATTTTGATGATTTCCATGTATTTGAAAGGTGCTTGGCACATGGGTAGTTCAACTTCAAGAACATAACATAAGGAATTAAACGTGCAACTATCCACAAGTAAAAGGATCCGTGAAGTTGAAACTTCAAAGACTCTAGAAAAGTATAAGGGAACACCATTTTCAATTACATTTAAGTTAATATTTAGGAAGATCAGTGTAATTACTCATTTTTGTCCCGGTTTTATATTATTATTATTAATTAATTATACTCCCTCTGTCCCACAAATAATGTCTCTTATTGACTTTTTGAAAGTCAAAATTTGTAAACTTTGACTATAATTATATTAAATATTTTAAATAATTAAATTTTATAAAATATATATTTAAAATCTACTTGATCAGAAGTTTTTAAAATATATTTTTTTATATTTTTATCAATAATAAATTTTAAATAATTACGAGTCAAAGTTAAAAAAAATTGACCAAAAAAAGTCAATAAGGGACATTATTTGTGGGACGGAGGGAGTAATTATTATTATATGTCATTAATGTGTTAATATATCTGTGTTAATAGGTATGTATATACGTATGATTATATGATTAATGTATATTATATGTATGTGTATGTGGTTTGTATGTATGTTCAATTATATATACGTATACATGTATATATATATATATATTAATATATTATGTGTGTGTTATTGCTGTTTAATATTATTATTAGTAGTAGTAAATAATATTATTATTAGTGGATTGAAAGTGAAAGAAAACATATCAGATTAAATTATAAAGCCCAATATTATTATTAATGTTCAAGACCATTATAAATGAAAAAAACCCAAACTTTAATTACATAGGCCCAGCCGGCCAAACCAAACCTAGATCCAACAATTAAAACCCTAGAAATAATTGACCCTAATATATCATCTTCTTATGCGCAGCCATGAGAGAGCCGTTGAATTAGATTCAGATCCAACAGCCATGATCGAAGCATAAGAACCCTTCAATATGTCATGTGGAGTGCACGCCCCAACCTTCTACCTTCCCACGCGCGCGTGAAGATCACGCACTAGATCGTCCGCCTTCCTTGCGCCATGTGTTTGCATCAGGGGCTGTCGCGTCACCTTCGAGACGCGATTTCAGCCGTCCATCTTCAATTAATCTCAGCCGTTGGATCAGACCTGATCCAACGGCCAAGAACGAATCTGGGAAATGAAGATATTCCAACCCTCGATCCACGTGGCTTCATTGCCTGAAATTCGGCCAACCCCTCACCAGCTCATCGACAACTAGTATGACCAAGAATCAAAAAAACATAGGCATATTAGAATCAAGCATCACGCACAGTGGAGGAATTTAATTTGTTTATTCTTGTAATTAAACCCAAATTAGAGGCAAAAGAAGTCAGGGAGAGCATATATATGTGTAATCAAGCCCATTAATGTACTCAGATTCTATAATCAATAAAAAAGAAGAAACTTTAGAGGTATTTATCCATCTTCTTCTATTTTTTCTTGTATGCAATAATAAAAAAGGGAAATAATAATAACAAAAAGGGGAAAAGGTTTGGAACTTACCTTCACCGCATCGGTTTCCTTCCGATGAGAAACCCGATCCTCAGACTATTTAGGGTGAATCAAAAGGAGAAATCAGTGGCTCTTTGGACGAGGGTTTCTCGATTTTTAGGAAAATAAAAGTTTTTGCTTTAGATTTCATAGAGGGCTGGTTTCGGTTTTAAAATGAGGAAAATAAAAGTTTTTTATGGGTTAAACGGCGGAAAAGGGCTGAGGGTGGTGGCCGGCTACCACTGGTTTCTGAGGATGGTGGTGGCTGGAGGAGTTTTACTGGGATTTTAGTTCAGTTTTGGGAGAGAATAATAAAAGGGTTTTTTTAGGTTGAAAATTTGAAATCGCAAAGGGTTGAAACCCGGCCTAATAGAGTCTATTTATAGATCTTTTATTTTCAAAAATAGACTAATTCCAAAAGGGTCCCTTCACGTTTTTTTAAATTATGCCCTCAGCCCTTCCGTCTTTTAAAATCCTTTTCGCGGTCCCTTTCAACTTCATCCTTAAATTAAGATTAATCAGATTCTAAATAGGCTAATGCCCTGATAAGTCCTTCCTCCCCAAGGTTTTCACCCTATAAGCCATTCTGCCTTTTCAAATTATGCCTTTGGTCCCTGAAGTTTTAAATGGGTTTGCAATTTCACCCCTAATTCTGATTTAATTATCCTCAAAGGGTAAAATTACAGATTTGGTCCCCTAGTTTTTCATGTAGTTTTCAATTAGGTCCTTTTTATTTTTATTTAAGCTGATTCTTAAGGGTTTAATTCTTATTTTGGTCCCTGCCCTTTTCATTACATTTAATTTCAGTCTTATATTCTGTTTTTTTTTTATGTTCATTACATATATATAAGATACATGTTATTTGTTTTTTATGTTAAGTATATTCTTGTTCGTACCTTGTGATTCGTATTTATGTCTTTGTTTGTGTACTTTGTTATTCGATATTTGGTCCTTATTACTTACATTTGTTTTATTGCTTATTAATTTAATTTTTGTATAAACGTGTTTATATAGGAATACATATATGTGTATGTGTGTTTTTAGTATATTTGAATATGTATTTGTATATACAACTATATGATGTATTGTACATATATTAATTCATGTATAAAATACATACATATGTTTTTTAGTAGGGAATTTCTATATTTTGTATATTTATATCTATATTTCTTGGGTATTTATGTTTACATATTTTGTCAGATTCACAAGTTTGTATGAATATATTTATATATATATATATATATATATGTGGGTACGTATTATCTTATATATATTATGTATTTTGCGTATAATATATATATTATAATATTGTGTGTATCATCGTGTATGGCATATTTTTATATCATGTGAGTTATATATGTGTTATGTATACATTATATAGTATTATAATCTTTTCATATGTGTATATAAGTTTATTTGTTTCATTTATGTACCGGTTTATTTATGTCGTCTCGGTCTTCGAGCGTCATCTTCCTTTGGTACCACGATTTACATTTTTTTAAATATTTGAACCATTCATGCATTTTAGGAATAAAATTGTAGATTAGATCGAATTTTTATTTTTTTCTTAATAATTACGGTACGAACCCATTATGTACTAATTTTGGGTGGTGTGGGGGGTGCTAACCCTTTCCTATCCGTAACCGACTCCCAGACCCAAGTTTTCAAAATCTCTTGTTTTTGTTTTTACGGTGCTCGATCTACCAAAGTGGTCGGTGGTAACTCTATATTTTTAAAATATGAGTTTTCCTAAAATTCCCCCTTTTAAATAATTTTTCAACAAAAGCGGGAAAACTCCCATATATGGTTTTTTTTTATAGCGGCCCAAAAAATAGTCGCTACATCATGGCGACTCCGCTGGGTCATAATTTTGTGTTAAAAAATTAAAAGGGAGTTAAGCCTTATTTGGGTTCGCATCGTAATTATTAAAGAAAATTTAAATTTAAATTTGATTTAATTTAATTTAATTTTTAATTTCTAAGCCTTTTTTGATTTTGTATAGTTTTCGATATGAATTTTCATCATATATTAGTTTTAGAACCTTTAAGTGGGAGTGATTATTTCGCTTCGTGGGGTGTTTACCTCCGTATGGTGTTGTAATTCACTTTCAAAATCTGGTCTTTATATTTCGTGGGGTTTTCACCTTCGTATGGTATAAAGGTCGTATTCCCCCGAATCGATGTCTCAACGGTAGTTCGGGTACCGTTTACTTTACAGCTAAACTGCATATAGTGAGCCGTAGAGCTCACCTGTTAGAGCCATACTGAGACTCTGCACGTTTAGCAGTAACCCTATTTTTATTTGTATTTTTGTTTGTTTCTTGTTTATGCATATTTTCATCTCTTGACTTGAGTACTTTAATTTATTGCTTATATTTTTTAGATTATTCTTGTAGTACTGACACAATTTTCTTTTTGTGTTTATTTTTGCCCCATTTATATTTATTTTACATTGCATTCTCATGGCATATAATAAAGGTATTTATTTCGTACGTGGTCGTCACTGTAGATGGCAATCATAATGAACAAGGGGTTTCGTGATCAGATAGAGCAGACAAATTTCGAACGTTATCCTAAGAGTACAACGAAGATTAGAGAGGGTGGATCATCTGAAGGGTTTGAGTCAGATAAGGTAACTGATACTCATGTTGGGGACGAGCGAAATGAACTACAAGAATTGAAGAAACATATGGCCGAGATGATGAATATGATTACCACTATGGCTAAAGGCAAGAGGTTTGTAGAACCGAAAGAAGAGTCAGTCAAGAATCAACATATAGAGTTTGATGGTCAGAATTCTACCCTTAAGTCAGTCAAAACCAGTAACTATCACAATTCAAACCCCTTCGTGATTCCTTTCAACAAACCAGTAGGTGGTACATCCAAGTCGAGTCCCTAGAAGATAGAGCTAGGTCCAGAGATAACCCGAGAAGCAAGTAATGTAAAGAAGCACATTTCAATTCCTGTGAGGTACACCGAGCTGCTCCTGATGCTTATTGAGAGAAACTTTATCACCCAGTTCAGTCTGTTACGAAAGAACCACCTTACTCGAAAGGTCACTATAGTCGTGCCAAATGTAGTTACCATTTAGGAAGATCGGGTCACAACACCGAAAATTATAGGGCATTGAAGAACAAAGTTCAAGACTTTATCAAGGTAGATGCATTGGGTTTCAAAAATGGACAACCCCGATTCTACAATGAGCTAGAGATTGTTCGAGGGGAAAAGTTGGAAAAGATCTAGTACCCAGGGCAAGGTTTGAATAACACAGAAACGAGTCACTCTAGCGAGTCAAATTTAGAGGCAAAAGATAGGGGCATCCCAGAAGATGGGCATTCATTCGATTATAATCAGCTCAGGAAGGAGAGAGATAATTTGAGTCAGCAATTGAAGAGTTGGCAAGCTGATCATTATAAGCTCCACTACGTGTTCAGAAATGTGGGTATGGGCAACACTTTGGAAGAATGTCATCATTTAGCTCAAAAATAACCTAGGGCATTGGAAGCAAAGAGGCAAGACCAGTGAAAATAGAGCCCGATTATTATCACAAAAGTTGAAAGAAGTTGAGAGCTGATACAACATTATTCAAGAAGAGTTATAGGATAATCGAGCTATGAACACGATTTTGAAAGCAAGTCTGCAATAGAGTGAAAATAGATCCAACACTTTTTAGTCGGAGAATAAAACACTCAAAGAACAAACAGAAGAGCTCATGACTTCTTTGCATATGAGCGAGATTCGCGTCGAAGCCTACAAGAAGGTTGGCTATGAAAATGTAACGCTCCAGTTTTGGGCCTACCGGTTTTAAGGTTTATTGGACGGTCTGGTGGACTAGGTTAGAGAGTCGAGTGAATTCGACAGTAAATATTTTTTGGTAAGATAAAAATATGGAAAATGGTTAAAAATCATATTTTAATATATGAAAAATATTGGTGAAATAAATTTTGGAAAATGAGGTTTGGAAGGGTGATATTTTGGTAAGTGACCAAAATGTAATTTTTGAAAATAGTTTTTAAAGGTGACTAAAATGAAAAGGATCAAATTCTTAGAATCCTTAAGGAGCTATATTACCATGTTTTGGCTTATGGTTTCTCCCTTCAATTAAGTTATTTTAAGCATGTGGTTTATAAATAATTAAAAGAGTTTTGATATTAAAAAGTTAGTTATTAGATTAAAAGAAATTTGACGTAACTTTTCTCTCCACTTCTTTTCTGCCCATTCATATAGTCTTTGCCGTGGTATTCATGTGGTATATAAGTTTCTGGGTGTTTTCAAGGGAATGACCGTATTTGTTACTAGATTGTGAGGTTGAGGTTGGCATTGAGTTGTATGAAAAACATAGCACCGATGTCGTTGTGGAGAAGAAGAATGGTACGATGTGGATATGTATTGTTTTTTGGTAGCTAATCAAGTTGATGTGTTGTTGATCAGTTTAGGGGAGCCTCGGTGGTTTGTAAAATTGGTTTGAGGGGCAGGTGTTTTCAATTGAAGGTAAAGGATGTAATTGTGTTTAGTTTTGCCATCCGTAAGGAGTACGACAATGTGAGATCTTGGTTATGCCATTTGGTTGATCCATGTATCTGTTGTTTTCATAGTTATGAAAAATTGGGTGGCCCTTAAGTTTTTGGGTCAGTTGGTTGTGTATCTAAATATGGTCTCTTCGTGAGCAGAAGCACCGAAAAGGGTTTTGATCGATAAATATGAACAGGTTAGTAGAATTATTGGGGAGAAGTGAATGTTGCTCTTCATTTGGGAAGTGCGAGTTTTGATGATGTTGTAAAGAATTCTAGTTCTGAGAATGTTATTAGTAAGTGTGAATAGTTAAACATGCACAGTGCAAAAACATTTATATGTATATGTAAATATGTCAGTACATGCATACATTTTGGCATGACATTAGAGGTTTTGCATGCATACACATAGACATCTATGAGGGCATATAAGTAATCATGCATACATATGTTCACACTTATGGATGACTGATTGGAAGTCAGTGGAGTGATGGTGCAAGTAAGGTAGCGTATGTAGGTGGTTTTTGGTAATATGGTTCTTGGAGCTCTCAATGTTTTAAGAGGATGTTAAAGTTTGATTCTTGGGAGTTTGGCTTGTGCTAGTTTTTGAGCGATCAAGGTTAGAGATAGCAGTTCGTGGGTTTGCTAGATCTAGTTATTTAACATCGAGGTTGGTTGAGATTGTAGCATTGCAAGGGAAGTATGGCTTATGTATTTAGGTAGTAACGGGTGCACGAGCACATTTGTCATGCGCATGATGTGAAGCTTGCCGCGATGGTGGTTTTTGAAAGGTTCAAAGACACCAATTCTTTGAGAAAGGTGTGTTGTGTACGCGAATCATGAAGTGCAAAAAATAAAAGGAATGATGATTTGAATCTTTAACATCTCGGATGGTTGGAGCTGCTTAAGGATTATAGTTTGGTGATTGAATATCGCCTGAGCGAGGATTGTAACTGATGCTTTGTTTATGAGGGTTGCGGTGGAGTTGAGGATGTTATATTCGCGGTTGAGTGTAATGAAGGCTTTAATGGCCGAGAGGTAACTTTGTGTTGATGTGTTTGTATCGCATGCTCAGGTTATCAAGGAAGAAGTTCGATGGATTTACACGGTAATGATGATAGGGTGTTGTGATTTTAAGATCAGAAAGTGGTGTCTCATGATGTGGAGTTAAGGCGTATTGTTTTGGCTGAGGCGTATGCCTGTTCTTATGTTATGCATTCCGGTAGTACTAAGATAAATCAATGTTTGAAGGGTTTTGTTGTCGAGTATGTTTAAAGTAAGATGTGGCTAATTGTGTTGTTCAATGCACGGAATGCCAGTGAGTGGAAGCTGAGCATAAGTTCCTTCCGGGTTGTTGCAACCGTTGAGGATACCAAAATGGAAGGGGAAAGAATCACCATGGATTTTGTGTCTAGATTGCCTTTGACACCGATTGAAAAGAATTCCATTTGGGGTGATTGTTGATTAAGTTGTGGGGCGTGCATACCTTTGTGGCTATGTTGGTAAGGTGTACTTTGGATAGTTGGCAGATTTGTGCATTGCCGAGTTGGTGTGTTTGCACAGTGTGCCTGAGTCCATAGTTTGGATGGAAATCTGTGGTTTTTAGAGAGGTTCTATGGGTGTTGCTTTGTGCTTTGAGTACGTGATTGAGTTACAGTGCCTTGTATCATTCATAGACGAGTGGCCATTTGGGGCGTGTAATTCAGGTTTTGAAGGGTATTTTGAGTTGTCGTATCTTTGAGTTCCAGGGAACGTGGGAAAAGCAACTGCCTTTGGTGGAGTTTGCTTATAATACAATTATTAGGCTAGTATACAGTGGGCACCGTACGAGGCGTTGTGTGGTAGGAGGTGTCGTACGCTCGTGTATAGGGCTGAGGTTAGGGGAAAGGTACGTTCCCCTGTATGACGTGTTGTAAGGAACCAACGAGAAAGTAAATTTGACATGTGAGCGCTTGAGAGTGGCTTTGGATTGTCGGAAATCCTACGCGAACTTGAAGCGTAGGGTTTTAGAGTGTGTTGTTGATGGTCGGGTGATCATGAAGGTGTTGCCTTGGAAGAAGGTGGTGCGTTTTGGGCTGAAAGGGAAGTTTAGTCGAGGTTTTGGTGCACCATACGAGATTGTTGAGCGTGTGGGTCCTGTTGCGTATTGTTTGGGTTTACCTCATGTGTTGGAGGGGTTCCATGATTTGTTTTTTGTGACGATGTTGTGGGGTTATCGGTTGGATTCCTCGTATGTTATACCGGTGGAAGGTATTGAGTTGGGATCAGGTTTATCTTATGATAAGGATTTGGTAGCGATCCTTGATACCAGCAGTAAGGTTTTGCGTGGAAAAACGGTTGAGCTTGTTAGATGTTATGGAGACACCGCAATGTTAAGAAAGCCACGTGAGAACGCAAGTCAAGGTTGTTGGAGCAGTTTCTGCTTTTGTTTCCTCTAGGTAAATTTTTGGAACGAAATTTCTTAAGAGGGGGAGAGTTGTAACGCCCCAGTTTTAGGCCTAGCAGTTTTGAGGTTTATTGGATGGTCCGGTGGACGGGTTAGGGATTCGAGAGTAAATATTTTTCGGTAAGATAAAAATATGAAAAATGGTTAAAAATCATATTTTAATATATGAAAAATATTGGTGAAATCAATTTTGGAAAATAAGGTTTGGAAGGGTGACATTTTGGTTAGTGACCAAAATGTAATATTTGAAAAATAGTTTTTAAAGGTGACTAAAATAAAAATGATCAAATTCTTAGAATACTTAAGAAGCTATATTACCATGTTTTGGCTGATGGTTTCTCTCTTCATTTTAAGCATGTAGTTTATAAATAATTAAAAGAGTTTTGATATTAAAAAGTTAGTTATTGGATTAAAAGAAATTTGACGTAACTTTTATCTCCATTTCTTTTTTGCCAAACACTATTGTTTTCATCAAAAACCAGAGGTGAGAGATCCTTTTTATTTATATTCTTGATCTACAATTGATTATTTAACTTTGATTTACAAATCCTCGTTGAAATCTTGTGTTTTCCTACCTTTAAACAATTAATTGAAGGGGGAAATCACACGATAGGGGTAAGGTTCGTGATCTTCTCTATTGAATGGTTATTTATTGATATTCCCAAGTATTTAATCCTTGATTTATAGTTTATAATCTGACTTTGTGTTTTTATGTTGATTTAATTGGGTTAAGTTGATGAAAAAGTGAAAGATCTGTATTGGATCTGTTTTTCCAGTGTTGAGGTTGATTTTAATCATATTTTGGATGTATTATAATGTTGATAAGTTGATTTTAACAATGAAATCCCATAACTCTTGAATCCCTAGTTGTTAAGGTTGTTAAATTTGTGTTTTTGTGGAGTTGTGGTGACTGTTTAGTCGCTAGAAGTATTTAGATGAGTTAATCATGTTTTTAAGTGCTAATTGATGATTATGGAAGTGTTAGATTGTGGCTGGGTTGTGTTTGGAAAGAGTTAGATGATGTTTTCGGTTGTTGTGGTTGGGTAATTCTAAGAAGATTGTGGAAGTCCGTGTGGATTTGTGCTTGCAGTGTTTTGAATGCATTGAGATATATCAATCCTCTGTTGTAATGTGGTTAAAACAGGGGAGATAGATCCAGAGGTGATCGGTGAATCTTCGGACGCTTGTTTTCGTGTTGGGGATTCAAGGTTTCACTATCGGCGAGTGAGAACATGGATTTCAGCTTTGAAATGATTTAAAGGTGGTTTATGGGAGTTTAAGCTTAGCTTAAAATGCTGGTTTAAACTCAGAAGTATAAAGTGGTTTTCTCTCTCGGTCGTGCTATTATGAAATGAATTTATGCACTTGTTTTAAATTACATGGTACCTATTGTTTAAGCATGTTTTAAAGTATGTGAGATACTATTTTTAATCATGAAATGTTGAAGGATGCACATGGTAAGTGATCCTTATAAGTATGGGAAATACTTGTTGAAAAGCATGGTTTGTTGCTTTGGAAAAAGGTTTGGTTTAATGCACATAAAAACAGTGAGGTATGTGGTTAATTGTGAATTATATTGGCAAGTGATATGGTTTAAAAATGTTATCGGATATAGTTGGCCGGCCATAGGATTGATAGTGCACTATAATAAGGCGCCTTGGATGTTGAGGGGTTTAGATCCGTGTACCAAAAACTCTATCCAAGTACCCTAACGGTAGAGGGGTTATACAGTACCGTAAACTCCCGTTAGTGGGTTAAGCATCTAACCGATGAGTGGGGTTGGTGTCCCCGTGGGTTGAAAGTGTACCCGGTTGTTTAGGTACCGCGATTGTGATTGTATCGCTATTTTTGGTTGAGATGGCTTGAAGTGTTGGGTGAACACTTGTTGAATCCGTGTATCCGATGAACTATTTTGGTAAAGGAACTTGGTTAATGATCATTTGTAAGCCAATATAATTGCTGATGTATCATTGAAAGGTTTATGTTGTATAATATGATTTATACATGTTTACTCTTTAAGCTTTGTATATGGTTGTTATGCATGGGAAGGTTTAAATTGAGGTTTAGCAATGAGATTTGTTGTTATGTAATGATACATGTTGCATATGGTTTAATATGCTGGTTTTAAAGGATGTAAAGTGCATTGTTTTCAAGGCATGATAGTGTTTTAAAAGATGATTGAAATGAGATTTCAATGTAATGTTGTGAAATGGTTTTAATTCATTCATGGTGTGTTGTTTTTGATCACTCCTCACTAAGCCTAGTGTGCTTATGCTCTCTTTGTCCATCAATGCAGAGAATTAAAAGCATGGAAGGCAGCGGGAGGCAAGGGATCACAACAAGACTTGATAACCAAAGTATGCTTTTGGTATAGGCTATAAGTAATAAGGGCAATGGGGGTTTCGTTGTTGTTATGGGAGGTGTTTTGTTAAACTCCTTGTTTGAGCAAGTTTGCTGTTGCTCTTGGTTTGTACTGGCCATTATTGATTGTTTGTGGTAATGGTTCAAAGTTTCATGCTTTGCTTTTATGGTTTTCTAGGAAGCATGCCTCTAGATTTACACTTGAAGTATAATGCCTTTAATGTATGTTGAGATTAGGTTGTCTTGGTATGATTTGATCCTTGAATATGTTGGATGTGTGTTAGGGGCATGTTAGGATGTTTTGGTTTGTTCAAAGGCATGTTAAACCAGCAAAAATGGACATTTTAGGTCCAAGCGTACCAGTACGGGCTTTCCTATTTTGGTACGAGTAAGCCATTCCAGGCTTAGTGTACCTGTACTTGGGTAACTATTTTGATACGGGTCTGGGCAAATTTGGCCAGCATTTCGATACTCGGGAAGACATTTCGATACGGTATAGTGTTTCCATGAAGGGCGTTTCGATACGCAGGGGCGTATCGTAACGAGTTTTGGCTACTGGAATTCTGGTTTCTTAAAACAGTGAAGGCGTATCGAAATACCCTTGACTGTACCGGTATGGTTGTAGTTAGTTTGGTTATTTGGAATCTTCTAAAGTTCTGTTTTCTTACGTTTTGGTCCCTGAATGTTGCGGATGCAATTAAATGAGTTCGGATGGTCTTTTTGACTTGATTTTTAGCATGTAAGCATGAAACCTGCTTAATTAAAGACTGGTAACATAAAAATGAGTTAAGACCCTGTAGTTTTCCAAATTTGCAATTTGGTCCCTAAATTGCAAATGTGATCAAATGGATGTCAATTCGGCGCTCGATTGAGTTATGTTTTCACAGGAGGTCAGTATGAACATATAGGATAATAATAATATATCTAGACAAGATAAAAGAAAAAATGGACGTGTTTTGGGTTTAATCTTCTCAGTTTACTTCGGTAAACCTAATGTACCTCGCTCGGTTCGGTCTTACGGCTAGGCCGGGTCGAGGGGGTTACATTTGGTGGTATCAGAGCCATGTTTGCGATAGTTGGGAGTTGGTTTGATTGTTGTGATGTTATTGTGAGTTGTTCTATGATGTTTGATATGCACAATGATTGTAATACAAGAGAGGGACAAGGACATTAAGAGTGCCATCACCCAAACACACAAAGTGGCCCAGCAAGTAGCGGATGTGGCCAATGCAACAACGCCGTTGAGTCAGAATATTAATCCAGTGCTGGACCATGAAGGAAAGTTGACTCGTGTGTTGGACAAAGTCAAAAAGCTAGGGGTTAGGTCTCGTCAATATTTGCAAAGCCAAGAAGAATATCTGATGTAACAAGCCTTTTTGTTTAATGAAAGTCTTTCTACAATGATCACTTTGCCACTAATACCTTATTGCATTCATGTTGCATTTTGTTGATTCAAAAGTATTCCATATTAGGAGATTTTTATAAAAAGGAAGATGTTCTATAATGTATAGAGATTGATAATGCTACGATTGGAAATAATCTAAGCATGAAGCAAATATATAGAAGATAGAAGTGGGGCACCGAGTACGCAATTTTGCTCTGAGAAGGGTGGCTAATAGATGCCTGTAGAATATTGTTAATCTTTTGTACACAGACATCTTATCTTTAGAAAATCTTCCTAAAGCACTATTGGCGAATCAACACCTCATTTGCATTTGTTGTGGTAGTTCATACTTACTGATTGCCTTTTACTTTTTAGACATTTATGATGCATTTTATGCATTAATTAATCAAATAATAAAATTTTACGGGTTAAATAATAGTAATTCAAGAATCAATAAAAAGAATGGAACCAACACAGAAGTCAAGACTCGAGCAGTTAGAAGATAGGTTCGAGAAAGTAATTAAGAAAAAGGGAAAAGTGGACGCCTTCGATACCAGAGAATTTTGTTTAGTCCCTGATTTGGTCATTCTTTTGGATTTCACGATTTTCAAATTTGTGCACGGAACAAGTTGTCCGAGACTTCATTTGACCATGTTCTGCAGAAAGATGGAGGGTTACTTGAAGAGTGAAAAGTTGTTGATCCACAACTTCTACGATAGTTTGGCGGGACCCACTGTGATATGGTACAACCGATTGAGCAGAAATCAGATTCGTTCTTGGGATGATCTAGCCAATGCCTTCTTTCTACAATATAGGTATGCCTTATACTTAGCATCGTCGACAATTTTTTCAAAACATGAAAATGAGACCATATGAGAGCTTCAAAGAGTATGCTCTAAGATGGCGAAGTTTGACAGCCCAAGCCTCCCATAGCTGAAGAGGAAATGACTCCCCTCTTCCACGCAACTTTCCTCTTCCCCTACTTTGATATAATGCTGGAGAAATCGAGGATCAGATTTGAGGACTTCATGACGGTAGGGGAAAGAATAGACTACGCAATCCAAGAAGGAAAATTGGGGTTTAAGTCTAAGGACCAAACTAAGGAGGAGGTGGAAGATGACAAAGAGGTAAATGAGTGTCGTCTCCAAAGCACTCATAATCACAAAAGAAAAAGGCATGTCGATACTTCTAAGTCATCAAGGAAAATTCCTCGGACGAGCGCAAACCTAGAGATATTTGGGGTACCCATTTCGAACATATTTCCTCATTTGGTTGAAGGTTGCTATCTCACTCCAGACCGATGAAGATTACACCTGATTCATCTACTCACAGTTTTAACCCAAACAATACATGCGATTTCCATATGGGGCATTGGGGTATCCTACCAGGAAGTACAAATCGTTGTTGGAAGAAATCAAGAAGCTGGTTAACGAAGGAGTCCTAACACAACATTTAATCCAATAGTAGAAAACAAAAGAATTGGGGCAAGTTTGCATCGCGCCAAGAAGGCCAGAATGAGATGGTCCCTATGAATGAATTTCTCACCTTTTGCAAAGATGGTAGTTTGATTCCCCCACATTTTGGTTTTTTTCCTTTTGAACATTATACAGAAAAAGCCTATGGCTTAGGCCCAAAAGTAGTAGGATTATTTAGTAAAGACATGTAGTTTTTTTTTCTTTTTCAAAATGAAAATTTCATTTTGTTATTTAGAAAACATTTTTGCATTTTTTGCATTCTTTGATTCTTTATACTTTTCATTCATTGTTATAGGGTAGTTTTTGTTCTCCCATACACATATACATGTATTTATGAAAAAGCATGTATAAGTAAATACCTTTTTTATTATGTCATTGAACCTCAAATGTAAGAGTGCCTTCGTTTAGGATTAAACACTATAGGGATATTGCGAATGCGTGTATCTGCTAGTCCATCTAGGCCAACAAAGGAACGAAGCAAGTGTTTAGATAATAGGTAGATCATATTTTAGGAAATTCCCTTCTCAGGCACTTGTCATTTAAGATCTTTGAGTCGATTGTTGACCCTAAACTTCTATCCCCCTGAAGACTCTCTCTCGATATCTATGAATGGGACGACAAATGGCATTCTTTCACTTTCCAGAGAGACAAAAAAAAAACCAGATACACTGGAGACAGATGCCATAGAATCACTAGAGGGAAGCGATTGAAGACAATATTAGGTTCAACGAGCAAACCAAGTAAAGAAGGAAAATGCCAAGTAGAGAATTGAAGCAATAAAGAATGAACACAGTAAATTGAACAGTGCAGTAAGAAGAAGACACATGAAGAAGTCACTAGCCAATAAGCATCAATTTGAGAGAATCATGGAGAATTGACTACTTCCAAGCAGAAATAAACGTTAAGGTCTAATAGAGATACAATAAAAGAAAAGAGATTCGAGACTAAAAACCCCAAAATAGTTAGTCAAAAAAAGAGAAAGAAAGAGAGAGAATAAACGAAAAAGAAAAAAAAGAAAAAGAGAAAAAAATGAAAAGAAAAGAAAAAGAAAAAAACAAAAGAAGGAAAGGAAATGAATAAAAGTGAAAATAATACAGTAGAGAAAAGAATACATTACATGAGTACATCTAGATCCAGCAATGCAAGAACGAAGCTTAACTAGAAGAAATGAGTTAGAGAATTCAGGTAATCTCAAATTTTAAGAACCTTGGAAGATTAATTACTTTTAGATAGAAAACAAGCGTCAATAATTGACCAGACAAGTCGATTCGAAGGTAAAAAAGGAAATGACCTCTAGGGTAAAAACTAGAAAAATGGGCAGTCTAGAGCGATCCCAAAAATAAAGAGAAAAGAGTAATCTGGCTGAGCATGTTGGCATCAATGTTCGACTAGAATACGCCGATCTGAATATACCGAATAAGGAAATGATCTCTAGGGTGAAAACCCAAAAAATGTGTAGTCTGGAGTGATCATGAAAATAAAGAGAAAAGAGAATTTATACGAAATCCCCCATTCACGTAAATATTAGTTTTGAAGAGTTATAAAGGATCAATTACCTTAAATAGAAAGTGAGCATCAGTGTTGACCAGAATACAAGTCTGTCCGAAGTTACAAAATAGAGGAAATGAACTCTAGGGTAAAAACCCAAAAATTGGCAGTCTAGAGAAATCCTAAGAATGAAAGAGAATAGAATACTTTATATGAGCATATTCAGATTAAACGAGTTCAAGAGCAAGATTTTTGGTCAATCATGACACATGGTCTATAGTACAATAACGACCATTTTGATCATTCATAGATATCTAAGTTAAATGAGATTGTCTTCAGATTACATTCTGCCTATATGGGTTAACCTTTCTTCAAGGAACGTCAAACTTCAAAGTGCTTGATCGATACCCAAGTGAGGGAAGGATGGGGCATAGTGAGTGGTGAGATCGAAAGAGCCATCTTAAATGGTTAGAAATTAGGTATGGGAAGTGTTCCTCTCGAAAGCCTAAATGGACTAGGGCAGACCATACATATGCGTATATCGCCAAAATAGTCAAGATCTTCTCAACATACAAATTCACTAGTGCATTTGATATTTTTGGATCAAACATTAGTTTTAAAAAAATGTTTGGATTTTTTTTCCAAATTTCAATTCATTTACATATTGGTCATTTCCTCCGAGCATTAGTTTTCAAAAATATTTGGGCATTTACTCCAAACATTAATTTTAAAAAATGTTTGGTAATTTTTTTTCAAATTTTGATTCTTTTAATACTTACCGTTTCCTCCAAACATCAGTTTTTAAAAATGTTTGGCATTTTTTTTCAAAACCTTAATTTTTAAGATTCTATATTTTTTTCTCCCAAACATTAGTTTTCAAAGTGTTTGGCATTTTCTCCAAGTTTTATTTTCAAAATGACTGACTTTTTTTAGCAAAAATTATTGATGAGAATTAAAGTATAGAGATCGAGAGTTGGTTCTCGTCGAGATGCTACAAGAAGATTAAGATTGAGTTCAGGGAGTGAAGGCATGTTGCTCGCCCCGATGTTAAGACAAATGAAGACTCTGTAGTTGAGTCTAAAGACAAGAAGGATAGTTGACCCCAGGATTGAATGAGGCAATGATGAACAAAAGAATGATGAGTGTCCCTACATCAGAATAGTATAAGGACTAGAATGGGATTATTTGTGAAAATGGATAGTGACCCTAAAGAAGAAAAGAGTTACTTGCGCAAAAAGGGTTAAAAGTGTGTGTCCAGTCATATGTGAGATAAGTATTCAGCTAATAAGATGAAGATTGAAGAGCATACTACAAAAGAAGTGAAGGAAAGAAATCTCAAGAATGGCCTTTCGGGGAATATGATCTTAAAATAGATTTAAAAAGAGAAATAATGAAAGAGAAAGAAGAAAAAAGAGAGGAAAAAGAAAGAAAAAAATGCCACAATGCATGCATCAAATAGATATCCTTATGTTAGGGGTATGCTAATTTTAAAAAGCATTTTGCTTATTTTAAGTAGGTATTTAAATATTACCAAAGATTTGGTCTGCAGCTTTATGTTGGAGAGGTGGATCTTATTAAAGATTTCTATTGGTAGCCATGTTGGTGTGAATCCAGTTATTTGGTCTGAAGCTTCATATTGAAGAAGTAGATCTTATTGGAGATTTCCTATTGGTAGCCATGTTGGCGTGAATCTAGTTCTTTGATCTACAACTTCATGTTAAAGAGGTGGATCCTATTGAAAATTTCCTATTGGTATCCATTTTGGTGTAAATCCATTTCTTAAGTCCTTCGGGCACCAGTAAGTCCCTCGGGCATGGTGATAAGTCCTTCGGGCATGATGCTAACCTTATTGTGATGTCAAGACTGGTAGAAACTAGGGCATCATTTTGAGGGATTTTGGTAGCAATGTTGGTGTGAATCTAGATTTTAAGAATGACATTTGTAACGCCCTAAATTTGGGCCTATATGTTAGACGGATCGATTAGAAGGTTTGGTAGAACCGGATTAGGCAATTCGAGTTAGTTTCGGGAATTAAATCTTGATAAATTGTTTTTGGTTAAAATAAAAAATGGAAAAATGCTAGAAAATATTTAATTAATATTTTTAAGGTTTTGGTAAATTCAATTGAAGGAATTAAATGTTATTTTAGGACATTTTGGTCTACTGACTAAAATGTAATGTTTTCAAAATTGTTTTTGGTGACTAAATCATAAAAGGGTCAAAACTTAGAATCTTTAAAGATCTATTTACCCAAAAATTTTCATCAGAATTTCCCCTTAATTTACGCAAGTTTAAAAGGTTTTTAATGGGTTTTAATAATAAAATAAAATAGGATTAATAAAGAGGATTTTTAGTTTCACAAATCATTTTCTTACATAACTACTTTTCTCCCAACTTTCTCAGCAACAAAACTGTGATTCACTCCAAAAATCTCAGGAATCAATCTCTTTTGATTTCCTTTTTGTTTTCTAATTTATTTCTTTAATTCCTATTGTAAAAGCTATTTGGATTTCAACCAATCTTTGCCATTTAAGGGAGAAATCCGCAATTAGATGTGATTTTCGTTTCTCTCCTCTAATTAAAGGTTCTTTATTGAAATTCTCAAGTTCTTGATCCTTTGCTACTGATTTTTGTTATGTATTTATGATTTAATCAAGGTTTTATGGATTAAATTGAGTTTTTGTGAAGAAATTGGATGTATATGGTCTTGGATCTATTTTTTAATGAATCTAATGGAATTAGATCTCTTATAAGATGTGTTTTAATGTTAAAAGAATAGATTAATTAAAGGAATCACAAAACTATGTGAATTGCTAATTTTCTGGGTTGTTTATAGTTGGTTTTTGATGTGATCTTGGTGTTGTGGTGTTGCTAGAGGTATAAGGACATTTTTAGGATGTTTTTGGATGTTAATTGATGTTGTTAAGATGTTAAAATCAATAGGTTTTGGCTGGGCTTTGTTTAGATGAAGTTTGGTGTTGATTTCGATTTTTTTAGATAGGCGTTTGATGGATTTAAGGAAGGCGAAGTTGTGTTTGTTGGGGATTAGAGATGCATGGAAGTGCATTAATACTCTGTTTTGTTTGGGTAAAGCAGGGGAATCAAATCCTTTAGCTTTTGGAGAGATCGCTAAAGCTTCAGAAGCTTGATCGTGTATCAACAAGTGGAGCATTTGGTTGTCGGTGAGTGGAAACGTGTTTTACTGCGATTAAAAGGTTTGAAAAAAGTTTTGGGAGTTTAGATTAAGTTTGAAACACTTATCTAAGCTCGGAAGTAAGTATTGGTTGAGCTCTCTCTCATTTTTAGTTTTGCAAAATACAATCTCATGCACATGTTAATGGTTTTGATTACTCACTGTTATATGCATGTTTTAGAAATGAAAGAGATTGCAAATGATCATATATGTTGACTATTGAGCATTGCAAATGGTTTATGAAATGAATTTTGAGGATGCTAGAATACATGATTTAATGTATTGGAAATTGATTTGATTTGATGCATATGTAAAACAGTAAGGTAATGTGGTTTTATTGAGTATATTGGCAAGTGGTTGAGATTAAAATGTTATCGGCTATAGTTGGCTAGCCATAGGGTTTAAAGTGCACTATAATAAGTCACCTCATGTGTGTTGAGGTGGGTAAATGTTCCGTTGGCCCCACCATGAGAACAACAGCGGTCGAGGTGGGTAAATGTTTCGTGTTCTCCAACTGGTGGATTTATACATCATAACCGTTGAGGTGGGAAAATGTTCCTGTAACACCCTTTTCCCGTATTGATCACTGAATACGAGTCAGAGGTATCACAAAACATTCGTAAAACCCTCTACATTTGTAATTTGGTAAAATTTTGTTTCTTTAAAAATATTACAATGTATTTAGTTTTTATTTACAAATCTAGTTATTCGCGTAAAGTTTAAAAATAATATTTTCATCTTCAAATCGAGTTTATTTTCAGACAGCAACTTATCAATTTAATTTGTCTTTATATAATTAGTAAAACTGCCTAAAAACTGCATGATTTAAAATTCATCCAGATACCAAATCAAATACAATTTCTATCAAAGCAAGCATATCCTTTTAATATACATGCCAACTAGTAAATATCAAACAATATTAAAAGATATCTTACTGATACTGATGTACATGTTATTGATTGATGATGTCCGTATATGCTCATTACTTCAACCATTTCTTCTTTCCTACGTGTAAAACAGTTACACGCTAAGTATTTACTTGTGAGTCAATAATTCGAATTCAAGTGCAATTGTCATAATATCAATATTAATGATTAACAATGCATATGATCACCTTACCATTACATGCTCGTTAACATAAATAAATATGTATATCAAAGTGATAAGATTATATCTTACCAATACCGTTTCCAGTTCCATCCGTAAGCTTTCAATGCTTACCAATACCTTTTCCATTTCTATCTGCAAGCTTTCAAGCTTATCTTCCTGTTTCTTTTTTATTCTTTTCAATTTATTTAGCCTAAGTTATCAAATTAAGAGATTCTATGTACACGAGTCATCCCCCCTATACTTACCGGAGTATAGTGTATTATTGCACTCTACTGGAGTGCTTAGCACCGAAGTGCTTTGGTATACTTACCAGAGTATACCATTAATGAAATTTGCACTTTACCTGAAGTGCTTAGAATAAATTTTCACTTTACTTGAAGTGCTTAGAATATTTATACAGCTGTTTATGACTCTATGGATATCCAACTATACCTTCAAATCTCTATATCATACATTGGGATTTACATCATCAATCTATTTCATCAATGGCAACATATATCAATATATATCAACATTGCAGTTCATACCCGAAATAACATTTCAATTTTATCAATGTAAGTAATCAAATGATCAATGCATTTTATTTCTCAAATCTTGACATATTCATATTATATCAATCATATATTCAATGACATAAATATCGATGTATTACGATATGCATGGAATTGCACTCACATGGGCCATGTATTAGTATGCCTCACTAAGTCCTCTTTGATCCTTTCCTTCATTGTTCCTCGAACCTCCCTTGATTCGAACTTAACTTCATAATTCAAGTAAGTAAAATATTTGTTAGATCCCAATCTAACAATATCTTAGACATATTGTCCAATATCATCATTTGAATACAAAATCTCCAAACGTTTTCTTTTCTTCCTTATATTGTTCAAAAACTCATTATGGTCCTTAGTGACCAATTTGAACTTCCATTAACCCCTTTCAAGCTTATGAATCAACCTTAGATACAAAGTGTATCAATTCTCATTTTCTGGCAGTTTGCAGTACCTCTAAAGAAATATTTCTATAAAATAATCTACAACTCGAAATTTGATTTTGTTTGTTCTAAACGAAACTAGATTTGATAAGCTTTTCACCCATATAAACTAATATTCCAAATTTATCTTGTACGATTTATGGCGAATTTTCAAAGTCAGCTATAGTGCTAAAATTCGGAACAGACTGCCATACTATTTTCTGACCTTTTACCACTTAAAAATTCATATCTTTTTACTCGGAACTCAAAATCAGTTTCCGTTTGTTGGAAGCGAAACTAGACGAACAAATCTTTCCATCGGTATAAAATTTACCATCTAACCATTTTTGTAGAATTTATGGTGAATTTTCAAAGTTACTACCATAAACCAGTTTTTCTACACAACTTCCATAAAGAACTTCAACTTTTGTACTAACTTCTCCTTATTTCTCTACTTTTCAATTTAGTCCAATCACTAGCTTTAAACCACCAACTCATCACATTCTTCACCAAATAATTGTTCACAATAATTCTCCTTAATTTTCCTCATTTACCGAAACAGTCACTAAATTGTAAAGATAAGGATTCAAGCTTCTTAACTTTGCAAATTAATCATCCATTCAACATTACTACCTTAATTCCATCATTACAACTAAAAATCATATTTTCCCCCATACAAAACTTCAATTTCGATTTGGTTACTTAGCTTTGACAAATTGTCAAAATGGTCACTAATTCAATTCAACATCAATTTACCATTCTAACTTCATTTTCTTGTCTCTAACGTCATTAATAACATAATTACACTCCAAATTCTAAAAATTTATATTTGGTCCTTTAACTTTTCAATTTACCAAAATGGTCCCTACACAATTTAACTTAGGGTTTTGCTTCCAAACAACAAATCAAGCTTACTAGATCATTAATCCAACATCACCAACCCTAAATTAAACTTGAATCTATAAACCTTAATCTTCTCCATATAAACTAAAATATGTAGGGTTTAAATCCCAACTTAATAACATGATTTTAACATCATACAAGCTTAATTCGAACTTGAATTCAATCATGAAATCATAAAATCTTAAAACCGCCAATTGGTTCATAAACCCTAATTTCTTTCTCATGAAAATTCTCATCAATCAAGCATGTATTCCATGAATTATTTACATTAAAAGATAGAGCTTGAGGAGAAGAACAACTTTGTAGTTCGAAAGATTACCTGAAAATCGAGTTACGGGGCTTCAATCGAGCTTGGAAAATTTTCTCTTCCTCCCCCCTTGTGTTTTTGAAAATATAAAGATGAGGAGTCTTCATCTTTTTTCTCCCTTGTTTTAATTTCATTCTATTATGCCACTTGTACCTTAAAATGAATTTAAAATTCATTCAAATAGTGAAATTACCAAATTGCCTTTTTATCTAACGGTTGAGATTGATTTTATCATCAGTCAAGGGCCAAGATTAAATCTTTAATTTCCTTCTTCCAAAATTGCCCTTTATAACTTTCAAATATTTCAAAATTGTCATCCTTGCCAAATGACCAATTTGCCCTCCAACTAGTCTTTATTTTACTAGTTTGTTTCCAAATTGCCATTCCATTAAAATCTAACTAAATCTAGTTAGAATTCAACCAACCATAATAAAATATTCTTAAAATAGCATTTTATGACTTTTCTATAACTTTTAGATCAGTCTCTCGATTTTTCCATTTGATCTTATATACCGATAATTAATCTCATTACTCATGATTAAATTGTAGGATTCATCTCGAATCGAACTAAAAATATTCCCAGCACTTGTAATAGACTTTTATAACCTTCATCTATCGTATGGTGAAATCTCAAAATAATTTGACCCAATTCGGGTATCCGATTCGATTTAAACTTTGACTGAAATTTCCCAATAATAGAAACATCGAATCAAACTAGAATCTTTACATTCGATTCACACCTTTAGGTGATATGTTTATTTATGAAATAAAAACCCTTAACTTTTGGGGAATTACGACTTTAGTCCCCAAACTTTTCCAAAGTTTATACTTTAGTCATGAAATTTCCAAAGTTTACATTTTGGTCACTAAACTTTTAAACTTCAATTTCCATTCCAATTTTCCTTGGAATTCAAGAAAACTTCAAGAATACCTTATTCAATTCACTATCTATCACATGATACCTTTAACCTTAGAAATTTCCTTTCCAAAACCCATAATTAAAGAAATCCTAACTTTCACATTTTTGTCATTTTAGTCACTAAGTTAGCTTTTAAGCTATTATCTTAGTACTAAATGACCCTTAATCAACTTAGTAAATTTTGGGGTATTACAGTTCCGTTGCTCCGGTTCGAGGATGTATGTAAAGTGGTCGTAGGAATCACTTGGAAAATCCGTGTATCCGATATGTTTTGTAAAATGGAATGGTACGTGTTTTGAGTCAGTTGAAAGCCAATATATGAGATAATGTATCATGAGAAATGGATTATGTTTGTATAATATGGTTTATACATGAGATGCTCTTTAAGCTTGCTATGTAGAGATTTTGGCAATTGAAGCTTAAATTGAGGTAGAGATGGAATCCATGATACAAGTGTAGTAAATGATTTAAATGTGCATTTGAAAGAGATTATAGAAGCATGAGATGATTTTTCCATGAAACATATACACTTGGTTTGAATTAAAATTATTTTTATTGCATTGATGAGTATTTTAGAGATTCCCTCACTAAGCTTATAGCTTACGCTCTCATTTCTCATCAATGCAGATAAATAGGCCTTTCCAGACAGCAAATGTGCAGGAGGAGATCCAAGGGTCAAGACAATTTCAAAGTATGGTTTATAAATGCTAAGTAGTAATAAGAGGCATTGTGACCAAGTTGTATTTGGGAGGTTTATTTTGTGTACTCCCTATTTGTACAAGTTTGGTTTGATGTTTGGGACTTGTATGATGCTTAATGTTTGATTTTGAGGGATTGGGAAACATTATGCATGCTTGGGTAGAAATCATACCTATAGGAGTTATATTTGGTTTTGAGATGTTGTGTATGATCTTCTACCTTGCTGTTATGTTTGATGAATTGATGTTTGTGAAGTAACATGATGATTAGATGATGATTGGAGTGTGTTAGATTGAGACAAAGTGTCATATGTTGGACCAAGAGGTCAATACAAGTCTGTCCGTACCGGTACAGGTCCTCAGGGATCGGTATGCAAGGACCTATCTCGGCTCAATCTGGGAAAAATTGCCTTGGTGTACCGATATGCCTAGGGACCGTATCGGTACGTGTAGCTAAAAAATAAGCTTGGTGTCGATATACGGGCAATCGTATCGGTACGCCCTTTAGCCACTAGATTTCAATATTTTCGAAAACACATACCCATGTCGGTACGCTTGAGGACCGTACCGATATGCCTTTGTATTTTTCACCTGTTGTGATACGGGAAGTGCCCGTACCGGTACGCCAAATGTTATTTCAGTTAGGATGTCTTCTAAAGTTTGTATTCTTTGCAAATTAGTCCATGTTTCTTGTTTATGCAAATAAATGAGTTTAGATGGTTATTTTAAGTTGGAATTTACCTGCTGGTATGAAATGTGACTAATTAAAGATTGGTAATTTAAATTATAGTAAAGCCGTCTTAATTATCTGAAATTATGTTTTAGTCCCTAATATGCAAATTCGTACAATTGGATGTTAAATCAACGCCCGATTGAGTTGGAACTTTCACCATAATCAGCATGATCACCCTAGGACTTAAGTATGCATTTAGATATGATAAAAGAAAAAAAAAGATCATTTTCATTGTAAATCTTTTGGGTTTGTCTACACCGCTCGGTTTGGTCTTGTGGCTAGACCTGGTCAAGGGGTTACATTTGTTGGTATAAGAGCCAGGTTATGATTGTTGGGAGGTGGGTTATGGTTTTTTAATTGATTGTTGATACATGAATTTGTTGATTGACATGCACAATGCTTGATTTTGACAGATTATGGTAGAAATGTGATATGTTGGCGTATAAACATGGGTACACATTGCCTTATTACTACTAGTACAAAATGGTTTTGTTTTGAAACTTGTGCGACTTGGATTCTTACTACAAGCTGGCCTAATTATTTTGTTTTATTGCATTATCCTGTTTTAGACTTATATTTTCGTGAAATGAGACCGAGATGAGAGACGAGAGCTGAGATTGAATATGTCCATAATCTTTGAAGAGAATGATGAGATATGGATCAATTGGGGTTGAGGTAGCCCTGGTTTGGAATTGAAAGGATGTTGTTGAGGCTTATGTTGCAAAGTTACCTCGATTGTGTTGTTAGGTTGGGGGTGAGGATGTTTGGGTTCCGAAAGCTTGCGTTGTTAGGGGTCCTTCCCTGAAAGGTTCTAGATGATGTTAGCGGGGTTGTCTTTTGGTTGTAAAGTTAGGTTTGGTGTTGAGAAGTACTTTGGTACGGCTTTTGAATTCCTTTGAGCTATGGTGGTGAGCTTTAGAAAAGGGTAAAGGTGGTGGTATCTTTGAGTTCTTAAGTATCAGAATGAACCTTGTCGGACAGTCAAGTTAGGCTAATAGGTTTTGTGGCGAAGCGTCTACCCATAATTGAGGTGGGTACAAGTTTTGGCAAGCTGAATCAGATGTTTGGGGTTATGGTGAGGTTAAGTATCAGTACGCGTAGCTAAAAGATAAGTCTGGTGTCGGTACATGGGCAATCATATCGGTACGCCCTTTAGCCACTGGATTTCAATATTTTCACATAACTGTATTGGTACGCTTGAAGACCGTACCGGTACGCCTTTTTATTTTTCACCTGTTGCGATACGGGAACTGCCCGTACTGGTACACCAGTCGTTATTTTAGTTAGGATATCTTTCGAAGTTTATATTCTTTACAAATTAGTCCTTGTTTCTTGTTTATGCAAATAAATGAGTTTGGATGGTTATTTTTAAGTTCGAATTTAACCTATTGGTATGGAATGTGACTAATTAAAGATTGGTAATTTAAATTATAGTATCATCCTCTTAATTATCTAAAATTATATTTTAGTCCCTGATATGCAAATTTGTACAATTGGATGTCAAATCAACGCCCGATTGAGTTGGAACTTTCACCATAATCAGCATGAACACCCTAGTACTTAAATATGCATTTAGATAAGATAAAAGAAAAAATTATCATTTTTAATGTAAATCTTTTGGGTTTGTCTCAGTAAACCCTAATATAGCTCGCTCAGTTCGGTCTTGCAACTAGACCGGGTCAAGGGGGTTATAATTTTGGTAGCCATGTTGGCATGAATCCAGATCTTAAGTCCTTCATGCCATCAGCAAGTCTTTTGGGCATGATAATAAGTCCTTCGGGCATGGTGATAAGACCTTCGAGCCATCAGTAAATCCTTCGGGCATGATGTTAACCTTATTGTGATGTCAAGGCTGGTAGAAATCGGGGCATCATTTTAAGGGATTTTGGTAGCCATGTTGGTGTGAATCCAGATTTTAAGAAGGATATTGGTAGCCATGTTGGCGTGAATCCAGATCTTAAGTCCTTCAGGCCATCAATAAGTCCTTCGACCATGATGATAAGTCCTTTAGGCCATCGGTAAGTCTTCAGGCATGGTGATAAGACCTTCGGGCCATCAATAAGACCTTCGGGCATGATGTCAAGCTTTCTCTTTGATATCTAAACGAGTAATAGGGGCATTAAAGAGATTGAAGCTTGAAGAGTTGGCCAAGGAAAAGCGGAAAGTTCCAGAAGAACCCGTGATTCCAAAACCAATGACAGGGAAGTATGACAAAAATAAGTACTTTTGATCTTTGCTTTGTTCTCGTTTCACAAAAACAAACAAAGACGGACAGCTGTAATCACTCATTTTTGTCCTTGTTGTATATTATTATTATTAATTAATTATAATTATTATTATAATGCCATTAATGTGTTAATATATCTATGTGTTGATAGGTATGTACATATGTATGATTATATGATTAATGTATATTATATGTATGTGTATGTGGTTTGTATGTATGTTCAATTATATGTACATATACATGTATATGTATTAATATACAACAAATGTAACCCCCTCGACCCGGCCTAGTCGCAAGACCGAACTGAGCAAGCTACATTAGGTTTACCGAGGTAAACCGAAAAGATTAACCTTAAACATGACCATTTTTTTCTTTTATCTTGTCTAGATGCATTAAAGCTTTTCTACATGATCATTCGTTCATAGGTGATCACTCATCTCAAACAGGCATCGTAATGATATCTAATTGACCACGAACATGAAAAAGAGACCTAAATGTAATTTCGGCAACTTTAAAGGGCTTTTATAACTTTTAAGTTATCAACCTTTAATTAAACATATTCCATGCTTACATGTCAAAAATTAGCCCAAAACGATCATCCAAACCCATTCAATTGCTTACACAACATTCAGGGATTAAAACGAAAGAAAACAGAACTTTACTAAAGCCATTAACTAACTTAACTGCCATGGGTATCGGTACGCTCATCTGAGTATCGGTACGCCCTCTTCAATTCGAATTCCAAAAATTTCAGTAGCCTACTCTTGTACTGGTATGACCCTGCGTACCGATACGCCTTACCAAAACCAAAGGCCAGTACTGATCCTTAAACCCGTGTACTGATCCCCCAAGCTAAATTTAGCCTTCTCGTACCGATACGCGAACCCGTGTATTGGTACGCTACTCTAATGATACACTCATGTATCGCAACATATAGTCTGCGTACTAGTACCACAAGGCCGAAATAGATTCCCGTACCGATACATGAACATGCGTACCGATACACCTGGACCTGAATGGTCACAATTGACTAATTTAACATGCTCACCTCAATACTTTACCACTTCACTATTCCATAAACTTTCATACAACAATATCTAAATGCAAAAGCAACCTAAACAACATAAACTCGGCAACCAATTGGCTTCCACTCATCCAATGATAATCTAAAGGCATGCTTCCTAAAAACATTTTTCCTTACTACCCAAAATGTACAATTAAGCCATTCTCAGCATAAGAAACATACCAACACACTCAACATAGCATACTGATCTTGGTCCAATCAGCATAACAAGGCAAACCACAAGGAAACTCTAGATACATACCTAAGACACCATTCATCCACAACAACAACATGTGTTAACATCAAGCTTGGCAACATCAACCTTCCTTAAAAACCAGCATAGAAAACATACTCAAAATCTATAAGAAAACAGGATTAAAACCCCCAAAAACCTTGGCGAACACATTGCCTTATTAACCGGTAATATAAACCGAGTTCATACTCAAAGTAGTTTATCTCTTGGATCCTTGCAAACCTTGTCTTTGCTGCCCCGAACTTTAATGCTCTGCATCACTAGGAAAAGAGAGCGTAAGCGCACATGCTTAGTGAGGATGCTCATAAACAATGATGCATAAAACCATTTAAAAACCATATGCTTGCTTTTCTCAAAACATGCTTACAACCTAAGCATTTTTCCATGATTCCAATCGAATCAAAACACAATAACCTTTATAATATCATAAACAATCCATGCTTGAATTCCAAAGCATTTTTCTTTACCAAACCATGCATATATTCCCAAAGCATTATAAACAAGGTTCAACACATGAACTTTCACATATATTGGCATTTATAGTGACCCGGATAGACTGCCTCTATCTCATACACATATCGGATACACAGATCTCTCATACCATGCCTAGTTAAACCGCATGATATCCCAAACCTTGCCTAGTTAAACCGCAAGATTTGACACCCTCGCCTAGTTAAACTGCGAGATTTCACCCTTGCCTAGTTAAACCGTAAGATTACCGACCTTGCCTAGTTAAACCGCAAGATCACTATCGATTTGGGTTGCCTAGTTAAACCGCATACCTCAAATGATGTCCCAACAGTCCGAGTGGCCTAGTTAAACCGCCATACCTCAAGGACCCATGACCACGATCAATTTTGTTCATATTTTATAGTGCACTTTTAATCCTATGGCATGCCAACTATATCTGATAGTTTTCTCACCTTGTCACATAGCCAATATATCATTCACAAAACCATTTACTTATTGTTTTACAATGCATTTTATAAAATATCCCATATGCACATCTCATTGCCAATGCAATAACACCATTCCTATCTGGAATGAAAACCAATGCTCACTAGCATTTAATATACTTTAAAACCCCTGCATATGTACTCAAAACCATGCATTATCAGTAAGTAAATCATACCATGTTTATCACCAAAACATACAACAACATGCTCATATCTAAACTGATATTCAAGAGCAAAATAAGGGAAACTTACTTCCGAGCTTAGATAAGAGTCTCACGCTTACCCTAAACTCCCAACAACCTTTACAAACCTTTGTAAAACAATTAAAACTAGTTTCCACTCACCGATACACTTCGCCTTCCTTGACAACGCGAACCAAGCTCCTGGCAAGCAACCAAACAACGTCAAGCTTTGTCGCCTTGATTATCCCCTGTTTTACACATATACAACCAGAGGATAAATGCATTAAAATGCATTCAAACCATTTTCTAACAACAATCTCCCGCAACTCCCAAGTTGCTCACTCAAAAACCATCTGAAACATCCCGAAAACACCATCAAACCTTTCTAAAACATAACCCAGCCATAAAACAACAATTCAATCCTTCAATCAACATCTAAAAACATCCAAAAACCCTTTCCTAACATCATTTACCTCCAGTAAAGATTAAACTCGAATATCACCACAATAACTCAAAATTGGCAACCTAACTAATTAAAGATTCAAGAGTTTCATGATTCTATTGATAAAAACAACTTATCAACATCAAAATACATCCAAAACATATATTAAATCCATCTCAATTACTGGAAATCAAATCCACTTCGAAAATCACCATGATTCATCCAAATTTCCAAAATAACTCAATCAAACATTGATAAAACATTAAAACCACATCACAACTTATAAATCAAGGATCAAATACTTGGGAATATTAATAAAGAACCATTTAACAGAGGATATCACGGACCTTACCTCTGTTATGTGATTTCTCCCTTAATTTTCCTTGTTAAAAGCTAAGAAAATATAAGATTTCAATGAGATTTTGCAAAACAAAGTTAAAGGAACAAATTAAAATCAATAATCTAAGTGAAATGAGTTCTTACCTCTGGATTTTGATAAAACTCTGAGTGTTTGGAAGAAAAGAAGTTGAGAGAAAAAGTTTAGGAAAATGTTACGTGAAATTCTTTTAAAAGCTAATAACTAACTTTAGATATTTAATCCATTTTAACAACCTTTTAAAAACACATGATTAAAATGATTTAATTGAAGGGAGAAACCACCAGCAAACACTTGATAGATTAGCTCCTTAAGGATTCTAAGGATTTGACCCTTTTGATTTTAGTCACTTAAAATAGTTTTCAAAAATCGCATTTTAGTCACTAACACAAAATGTCATATTTCCGATTTCCATTTTCCAAAATTGATTCCACAAAAAATCAATATATATTAAAAGATGATTTTTAACTATTTTCCATATTTTTATCTTACCAAAAAATATACAGTCCCGAATCCGACTCGAATCTCCAACCTGGTCCACCGAACCGTCTAATAAACCTCAAAACCGCTAAGCCCAAAACCGGGGTGTTACATTATATGTGTATTATTGCTGCATTAATATTATTATTATTAGTAGTAAATAATATTATTATTAGTGGATTACAATTGAAAGAAAACAAATCAGATTAAATTATAAAACCCAATGTTATTATTAATGTCCAGGACCATTATAAATGAAAAAACCCAAACTTTAATTACATAGGCCCAGCTGGCCAAACCAAACCCAGATTCAACAATTAAAACCCTAGAAATAATTGACCCTAATATATCATCTTCTTATGCACAGCCACAGAAGAGCCGTCGAAGCATGAGAACCCTTCAATCTGCCGCATGGAGTGCACACAGCAACCTTCTGCCTTCCCACACACGCGTGAAGATCACGCGTGAGACTGTCTGTCTTCCTTGCGCCATGTGTCTGCATCAGGGGTCGTCGCGTCACCTTCGAGATGTCCATCTTCAATCAACCTCATTTGTTAGATTAGATCTGATCTAACGGCCATGAACAATCTGCCAAATGAAGATATTCCAACCCTCGATCCACATGGCTTCACCGCCTAAAATTCGGCCAACCCCTCACCGGCTCCTCAACAACTAGTATGGCCTAGAATCAGAAAAACATGGGCATATCAAAATCAAACATCACACATAGTGGAGAGATTTAATTTGCTTATTCTTGTAATCAAACCCAAATCAGAGGTAAAAGAAGTTAGGGGAGCATATATATATGTGTAATCAAGCCCACTAATGTACTTAGATTCCATATTCAATAAAAAGGAGAAACTTCATAGGTATTTATTCATCTTCTTCTATTTTTTCTTGCATGCGATAATAAAAAGGAAATAATAATAACAAAAAGGGAAAAGGGTTTAGAGTTTACCTTCGCCGCATCAGTTTCCTTCCGATGAGAAGCCAGGTCCTCAAACTATTTAGGGTGAATCGAAAGAAGAAATCAGTGGCTATTTGGACGAGGGTTTTTCAGTTTTTAGGAAAATAAAAGTTTTGTTTTAAATTTCATAAAGGACTGGTTTTCGATTTTAAAATGAGGAAATAAAAGTTTTTTATAGGTTGAACGGCGGAAAAGGGCTGAGGGTGGTGGCCAGAGTGGCTGACCACCACCTGTTTCTGAGGATGGTGGTGGTCAGAGGAGTTTTGCTGGGATTTTGGTTCGGTTTTGGGAGAGAGTAATAAAAGGGGTTTTTCAGGTTGAAATTTTGAAATGGCAAAGGGTTGAAATCCGGCCTAATAGGGTCTATATATAGATCTTTTATTTTTAAAAATGGTCTAATTTCGAAAGGGTCTTTCCACATTTTTTAAATTATTCCCTCAACCCTTTCGTCTTTTAAAATCTTTTTCGCGGTCCCTGGATTTATTTTAAATTTTTTAATTTCATCCTTAAATTAAGATTAATCAAATTTTAAATGGGCTAATGCCCTGATAAGTCCTTCCGCCCCAAGGTATTCACCCTATAAGTCATTCTGTCTTTTTAAATTATGCTCGTGGTCCCTGAGGTTTTAAATGGGTTTGCAATTTCACCCCTAATTCTGATTTAATTATCCTCACGGGGTAAAATTACAGATTTGGTCCCCTAGTTTTTCATGTAGTTTTCAATTAGGTCCTTTTTATTTTAATTTAAGTTGATTCTTAAGGGTTTAATTCTTATTTTTGGTCCCTGCCCTTTTCATTACATTTAATTTCAGTCTTATATTCTATTTTTTTTATGTTCATTACATATATATAAGATACATGTTATTTGTTTTTTATGTTAAGTATATTCTTGTTCGTACCTTGTGATTCATATTTATGTCTTTGTTTGTGTACTTTGTTATTCGATATTTGGTCCTTATTACTTACATTTGTTTTATTGCTTATTAATTTAATTTTTGTATAACGTGTTTATATAGGAATACATATATGTGTATGTGTGTTTTTAGTATATTTGAATATGTATGTGTATATACAACTATATGATGTATTGTACATATATTAATTCATGTATAAAATACATACATATGTTTTTTTAGTAGGGAATTTCTATATTTAGTATATTCATATCTATATTTCTTGGGTATTTATGTTTATATATTTTGTCATATTCACAAGTTTTTATAAATATACTATTATATATATGTGGGTACGTATTATCTTATATATATTATGTATTTTGCGTATAATATATATGTATATATTATATTATAATATTGTGTGTATCATCGTGTATGGTATATTTTTGTAGTATAGTATTATAATCTTTTCATATGTGTATATAGGTTTATTTGTTTTATTTTTGTATCGGTTTATTTATGTTTATTCACCTATTTGTTTATATATCATTTTAACATGTTTGTAATATCAAGTTTGGTTTTTTGAGAAAACCCCGATATCCTGTTGGGGAGTGTCGGCCTTGTCTCCGGGCGTCATCTTCCTTTGGTACTACGATTTATAATTTTTTAAAATATTTGAACCATTCATGCATTTTAGGAATCAAATTATAGATTAGATCGAATTTTTATTTTTTTAATAATTACGACACGAACCCGTTAGGTACCAATTATGGGCGGCGTAGGGTGCTAACCCTTCCCCATCCGTAACCGACTCCCGAACTATAGTTTTCGAAATCTCTGATTTTTGGTTTTAGGTGCTCAGTTTACCAAAGTGGCCGGTGGCGATTTTATGTTTTTAAAATACGAATTTTCCTAAAATTTCCCCTTTTAAATAATTTGTTAACAAAAGCGGAAAAACCCCATATATAATTTTTTTTATTTTTCGTAACGGCCCGAAAAAATGTCGCTACAATCAGACACTGAAAATTCAACTAGATGCATCCAATTGAATTCAGATAAACCCAAGAGTTCAAAGCTGAAACAACATTTCTGAAGCAACAAAGAAAAGAAGAAAAAAACCTAGATCCAGAGTTGAACAAGAGGAAAGAAAGGTTACCGGTGTCACAGGAGACAAGAGAGTTGAGGAAGAGAAAGGAAAGGAGTAGCAATGAGAAGAAAAGAGAGCTTTGATAATGCCATTGTTAGTTTGGCCGTCGTCAATCGATGGGAATAGTAGGAAAATCGCTGTTGAACTCAACTACCGGTTGTTCACGGTTCGAATCGGGTGGGCAGTTGGCCAGTGCCTCGAAAAATTTTGAAATTTGATATTAAACGTATGGGCAAACTACAACAATTAATCTTTTTACTTTGAAAAGTTATAGAAGAGTCATTAAACTTAACAATATGTTATAAAATGGTCACTCTATCATTACTACTATTATGGGATAACCCTAAATTTTTTTATTAAATAGAGAGGTGTTATATTTCTATGCCAAGATTAGAACTCATACAAGATGAGCCAATATGATTAACATGTTATTTCGCTCCTCAATTGTTGCTAAAATTTTAATTTAATATTTTTTCAAAATTTTTAAGCAATAAATTCAAATAGAATAGAAAATAATCTAAAAATTAACATCATTTTCAAAGAAAAGTTTCCTCTTACAATTAAAAATAAAAATATATAATTTCATTTCAATTTTTTTAAATTATATATTTGTTCTAAACCACCTTGAACAAATCTACGAATAATAACCCATCAATTTGATGATTTTTTTTGTACGAAAGTTTTATTTTTCTAAGTTTGAGTTAAGCATGCATATTTTAATCAAAAGTATTATTTTCTCATATTATTAAAATTTTTATCAAGGGATACCCAAATACAAATGTCTTTTCGATTATTTCCTTTTGGGCAAAGGTTTAGCTAAGTTTGGGTTTAAATTAAAGGCTTAATAGACTTTTCTTTTTCAGTTTGGTGTCTAACGTTTTCTTCGGGCTATTTTAGTCCCTAACATTTTATTCTGTAACTTAAATCAAGTTTTTTTGTCTACGGCCGTTAAAATTTTTTCGTTATTCAATAAGAACACGACACATTGCTTGTTTTGTTTATTTAGTTAATTTATGAATTTCTTTAAAAATATAAACTTCTTAAAAACTTCCAAAGTTTTAATTTCTTTCAATCAAACCTTAAAATCATATCTCATTCACCGTCTGGCATCCCCCACACGTCGGCGGTTCACCGTTCACCACCCAAGCGTCGTGTATCTCACCGTTTAGCATCCCCCACTCTCTAGCCGTCGATTAGAAGCCCAATCGGTCTTTTTTTTCTTCATTGTTGGATGTTCGTCCACGGAGCAATCGACGATTCATTCGCCGTTTTTCGACAACGGGATGATGGAGTTTTTAGTGGCCGGTGGTGGTTGAATCGGTGGCGGGAGGGGAGAAATTTAAGGATTTAGGGTTTGAATTTGGAGGTTTTAGAGAAATTAAAGATTTTGGGTTTTTTATAAAATTAAAAATTTTCTGATTTTAAAAAATAAAAATTAAAGAAAATACCAGAAAGATGTCATGTATCGTGTTTTTTATTGGATAACGAAAAGTTTTTAAATTCTGTCACGGAAAAACCTGATTTGAAATATGGAATGAAACGTTAGGCACCAAACTGGAAAAAAGGTATAAGTTAGGCACCTTTTTTACTGTTAAGCCTAAATTAAAAGATATCCAGCGTTCAACAGTATTGCATGAAGAAGAGAATCCGAGTGAAAAAATTCGAAACAATTTATTTAATATTAGTTCTACAATTGGCTGACATCTGCGGAAATAGCTTAGTTGTGAGTGTTAGATTGAAGATTTGAAGGTTGCGTGTTTGATCCACGCTAACCACGAAACAAATTTTACCATTTTTTCCCTTTCGCTCTCTTGTTACGGGTTTCTCCTTCATGGGCCCTCTTCTATTGGGCTTTCAAAATTCTATCGGCTGGGGTAAAGGCCGATTCTTCCTGTTATATATACTAAGGCAGCTTCCCATTATCCACAATAAATTAGCCTAAAATGGATTTCAATTGGTATAGTTTAACATCATACAATAGATGTGTTTACATCCAATCAAACTAGAAATTGTGCCACTACTTTGTGACTGAAAAGTAAATAATAACAATTAATTAGAAAATAGGTTTACACATCCACAAAATATAGGTGAAAATAAAACATTAACATTTTCAAAATATTTATAAAATTTATTAAACGAGTGGTAAATTATTTATATATACATCCTTTAGTCTCGTGGTTTAATTGTAAATAATCTTATTAATTTTTAGTTATCAATTGAGTTGGTATTAGGTTAAACTATAACATTTCACTCAATTAAGAGTTTTTTTTATAACCACATATATCTAATTCATTGATTAACTAATCTCGGTCAGATACCGTTGAAGCTTATTACGGAGGTGACCTCTCAATATAATTTATCGGTTGACTAATCTGGATCATGTATTGTTGAGGCTCATTATGATGGTGACCCCTCAACCCAATTTGCTCTATTTGAAGGCCAAAATTCAAATCTCTTACATTTCTTGAGGAATCTAGTGCCTCATCCTACTAGAGTCTAGACCAATTGATTATTAGTCATTCAATTAAAGGTTAAGGACATGTACTTGAGTCTGTGTTATTCATGAAAAGGCCAGTGTATATTTTTTAGATATGTGTTTAATTTAATTTTAATATATTTTATACTCTAAATATCTTAATAATTTACTAAGTATATTTACACGAATATAAATCTGTTAAATATATGGGTTACGAGATATTTTGGCCTCTGAAATTTTACTTCACTATCATTTTGGTACATGAAGAATTTTTTAATACAATTTGGTCCCTAGACTTTCCAACCGCAATGCATGTTTCCCAACTCCCTTTCCCATTCCAAAAGTCCACGTGAAACTCTAGGAACGTATCACATGAAACCTAATGTATGTTCAATCCGAAAACCTCTAAGAATGATTATAAAAAATATTTTAAACACCAAGAAAATATTTAGAGAACTTTTCTGATATTTTGGAAACTTGAGAATCTTTTGGATTTTTATTTTATGCATTTTCATGAAGTTTTCAAATTTAATATATATTTTGACTATTGTGATACGTTATTAGAGTGATATATGGAATTTTTTAACAAAAAAAACATATTGAGGTATTGCGTATCACATTTGTAAAGTTTAAGGGTCAAACTGAATGAAATTTTTCTTTAGGTACTAAAATGATAACGATGTATAACTCCATGGGCTAAAATAACGTTTATTATAAAAAGGTTAAATGATATTTTGGCCCCTACAGTTGTATCTCATTGTCAGTTTAGTACCTGAAGAATTTTAGTTCAATTTGACCCTTTCAGTTGTGATGAACGTTATTCAACTCATTTCTTTAGTTACAAAAAAAATCATGAGACAACCTAAAATGTGACGTGGAGGAAAAATCTGAAAGCATTATGAGAAAGGAAAAATCTAAAAACACTATGAAGAAGAAGAAAATAAAGTTTTTGAACTATTTCACTAAATCAACTCAAGTATGCGAGTTTCTATTTGCAAATTTCAACTTGCTATGTTTTACACTTTTTGTTGGAGAATCAAATTTAAGAAGATCAAGAAAATTGAGAAAGAAGAGAATGTTAGAATGAAATTAGGTGGACGTTAGTTATAATTATTTGTTAATTCGTTAACAATTTGTTAACGATTTCTTTTATGGGTTAGACCATATAAGCCACACTAATGTATTGAACTCAATACCATTTCTGTGATAATTAGTTTTTTTTTTGTCCTCCCGATTCTCCAGAGTTTTACCTTGACTAATCTGAATCGATCCGCGGTCGCACATCTGACTTTGATGGGTGAGTCCCCCAATAGGATTTTTTGCTTACATAATACCTCAACTCGAGATCTGCTTAAGTGATTCTAAACTGCTTACCACTTGGACTGTCGACTTTTGCTAACACTTGGAAATCAAATAAATATTTAGTGTAAAAGTGCAAGAAAATAATGTCAATGTGAGTTATGTGTGCAAGTATACACGGTCAGCAAGTAATACAGCAGTAAGCTGGTATCGAATCCACAAGGATTAACCAAGAACTTATTTGCTTAATGTTTACTTGTTTGCAAGAGAAATAGAAGTGTTGGAATGAATTGGGTTTTTGATCGAAAGATAGCAAAAACAAAGTAGTGAAAATAAAAACAGTCTGGCAACGAAAGTGATGGGAAATCAGGATAATCAGCAATGAATTAAACAAAGAAGAACACATGATTTTAACGAGGTTCGGCAATGTGCTTACGTCCTCGGGAGCGATGAGCGGTTGTTTTCTTATTATGAGATTAATAATACAATTAGGTTACAAATACAATGTATAAGAGTAACCTCGGTACAATTACCAAAATACCTCGTACCGTATCGCGGGGGCTTCGCCCCTGCACCTCCAAACCCACTTAATCCTAGCCTGCAAACTAACTCGAAACTCCTTTAATGGACAGATGCTCTCGCTCCACTCCAACATCTGTCCTTCATCTAGTATATGAGCCATACTTAACATAAAGTATTTAATTGAATGATGAGCGTTGGCAAGGGATTCCTGGATTTCACGCTACTTATGCCAGCCTTTAATAATGTCCTGCCTTGATTTTATTGCCGAGCGGATTAAAAGTAGTATTGCTTATATCGATGATAATACCCCCTATATGTCTATAGTGAAGCTTTTCATTAATTAACTTGATTAAGTGTCAACCTTTACTCCTAAGAGGTAGACTCACTTCCGAAGTAAGTTCATCTACTGGAACATCTTCTGTCGAAGCTTCTCGCCTTAGTATCTGCAACTGATCGTTGCCCCTTAAGTCTGTTAAGATATTAAAGTGCAATAACACACAATGCCAATTGTCGTATGGCAAAGGATTTAAGAAAATTAAGTACTAGCAGATAGAAAATAATGTCAAGGCATTTTGAATTATTAAAAACCAAACATAAATTTAGCGTTCATCCCAACCATTCCCCAACCAACTGTAAAAGCATAGTTCATGGTTGGGGGTCCATCCACAAAATATTATCGTATCTTAACATCACCATTCAAATAAAATTAAAACTAAAAGAATGGGCAAGGAGATCCGTCAATGTAGTGTAATGAACCAGATTTTGAAAATTCGAGGGTTGGGTTTGATCGAGGCATGGGCCTCGCATTTGGGTCGTGTTTTTGAGTTTGAGTGGGCCCTTGGGCTATCTTGTGTGTGGGCTTGTAGTTGTTGGGTTGGTTTGGGAATAGTAGAGAGGGGCATTATGGTAAAGGCTAAGTTTTGAATGATGGGAAAAGGGGGAGCTAATTTTCTCCTGCATATGGTAGGGGTGAGACCATCCCAACTTTAATATCATCTTCCTCCCAATTCCAAGCTCTCTCTCTCTCAAAAACACCACCATCAAAGGTTAAATTTTGAAGGTTTGTGTTGAGAACCACAAATTTTTGTTCAAAGGAAAATTGTTCAGCTTTGAGAGATCTATCAATCAAGGTAAAGATGGTTAGTTTTGGTGGAAGGGAGTACTATGGTGGGGGTTGATAAGGGAGAACGAGAATGGGTTTTTAGGGGGCTTCATTCTTGTAAAGGTTTGTATTTTGACTCCATTAATTCTCCCTACAAGGTGGTAAGACGTTTGGTATCACCTCTTATAGTGAAAGAGGTTGGGAACTCTTCAAAGGACAAAGGGAAGAGCAAAGCTTGAAGCTTTGGAGGGAGGCTTTGTTTTATCAGCTAAGCTAAGGTTAGTACACTACTAACACTCATAGTTTCCTGGAAATCATGAAGTTAATCTTTGAAGCATGATTTGGTGTTTTTGGCCTTGGTATAGCTTGAGTGGTTGTTAATGGAAAATTATAGAATTATTGTTGTAATGGCCTAAAATTGGTAATAATCCACCTAATGCTATCATCATAACTTGTAAGAATGGTTTGTGGTTTAACCTTGGGGGTTAAATAGGGTTTCTAAGTGAAACTCGCACCTAGAGTTTGAAACTCGAGCTTGCATACCGGTAATGGGACTAGCGTATCGGTACGCCTTAGTATTAAGAGAGGCGGGCTGTGAGGGGAGTACTGGTACACCTCCTCGTGTATCAGTACCCCTTATATATTAATGATTCTAGTAACGCTTTTGAGTACTGGTACGCAAGGGGTGTATCGGTACCCACTGTTACATTGCCTGGGAGAGGCTTTAGCGTACCCGTACACATAGGTAAGAATACTGGTACGAGTTTGGATCGATACATGGTGATTCAAGTATCGATGATGCATATCGATATGGGGTAGAGCGTATCGGTACAGCTTGAGGGTCCAGTTCATACCTAAAATGAGTATCGGTACTCATGGATGAGTATCGGTACCTAGAAGGGAGTACCGATACCCATATAGGAGTATCGGTACTCGCTGGGCATTCTGCCCAAGAAATTTAAGTTTACGTTTGGGGGTTCTATAATTCGAGGCAAAGGTCTCTGGAGGTCTTTTAAGGTGTAAAATGAATACTAAAACTGATAAACGAAGATTTTAACCCCGTATGAGAAATAATTGGTTAATGATTCAGTAAACATTAGGTAAATCGTATAGGATAGTAACCCATAAGGATCCTAGGTGGATCAATCGAGGCTGTGTGGTAATTAAGGTCATTGTTCTGTGCTGAAAAGAAGCCTAGTTAGTCGAGTCATCCCTTGTTGTTGGGATTTGGATACCCTAAGCGTGTTACAACACCTTGAAGACTTATGAATGTAGGATCTCGATGCTTTGTGGACGCGAACCTTATTCGAAGATGCTTGATGTGAGACTCTGAGCATGGATGTAGGATCCTGATGCAATGTGGACGCAGGCCTTATCCTCTAGAGTATAGGATCTCGATGCTATGTGGGTGCGAGCTTTACTCGTAGTGTAGGATCCCGATGCTATGTGAACACGGGCCTCACTCAAGTGAAGGATTTTGATGCTTTGTGGACGCAAACCTCACTTAATGTTGTTGGTGTTATCTGTGTGATGCTATATTAATGTGTGAGGTACTTGTATGAGTTGTGTGTGTGTTCATACATTCATAATGCCATATGTTTATGCGGTTATGGTAGCGCCATTGTTATATTGCCATGATGTCACTCATGTTGCATTGCTTTATCTATGATTTGCATGAAGCATGGTTGAGTGGCGGTGTACCCACTAACCTTTGTTAGCTTAGCGTTCAGAATCATTGTTTCTGTTCGCAGGTTAGTAGGTTGTCGTGAGGCTTGAAGGAGCACCATCAAGTCTTGGATTTCAGTATCGACTCTAGTGGTTGAGTACAAATACTAGATGTAGTGGGCTATGTATTTCGTAGGACCCTATATGTATTTTGTAACTCTTATTTTGTATTAATTGGTCAATGTCGAATATTTTAATATTTGTAAATGGAGCTCTGTAATTAATGTTTTAAACAACTGGATTTGATTAAGTTTTCAATGTATGGACGTATGCTTTTATTGGACTTATTATGTTTGGACTTGAAAAGGAAAATTTTTAACGGTGTGGATTTTGGGCTTAAAGACCAAATGTGACATCTGGATCAAGGGTGTTGCATTTAGTGGTATTAGAGCTTAGGTTTAGTCAGTTCTAGGAAGTCTTCGGGGGAGTTTAGAGGAGTGTATAAGTGTCTAGTGAATACATGCCCATGAGTCAAACTCGTACTTGTTTTAATGCAAAAATTCGATGGTGTGACCTCGTTTATTGTTGTGCAAAATAGAATCATGCCAAGAAGGGCAAGAATCGACGAGGAAAGTTTGGGCTCCAGAGAAAGGAGTTACGATAAAGAATATGTGCCTGGCGCAGAGGACATGTCAGATGACATAGTTGACTGGAGAGTCAGCTACTTCTCACATCTAAATCGGGCGTTTGCACCGGATTGTGAGGGCAATACCGAAGGCATCTGCTACCCCTCGTGAGGCAACTGTTGAAAGGGTGAGAAGGCAAGGTACTACGGATTTCCATGGATCGAGGCGAGATAACCCAGTACAAGCGGAGTAGTGGTTGCAAGATACACGCTGGATTATGAGGCAGATGAGGCTGAGATCAGAAGACAAGCTGTCATGTATCTTGTCCCTGTTGAAGGGTAATGCTAGAGAATGGTGGGAAACGGTAGAGCTTAGGTGGCACCCCTATCGACCATCTTGGGATGATTTTCTCGAGGAGTTCGAGAAGAAGTATGTAGGCGAGGCCCACATCGATACCTTGAGAGATCAGTTCAATCATCTTGTGCAAGAACTGAACAATTTTCGAATATGAGCAAGAGTTTCTCCAGTTGAGTATGTATGCCCCTGAATTAGTTTCCACTGAAAAGATGAGGTGTAAGAAGTTCTCGAATGGCTTAAGGAAAGAAATTCAGACTTACCTAACTGCTGCACCAACGAAGGTGTTCTCGGAGTTGACTTCCAGTGCCAAGTCTCTTGAGTAGGTACAAGGCTTAGCATATGGCTCATCTAGTGGGCAGGAGAGTTTGGGTGGGAGAACCCAGAACCCCTCCACCAACAACTCACAGGCCTTCTCGAGGAGAAGTAGAAACTGCTGGAGCCATAATAGAGGAGCATCAAAAACAAAGTAGTGAAAATAAAAATAGTCTGGCAATGAAAGTGATGAGAAATCAGGATAATCATCAATGAATTAAACAAACAAGAACACATGATTTTAACGAGGTTCAACAATGTGCTTACAACCTCGGGAGCGATGAGCAGTTATTTTCTTATTATGAGATTGAAAATACAATTAGGTTACAAATACAATGTATAAGAGTAACCCCGATACAATTACCAAAATACCACGTACCGTACCGTGGGGGCTTCGCTCCAGCACCCCCAAACCCACTTAATCCTAGCCCGCAGACTAACTCGAAACTCCTTTAATGGACAGATGCTCTCGCTACGCTCCAGTATCTGTCATTCATCTAGTATATGAGCCATAATTAACAGAAAGTATTTAATTGAATGATGAACATTGGCAAGGGATGCCTGGATTTCACGCTACTTATGCCAGCCTTTAATAATGTCCTACCTTGATTTTATTGCCGAGCATATTAAAAGTAGTATTGCCTCTATCGATGATAATACCCTCTATATGTCTATAGTGAAGCTTTTCATTAATTAACTCGATTAAGTGTCAACCTTTACTCCTAAGAGGTAGACTCACTTCCGAAGTAAGTTCATCTACTGGAACATCTTCTGTCGAAGCTTCTCGTCGTAGTATCTGCAATTGATTGTTGCCCCTTAAGTTTGTTAAGATATTAAGGTGCAATAACATACTTTGCCAATTGTCTATGGCAAAGGATTTAAGAAAATTAAGTACTAGCAGATAGAAAATAATGTCAAGGCATTTTGAATTATTAAAAACCAAACATAAATTTAGCGTTCATCCCAAACATTCCCCAACCAACTGTAAAAGCTTAGTTCAATGTTGCGGGTCCATCCATAAAATATTATCGTATCTTAACATCACCATTCAAATAAAATTAAAACTAAGAGAATGGGCAATGAGATCCGTCAATGTAGTATAATAACCCAGATTCTTAAAATTCGAGGATCGGGTTTGATCGAGACATGGGCCTCGCATTTGGGTCGTGTTTTTGAGTTTGAGTGGGCCCTTGGGCTATCTTGTGTGTGGGCTTGTAGTTGTTGGGTTGGTTTAGGAAGAGTAGAGAGGGGTATTATGGTAAAGGCTAAGTTTTGAATGATGGAAAAAGGGGGAGCTAATTTTCTCCTGCATATGGTAGGGGTGAGATCATCCCAACTTTAATATTATCTTCCTCCCAATTCCAAGCTCTCTCTTTCTCTCTCAAAACCATTACCATCAAAGGTTAAATTTTGAAGGTTTGTGTTGAGAACCACGAATTTTTGTTCAATGGAAAATTATTCAACTTTGAGAGATCTATTAATCAAGGTAAAGATGGTTAGTTTTGGTGGAAGAGAGTGTTGTGGTGGGGGTTGATGAGGGAGAACGAGAATGGGTTTTTAGGCGGCTTCATTCTTGTAAAGGTTTGTGTTTTGACTCCCTTAATTCTCCCTACAAGGTGGTAACACGTTTGGTATCACCTCTTATAGTGAAAGAGGTTTGAAACTCATCAAAGGACAAACGGAAGAGCAAAGCTTGAAGCTTTGGAGTGAGGCTTTGTTTTATTAGCTAAGCTAAGGTTAGTACACTACTAACACTCATAGTTTCCTGGAAATCATGAAGTTAAGCTTTGATGCGTGATTTGGTGCTTTTGGCCTTGGTATAGCTTGAGTGGTTGTTGATGGAAAATCATAGAATTATTGTTGTAATTGCCTAAAATCGGTAATAATCCACCTGATACGCTCACCATAACTTGTAAGAACGGTTTATGGTTTAACCTTGGGGTTAAATAGGGTTTCTAGGTGAAACTCGCACCCAGAGTTTGAAACTCGGGCTTACGTACCGGTACGGGGACCAGCGTATCGGTATGCCTTAGTATTAAGAGAGGCGGGCTGTGAGGGGAGTACCAGTACACCTCCCCGTGTATCAGTACCCATTGCATATTAAAGATTCATGTAATGCTTTTATGTACTGGTACGCAAGGGGCGTATCGGTACCCACTGTTACATTGCCTGAGAGAGGCTTTAGCATACTCGTACACGTAGGTAGGAGTACTGGTATGGGTTTGGACCGATACAGGGAGATTCGAGGACTGATGATGCGTATCGATACGGGGTAGAGCGTATCGGTACGACTTGAGGGTCCACTTTATTTGAACCTAAAATGAGTATATGTACTCATGGATGAGTATCGGTACCTATAAGAGAGTATCGATACCCATATAGGAGTATCGGTACTCGCTGGGCATTTTGCCCAAGAAATTTGAGTTTACGTTCGGGGGTTCTATAATTCAAGGCAAAGGGCTCTGGAGGTCTTTTAAGGTGTAAAATGAATACTAAAACTGAGAAACAAAGATTTTAACCCCATATGAGAAATAATTGGTTAATAATTCGGTAAACATTGGGTAAACCATATGGGATAGTAACCCATAAGGATCCTAGGTGGATCAATCGAGGCTGTATGGTAATTAAGGTCCTTGTTGTATGCTGAAATGATGCCTAGATAGTCGAGTCATCCCTTGTTGTTGGGATTTGGATAGCCTAAGTGTGTTACAACACCTTGAAGACTTTCGAATGTAGGATCCCGATGCTTTGTGGACGCGAACCTCATTCGAAGATGCTTGATGTGAGATTCTGACCATGGATGTATGATTCCGATGCTATGTGGATGCGGTCCTCATCCCCTAGAGTATAGGATCTCAATGCTATGTGGCTGCGTGCCTTACTCATAGTGTAGGATCCTGATGCTATGTGGACGCGGGCCTCACTCAAGTGAAGGATTCTGATGCTTTGTGGACGCAGACCAAAACGGCAAACATGAAGAAGTTTTGGAACTAAAGTGTAAAATATCAATTAAGTGATTCTTATTCAGTATAAGGGTAAATCTGATCAAAATAAGAATTTTGATATCAGATTTAGGAATTTGGATGCAGTGGAAAGTATCGAATTTGGATCGAATAAAATTGTTAAGCGTGCTCAAACCAGAGTAAAACTAGGACGGGGGCTCTCTAGGAAGGTCCCAAATCTATGTTTTGATCGATAAGTGACTCTGAAAAAATTGGAATAATTTGAATGAATATTTGTTAAAAGAATTTTAAGGAAAAAATTTATCCAATAGAGATTTCGGGTAATTATCGGTATATTAGATCGAGTCAAAGTTTCAGAGTTTGACTCCATAAATATGGGAGATTTATTATGACAATATTATTTATTAATGGAATTTAGAGATATGAGATTTTTGGATTAGATTCGACAGTTCAATCAATAGAAAATCGTATTAAGTGATTACCGGGTAATTGGATAGAATAAAAATCATAAAATTTTTATGATTTTCTTAGGAATGACCAGTTATGAAGGAACCAAAGTTGGGTCAAATTTAATGGAGTGGCATTTTTGATGAAGAATTGTAAAAATGAAATTAGTTGAATGGAAAATTAGTACTTTGGATTAATATGAATTTAATATTCATTTTAATTAGACAAGTGGCAAAATTAAGTTAATTAGGATAATATTAAGTTATAAATTAAACAAAATTTTGCCCATTTTATTTTGTCTATGCCATGGAGAAGAAAGAAAGAAGAGAAAGAGGAAATTTTCATTTTCAAGCTAATTTTGAAGATTTAAAGGCTAGATTCAAGTAAATTAAATTAAGGTAAAGTGATCTATGCTTAATTCTCTTCATTTTTTATAGTAGTTTTGCATGGAAAGGTTAAGTATAGCTTATGTTTTTGAAGATGTAGATTGTGAGATTTATGAATACATGTTGAATATGAAGTTTTATTTGAATAAATAAGATGTAGTAGGCATGAAAAATAATAAGCTTGAATCTAGTTTAATTATATGTTCAAGGTTATAAACTCTAACCTTAGGTTTTGGGAATTTGGTTAGGGAATTGAATCAATGATGGAAATGAATGAATTATGAAACTAGAAGCCTTATTTCAATGTTAGAATGATTAAATTTCCTTTTTTATGTCAAGTGACCAATTCGACTAGAATTGAAAATATAGGGGAATTATTGTGAAATTTATTCTAGCATTAGAGTTGAAATTGGGAAGTAAATGATTGAAATGACAAGAAAAGAAATGGTGAAGGACCATTTCGAAAATAGAAGTTGTTTATAAAGGACCAATTCGGTAAGTACTCTAAATTAAAGGGAAGTTGGTAGAATTTTAGAAATGTTGGATTAGTTGGTTAATGAATGAATTCAAGTACTTTTGTGAAGTTAGTGACTAAAGTGTCACTTTAGTAATGTTTGAAGCTTGAAGGGATAAAATCCAAAGTGAACAAGTAGTAATGGAATTGTTCTAATTTGAGATTGAACAATTGTTTGATGTCCAAAATGGTCACTAAGGACCTTAGGACCAAATCGGCAACCACATAGAAATTGGGGGAAATTTTCAGAAATATTTTATATTCAAATAATTGTGTTTTGTAAATTAAGTTAGCAATGTTAGATTTGAATCTAACAAATATTTTATTGTATTTATGTAATTAATGGATTCAAGTTTGAATTAGAGAAAGTTCGAGGTACTATGAAAGAAATGATCGAACTTGGACTTAGTGAGACATCATGTTAAGTGGCCAAGGTGAGTGCATTTTTACTTATTTATATATATGTGATATGAGTGAGTGCATTTTTACTTATTTTATATATGTGATATGAGGGGGACTTGCGAGAAGTCGACCTTGATATTAATGAAAATGTGTGTTAATCAAAGTTATGTAAATGGCATGAAATATTAAATGGCTGGCATAATGATTTATCTAAGATAAATCAGATTTTAGATTTTGGGTATGAACTGCCCAATATCGAACTATGAATGATAATATTGATGGATTGGATATTGAATATGAAAGTATTATATTGTTATGCCCGAGTACTAGTGTGAGAGCCTTTAGTATAATTGGGCATCCATAGAGTCTTAGTAACTGCGTTCCAGCACTACGGTGCGTTTCAGACACTACGGTGTTGTTTAGACACTTCGGTGTTGATATCAGACGCTACGGCGTTGCAGACACAGTGTTGTTTAGACACTTCGGTCTTGATATCAGACGCTACGGCGTTGCAGACACTACGGTGTTGTTTAGACACTTCGGTGTTGACATCAGACACTACGGCGTTGCAGACACTACGATGTTGTTTAGACATTTCGGTGTTGACATCAAACGCTACGGCATTGCAGACACTACGGTGTTGTTTAGACACTTCAGTGTCAACTAGCGCAAAAAATGCGTAATGAGGAGCAAAGGGCGTCATTGAGTACGAACTCATCACTAGACGCTACGACGTTGTAGACACTATGATGTCGGTTATGATGACTCGTGTACCAAAGTATCACATTATATTGTACTTTAGGCTATAATACATGAAATGCATTTATGCAGGTAGTTAAGCTAAAAGCTTAACGTATATTCAATTAATAAGATAAATGTTTGATGTTATGATATAAACTGCAATTGGGACTCGCTTGCCATTATGTAGGAAATGTATTGCACTGTTATATGATAGAGGCATGACTTTGATAAGTCTGTTTTATATGATTCTATACATTGTAATGATTTACTTTAAATTATAGTTGCTTCATTAAGTGAATACTTAGCGTGTGCTGTTTCACACATAGGTTATTGGAAACTTACCGGAAGATGAGGCAAGCATGTTAATCAAGCTGCAATATGCCAAACATCATTAAGACATTCAAATTTTATGATATTCTGTAGTGGGCATGTAACAATTTATTCATTAGTTGTTTAAAAGGTAAAATTTTAAATGTTGCATACCGCGTATCGATATTAAATTCAAGAAAGAGCTTAGGCAGTGTACCTAGTTTTCACCCTAAATTACATACTTATTTTAATAACTGACTAATATGTTTTATAAATCAATTCAGTGTCAAAACTAGCAATCTGCAAATAGGCTATGAATACTTCGATAGTCGATAAAGGATTATTTTATAAATTAGATTTATACAAGATGTTTTAAAAAATTTCAAGATAGGAAATCAGTTAAATAATTTAGTAACATCTTCAATGTATATTTAATCATCGAATATACGTTGAGGGTGTTACACTGCTCACTTCTTATCGGTACGTATGGATTTCACCTTGGAAAGGTTGGCTCAACTGTACATAAAGGAGATAGTAAGGTTGCATGGTGTGCCATCATCGATCATTTCAGATAGAGACCCACGTTTCATAGCTAGGCTATGGAAGAAGATCCATAACGCCTTGCACACCAAGCTACATTTCAGTACAACTTTTCACACTCAGACCGATGGTCAGTCTGAGCGTGTCATTTAGATTCTTGAGGATATGCTCCGGTGTTGCATTGTGGACTTTGCAAAGAGTTGGGAGGACCAGTTACCGCTTGTAGAGTTTGCTTACAGCAACAGTTGACAGTCGAGCATAAAGATGGGCCCCCTTTTGAGACGTTATGTGGGCATACGTGTAGGACACCCTTGTGCTGGACCGAGCTCAATAAGAGGAGGATCGTGCGATCCGATTTGGTTAGTCAAACTGAGGAGAAAGTTTAGATCATCAAGGAAAGGTTGCAGGCGGCCTTTGACCGACAAAAGGCCTACGCGGATCAGAAGCGCTACATTTCAGTACAACTTTTCACACTCAGACCGATGGTCAGTCTTAGCGTGTCATTTAGATTCTTGAGGATATGCTCCGGTGTTGCATTGTAGACTTTGCAAAGAGTTGGGAGGACCAGTTGCCGCTTGTAGAGTTTGCTTACAACAACAGTTACCAGTCGAGCATAAAGATGGCCCCCTTTTAAGACGTTATATGGGCGTAAGTGTAGGACACCCTTGTGCTGGACCGAGCTCAATAAGAGAAGGATCGTGGGATCCGATTTGGTTAGTCAAACTGAGGAGAAAGTTCAGATCATCAAGGAAATGTTGCAGACGGTCTTTGACCGACAAAAGGCCTACGCAGATCGGAAGCGCAAACACATTGAGTATGATGTCGGTGAAAAAGTATTTCTCAAGGTATCTCTGTGGAAAGGAATCATTCGTTTTAGACGTAAAGGAAAGTTAAGCCCAAGGTATATCAGACCATATGAGATACTTGAGAGAGTGGGACCAGAGGCTTATCGGCTAGCCTTGCCACCAGAGTTGGCTTGTATCTACGATATTTTTTATGTGTCTATATTGAGACGTTATCATTCTGATCCTTCACATGTTGTTCTGCTTGAAGAAATTAAGGTAAATACCGACTTGACATATGAGGAAGTGCTGGTTAGGGTCCTTGACACTAGAGTTAAAGAGCTTCGCAACAAGTGCATACCCTTGGTGAAAATGTTGTGGAGGAACCATGATGTTGAAGAAGCAACGTGGGAAGTTGAGGATGACATGAGAGCACTCTACCCTATTTCTTCCCACCAGGTAAATTTCGAGGACGAAATTTTCTTTAAGGAGGGGAGAGTTGTAACGACCCGAATTTTGAAAATTCGAGGGTCAGGTTTGATCGAGGCATGGGCCTCGTGTTTGGGTTGTGTTTTTGAGTTTGAGTGGGCACTTGGGCTACCTTTTGTGGGGGCTTGTAGTTGTTGGGTTGGTTTGGGAAGAGTATATAGGGGTATTATGGTAAAGGCTAAGTTTTGAAGGATGGAAAATGGGGGAGCTGATTTTCTCTTGCATGTGGCAGTAGGGGTGTTCATGGTAGGTTAACCGTACCGTTTAGCCTAAACGGTCGGTTAACCATTATAGCGGTTGTTGAATTTTGCTAACTATAACCTAACCATTAAGAAACGGTTAACCGTTAAGACGCGGTTAATCGACAGTTTGGTTATAGGTTAACCTGTAACCTATTACAATTTTTCCCATATGTTCACTATTTTTTAGAGAATAATATAATTATCTTTTCTATAAATATTATATTAAAATATTCATAAAAATACTTAAATAAAGATATTCTAATCACTTACGCCATAATAAAAATAATAATTACATACTATAAAGTTTCAACACAAGACAAAACACACAAGCTTCATAATATTTTAAAGTTTAAAGTTTAAAAAGTTTGTAACACATAACAATAACATTGTAGCAATACAACATCAAAGTTCAAGACATAAAAGGGTGAATTGAGTTTGATAACTTTAGAAATAAGGTTTAGAATTAAAAAAGGGTGTGTATATTTGTATCTGTGAGTTGATTTTTCTAAAAGTTGTTTTATATTTTAAATATATATATATAATTATTTAATAACGATTAACCTATACGTTAACCATTAGTCAAAATTCGTAATCGTAACCGTAACCGTAAGCATTATTTTTAACGGTTCGATTAACCAAAACCGTTTAACTTTAACGGTTCGATTAATTAACCTGTAAAATGTAACGGTTAATTATGCACACCCCTATATGGCAGGGGTGAGATCATCCCAACTTTAATATCATCTTCCTCCCAATTCCAAGCTCTCCCCCCTCTCTCTCAAAAACACCACCATCAAAGGTTAAATTTTGAAGGTTTGTGTTGAGAACCACGAATTTCTGTTCAAGGGAAAATTGTTCAGCTTTGAGAGATCTATCAATCAAGATAAGGATGGTTAGTTTTGGTGAAAGAGAGTGTTGTGGTGGGGGTTGATGGGGGAGAACGGGAATAGTTTTTTAGGGGGCTTCATTCTTGTAAAGGTTTGTGTTTTGACTCCCTTAATTCTTCCTACAAGGTGGTAACACGTTTGGTATCATCTCTTGTAGTGAAAGAGGTTGGGAACTCCTCAAAGGACCAAGGGAAGAGAAAAGCTTGAATCTTTGGAGGGAGGCTTTGTTTTATCAGCTAAGCTAAGGTTAGTACACTACTAACTCTCATAGTTTCCTAAAAAGCATGAAGTTAAGCTTTGAAGCATGATTTGGTGTTTTTGGCCTTGGTATAGCTTGAGTGGTTGTTAATGGTAAATCATAGAATTGTTGTTGTAATGGCATAAAATCGGTAGTAATCCACCTAATGCTATCACCATAACTTGTAGGAACGGTTTGGGGTTTAACCTTAGGGGTTAAACAGGGTTTTTAGGTGAAACCTGCACCCAGAGTTTGAAACTCAGGCTTGCGTACCTGTATGGGGACCAGCGTATCGGTACGTCTTAGTATCAAGAGAGGCGGGATGTAAGGGGAGTACCGGTACGCCTCTCCGTGTATTGGTACCCCTTGTATATTAAGGACTCCAATAGCATTTTTGTGTACCGGTACGCAAGGGGCTTATCGGTACCCACTGTTACATTGCTTGGGAGAGGCTTTAGCGTACCGGTACGCATAGGTAGGAGTACCGATAGGGTTTGGATCGGTACGAGGCGATCCGAGTACCGATGATGCGTATTGATACGGGGTGGAGCGTATCGGTACGACTTGAGGGTCTAATTTTTTCGAACCTAAAATGAGTATCGGTACTCATAGATGAGTATCGGTACCTAGAGAGAGTACCGATACCCATATAGGAGTATCGGTACTCGTTGAGCATTCTGCCCAAGAAATTTGAGTTTACGTTCGGGGGTTCTATAATTCGAGGCAAAGGGCCCTAGGGGTCTTTTAAGGTGTAAAATGAATACTAAAACTGAGAAACAGAGATTTTAACCCCGTATGAGAAATAATTGGTTAATAATTCGGTAAACATTGAGTAAACCGTGTTGGATAGTAACCCATAGGGATCCTAGGTGGATCAATCGAGGTTGTGTGGTAATTAAAGTCCTTGATGTGTGTTGAAAGGACGCCTAGATGGTCGAATCATCCCTTGTTGTTGGGATTTTTGATACTCTAAGTGTTTTGCAACACCTTGAAGACTTCCGAATGTAGGATCCCGATGCTTTATGGATGCGGGCCTCATTCGAAGATGCTTGATGTGAGATTCCGAGTATGGATGTAGGATCCCGATGCTATGTGGACGTGGGTCTTACTCATAGTGTAGGATCCCGATGCTATGTGAACGCGGGCCTCACTCAAGTGAAGAATTTCTATGCTTTGTGGACGCGAGCCTCACTTAATGTTGTTGGTGTTATCTGTGTGATGCTATGTTAATGTATGAGGTACTTGTATGAGTTGTGTGTGTGTGTTCATACATTCATAATGTCATGTGTTTAGGCGGTTATGGTAACGCCATTGTTATCTTGCCATGATGTCATTCATGTTGCATTGCTTTATCTATGATTTGCCTGAAGCATGGTTGAGTGGCGGTGTACCCACTGGGCTTTTTTAGCTCAGCATTCGGAATTGTTGTTTCCGTTCGCGGGTTAGTAGGTTGTCGTGAGGCTTGAAGGAGCACCATCAAGGCTTGGATTTCAGCATCGACTCTAGTGGTTGAGTACAAATACTAGATATAGTGGGCTATGTATTTCGTAGGACCCTATATGTATTTTGTAACTCTTATTTTGTATTAGTTGGTCAAAGTCAAATGTTTTAATATTTGTAAATGGAGCTCTGTGATTACTGTTTTAAACAACTGGATTTGATTAAGTTTTCAATGTATGGACTTATGCTTTTATTAGACTTATTATGTTAGGGCTTGAAAAGGAAAATTTTTAACGGTATGGATTTTGGGCTTAGGGTCCAAATGTGACATCCGGGTCAAGGGTGTTACATGTAGCCCTTCGATTGCTCCAGAGCTCTCGGTCTTAGCTGCTCGGACCACGTCGCCTCTCGGTTCACCACAGTGCAGCCTCTCCTCCGATTTGATCCCCTCAAGTGGTGGCTTGAGCTTCTTTAAATAGGCTTGCGTGGAAACCCTATGATAAGCTCTTGAGTTTAAAATTTGAATGCACGAAGGATAAGATGCGGCATCCTCTTATCCTAATTTGAATCATAGGGCTGGCGTGTACAGGGTCCAATGGCTACTTTGACCGGTCATCGGACATCAATCCTTTACCAGCCGAGCTTGGCATTGCTTGGTCAATCTATGCCAACTGCTACTCGGCAATTCTCTTGCTTCATTTCCTGCGTTTTCTGCCAGCTCCTCTCTGCCATACCCGCCTGCCAGCATCAAAATCAGCAAAACGACCTTTCACACTCGCAACAAAATAACTCCTAACATTTTTTGCAAATGCATGGATTTTAACAACTAAATACAAACATATCTACTTAAAGGCAAATAAAAGCAATGTGAAATAAGCATAAAATCAGTACTTTTGAAGAGTTAACATGGACCAACCCCATTAGTGATAATTAGTTTACTTAATAAAAGTTCAGATTTTCTTTTTTTTTCATTATTTTCTCTATAGTTGGCCTACATACAACTGCAGCTCACTCAACCTCCACAACACTCTCCGCTTTCTCTTGTTTCTACTCCGGACACCATGCCGGAATTCTCACAATCATGCCAAATTTGGGACGCTAAAACAAGCTTTTATTAGACTAGAAGTTGAAGTTGACAAGTACAAAGAACGAAACTGGAACAAAGCTAGTTTTAACAACACAAAGCTACTTAAAGAAGTTACTACAATTTCTCATAAGCAAACAGTTATTTCCCCCTCAACTGTTCATTCTACAAACAGTCACACTATTGGTATTTACATGGAGACTGATCTATTTGCTCCATCATAAATTCCCATGGAAGGAGAAATAGCTACTCTCACTCTGTGGCTGCAACAACTTCTGGCCCCTCCACCTGAAATCCAAAATCACAAGACCAGACATAAGTAATAATGATAGACAAAAGATAATGTGGTTTAAGTGATTCTTTACAGCTGGTTGAAATGGACAATGGGGCCAAAAACAACAATCATTTCTCATCAACAAATACATACAAGATTTATATTTTTGCGACACCAATTCATTTAAGAAAATACATGTTCTTCAGCAGGAACAGCAGTTATGTGTAAAATATAATACAGAGTTTGGCTAAAAAATGAGGTTACCTTAAACGTAGCACCCCACATCTCCTCTTCTTCAGCAGGAACAGCAGTTATCTTGTTCTTAGGATTCTCATAGCTTCTTATTTCTCCAACTGCTGTGGAGTAGAAACAGCCTGTACAAATGAATATCAAACTTGTCAATTGATCAAGTTGACAACTCCACTGCAAAAATAAATGTGCAAACTGTTTTAGGGGAATCCACCTTGAGGGAAAGAAGCAAGAGATTTTCCACAGGCACCTTTAAGCAGTTGAGCATTATCAGAAAAGGCCACACATCCGTCGGCAGTGATTCCCCAATACAGAGGAACCTTACCAAATTGATCCTGTCAAATAAATTTGGAAATATTTTTATATTTATACGTTGGATACGAGTATCAGACCCAAATGCGCTGGAGCAATATGAGAAAAGTGAACATACAGAAGCAACAAACAAAGTGGAGGTGGACTTGTCAAAGACAATGAAAGCAAAGCTCCCAATTAGATGGCCAACCACATGATTTGGAGGGTAAGGTGCTCTGTCCCGAAGAGCCTTGTAAGCTTCAATAACCAAAATCACCTCATTTGCTGACTTTGCCAGTCCATATTGCTGCTTTAAACTCCCCAAGTTATCCAGGGCCCCCTCAAACAAGCAGAATATTTCATCTTTCACAGCAAATGATCTGCCATTTACCAATACCCAATCATTACCAACCATACAACTTCAGATCAATTATGTTAAAAAGCTTAATCAACTATATAAAAGGTTGATTATATGTATTTGTTTTGAAGGGTTTTTAATGATATGTCAAGGTGTGATTCATCGATAATTAATTGGTCTGGCAGGTGGCAGGGTGAAATACTAGATCCTCAAGTAAAGTCAGGATTTAAATCCTTCAAGTAAGGTCAGGATTCAAATCTTAACGTCCTTAGTCCTTATATATATATATATATATATATATATATCTCAAAAGTGTTTTCTTCCGTAAATCCATTTATAGTTAATTTATGTTAAAAAACAACACATATCATCAACTCCTCCTAGGATACTCAGACAAATGTAACTAAGAAGAACTCAAAGTGCTTCAATAAATTAACAAATGTAGTTATTAGATTATTATTGTTTAATTAATTTGAAATTATTATAGATGTTAAAATTTATGTTTTCTTTATATCTTTCAAATATATTACTATTAAAGCTCAACTAATCTAAATATATTTTTCTCACAACTTATACAACAAATAAAATACAAATCTAACCTCCAAAAGAAATAAAATGTAAATCTAAATATTGAAGTTTAAATATCCAAAATAGTAAAAAAATGACTCCAAATCTTCTTCTTTTTTAATCTAAACGTTCTAATATATGAATAGATACAAAGATTAAATATGCTACAATTCAAGATCCTATTGATTTTTTTTTTTTAAAAGTGACTATAGGTAGTATATATACAAAAAATATTAAATATGATTATAATAGGGAAACAAATAAAAAATATGATATGAAAAATATATATGGACCAAATTCAGAGGAGAGTATTGAGACAAACATGGGTCCCAACCTATGTTATAGTAGTAATTTTATTCACAGAAATGGACTACCCTCACTTGCTTTAAAGGTTGGAAGTTGGGTTATGAAAGGAAAGCCCAACCAATGCACCATGTAATAATTGAGGTTTACTTTATCAAAAGTTACTGATAACTCATAAGATCCAAAAAAGAAAACACGAGTTTTCTGGATGCTACACAGTGCACACACGATTGTAATTAAATCAAGAATAGCCATTGATTGATTAATTAAAAATTATATCCATCTCCGACACAGATCTGGTCGGAACAATTTCCCATCCTTTGATTGGATTCAAACATGATTTTGATTGAGAAATCACGGCCATTGAATCTCCCTTAAACTGGTTACAGAAATTCCTCAGTTTGTTACTCGCTTGATCAACCCAAGGTTGATTTATAATTAATATCCAAATTACAGTTTTAAATTCGAAGCCTTTTTTCTGTTAAACTTTACACCAACTATTATTTTACCTGGGCTGAAAGGGGGACTCGTTATGGTGTGAATAAGCGAACTGAACATGATCTCCGATCTGCATGGACACACCGGAGGAGTTCGTCTCGAGGAACCGTTTCACCAGAGCATCCGCCGTTATCTTAGGCGACGGAGTACGGCAACCGGCCGCCACCAACTCGTCCGGCGGAGACACTATCGCACTGCTAAATACTCCCAACATTTCTTATCCCAGAAAAAAAAATCCCCCGGCTTCAAAGAAAAAACGACAGCTTTTTATCTTTTGCTTTAGTTTTCTTTTGTCGGAACAAAAATAATAATAAAAGCTCGTAGAAAGAGCTCGAATATAGGAATGGAAACATGGGAGGGGACGCAATTCCATTTATAGGGAAAAATTATATGATGGGGGTAGTGTCGTAAATCTAATTTGTTATTTTTTATAATTTATTTTCACTTCTTCTGTCGTTTTGTGAGTAATATAATGGGGATAAACTAATAGTCCAAAAGGATGATGTGACACGTGATGGTGGGCCCCACACTACGGGCGATGGTTCTTATACTGGGATGCTGACGTATCCAGACGAGGGAAGGCTCGACTCTGTGATCAGTAGCTGCTTGTTTTTTCTTTTATATTTAATTATTTATATTTAATTTATTAATTGATTATTTTAAATTAAATTTTACAAAATTTAATATAAAAATAATTTTTTATTATATTTTTTATTTATAATATTAATATTTAAATTCGTGACTTTATTTAAAATATCTTAGGCCTCATGAAAAAAAGATAAAGTAGCCATCACAAATATGTTTAAAATTTCGTTAATTAAATAATAATTTTATAAATAAAATTTATTATATAATATTTAATCTGAATTAATCGAACAATAAATTAATATTAAAAATTATATTAAAAATTTAAGATTACAAAACCTAATCATTCATTTATTTCATGCTAATTAAACCTTGTTTTTCTCTAAATGTCGTCGATTGTCTTTGGTAAGGGTTTCCAAAAGGTGTTATTTAAGATTTTATATATATGGTTGCTAAAATTGTTGTGAAAATTTTTGTTTTAATTTTTTTTTCAAAAAATATATTTTAAGATAAAAAATAGTTGATTAAAATCATATTTAATTTTATTAATATTCTAATATATAAATGATAAATCCCTTGAATGTTAAAGATTATATACCAATAGCATAGCTTGTTAATTCGTGCTCTGTAAATGTCTCATGAAAAAAAAATGTGAAAAAATAGTGAGTTTTTTCTTGAAGTATAGAAAGTAATTACAAAATATTCATCTGACACAAGAATTAGTCAAGAGACCCTACATATCTCTCCCTCTTACAGATATATTTTAAAAAACCTTTCAATTTGGTAGACTGAGGTTTTTTATCTGTTGCGTTTAAAGCAACTTACAATAACTCAAAAATAGTTTTTTTGTTATAAAAATTAGGGCCGGGCAAAAGTCAACTCGAGGCAAAAATCAACTCGTTTTGATTCGACTCAAAATTTTATAAATTCAACTCGACTCAAAAAAATTTCAAATAAAGTTTGAGTTATGAAATAGAAATTCGAATAACTCGAAATTTTAGTAATTAGTTGATCAATTTTTATATTTGAGTCGAATTTTTTAATTCCGCATGATATATTGTGTATATCACCTGTGAAAATACGAAGAAATATATATGTATATTATATATGCATATAGAAAGTCGTTAAAATTTGAATCAATATGTGCACCGGCCATCCCTAAGTATATGCATATAGAAATATATATGTGCACCCCTAAGTATATGCATATATAAATATATATGAAGAAATATATGTGTACAATTAAATTTGTACAGAAATTCGAAAAATCTACTCGATTCGACTCAACTCGAAAAAAATTCAAATAAAGTTTGAATCATAAAATAGGACTTGCAAACTCGAATAACTCAAAAAATTTTAACTCGACTCGATCGAACGCCCAGCCCTAATAAAAATGAGTGTGAGTTCAAAAAATTCAGTGAATTAACTATATTTAACACAAACTAATGCTACAACAATGGTCAATAATGAGCATAATATATGTAAACATTAAACCTCAGCCTGCAATAGTTCAAAACAATTATGTACATGCTTTCCTAACTTGTGTATAAATTATCATAAGCATCATTTACTTGCAGCAACTTACAATAACTCAAAACTAGAATTTTCCACATCATAAAAACTAATTTATCGGCAATATTGTTCCCCTATCATGTCACATGTTGTAACACTTTTGACCCGGATGTCACATTTGGGCCTCAAGCATGAAACCCAACCATAAATTTCTAACCAAGTTTAGCCCAATCCACAATAAATTTGCAAATCCCATTTTATTTCAACGAAATAAAGTACAAGTAATATTTGAAACATATACAGTAGAGTTCCTTTTAAAAATTACATTATAAAATCCTTGACTCGATCGTTTAAAAATTCAAATACAATTTAAAATGTATAATAGGTTCCTACGAATGCATAACCTAATGACCTAAGTACTGTACTCTGAAGAGACGAGGCGCTGAAATCCTTTACCGATGGTGCTCCTCCAAGAACGTGCCAAACATACTAACCTGTGAACGGAAACTACGATTCCGAACGCTGAGCTAACAAAGCTCAATGGATACACCACCTCTCAACCATGCTTCATGCAAATCATAAATAAAGCAATGCAACTGAATGATATCATGGCAAGACAACGATGTCGCTACAATAACCGCCTAAACACATAGTGTTGCGCGTAATAAGTGCTACGCAATTGTGCAAGTATACACGTTGCAAGTTATAGTATAAAAGATATCGTCTCCACAAGGGTTGGTGCCACTTCAAGAATCTAGTCTCTTGCACTGTAAAAAGGAAAAACACAAATAAAGGATTATAGGAGTTTTAACTAATAACTAATCTAGAAAGCAATAAAGTAAAAAAAAAGATGAGATCAAATGAGAGAGATATGCCAGGTTATATCGTAAGTTGAGGTGTGATAGCCGATTGGATCGTCTTGGTAAAAGAGTGCACGGGCAACTCAGTTGGTGTGGCAACTTGCACAACGGGGTTGCCTTGGCAACTAAACGATGGTTGCCTGGGCGACTAGTTGGACAACTACTTGGGCGTCTGGGCAGCAACCTTCAAGGTTGGGCAGAGCGTTCTTCAATGGTTTCTTCTTTTCCCTAAGTCGAAACTCTAGCTACTTGTGCATGCCTTGATAATACATCCCTGCGTGAATCAAGGGTGAACAACAACCAATCTTGCGCTCCTCTTAGCCGTTGAAACCCTTAACTTATTCCTAAGCCGGATTAATCTTCACCATCAATAGATTGAATAAAGATCATATTCATTCGTTTCTTGAATCTAACTCTCCCGATATTAGATAAATAGATGAAATCACGAGATCCTCTCCCAATTCACTCACAAACAAGAATAAGAACCAAGAATGAATAAACCTTGAATAGAAAAGTGCAAACTCTTATTACCTAAACAAAATCCAATAGTTTCTCACAACCACAAAATACAATAACCATAGCCAAATAGATTTAGTTCATGGCTAGGTTCCAAAGAAACACAAGATAAATAATCTCTAGCATGAACCCAATCGAACAAGAAAGAAAATGATGAAGAAGGAGGCTTGTCGAAATCCTCCTTGCCCTAGATGCTTGCCGAAAATTCTCTCCTCTTGCCCTCCTTGGAGTTGTCGAAATTCCCCTCTCTTGCCCTCCTTGGAAGTTGACGATATGGCTTTTTATTTATAGGGTTAGATCAAAGTCCTTCTTTGAGGAGGAAGTTAAGTTGGAATTAAATTATCTTTAAAGAATATAATTCTTTATTATAATTATATTCCTACTAGAACTTCTCCTATCTTCTTGGAATTTAATTCTTCTTTAATCTATTCATGGAAATCAAATTCCTTTGGGATTGGGCTTTGCTCCACGTCATCTTGGGCTTGTCTAGTCATCAATTTCGACTACCATATCACCTTTGCTCTTGTCGACAATTGCCCTGGCAACTAGCTCGGCGTCTCCTTCATGCATTGCCCTGGCAACTAGCTCGGCATCTCCTTCGTGTATTCCCTGGCAACTAGCTCGGCATCTCCTTCATGTATTGCCCTGGCAACTAGCTCGGCATCTCCTTCATGTATTCCCTGGCAACTAGCTCGGCATCTCCTTCATGTATTGCCCTGGCAACTAGCTCTAGCCTTGCTTTGGCAAGTGATCATGTACATACACACAAAACACACCAAAGCAGCATCTTTTCCCACAATAACTACCAAGTTATGTAATCAAGCTCAACGATGGAAGGAAACATGGATTAATGCATGAATGGCTAATTATGCAACTAATATAAGCCTAAGTCTAACAATAATATGAGTAAAAAGGGCAAGAAAAATAGTACTTTTGAACACTTATCACACCCCCAAACTCGAACTATTACTTGTCCTCAAGCAATGCAAACTCATAATTACCTGCCAAGACTTCAATTTTCACAAACTTAGCTTTGAACTTGATTTCAATTCTCTGAACCGGGCCACAAAGTATGATTGGCTTTTCCTTTTTCGGAAAACTTAGGAGTTACTCGGAATCAAACTATAATGCTTGTGAGTGTGTGCGGAGTTGTGTGCAAGTTGATTTTTCAGATTCTATGCAAACAATAGGTTTTCAAATTACTTCATTGGGTTCTTTTTAACATGTTTTAACTAGAGCCAGTTTCGGGCACCTCTAGCGATCAATTTGTTTAACACATACTAGAGCCACTAGCGATCAATTTTTTAGCACATGCTAGAGCCAATTTCGGGCACCTCTAGCATTCATCCAATTTTTATTCTAATCCCCCAATTTGTTAATTATCAACCTAAGTTCACTAGAATTCCTTAAATCAATCAAACCACAACAGTGTTTCATCAAATTTAGCATCATAGTAAAATTCTAAGTTTTTCCATGGTTATCCTAGAATAAAAATTCTATCAATTAAGTGCATTGGCAAAGTCATCATCGGATATTCATCAAATCTAAGCAATTCTTGTTCCAATTAAAGGCATGGAAAGCAATTTATGTATCCTAAATGTAGTATTTAAGATGAATGTAACTAAACATGGTAACTACTAATAACAATCCCCCCCAAACTCGAGTGAGGCATTATCCTCAATGCATGCATTAAAGAAGAATAAAAATAACGAAAAATAAAATGCATACGAGGACTTACTCCAAGAGTTCGTCATCGTAGATGATTAGTTTCCTTTTGGCCGGTGTCTTGATTCTCTTGCTTGAACGCGATGGTTGTTTTCTTGTTGCCGGTGGTGGAATCGATCCTCGTACGAGGTTGTCCTCATCGTCCTCTTCATCAGTGTCATTGGCTTTTCGCTTGGAGGATTCAATTGATGCGGTCTTTGTTGGTGCAATAGAGGACTCATCCGAATCTGAAAAATCAGAAAATGATTCCGTAAGAGTTGATTCGGGCATAGGTGCTTTACCTTTGGCTTTTGCAGTGGTTTCCGGGATATCTTTAGCTTTGGTTGCCGTGGTATCTTCAGGGTTGGTTGCCGTAGCATCAACTTGTGCAGGCACGATGTAGGTTGCCGCGACATCATCTTTTGCGGTTGCCGTGGCGACTGCTTCATTGGTTGTTGGGGCAAGGATTTTGGCAGGAAAGATTGGGAATGGCACGTGACTGTCCGGGTACTTTTCTAGGATGACTTGGGTGATGGCATTATTGTGCTCCTTCATGTACCGCATGAACATTAGTTGCCGGTCTTCAATTTGCCTTAGGTGGCTCACCAATGGTTGTAAGAGTGCTTCACAGTGTCTCGGGGTTGATGGCCGAGTTGCCCGAGCGTTAGGTGCTTGGGCATTAGGGATTGCCGGGGCGGCAGGAGTTGTCGCGGCAATTGGAGGCCTTGAAGATTTTCCCGGTGCCTCTCCTATTAGCTTTTGGATTTGTGCTTGATTCCAACCGGACTTTGGTAGGGCCTTTTCATCGGTGGACTCACTTGGGACATGCATCTCCTTGCAAAGATCAGAAATTAAGCAAGGGAAGAAAAGAGAACCCTTATCTTTTGAGCTACATACAAAAATCTCATTACAAATAATTTTTCCAATGTTAATGATGCGATTATGCAAAATAGAATGTATGAGCAAAAGACGTGGTATATCAACGGTAGTATTGTGTGTGGTGGGCATTAAAGAAGTTTTAACAAACGTATTCCATAGTTTTACCTCGGGTTTAAGCCGAAGGCGATTTACCGTGCCCTTGTATTTACCATCGTTCCAATGAGTTCCCGATTGAGTGAGTTCTTGAAGCACCTTGTCGAGTTGCTTGGGCGTGATTTGATCAATGAAGGCTTGATGCTCGTCCTTCTCAATGTAAAGCCCGAAAAAGGTGTTGACGTTTTCGGGACTTATGAGTATGGCCTTGTCACGAACAAAAACATAAGGATTATTCGGGTTAGGTGAGTGAGTATAGAATTCTCTTACCCATGAGATGTTTCCCGGTTCCGGTTGATGGCAAAAGATTTGCCACTTTTGATGTGCAATCCTCTCGAAGATGAATGGTTCAAGGCCGAAATCTTGATGAGAGTTGGAGTATTCAAATCCTTGTTCTTCATGAATCTTCCGGCTTTCAAACTTGGAGTGAAATCTTTCTTGAACCACCGGTGTAGCAAACTTCTTGTATCTTGGTTCTTTGGAGGAACTTGGATGAACTAAAAATTTAATTTTGGATGCCATGGATGATCTTGGTTGTGAGTTTTGTAAAAACAAATAAAAGAAAAGAAAAGAAATTAAAAAGTTGCAAGATAAAAAGTAGGAATAGGTTAAGGGTGATGGGTTTTATAGAAAAGATATGTGGTAAATATGGAGGGTGGGATTAGAGGAAAATGAAAAAAGGGTTTTGGTTTAGAGAGAGGGTGACGGCAAGGGGGTTTGATTAGGGTAAATTGGAGGCTTTATATAAGCCTTAGATTCAGCCCATTAGTTTCCTTGTCGAAGATGTTTTCCTTCTTGGATTAAAATTCCTCTTTATCTTAAACTCTTTTCCTACAATTCAAAGACAAATCAAATAAGGATTAAAATTAAAGATAAACTAATAAAAGAAAATAAATAAAGTGTATAAAGGGATTCTTAAACTTAAAAAAATAAAAAAAAATCTATCCTAAAAATAATAATAATAATCAGAAATAAAAAAAAATAAAAAATTTCGAATAAAAAAGAATTAATCGAAAATAAAAATAAAAAATAAAAATAAAAATATCAAAGGGAGAGCATGCTCATGCATCTCCTAAGTTGACCACTTCTTTGTTACGTTCCATATGGGCACAATTGTAGTGTTTCAATCTTTGTCCATTAACTTTGAATTCATGGTTGTCAGAGATGGACTTGATTATCATGGCACCATGGGAGAATGGTTTGACAACTTTGAATGGTCCCGACCATCTTGATTTCAGCTTTCCCGGGAAAAGTTTTAGCCGAGAATTGAATAAGAGAACTAGTTGCCCTGGAATGTATTGCCGAGGCAATAGTTTCTTGTCATGCCATTGCTTTGTTTTCTCCTTGTAGATTCGTGCATTGTTATAAGCGAGTGCATGGAATTCTTCTATCTCATTGAGGTCCAACAAACGCTTTTGTCCGGTACTTTCCCAATCCATATTCACGGTCTTGATTGCCCAATATGCCTTGTGTTCGATTTCCACCGGTAGATGGCATGTTTTTCCATAGACAAGTCGGAAGGGGGACATACCTAAGGGTGTTTTGAATGCAGTGCGATATGCCCAAAGTGCGTCATCTAGTCTTAATGACCAATCCTTCCTAGAGGGATTTACAACTTTCTCGAGTATACCCTTCAATTCTCGGTTGGAAATTTCTGCTTGCCCGTTGGTTTGTGGGTGATATACCGTGGCGATCTTGTGTGATATACCGAAGCGTTGCAACATCTTGGCAATTAGTCTGTTGTCAAAATGCTTGCCTTCGTCACTGATAATTGCTCTCGGCATCCCAAACCGTGTAAGTATGTTTTTCTGCAAGAATCGTTGTAAGGTCTTGGAATCGTTGTTGGGAACTGCAGCTGCCTCAACCCATTTAGACACGTAGTCGACGGCAAGTAGAATGTAGAGGTTGCCGAATGAAGATGGGAAAGGTCCCATAAAATCGATCCCCCATACATCGAACAGTTCTACCTCGATGATGTTCTGGAGCGGCATCTCATGTCGTCTAGAGATATTGCCCGTCCTCTGGCAAAGATCACATTGCTTGTAAAAGTCTTGGGCATCTTTGTACAATGTTGGCCAATACAAACCGGATTGCAAAACTTTGGCCATGATGTACGAGTTCCTCCAAAATGTCCTCCATAGGGTGAAGAATGGCATTGCCGGAGTACATTCTGTTGCTCTTCTTCAGGGACACATCGGCGTATAACCTGATCTGCACATTGTTTAAACAAAAGAGGCTCGTCCCAAAAGTAATGCTTCGCATCATGGCGGAACCGCTTCTTCCCTTGGTGAGTAATGCCATAAGGTAAAATACCACAAACAAGGAAATTAACTAAATCCGCATACCAGGGTATTGCCGAGGCATGTGCTGCCGTGGCGACTGCCCCCAAAATTACCGAGGCATGTACGTCAAGGGCTGTTGTGGCGTCGAGAGTTGTCGAGGCGTACACGTCCATGGTTGCCGAGGCGTCGAGGGTTGCTGAGGCATGCGCGTCCATGGTTGCCGAGACAACTAAAATTTGTTCATCCAAGAATGCATTGCATATCTCTAGATCCGCGTCCTCCTCCCTGTTGCGTTTTAAACGTGATAAGTGATCGGCCACTTGATTTTCTGTTCCTTTCCTGTCCTTAATTTCAATATCAAATTCTTGTAAAAGTAATATCCAACGAATCAAACGAGGTTTGGCATCCTTTTTAGCAAATAGATATTTGATTGCCGAATGGTCCGTATAAACAATTACCTTTGTACCAATCAAATGGGATTGGAACTTGTCAAATGCAAAAACTACAGCTAGTAACTCTTTCTCCATTGTTGTGTAATTCACTTGAGCACTATTAAGAGTTTTACTAGCGTAGTATATCACATGGAAGGTCTTACTTGTGCGTTGGCCTAGGACTGCTCCTACCGCGAAATTACTTGCATCACACATGAGCTCAAAAGGTAGCGTCCAATCTGGTGGAACGACAATGGGTGCCGAGGCAAGCTTTTTCTTTAGGGTTTCGAATGCTTGAGGTGCAAGAATCATCAAAATCGAAGACTTTATCCTGTTCAAGCAAATTGCACAAGGGTTTAGTGATTTTAGAAAAATTATGAATGAACCTCCTATAAAAACCTGCATGTCCAAGAAAGCTTGGAATTCCTTTCACCGAACTTGGTGGGGGTAATCTCTCGATCACGTCCACCTTGGCTTTGTCTACTTCAATTCCCTTGGATGAAATCTTGTGGCCGAGCACTATTCCTTCATCTACCATAAAATGGAATTTCTCCCAATTTAGGACTAAATCAGTTTCTTCACATCTTGCCAACACCTTCTCTAAATTGCCGAGGTAACTGTCGAAGTCATTACCAAAAACATAAAAATCATCCATGAAGATCTCAAGGAAGTCTTCGACCATGTCTGAAAAGAGTGCCATCATGCATCTTTGGAAGGTTGCCGGGGCGTTACACAATCCGAACGGCATCATTCGGAAGGCATAAGTACCGTATGGGCATGTGAAGGTTGTCTTTTCTTGATCTTCTAGTGCTATGGAAATTTGATTGTAACCTGAATAACCATCAAGAAAACAATAAAAGGGTTTACCTGCAAGACGGTCAAGCATTTGATCAATAAAGGGTAATGGGAAATGATCTTTCCTTGTGGCTTTGTTTACCTTTCGATAATCCATACAAACCCTCCAACCGGTCACAGTCTTGGTTGGAATGAGTTCATTGTTTTCATTACTTACCACTGTTATACCTCCCTTTTTCGGTATGCATTGTACCAGACTTACCCATGTACTATCAAAGATAGGGTATATAATGACGGCGTCAAGCCACTTGATGATTTCTTTCATTACAACCCCTTTCATGGCATGATTCAGTCTCCTCTAGGCCTCAATTGAAGGTTTGTGATCATATTCCAACAAAATCTTGTGCATGCACACTGTCGGGCTAATTCCCTTCAAGTCGACAATTGTCCACCCTATTGCCTTTTTGTGTAGCTTCAACATCTTGATCAGCTTCTTTTCCTGCTCAAGCTGTAACTTAGAAGAAATAATTACAGGCAATGTATTATCGGTTCCCAAGTATGCATATTTTAGTTGCTCTGGCAATTGTTTCAACTCAAGAATCGGTGGTTGTTCAATAGAGGTTTTTTCGAGCTTACCTTCCTTTCCTGAGTAATCCAGTAGTTCAAAGTATGTACTTGGTCGATTGACTAGCCAATTTGCCTCTTCTTGTTGTTCCTCATCGACCGATTCTTCATACTCCTCAGGTTCCTCTTAATCGGCAATGTAGTTGCCGGGGCAACTACATTCCTCGTCGAAGTTAAACTCTACCGTGGCATGAAGAAGGTTGCATTCTTCTGGATCATCGGCATGCATTAGTGTTTAGAACACATTTAGTTTAACTTGCTGGTCATTCACCCTCATTGTGAGTTCTCTTTTTTCAACATCGATCAAGGTTCTCCCTATTGCTAGGAATGGTCTCCCGAGAATGATGGGTGCATGCTCATCTGCTTCACAATCCAAAACAAGAAAGTCAGCGGGAAAAATAAATTTATCAACTTTTACCAGTATGTCCTCGATTTTTCCCTCTGGATGCACATAGGATCTGTCGGCTAGCTGTAGCATAACTGTTGTAGATCTTGCCTTCCCGATTCTTAGTTTTTGGAAAACCAATTTAGGCATCAAGTTTATGCTAGCCCCAAGGTCGCATAATGCTTTCTCGAAATAGTGATTTCCAATAGAACAGGGTATTGTAAAACTTCTGGGATCCTTCAACTTGGGTGGCATACGATTGTGCAACATTGCCATGCATCCCTCTGTTGCGGCAACTGTTTCAAACTCTCCTAGCCTTGTTCTCTTAGACACAATGTCTTTAAGAAACTTGGCATAGTTTGGCATTTGTTCAATTGCTTCCACCAATGGCAAGTTGATGTGGACTTGCTTTAGGATATCAAGAAACTTCTTGAATCGTATTCTTGCTTTTGTCGCTTCAACCTTTGTGGGAATGGTGGTGGAAGTCGGATATCTTCGATCCTTTCATTGGTTTGGAACCTGATTGACGGCATTGCCGGGACAACTAGAGTTGCCGAGGCGTTATCAACTAGGGTTGTCGAGGCATGCTTATCGCAAGTTGTTGAGGCATCTTTATCGTTGGTTTTCGAGGCATGCTTATTATCGGTTGCCGCGGCAATTCCTGGTTCAGCATCTGAGGCTTTGCCGCTAGGTTCGTCTTGATCTTTTTGTAGAGTTTTGTTTGATGAGCGGGTTTGAGCCTCTCTAAGTTGTTGGCCACTTCTAGTGGTGATTGCCTTACATTGCTCATGGTCAGTTCTTCTTACGACTTCAGTATCGCTAGGTAAACCTCCTTGCAGTCTAGTATTCAGATTTTGAGCAAACTGTCCGACTTGATTTTCCAATAATTTGATTGCCGCCTCTTGGTTTTGCAATCTTATCTCGGTCCTGTTAATAAAAGCATCAGTTCTTTTTATGAAATTACTATTCTCAACCATTAAGATTCAGTTTTCATCATAAAAGCATTTAGAGAATTTTCTAAAGAACTAGATGTTGTCAGTTGTTGCTGCGGCAACTGTTGCCGTGGCATATTCTACTGGAATCCTGATGCTTGTGCATTCTGATTGTTCTTGTTTAGAGCATTGTTGGGATTACTCCATGAAAAATTAAGGTGCTTCTTCCAAGCTGGATTGTATGTATTGGACATCACATTGTTGTTCCGATTGTAATTCCCCACATAGAAGCTGGATTCCAGATTCTGCATACATTCAAAAGAATCATGGTTATCACCACATAACTCACAAAAAGAATCCATTACCTTGACCTCATGTGTGTTGTTTGGTTTTTGCATGTTCTGGACCATCTTGGTTAAAGTGGCCAATTGTACCGAAATTGAATCTGATGATCCTAGTTCATGTATTGTGGCTTGGCGTCTAACTCCTCCTCTTCTAGTAGAGGGTAATTGATAATCATTATTGGCCAGCCTATTTAGAATTTGCATTGCTTCCTCCGGTGACTTATCTTGGAGTATGCTGTTTGCCGAGGCATCTAGCATAATCCTTGTTGGTGTATTCACGGCGTTGTAAAACATTTTTACTTGAGTCCACACCGGGAATCCGTGTAGGGGCATTTGTGTAGAAGTTCTCTATATCGTTCCCAAGCCTCGTACATGGATTCATCATCTGCCTCCCGAAAAGAAGTAATGTCGTTACGAAGCTTATCAGTCAAATTTGTAGGATTAAACCGAGCAAGGAAATCACAACAAAGATCAACCCAAGATGCTATTGATCCGGCAGGAATGCTATTCAACCATGCTTTCGTCCTATCCCTCAGGAATAGGGGAATAATCTTAATCGTAAGACATCGGGGGTGACTCCGTGTATTTTGAACGAGTTGCAAATCTCGAGGAAAGATTTCAGATGTTGCCGTACATCTTCAGTTGCTGAGCCGCCAAATTGACCAATTGTGTTGATCATATTAAACATTACCGGTTTTAACTCAAAATGGTCGGCTTCAATTTCAGGTGCGACTACTCCTGGATTAAGTCCATCAAGATCTTCTTCAAGATAGTCTCGAATAGTTTTGTTTCGTGCAAGAATCACTCCTCTTCCTGCTGGAACATCTTGATTCATATTGCCGTCTTGATTTGCCATTGCTACTTTTATCCTTCGTCTAAGTCTTTGTAAGGTTCATTCGATTTCTGGATCAAAGAGATATTCTGGTGTAATCGATCTCGCCCTGGTCATATACCAATGCAAAACCAAAGTTTGTTAGCCCTTTGAATCTTAAACAAGAAAAGTAAAAAAGAAAGTGCAAGAAAATAAAAACAAAGTCGCTATTGCCAATCCCCGGCAGCGGCGCCAAAAACTTGTTGCGCGTAATAAGTGCTACGCAATTGTGCAAGTATACACGTTGCAAGTTATAGTATAAAAGATATTGTCTCCACAGGGATTGGTGCCACTTCAAGAATCTAGTCTCTTGCACTGTAAAAAGGAAAAACACAAATAAAGGATTATAGGAGTTTTAACTAATAACTAATCTATAAAGCAATAAAGTAAAAGAAAAGATGAGATCAAATGAGAGAGATAGGCCAGGTTATCGTGAGTTGAGGTGTGATAGCCGATTGGATCATCTTGGTAAAAGAGTGCACGGGCAACTCAGTTGCCGTGGCAACTTGCACAACGAGGTTGCCTTGGCAACTAATCGATGGTTGCCTGGGCGACTAGTTGGGAAACTACTTGGGCGTCTGGGCAACAACCTTCAAGGTTGGGCAGAGCGTTCTTCACTGGTTTCTTCCTATCCCTAAGTCGAAACTCTAGCTACTTGTGCATGCCTTGATAATACATCCCTGTGTGAATCAAGGGTGAACAACAACCAATCTTGCGCTCCTCTTAGCCGTTGAAATCCTTAACTTATTCCTAAGCCAGATTAATCTTCACCATCAATAGATTGAATAAAGATCATATTCATTCGTTTCTTGAATCTAACTCTCCTGATATTAGATAAATAGATGAAATCACGAGATCCTCTCCCAATTCACTCACAAACAAGAATAAGAACCAATAATGAATAAACCTTGAATAGAAAAGTGTAAACTCTTATTACCTAAACAAAATCCAATAGTTTCTCACAACCACAAAACATAATAACCATAGCCAAATAGATTTAGTTCATGGCTAGGTTCCAAAGAAACACAAGATGAATAATCCCTAGCATGAACCCAATCGAACAAGAAAGAAAAGGATGAAGAAGGAGGCTTGTCGAAATCCTCCTTGCCCTAGATGCTTGTTGAAAATTCTCTCCTCTTGCCCTCCTTGGAGTTGTCGAAATTCCCCTCTCTTGCCCTCCTTGGAAGTTGACGATATGGCCTTTTATTTATAGGGTTAGATCAAAGTCCTTCTTTGAGGAGGAAGTTAAGTTGGAATTAAATTATCTTTAAAGAATATAATTCTTTATTATAATTATATTCCTACTAGAACTTCTCCTATCTTCTTGGAATTTAATTCTTCTTTAATCTCTTCATGGAAATCAAATTCATTTGGGATTGGGCTTTGCTCCACGTCATCTTGGGCTTGTCTAGTCATCAATTTCGACTACCATATAACCTTTGCTCTTGTCGACAATTGCCCTGGCAACTGGCTCGGTGTCTCCTTCATGCATTGCCCTAGCAACTAGCTCGGCATCTTCTTCATGTATTGCCCTGGCAACTAGCTCGGCATCTCCTTCATGTATTGCCCTGGCAACTAGCTCTAGCCTTGCTTTGGCAAGTGATCCTGTACATGCACACAAAACACACCAAAGCAACATCTTTTCCCACAAAAACTACCAAGTTATGTAATCAAGCTCAACGATGGAAGGAAACATGGATTAATGCATGAATGGCTAATTATGCAACTAATATGAGCCTAAGTCTAACAATAATATTAGTAAAAAGGGCAAGAAAATAGTACTTTTGAACACTTATCACATAGCATTATGAATGTATGATCACGCACACATTTCATACATGTACCTCATAAATTTACCTAGCATCACACAGATAACTCCAATAATATTAAGTGAGGTCTGCGTCCACAAAGCATAAGGATTCTACACTTTGAGTGAGGCCTGCATCCACATAGCATCGGGATCTTACACTACAAGTAAGGTCTGCGTCCACAAAGCATCGGGATCCTATAATCATGGGGATGAGGCTCAAGTCCACAAAGCATCTGGATCCTGCATCCATGCTCGAAATCTCTCATCAAGCATCTTCGAATGAGGCCCGCATCCACAAAGCATTGGGATCCTGCATTCGGGAGTCTTCAAGGTGTTGCAACACACTTCTAGGGTATCCAAATCCCAACAACAAGGGATGACCCAACACTAAGTAACCCATTAGCACAAAGCAAGGGCCTTAGCTACAACACAGCATTGATCGATCCACCTAGTATCCCTGTGGAACCTAGCACGGTTTACCCAATATTTATCAAATCATTAGCCTTTTATTTCACATAAGGGGTTTAAATGTTCGTTTCTCAGTTTTAGTATTCATTTTGTACCTTAAGAGACCTCTTAGGCCCTTTACCTCGAATTATAGAACCCCCAAACTCAAACCCAAAATTCTTGGACAGATTGCCCAGCGAGTACCGATACTCTTCTATGGGTATCGGTATACCCCTCTAGGTACCAGTACTCTCCATGACTATCGATACTCAATTTAGGTTCGAAAGAATTGGTACGACAAGCCGTACCGATATGCTAACCTTAGTATCGATACGCAATATCGGTACGTATCCACCCCGTACAGATCTCTACCTATACCGGTACTCATACTTTGGTGTACCAGTACACAAAAGCCTTCCTCAGGTAATATAACAGTAATACCGGTACACTTTCAATCGTACCGGTATGCCAAAATGCTATTAAAGCTCTTATCATGCAAGGGGTACTGATACTCGGGAAATCATACCTGTACGCCCCTCACAACCCGTCCTCATTTATTACTAAGATATACCAATACTCGTACAGCAGTTGTAGACCCTCTAAGTAAATGCTGGCAAAAGGGGCAGAAAATATGTATCGAAAAAGTATAAAACAGTGCCAAGATGAGTCTTTTGCGTGCAAGTATACACGGTCTGCAAGTAATACAACAGTAAGCTGAGTATCGATCCCACAGAGATTGACTTGGAATTCAATTGCTTTGATTGTTACTTGCCTTGAGAAAAAGTTGGTTTGTTTTGAAATTGGTTTTGGAAATAATTGAATAGAAAAGAAATAAAAGTAAAGTAAAGACGTTGGCAAGGAAGGTGCTTTAATGAATGATGAGCGTTGGTAGGGAATGCCTAGTTTTCACGCTATTCATGTCGTGCCAGCCTTTAATAACAACCTATCTTGGCATTGTTTGCCAAGCAGATTCAAAATTAGCAAAGCCTCTCTCGATGGTCATTGCCTTAAATTGATCATGTAAAAACCCCTATATCTCTATAGTGCATGCTTTTAAATAAACCAATTTGATTAAGATCCAATCTATACTCTTAAGGGTAGATTTCACTCTCAAAGTAAGTTCATCTACTTGAACGACTTCTCTCGAAGCTTCTCTTCTCAGTATTTAATAACTTAATCGTTGCCACCCTAAGTCTGTTAAGATATTGAGGAGCAATAGGCCAACAATGCCAGCTGTTGCTTGGCATAGTATTTAGAAAACATTGAAGTATGCCGAATAGATAAAACATTACCAAGGTAGATTTATTATCAAAAACTAAACATGAAAACAGCGTTTCAACGCAAACATCCCCACTAACTATTGAATTAGTTCATGGTGAGGGATTTAACCGAAAAACCATAAACGTTTTCGAAATACATCATCATTAAAAAAAATAAAAATAACTAAACAAAGAGAATGGGCAAGAAGGGGTCTCTCGATGCAGCCCTTTAATGGCTCCAAGCCCTCATCTAGCTGGTCGAACCATGTAGCCTTCCTCTTTCGATCGTCAATGAAATCCTCTCCAAGTTCGTCCTCTAAATGCTTGCTTTATCGTTCTTTAAATAGGCATACGAAGAAGCCTTAGGATAAGCCTTCACGTTTGAAATTTGAATGCGCTAAAGGATAAGGGATGTGATCATCTTATCCATATTTGAAGTGATAAGCTAATAAGGTGATAAGCTGATAAGGTTTTCACTAGGGCTGACGTCATATGCCATCGATCTTTTGGCAGCCGAGCTTGGTATCGTTCGATCCATCTATGCCAGACAGACTTGGCATCCTATTTTTTCGCCATCTTATTTTTTCGGAGTTTGATCAAATGTTATTTTTCGCTGCCTAATTTGGTCCTATTTTTTCGGGCTGGCATTGCCAAGGGTTCTTGGCATGGCATCAAGTTCACTTCTCTGCCAACCGATGCTTGGCATTGTTTGGTCCATCTACGCCAACAACACTCGGCATTCTCTCTGGCATTCCTTATTGCGCTGCTTTTTTGTGCCAAATACTATGCCAAACCTGCAAAATTGCCAACAAAACAACCCTTCACACTGGCATAGGCAGAATTCTAAAATCCTTATGCAAATGCATGATGTTAACAACCTAATGCAACTAAATGTACTTAAAAACAAGCAAAAGCATTGTAAGATTTGCATTAAAAATAGTACTTTTGGAGAGGTAACAGTAGTACCGGTACACGAGCCTAGAATTTTAGCACTGGGTTTGGATTTCACCTAGAAATCCTACTTAACCTACATGGTTAAGCCCCAAATCGTTCCAACAAGTTATGATGAAGTTATTAGGTGGATTACTACCGATTTTAGACCATAACAACACCAATTCCATAATTTGCCATTAACGATCATCCAAGGTATATCAAAGCCAAAAACACCAAATCATGCATCAAAGTTTATTTTTCATGATTTCTAGGAAACTATAGGAGTTAATAGTGTACTAACCTTGGATTAAAGTTGATGAAGAAGCCCTCAAGATCTATTCTCATTCTTCCTTTTCAAACCCCCAGCTAAACCTCATCCCTCACCAAACCAAGCAAAGCTTACCTCAAAATAATGATCTTTTCTTGCTTAACTACTTTCCCTCAACAAGAAATCCATAGCAAAACCCAAAGATTTGACCTTGAACATGAAAGAATTTGGGTGGAGGATAAAAATGGGTGAGAGAGGGAACAAGGGAACAATGATGACTTCACTCCTCCCACTTTCTGTAGAAAAGATAATGTCCCCCAACCCTCTTTGCCTTCATTTATGCTTTTACCCATTTTCCCTTCTTACATTCACCTTAGCCCATCAACAAACCAACAAACTAAGCCCAAGGTCCTAAGACATGCCCAAAAAGGCTCTCAATGCCCAAACATCAAGGCCCAACCACAAAGCTCATACTTTGGGTTAACCCGACCTTTGGATTCTGAAGTCTGGGTCGTTACTATTCTTCCCTCCTTAAAGGAAATTTTGTCCTCAAAATTTAAACAAGGGAAGGAAGAAAAATGTCGAAGATCCAACTATCATCTCGTTACATATGCCCACAACTCTTCAATTCTTCCACGCCTCTTTTTTAGCTACCATTCTTAACCCAAAATCCTAATTCTCCTCAAGAAGACTCAATGATTCGCTCATAACATCCAGAGCAATACTCATAACAACCTCAAAATGGTTTAACAATGAATAACCCCAATAGTACCATCAAAACCAATCCACCCAACTCACTTCGGTTGTCTTTCATCCCAACTAACACACATTCTTTAAAAATGCTCGAATTTCAACTCTTGAACTCAACCTCATATGCCTCCAGAAAAGTGACTCTTCTTCAAAGATGCACTTCTTCAATTATTAACGACACCATGACCCACGTGCGCAAGATCAATTAACCTCTATCAATCGAGCTCAAATGCCATTTTATCTTTAATTACCAACCCTCTCCTTGGACTTGGTCAACTAAGACGAAAATTAACACCTCACTTACTTGAACCCACTTAAACATAAACAAAAGCAAACCTGCGATTAAGCAATTCCACTAACCAAGCCACCTCTGTTCCAGAAGAAAATTGTTATCACAAACAAGCTCTACTAGGGATCACCCCACCAAACTAACACTCTCTTCAAACCCCACCCCTAATTTTTTCAACTAAAATTCGTGCTGAAACTCTGGCAAGCCCTTAAGGATTTCCAAAAGGTCGTTATTATAAAATATATTGCAACACGAGAATCTAATTCTACACAACTAAAGCCCACAAACCACGTTTTCACTAAGCTACTCAAAAAAATCTTTTCACTGTCTTACCATACACGAAAATAGTCCGTCTTAAACCCAATAAAGTAACTCCCAAAACATCAAGCTTAAGGTTATACCGACACACTCGTGAGTCCAACCACTTTGTGACTTGTCCATAGAGTCCAAATCATCTTATCAAAACCCGAATATTATCACAAAATTTCTTTAACCTTTAACTTACGAGACCCAACTTTCGAACGATCTTGCAGAAATCTCAAAACTCTTCAATATTAATAAGATCCTCAGCCTTGAATAACGGGCATTGGTCTCCCACCGTTATACATCGACCCAGAATAGCTAACATTATCACATCTTGCTATACAACACAACACGTCCCAAGATGAACCGTTTGGCGATATCGACCGCATCCTCTCATCTACCAAGGAGTTTTCACATGAGAGGTTTGGTGGTCACCAGGCTACGAGGTGATGGACACTAATATCGAATTCAATGCATCCCTTATCATGGGTCCTATTCCACAATCAAGAGGATAGCCCGCTCAATCCTCGAAGGGCACCCTAATATCCACTTACATGTCCACCACTCTAAAACTGCGGACTCTCAACCTTGCATCAACTACGCAAACTAAGAACATCTTGCAATCTACAAGGTTCTCTTCTACTAACATCGTAGGAACATGACACACAAGTTGAAGAGGTGAAGATTCTTTGTGCACAGCACCAACAGTCTGGTTATTTCAAACCCCAACTTTAAGACTCTAGCTCGGACAAAAAAACACATCGTGTTCACACGACCAACCTATACCAAGGATAAGTCTAACAAGTGTACAGGGAATGTTACTCTCAGTTAATATTTACCACCTACGGTGAAACCCTTACCTGCTAGCACTTACAAATCTAATAAATTTTAACAAAGGCAGCATAAATTCTTGAGGAACTTAACACAAATCTCACTCAACAAAATCATTATCATGGTAAAAACAAGAGATCAAATTGTTATCAAGGAAATGATTCAAAACTAAATATTCTTGGCAGCAAGGTTGTCATCCTTTGCCTGAACAACAGGCTATCCAGTAAAAGCTTGCACGACAACTTAGGCGGTAGATCTCACACAACCACCACCCTGATACCTCAACAATGCCCTAGCACCACTTCATGAAAAACTCTAACTATGCTAAGAAAGAATCGGCCTCAGAGACTAGGCCGGTGAACACTCATCTACAGTTGGGCAGTCCTTTGCTATGTGACCCGATGTCTGGCACTCATAACAAATCTTCTAAGCAAGAAGCATATTCTAGGGTGATGTCAACCATAATGCTCACGAACTGGTGAGAAAGACGCTAGGGCCGAACCATCAACACTCTCTATTATAACAGAAATTGAGAAGCCTTTACGAACCCTCAATCTAGATTTATAACCAAACCCTCAATAGCTAATCTGTAACAACTATCTTTGATCCCCTGAAAGCAAAAAACCTCTCAACGAAGCCTGAAAAGAGTCTTATGATGTCATGGGTCCCCGCAACATGGTCTATAGAATCTTCAAACTCACTCAATGTTGGCTCAGAAGTCATTTGAGTGTCTTCGCACTAACAACTAGCTCAGAAAATGTCCCAAGAGAACCCGTTATCCCGTACGTCAATATGTCAACCTTGAACACAAGTCTAAGCCTCAACACTTTTACTTTTCGATAACAACAAACTCTGGGCATAACAGCTCAACCATAGAAAATCTTACTCATACTCAATACTGTTCTGACACCTCGAACTGACTGCAAGAACCGATCTCTCATCTCTTTATAAGAGCTTTACTGACGTACCTTTTTCCCAACTCATCCAAGGAAACACCTTATGTTGAGATTACAGGCTATAGTCCCAACTCAACAGTCTCTCACCATTCATATGCATTGCCTTTAAGAAAAAGACGATACAATCAAGATCACTTTTAGGACTACTTTACACTTGCCTTAGAATTCTCTGAATGTATATTAACCACTGACCTACTTGACTGTGTTATCCTCTCATATCCTTTCAATATCCTTAGATCCATAACAATGATATCTCTCTCCCATGAAAAACATAGCTCTTTTTACAGCTTTTTTGGTCGTTTCTCAGGCCACCCGACCCAAACTAGTTCGAATTGCATTAAGAAGGTGATAGTTCGTCATTCCCATTACCATGGGTTTGATTCATTATAACTTCAAAGCTTCTAGCACTACACTTGACATCTCAAGCTAACTCGTGACTGGACAACAACCAATGGACAAGACCATATCAACTCCTTAAAAGAACAACTCCACCAAGTATGTCAAACCTACATCATTGGGCTTTAATCAAGTATTGCCTTACACAATACCCACAATGTCCTTCCAGCCACTACTATAAACAATTGCAACAAGCATACCTTGCTCAAAATCTCAGAACATTCAACTTCTATGAGAGTACTTGGGGTCTTACAACCATCAAATACCTTCCAACATCAAACAAAAATGCATATCTGCTAGGCGTGCTACATCCGCATCACATTGTACCCTACTATCAGGGATCACTTACTATGGATGAAGGGACCCTGATTAGCACTCTACCACCGGTCAATCAAAAGTAAGTCCTCTTATCCGTTCCATAAGGGTCGTCTACCAACACCTGGAATCTCGCCAAATGAGGTTTTTATTGTAAACTCAAGGCTTCAAGAAGCTTACAACATATAACGTCTGAGATAACTCCGATATCAGAGACACCCTCAAAATAAATTAGCCATCATTCTGGACTTCACAATCGTGATTGAATCTATCTTAATGTCGCAACTAGCGATACATGCGAACACAGGGCATACCATCTAGATTCCAGTCTTAAAAGAGTACAACTTAGACACAAGGACTCATATCCGCTGACACCTATTCACGACTCCTAGGCATCCCGGGGATTTCTTAGAATCGGCTAAACCTAGGCTTTGATACCACTAAATGTAACACCCTTGACCCGGATGTCACATTTGGGCCTCAAGCCTAAAACCCAACCATAAATTTCTAACCTAGTTTAGCCCAATCCACAATAAATTTTCAAAGCCCATTTTATTTCAACGGAATAAAGTACAAGTAATATTTGAAACATATACACTGGAGCTCATTTTAAAAATTACATTATAAAATCCTTGACTCGATCGTTTAAAAATCCAAATACAATTTAAAATGTACAATAGGTTCCTACGAATACATAGCCCAATGACCTAAGTATTGTACTCTGAAGAGACGAGATGCTGGAATTCTTTACCGATGGTGCTCCTCCAAGAACGTGCCAAACCTACTAATATTCGAACGAAAACAACAATTTCGAACAATGAGCTAACAAAGCTTAGTGGATACACTGCCTCTCAACCATGCTTCATGCAAATCATAAATAAAGCAATCCAACATGAATGATATCATGGCAAGACATCGATAGAGCTACCATAACCGTCTAAACAAATAGCATTATGAATGTATGATCACGTACACAGCTCATACATGTACCTCATAAATGTACCTAGCATTACACATATAACTCCAACAATATTAAGTGAGGTCCGCGTCCACAAAGCATCGGAATCCTACACTTTGAGTAAGGCCCGTATCTACAAAGCATCAAGATCCTACACTACGAGTAATGTCCGCGTCCACAACGCATCGAGATCCTATAACCATGGGGATGAGGCCCGCGTCTACAAAGCATCGGGATCTTGCATCCATGCTCGAAATCTATCATCAAGCATCTTCGAATGAGGCCCGCGTCTACAAAGCATCGTGATCCTATATTCGGGAGTCTTCAAGGTGTTGCAACACATTTATATGTATCCAAACCCAACAACAAGGGATGACACAACACTAAGTAACCCATCAGTACAAAGTAAGGGACTTAGCTACCACACAACATTGATCGACCCACCTAGGATCCCTATGGGTTCCTACCTCACATAGTTTACCAAATATTTATCAAATTATTAGCCTTTTATTTCACATACGGGGTTTAAATGTCTGTTTCTCAGTTTTAGTATTCGTTTTGTACCTTAAGAAACCCCTTAGGCCCTTTACCTCGAATTATGAACCCCCAAACTCAAACTTAAAATTATTGGGAAGATTGCCTAACGAGTACCGATACTCCTATATGGGTATCGGTACGTCCCTCTAGGTATCGATACTCTTTTATGAGTACCGATACTCAATTTAGGTTTGAAAGAATTGGCATGACAAGTCGTACCGATACGCTAACATTAGTATCGATACACGATATCAGTATGTATCCACCCTAGACCGATCATCACCCGTATATGTACTCATACCTTGGTGTACCGATACGCTAAAGCATTCCTCAGGAAATATAACAGTAGTACTGACACGCTTCCTATCGTACTGGTAAGCCAAACCGCTACTAGAATTCTTATCATACAAAGGGCATCGATACATGGAAAGTCATACCGATACGCCCCTTACAACTCGTCATCCTTTATTACTAAGGCGTACCGATACTCGTACAACAGTATCGGTACGCGGGCCCAGAATTTTAGCACTAGGTTCAGATTTCAAGTAGAAATCCTACTTAACCTACATGGTTAAGCCCCAAGTCGTTCCTACAAGTTATGGTGAAGTTATTAGGTGGATTACTGCCGATTTTAGACCATAACAACATCAATTCCATAATTTTCCATTAATGATCACCCAATGTATATCAAAGCCAAAAACACCAAATCATGCATCAAAGCTTATTTTCATGATTTCCAGGAAACTATAGGAGTTAGTAGTGTACTAACCTTGGATTAAAGCTAATGAAGAAGCCCTCAAGATCTATTCTCGTTCTTCCTCTTCAAACCCCCAACTAAACCTCATCCCTCACCAAACCAAGAAAAGCTTACTTCAAAATAAAGATCATTTCTTGCTTAACAACTTTCCCTCAACAAGCTAAACGAGAAATCCACAACAAAACCCAAAGATTTGACCTTGAACATGAAGGAATTTGGGTGGAGGATGAAAATGGGTGATAGAGGGAACAAAAATGACTTCACTCCTCCCCACTTTCTGCAGAAAAAATAATGTCCCCCCAATCCCTCTTTGCCTTCAATTATGTTTTTACCCATTTGCCCTTCTTACTTTTACCTTAGCCCATCAACAAACCAACAATTTAAGCCCAAGGTTCTAAGACATGCCCAAAAAGGGTCTCAAGGCCCAACCATAAAGCCCATACTTCAGTTTAACCCAACCTTTGGATTTTGAAATCTGGGTTGTTACACATGTTCACATCATAGTTCATATATAATACTATTGTTTATTATCATGATTACATATTGGATACTCGGATTCCAACCTTATTACCTTAATTTAGGACTCCAAGAGTCAAGTCATGTTCCATGAACTAGTGTAGCCTAAACTAACACTCTTACACCTCACCGATCATGTTCCTTTTAGTGACTTAGCATTCCCTTAGGGTGCTAACTGAGTTGAACAGCTTGCAAGCATATCAAGCTCGACTCGGTCACGACTTGAGACCTTAATGAGTCGATTCGAGCAAGGCCCCAACTTAGATTGAGCCGAGCAGCTCATTAATTTTTTATAATATGTTAGTCTGGTTCATTTGTGGATTATTACTTTGGAGTTTAGATTTTGGAATTGCTTCACACACTATTTGATCATTATTTTTTGTTAAACTTGTTATTTCTGTTTATATTAAGCTCTATATAGTATTTGTATATATTTATATTAAGGTAAAAATTATGGTAAACTTAACAAGCACGAGTCAAGTAAAATTATATTAAGGTAAACTTGCTTATCTAAACCTACTTCCCTAGAATCGACTATTTTACTCCTATTAGGCAAAACATAGTTTCATTGGCTTAGGACATTAGCAAATTATTTTTAACTCGTCTTTAATCATTTTAATACATTATGAATCATTCTTGATAAATTAAAACAATTAATTCATGAATTTATGAAAATTAATAAAAAACAATCTTATAAACACTTTGATTCTTTCATCAATCTATAAAATCTTGCTTCTATTTGTGTAATTAAGATTCGTAATCACCTAATCATATCAAAATAAATCTAAAATGATTTAGAAACTCAAGTTTAACCAAGAAATTCAAATTTCACCGTTATGAATAAAAATCTCGTGAGACATTCTTAGATTTTAGAAATCTTGAAATAATGAACCAAAGCTTGATCTAAAAAAAATCAATCCCTTAGATGATAAGAAGATAGATTATTGCACAAAATTTTTGTTTAAGGAGGTTTGCAATTGAAATTCATGGAGAATCTTGAAGAAGACATCGGAGAAAATAAAGATGTTTTGAAGAGAATTTCAGAGTGTGTGGAGAATTTTTAGAGAACAAGGAATCTAGAAATGATTAAGTTTTTAGAAAATGATAATTACCCAAACAGTTAGGAAGAAGATTGTGGAAGAAATTTTAGGGGAAAAATTTGGCTGGGTGTTTTTTTAAATGGGTAAAATAAGAAGAACAAGATGAACAAAATGTTTTTGGTAATTTTGCCTTTGAGAGCTTAAAAACTTACGTCATTATTTGGATTAATCCTAATTTTAGAATATGCTAGTGTCACGGACCAAACTTTTCGGATCGAGACATTGGCGCGAACATCAAATAGGGAGGTTGTGCGCAATGTAACGGGCTTGTCAAATGTGGCCCAGCACTCGGAGAATGTCGTGGACCATACCTTTGGGACCAAGGCATTGGCGCAAGAATCAGTCAAAGAAGGTTTGCGCGATGTAACGGGCTTGCCAAATGTGGCCCAACACTTGGAGGAAGGCGTGGACCAAACCTTTAGGACCGAGGCATTGGCGCAAGAATCAGCCAAAGAGGGTTTGCGCGGTATAACGGGCTTGCCAAGACCATCACACTTGGCCCGGCACTTGGAGAATGCTAGAAAGCTCGCAAGCCCACAGGACTTAGCCAAATCCATGGAGGATTCAGGAGGGTAATTCGGTCAAAGCATCATCTATTTATTTGAAATATAATTTGTAGATAATGTTTGTGATAATTAGAGATTTGAATTGAGATTTGATTAGATAAGATCAATCTCGACCGTCGATGTAATTTAAACTGAGCCGTTGGATGTAGGGGAGTTCAACTATAAATAGAGGCTCCATCCTCACTTGTAAATCACTTCACTACTTCTTCACTTCACATTACTTCACTTTACTTTGAGTAATACAAGAAGCATTTACTCTAAACTCTTTGAGTGTTCTTTATTGTTCTTGAGTGTTCTTCGTTGTTCTAGCTGCCAATCTCTTTCCGTTGTTCTTTGAATAGTTTCCGCTTAGAACGATCTTTCGTTCGAGGGTTTCGAGAAGTGTTTGATCTTCCGAAGCGAGAATCCTGGCTGAATTAGGTGTTTGTCGAGAGAGCTTCACCTAAGGCCGTGACAAGGGATTTCAGGGTGACTTAGCCGACATTTCAACCGAGAAAGTGACTAAGGTCCGCACGATTCGTCTGGCAAAGGTCTAGCCCGTGACAAGATCCATCGAAACCTGGAGGGCTTGTCGGAGCCGTTGTCGAGTAGGAGTACTCACAAGGCTGGTTGAAGGCTGACTTAGGTGTAAGAATCGACTGATTTGCGTCGAAGGCGTCTAAGGCCGCACGGATCCGCTAGGGTCAAAATCTAGCCCTGTGACACTAGATTTTAAAGCATTTCTTAAACCGAATTTCAAATTTCATTTTAATTAGATCATTTAATAAATTGAATTAAATGAAAATCAAACTGCTATATTATTTTTCAGAAACTTCTCGAATACTCATATTTTAAATTATAAAGAAATCAGGAATTAAATTTCAAAGCCCCTTTCGAAATCTCATAAATATTTTATGAATTGATTTAGCTAATTCTAGAAGACAACGCAAAAAAGATGTATCTAATGTTTGATTAGATAGTCATTTTAATCTATTTTTTTCAAAGATTTTTTTTGAATATATTAGTGTAATTATAAGGTAGTATATGTTTAATTTTCTTAACTCTTTAATAATTAACACCGTGCACATATAATACTCAAACTTAAATTATTTAGATGAAATATATTATCCTTTACCACTAGAACCATTATATGTATTCATATCCTTCCATAAATATAAACAAAAGATGCTTCCGTAACTAGAGAACATAGGTGCCTTTATTGGGATGCCTACTAATGAGATGACATATAACTCTTTGCCTTAAAGGGTGAACATAAAAATATTGAGAATAAATAAAATTTAATATTAAAAAAAATGTAATTTGCTTGTAAATTGTACCTCTAATAACAATTATTAAAAAAATAAATTTTACAAATAGATAAAATTAATTTACTTATAAATTGGTCCCTTAATAACACGTATTAGACGTTTTTTTATATAAAAGTAGATAAACATAAATTAATTTACTTATAAATTAGGCCCCTAATAACAAATATTGAAAAATATTAAATTTTAAGAGCAGACAAAAATAAATTAATTTACTTGCAAATTGGGCCAATAATAACGAGTACCGGTGTAATCACTCATTTTTGACCGGGTTTTAGTGTTATTAGTGTTATTATAATAATAAAATTATTAATATAAAAAATAAAAAAATATATATATATTAAAAAAAAAGGAAGAAAATTGCGTGGAGCAGGGTGCTCCACCTCACCCTCTTTGGCCTATAAATAGGCTGCCAATTGAAGAGCAATTGCACGCCCAAAATTGGAGGGGGAATGGACGGCCAATTTGGCCAAAGAAATCCATGCCAATTTTGAAATTGGCACCCCCAATTCATAGGGGCATGGCCGGCCGGGGTTGGGGGCAGTGCCCTCAACCCCAGTTAGTTCGATCCAACATTCGATCGGGGTCTTATTTTAGGTCCGATCTAGTTAAATTTTTGGAGGGGTCGCGGTAAATCTCGGCGGGGTTTGTCATACGAGCTCCTAATTAGGTATATTTTCTTCCCTTTTTATTAGTGTTGTAATTTTTATAAATTAATGAAGTATTAGTTATTTTAAATTGTAGTCTTATTTTTTATTTTGCATGTTTATGTTTTAGATTAATATTTAATATGTTTTAAATTTGTGTTTTATGTTAATATTTTATTTATGTTAGACATGTTTTTATTTATGAGTTAGATTAATATTTATGTATGTATGTTTTAGAATAGTATTTTATTTATGTTGAATTTGTTTTTATTTGTGTTAGATTAATATTTATGAATGTTAGTATTTTATTTATGCTAGATATGTTTTTATTTATGAGTTAGATTAATATGTATATATGTATGTTTTAATTTAGCATTTTATTTATGTTAGATTAGTATTCTGTTATGTTAATATTTATTGCATTTAAATTATTTGCCATGTTTTATATTTTGCCCACTAAGCTTGCATATCGAGATATAAATTGTCAATGCGGCGCCCTTTTATCCGAGCGTAAACGAGGCCAGTATCAGGCGTAGTGATAGTGGTTGGGCGTTTACCCTCGGATAACGGGGCCTTTAAAATTAATTCGCAATTATGACCGAATTTTAAAATAATCGTCACTTTAATCCGGAAAATCCAATATTAATAAAGCGGTAATTATTAAAGTACCAATTTTTGGGCGGTGTGGGGGTGCTAATCCTTCCCCATCCGTAACCGACTCCCGAACCCAATCTTTTTGAATCTCTGGTTTTATGGTGTCCGGCCTACCTAAGTGGCCGGTGGCGACTCCATTTTTTTAAAAATGCGGTTTTTTTAAAAACCCCACGGAATAAATATTTTATATCAAAAAAATCACAAACACCTCTCAACACCTCGGAAATCCACGTTTTTTTTAGCGATAAGAAGAAAAGGGACATCGCTACAGATGGCGACTCCGCTGGGGACAATTTTTTGTTTTTCAAAAACAAATGAGAGTCAAGCTTTTAAAATAATTACCGCTTTATTAATATTAGAAATTACGGGTTAAAGTGACTATTAAATTAACATTCGGTTATAATTGCGCGTTTATTTTAACGCATTTAAAATATGATATATAAACCCATTTTTTTTAAGTGGGGGGAAAATGCTAATGCTTTCGTGGAGATATCGTTCTCCCGTATGGGCCTAGCAAGTACCTTCGGGGCTCGAGTACCTTATGCTTTCGTAAGGATATCGTTCCTTCGTACGGGCATAAGCGAATGGGTCCCCCTGAATTGAACCCGGTTGAAAGGAGCCTATAATGGGTGATGATCGGGGGCCTTGCTACCCTTAGTAGGGGACAGCAAGGACAATTCGGGTACCTCCTAGCACCAACACTGCATGTAGAGAACATAGAAACCCACCATGTTAGAGCCATGCGGATAACCTTAGGTGTTTTGGACTAGATAAATAGGGTCGTTTTGTTTATTTACCTTATTTAATTTGTCCTTTTATTTATGTATTTATTATTTTTATCCAGTACTAACTCATTTCTTTTTGTGTTTTATTTTATTTTTACACATATTTTTGTTGCATTATCATTGCATCCACATTACATAGAGGCGTTGATTCAAGTGGTTTGCCCGATTAGAAAATCTTTCATCATGGAAAAAATGTGTCTTAGGAAGGACAACATCGATCTAGTCGCGTGACATCGGTTAGAGATTACTCAACAGATCCGACGTAACAATTTGCCGAACGAGCGTGTAGTGCCAAAGTATACACATGAGACCCTGATGGTGGACATACGATGAGTTGCAAGGCGTGTGAATGACTTAGCTACCGAAGTCGCGGCTCTCCGACCTTTCGTAACCCCGGACATGGAAGAAGCACCAAGGTTTATCAAGTTGCTCAGAGCTGTCGATGAGCTAGGAGGTAGAGCTAGGGATTATGTGTAGAACTTTATTTTGTAATTAAGACTTTGTAATAGACTCTTTTTGTAATAGGGACTCATTTTGTAATATGGATCTTTTTTTGTAATCTGGACCCTTTAATTCCCATGAAAGTCGTTCGAAAGGGTGATTACCAGCGGAATTAACGTCTTTATTTGCATTCATGTTGCATATCATGACATGGTGTTGATTCAAGAACAATTCATTAAAAGGCTTTCAAAATAGAAAAAGTCCATTTTTTTGGGAACGATAATATTACAAAGATCAAGTTAGGCCGAGCAAAGACCAATCGCGAAAGAAGACGGTGCGACAAATAAGGCACGTCGACGACGCAGAAGATTCAAATCAGGGCCGCGAGAACCCCAATTTTAAATCTTCACATTTGACCATTTTTAAAATTCTCGATTTTAATTTAACTCAAAAAAGAAAAAAAAATTAAAATATTATTATTTTGCTTTGAAACTTCTTCTCTCATAAAACTTTCAGAATAATAATAATAACAAAAAGAAACCTAAAAGTTTCATTTTTAAGTAAGTTAAAATTTTTGATAATAAAAATGGGGAAATTTTTAAACCAAATGATCTTTGAGAATTTTAATTTAAACCCTAAAATTTTTTAAAGTACTCCCTTAGGACCGATAGAATCCATCCCTGTTTAGACGTATTATTCGTTTGCACCCAGAAAAGAACTTATCTGCATTATGCCTACACTTGTTGATGTCATTTTTAGAAGCCACAAAAATAAAGATCATGACGTCACGAGTCCATAGAATAGAATAAGAAGAGAAGACGAAGTCATCCATCATCCTGAAGACGACGTCGAGACGTGGAACACAGGTTTTGCTTCCCGAAGTCAAGATCTCGTAAGGAAGCTAATCATCACCGTAATTCATTATTAGTTTCTTGCAACCAGACATTTTTCTATTAATTGAAAGTCTTTTAAGGACTGTTCGAGAATCAACGCCGCATTTGCATTCATGCATTGCATTGCATTACATTGTACAATCATGACATATTTTACATAACACTATTACTACCTTGCATAAAATTTTTTGGGGGGTAATCCAAATAACAATTACAGTTTTATCGTGAATAAAAGAATTAAACACGCTCAAAAATCAAGATTCGAGCAGTTAAAAGATGGACTCGAGAGAAAAAGAGAGAAAAAGAAGTTTGATACCTTTAATACAAGAAAACTCTGTTTGAGCCCCGATTTGGTCGTTCCTCCGGATTCCAAAGATTTCCAGATTTGCACATAATAAAGGAAAAGATGCCCCAAGATTCGTGTGACCATATTCTGTAAAAAAAGATGGGGGCTACATTGAAAATTACCGATCCACTACTTACCCGACAGTCTAGCAGGACCTACTGTGAGATGATATGCTTTGGACCCAGCAGCAAGTCGTCAGTATCTCCAGGGTACGAAGATGAAACCTGATGAAAGCTTCAAGGAATGTGCTTTGAGGTGTATGTGTTTAGCGACCCAAGTGCAGCCTCCCGTAGATGAAGAGGAAAGTGAATTCCATGTCATCTTTCTTATTTCTTCTTTAATAAGATGCTCGGGAAAATGAAAGCCAGCTTTGAAGACTTCATGACAGTCAGAGAAATAGAACATGCACTCCAGGACCTAAGTTTAAAGACCATACCTGCCTAGGAGCAGAAGAAAACAGAGAGATAAATGGGTACCACTTTCAAAACATTGAGGCGCTGGGGCATGACACTAAGAAATTTGGGGTCGTTAATAGAAAAATTAAGAAGCTGGTTGACGAGGGAGTCATGACGAGAGAGTTGATCCAGCGGTGGAAAAACAAGAGAAGAGGCAAGCCTACACTACCTTGGAAGGGGCAGAATGAGTTAGCACCCTGGAGATAATCCAAAGGTCCCTACGGTTTTCTCATCATTTCACAAAGAAATTCTCAACAAAAAAATCATTGTTTATTAGAATTAAAAATCACATTTCCATTTAGAAAAGCATTTTTACATTCTTGATTCTTTAAACATTTCATTTTTATGGGGTAGTTTTCCCATATGCATATACACACATTTTTGAATGGACATATGTATATATCATTTCTATACCAGGTCCTCGAATTTTGAATGCAACAGTACATTTGCTTCACCCAAAGATCAACTCTAAGTTGCATATATTTAGAAGAGATTGAATGTTGTGGTGATACTGTAAATGTGAGTATCTGCTAGTTTACTTAGGCCAACAGAGGAACAAAGGCGAGTGTTTAGTTAATGGCCAGTTCCTATTTTAGGAATTTATCTTCTCAGGCGCTTGTCGTTTAAGATTCTTGAAACGAAAGTTGACCCTAAACCTCTACCCCCTGAAGGCATTCTCAGGACATTTGTGAATATGACAACGAATGGTGTTCTTTTACTTTACCAGAAGACACAGATGAGTCCAGACAGATTGGATACAAAGATCAGAAAATCATCAGAAGAAAGTGGTTGAAAACATGGATATGTCCAAACGAAAAACCAAAGAAAAGAAAAGAAATGGCAATCGGAAGGCCGAAGCAATCCAGATTGAGTAAATATCAAAAGAGCTGCAGAAAGACAATTAACTTCGAGCGGAAGATAGCATCAATACCCAGTATAGATACGTGTTGATTCGAGGATACATTCATAGACTCGAATAAGAAGAAAGATATTCAATGCTAAAAACCCAGAATGAACAGTCTAAAAAAAAGAAAAAAAAAAGAGAGAAATGAAGAATACAGTCTATGCTTCACACACAGATCAAACAATACAAGAACGAGACTTCAACTATGTGCAAGAGACACAAGGAATCCACATTTCAAGTAAATATCAGTTTTGAAAATTAGTATAGAAGCTCGAATTGAAGCCAAGTCAAGACAAGTCGGCCCGAAGATTGCCAATTTTGAAAAAGGAAATGACCTCTAGGGTGAAAACCTAAAAATGGGCAGTCTAGAATGATCCTGAAAATGAAGAAAAAGAGTAGTCTACCTGAGCATGCTGGCATCAATATCCAAAATACATTGATCCGAAGGTACAAAAGAAGGAAGTGACCTCTAGGGTGAAAACCCAAAAATGGGCAGTCTAGAGCGATCCAAGAGAAAAAGTGAAAAAGAATAAAAGAAAAAAGAGAAAAGAAAAAAGAAAGAATAATATTTCATCTGGGCGGGCCAATCACAAGAATTCCCAGAAATGTATTCATAGTCCTTCATTCAAGAAATCTCAGTTTCGAGGAGTTTTGGAGGATCAAACATTCTTGAACAGAAAACGAACATCAGTATATAGCCAGAATGCAAGGCAGCATACAATAAAAAGAAAGGAAATGAACTCTAGGGTGAAAACCCGAAAACGGGCAGTCTAGAGTGATCCAAAAGAGAAGGAATAATGGGCATATCCAAGTTACACAAGTACAGAAATATTGTTTCACTTAACCATAAACCAAAGGCCTACATTACAAGCCCCAAAAACCATTCTGGTCATCCATAAATATCCAAGTTGAATGAAAATGTCTTCAGATTTCATTCCGCCTATAAGGGTTAACTTTTCTTCAAGGAACGTCAAACTTCGAAGTGCTTGATCGACACCCAAATGAGGGAAGGATGGGGCATGGTGAGATAGTGCGATTAAGAGAGCCACCTTAAACGGGGTAGAAACTAGGTAGGGTTGTTCCTCTCAAAAGCCTATTAGATCAGAAGAAACTATATATTGGCATATATCTCCACAATGGTCAAGATCTTCTAAATATGCGCTTCATTAGAGTTGGTCTCTGGCAACTTGAAACAGATGCGCTATGGTGTTTGATATTTCGGGGGCAAACATGTTTTAAAAGGTTTGACATTTTCTCCCAAAGTTATGATGTTTACCATTTGTTCCAAACAATGTTTTCAAAATGTCCAAGTTGTGATTTTCGAAATGATTGTTATCTTTTCAAACAATCATTATTTTTTTTTGAAATATACACAAGTAAATTACCTTTTACTTTACTTTAAAAATAAATGATGATGAGATTTAAAGCATAGGGACCGAAAGTTAGTTCCTATCGAAATGCTGCGAGAAGATCAAGGAAGAGCTCAAGGGATTGAAGCATTTTGGCTCACCCTGATGACTAGAAATAGATCAAGGCTCTATATGATAGGCCAGAAAATTCAAAGCAGTGGAGCCCGTGGTTGAATGGGGCAACGCCAAGCCAAGAAGATGACAAGGGTTCTTATAAGAATAATATAAGAACCAGAAGATCATTTATGATGGCGGGTGATAACTCTAAAGACAAGAAAGCCTTTCGCACAAAAAGGTTTAAAAGCATGTTCAAATGAGGATTTAAGAGCATATAGAAAGCAGTAAAGAGATGAAGAAATCTGAGGAGCGACCTTTCAGGGTGTAAGACTTTAGAACAAAAAAGCTAAAAAAAAAGAAAAGAAAAGAAAGAAACCATTACATTGCATGCATCATATAGATAGGGGCATGTCAATTTTTGCTTATTTTGGACATGTACCTGAAGAATTATCAAAGAACATTAAGAAGTGGAAAAGTTTGGCAGCCACCATCGGCGTGAGTCCCTAAAATCTGAAGAAGTTCCGGCGGCCATTTTCGGCGCGAGTCCCTAAATTTGAAGAAGTTTTGGCAGCCATTTTCGGCGTGAGTCCCTAAAGATTGAAGAAAGTTTCGGCGGCCATTTTCGGCATTAGTCCCTAAAATTTGAAGAAAGATCGGCGGCCATTTTCGGCGTAAGTCCATAAATTTGAAGAAGTTTTGGCGGTCATTTTTGGCGTGAGTCCCTAAATTTGAAGAAGTTTTGGCAGCCATTTTCGGCGTGAGTCCCTAAAGATTGAAGAAAGTTTCGGCGGCCATTTTCGGCGCAAGTCCATAAATTTGAAAAAGTTTTGGCGGTCATTTTCGGCGTGAGTCCCTAAAGTTGAAGAAGTTTTGGCGGCCATTTTTGGCGTGAGTCCCTAAATTTGAAGAAGTTTCGGCAGCCACCTTCGGCGTGAGTCCCTAAAATTGGAAGATTGGTAGCCATTTTCAGTGTGAATCCCCGAATCTGAAGAGACATCGATGGCCATCGTGGTGTGAATCCTGAATGAGAAGACAATGTTTTTACATACAAAAGGCACATGTTTTCAAGCTCCAGAGAGAGGTTCTATATAGGAAGAATCATCCGCTCTGAGGCTTCAGAAGCTGAAAGTTCTATATAGGAAGGACTGACAGCTCCAGGGTGAAGACTAGCAGTTCTATATAGGAAGGACTCCCAGTCGAAGGAATTCACCCATGACATGCAAGATTATATAGGAAATCCTGTTGTGTCGAAAGCGAAGAGTTCTATATAGGAAGGGCTCCGAGCTTCAATGTCTTAGAGTGAAAGATTCTATATAGGAAGAATCCGTAACTCCAAGATTTCAGAAGCCAAAAGTTCTATATAGGAAGGACCGACGGCTCCAAGGTGAAGACTCGTAGTTCTATATAGGAAGAACTCCCAGTCGAAGGAATTCACCCATGACACACAAGATTATATAGGAAATTCTGTTGTGTCGAAAGCGAAGAGTTCTATATAGGAAGGGCTCCGAGCTTCAATGTCTTAGGTGAAAGGTTCTATATAGGAAGAACACCAGAACTCCAAGATTTCAGACGCCAAAAGTTCTATATAGGAAGGATCAAGGCGGCTCCAGGGCTTTGAAGACTAGCAGTTCTATATAGGAGGAACTCCCAAATGAAGAATCCATCCATCGACGGCGCGAAAGGTTTTATATAGGAGAAACCATCGTTGAAGGCGAAGAGTTCTATATAGGAAGGACTCCAAGCTGCACTGCCTCAAAATGAAAAGTTCTATATAGGAAGGACTGACAACTCCGTGGTTTGAAGACTAGCAGTTCTATATAGGAGGAACTCCCGACGGAAGAATCCATCGATGACGCAAAGAGGTTTTATATAGGAGAAACCAGCGTTGAAGGCGAAGAGTTCTATATAGGAAGGACTCCAAGTTGCACCGTCTCAAAATGAAAAGTTCTATATAGGAAGGACTGACAACTCCAGGGTTTGAAGACTAGCAGTTCTATATAGGAGGAACTCCAAGTCGGAAGAATCCATCAGTGACGCAGAAGGTTTTATATAGGAGAAACCAGCGTTGAAGGCGAAGAGTTCTATATAGGAAGGACTCCGAGCTGCACCGTCTCAGAATGAAAGGTTCTATATAGGAGGGACTCATAACTCGAGGCTTCAGAGTGAAGGGTTCTATGTCGAAAGAGCCTATAACTCCAAGATCGGAAGGTGACGAAGCTCTATATAGGAAGAACTTACGAGCCTGAAGATTCAGCTAAGGAAGAGCAGAGAGTTCCAGCAGAACAAGTGATTCCGAAGCCAAAGACAAGAAAGTAGGTAAAAAATGAGTGCTTTTGATCTTTGCTTTGTCCTCGTTTCACAAGAACAAGCAAAGAGGGGCAACTGTAATCACTCATTTTGACCGGGTTTTAGTGTTATTAGTGTTATTATAATAATAAAATTATTAATATAAAAAATCAAAAAAAATAATATATATTAAAAAAAAGGGAAGAAAATTGCATGTAGCAGGGTGCTCCACGTCACCCTCTTTGGCCTATAAATAGGCTGCCAATTGAAGAGCAATTGCAAGCCCAAAATTGGAGGGGAAATGGACGGCCAATTTGGCCAAAGAAATCCATGCCAATTTTGAAATTGGCACCCCCAATTCATAGGGGCATGGCCGGCCGGGGTTGGGGGCAGTGCCCTCAACCCCAGTTGGTTCGATCCAACATTCGATCAGGGTCTTATTTTAGGTCCGATCTAGTTAAATTTTTGGAGGGGTCGCGGTAAATCTCGGCGGGGTTTGTCATACGAGCTCCTAATTAGGTATATTTTCTTCCCTTTTTATTAGTGTTGTAATTTTTATAAATTAATGAAGTATTAGTTATTTTAAATTGTAGTCTTATTTTTTATTTTGCATGTTTATGTTTTAGATTAATATTTAATATGTTTTAAATTTGTGTTTTATATTAATATTTTATTTATGTTAGACATGTTTTTATTTATGAGTTAGATTAATATTTATGTATGTATGTTTTAGAATAGTATTTTATTTATGTTGAATTTGTTTTTATTTGTGTTAGATTAATATTTATGAATGTTAGTATTTTATTTATGCTAGATATGTTTTTATTTATGAGTTAGATTAATATGTATATATGTATGTTTTAATTTAGCATTTTATTTATGTTAGATTAATATTCTGTTATGTTAATATTTATTGCATTTAAATTATTTGCCATGTTTTATATTTTGCCCACTAAGCTTGCATATCGAGATATAAATTGTCAATGCGGTGCCCTTTTATCCGAGCGTAAACGAGGCCAGTATCAGGCGTAGTGATAGTGGTTGGGCGTTTACCCTCGGATAACGGGGCCTTTAAAATTAATTCGCAATTATGACCGAATTTTAAAATAATCGTCACTTTAATCCGGAAAATCCAATATTAATAAAGCGGTAATTATTAAAGTACCAATTTTTGGGCGGTGTGGGGGGTGCTAATCCTTCCCCATCCGTAACCGACTCCCGAACCCAATCTTTTTGAATCTCTGGTTTTATGGTGTCCGACCTACCTAAGTGGCCGGTGGCGACTCCATTTTTTTAAAAATGCGGTTTTTTTAAAAACCCCACGGAATAAATATTTTATATCAAAAAAATCACAAACACCTCTCAACACCTCGGAAATCCATGTTTTTTTTAGCGATAAGAAGAAAAGGGACATCGCTACAACCGGTAAAAAATTGAATTTTAAAAGTAGACAAAATTAAATTAATTTCCTTGTAAATTGGATCACTAATAACAAGTATTGAAAAATAAATTTTAAAAACAAACAAAAATAAATTAATTTACTTATAAATTCAGCCTTTAATAACAAATATTTAAACTTCTTAATTATGGGTCTTAATATATATAAAAGTGCAATAAAATATATACATAGATCGATATATTCAATTTAAAATAAGGCTCTGGTATTAGTATATATAAAAGTGCAATAAAATATATACATAGATCGTTATATTCAATTTAAAACTTACTCTGACATATTCTTCCTCATCATTGATACGAAATAAAATTTAATTATATGTTTTTGAATAATTTAATTCAATACTTGAACGGAACGGTTCCAAGCTTCTAAGATTACAAAACTGTGGATGAAAGCTATTTTCCTGTGTTCTGATGGCAACTTGAACCTAAATTAATTCATCACAGATTATTGTTTTGTAGGAATCAGTAATATCTGAAGGATTATAATTATTTATTTATTTATTTTATGAAAATTATGATTTTTGATATAACATAAAAATATATTATATGTAATGTTTAATAACATAATAAATAAGACAATATATATGTATATTTAGAATAGATATAATTAATTTAATAGATATGGTACGAGTTTAAAAATATTTAACATTTTATATTATATTTATGTTATTGTAATTGAAAAATAAAATAATATACGTAAAATAAATGCTAAGTAGAAAAGAAATAATTGGGTGAGGTTATTGTACTTGTCATTATCTTAATTTTGTTAATGCTTTCCTAGTCATCCAAGAGAAAAAATATACTTTTTTAATAGGGAAAGAAGATACTTCTATTTAGGAATCTTAATGATATTAATTATCAAGAATATTTTAATCGTTTAATTACGGTGTTAACTACTGGCTGTATAAAAATCATTAAGTTAAACTGAAATAAAAAAGGATTAAATGTTTTTGAAGTTCGTAAATTTTTGAAAAAAAAATAATTAAGTTCGTAAATTCATTTTGTACTCAATTAGATTTTGAATCAATAAAATAAATTAATTAAATTTTTTAATAAATTTTGATCATTAATTTTTTATAATTTTTTTTAAGATATTATTGTTATATTATACACTATAATCTGTCATGTAATATTTATAATTTTTTTAAAAAATAATATAACCGAAAAATCAAATGTCCTGTCACATGAATAACATGTGAATGAGATGTGAACTTGAGGGATGAGTTGAAGTGCAAACTATAACTGAAAAATCAAATTAAATGTGTGGATTATCAACAAGTTTCGAACATTTGATATAATATTGTTGAAATGTATCATAAATTCTGAATATAAATTATAAATTAGATATAAAAGATTAAAAAATAGAATGTTATTTAATAAACTAAAGTTAATAAAAAATTAAATGTTAAAAAGTTAAATATTGAATTTTTTTAATTGAATCTAAGTTAATATCTATGTGAAATATTACTTGAATAAATTTACTCTTAATAAAATTTATACGTATTAATAATTTTAGCCCTCAGTGTTTATATATTTTATTTTATTTTATTTTATTTTGGTTCTTATTATTTTTTGGAGCTATATTTGACCCTCTCAGTCTTTTAGAAGAAGTTAAATTTAGCCACCAATCTTTCAAAATGAGTCTTATCATTGCTTTTTGATTAGAAATACTAAATAAAACGTTAAATTTTTAACGTCGTTCACATGTAATCCCATATGATAGTTCACGTATACTTCAACTTATAATTTAAAATTATTTGTTGACATGAAATAATAGATGCAATTTTATGTTAGCATGATGTATATGAGGACTACAATGTCTATCTTTTGTCATTTTAGCTCTCAACATTTATACTTTTTTTTGTCATTTTTGCTCTTCTTTTTTGAGCTAAGTTTAACCATCAATCTTTAATAATTAGAAAAAATTTGGCTTTCAACCTTTCAAAATGAGCTGAAATACTATTTTTAAATAGAAACATTGATTAAAATGTTAAATTTTTAACACCATTGACATGGACTCCTTCATGACAATTCATGTATACTTCATAGATTTTTGAAATTTTGAAAACTTTTATTTGTTGAATATTTTTATTACGATAAACTATTTGATGACATGAAATATGACACATAATTCTATGTTAGCATGAGATAAATGTCGACTACTAATGTTTATAATATTGGTAATTTTAGCCCTCAATGTTTATACATTTTATCATTATTTCCCTTATTCTTTATTGAAGCTAAATTTAACCATTAATCTTTTAAAAAAAATTAGATTTGAAATCAACCATTTTCTTTCGAAACGTATATTTTTATTCATTTGGGGCTAAAACAATAATACTAGTCTCGTTAAAAATCCTCCCTAAACCTAATTGGAGGAAAAAGAGTGCTTAGTATTATTGCCACTTACAACAAAACATTAAGGATCTGATCAACAAAAATATTACAACCCAAACTCACTGGTATGTTAAACCACAATCACAAACACTACTGGTTCTTTCTTGGTTTCGCATAACCACATTGACTTCCCTTGGTGAGCTAAGGAGGTTCAAAAACCACTAAGTCAACAGTTCTGCCGATACCTTTTTTAGCCATTCCATCAGCCATTGTGTTACACTCTCTAGGGGCATATTGGATGCTCCAACGAAAGCCTTTGCTGCAGCTCAAGCACGAGTTGATAACTGATTTGAACTTCGCCAGAGCAAAATGAGCTCTCGAAATCCAATATATGATCATTTTGCTATCGCACTTGAAATGTAACACTCCGATCTTGACAAGGATCTGAAGCATTACATTCGGGTCTCCTAAAACTGACCCATCAAAAATTTATCATTTAAAACCACAAGTTTGGCAATTCTCAAAACAATTGATTCCATAAATCCACATAATTAATTAACATTAAAAGAGTTTACAAAATAGGAGCCCCAACTAAAAATACATCGTTTGACCAATTAATAGTAAATTAAAAAAGTTATAGACTCGACTGTGGTAAGGTCCTATGAATACAATTAGTCCAAACTAAAACATCAAGTACTGTACTTTGAAGCTGACTCGGTGCTGGGAAATCCTCCTCGATGTGCTCCTCCAAAAGATAACATGTCAACCTACGTACGGAAAAACCACAATTCCGCATGCTGAGCTAACAAAGCTCAGTGGTACATTTCTACTCTGTCGTAATTCATGAATATCATAAAACAAGCATGCATGATAATATAATTAAGAGTGCACAGAAAGTTCTCAACATTAAGTATCATCTTCTAGCCTACCCTATCTACAGTCCACAACATTTGTCTCAAGTCATCATTAAATAAAAAGAGCCCCACATGCCATTTCAGGCTTTACCATACTCGAGGTCACACAGCCCATCGAGTTACTTGAGCTCACACAGCTCTCAGAGTTTAAGCATACCATACCATGATCACATAGCCTAAGGGTAAAATAGCCAACATCAATTATCCACGAAGCAACATAAATAACATATATTCCCTAGACAATGGCCAACGAAGCCTACATTACCCGTGCTCACATAGCCGTTAGGTTAATGGACCATATCTGGATCACCATAGCCATAGATACGTCCTAGACATACTTGGATCACAATAGCCACAAGCAGTTTTTACCTGAGGTCACTCAGCCAATCAGGTTACTCGAGTTCACATAGCACATCTAGTTACTCGAGCTCACACAACCCACCGAGTTTAGTTTCGTTATCCTGATCACATAGCCCAATGATAGGTTTCTAACCGTATCCAGATCACATAGCCCGTTGATACGTCAGATGTACTAGATCACACAGCCCGAAGTACATATCCCCTTAAACAAGTACCCTCCCACTGACTCTAGGACATCCGAATTCCCGACCAAGACACATAAGATAACATATGCTCCTCGAGCATCTATACATCTCACCAAGAGATAAGAGGCATCAAGCCAACCATTACCAATGCCCCAAGGCACATTTCGTTTGTTACAATAATTAATATAGGTCTTTTAAGCTCATTCACAACATTCTCATTAGCCCATCTTATCATTCACAACAACTAGTCTATATGAGCGTCTCTTCAGCACACAACAATGACCCCAAATTCCCACACAACATCAACTGATCCACCACGGATCCTTATAAATTACTATCACAAACAACTCACCTAATCATTACCCAGCCATTAGCCATTTATTCCACACGTGGGTTATAAAACCTGATTTCACAATTTTACAATTCGTTTTATACTTTTAGGGACCCATTGGACCCTTTACCATGAATTATAGAGCCCCCGTACGCGACCTCAAAATTTTTGGGCAGATTGCTCTACGAGTATCGAAATTCCTACCTGGGTATCGGTACACCCTTCTAGGTACCGGCACTCCTACCTAAGTACTGATACTCAAAATAGGTTTGAAAGAACTTGGTTTTTACCCCGTACTTATACGCTAACCTTCATATCGGTACCTAGTACCGGTATGTGAACCACCCTGTATCAATCCCCTAGCCGTACCGATACTCCTCCAAATGCTTACCTGTACACGAAGCCTTCTTTAAGCAATAGAATAGTACTACCGATATGCCCTTAACGTACTGTACGCAAAAATGCCACTGGAATTCTCATCAAGCATGGGGTAACGATACACGACATGCTGTATCGGTACGCCTCTCACAATATGCCCTTCTTTCATACAAAGGCGTATCGATATGGGCCACCTTGTACTGGTATACGAGCCCAAATTTTAAAACCTAGAGCTTGGGATTTCACAACCCCAGCCATTAACCTAAATGGTTAAGCCCCAAAACGTTTCTACATGTTATTTAGGGTATATTAGGTGGTTTACTACCAATTTTACACCTTAACAACACCTAATCTTTAATCCACCATTAAAGGGATTCAAGCTCTTAAAAATCAAATTTAACACCCATAAATCATAAAACCAAGCAAGGCATTCATTTTATGATGTTCATGAAATGTAGGAGTCAAAATGTACTGACCTTAAGCAAGAAATTCTTGAAATAAATCAGCATCCAAGCTTCCTCCTCCTCTTTGTTGTCATGTGTTTTAAACTGGGGAGGTTGTTTTGGAAGAAAATGGTGTAGCATTGGAGGCTTCAGACGCTTGATTTCGCGTCGGCAAATCAAGGCTTCGCGTATCGGTGAGTAAGAACGTGGATTCCAGCCTTGGTATGTTTAAATGTGGTTTGTGGGAGTTTAAACTTAGCTTGATACGCTGGTCGGTCATGCTAGTGTTAAATGGTTTTATGCACTTGTTTTGATTTACACGTTACCTACTGTTTAAGCATGTTTTAAAGTATTTGATATACTATTTTTGAGCATGAAATACTGAAGGATGCACATGGTAAGTGGTCTTTGAAGGTATATGGATTATACTTGTGGTTTAAAGAATGGTTGTTACTTTGGAAAAATGGTTTGGTTAATGCTTGTTAAAAATAGTGAGGTAAATGCTAAATGATTAATTATATTGGCAAGTGATGTGGTTTTAAAATTGTTATCGGATATAGTTGGCCGGCAATAGGATTGAGTGCACTATAATAAGTCACCTTGGATGTTGAGGGGTTTAGATCCGTGTACCAAAAACTCCATCCGAGTACCCTAACGGTAGAGGGGTTAAATAGTACTGTAGACTCCCGTTAGTGAATTAAGCGTCTAATGGATGATTGGGGTTGGTGTCCCCGTGAGTTGAAAGGTGTACCCGGTTGGTAATGTACCACGATTGTTATTTTATCGCTATTCTGGTTGAGATGGCTTGATCTGTTGGTTGAACACTTGTTAAATCCGTGTATCCGATGAACTCTTTTGTTAATAGACTTGTTTAATGATCACTTGTAAGCCAATATAATTTTTGACGTATCATTGGAAAGTTTATGTTGCATAATGTGATTTATACATGTTTACTCTTTAAGCTTTGTATATGGTTGTTATGCATGGGAAGACTTAAATTGAGGTTGAGCAATAAGATTTGTTGTTGGTTAATGATACATGTTGCATATGGTTAATATGCTGGTATTAAAGATGTTAAGTGCATGGTTTAAGGACATGTGATGATATTTTAAATATTGTTGAAACACGATTTTGAAGTGGGATTTCAGTGAGTTGTTAAGAAATGATTTTAAATGCATTGATGGTGTTTTCTTTGTGAGCGCTCCTCACTAACCTTGTGTGCTTACGCTCATATTGTCTATCAGTGCAGAGAATTGAGAGCTTTGGAGGCAGCAAGGAGCAAGGGATCCTAGCAAGACTTGTTTACAAAGTATGTTTGGATTAGACTATAAGTAATAAAGGCAAGGGGTACTCGTTTTGGTTTTGGGAGATGATTTGATAAACTCCATGTTTGAGCAAGTTTGAATGGCTGCTCTTGAGTTGTAAATGGCCTCAATGGTTTGTTTTTGGTGATGGTTTGGAGTTTCATGTTTTACTTGAATGGTTTTCTAGGTTGCATGCCTATAGATTTATGTTTGATGCAAAATGCCATGAATTGTTATTGAAACTGTGTTGCTATGCTGTGTTTGGTTTCCTAATTATGTTGGATGTATGTCAGAAGCATGTTAGGGAGTTTTGGATAGGTTAAGAGCTTGTTAAACCAACTAAATATGACATTACAAGCCCAGGCGTACCGATACGCGGGGGGCCGTATCGGTATGGCTAGGCAAAATCAAGCATGGCGTTTCGATACGGGCTTGGGTATACCAGTATGGATTTTCTTTACTGGAATCTACTTTTTGGGACAAAACCCGTGTACCGAAACCCTAGCATACCATTTCGATACGGGTGTCAAGTAAATACGTACTGCCAGCTAGGCGTACCGAAACGGGTTGTAGTGTATCGAAATAGAGCTAGCTTGTGTAAGGCACTGTATCGATACATTGGCACGCGTATCGGTACGGTTGTCTATTATTTCAGTTAATGTCATGGAAGTGAAGTTCTGTTTTCTTACGTTTTGGTCCCTGAATGTTATGGATGCAATTGATTGGGTTTGGATAATCGAATCGAGCTATTTTTTGTCATGAGAATATAAAAACTGCTTAATTAAAGGCTGGTAGCCTAAAAATGTGCTAAGTCCCTATAGTTTGATCAAATTGCAATTTGGTCCCTAAATTGCAATTGAACCAATTGTATGTCAAATCGATGCCTGATTGAGTTGAGTTTTACCTGATGTCAGTATAAACATGTAAGGATTTAATTATGCATCTAGACAAGATAAAAAGAAAAAATAGACACATTTTGGGTTGTATCTTCGCGCTTTACTTCGATAAACCTAATGTAGCTCGCTTGATTTTGTCATGCAACTAGGCCGGGTCGAGAGGGTTACATTTGGTGGTATTAGAGCTAGGTTTGCGATAGTTGGGGGTTGGTTTGATTACTTTGATGTTATTGTGAGTTGTTATATGTTGTTTAATATGTACGGTGATTGTAATATGCACGGTGATTGCCTTATGCCATGTTAGGGGAAATTTAGGAAACCCATTGCCTTATTATTATAGTCTAAAATGTTATGATTTTAAAATGGAAGTCATGGATCCTTGCTTGAAGCTGGCCTAATTGTTTTGTATTTGAATGATTATCATGCCTTAGATATACTGTTAGCACGATGAGACCAATGAGAGAGTTGTGATCTGGTATGATTGTTATTGCCACTGGGCAAGAAATTGAGGAGAATGTTTTACCTCTTGGAGGGTTGCCACCACCCTCACCTAATCCATATGAGGTAATGGAGCAAGTACCACCTGCGCCAGCTGGGCCAGAGATGGGTGATATGGCACTATTGATTCAAGCCATGACCGATACTTTTCAGTCAGCAGTTGCAGGTGTTCATGTACCGGCACCACTAGTTGTTGGGCAAGGTTTACTGCTTGAGCGTCTTCGCAGTTTGGGCGGAGTTGAGTTTCGAGGTTTGTCGCTTGAGGCTTCTGAGGGCTGGTTGGCCAGTACTGAGAGGATATTGGGCCAGATGGGGTGTACCGATGCCGTTGTACTGTTTTTCCTATTACAGGGTGATACTTGTACGTGGTGGACTACCACGATATCTGGTATGGAGACCGAGGATGTAACCTGGGAGTTCTTTTGTGGTGCTTTCCGAAAGAAGTACCTGGGAGTCCGATATCAAGATGATAGGAAGCGTGAGTTCATGGTTTTGGTGCAGGATAGTATGTTTGTGGCAGAATATGAGGTGCAGTTTGTGAGGCTAAGTCAGTACGCACCTAAGTTGGTCCCTGACGAGGGCCAATGATGTGATCGTTTGCGCTACAGGCTCGTGCAGGAGGTTAAGACATAATGCTTGATGCTAATTACACTGATTTTGGTGTGTTGGTTTTGCGAGCCAAGGATGTAGAGCAGAATCTTGGATTGGCTTTTGGGTCGCGAGGCTTTAGCTCGGGTTTAAGAGCTGTTGATTATGGTTCTAGCGGTGGTCAGGCTAAGAGACACCATGAGAGGAGGTTTTGCCCAGAGTCGAGGCATGGCAGAGGTGTTGTGAGACGTAGAGTCCAGGGGCAGAGTGCCCAGCTTAGAGCACCATTTAACACCTATTGGGTTTGTCGATCCCGAGATTATTTGAGGTGAGATCGTCCGCATCTGGCCAGGGAGGGTCAGGCGCCGACGCCTGTCGTGGCTAATGCTTATTGGAGTTGTGGGTATGGAGACCATCTGAGGCGTGATTGTCTGTTATTGGCCTGAGGTGGGTAGGGTGCTGCACCTGTTGTTGCTCTGTAGTGAGGCTGTGGTCATGGCCGTGGGCCATTTCAATGTCGAGATGATGGCCAGAGGACTGTGGCTCATACCGTTGCTATCCAGTCTGAGAGAGGTGGACCGGCTAGGGTGTATTCACATCGCGAGGGTCATAATGACACCGATGTTACTGCATGTACTTTTTTCTTTACAGTCATTGCCGTTGTATTCGTTGGTTGATTCTGGTTCTACCCATTCATACATCTTGTATGAGCATGCCAGTTGCATGATATACCTGTTGAAATTCTAAATGTGGGTGTTAGAGTAACCAGTTCTCTTGGGGAGACAGTTGTAGTTAGGAAGTTGTATCGTAGGTGCACGTTGATGGCTCAAGGCCATGTTTTCACTGTGGATCTGATGGAGTTGCCATCCAATGGCTTTGATGTTATTTTGGGCATGGATTGGTTGACCGAGCATCGAGCCGTGGTAGATTTTGAGGCCAAACGGATATCTTTAAGGTTGTCTGATGATTTTAAGGCGATGGTTGTTAGCGAGAATGCTAATACTATTTTAGCTTTGGAAGCGAGTCAGATGTTGGGTTTTGGATGTCAGGCTTTATTGGCCTAAATTATAAATCCTGGTTCAAAAGATTTGGGGGTACAAGATATTCACACCGTATGTGAGTTTTCAGGTATTTTTTGGAAGAATTGTCAGGGTTGTCACCTGACCGTGAGGTAGAGTTTGGCATTAAAACTATGCAGATACGACACCTGTGTCTATTGCTCCATATCGCATGGCCCCGAAGGAGTTGAAGACGCAACTACAAGAGTTGTTTCATCGTGGGTTCATTAGATCGATTATTTCACCGTGGGGTGCACCGATGTTGTATATAAAGAAGAATGATGGTACGTTGCAGATGTGTATAGATTATCGACAGTTGAACAAGTTGACGATAAAGAACAAGTATCCGTTGTCATAGATAGATGATCTGTTTGATCAATTCATGGGTGCCTCGGTGATTTCTAAGATATATTTTAGGTCTGGGTAGTATCAGTTGAAGTTGAAGGTGAAGGATGTGGATGTGCCCAAGACCGCTTTTCATATGAGGTACGAGCATTATGAGTTTTGGGTGATGCCGTTTGGTTTGACCAATGCACCGGCTGCTTTTATGGACATGATGAACAGGGTGTTCCATGAGTTATTAGATTAGTTTTTGGTGGTGTTTATCGATGATATCCTAGTGTACTCTTGTACTGAGGAAGATCATGATAAACATTTGCGAATTGTGCTTCAGACGTTGATGGTTAATCAGTTGTATGCTAAGTTAAGCAAATGTGAGTTTTAGCTTAGGGAGGTTGTGTTCCTCGTGCAAGTTGTGTCGGCCGAGGGAATTTGTGTTGATCCGTACAAGGTTGAGGCTGTGATGAGTTGAAAGGTGCCTAAGTCGGTAATAGAAGTCTGAAGTTTCCTTGGTTTGGCTGGTTATTATCGTAGGTTTATGGAAGGGTTCTCCAGTTTGGCTGCTCCTTTTACCAAGTTGTTGTAGAAGAATGTTCGTTTTGAGTGGACGGAGGATAGCAACGAGTGTTTGAGAAGTTAAAGAAAGCTTTAACGCGAGCTCCAGTCTTGGTTCAACCTGAATCGGGAAAGGAGTTCGTTGTTTATAGTGATGCATCATATGTTGGGCTTGGTTGTTTGTTGATGCAAGACGGTAAGGTAGTTGCGTATACATCTAGGCAGTTGAAGGTGCATGAGCGTAATTACCCTACTCATGACCTTGAGCTTGCCGCAGTTGTGTTTGCCTTGAAAATCTGGAGGCATTACCTTCACGGTGAGAAGTGTGTGGTTTATACGGATCATAAGAGCTTGAAATACTTGATGTCGTAGAAGGAGTTGAACCTTAGGCAACGAAGATGGTTGGAGCTGCTTAAGGATTATGATCTGACTGTTGAGTATCATCCGAGAAAAGCCAACGTTATGGCGGATGCTTTGAGTAGGAAAACAGCTGTGGAGTTTAGAGCTATGTTTTCTCGCTTAAGTGTGACGGGTGAATGAGGGTTGTTAGCTGAGCTGCAAGTGAAACCATCCTTATCATAGTTGATCAATGAGAGGCAATTGCATGATGAGAGTTTGGTGCCGTATGTGAAGGATATCATGGATGGAAATCCTACGGATTTTTATTTCAATGACGATGGGGTGTTGTGTTTTAAAGGTCATTTGTGGTGCCTGAAGATGATGAGTTGAGGCGTACCATTCTGACCGAAGCGCATGCTAGCCCTTTTGCTATGCATCTCGATAGTACTAAGATGTATCGGGGGCTAAGGGAAGAGTATTATTGGGTTGGTCTGAAGAAAGATGTGGTTGATTTTGTTTCTTGTTGCATGGTATGTCAGCGGGTAAAGGCTGAGCATCAGTTTCCTTCCGGGTTGTTGCAACCATTGAGGATACCAAAATGGAAGTGGGAAAGAATCACCATGGATTTTGTGTCTGGGTTGCCTTTGACACCGACCAAGAAGGATTCTATTTGGGTGATTGTCGATTGGTTTACGAAGTGTGCACATTTTGTGCCAGTGCATACTACGTATACCTTAGACAGGTTGGCCGATCTGTACATCTCCAAGATTGTGCGTTTGCATGGGGTACCTAAATTCATAGTTTCGGATAGAGATCCGCGTTTCACGACAAGGTTTTGGATGTACTTACATCATGCTCTGGGAACAAGGCTGAATTTCAGCGCTTCATATCATCCTCAGTCGGATGGTCAGTCGGAGCACGTGATTCAGGTTCTCGAGGATATGTTGAGATGCTGTATTATTGATTTCCAGGGAACATGGGAGAAACAACTGCCGTTGGTGGAGTTTGCTTATAATAACAGTTACCAGGCTAGCATACAGATGGCACCGTATGAGGCGTTGTATGGAAGGAGGTGTCGTACGCCCGTGTGTTAGGCTGAGGTTGGGGAGATACATCTTTCCATGGCTGATGTATTAAAAGGCATGAATGAGAAAGTAAAGTTGATATGTGAGCGCTTGAAAGCGGCTTCGGACCGTCAGAAATCCTATGCGGATTTGAGGTGTAGAGATATAGAGTATGCTGTTGGTGACCGAGTGTTTTTGAAGGTGTTATACCCGAATTTTGACCGGGCTTAATAATAATAAAAAATAAATACTAAATAAATAAATACATATTAAATAAATAAAACCCAAAATAGTCCAAAATGTCCAAGTTAAATTCTAAAAATCCCAAAGCCCAAATACAAATTAAAGCCCAGTTGAAAATACAAAACCCAATCTGGTGTTTATTTTTCCTGCCCAATTACAGCTCATTCACAACCCATTACTAGCCCAACAAACACAAATATCCACTTTCCTGCCCATTTTTTAATCAGAGGGGACACATGTCACGCTTCTATTTGTCCGAATCACTTCACTCGGATTTGTGTTTCTTTAAACACAGCTGGCCATCCGCTTACGTCATCCACCTGCCAGGCTATAAATACCCTTCAAGAGAGAAATTGTCAGTAATCATGAGTCATTAATAAACCATTAGATGATGATAATAATAATAATAATAATAACAATAATAATAATAATAATAATAATAATAATAATAAAAGAAGTGAGAGAGAAGCTTACCCCTCAGGAGCCGAACCGCCTCAGAATCTGATTGGTCGTCAGATTGGAGTGCCGCCGGGATCTAAAGAGACGCCATAAACTTTATTGGATTGAGGTATATTCCTCTCTGCCTTTTGTTTCCTGCAAAATAAATAAATCAAGTTAGTCAAAGATTTAAAATAACAAAATGATTGAACTGAAAATAAGGTCGGGTTATTATCTATGGTGGCCAGAGTTGTTTTCCAAGTAAATGCGGAGTCGAATAGGGTGGTTATGGTTAGATCTAAGCTTAGATTCGGGGAAGATTAGGCATTTTTGATGAAACGGGTGAGTTTTTAGGGTTTAGGATTGAATTTTGGTTATGGTGGCCAGGATTCATTGAGTTCATCCAGTTCATGTTGAACTTGGATGAAACTCATCCAAAACCAATGGATTTCAATCCATTTGGATGGGCTTTCTGGGCAGAAAGGTGTTTGGGTTCAGAGCATTTCGGGTAGAGAGAGAGAGATATGAGAGAGAGGGAAAATGTGGAAATTGAAGCTGAAGCTTGAAATTAGGCTTTTATAGCCTTACCAAAACGCTGCCGTTTTGGCAGCGGGTGTAGGAGGGGATCCACGCATTTTAAACGGGTCGAGTTTGACCCGTACATTCCTATATGGATACTATTTGGTTTTTTCCCAAAGCTTTGAGTTCATTCAATTTAGCTCCCATGCCCTCTTAAATTGACCTCTCAGCTTTGCTATTCTCTCAATTTAGTCCCCAAACCCTATAATTATACCCCTTAGGTTTGAATTCTTGCAAGTGGGTCATTAGATATTTTGTAATTGGGCTTTAGATTCAGTAAATGTTACAATTTAGTCCTCATATTAATAAAAATCAATTTAGTGTTCATTTTGTTTTATTTTAATTAATTATTTAATTGTTTTATTAAATGCAATTAATTTATATGTGTAATGCATGTTTGAAATTAGGCATATAGAGTTAAATGTTAGATAATTAAATACACCTAGTCTAGTTAATTAGTTAAAGCCTTCCCGAGGGTACTCTAATTAGGATTCAATAATTGAATTAGTAATATAATTGTAGTAATTAAAAATATACTAAATATAAACTTTAAAATCCTAATTTGGATGGTGTTCTATTATTTACAATGGGGTGTTATCTCAACATGGATTTTAATGAATATATTTAATATATTACACTTATAATTGGAAATCAAATTAGTTCTTTTAATTAACATTAATTATTAATACATTGTAGTTAATTAAATGTATATCGAATAGAATTTGTGAGGTTCAAATCTGGTTGGTGTTCCATTGTTTACAATGGGGTGTTATCTCAGCCTTGGTCATAAAGGTGTATATTCGATATACATTTTCACTTATAATTGAATAATAAATTGTTAGAGCCCTAATTAGGACTAGAACTTTAATAAATTAGAAAGATTAATTAATTAGGAATATGATTAGTTTAAAGGCTTTAAATATATGGAAGGTGTTCATGAAAATGGCATTTTCTCATAAAAGCCATTAAACTAATTAATATTCATAGTTTTAAACAACTAATTAATTAGAGCCTTTTAGGATTAATACTTAAAATTAACAAGACAATAAAATATCATTAATTAAAAACCTTTTATGTTGGGAATTCATTTTTTAAATACGAATAAGGGTGCCACTTAACGGGGTGCTTTTAATCTCGTATTCGAATAAAATGAATTTCCTTATAAAAGGATATCTGCATTCGGAATTTAAATTCAGTTAATAATTATGGAATAAATTGAATTCAGATTATTATTCGAAATGCCAAAATGCCACGTAAAATTAAAGGTACCGATAACGGGCGTTCGTAGGGGTGCTAATCCTTCCCTACACGTAACCGACTCCTGAACCCAATTTTTTTAAAGACAGAATCTCTGGTTTGTTTTTCGGTGTCTGGTCTACCTGCAGTGGTCGGTGGCTACTCCAAAATGTTTTTTTAAGATAAGTAAAGGAAAATCTGATTTAATATGAGAAACCCTAAATTTTCAAGACTTAATTAATAATGGCTAGAAAACCCTAATTTTCTAAAAGATCGATCGTCAGGCTATTTTCACATATCTCGATTTTCAAAAAATGGCTGCGACAGCTTGGCAACTCAGTTGGGGATTTAAAAAATCGAGAGTGAGGCCTAATTAATTTTATGTGGCATTTTGGTTAGTAATTTGAATTTAATTTTTTCATAATTATTGGATGATTTTTTTTGAAAATGCAGGTAGCTTTTTCTTGTGTGATATAAATTGTCATTTATGCATAAGCCTTATACCCGGGCTTTTCACCCTTAAGTGGGAGTGAGGCATGATCTTACATGAGTTATTCAGCTTTGTGATCGGATTTTGTCCTCCTTCTGGTATACCAACCTTATACACCGTGAGGTTACGCCTTCGCTATAAGGGGTCGTATACTCCCGAATCGATGTCTTACTAGTCCAGTAACGATTTAATGGAAGAAATCAAGAAGTTGATTAGGCAGGGATCCAGAATGAATGCTTCCAAGATTGTATGGAGCTTTAAGAAGTCTGTCTTGTCTATGCATCGAGGAGGTACAACTTGCAAGAATTATCTTTGAAGTAGTATATGAAATCAAATTTGTTACTCCAAGCCCAAAAAACCATTTGCATTGCTCATAGATGATTTCAAAATGTAAGGCCGTGGTTGCAAATGTTCGATCACTCATGGGGAGGATATAACTGAGTATGGGGCAATCATCTTCAGTTGGTATTCCTTTATTCAGAAAAACAGCCTATTAGAGGTCATGGTGATGATGATGATAAAATACATATATCAGCCAGTTTAAGGATTTAGCAAGTTTTGCCACGAAGTTCTGGTGGTTCTAAAAAGTTAAGGATGAACTTGATAATAGTTTAGGTACTTAAAGCATTTGTTCGCCCTAAATGATAAAGGTGGGGGAAATTTAATATGGCAAGAGATCAGTGAAGCGTCATTGAAGAATTTAATCATTGAAGAGTTCAAAAAAATCTGTTCGGGAAGATTGAAAGCATCAGAGCATGAGCAAGAATGGGCATGTCCTTGTAATGGTGAATGAAAATAAAGAATTGACGACAAAAGCGGATTGGCTGAAGTTAACTCAGGTTTTCCTTGATTAATGGTCAGTAGTGAATTACGGGATATCTGTCTGCAGTTTTAGGACCGTTGCGGAGTAATACCCTGAATCATCCCAATCACTTTTGCCTGCAAGCATTGGGGCTCCTTTGTAAGGGAGGCTATTTCGGTTTATTTTCCTATGATGTTTTTTTCCTATATATTTTTCTCAAATGGCAAACACTTTGCATTCTTTGATACTTTTAATACTTCATTCATTCTTTGTTATGGGTTAGTTTTGTTCTCCCATACGTATATGTATATACCTTCACTAACATTTTTCTCAGGTTCCGGGATATTAATTGTAAGAGTGACCTTGAATCAAATTCAGAGATCAGCTTCAAAATGTGACTTTGTTCTACGTTATTTAGGCCAATGGAAGACATTAATGAGTGTTCAGGTTTCACGAAAAAATCCCAAATACAAATTTTGAGTGAATTTCCTTTCAAGCATTGTTGAATAAGGTCTTTGAATAAAGTGATAACCCAAAATATCATTCACCTGAAGACGGCTTTTCTTTGAAGATATCCAAGTATGAGGATATTTGTCATTCCTTCATCTCCCTTCACAAAGAAAGAAAATAAGAAAAGTATCATTTGTTGTCCCCTTTTGAGCCTAAGGATTTTTTTCCGATTAAACCCAAATCAAGGATCTCCCCTACACTGGGGGCAAATAGGATGAAAGTTCATTTGCAAGTGGAAACTATTAGGTTTTGATCATGTTATGATAATAATGCCTTGTGAATCAGGGGCAAAAGGAAAAAGTGAATATATCAAGTACAAAAGCCAGAAAGACATGATGAATGAAGAAGAATATTCTGAATCAGTTCAAAAAAAGAAAAAGAAAATAGTGGAAGTTTGTGTTCAAAAAGTTAGCAAAATCAAGTTGAAGCAAAGAAAGCATTAAAGTTGAAAAAGTGCAAAAGATAAGCAACACATATATGTGAAATCTTCCATTCAAATAAGTCTCTATCTAAAGGAGCAGTGGAAGATTGATTTCAAGGAAAGGAAATGAACTATAGGGTGAAAACTCAGAAATGGACAGTCTAGAGCGATCCACACAAAAAAAAAGAAAAAAGAAAGAAAGGAAAAAGGAAAAGAAGGGAAAAAAAGAAAAAGAGCATTTCATCCGAGCATATTCAAATCAAGGAGTGCAAAAATGATATTTCACTTGAAAGAAATGACCCTTGGTTTCATCACTCTTAAGTATTTATTTGAGCCTATATAATCTTTCTTTGGCAGCCGTGAACCATAGCCTACATTACAAGCCTTAAAAGACCATTTTGATAATATACGGGTATTGGAGTAAGATGAGTTTGTCTTTAGAATACATCTCGCTTATCAGGGTTAACATTCCTTCAAGGACTTCCAGACTTCTAATGCTTGATCGAGATCAGAAAAGAGGGCAAGATTGGGCATGGTGAGTTAGTGAGGTTAAGAGTGCCACCTTAAATGGGATAGAATTAGGCATACGGGAAATGTTTCTCCCAGAAGTTCAATAACTTAGAGGAGGTCACATTGGAGTTGATCTTTGCAATTTGGTTTAAAGGCTCTATTGCACTTGATATTTGGAGGGTCTAATCTTGATTTTTGTATGTTTGCCATGACTTATCAAATTATTCCAATTTCTCAAATCTAGTAAAATAATATTTTGAGTCTTTCGCTTATCGTTTCAACAAGCATATTGCAGATAAATTGATTAGATACAAGAAAAGCAAAGGATTTCATGAGTATTACTATGATGTACTAATCCTTTAAGTACAGGCAGAACAGAAGGTGACCTCGATACTTGTTTAATGATGGAAAGTATGACGAGGAAAAGATGCAGCTCTGGGTGTCAGTAATATTAAAAAAAAGCTGCAAGAAAATGATACAAGTAATTATGGGGCAAAAAGAGAGAGCAAAAGCTATCTTTTTGGGAGCAAAGATGTAGCTGGAACAACCGGTTGAGGTTTTTTGCTATTCAAAAGCAAGGAAACGAGGCAAATGTGAGCAAAGACAATAGTCAAAGTCAAGCTAGAGTTGGAAAATGTTGCAAAAAGAACATCACGGAAGAACATCACATGCCGGTAAACAAGATTTGCAAGCTAGAACAACAGTGAATCATGATCTCTTTGAGCTATGAGAAAGAATTTTGTCAAAAAAGCTGAATGAAGATGTAGTAAGAGTGGCTTTCAAAGAAAAGAGTAATCCCTGGTATTCAAATCGTGAGAAATACATGGTGAGATGCAGCAAAAAGGGTCCCTGTACCTAATCCATGAAAGACAAGTGTGAGCTCCAACAGAACGAACAAAAAAATTTATTGCAAAAAGAGAAAAAAAAGGATGAAAAAATGAAAATAAAAAGAGAACCGAGGTGAAAACCCGAAAGAGCACTTTGAGAAAAAAAGAAAAAGAAGAAAAGAAAAAGAAAAACTAAAGTGAAAACTTTAAAAGGCACTTTAGAGAAAAGATGCAGAGATCCTGAAGATTGAACTTGAGTGTGAGATGGGTTATATTATTATTAGAAGAAGTTTTAAATGAAAGATGAAGCGAAGAAATTTGGAGCTCCCCAACAGATGAAAGTTTGCCCAAATGGTCATCAATTGAAAACATTCATGCATCATATAGTTAGGCATCCATAAGTAGGAGCATGATAATTCATACATTAAAAGTATTTTTGCGTACTTTGGCAGGAATTTGTATATTTAATCAAGGAAAGGTGAAGATCAATTTAAAGCTTTGGAAGAGAAGATTCAAGCAATAATGAGCAGAGATTTTAGAAAAAGATCCAGTTAAGAAAGAATAAAGATGTTGAAAAGGTAAATCCAAGCATAAACGACCAAAGATTTTGGAGAAAAAGATCCAATTAGGAATGAATAAAGATCCAGAAGAAGTAGATTCAAGCAAGAATGAGCAGAGATTTTAGAGAAAATATCATTTTAAGAAAGAGTAAATATTTTGAAGAGGAAGATCCAGCAAGGAATAAACAGAAATATCGGAGAGAAAATCTGACAATGAGGGAGCATAGATCTTTGAGAAATAGATCTAGTAAAAATTTCAGTCATACTGGTGAGAGTAAATATATTGATTCATGATTTTTTGCTTGCAGATGTAGATATCAGGATATTCCACTTATAAAGGCAGATTTCAACAAATTTCAACAAATATCCCTTTTCTAGAGGTGAATTTCAGCAAGATATTCTATTTGAAAAAGATAGATTTTAGCAAGAGGCTCCGTTTGCAGAAGCATATTTCAACAAAAGAGATTTCAGCAAGACATTTTGTTTGTAAAAGGCATATTCAGTCAGATGTTTCGTTTGAAAAGGCGAATCACAACAAAGATTTTAATCCGTTTGGAGAGGCAGATCTCAGCAAAGATTTTAATCTGTTTAAAGAGGCAGAATTCAACAAAGATTTCAATCAGTTTGAAGAGGTGGATCTCAGCAAAGATTTTAATCCGTTTGAAGAGGTGGATCTTAGCAAAGATTTCAATCTGTTTACAGAGTCGGATTTCATCAAAGATTCCAATCCGTTTACAGAGGCAAATTTCAGTAAAGATTTCAATCCGTTTGCAGAGGCGGATTTTAGCAAAGATTTTCTAATTGTGTGCACAGGAAAGGAAGCGCGTTACAATTCTAAATCCTTCAGGTCATCAGTAAGTCCTTCGGGCATGATGTTAAATCTTTTGGGTCGTCAGTAAGTCCTTCGGGCATGATGTTAAATCCTTCGGGCCATCACCTTCGAGAGTGATGTAATTGTTTGCACAGGAAAGGAAGTGCAATGCAAGTCTAATTCCTTCGGGTCATCAGTAAGTCCTTCGGGCATGATGTTAAATCCTTTGGGTCATTAGTAAGTCATTTGGGCATGATGTTAAGTCCCTCGAGCCATCACCTTTGGGAGTGATGTAATTGTTTGCACAGGAAAGGAAGTGCAATGCAATTCTAAATCCTTCGGGTCATCAGTAAGTCCTTCGGGCATGATGTTAAATCCTTCGTGTCTTCAGTAAGTCCTTCGGGCATGATGTTAAGTCATTCGGGCCATCACCTTCGGGAGTGATGTAATTGTTTGCACAAGAAAGGAAATGCAATGCAATTCTAAATCCTTCGGGTTACCAGTAAGTCTTTCGGGCATGATGTTAAATCCTTCGGGTCTTCAGTAAGCCCTTCAGGCATGATATCAAGTTCTTCGGGCCATCACCTTCGGGAGTGATGAAATTGTTTGCACAGGAAAGGAAGTGCAATGCAATTCTAAATCCTTCGGGTCATCAGTAAGTCCTTCGGGCTGATACTTTTGGAAATGATAAGAACTTTCCGAATGTTATCGCAATAAGATGATAGGGCATGATACCAGCAGAAATATTAATCCTTTAGGCCATCGGTTTCAAAAAAAGAGAAAAGAAAAAGGGAAAAAGAAAAGAAAACAAAAAAAGACAAAGAAGAAGAAAAATAAGAGAGAAAAAAAAAAGAAAAAAGAAAAAAAGAAAAAAAAGAGAAAAAAGAAAAAAAAGAAAAGAGAAAGAGAAAGAGAAAAAGAAAAAGGAAAGAGAAAAGGAAAAAGAACAAGAAAAAAGGAAAAGGAGAAAAAAAAAGAAAAATGGCAAAAAGGGGGAAGAATGAAGAAAAACAAGAAAAAAAAAGGAAAAAAAGAAAGAATGAAAAGAAAAAATAAAAAGAAAAATGATAAAAGGAAAGAAAGAGAGGAAAAAGAGAAAAAAGAAGAAAGAGGAAAAAGAAAATAAAAAAGACAAAAAAAGAAAAAGAAGAAAAAGAGAAAAGAAGACAGAAATGATTCAAGTTGCCGGATCGGAAAGCAAGATAGACCAACTTCAGGTTCAAAAGAGGAAGATTTGTGGCATAGAAGAAGATTGACCAACATAGGAAGAGAAAACAGAGGATTTCATGCACGTCTTAGGTTAAATGATCGTGATATCTTAGGCACAATAAGCAGTGACACCAAAGATCTCAATGCTTCATGCAAAAAATTGGGGATACTTCATATTACTTTGGGTTGAATTCTAATTAATCAATGATATTTTCTTGTTGCAGGTTCATTTTTTCCCCAGCAAAGGAGATGAATTAACATTCCTAGCAAAGAATAGAGTGTTCTTAATTGGAAGAGTTCATTTGGCAAAGATAGAGTTCCTGGCAAGAAGAGTTCACACAACAAAGAATGAAGAGCTCCTAATGCGAAGAGTTTGCTCAACAAAGACGGAGCTTGCAATGAGAAGAATTTGCCCAGCAAAGAATCCAGAGTTCCTAATAAGAAGAAATCGTTTGTTCGATACCCTTGCAAAGAGGTGGATTGTTTGACGGAGGGATGAAGAATTTCAACTACAAATCTCAGAAGATGAAGAATGACAAGAGTAATTTCAGACCTTGGAAGATGAAGAATTTCATAATAAGAAGAAACAACTTCAGATTCCATAGTTCAACAGAGGGATGAAGAATTTCATAATAAGAAGAACAGCTTCAGACCTCAACAGATGAAGAATGTCAGGAGTAATTCTGAGCCTTGGAAAGTGAAGAATTTCATAATAATAAGAACATTTCCAGATTCCAGAGTTTGGCAGAAGTTTGAAGAATTTCATAATAAGAAGAATAGTTTCAAACTTCAGCATTGTTCATAATGAAAGACCTGCCTTTTAGAGGATGACCAAGAGGTCTGAATAAAATTCGTGTATTTTTAGTCTTTGCTCTATCCCTGTTCCACAGTAATGAGCAAAGAGGGGCAGCTGTTATACCCAAATTTTGACCAGGCTTAATAATAAAAAAAATAAATAATAAATACTAAATAAATAAATACAAATTAAATAAATAAAAACCAAAATAGTCCAAAATGTCCAATTAATGTCCAAGTTACATTCTAAAAATCCCAAAGCCCAAATACAAATTAAAGCCTAATTGAAAATACAAAACCCAATTACAGCTCATTCACAACTCATTACCAACCCAACAAACACAAATATCCACTTTCCCGCCCAATTTTTAATCTGAGGGGACACGTGTCACGTTTCTATTCATCCAAATCACTTCACTCGGATTTGTGTTTCTTTAAACACAGCTGGCCATCCGCTTATGTCATCCACTTGCCAGGCTATAAATACCCTACAAGAGAGAGAAATTGTCAATAATCATGAGTCATTAATAAACCATTAAATAATAATAATAATAAAAGAAGTGAGAGAAAAGCTTACCCTTCGAGAGCCGAATAGCCTCAGAATCTGATCGGTCGTCAGACTAGAGTGCCGCCGGGATCTGAAGAGACGCAGAAACTTTACCGGACTGAGGTATATTCCTTTCTACCTTTTGTTTCCTGTAAAAATAAATAAATCAAGTTAGTCAAAGATTTAAAATAATAAAGTGATTGAACTGAAAATAAGGTCGGGTTCTTATCTATGGTGGCCAGAGTTGTTTTCCAAGTAAAGGCGTAGTCGAATATGGTGGTTATGGGTAGATCTAAGCTTAGATTCTGGGAAGATTAGGCGTTTCTGATGAAATAGTTGAGTTTTTAGGGTTTAGGATTAAAATTTGGGTAGGTTAGAGTTTCGACTACGGCGGCAGAAGGCGGTCGAAAATCACTCTGTGGTGGCCAAAAATCGCACAACGACGGCCGAAGTGGGGTTAAAGGTGATCGGAGCTCAGACAGTTGCCAGAAGTCAGCGGTCGGTGTCGCCGGCGAACACCTGAAGGCCATCAGAGTGTGGCGGCACAAGATCAGGTGGCGGAGTTTATGGTAGGAAGTGGCCGGGATTCATTGAGTTCATCCAGTTCATGTTGAACTTGAATGAAACTCATCCAAAACCAATGGATTTCAATCCATTTGGATGGGTTTTCTGGGCAGAAAGGTGTTTGGGTTCAGAGCATATCGGGTAGAGAAAGAGAGATAGGAGAGAGTGGGAAAAATGTGGAAATGGGAGTTGAATCTTGAAATTAGGCTTTTATAGCCTTACAAAACGCTGTCGTTTTGGCAGCGGATATAGGAGGGGATCCGCGCATTTTAAACCGGTCGGGTTTGACCCGCGCATTCCTATATGGATACTATTTGGTTTTTTCCCAAAGCTTTGAATTTATTCAATTTAGCCCCCATGCCCTCTTAAATTGACCTTTCAGCTTTGCTATTCTATCAATTTAGTCCCCAAACCCTATTAATTGTACCCCTTAGGTTTGAATTCTTACAAGTGGGTCATTAGTATTTTGTAATTGGGCTTTAGATTCTGTAAATGTCACAATTTAGTCCTCGTATTAATAAAAATTAATTTAGTGTTCATTTTGTTTTATTTTAATTAATTATTTAATTGTTTTATTTAATGCAATTAATTTATATGTGTGATGCATGTTTTAAATTAGGCATATAGAATTAAATGTTAGATAATTAAATACACCTAGTCTAGTTAATTAGTTAGAGCCTTCCCTTGGGTTCTCTAATTAGGATTCAATAATTGAATTAGGTAATATAATTGTAGTAATTAAAAATATACTAAATATGTACTTTAAAAATCCTAATTTGGATAGTGTTCCATTGTTTACAATGGGGTGTTATCTAAACATGGATTTTAATGAATATATTTAATATATTACACTTATAATTGGAAATCAAATTAGTTCTTTTAATTAACATTAATTATTAATACAATGTAGTTAATTAAATGTATATCGAATAGAATCTTTGAGGTTCAAATCTGGATGGTGTTCCATTGTTTACAATGAGGTGTTATCTCAGTCTTGGTCATAAAGGTGTATATTCGATATACATTTTCACTTATAATTGAATAAATTGTTAGAGCCCTAATTAGGACTAGAACTTTAATAAATTAGAAAGATTAATTAATTAGGAATATGATTAGTTTAAAGGCTTTAAATATATGGAAGATGTTCATGAAAATGGCATTTTCTCATAAAAGCCATTAAACTAATTAATATTCATAGTTTTAAACAACTAATTAATTAGAGCCTTTTAGGATTAATACTTAAAATTAACAAGACAATAAAATATCATTCATTAAAATCCTTTTATGTTGGGAATTCATTTTTTTAAATACGAATAGGGGTGCCACTTAAGGGGGTGCTTTTAATCTCGTATTCGAATAAAATAAATTTCCTTATAAAAGGATATCTGCATTCAGAATTTAAATTCAGCTAATAATTATGGAATAAATTAAATTTAGATTATTATTCGAAATGCCAAAATGCCACGTAAAATTAAAGGTACCGATAACGGGTGTTCGTAGGCGTGTTAATCCTTCCCTACATGTAACCGACTCCCGAACCCAATTTTTTTAAAGACAAAATCTCTGGTTTGTTTTTTGGTGTCCGGTCTACCTCGAAGTGATTGTTAGTGACTCCAAAATGTTTTTTAAGATAAATAAAGGAAAATCTAATTTAATATGAGAAACCCTAAATTTTCAAGACATAATTAAATGGCCAAAAAATCCTAATTTTCTAAAAGATCGATCGTCAAGCTATTTTTAGACTCCCCAGTTTTCAAAAAAATGGTCGCAACAAAAGGTATCGCCTTGGAAGAAGGTGATGCGTTTTAGGTAGAAAGAGAAGCTTAGCCCGAGGTTTATTGGACCATACGAGGTTGTTGAGCGTGTGGGTCCGTGTGGGTCCTGTCGCTTACCGTTTGAGGATACCTCATGAGTTGGAGAAGATTCATGATGTGTTTCATGTTTCGATGTTGAAGAGGTATCTGTCGGATCCCTCGCATGTTATGTCAGTGGAATATATTGAGTTGAGACCGGACCTATCTTATGATGAAGAACCAGTAGAGGTTCTTGATACCAGTAGTAAGGTTTTGCATGGAAAGACGGTTGAGCTTGTGAAGGTGTTGTGGAGGCACCGCAGTGTTGAGGAGGCCACGTGGGAACGCAAGTTGGAGATGCTGGAGTAGTTTTCTCATCTGTTTCCTCCAGGTAAATTTCAAGGACAAAATTTCTTAAGTGGGGGAGAGTTGTAACGCCCTAGTTTTGAGGTTTATTAGATAGTCCGGTGGACTGGGTTAGAGATTCGAGTCAGATTCGAGACTGTATATTTTTCTATAAGATAAAAATGTGGAAAAATAGTTAAAAATTATCTTTTAATATATATTGATTTTTGGTGGAATCAATTTTGGAAAATGGAATTTGGAAATGTGACATTTTGGTTAGTGACCAAAATGCAATTCTTGAAAACTGTTTTAAAGTGACTAAAATGAAAAGGGTCAAATTCTTAGAATCCTTAAGGAGCTAAATTACCAAGATTTTGCTGGTGGTTTCTCCCTTCAATTAAATTATTTTAAACATGTGTTTTAAAGGGTGATTAAAGGGATTAAAATATATAAGTTAGTTATTTGCTTTTAAAGAAAATTTACGTAAGTTTTCCCTCAACCTTTTCTCGCAACTTCTTTTCTGCCAAACACTCAGAATTTCATCAAAATCCAGAGGTGAGAGATTCTTTTCACACAGATTATTGATTCTAACTTGATTCTTTAACTTTGTTTTAGAAAATCTCATTGAAATCTTATGTTTTCTTAGCTTTAAACAAACCAATTGAGGGAGAAATCACATAACAGGGGTAAGGTACGTGATCTCCTCTGTTAAATGGTTCTTTACTGGTATTCCCAAGTATTTGATCCTTGATTCATGGTTTATAATCTGATTTTGTACTTTTATTATAGATTTAATTGGGTAAAATTGATGAAATGATGAAAGATTCAAATTGAATATGATTTCCAGTGTTATGGATTCTTTTTTAACATATTTTGGATGTTTAATGATGTTGATAAGTCGATTTTATCAATGGAATCCCAAAACTCTTCTAATTGTTTAGGTTACTAGATTTGTGTTTTTGAGGTGTTATGGTGGCTGTGTGTTTGCTGGAGATGTTAGGTTGATTTGATTCTGCTTCTAGATGTTAATTGATGATAAAAGTGGTGTTAGATTGTTAGATTATGGCTGGGTTGTGTTTGGAAAGGTTTTGTTGAAGTTTTCAGTTGTTGTGGTTGGGTATTTGTGAGGTGAATGGAAGAATCTGTGAGGATCTGTTGTTGTAGTGTTGTAAACGCACGGAGATGCATTAATCCTCTGTTGTTATGTGTTTTAAACAGGGGAGGTTGTTTTGGAAGCAAACAATGTAGGATTGGAGGCTTCGAACGCTTGATTTCGCGTCGACAAATCAAGGTTTCGCGTACGGTGAGTGAAAACATGGATTCCAGCCTTGGAATGTTTAAAGGTGGTTTACGGGAGTTTGAACTTAGCTTGATACGCTGGTTTAAACTCGGAAGAAAGTAAATGTGGTATTTCTCTCTCGGTCGTGCTAGTGTTAAATGGTTTTATGCATTTGTTTTGATTTACGTGTTACCTACTGTTTAAGCATGTTTTAAAGTATTTGATATACTATTTTTGAGCATGAAATGTTGAAGGATACACATTGTAAGTGGGCCTTGAAGGTATATGGATTATACTTGTGGGTTAAAGCTGTAATGACCCAGATTTCTTGAGTCAACAATGGCGTTGACCCGGGTCTTGGACCAATACGTCGGGTCGAATGTGCGGGTTATGTTGGGCCTTGTTGTTGGGCTTGCTTGGTGGTTTTGGACTTGGCTTATGATGGGCTTTGAGGAATGGTAATATAGTAAAAGCCATATTTGGAAGACAAAGGCTGATGAAGCCTTAATTTTATGCTGAGAAAGGGAAAATGGTGATATCATCTTGCCCCCATCTTTATGCTATCTCTTTCTTCCTTCCTCTCTCATGGTGAGTGTTTGAGTGGGAATCTCAGATTGTGGCTTGAGGAGAAGTTGTTCAGCACCCAAAGATCTATCTTTCAAGAGGAATATCTTCAGCATTTGTGAAAGTTGGGTTTGAACCTTGGAGAAAGGAAAAAGAGGTGGAAGAAGCTTGGTTGTTGCCTTAGTTCGTGAATCTTTTCTTGAGGTCAGTACATCTTTGACTCCGTTATTTCATGAGCTTCATAAGATGATTGCTTTGTGTGGTTTATAGTTTTGGGTTGTATAGTTGAGGTTTTAGAAGCTTAAACCCCCATTAATGGTAAATCAAAGTTGAGATGTTGATAATGGGTATAATTGGTAGAAAACCACATATTATACTCTAAATAACTTGTAGGAAAGATTTGAGACTTAACCATGGAGGTTAAGGGTGGGAGTGAGGAAATCCCGAGCTCCAAGTTTTGAAATCTGGGCTCGCGTATTGATACGGGGTGGTAGTGTATCGGTACTCTATTGTACTAAGGGAGTCAGTTTGTGAGGGGCATACTGGTACACCTTCACGTGTATCGGTATCCCTTGCTTGATTAGAATTCCAATAGCACTTGGGCGTATTGGTATGCTAGGGGCGTATCGGTACCTATTATTACATTGCTTGAGATAGGCTTTAGCGTATCGGTACGCAAGGTAGGGGTACTGGTATAGGTTGGGATCAGTACGAGGCGGTCTGAGTACCGATGTTGAGTACTGATATAGGGGAAGAGTGTATCGATACATCTTTCTTTTTAGTTCTTTCGAACCTGAGTTAAGTATCGGTACTCGAGGAGGAGTACCGGTACCTGGTGAGGCGTACCGATACCCATATAGGAGTATCGGTACTCGCAGAGCAATTTGCCCAAAAATTTCGAGGTTGTAATCCGTATATGGGTCCCTAAAAGTATAAAACAAACTCTAAAACTGAGAAATCGAGGGTAGTAACCCGTATATGGATTAATAGCTAATGGCCTGGTAATAGTTGGGTAAGTTGCTTGGACTAGTAATCCATAGAGATTCGTAGTGGATCGGTTAATGCTACGTGGTAGCTTGGGGTCCTTACTGTGTGTTAAAGGGACGCCCATATAGGCTGGTTGCCTTGAGTTATAAGATAATCTAACGAGAAAGGACGTAAATGAATCCTAAAGACATATATTAATTAGTGTAACAAATGAGTCATGCCTTGGGGCATTGGTAATGGTTGGTTGAATGCCTTTTATCTCTCGGTAAGATATATTGATGCTCAGGGGAGCATATAGTATCGTATGTGTCTTGGTTAGGAATCTGGATGTCCTAGAGTCAATGCAAGGGCACTTAAATAAAAGGATGGGTACTCCGGGCTATGTGATCGAGTTTATCTGACGTATCCATGAGCTATGTGATTTGGATGCGGTCTGAAACCTATCATTGGGCTATATGATCAGGATATAGAAATACAACTTGGGGATTGTGTGAGCTCGATTAACTCGAAGGGCTATGTGATCTCGAGTAACCTGATTGGCTAAGTGACCTCAGAAAAAGACTGCTTATGGCTATTGTGATCCAAGTATATCTAGGACGTATTTGTGGCTATAGTGATCCGGATATGATCCTAACCCGACGGCTATGTGATAACGGGTAGCCCGATGTCTGTGTGAGCACAGGAAAAATAGTAGGGCTTCGTTGGCCATTAGGGAATGTATGCACTTATGTTGTTGTATGGATAATAGATGTTGGCTAATTATACCCTTGGGGCTATGTGATCAGGGTAGGGCTCTTACTCGACGAGCTGTGTAAGCTCAAGTAACTCGATGGGCTGTGTGATCTCGAGTATGAGCTAGATAACCTTTGGGCTATGTGATCAAGGTACGGGACGTAACTCGATGGACGGTGTGGCCACGAGTATGGTAAGTTTGGGATGGCTTGGTAGACTTCTTACATAATAGTGGTATCTTGAGACAGTTGTACGCTCTAGCTAGGATAGGCTAGAAGATGATCCTTAGATGTTGAGAAGCCTTTATGTGCACTATTGATTATATTATCATGCATGCTTGTTTTATGACATTCATGAATTGTGGTAGAGTAGAAATGTACCACTGATCTTTGTTAGCTCAGCGTGCGGAATTATGGCTTCTTCTGTGCGTAGGCTGACATGTTGCTTTTTGGAGGAGCACATCGAGGAGGATTTCCTAGCACTGAGCCAGTTTCAGAGTATAATACTTGATGTCTAGTTTAGACTGATTGTATTCATAGGACCTTACCACAGTCGAGTCTGTATTTTATTTTGATTTACTGTTATTTGTTCAAATGGTATATTTTATTTAGAATTCATATTTTGTAAACCCTTTAATCTCTTTATCTACGTGGATTTTATGGAAATGGGTCGTTTTGAGAATTGCTAACTTGTGGTTTTAAATGAGAAATTTTGATGGGTCAGTTTTGGGTGACCCGAATGTGATGCTCCAGATTCAGGACGAGATCGGGGTGTTACATTTAGTGGTATCCAATCTTAGGTTTAGTCGGTTCTAGGAAACCTCAGGGTGTCATAGAGGTCGTGGTAAGGTGTCTAGTGAATACAAGTCCCTAAATTTAAGTGTACTTTATAAGATTGGGAATCCTGATGTGTCACCTTGTTTGTTGTGTTTCAGAAAAGGGTTGATGGAAGGTGGAACCTATAGTGGAGTGGCGGGTTACTTTCGTGACCTTACCTCTTCCATCTTGCGTGTGGTGTAAGCTATTTCGAGGTAATCTGAGATGCCTCACAAGACGCTTGTAGAGAGGCTTCATCGTTTTGGGCCTAAGAGTTTCGAAGGTTTGGGTGAGGATGACCCGATCAAGGCTGACCAATGGTTGCACGACATAGAAAGAATCTTGAGACAAATGAAGGGAAGCCTAAAAGATGATCTTGATTGCATTGTTTCCCTTCTTAAGGGCAATGCACACGAGTGGTGGGAGACCGTAGAGTTGGGTCTATAGCCTGAACGACTGGCATAAGATATCTTCGTGGATGAGTTTCGAAAGAAGTACATCAATGAGGTACATATGGATGAGATAAAGGACCGGTTTCTATGTCTGGTATAGGGAGATCGAACTGTGTTTGCTTATGAGCAAGAGTTTCTGCGTTTGAGCTGTCATGCTCCAGAGTTTGTTGCCACGAAAGAGTTGAGTTGCAAGAGGTATAGACAAGGCTTGAATGTTGACCTTCAGTTGCATGTGACAGCGGGTCCACTTGGGATATTCTCCGAGTTAGCCAATAGTGTGAATGCACTTGAACGGCTTTAGAGTTCATCATCTAATCAGTTTGAGGATTCTAGAGGACATGATGTAGAGACCCAGAATATCATAGGTCATTCTCCCTATCCGCATGAGAGGTTTTATTCTTCGAGGAGTTCAAAGAGAGTTACTTCAGACCAGCTATTGAGAGTTAGCTCCTGATCTAGATTAAGGGTTCGTAGAGGCCCTTTTGTTTATGCTCCATAAGGGAGTACGAATTGTTCTGTTAGAGCATCGCTTCAACCAGCATGTGAGCATTGTGGAAGACATCACCTTGGAGTGTGCTTCTTACTTCAGAGGGTTTGCTATAGGTGCCGAGCACCGGGACATATGGCAGAGGACTGCCCAGTTGTGGATGAGGATATATCAGTTTAGTCTTAGAGGTGGGCTACTTCCTGTTACAATCAGAGTTTTGCTAGAGGTGGAGCTAAGGCACCGTTAGGTTATCGAGCGTGAGGCATTGCTAGGCAGTCTGCTGCTCAGGTTAGAGATGACAATGTTGCAACCGAGGATGTGTTAGGTAATTAAGTTTTGTGTAGGTTTCAGCTGTTGCGTTGGCCATTTAGCTCTTCGGTTGTGTAGTAGACGATTCTTGTGATGTGTATCGTGGTAAATCTTGGGTTTGTTGTTGCTTTAGATGGAAATTAGAGTTGCATCCTTGGTTAGGTAAGTTTTTACCGTAGAATGTTGTGGAGAATGCATGTGTTATGAAGTTTTAGTTTGCTTGAGTCTAGTTATTAGTGTTGGTTGTGTAGAATCTTAACCTCTCTAAGGTGGACGTTGTGTTCCGTAGTTCTAGCTCAAGGAAAGTTCTATAGGATGCAAGGTATTCTTAGCTTACGTTGTGAAAGCGAAAGTTGAGAGTTTCTAGTCTTAGTGTTGTGGGTGTTTTGAGGGTATGAAGGTACCCTTGGTGAATGAGCGATCTTACCGGTTGATTGTGGTTTAGAACCGCGATTAAAGATGAGGTTGAGTTCGTTGTTAGTGTCTATCGCTTCGTGGTATGGTACTTAACGAACTCTTTGCTGGAGGCACACTTGTGCAAGCGGCCAATTGGGCGTCGTTGCCAAGTGCTTCGCTGAGATCATGTCTGCGTGTGGATAGCTTGTATGGTAGGTTTAGTTGTGTTGAGCCGTAGTGCAATAGTGGAAGACTGCTACCAGTTTCGTGAGATCGGTGACCTTGTTTTAGCCATAGAATATGGGAGCTTTGTGTATGGTTTGTCAAAGTAAAGATATCGTGGAGAAAGGTAAATGAGGGTTGTGATGTCCATGGTTGAGGTATTAAGGGCGAATCGTGAAGATAGTTGCTTGGCTTATGCACCTGTTGAGCTAGATATTGTGGGGTTAGAGGATTGGCCAATTGAGTTTGACCAGAGTTGTTATCGGTTAAGGCAAACAGTGTGGAAGTTATCAGAGTGGCACAACGAAAATGTGGATCAATAGTTGTGTTGAGGGTAACCGGATGGTTGCTTTGCAAAGAAATGTTGTTAGACGGACCAGTTGGCGATCCTTGAGGGCAGTTAGATGGCTTTCCACATTTGATGGTTGAGACCGATGCAAGGGTTAGAAAAAAGGTGTTTAGACCTTCACAAGTAGAATGGCTAACTTTTGGGTTGCTTGTGTGAGTTCCTAAGTGACGGTGGTTATTTCTCGGAACCAAGTAGTTGGGATTGAGGGTGGTTGTTGGCCCTGATGAAAATAGTTGGATAAAGCGAAGTTTGAATCTCGTCTTGGTGGTCTAAGTCTAGGGAAAAGAGCTGTTGGATTCAAAGTAAATTGATGATAATGATCGGTTGATTAGGGTTTTGCTTGTCCTTTAATGGTTTGACCAGGATATGGTTGTTAGGCGTGATGCGTTCCTGACAATGGTTTGTGGAAGTGGTGCATTGTTGGTGTTCTTGTTTGAATGGTGGTGGTTAGATCTATTTTGGTTACATCTCTCTTTCATCCATCTAAATTTCGAGGATTTGAGGAATGGGAGTAATTTGGTAAAAGCCATATTTGGAAGACAAAGGGTCAAATGATGGATGCCTTAATTTTCTCTTACCTCCATGGTTGTTAAGGGGTTTTGGGCATGATGGGTGATATCACCTTGCCCCCATCTTCATGCTATCTTTTTTTTCCTTCCTCTATCATGGTGAGTGTTTGAGTTTGGAGAAATCTTGGATGTTTGAGTGGGAATCTCAAATTATGGCTCGAGGAGAAGTTGTTCAGCACCCAAAGATCTATCTTTCAAGAGAAATATCTTCAGCGTTGGTGGAAGTTGGGTTTGAAGCTTGGAACAAGGAAAAAGAGGTGGAAGAAGCTTGGTTGCTAGCTCAATTCGTGAATCTTTGCTTGAGGTCAATACATCTATGACTCATTCATTTCATGAGCCTCATAAGATGATTGCTTTGAACGGTTTATAGTTTTGGGTTGTATAGTTGATGTTTTAGAAGCTTAACCCCCCATAAATGGCAAATCAAAGTTGAGATGTTGATAATGCGTAAAAGTGATAGAAAACCACCTATTATACTCTAAATAACTTGTAGGAAAAATTTGAGACTTAACTATGAAAGTTAAGGGTATGAGTGAGGAAATTCAGAGTTCTAGGTTTAGAAATCTGAGCTCACGTACCGATATGGGGAGGTAGCGTATCGATACTCTTTTGTATTAAGGGAGCCGATTTATGAGGGGTGTACCGATACACCTTCTCGTGTATCGGTACCCATTGCTTGATTATAATTGCAGTAGCGCTTGGGCGTACCGGTACGCTAAGGCCGTATTGGTACCCACTATTACATTGCCTAAGATAGGCTTAGCGTATCGGTACGTAAGGTAGGGGAACCGGTACGGGTTGGGATCGGTACGGGGCGATCTGAGTGTCGATGCTGGGTATTGATACGAGGAAGAACGTATCAGTACAGCTTGTTATTCAGTTCATTAAAACCTGAGTTGAGTATCGGTACTCGAGGAAGAGTATCGATACCTGGTGAGGCGTACCGATACCCATGTAGGAGTATCGGTACTCGCAGAGTAATCTACCCAAGAATTTTGAGATTGTGTTCAAGGGCTCTATAATTTATGGTAAAGGGGCCGGTGGGTCCCTAAAGGTATAAAACAAACTCTAAAACTGTGAAATCGAGGTTAGTAACCCGTGTGTGGATTAATGGCTAATGGCTTGGTAATAGTTGGGTAAGTTGCTTGGACTAGTAATCCATAGGGATCCGTGGTGGATCAGTTAATGCTACGTGGTAGCTTGGGGTCCTTACTGTGTGCTGAAAGGACGCCCATATAGGCTGGTTGCCGTGAGTAATAAGATAATCTAACGAGAAAGGCGTAAAAGAATCCTAAAGACATTAATTATTGTAACAAACGAGCTATGCCTTGGGGAATTGGTAATGGTTGGCTGGATGCCTTTTATCTCTCTCGGTGGATATATTGATACTTGGGGGAGCATGTGTTAACGTATGTGTCTTTGTTAGGAATCTAGGTGTCCTAGAGTCAGTGTAAGAGCACTTAAATAAGAGGATGGTACTCCAGGCTATGTGATAGAGTACATTTGACGTATCCACGGGCTACATGATATGGATGCGGTTCGAAACCTATCATTGGGCTATGTGATTAGGATATGGAATACAACTCAGGGGCTATGTGAGCTCGAGTAACTCGAAGGGCTATGTGAGCTCGAGTAACTTGATTGGCTATGTGACCTCAGGAAAAAATTGCTTGTGGCTATTGTGATCCAAGTATGTCTAGGACATATCTGTGGCTATAGTGATCCGAATATGATCATAGCCCGATGGCTATGTGATCACGGGTAACCCGACAACTTTGTGAGCACAGAAAAAATAGTAGGGCTTCGTTGGCCATTAGGGAATCTATGTTATTTACGTTGTTGTATAGATAATAGATGTTGGCTAATTATACCCTTGGGGCTATGTGATCCTTAGGCTCTTATGTGATCGTAAGGGTAACTCGATGAGTAGGGTTTGTAACCTACTATGATCAAGGTACGGGACGTAACTCGATGGACGGTGTGTGGCCACAGTGGTAGCTTGGCTTGTAACTTTTTACATAATAGTAGTATCTTGAGACAGTGATCCCAGCTAGGATAGGCTAGAAGATGATCCTTAGATGTTGAGAAGCCTATTTGTGCACTCTTAATTATATTATCATGCATGCTTGTTTTATGATATACATGAATTGCGGTAGAGTAGAAATATACCACTGAGCTTTGTTAGCTCAGCGTGCGAAATTGTGGTTTCTTTCATGCGTAGGTTAACAGGTTACTTTTTGAGGAGCACATCGAGGAGGATTCCCAGCATCGAGCCAGTTTTAGAGTACAGTACTTGATATTTGTTTGGACTGATTGTATTCACAGGACCTTACCACAGTCGAGTCTGTATTTTATTTTGATTTAATGTTATTTGGTCAAACGGTGTATTTTATTTGGATTTCATATTTTGTAAACCCTTTAATCTCTTTATCTACGTGGATTTTATAGAAATGGATCATTTTGGGAATTGCCAACTTATGGTTTTAAATGAGAAATTTTGATGGGTCAGTTTTGGATGACCCAAATGTGATGTTCTAGATCCGGGATGGGATCGGGTATTACATTTAGTGGTATCAGAGCTTAGGTTTAGTCGGTTTTAGAAAACCCCGAGGTGTCATAGAGGTCGTGGTAAGGTGTCTAGTGAATACAAGTCCCTAAATTTAAGTGCACTTTATAAGATTGGGAATCTTGATGTGTCACCTTGTTTGTTGTGTTTCAAAAAAGGGTTGATGGAAGGTGGAACCAGTAGTGGAGTGGCGGGTCACTTTCGTGACCTTACCTCTGTCGTCTTGCGTGTGGTGCAAGCTATTTCGAGGCAAAACAGTGATGGAAATGGATCGTTTTAAGAATTTCCAACTTGTGGTTTTAAATGAGAAATTTTGATGGGTCGGTTTTGGGTGACCCGAAAGTGATGCTCCTGATCCGGGACGGGATCGGGGTGTTACAAAAGCATGGTTGTTGCTTTGGAAAAATGGTTTGGATAATTCTTGTTAAAAACAGTGAGGTAAATGCTAAATGGTTAATTATATTGGCAAGTGATTTGGTTTTAAAATTGTTGTCGGATATAGTTGGTCGGCTATAGGATTGAGTGCACTATAATAAGTTACCTTGGATGTTGAGGGGTTTAGATCCGTGTACCGAAAACTCCATCCGAGTACCCTAACGGTAGATGGGTTAAATAGTACCGTAGACTCCCATTAGTGGATTAAGCGTCTAACCGATGATTGGGGTTGGTGTCCCCGTGGGTTGAAAAGTATACCCGATTGGTAATGTACCGCGATTGTTATTGTATCACTATTCCGGTTGAGATGGCTTGAAGTGTTGGTTGAACACTTGTTGAATCCGTGTATCCGATGAACTCTTTTGTTAATGGACTCGTTTAATGATCACTTGTAAGCCAATATAATTGTTGACGTATCATTGGAAAGTTTATGTTGTATAATGTGATTTATACATGTTTACTCTTTAAGCTTTGTATATGGTTGTTATGCATGGGAAGGCTTAAATTGAGGTTGAGCAATGGGACTTGCTATTGGTTTATGATACATGTTGCATATGGTTTAATATGCTGGCATTAAAGATGTTAAGTGCATGGTGATGATATTTTAAATGTTGTTGAAACACGATTTTGAAGTGGGATTTCAGTGAGTTGTTAAGAAACGATTTTAAATGTATTTATGGTGTTTTCTTTGTGAGCACTTCTCACTAAGCCTTGTGTGCTTACGCTCTTATTTTCCATCAATGCAGAGAATTGAGAGCTTTGAAGGCAGCAAGGAGCAAGGGATCCTAGCAAGACTTGTTTACCAAAGTATGTTTAGATTAGACTATAAGTAATAAGGGCAATGGAGTACTCGTTTTGGTTTTGGGAGATGATTTGATAAACTCTCTGTTTGAGCAAGTTTGAATGGTTGCTCTTAAGTTGTAAATGGCCTATATGGTTTGTTTTTGGTGATGGTTTGGAGTTTCATGTTTTACTTGAATGGTTTTCTAGGTTGCATGCTTATAGATTTACGTTTGATGCAAAATGCCATAAATTGATGTTGAAACTGTGTTGCTATGCTGTGTTTGGTTTCCTAATTATGTTGGATGTATGTTAGAAGCATGTTAGGGAGTTTTGGATAGGCTAAGAGTTTGTTAAACCAGCTAAATGTGACATTATAGGCCTAGGTGTACCGATACGCGGGGGACCGTATCGGTACGGCTAGGCAAAATCAAGCATGGCGTTTCGATAAGGGCTTGGGTGTACCGGTACAAATTTTCTTTACTAGAATCTGTTTTTTGGGACAAAACCCGCGTACCGAAACCCTAGCATACCGTTTCATATGGGTGTCAAGTAAATACGTACTACGAGCTAGGCGTACCGAAACGAGTTGCAGTATATCGAAACAGAGCTGGCTTGTGTAAGGCACCGTATCGACACAGTGGCACACGTATCGGTACGGTTGTCTGTTATTTCAGTTAATGCCATGAAGTGAAGTTATGTTTTCTTGCGTTTTAGTTCCTGAATGTTGTGGATGCAATTAAATGGGTTTGGACAATCGAATCGAGCCATTTTTCGACATGAGAATATGAAAACTGCTTAATTAAAGGTTGGTAGCCTAAAAATATGCTAAGTCCCTGTAGTTTGATCAAATTGCAATTTTGTCCCTAAATTGCAATTGTACCAATTGGATGTCAAATCGATGCCCGATTGAGTTGAGTTTTCACCTGATGTCAATATGAACATGTAGGGATTTAAATATGCATCTAGACAAGATAAAAAGAAAAAATGGATGCGTTTTGGGTTGTATCTTTGCGGTTTACTTCAGTAAACCTAATGTAGCTCGCTCGGTTCGGTCTTGCGACTAGGCCGGGTCGAGGGGTTACATTAATGTTGAACTTGTATTCGTTAAGTTCGACTAAGGCATAACATAGAACATCCAAGATAGACGATACGCTCGTAAAGACTCAGGCAAATTCAAATCTATTTCTGTTCAAGGTATCATCATCGATCTTGATGACTTTGCCCTATTTGCGAACAATGGATTCAATCACAGTGGCGTGCCACGCAAACAATGACAATCCTTCAATATTTATCCATATTTTCACATTATTCTTGGAGAAGAAACTATCAACAGTGTCCAGCTCCTCAAACCACGATTCTGTGAGAGATTGTTTGAAATCCCATAAGATCTGGACCTGTTCAAACTCCATGCATTAGATTATAACGTAAAAACCATACCAAGTGCTAACTTTCACGTTAAACCTATCCGATCACATCGCTTCCTGAACGAAATCTGCGTTGTACATCTCTTTTACCCCAACAAAAACTCTGCCTGAGCCACTCCGATTCCGAGGGGAAGAATGGAATCTGTAGAGTAATATCGGCCTTCTTACTTTCTGCTACATCCTGCCTCCTTGTCTTGATTCTGGTTTCATTGTCAGACCTTTTTGGAGGGGGCGTTCAATAGCGCATCCTTGAAAGATCTTCCGGTTCTGATTCTCGCATGTTTGTAGTAGACAGGCGCCCGTACGGTCTGAGATTTTTGGTTTGGATATTGATGATTAAAACCACTCCAAGCAGGCCTTGTAAGCTATTTTTCTAGAAAAAACTTTTATGCTAAATCCATCCATTCTTCGGTTGTTCCCTCTTTTCGCAGCCCTAACTATTTTCTCCCGTCGAACGAATCTAACGAAGGTGAAGGTATGTCTGCTATTAACTCTCTTCACATTGTGATAGGCAATGTAGGTATCAAGAACCTTCCCATACTCAGAAAACGCGTCTTTAAGTGTTGCTCTATGAATTCTCTTGCTAACGAAGTTCACAAAAACTGAAAATCCTGTATCTGCGACCTTGTGCTGAAGCCTGAAACGAATCCTCTATCATCCTTCTTCTCCACTCCGGCAGCTCTGTGTGACTTTTCCTCTCCCATTATCTTAAAAGCCCTAGAATTCCTCTTTAGCCTAAAATTGACATCAACCTTAGCAATTAACTTATTTTACATCAACCTTTTAAAATAAGTTAAATCGCTACTTTTAAATAGAAATAATAAATATAATGTTAAAATTTTAATACTGTTGACATAAAATCCCACATGACAATCTATGTATACTTCATGAAGTTTTATGAATTTTTATATTTTATAGTTATTAAATATTTTTATAACCTAATTTTTATTTCTTGTGAAATATAAGATAAATAGTTATATGTTAGCATGAAGTACATGTGGACTATCACGTAAATTGCCACTTTAAAATCGTTAAAAATTCAAGACGTTTTTAGAAAGTCATGGTGTAACTGAATTTAGGTGTAATTAGTATATTTTACACACTTGTAGTGTGTTTTGTGAACCATTATAATTTATAAATCCCGCTAAATAGAGTGTAATTGATGTCCTCCATTTACATATTGTTCAATTTTTTAAGAAATAAGTGAAAATCGGAGAAATTACACGGTTAATTACTCTTATTTTTTATAAATATTTTATTATACTACAGAAAAAGGTCATGTAAACTTCTTCAGGTTATATTCTACCACTCTTTTTCTTCTTCTTCTACTTCTTCTTCTTCTTATTATTATCTTTCTCCTCCTCTTCCTCTCTTAGGGTTAAATATTGATATACAAACTATGTAAAAGAAATTATTCAACACTTCCTATTTAAATATCATTTTTGGTTGATTGATTTGAAAATAAAAATATAAATCAATTATATAAGCACGTTGAAATTATATTATTATCTCGGCATAAAGCCAAAAATAGCCCCCAACGTTTGACTTGTTGGTCATTTTAACCTCATTCTTTTATTTTTTTTTGGTACAGATCAACCTTTAACGTTTCATTTTCATTTAAAGTTCACCCCAGATTGATAGAAACTGTCAATCAACTAACGGTCAACGCCCTTCAATGATGTGGCATGTCTGCATGGAAGGACTTGCTGGCGTGGCGATGCCACATGTATGGAGATGTTGACATGGCACTTTGCTAACGTGGATTCCTGACTTTTTAAAAAATAATTATTTTTAATAAATTTTAACCAATCAAATGATGACGCATGGCTCATCTGATTGGTTAAACCTTAATAAAATATAATTACTTTTTTTTAAAAAAAATTGAGATGTCACTCCACCAAAGTGCCACGTCAACATCTCTATACATGTAGCATTGCTACGTTAGCAAGTCATGCCATACATACATGCCATCTCATCGAAGGGTGTTGATCGTTAGTTGACTGACAATATCTATTCATCAATAGTAAATTTTGAACGAAAATAAAACGATAAGGATTAGTCTGCACAGAAAAAATGGAGGCTAAAGTGACCAAAAAGTATCAAATGAGTCATTATTTGGAAAATCAAGAAATATATTTTAAGAAAATTTTAAGTATTTATTTAATTATGATATTTTAATAAAAATTAATTTAATTCACAATTCAAATCAATAACTTAATTTTTAATAATATTAGAGGATCTATTTTATGAACCAATAGTATTTCACTCATGATAGATGGACGATCATGTTTAAAGCGGGGTCCACTGCACTTGGGGATTAGGTTGAAACTTTTGGATCTTTACCCACAAATTTGAAAAAGAAAAAAAAGCATCTTAAATTTGTGGAAATATATTAGAGGGGGACAAGATTGACAAACCAACCCACGGTTTTTGCTTTTAGCCCACGGTAATACGGCTCAAAACTCTTCATATTTTCTTTTCTAATATTTTAGAAAAATACATTTAATTGTTGTTTGATAAATTTAAAAAATAAATGATGAAAATTAAAGTGTTTAACTTCTAATAATGATTTAAGTTTTAAATTTATATTATAATGATAATTTGTATTTTCAAAAAAAAATCAAGTATTTAACTTTTAATGATGAATTTTTAAGTGTTAAATTTATATTATAAAAATAATTAGTACTAATTTATAGGGTTGCTCATAAAAAACCTGAACTGATATATCGTACAAAAAATCTGAAAAAATCAGACTAAATGGAAGACAATCAGTTTAGGAAAATTTGACCAAAACGCAACGATAATCGTATCGATAAAATTATCGGTTAAACGAGACGATTATAATTATGATTTTAGGTGAAATGGTTAATCAAAATTGATAAAAATTAAAAATTAATTTTAGTGATATTGATTATTAGATCATCTAATTAACCCAAAAGAAAAAGTGAAGGGAACTCTAATTTTAGGGTTTAGCTAACTCACCAAAACTCTCCCTCAATTTCTCCTCGACTCCATCTTAGGCTTTCACTCTCGCTTACCTTTGTAAGTGTAGTAGATAAATGAAGCTCCAAATTTGACTCTTCATCTATTTACTAGTTCTAAATCTAACTTTTCCTCTCCGTCTCTTATTTTATTAGATCTTCCACAGGCTAAAAGCAACCTTCGCCATCGTCCTAAAATGCTAACAAAGATTCTAACCATACTGGGTCATACCTTTCTACTAAACCTGACTTCCCACTTAAGAAGTACTTGATTCCCGTGCGAGATTTGAGAATAAGTGTATCCCACTATAAAACAATCTTTGTTCTATTTGAGCTTTCCAAAGCCAATCTTACCCTGTTACTGTGCTTGAAAAAAGTGTCGCAATCAAAGCCTGAAAACTGACTTAGACTGTGTTTTTGGTTGATGTTGCAGTGGGCAACGCCGTTCACCAGCAACAACAACCCCAAACAACCTTCGTTTAGCTCCAAACGACCGTTCATCAGTTGATTTTTTCGCTTAAACCGGCGTTTTCAGACAGCTAAAAAATTTGACTTCTGTAAATGGGCGTTTGCCCCTCAAACCCAGGTATTCGAACTTCAAAGGCAAACAAAGTCTTAGGCTCTCCAAATCTAACTGAAGGAAGAGGAATGATTACTCAAACGACCAACGGGTGAGCTCTTATATTTCTTTCAATTCTCTTTTTATAATTTTAATTTGACACGGATAATTTCTCTTAATTTCACTAATCTAATTTTCTAGTTTTACATGTTTTTATAATTTTACAAATGGAGTCTAGCATGAGAAATCATGATACAATTAATGTGAATCTAATGTGTTTATCTTATGACGGTTCTGATTCACTTGATAGTGTCTACATTTAAGAAAATGATAAAAAAATTTGAAAAACTTCCTCCGAAAATGAGTGAGAAAGCCACTGAAAAATGATGTAAACTCTATTATAAGTGATTCTACACTAATTAGGAGTAAAAGAAAATCACCTTATTGGCCTCATTATAAAAAAACTAAAAATTCTAGTGTTGTTAAGTGTATATATTGTTTCGTGTATATTGCAACTAGCTCTACAAATGGCACTAGTGATATAAAAAATCATACATTAAGGTGGAAAAAGTTCCTTGTTAACTTGGATAAAAAAACTTCTTGATTTTGAGTGTAAACAAATTATTAATGATGATGGGACTGTTTAAAATATTAAATTTTCAAACTTGTAGGTGTTTGATAATAAATTTGCTGGGAAAAATATTTTTAGAATGATTATTTTAGTTGAATTGTCTTTTAGACATATAGAACGTGAAGGTTTCTCTCAATTTTGTAAACTATGAATCCTTACTTACCATTTCAGTGTAACCCCTAGACCCGCTTACACGTTACACCTAATTTTAGGAGGTCACATTTTGGTCACAAGAATGGCCCACATTAAAAATCCTCATAGATAAAAATATTTTTCTTCTAATACAATTAAATCTCATAAAGATTAAATTCACTTATGATGTCATTTTAGAAAATCATTATGCATAGAACAGTAATTCAAAAAACAGATTTCAAACTCAAACTTAAAATAAGACACAACGTACATGCCATCTAACTATACCAGCACCATACTCCGCAAGCAACGTCGAGGGAACTTCAAACACTGTTGTCGATCACTGAACCATGATCAAACTCTTTTAACATGCAATGGTAAAAACAACGTGAGCTTCAAAAAGCTCAGTAATATGGAATTACTAGGAAATGCTTTAGGCAACATGCAAATATAAGAAAAGCGTAAAGCTGTCATGATGTTCTGGTAACAATAGACTCTAAACACGATTCAATATTCCAGTGAAGCGGTATATCAGAAGGTGACAGAGTTATTCTTTATTCGATCGCATGAGTATCAGACGATAAGCCTATAGCCCGAAGATTTAGAAGAGATATAGATTACAAAAGTTGAATCGAGGAGTTTAGTGTGTTTCATTAAGCGCGGATTAGAAGCATACTGAGAGTTGCAGACTTTGGTAAACTAATTCAGTAGGGTAGATTTCAGAAGGAGACCAAAAGTTTTATTTTAATTACCTAACTACCTCTAAGTCAAAAAGTTTGTCTTACGCCGTGCCCATGCCTTATTTTGTGAGTGTTACTGGTTTTGCGTGAAAGATTTCCTAATGACGCCAAAATAGTGTTAAAACTCGGCTTTTACATATAAAACGTCGTTAAGGCCCAAAAACACCTGCAAAACCAAATAGGAACGAACTAACGGCTTTAAGATAGATTAATGTGCTAAAACATAGGATTTAATAAATGAAAAACATGCAAATTAATGACTTATCATACACCCCCACACTTAGATTGTGCTTGTCCCAAGCATATTGAAATTCTAGAACTAGGGTCCATTTGGTAACGAAGAAATGATAAGAGAAGTAATAAATCATGATTTGCAAATTAGCACAAGCAAATAATATCCCAATTAATTATCACGAAGTCAAGATGGAATAAAATCAAACACCTTTTCAAAAGATTCGCTCAATATCGCTCAAAGTGTTAAGGGTCAACAACACTCAAGTCAAAGCATGAAAAGATACTTGCCACAGGCTTGCAAATATATCACATCTTAACCACTAGTTGGATTGAATTACAAGATCAAAAGGTCTTTGAATTTGGTTGTAACGAGGTTTAGGACAATGTGTGATGAGAAAGACTTTTAGGCTTTTTGAATCGAAGAACTTCGTACTTTTTTTGTATCAAGCTTTTGAACAAATTTAATTTTTGGGAGAAACAAGGATCAATCTTTTTCACACTTCTTGTCTTTTCTTTTGAATTTTCTTTTTGAACAAACAAGACAATTTTCTTTTTGATTTATGCTCCTTGTTTTTCAAGATTTTCTCCATTTTCTTTTTCTTTTGCTTGATTTTTCTTATTTTTTAGTAAGAAAAGTATGTAGTTCTTCAATTTTGGGTGCAAATTGGGGAAATCAACAAAAAGGAATTAGGCTTGTAGTGTGGTTAATTTCCAAACAAAAGGCTTATGCTCAAAAGTGGTTCTCTAATGCTCATATTTACCAAGGTAGGCTTTTTGGCTCAAGGTTCATACTTAGGTGCCTTAATCATCTCAAGTAATTTGATCCTATGTGGTCTCAACGTGCATAATATCGCAAGTTCTAGAAGTAATCTAATCATGCTTGACAATCACTCAAGAAAGAAAAATATAAAGCACAAAGATATATGCTTGTTAAGGCTCAAGTCTTACAAAGTGGTTTGTTGTGTCCAATTTTTATCCATCCGGCTATCAAATCAATTAATATGAGAAACGATTTGCAAGTCTAACAATATCTTATCAATCCTATTTTACTTCCCATATCAATCTCATATTTACCTAGGGATCCGATTTTCTCAAAAAATTTCATATGTTAAGTTCAAGAAAAATTTTCATGTGAAAGTGATACTCAAAGTCATCAAGAGGCATGCAATTTCACATAATTAAATCCCATGGTTCTAGCACAAATTCAGCACATCAAATTAATCCCCCACACTTAAACCTAACATTGTCGTCAATGTTCCCTAACCTACATGTAGAAAATAAAAGTATTCAAATAAAAAGTTAAGGAGAAGAGTACTCCCTCATGCGACATGCATCGGTTTAGGGGGTGTGGAGGGTCGAACTCCACGTGCTCGAAGAATACCCTTTGGTTCGCCTCTACTCGTTGCATCCGATATTCCAAGCGAGCTAGACATTGCTCGGCGGTGATGGCTTGCAAAGAGGAGGCTTCCTCCGTGGTTCTATAAGGTGACTTCATGACAAAGTTCCCCTTTGCATCCTTATCGAGCATCTTCATTGTTTGTAAGCAATTGATGACGACTGGTTCTATTTGTCTCATTACCTGTACGTTAGTATTTGCGGCAAGCAAGCCGTCTTTGAAAGCTAAATGACAAATATAAAAACCAAGGATCAAGGGCTTACTTTTTTTATTTTCTACGATAGTAAGTTGTTGCGCAAACCAATAGCCGAGGTTTACTTTTCTCCCCTTTACCATACACCAAAGGAAGAAAAATTCGGCTTTGTTTAATATGCTTGCCGAGTTCACTCTACTAGAGAATGAATATGTTAGGAATCGATGTATGTATTTTAGCGCCATATTTTTGAGTTCATGATCTTTCGAGTGGCTTGGGTTATACCCCGAGGTGCTCATCGACCATTCTTGGAAGAGGATTGCGGGCTCAAAATCTGTACTATAGTCACACAAGCTCGATACATAGTCATTAGATAGTGCATAGTCGTTAGAAATAAATCCCATGGCAAGATTAAATTCTGTAATGGATAAGGAAAATTGTTTGTTCATCAATCGAAATTTAATAACATTAGGAGCATTTAAATTAACACACCCTTCATCCTTAAACTCAGAGGTAGCATAAAATTACCATAACAATTCGGCATAAATTGAAAAGGTAATAGTCATGTAGTTCATCCAACCAATTGCATGAAAGTAATTTCTTACCTTGTGTTTCGATGACGTGAATGTAAGGTTGTCGACATGGGCAGCATTGATTGGAGGGGGCTGCGTGCGACGGCGGTTGCGAGTGCGAGAGGAGGAGGCGCGAACCAGCGGTTGCTCGAGCTGCTCTTCGACAGGCGACGACTGTTCGAGGTATCTTCCTACATCCCTCCTTGGTTGACTCTTTGTTCTTGGCATGCTTGAATGATTTCTTGGTGAGATTTCCTTTGGTGTTTGGAAGATCTTTAAGAAAAGAGAAAAATAAATCATTTTTCTTGTAGAACAAGAACAAGGGTGAATTTATGAAAGAAGATAGTAGATGAAAAGTGAATAGGTTATATCTCTTTATAAAGAATCTCAAATTCTTGGAAAATAAGCAAGGTGAAAGATGGAAAGTTTTGATTGGATTGAAAGACTTAAAGACGATATACTTTTAAATTAAAGCAAACCTTTCCCTCATTCTTTCTAAATTTCCGGCACCTATATTTTATGAGTTTTCCATAATCCTTGGAACTGTCTTTAAAATTCCAATTCGATTCGATTACCCAATATTCACTTTCTACGATTTTTCCACTTTCCAACTATTGGGTAAAATCTGAAATTCTCATAATTCTGATCTCCATATGTAAATATTTTTAACATACAAAATATTCCATAATTTTGTAAAAATTAAAATCTTGAAATTTTGGCTCGATCCAATATACTGATAATTTACCCGAAATCTTTAACGAATAAATTTCTCATAATAATCCTTGATCAGATATCCATAAAAAATTTCAACTCGAACTAATTCTCCTTTTTATCAGTCTCAACTATTGACATGAGACCTTCCCATAAGGTCACCCATCCTAATGCTACTCTGCTCTGAGCACGCTTAATAATTTTTATTTCGATCCAAATATCTGAAAATTTTCTCGAACTTTAACGCTTTATAGCTCTTACTACAAACTTCGTATCAAAAATCTGTGTATCACGAAAATGCCACTCTTGGGGATGAACTATTCATTTAAGGGACCAAATACATAACTTTTTAAAATTACAATTTAGTCCTTGAACTTTTTTAATTTTACACTTTGGCACCAAACTTTTCAAATTATACATTTTGGTCACTAATCTAAATTTTGAGGTATTACACTCGAATTATCTCAAATCCATGAGCCTCTATGGGTAACACTTTATTCCTTGAATTATCATATGCATCAGTGATCGTTTCCTCAATCAATAAATTAGCAAAACGGGAACCCATGCTTTGCACGCTAAGAGCGCCAGTGAAAGTCTCAGCAGAAACATGAGCTTAGTCCATCGACGACGATCCGCAACGACCATCCAAGGACCATATAAATCTTGTCCATCTTCAGCAACTAATTTTTGTTGCAACTGTTGCGGGCTACAGTATGGATACATCCATAAGCGAGGAAGAAGATCCACAGTTCTCTTTCGAATATCCATACATTCCACATGAATAACAGATTTGGTGCAAACCCTCATATTCTATCTTCCGCACAAAGTTATAGATCCCAATACAAGGTTTAAGGGGTTTATTCATATCAACCATAATGACCAAACAAGCAAACTTTTCTCTCTCACTAGCCTGAGTATTATAATCCACCTTAATAACCTTGCCCATAACTTGAGCAATAAGTCAAAACAAAGCCTTATAGTAATAGCGATATGGTAAACCCGATAATTTTACCCAAACAACCATATAGGAGGGGTACTTTTTCGAGGTCGAGAAAGATCGACTCTATGGTTGGACGGTCAGGTAGTTCCCGTATATAGTCCATGGTCCGTCAGTCAAGACATCAACATAGTCTCGCTCATCTTCAAATCGTATCAAGTAATAGTTGTTTTCAGGATCGATCAACTGGAGATCCCCCTCGATTTACACATGCCATAAACCCTATCCAACAATGCCTTGCAACCAATAGACCTTCCCAGAAGTTGGACTATTAACGTATTCCTCATGCTCCTATCAATTTGATCATGGACACGATTCGAGAACTTGATCGGCAGGAACATACCCGACTCTTCGATGATACAATCTTCATCCAAAAACAATCACCTCCTCATTCTCCAAATCACTACCATACCCAACCTTACCACTCTTCGGTCTAGACTTTGAAGCTATGGAAGCAAAGTATTCTTTACCCATATTGATCGAGTTCTCCTTCAGTCCCGCATCGCCCTGCTTGGGGCCATCAAGCACAGCGTTTGATTCTATCCTCACCACCTTAGTGTTCACATTAGGGTTATCAACCCGAGTTTCCTCGTTGCAAACCTTCTTCGCCACCTGTTGATCTTCAAGGGACGACGGGGAACCAGGTCGTTCTAGCACCGGTGGTAAGCCCACATCTGATGTAATCTCCGGCGGCCGTCCGCTAAGGATGCCTTGATGATCCAAACCTACGTTCCTCATAATGCTAGGATTTTCTACCATATTAGGGTTTCTCTAAATCTACAAATTATTATTTTTGATATATCAAAATATTATTTTAAACTTCAAAGTAATGTTGCTTTAGTGATAGATATATTTCTTATTTTTACCACTTCTTTATAATCTTAACGATTATTATTATTTTTAATTACAAAATATATTATCTAAACTCGAAATAAATTTTAAATCGAAGGTAATTGCGTTGAAGCGCACTGAACACAACAATCTATTTTATGTTTCAATAACCGGTGTTCACAACTACCACTATTTTAAGGGCAAATTACATCAAATATTATTTGACTTTGGAGAAGATTTTAACTATCTAAATGATATCAATTAAGCCACATGTAAATGATGTCATGCGTCACCATCTGATTGAAGATGAAAGCTTTATTGAATCCAGAGGCTCACATCAAAATTGAACTCCAGTGGAGTGAGTAAGGTAGAGGAACTCTAACCACTAAGTTGAGACCTTCTCTTGGTAAATATTTACAATAGTTTTTTTTTTACGAAAGGTTATCTTTATGTGAAAATTAATTAAAGTAAAAAAATGGAGTTGAGGGAGATTCAAACTCAAGTCCACTAAATGTGATATGAAGGCATTACCATGGAGACAAATTCAATACATGATATAAATTGCTAGTATATATTATATATATATATTTAAATTATAGTTAATAAATTATTAATATAATAATATATAAGATTATATTTTATTTTAATAATATATAATAAATTATTAATATATTTAATAATATTTATTATTTTCATAAAAATAATATTTAATATTCAAACTTATATATTATTATATTAGTATTTTTATTAACTGTTGTTTAATCTATATATTGCAATTTATACCAAGTATTAGATTTGTCTCAATGGTAATGACTTTTCATCTGGACCTAGTGGATTTGAGGTCAAATTCCCCCGATCTTTTTTTTTTTTTTTACTTTCTTTAGTTTTCACCAGAAGATAACTTTTACTAAAAACTGTTATAAACCTCTAAGCAAAAGAAAAGAACCTGACTCAATAGTTGGAGTTGCTCCACCCTCCCCCACTCAACCCGAGTTTGGCTTCTGTTTGAGCTAACTTTGGATTCAGTTTTTTATCATTTGATTGGATTCTTAAATTTATTGAATTAAATTAAAATTAAGATTAAATGTATAATTATACAAATTTTTTTAACTGTCACAAATGGTTTGATTGGTAAAACTAAAAAAAAATTAGTGTTCAAAATAGAATTTCTCCATAATTAAGTGACTATAGAGATAGTTTATATGATGCTATTATTTCTCACTGAATTTTGTTCTTAACAACCATCCAAATTAAATTAAACGGAAGGTAGCTTTCAAGAAACTGCCGGCTTGAAAAAGATAATAAACAAGGAGAATGGTTATGAGCTGGTAGAGAGAACCCTAACAAAATCCCTGGCTGATGTTTACAAGTAATTAGCAGGAGTCCAACAATGGAAAATTGGATTTTAATGAGCAAAAAAATCAATCCTACCCAAGAAGAAAGGGTTAAAGCACAACCACAAGTAACAATGATGTAGAATATTTTATTTTTTTATGCTTAAAAAAATAAACATTTGGAGAGTTTGGAGGGAAATTGATAGATTCCCACACACACAATGACACATTTATATTCATTTCAACGTCAAATTCGGGCACCTACCATCCAATTCCCAATTGGCCTGTGCTTGTTGTTCTATAAATGTGACCACTCACGCATCCAATTTTTGTGGAATATGAAAATATGTTTTATTTTTATTATCTAATTTCATATCTTTTTTGGAATCCAATAAGTGACTCCAGCAAAAAGAGAATAATGTTCATGATAAAAGACTCGGGTTCGAGCATCTCTGTGTACAAGGTGTGTCTAAATATTTAAAAGTCGTTAAAATATTATTAATTTTTTTATTTTTTAAAATAAATTTCAAAGTTTTTTAAAAAATCATTTAATATTTTTATAATATTAAAATATTATAAATGTTTTATATTTTTACAAATTTTAAATATTTTTTAAAATAATATATTTTAAAATTTTAATAATATTTTTATATTTTAAATAAATTCAAAAATAAAAAACAATATTTTTAAATTTTAAAATAAATTTAATATTTTTAGAATATTTTAAAAAAATTTAAAAAATTCTAGACATTCCATGTGGCATCAACAAAGTGTGCTACATGGCGGAATTTAGTGTTGCCACGTGGCAGATAGCATGAAATCGTTAAAATTTAACGGTCAAAATTGGTCAAACGGATTAATTGATTTAATTTCTTAGTATAGGGGCTTAATTGGGTGCAAAAATAGTTTAAGGGCTTAATTGATTTTTTTCAAAAGTTTAAGGGCTTATTGAACCCTTAAGCCTATAAAAAGTGTCTAACTATATCTATTTTTCTTTAAGTGTTAAAATATTTTTGGTCAAATAAGTGCCTAACGCTTATAACATTACCATTTTAGGTGCTCAATGTTTCATTCCGTTAATATTTTAAGGTTGGTTCGTTAAAAAAATTCTTCAACTAGTCATTGTTTGACATGTGGCTGGGTTTTTCTTTATATTTTTAATAAAAAATATAATTTCTAAAACCCCAAACTCTCATTTTTATCAAAATAATCTCAAATTCCTAATCCCAAATCCCCAAACTATCTACCACTGCGAACATGTCATCACCGTTGTTGCTACAATAGTGAAATCTCCTCCTCTAGCCGGAATAGCCGCAAAGTCCAGTCGTCATTCATCCGTTCGTCGTATTCATCATTTCTGAAACTCATTTTACGTTTGTTGTTTGACGTTCAATTCGAAGAAATATTGGGATTATCGGTAGCAGGGCTCTAACGTTGAAAAGAGTTGGAGGTGGTGGTTGATTCGACAACGATAGAGGATGAATTTAATGATTTAAGATAGGGGTTTATAAAAAATTGGGAATTTTGAGAAAATAATTTTTTACGATCTTCTTTATTAAAAATTAAATGAAATTAAAAAAATGCTACATGTCATGCGTTCATTTGATGACAACTTTTTTAACAAAAGTCCCTAAAATATAACAAAATAAAACATTCGACATATATTTTGACCAAAAAAACTTTAGACATCTAAAACAAAAAAAATATAATTGATACACTTATTTTTATATTAAGCTAAAATAAATTTTTTGGTGAAATTGTGTCTCATTAAAAACCTCCCTAAACCTAGGTGGAGGAAAAGAGTACACATGATAATATTAGACAAAACAATGGGAAGTCCCGACACAATAACTACTATAACCTAGTTACTCAAAGAATCCAACAATAAATCCGAAACAACATAAGTTGGCGGGTGAAAAAAGTAAGTAATGTCCAAACTATCAAAGCATGCGTACTTAGAAAGAGTATTTGCAACCTTGTTACCATTCTGCAGAACGTGTTGAACCTTGATAATCCAGTCACGCCGACGTAACTCTTCAAATTGCCATTGCATGTAGTTTCCACCTGATACTCACTAAGAAAAACTCGATCAGCCTCTAAGCTATCAACTTCATGCACCACACGATGAAAACCTGCCTCCTAAGTATGAAGCAAACCAAAATATGCAGCCCAAAGCTCCGTATCAAACACAAAATAGATTCTAAGGAAATTAGCAAAACCCAACTACCACGAACCGAAACTATCAAGTACCATGCCTCCGCATGACGCCTTCCCATCGACCTCTCACCGGGAACCATCAGTATTAATTTTAGCCCACTAATCCTCTGGTGGATGCCACTGATCATGCCCACACCTGCTGTTGGTATACATATGCAATGCCAATCGACTCTCATCAACCATGCGAACGGACAAACCAACCAAATGTTGGCTACGCTAGGTGATGGTTCCTCGCAACAATCCAGTCTGCGAGCTTCATCCCCAAAAATTCTGGCAGCTTAGCAGGCTGAATTAGCTCAGTCCAAACGTGAGATGCGAGGGGACAATGATGTAAAACATGATTGATATCCTCAAGAACTGCACCACAAACTTGACAACTACCATCTGTTGCAAAGTGCCGACGAACACGCTCACCATTCATCATCAAGTTTTGCCAATAAACCAACCAAAGAAAATACTTAACACGAGGCAGCCCAACAAATTTACGAATCATATACCAAAAAGCATTGATGTACATAGATGTAAAACCTGACTGTAATGCATAGGCCGACTTGAGCATAAACAATCGATCCCGGTTAACTTGCCAACTGATCACATCGAAGGGCACCAGATCACTAGGTCCCTTTGCTGCCACTATTCAAAGCAAAACATTGGATGGGAGAAGATGTTCAAAAAGTTACCAGTACCACTCCCTTGACTGAAAAGCCATCTGTGCCACCGTTATATGCCTAATAGACACCATCAGTCGAGGATCAACATAGTCGATTAGAGGACCAACATCGCTCAACCAAGAATCGTACCAGAATTCGACATTGTGCTCAGAACCAACAATCTAAATCAAATTGTTACGCATGTTATTCCACACAATACTCAAGCCCTTCTATAGCCGAGAGCAGTTCGTGTTTCATAGCGATGGGGGTACTGATATCTCTTTGAAGAGCATGTATTTCCTCTAGATTTATAGATTTAATTATCCCCACATCAGTGTGTATTGCATCTATTTTTGCATTTTCGTGTCTATTTTTTTGTATTTTGTCTAACTTAGTCTCAACTGCTCATATTTCACATATTTCTGCCTATTTTGTCCTGTTATCGCTGTATTTCTAATGTCCGTACAGAGAAAGTTTCACCACTATAGCCAGCTCGACATTGTAGCTTCCAACTGTCTAGTCTGTTAAAAGATAAGGATAACCTTGCTAGTTGTATTATTTTTATATCAGATTCGATACGGCCTTGGGTCACGCAAAACACCTAAAGGACAAGTGTCCTTTCTTGGGAAGCTTATAAAAGGACGAATCCAGGAAGAGAGAGTCACACGATTTCTATTTTCCTATCATCTTCAACATCCAAGCTTTTTCTATCATTCTATAGCGGCTTAAAATCCTTTCTGGAGATCCAAGGTGAAGTTGGTCATAAATATCCAAGGAGAAGAGGATTTAATTTCAAGATCAAGGAGAATATTTTGTTATCTTCTTAAACTTTCTTTTAATTAGATGTTTGTTTAAGATTTCTACTATATTTTGTACTTTAATGACGATGGTTTAACTCTTTTAAGCTCTGTATGAACTCATTTAAATCTTATTTTTCAGTTCAATATATTTCTATTAGCTTTTTCTAATACTTTGATTGTTGGATCTGATCATTGTTTGCATGAGAATGTTAAACATAGCTACTGACATCAAGAGATGCAATGATAAGTCAGATTAACCAGCCATTACAATAAGAGTTGAATGAGGATACAACGAAAGTTGATCCACTTAATCAAGGGATTGTAGTTTTGACTCATAACAAGAGTTAGGGCCGATTTACATATTTGTGTCAACAGTTGAAGATTGAATGGAAGTTAGTAAGCGAGCTTAACTTTTTACTTGCAATTAAGCCATCATACTTCCTTGAGTGAACTTGATTTTCTACCAAGCTGAACCGAAGAAATGCAGACATTATCATATGATTTCTCCACTCTTTTATATTTTTCTTTATTGCTACCATAATTGATCCATTACTCATTACTTTATTTTTTATTGCAACTACCATTACACTCGCAATATTTTCGTTTACAGAATTGCTTGTGGCCACATAATATTAAAGCTGAATATCCATCCTCGTGGGATCGATATCAAACAAGATATCTCTATTTTTACTCTTGTATCAACTTTGTTTTCTTGTACTTAAAGTGTGACATTTTTACACCAATCAAGTTTTGGCGCTGTTGCTGGGGATGGCGTTATTTGTTTTTTATGTTTCTGCCTGCAATTCCATTTTCTTTATTTAGTTTGCAGTTGTTTCTAATACGTTTCTTTTTGTTCTTTTCTTTTTATTGAGTTTTGTAGGTGTTGTATGACTAGAAGTGCTGCCACACCACTCTTTGTACTAGATCTAGAGGTTGAAATAACTTTTAGAAGAATAATTAGAGAACATAGTGGAATGGCAAGACAACCTAACAATGAGGGTATCCCTCATGATCCTGAAAACCCACCACTGCACCCACTAGCCTAGAACAGAACAATCCACAGGGTTGTTGTTCCCCAATTGGACGATTTGTAATCGGGAGTTGTTAGACCACCTATTCAATCTTTCCTTTTAATTTGTGCCTCATTTAGTCAGTAAGGAGTTCCTGATGATGCCTTATGAATGTAATTGTTTCCATATTCTTTATAGGGTAGAGATCGTACATGGTTTCGTGGACTCCTTGTCAGATCTATTACATCATGGAATGATCTTGCAACACAATTTGTTTTGTGCTTTAATCCACCGACAATAAACTCGCATATGAGGAATGATATTATAGCCTACTATTAGTTGGATTATGAGACTCTCCACACTACATAGGAAATATATAAGTCTTTTTGCGACAATGTCCCAACCATGGCATTTAACTGGAAACTCAATTGAAATTTTCTACAATGGGTTGAATTCAGCCACAAGACATATTGTCCACTGGTCATCTAATAGACCTCTACTTGATTGCACTTACACCACTGTTGTTGGTGTGTTAGAGCAATTTGCTCAGAATGATTCTCAATATCCTATTTTAAGGGTTGCTTTATGCAAAGTTGCACCAGGAGTATTCGAGCTTGATGATATTGCTTCTCTAAAGGCTTAGATTTCTTCTTTGGATAACAAAAATTAAAAGTATGGAGGGTACAAGTGAAGTTGCTCCTATCCAGCTAGCTTAACAAACTACCACTCGTATATTTTCTTGTGAGATTTTTGGTGAAAACCATAGCTATGAAGATTGCCCACAACATGCAAAAAATGCTAGTTATGTTAGCAACATGAGAGGCAATAACATGGGTACATCTTACAACACAACTAATCGACAATCTTGGGGTAACTCAAATTCTGCGTAGAATCTAAGAGTATTCTATTCTGGGAATAATTTCTTTCAAGGGAATTCTAGTGTTCACCAAGGGAACTTTAGTTATCTGTAGCAACAGTTTACACCGTAAGCTTTATTGCAGCCACAACAAAACATAATGCAACCACAACATCCTACTTTACAATCTCAGCAATCGTCATATGGTGTGCAATCACAATATGGAGCACCATCTCAAACACAGTCTCAAATTAGTCATTATGCTCCATCAACTATATCTGACCCATTTGCTCTTTTTGAGGAAATGATGTATAACTATTTCTCTTGTACATAAGCTATAGTGCAAGGTCACTTTTCATCAATACGTACACTGGAAGCTTAGTTGGGACAGTTAGCTACTGACATCAATTCTTGACAGTCGATCATACTTTATAGCAATACTGAGAGTCTGGTGATTAAGGGTAAGGGGCATTGTAAGGCTATTACTCTTCCTAGTGGCAAACAAACTGCTGACTCGATGCAACCTGTTCCCATATCTACTTAAGAACAAGGAGAGTCCTCTAAACCTGATAAAATAGTAGTGGATGGATTAAATGATGGCAAGACGATTGATGTTACTCCATTTATTACTTCGTCTCCATCAGTTTTAAAATCCAAGTTGTCACCACAATGCCCAATGTCGGCGTAACCGATAGATAATCAATCTTTCTTCACCTTTTCCTTAGAGATTTAAGAATACTGAGTCTGATACTCAATTTCAATCCTTTCATGATACTTTACAATAACTTACATTACAAATCTCTTTGATGATGCTCTTACACAGATTCCTAATTATGCCTAGTTCATGAAGGATATCTTGTCCAAGAAGAAGAAGAGGCTCAGTGCTATAGAAACCATTGTGCTCACAGAGGAGTACAGTGCGTTAATACCCACACCTCTACCGAGAAAGATGAAAGACCTAGACAACTTTATCATTTCTTGCTCTATTGGTAATCACTACTTTAGCTAAGCTCTTTGTGATTTGGGCTTTAGCATCAATTTAATGCCATTATCAACTTTTCAAAAGTTAGGCATTGGAGAAATGAAGCCCACTATAGTTACATTATCTCTAACTCATTCGAATGGACTAATAAAAGATGTGCTTGTTTGTGTAGATAAGTTCATTTTTCTAGCAGACTTTATTATTCTTTACTGGTGAGGCAGACAAAGATGTCCTTATAATCCTTGGCCGCCCATTCTTAGCGACTGGGAAGACAACTATTGATGTATCAAAAAGAGAACTTACAATGTGGGTTAACAATGATCAAGTTACTTTTGTGATGTTCAATGCAGATATTGAAAGAAAAAATGAGGAATGTAATCATATTGATATTATTGACACTATCATTCAAGAAGACTTGAATCATCATAGTATACTCATTGCTGAGGATACTGCACTACAACGGTGGAAGATGATCTATCGAATTGTGATCACATTGTTGAAGTACTCACTACGGCAGTTCACCACAAATGGCAAGTTGAATCGTTAGATCTATTGAACAAGCTCCTACTCTGGAACTAAGCCATTGCCAGCTAATCTCAAATATGTATTCCTTGGAGATGCGAAAACATTTTCAGCCATTGTCTCTGCAACTCTGTATGCAATTGAAGAAGATAAGTTGTTAAATATTTTGAAGCAACACAAACGTGCTACTGCTTGGACCATTGCGGACATTAAGGGCATTAGTCTATCTTTGTGCATGCACAAGATCAAGCTGGACAATGGGAGTAAACAGTCTATTGAGCCGCAATGTTGACTGAATGAAAAGATAAAAGAAATGTTAAAGAAGGAAATCCTCAAGTGGATGGACGCAGGAATTATCGATGCAATGTAACTCCTCAGTTTTGGGCTTAGATGTTTCAAAGGTTGGTCCAAAGTCTCGGTGGATTGGTATTAGAGTTTCAGGATTTAATTGGTTTAAATATTTTTTGAAGGTGATAAAATTGAGGGAAAATATTCTAAAATCATTATTAATTATATTAAGGATAATGGTGAAATCAATTTTGGAAAATAAGATTTGGAAATTGGACATTTTGGTTGGTGACCAAAATACAATTTTTGAAAACTACTTTTAAAGGTGACTAAAATGAAAAGGGTCAAGTTCTTAGAATCTTTAAGGAGCTATTTTACCATGTTTTATTTTGATGATTTCTCCCATAATTAAAGATATTTTAACATGTGTTTTAGAGTTAATTAAAAAGGAATTTTAGTTAAAAAGTTAGTTAAGCATTCTAAAGAAAATTCACGTGACTTTTCTCTCCTCAGCCAAACACTCAAGTTTTCATCAAAATCCAGAGGTGAGAAGTCTTTTAACTTGTATTTATGATTTGTAATTGATTAATTAACATTTTTTTAACAAAATCTCATTTAAATCTTGTGTATTCTTAGCTTTTATCAAACCAATTGAGGGAGAAATCTCACAATAGGGGTAAGGTCTGTGATCTCTTCTATTGTATGGTTTTTTACTGAAATTCCCAAGTATTTGATCCTTGATTTATGAATTGTAAGCTGATTTTAATGATTTATCAATGTTTAATTGAGTTAATTGGGTAAAATTGATAAAACAAGGTAATATTCGAAGTGGATCTAATTTCCAGTGTTTAAGATTGATTTAATACATATTTTGGATGTATTATGACGTTGATAAGTTGTTTTTATCAATAGAATCCCGAAACTCTTGGATCTCTAATTATTTAGGTCGTTAGATTTGAGTTTTGTGATGATATTCGAGTTTAATCTTTGCTGGAAGTAAAAAGATGTTGGGAAAGGGGTTTTTGGATGTTAATTGATGTTGAGTGATGGGTTGAATCGTTGTTTGATGGCTGGGTTAAGTTTCAAAAATGTTTGATGATGTTTTCAGTTTGTTTCAGATGGTTTCTAAGTGGGCAACCTGAGTGTTGCGGGTTTTTGCTTTGAGGCAGTGGTTTGAATGCATACTGATGCATTTATCCTCTGGTTTTATGTGCTTAAAACACGGGATAATCAAGGCGATAAAGCTTGACATTGTGTTGTTGCTTTCCGGGAGCTTGTATCGCGTTGGCAAGGAAGACGAAGCGTATCAGTGAGTGGAAACTAGTTTTTAAATGCTTTACAAAGGTTTGTAAAGGTTTTTGGGAGTTTAGAGTAAGCATGAGACTCTTACCTAAGCTCGAAAGTAAGTTTCCCTTATTTTGCTCTTGATTATTGGCTTGGATATGAGAATGTTGTTTGCATTTTTTTGTGATAAACATCGTATGATTTACTTAATGGAAATGCATGATTTTGAGTACATAGGCAGGGGTTTGAAAGAAAATTAAATGCTATTGAGCGTTGGTTTTCCTTCCGATTGGGAATGGTGTTATTGCATTGGCAATGAGATTTGCATATTTGATATTTTGTTCAATGCATTGTAAAGCAGTAAGTAAATGGTTTGTAAATGGTATATTGGCTATGTGACATGGTGAGAAAACAATCGGATATAGTTGGCATGCCATAGGATTAAAGTGCACTATAAAATATGAACAAAATCGATTGTGGCCATGGGATCTTGAGGTATGGCGGTTTAACAAGGTCACTCGAACTGTTGGGACATCATTTGGGGCATGCGGTCTAACATGGCAACCCAAATTTATGGTAATCTTGTGGTTTAACTGGGCAAGGAAGTAAAACTCGCTGTATAACTAGACGAGGTAATAACAACTTGTGGTTTAACTAGGCAAGGAGGTAAACTCGCGGTTTAACTAGGCGAGGTTGTTAAATCTTGCGATTTAGCAAGGAAAAGATGGAAAACTTACGGTTTAACTAGGCAAGGTTGATGAACTTGTGGTGTAACTAGGCAAGGGTGTTAAGCTCGCGGTTTAAATAGGCGAGGGTGTCAAATCTTACGGACTAACTAGGCAAATTTTGGGATATCATGCAGTCTAACTAGGCATGATATGAGAGATCCGTGTATCCGATTTGTGTGGATAGTGGGTAGTCTATCTAGGTCAGTATAAATGCCAATTTATGTGGAGGTTCATGTGTTGAACTTATTTTTTTTAATGCTTTGAGATTTAAGCATGGTTTATGATTTAATGCTTTGAGATTTAAGCATTGTTTATGATTTAATGCTTTGGGATTTAAGCTTGGAATGTACATGATGTTGCATAAAGGTTATTATGTTTTGATTCAGTTGGAATCATGGAAAAATGCTTTGGTTGTAAGCATGTTTTTGGAAAATAAGAGTATGGTTTTCAAATGGTTTTAATGCATCAATTGTTTTATAAGCATCCTCACTAAGCAAGTTTGCTTACGCTCTATTTTTCTTAATGATGCAGAGTATTAAGGTTTGGGGCAGCAAGGGCTGAAGGGATCCAAGTGATTGACTACTTTTGAGTATGAAATCGGTTTAAGTTTTTGATAAATAAGGCATTGTGTTCACCATGGTTTTTGGGAGTTGTAATTATGTTTCCTTATGGATTTTTAGTATGTTTCTATGCTGGATTTTGAGGATAGTTGATGTTGCTAAGTTTGATGTTAATCCTTGCTTGTAGTTGTGGATGAATGGTTGCTTAGGTATGCATCTAGAGCTTCCTTGTTGATTGCCATGTTGTGATGGTTTGAGTAAGTTTATTATGTTGTGTTGATTGTGTTGACATGTTGCTTATGCTGAGAATGGTCTATTAGTGTATTTTGGTATGTTTGGCAAAGTGTAATAGGAACCATGCCTTTAGAGTAATCCTTTGGTAGCTTGAGATTGTTTTGATGTTTAACCCTAGTATAAATGTGAGCTTAGGTATCTATGGTTGTTCGTATGCATGTATGCAAGTTGCTAGGACCCAAATGCATCTAGATGCAAGTGAAAAACAGCTAAATTTGACATTACCGGCCCAGGCGTACCGATATGCGAGGCACCGTATCAATACGGCTAAGCAATTTTGGGCAGGGTGTTTCAGTACGGGTGTGTTTCAATATGGTTCAATGCTACTGGAATTTTACTTTTTGGAACGTGCCTGCGTATCGAAACGCTAGTGGACTGTATTGGTACGGTATTTAAATAAATTAAGTGGGATTTTATGTTCAAAGTGGCGTATCGATATGGTACACAGTGTACCGAAACGAGAGTGCAATACCGTATCGATACGAGCCTTAGCGTATCGACGTGGTGGGTAGTTAATTTCGTTAATGTCATGGAAAGGCAGTTCTAGTTTCTTTCGTTTTAGTCCCTGATTATTGTGCTATCAATTACATGAGTTTGTATGGTCGGAATGAGTTGAAAATTGACGTGCTAGCATGCAATATGACTAATTAAAGGTTAGGAATTTTAAATTCACCTTTGTCCTTGTAAATTAAAAGATTTGCAATTTGGTCCCTAAAATGTATGTTTGCAATTGAAGGCCTTTCCATGTAATGTGTCCTTTGAAAATTTACTCGCTGCCAGTATGTACACTTAGGATTAATAATGTACATTTAGACAAGATAAAAAGAAAAAAATGGGTTAATTTTCGTAATTTTCTCCGGTTTGCTTCGGTAAACCTAATTTAGTTCTCTTGGTTTGGTAGGGCATCTAGGCTGGGTCAAGGGGGTGACATTTGTTGGTATCAGAGCCAGGTTTGCGAAAAGTTGAGATGTTGTCGTTTGATTAGCTGTTGTTGTTTGAGTTGCACGGTGATTGTGTATATGTACGGTGATTGTTTAATATCATGTTCTGGTATGGTTTGGGAACACATTGCCTATTATCGAGGCTTTAAAAGGTTTTATAAAGTGGTCTTGGATCCTTTGCCTAATCTTAGCCTAACTTTAATGTGTTTTGATGTTCTTGTTAGCGTGGTTCGATTTGAGATTTGTGTAATGGCTAGTATTACCAGAGTTGGGCAGATTAGTGTTGTGGAAGGGAATCTCTCTGATGTTTTACCTTCTTCTCCTCCGCTGGTTACTCCAGTTGATGTTGGGGTAGGTGGTGTACCCGAGGCTCCTTCAGTGTCAATTTTTGGTGATCTGACCTCATTGGTCCAAGCGGTGATGACAACTTTTCGAGTAGTAGTGGCTGGAGTGCAAGTGCAAGCAATGACACCTGTTGTGGTGGTCGAACAAGGTTCTTCCTTAGCTACCTCTGGACAGGCAGCGAGTGTGGGCTTTGGTAAGAGAGCAGCTGATTTTAGCTATTCTGGGAAGCAGAATAGGAGGTCTCATGATAAGAGGTGTAAGTCGGGTGACAAGCGTGGTGACAGTGTTGGCTAGGGTAACTAGGGAGTTCGTAGTAGGGCTGAGTGTGAGTGTTGTGGTAGACGTCACATAGGTGTATGTTGGGGAAATACCATGAGTTGCTGGAAATGTGGATCTTCTGATCACCTAAAGCGTGATTGTCCTCGAGCTGTAAGAATTATACCAGTTTAGGATGTTATTGTGCGATCGAAGAATGGTGGACTGGCAGAACTTTGTTTGTCAAGAAGGTTGCAATGACACGGATGTGATCGCAGGTACTTTTGCTTTGCAATCCTTGTCATTGTTATTTTTGGTTAATTCGAGGTCTACGCTTTCATATATGTCAAGTGAGCATATGGTTGATGAATTCTCCTGTAGTGTTGGTAAGAGTTGGCATGTTAGTTGCTGAGTATGAGATGAAGTTTGTTTGCCTGAGAGTTCTCTCCCGAGGTTCTAGCATGATTAGTGCTAGTTGGGTTTTAGTCGGCTAGCTGTTTGTAGAGGCGTCGAATGTGCTAATGACATTCAAGATGATGCCATGTTGGGTATTCTCGATATACCTACTTTTAGATAGTAGTCAAAGTAGTGGTGTTCTTATGTACTGTGGTACCGGGAAAGAGTTTTCCTGCATTGTTTCGTTGTGTTAAAGGAATTTCGATACCGAGAATGTTATAAGTGAGTGTGAACATTAATCTTGCACAGTGCAAAAGCACTTATATGTATATATTAAAATATTTCAGTACATGCATACATCTTTGGGCATGATATTAGAGGTTTTGCATCCATATACATAGGCATCTAGGATGACATGTAAGAAATCATGCATACATATGTCCAGACTTACAGATAACATTTTAGAGGCAGAGGTAGTGATAGTAGCAAGTTCTTCTAGTGAGTTGGTTACATTTAGAAGGTTTATCGATGGTGCCCTTTGGTGGTGCAAGGTTATCAGTTGCGCAGATCTAATGGAGTTGCCAATCTATGGCTTTAATATGCTTTGGGTATAGGATGGTTGAGTGAACACAAGGCGGTTGTGGACTGTGAGTCCAAAAAGGGGTTCATTTGAGGTTAGTCAATGAGTATGAAGTTGTGGTAATTGGGAAGAATATGGAATTCTTGTTCAATGTAGTGGCGACTGCTCAAGCGAAAAGGATGTCACAAAGGGGTTGCCAAGCTTATTAGCTATTGTGGCGAGTCCTCAGGTTAAGGGTGTTCCATGAACATCTTGATCACTTCGCGATGGTGTTTATAGATGATATTCTCGTGTGCTCTCGTACCGAGGAAGAACATGATCAACAATTGTGGGTTGTGTTGCAAGTGTTGAAGGATAATTAGTTGTACGTCAAACTGGGTGAGTGCAAGGTTTGGCTTAAGAAAGTGATGTTCCTTGGTTGTGTGGTTTCCGCGGAAGGTATTTGTGTTGATCCACAGAAAATTGAGGCTATTCTCAATTAGAAGCAATCTAAGTTTGTATCGGAGGTATGTAGTTTTCTTGGGTTGGCTGGTTATTATCGCCGTTTTGTTGAGGTTTTTTCGAGTATTGCAGCAACGTTGACAAAGCTGTTGCAAAAGAATGTTCCTTATGTATGGAAAGAGAGGTACCATAACAGTTTTGAGAAGTTGGAAGAGGTTTTGACACATGTTTCTGTGTTGATTCGACCTGGAATCGGGGAAGGAGTTTGTGGTTTATAGTGATGCATCGAGGCAGTTAAAGGATTATGAGCGCAACTATCCAACTCATGATTTGGAGCTTGTAGCTGTGTTTTTTTTGCCTTGGATATTTGAAGGCATTATCTTCATGGCAAAAAGTGGATGGTTTTAGGATCACAAGAGTTTGAAATTTTTGATGTCTCAAAAAGGGTTGAATTTTAGGCAACGTAGATGGTTGAAGTTGCTTAAGGATTATGACTTGATGATCGAGTATCATCATGGTAAAGCTAATATGGTTGCGGATGCATTAAGTCATAAGATTGCGGTTGAGCTCAGAGCTATGTTTGCAAGGTTGAGTGTGACACGGGAAGGTGGTTTGTTGGCTGAGTTGCAAGTTAAGCCTACGTTGTCACAGTTGATCAAAGCTAAACAACCGTATGATGATTCTTTGGTGGAGCATGTTAAGGACATATAGGAGGGTAATCTGACGGATTTTCATTTTGATGATGATGTTGTTTTGTGTTTCAAGGGTCGAACAGTGGTGCCGGATGATTTGGAGCTGAGGCACACTATTTTAACTGAGGAACGTTTTAGTCCTTTTGCTATTCATCTCGGTATTGTTAAGATGTATTGCAGATTGAAGGAGGCATACTACTGGGTTTGTTTGAAACATGATATGGCTGAGTTTGTTTCCTAGTGCATGGTGTGTCATCGGGTCAAGGCTGATGATCAGTTTTCATCTGGGTTATTGCTACCACTAAAAATTCTGGAATGGAGATGGAAGAGGATCACCATGGATTTTTTGATGGGGATGCCTTTGGCACCAGCTTAAAAGGATTTCATTTGGGTGATTGTTGATCTGTTTACGAATTGTGCGCATTTCTTGCCAGTGCACACGATGGATACTTTGGACAAACTGGCAATATACGCATTGTTGAGATTGTGCGCTTGTACAGGGTACTTAAGTCCATTGTGTTTGATAGAGATTCGAGGTTTACGGCAAGGTTTTGGAGAAGTTTACACCAGGCTTTGGGTTCGAGGTTGAGTTTTAGCACTACGTATCACCCCAGACAGATGGATAGTCTGAGTGAGTTATCCAAGTTTCGGAGGATATGCTGAGGTGTTGTATTTTTGAGTTCAAGGATCTTGGGAGAAGTTTTTACCTTTAGTTGAGGTTGCGTATAACAATAGCTACCAAGCGAGTATACAGATGGCACCGTATGAGGCATTGTATGGTTGGAGGTGTCGTACGCCCTTGTGTTGGGCTGAGGTACGAGAAAAGCATGTTATCTTGCCAAATGTGTTAAAGGTCACGCATGAAAAGGTAAAGCTTGTGTGTGATCACTTGAAAGCAGCTGCAGTTCGGCAGAAGTGTTACGCAGATTTGAAGAGTGGTGAAATTGAATATGCGGTAGGCGATCGGTATTCTTGAAAGCGTCACCATGGAAAATGGTGATAAGGTTCGGACGTAAGGGTAAGCTTAGTCTGAGGTTTATTGGATCGTACGAGGTTATTGAGTGTGTACGTCCGGTGGCTTATCGGTTGAAGTTGTCTCCCGAGCTGGAGAAAATACATGATGTGTTCCATGTATCTATGTCACGAAGGTATCGTTCGGATCCTTAGCATGTTATGTTGGTAGGGCATACAAAGTTGAGGCCGGATTTATCCTACATTGAGGAACCGGTGGAAATCAAGGATTCCAGTAGTAAAGCTCTTCGTGGTAAGACGTTTGAGGTTGTGAAGGTCTTGTGGCGACACTGAGGTGTTGAGGAAGCCACTTGGGAAAGCAAGGCAGATATGATGGAGCAATTTCCGCATTTGTTTCCTACAGGTAATTTCGAGGATGAAATTTCTTAAGTGGGGGAGAGTTGTAACACCCCAGTTTTGGGCTTAGATGTTTTAAATGTTGGTCCGAAGGCTCGGTGGACTGGTATTAGAGTTTTGGGATTTAATTGGTTTGAATGTTTTTGAAGGTGATAAAATTGAAAAAAATATATTCTAAAATCATTATTAATTATATTAAGGATAATGGTGAAATCAATTTTGGAAAATAAGATTTGGAAATCGGACATTTTGGCTAGTGACCAAAATACAATTTTTGAAAACGGCTTTTAAAGGTGACTAAAATGAAAAGGGTCAAATTCTTAGAATCTTTAAGGAGCTATTTTACCAAGTTTTTTCTGACGATTTCTCCCTTAATTAAATATATTTTAACATGTATTTTAAAGTTAATTAAAAAGGGACTTTTAGTTAAAAAGTTAGTTAAGCATTTTAAAGAAAATTCACGTAACTTTTCTCTTAACTTTTCTCGCCTCAGCCAAACACTCAAGTTTTCATCAAAACCCAGAGGTGAGAAGTCTTTTAACTTGTATTTATGATTTGTAATTGATTAATTAACATTGTTTTTACAAAATCTCATTTAAATATTGTGTTTTCTTAGCTTTTATCAAACCAATTGAGGGAGAAATCTCACAATAGCGGTAAGGTCCATGATCTTCTCTATTGTATGATTCTTTACTGAAATTCCCAAGTATTTGATCCTTGATTTATGAATTGTAAGCTGATTTTAATGATTTATCAATGTTTAATTGAGTTAATTGGGTAAAATTGATGAAACAAGGTAATATTCGAAGTGGATCTGATTTCTAGTGTTTAAGATTGATTTAACACATATTTTGGATGTATTATGATGTTGATAAGTTGTTTTTATCAATAGAATCCTGAAACTCTTGGATCTCTAATTGTTTAGGCTGTTAGATTTGAGTTTTGTGATGTTATTCGAGTTTAATCTTTGCTGGAAGTAAAAGGTGTTGGGAAAGGGGTTTTTAGATGTTAATTGATGTTGACTGGTGGGTTGAATCGTTGTTTGATGGCTGGGTTAAGTTTCGAAAACGTTTGATGATGTTTTCGGTTTGTTTCTGATGGTTTCTAAGTGGGCAACCTGAGTGTTGTGGGGTTTTGCTTTGAGGCAGTGGTTTGAATGCATAATGATGCATTTATCCTCTGGTTTTATGTGTTTAAAACATGGGATAATCAAGGCAACGAAGCTTGTCATTGTGTTGTTGCTTATCGGGAGCTTGTATCGCGTTGGCAAGGAAGACGAAGCGTATCGGTGAGTGGAAATTGTTTTTAAATGCTTTACAAAGGTTTGTAAAGGTTTTTGGGAGTTTAGAGTAAACGTGAGACACTTACCTAAGCTTGGAAGTAAGTTTTCCTTATTTTGCTCTTGAATATCGGCTTGGATATGAGCATGTTGTTTGCATGTTTTGGTGATAAACATGGTATGATTTACTTAATGGAAATGCATGATTTTGAGTACATATGCAGGGGTTTGAAAGTAAATTAAATGCTATTGAGCGTTGGTTTTCATTCCAGTTGGGAATGGTGTTATTGCATTGGCAATGAGATTTGCATATGTGATATTTTGTTTAATGCATTGTAAAGCAGTAAGTAAATGGTTTGTAAATGGTATATTGTCTATGTGACATGGTGAGAAAACAATCGGATATAGTTGGCATTCCATAGGATTAAAGTGCAATATAAAATATGAACAAAATCGATCTTGGCCATGGGTCCTTGAGGTATGCCGGTTTAACAAGCCACTCGGACTGTTGGGGCATCATTTGGGGCATACGATCTAACTAGGCAGCCCAAATTGATGGTAATCTTGCGGTTTAACTAGGCAAGGAAGTAAAACTCGCGGTTTAACTAGGTGAGGTAATAACATCTTGCGGTTTAACTAGGCAAGAAGGTAAACTCACGGTTTAACTAGGCGAGATTGTTAAATCTTGCAGTTTAGCAAGGCAAAGATAAAAAAACTTGCGGTTTAAGTAGGCAAGGTTGGGAAACAATCGGATATAGTTGGAAATCAAGGTTGGAAAACAAGGCTAGAAATCTTGTGGTATATTGTCTATGTGACATGGTGAGAAAACAATTGGATATGGTTGACATGCCATAGGATTAAAGTGCAATATAAAATATGAACAAAATCGATCTTGGCCATGGGTCCTTGAGGTATGGCGGTTTAACAAGCCACTCAGACTGTTGGGACTTCATTTGGGGCATGCGGTCTAACTAGGCAACCCAAATTGATGGTAATCTTGCGGTTTAACTAGGCAAGGAAGTAAAACTCGCGGTTTAACTAGGCGAGGTAATAACATCTTGCGGTTTAACTAGGCAAGAAGGTAAACTCACGGTTTAACTAGGCGAGGTTGTTAAATCTTACGGTTTAGCAAGGTAAAGATGGAAAACTTGCTGTTTAACTAGGTAAGTTTGGTAAACTTGCGATGTAACTAGGCAAGGGTGTTAAGCTCGCGGTTTAATTAGGCGAGGGTGTCAAATCTTGCGGTCTAACTAGGCAAGGTTTGGGATATCATGCGGTCTAACTAGGCATGATATGAGAGATCCATGTATCCGACTTGTATGGATAAAGGGTAGTCTATCCGGGTCACTATAAATGCCAATTTATGTGGAGGTTTATGTGTTGAACTTATTTTTTTAATGCTTTGAGATTTAAGCATGGTTTATGATTTAATGCTTTGGGATTTATGCATGGAATGTACATGATGTTGCATAAAGGTTATTATGTTTTGATTCGGTTGGAATCTTGGAAAAATGCTTTGGTTGTAAGCATGTTTTTGGAAACAAGCATATGGTTTTCAATTGGTTTTAATTCATCATTGTTTTATGAGCATCCTCACTAAGCAAATGTGCTTACGCTCTCTTTTTCCTAATGATGCAGAGCATTAAGGTTCGGGGCAGCAAGGGCAAGGGTTGAAGGGATCCAAGTGATTGACTTCTTTTGAGTATGAACTCGGTTTAAGTTATGTTTCCTTATGGATTTTGAGTATGTTTCTAAGCTGTATTTTGAGGATGGTTGATGTTGCTAAGTTTGATGTTAATCCTTGCTTATAGTTGTTGATGAATGGTTGCTTAGGTATGCATCTAGAGCTTCATTGTTGATTGCCATGTTGTGATGGTTTGAGTAAGTTTATTATGCTGTGTTGGTTGTGTTGACATGTTGCTTATGCTGAGAATGGTCTATTTGTGTATTTTGGTATGTTTGGCAAAGTGTAATAGGAAGCATGCCTTTAGAGTAATCCTTTGGTAGCTTGAGATTGTTTTGGATGTTTAACCCTGGTATAAATGTGAGCTTAGGACCCAAATGCATCTAGATGCGAGTGAAAAGCCAGCTAAATTTGACATTACAGGCCCAAGCATACCGATACGCAGGGGACCATATCGGTACGGCTAGGCAATTTTGGGCAAGGTGTTTCGGTACGGGTGAAGGTGTTTTGATACGATTCAACGCTTCTGGAATTTTACTTTTTGGAATGTGCCTGCGTATCGAAACACTAGTGGACCGTATCAGTACGGTATTTAAATAAATTAAGTTGGATTTTATGTTCGAAGTGGCGTACCGGTACAGTACACAGCGTACCGAAACAGAAATGCAATACCGTATCGATATAGGCCTTAGCAGATTGATACGGTGGGTAGTTAATTTCGTTAATGTCATGGAAAGGCAATTATAGTTTTTTCGTTTTAGTCCCTAATTATTGTGCTATCAATTACATGAGTTTGTATGGTCAGAATGAGTTGAAAATTGACGTGCTAGCATGCAGTCTGACTAATTAAAGGTTGGTAATCTTAAATTCACCTTTGTCCTTGCAAATTAAAAGATTTACAATTTGGTCCCTAAAATGTATGTTGTGCAATTGAAGGCCTTTCCATGTAACGTGTCCTTTAAAAATTCATCTGCTGCGAGTATGTACACTTAGGATTAATAATGTACATTTAGACAAGATAAAAAGAAAAAAAATGGGCCAATTTTTTGTAATTTTCTCCGGTTTGCTTCGACAAACCTAATGTAGTTCTCTTGGTTCGGTCGGGCGTCTAGGCCGAGTCAAGGGGGTTACATGTAATTTCTGATAATGAATGGGTTAGTCTAGTCCACTATGTTTTTAAGAAAAATGGCATCACCGTAGTCCGTAATGATGCTAATGGATTGATTTCTACTCACATTCCTACAAGTTGGCGTATTTGTATGGACTACATGCGACTCAATGCAGTCACAAGGAAAGATCATTTCTATCTTCTTTTCATTGACCAAATGCTAGATCGACTTGCAGGCATAGAGTATTATTGTTTTCTAGATGAGTATTATGGCTACAATCAAATTGCTATTACACCCGAGGACTAAGAGAAAACTACCTTTACATGCCCATTCGAGATTTCTACCTTTTGTCGCATGCCTTTATGTCTTTGTAATGCACCACCACATTTCAAATGTGCATGATAGCAACATGTTGCGCGTAATAAGTGCTACGCAATTGTGCAAGTATACACGTTGCAAGTTATAGTATAAAAGATATTGTCTCCACAAGGATTGGTGCCACTTCAAGAATCTAGTCTCTTGCACTGTAAAAAGTAAAGACACAAATAAAGGACTATAGGAGTTTAACTAATAACTAAACTAGAAAGCAAATAAGTAAAAGACGATGTAATTAGATGAGAGAGATAGACCAGGTTATCGTGAGTTGAGGTGTGATAGCCGATTGGATCGTCTTGGTAAAAGAGTGCACGGGCAACTCAGTTGCCGTGGCAACTTGCACAACGGGGTTGCCTTGGCAACTAATCGATGGTTGCCTGGGCGACTAGTTGGGCAACTACTTGGGCGTCTAGGCAGCAATCTTCAAGGTTCTGCAGAGCGTTCTTCAATGATTTCTTCTTATCCATAAGTCGAAACTCTAGCTACTTGTGCATGCCTTGATAATACATCCCTGCGTGAATCAAGGTTGAACAACAACCAATCTTGCGCTCCTCTTAGCCGTTGAAATCCTTAACTTATTCCTAAGCCAGATTAATCTTCACCATCAATAGATTGAATAAAGATCATATTCATTCGTTTCTTGAATCTAACTCTCCCGATATTAGATAAATAGATGAACTTACGAGATCCTCTCCCAATTCACTCGCAAACAAGAATAAGAACCAAGAATGAATAAACCTTGAATAGAAAAGTGCAAACTATTATTACCTAAACAAAATCCAATAGTTTCTCACAACCACAAAACACAATAACCATAGCAAAATAGATTTAGTTCATGGCTAGGTTCCAAAGAAACACAAGATAAATAATCCCTAGCATGAACCTAATTGAACAAGAAAGAAAAAGATGAAGAAGAAAGCTTGTCGAAATCCCCTTGCCCTAGATGCTTGTCGAAAATTATCTCCTCTTGCTCTTCTTGTTGTCGAAATTCCCCTCTAATTTATAGGGTTAGGTCAAAGTCCTTCTTTGAGGAGGAAGTTAAGTTGGAATTAAATTATCTTTAAAGAATATAATTCTTTATTATAATTATATTCCTACTAGAACTTCTCCTATCTTCTTGGAATTTAATTCTTCTTTAATCTCTTCATGGAAATCAAATTTCTTTGGGATTTGGCTTTGCTCCACGTCATCTTGGGCTTGTCTAGTCATCAATTCTGACTACCATATCACCTTGTGCTTTGTCGAAAATTGCCCTGGCAACTGGCTCGGCGTCTCCTTCATGTATTGCCCTGGCAACTAGCTCGACATCTCCTTCATGTATTGCCCTGGCAACTAGCTCTAGCCTTGCTTTGGCAAGTGATCCTGCACATACACACAAAACACACCAAAGCAACATCTTTTCCCACAAAAACTACCAAGTTAAGTAATCAAGCTCAACGATGGAAGGAAACATGGATTAATGCATGAATGGCTAATTATGCAACTAATATGAGCCTAAGTCTAACAATAATATGAGTAAAAAGGGTAAGAAAAATAGTACTTTTGAACACTTATCACACCTCCAAACTCGAACTATTACTTGTCCTCAAGCAATGCAAACTAACAATTACCTGCCAAGACTTCAATTTTCACAAACTTAGCTTTGAACTTGATTTCAATTCTCAGAACCGGGGTACAAAGTATGATTGGCTTTTCATTTTTCAGAAAACTTAGGAGTTACTCGGAATCAAACTATAATGCTTGTGAGTGTGTGCGGAGTTGTGTGCAAGTTGATTTTTTGGATTTTATGCAAACAAGAGGTTTTCAAATTACTTCATTGGGTTCTTTTTAACATGTTTTAACTAGAGCCAGTTTTGGGCACCTCTAGTGTTTTGTTTTTAGTTTTATTCGACTAGAGCCGGTTTCGGGCACCTCTAGCGATCAAATTATTTTAGCACATACTAGAGCCAGTTTCGGGCACCTCTAGTGATCAAAATTTTTTTTAGCACATGCTAGAGCCAATTTCGGGCACCTCTAGCATTCATCCAATTTTTATTCTAATCCCCCAATTTGTTTAATTATCAAACTACAACAGTGTTTCATCAATTTTAGCATCATAGTAAAATTCTAAGTTTTTCCATGGTTATCCTAGAATAAAAATTCTATCAATTAAGTGCATTGGGAAAGTCATCATCGGATATTAATCAAATCTAAGCAATTCTTGTTCCAACTAAAGGCATGGCAAGCAATTTATGTATCCTAAATGTAATATTTAAGATGAATGTAACTAAACATGGTAACTACTAATAACAATCCCCCCCAAACTCGAGTGAGGCATTGTCCTCAATGCATGCATTAAAGAAAAATAAAAATAACAAAAAATAAAATGCATACGAGGACTTACTCCGAGAGTTCATCATCGTAGATGATTAGTTTCCTTTTGGTTGGTGTCTTGATTCTCTTGCTTGAACGCGATGGTTGTTTTCTTGTTGTCGGTGGTGGAATCGATCCTCGTACGGGGTTGTCCTCATCGTCCTCTTCATCAGTGTCATTGGCTTTTCGCTTGGAGGATTCAATTGGTGCGGTCTTTGTTGGTGCAACGGAGGACTCATCCGAATCTGAAAAATCAGACAATAATTTCGTAGGAGTTGATTCGGGCATAGGTGCTTTACCTTTGGATTTTGCAGTGGTTACCGGGATGTCTTTAGTTTTGGTTGCCGTGGCATCTTCAGGGTTGGTTGCCGTGGCATCAGCTTGTGTAGGTATGATGTAGGTTGCCATGGCATCATCTGTTGCGGTTGCCGTGGCGACTACTTCATTGGGTGCCGGGGCAAGGATCTCGGCAGGAAATTTCCTTAGCATAGTGGTTGTGAGTCTTGTTGTGGAAAAGAAAACAAAGAAAACCTGGAAACTAAAGATAACGAAGAAAAATAAAATATCTCCTAAAAATAAAAATGACAATAAAAGAAAAAGAAAATATTGAAAGGAGAGCATGCTCATGCATCTCCTAAAGTGACCACTTCTTTGTTACGTTCCACATGGGCACCATTGTAGTGTTTCAATCTTTGTCCATTAACTTTGAATTCATGTTTGTCAGTGATGGACTTGATTATCACTGCACCATGGGGGAATGGTTTGACAACTTCGAATGGTCCCGACCATCTTGATTTCAGCTTTCCCGGGAAAAGTTTTAGCCGAGAATTGAATAAGAGAACTAGTTGCCCTGGCATGAATTGCCGCAGCAATAGTTTCTTGTCATGCCATCGCTTTGTTTTCTCCTTGTAGATTCGTGCATTGTTATAGGCGAGTGCACGAAATTCTTCTATCTCATTGAGGTCCAACAAACGCTTTTGTCCGGCACTTTCCCAATCCATAGTCACGGTCTTGATTGCCCAGTATGCCTTGTGTTCGATTTCCACCGGTAGATGGCATGTTTTGCCATAGACAAGTCGGAAGGGGGACATACCTAAGGGTGTTTTGAATGCAGTGCGATATGCCCAAAGCGCGTCATCTAGTCTTAATGACCAATCCTTCCTAGAGGGATTTACAACTTTCTCGAGTATACCCTTCAATTCCCGGTTGGAAATTTCTGCTTGCCCGTTGGTTTGTGGGTGATATGCCGTGGCAATCTTGTGTGATATGCCGAAGCGTTGCAACATCTTGGCAATTAGTCTGTTCTCAAAATGCTTGCCTTCGTCACTGATAATTGCTCTCGGTATCCCAAACCGTGTAAATATGTTTTTCTGCAAGAATCATTGCACGGTCTTGGAATCATTGTTGGGAACTGCAGCTGCCTCAACCCATTTCGACACGTAGTCGACGGCAAGTAGAATGTAGAGGTTGCCGAATCAAGATGGGAAAGGTTCCATAAAATCGATCCCCCATACATCGAACAATTCCACCTCGATGATGTTCTAGAGTGGTATCTCTTGTCGTTTAGAGATATTGCCCGTCCTCTGGCAACGATCACATTGCTTGTAAAAGTCTTGGGCATCTTTGTACAATGTTGGCAAATACAAACCGGATTGTAAAACTTTGGCCGTGGTACGAGTTCCTCCAAAATGTCCTCTATAGGGTAAAGAATGGCATTGACAGAGTACATTCTGTTGCTCTTCTTCAGGGACACATCGGCGTATAACCTGATCTGCACATTGTTTAAACAAAAAAGGCTCGTCCCAAAAGTAATGCTTAGCATCATGGCGGAATCGCTTCTTCCCTTGGTGAGTAAGGCCATAAGGTAAAATACCACAAACAAGGAAATTAACTAAATCCGCGTACCAGTGTATTGTCGAGGCATGTGCTGCCGTGGCGACTGCTCCCAAAATTGCCGAGGCGTGCGCGTCAAAGGCTGCTGCGGCGTCGAGAGTTGCTGAGGCGTACATGTCCATGGTTGCCGAGGAAACTAAAATTTGTTAATCCGGGAATGCATCGTATATCTCTAGATCCGCGTCCTCCTCCCTATTGCATTCTAAACGTGACAAGTGATCGGCCACTTGATTTTCTGTTCCTTTCCTGTCCTTAGTTTCAATATCAAATTCTTGTAAAAGTAATATCCAACGAATCAAACAAGGTTTGGCATCCTTTTTGGCAAATAGATATTTGATTGCCGAATGGCCCGTATGAACAATTACCTTTGTACCAATTAAATAGGATCGGAACTTGTCAAATGCGAAAACTACAGCTAGTAACTCTTTCTCCGTTGTTGTGTAATTCACTTGAGCACTATTAAGAGTTTTACTAGCGTAGTATATCACATGGAAGGTCTCACCTGTGCGTTGGCCTAGGACTGCTCCTACCGCGAAATCACTTGCATCACACATGAGCTCAAAAGGTAGCGTCCAATCTGGTGGAACAACAATGGGTACCGAGGCAAGCTTTTTATTTAGGGTTTCGAATGCTTGGGGTGCAAGAATCATCAAAATCGAAGACTTTATCCTGTTCAAGCAAATTGCACAAGGGTTTAGTGATTTTAGAAAATTATGAATGAACCTCCTGTAAAAACCCGCATGTCCAAGAAAACTTCGAATTCCTTTAACCGAACTTGGTGGGGTAATCTCTTGGTCACGTCCATCTTGGCTTTGTCTACTTCAATTCCCTTGGATGAAATCTTGTGGCCGAGCACTATTCCTTCATCTACCATAAATGGCATTTCTCCCAATTGAGGACTAAATCAGTTTCTTCACATCTTGCCAACACCCTCTCTAAATTGCCGAGACAACTATCAAAGTCATTACCAAAAATAGAAAAATCATCCATGAAGATCTCAAGGAAGTCTTCGACCATGTTTGAAAAGAGTGCCATCATGCATCTTTGGAAGGTTGCCGGGGCATTACACAATCCGAACGACATCCTTCGGAAGGCATAAGTACCGTATGGGCATGTGAAGGTTGTATTTTCTTGATCTTCTGGTGCTATGGCAATTTGATTGTAACCTGAATAGCCATCAAGAAAACAATAAAAGGGTTTACCTGCAAGACGGTCAAGCATTTGATCAATAAAGGGTAATGGGAAGTGATCTTTCCTAGTGGCTTTGTTTAGCTTTCGATAATCCATACAAACCCTTCAACCGGTCACAGTCCTGGTTGGAATGAGTTTATTGTTTTCATTACTTACCACTGTTATACCTCCCTTTTTCGGTACACATTGTACCAGACTTACCCATGTACTATCAGAGATAGGGTATATAATGCCGGCGTCAAGCCACTTGATGATTTCTTTCATTACAACCCCTTTCATGGCATGATTCAGTCTCCTCTGGGCCTCAATTGAAGGTTTGTGATCATCTTCCAACAAAATCTTGTGCATGCACACTGCCAGGCTAATTCCCTTCAAGTCAGCAATTGTCCATCCTATTGCCTTTTTGTGTAGTTTCAAAATCTTGATCAGTTTCTTTTCCTGTTCAGGCTGTAACATAGAAGAATTAATTACAGGCAATGTATTATCGGTTCCTAAGTATGCATATTTTAGTTGCTCTAGCAATTGCTTCAACTCAAGAATCGGTGGTTGTTCAATAGAGGGTTTTTCGAGTTTACCTTCCTTACCTGAGTAATCCAGTGGTTCAAAGTATGTACCTGGTCGATTGACTAGCCAATTTGCCTCTTCTTGTTGTTCCTCATCGACCGGTTCTTCATACTCCTCAGGTTCCTCTTGATCGGCAATGTAGTTGCCGAGGCAACTAAATTCCTCGTCGAAGTTAAACTCTGCCGTGACATGAAGAAGTTGGCATTCTTCTGGATCATCGGCATGCCTTAGTGTTTGGAACACATTTAGTTTAACTAGCTGGTCATTCACCCTCATTGTGAGTTATCCTTTTTCAACATCGATCAAGGTTCTCCCTGCTGCTAGGAATGGTCTCCCGAGAATGATGGGTGCATGCTCATCTGCTTCACAATCAAAAACAATAAAGTCAGCGGGAAAAATAAATTTATCAACTTTTACCAGTATGTCCTCGATTTTTCCCTCTGGATGCACATAGGATTTGTCGGCTAGCTGTAGCATAACTGTTGTAGGTCTTGCCTTCCTGATTCCTAGTTTATGGAAAACCGATTTAGGCATCAAGTTTATGCTAGCCCCAAGGTCGCATAATGCTTTTCTGACATAGTGATTTCCAATGGAACAGGGTATTGTGAAACTTCCGGGATCATTCAACTTGGGTGGCATACGATTGTGCAACATTGCCATGCATCCCTCTGTTGCGGCAACTGTTTCAAACTCTCCTAGCCTTGTTCTCTTGGACACAATGTCTTTAAGAAACTTGGCATAGTTTGGCATTTGTTCAATTGCTTCCACCAATGGCAAGTTGATGTGGACTTGCTTTAGCATATCAAGAAACTTCTTGAATTGATATTCTTGCTTTTGTCGCTTCAACCTTTGTGGGAATGGTGGTGGAAGTCGGATATCTTCGATCCTTTCATTGGTTTGGAACCTGATTGATGGCATTGTCGGGACAACTAGAGTTGCCGAGGCATTATCAATTGGGGTTGCTGAGGCATGCTTTTCACAAGTTGCTGAAGCATCCTTATCGTCTGTTGCCGAGGCAATTCCTGGTTCAGCATCTGAGGCTTTGCCGCTAGGTTCGTCTTGATCTTTTTGTGGAGTTTTGTTTGATGAGTGGGTTTGAGCCTCTCTAAGTTGTTGGCCACTTCTAGTGGTGATTGCCTTACATTGCTCATGGCCAGTTCCTCTTGCGACTTCAGTATCGCTAGGTATACCTCCTTGCGGTCTAGTATTCAGATTTTGAGCAAACTGTCCGACTTGATTTTCCAATGATTTGATTGCTCTTGGTTTTGCAATCTCATCTCGGTCCTGTTAATAAAAGCATCAGTTCTTTTTATGAAGTTACTATTAACGGCCATATAAGATTCAGTTTTCATCATAAACGCATTTAAAGAATTTTCCAAAGAACTAGATGTTGTCAGTTGTTGTTGCGGCAACTGTTGCTGTGGCATATTCTGCTGGAATCCCGATGCTTGTGCATTCTGATTGTTCTAGTTTAGAGCATTATTGGGATTACTCCATGAAAAATTCGGGTGCTTCTTCCAAGCTGGATTGTATGTATTGGACATCACGTTGTTGTTCCAATTGTAATTCCCCACATAGAAGCTGGATTCTGGATTCTGCATACATTCAGAAGAATCATGGTTATCACCACATAACTCACAAAGAGAATCCATTACCTTGACCTCATGTGTGTTGTTAGGTTTTTGCATGTTCTGGACTATCTTGGTTAAAGTGGCCAATTGTGCCGAAATTGAATCTGATGATCCTAGTTCATGTATTGTGGCTTGGCGTCTAACTCCTCCTCTTCTAGTAGAGGGGAAATGATAATCATTCTTGGCCAGCCTGTTTAGAATTTGCATTGCTTCCTCCAATGACTTATCTAGGAGTATGCCGTTTGCCGAGGCATCTAGCATCATCCTTGTTGGTGTATTCACGATGTTGTAAAACATTGTTACTTGAGTCCACACCGGGAATCCGTGTAGGGGGCATTTGTGTAGAAGTTCTCTATATTGCTCCCAAGCCTCGTACATGGATTCATCATCTGCCTGCCGAAAAGAAGTAATGTTGTTACAAAGCTTATCAGTCAAATTTGTAGGATTAAACCGAGCAAGGAAATCACGACAAAGATCGGTCCAAGATGCTATTGATCCGGCAGGAATGCTATTCAACCATGCTTTCGCCCTATTCCTCAGTGAATAGGGGAATAATCTTAATCGTAAGACATCGGGGGTGACTCCGTGTATTTTGAATGAGTTGCAAATCTCGAGGAAAGATTTTAGATGTTGCCGTGCATCTTCAGTTGCTGAGCCGCCAAATTGACCAATTGTGTTGATCATATTAAACATTACCGGTTTTAACTCAAAGTGGTCGGCTTCAATTTCAGGTGCGACAACTCCTGGATTAAGTCCATCAAGATCTTCTTCAAGATAGTCTCGAATAGTTCTGTTTGTGCAAGAATCACTCCTCCTCCCGCTGGAACATCTTGATTCATATTGCCGTCTTGATTAGCCATTGCTACTCTTATCCTTCGTCTAAGTCTTTGTAAGGTTCGTTCGATTTACGGATCAAAGGGATATTCTGTGTAATCGGTCTCGCCCGGTCATATACCAATGCAAAACCAAAGTTTGTTATCCCTTTAAATCTTAAACAAGAAAAGTAAAAAGAAAGTGCAAGAAAATAAAAAAAAAAAAAAATTGCCAATCCCGACAACAACGGCGCCAAAAAACTTGTTGCGCGTAATAAGTGCTACGCAATTGTGCAAGTATGCACATTGCAAGTTATAGTATAAAAGATATCGTCTCCACAGGGATTGGTGCCACTTCAAGAATCTAGTCTCTTGCACTGTAAAAAGTAAAGACACAAATAAAGGATTATAGGAGTTTAACTAATAACTAAACTAGAAAGCAAATAAGTAAAAGGCGATGTAATTAGAAGAGAGAGATAGGCCAGGTTATTGTGAGTTGAGGCGTGATAGCCGATTGGATCGTCTTGGTAAAAGAGTGCACGGGCAACTCAGTTGCCGTGGCAACTTGCACAACGGGGTTGCCTTGGCAACTAATCGATGGTTGCCTGGGCGACTAGTTGGGCAACTACTTGGGCGTTTGGGCAGCAATCTTCAAGGTTCTGCAGAGCGTTCTTCAATGGTTTCTTCTTATCCCTAAGTCGAAACTCTAGCTACTTGTGCATGCCTTGATAATACATCCCTGCGTGAATCAAGGGTGAACAACAACCAATCTTGCGCTCCTCTTAGCCGTTGAAATCCTTAACTTATTCCTAAGCCGGATTAATCTTCACCATCAATAGATTGAATAAAGATCATATTCATTCGTTTCTTGAATCTAACTCTCCCGATATTAGATAAATAGATGAAGTTACGAGATCCTCTCCCAATTCACTCGCAAACAAGAATAAGAACCAAGAATGAATAAACCTTGAATAGAAAAGTGCAGACTCTTATTACCTAAACAAAATCCAATAGTTTCTCACAACCACAAAACACAATAACCATAGCCAAATAGATTTAGTTCATGGCTAGGTTCCAAAGAAACACAAGATAAATAATCCCTAGCATGAACCTAATTGAACAAGAAAGAAAAAGATGAAGAAGGAAGTTTGTCGAAATCCCCTTGCCCTAGATGCTTGTCGAAAATTCTCTCCTCTTGCTCTCCTTGTTGTCGAAATTCCCCTCTAATTTTTAGGGCTAGGTCAAAGTCCTTCTTTGAGGAGGAAGTTAAGTTGGAATTAAATTATCTTTAAAGAATATAATTCTTTATTATAATTATATTCCTACTAGAACTTCTCCTATCTTCTTGGAATTTAATTCTTCTTTAATCTCTTCATGGAAATCAAATTCCTTTGGGATTTGGCTTTGCTCCACGTCATCTTGGGCTTGTCTAGTCATCAATTTCGACTACCATATCACCTTGTGCTTTGTCGACAATTGCCCCTGCAACTGGCTCGGTGTCTCCTTCATGTATTACCCTGGCAACTAGCTCAGCATCTCCTTCATGTATTGCCCTGGCAACTAGCTCTAGCCTTGCTTTGGCAAGTGATCCTGCACATACACACAAAACACACCAAAGCAACATCTTTTCCCACAAAAACTACCAAGTTAAGTAATCAAGCTCAACGATGGAGGGAAACATGGATTAATGCATCGACCATTGCATCGACAATCTGGAGAAAGTATTGCAGCAATGTCTGGATGATTTTTCTGTGTATGGGAATAATTTCCTTCAAGTACTTTTGAACACTTATCACAACATTTTCAGATATGATTGAAAATTCCCTTGAAATCTTTATGGATGATTTTTCTGTGTATGGGAATAATTTCGACCATTGCATCGACAATCTGGAGAAAGTATTGCAGCAATGTGAAGACACGAATCTGGTTCGAAATTGGGAAAAATGTCATTTCATGGTCATAGAGGGGATTGTATTAGGCATAGAATATCTAAAGAAGAAATTGAGGTTGATAGAGCCAACGTGGATGTAATTGAAAAATTGCCGCCACCAACGAATGTTAAGGGAATTCAATGTTTTCCAGGTCATGCTGGGTTCTAAAGAAGATTCATTCGGGATTTTTAGAAGATCACAAAACCTCTATGCTTATTGCTGGAGCAGAGTAGAAAATTTGTTTTTGATGATGTATGTCTGGATGCATTCAATAAAATTAAAACACAACTTGTGAATGCACCGATTGTTGTGTCACCCAACTGGGAGCAACCTTTTGAACTAATGTGTGACACTAGTGATTTCGCTGTGGGAGTAGTCTTAGAGCAAAGAAGAGACTAGGTATTTCATTCGATCTACTATGGTAGTAAGACTCTAACTGATGCTCAAATAAATTACACTACTATTGAGAAAGAGTTGTTAGCGGTAATTTTTGCTGTTGATAAGTTTCGCTCTTATCTTATGTGTGCAAAAATTACAGTTTATACTGACCATTCTGTATTGAGATACCTATTTGCTAAAAAAGATGCAAAACCAAGATTGATATGTTGGATTTTATTGCTGTAAGAGTTTGATATTGAGGTAAAACACCGCAAAGGGTCAGAAAATCAAGTTGTCGATCACCTTTCAAGGTTGGAAGCAGAAAGTGAAGATGAAAATAAGTTGTAAACTATTGACTTATTCCCTAATGAAAAGTTTTTCATTGTGGATGCAACATCGTGGTATGTAATCCTTTTGGACTAGCCTAGATGCCAGACCGAACTGAACGAGCTACATTGGGTTTGTCGAGACAAATCTGAACGACTTACTTAGAAAATGACCCTTTTTTCTTTTATCTCGTATAAATGCATAATTAAGCCCTAAGGTGATCATGCTGGAGGCGGTGAAACTCACAATCAAATCGGCCATCGACTTGGCATCCAATTGATAGAGTACACATTTTAGGGACCAAAATGTAATTGTGGAAAAACATTGAGAGAACTTTCCCAAAATTAAAGTTAGCAAAACTTAATTAATCAAGTTACATGAATTTTGGTTAAATTTCAACTTTAAATAGTCATCCAAACTCATTTAATTGCATGATCAAGAAACATAGACTAAACTGCCAAGATTCAAACTTCAGTAAAACATAATACTAGAAATAACAAACAACGTACCGATATCCCACTCGCCCGTCAATCCCTAGCCATCTGCGAAAAATTGTGCCTTATGTGATCTCGTGAACCACAGTTCCAGCATGTACCAAGCACTCCCCAACACTCTCCTGAATGCCGCCTACCACACCGCCCACACTTAGGTGTTCAAACATAGGTGTTCTGACTGTGCTGACCATGCCTAGCACTACTCTCACCATGTCTTTGATCAGAACGATACCTCCTATCTCGATGCTTCTTATACCGATCTCTACTAGCATCCGACTCGGTAACCCTCTTCCCAGCACTAAAACTCCCCGAACATGAGGATAATCCTAGATTCTGCTCTATATCTTAGCTCGAGAAACCAAAGCATCAAGCTCAATGTAATATGAGGCCAACATATAAGTCTTTACTTCATTGACCAGCCTTTATCGGAAATGATCAATTTGATGACGATCATCGCGAACCAGTTCAGGTGCATAATGGCCCAACCGAATAAACTGAGCCTTGTACTCTGACACAGACATGTTACCCTGAACCAACACCATAAATTCACGCTTCTTCGCAACCTGATATCGGGAATCCAAATATTTCTTCTAAAATGCAACACCAAAGAACTCCCAGGTCACATTCTCAGACGTTATCTCTACGATAGAAGTCGACCACCAGTTATAGGCATATCCTAAAGCAAGGATACTATACAACCCAAGTTACGAGCATCTACACACTCCATCTATCCAAAGATCCTCTCGGTACTGGCGAACCACTTCCCTATTCGGTGGCAGTCCAGGCAACTCCTCTGGAAACACCCTTGGAAAATCACAAACGATACAAATATCCTGAACATGTATTTTCTTCATACTTGGGTTCATAACATAAGCCAAATATACTTGAACCCTAAGCTCTAACAACTTCTACGCTTCTAAAGATGATACTACATTGGAAAAAAATTTAACATTCCCCCACACAAGAACCACTGTAACGCCCTGGTTTTGGGCCTAGCGGTTTTGACATTTATTAGATGGTTCGGTGGGCCAGGTTAGAGATTCGAGTCAGATTCGAGACCGTATATTTTTTGGTAAGATAAAATTATGGAAAAAAAGTTAAAAATCATCTTTTAATATATATTGATTTTTGGTGGAATCAATTTTGGAAAATGGAATTTGGAAATGTGACATTTTGGCTAGTGACCCAAATGTAAATTTTGAAAACTATTTTTAATGGTGACTAAAATGAAAAGGGTCAAATTCTTAGAATCCTTAAGAAGCTATTTTACAAAGATTTTTCTGATGCTTTCTCTCTTTAGTTAAATCATTTTAACATTGTTTTAAAATCTAATTAGGAAGGATTTTGGAAATTAAAGTTAGTTATTTCTTTTAAACCAATTTCACGTAACTTTTCTCTCCACTTCTTTTTTGCCAAACACTTTTGCTTTCAACCAAATCTAGAGGTGAGACTTATATTCTTGATTTGTAATTGTTTCTTTATCATTGTTTTACCAAAATCGTATTGAATCTTGTGTTTTCTAGCTTTAAACAAGTCAATTGAGAGAGAAATTACACAATAGGGGTAAGGTCCCTGATCTCCTCTATTGCATTGTTCTTTATTGATATTACCAAGTATTTGATCCTTGATTTATGGTTTATTATCTGATTTTATGTTTTTATATTGATTTAATGGATTTAATTGAGAGTAATTGATGAAATAGTGAAAGATCCAGATTGGGTCTATTTTCCAGAGATGAGGATTGATTTTAAATATATAATGGATGTTTTATAATGTTGTTAAGTCGTTGTTAATAAAGGAATCCCGAAACTCTTGAATCTCTAATTGATTAGGTTGTAAGTTTGGTGTTTTTGTGGAGTTGTGGTGGCTGTGTAATTGCTGGAAGTGTTTGGATGTGTTAACCCTATTTTTGAGTGTTGATTGATGATTATGGAAGTGTTAGGTTGTTAGTTTGTGGCTGGGTTATGTTTGGAAAGGATTAGGTGATGATTTCGGTTGTTGAGGTTGGGTAATTTTGGGGGGATTATGGAAGTTCGTGAAGGTCTACTGTGGCAGTGTTGTAAATGCATGGTGATGCATTAATCCTCTATTGTTATGTGGTTTAAACAGGGGAGGTTATTTTGGAAACAAACGGTGTAGCATTGGAGGCTTCAGACACTTGATTTTGCACCAGCAAATCAAGGCTTCGTATATCGGTGAGTGAGAACGTGGATTCCAGCATTGGAATGTTTTAAAGGTGGTTTATGGGAGTTTAAACTTAGCTTGATACGCTGGTTTAAACTTGAAAGTAAGTAAAAGTGGATATTCTTTCTCGGTCGTGCTAGTGTTAAATGGTTTTATGCAATTGTTTTGATTTTCATGTTACCTACTGTTAAAACATGTTTTAAAGTATTTGATATACTGTATTTGAGCATGAAATGGTGAAGGATGCACATGGTAAGTGATCCTTGTAAGTACATGGTTTATACTTGTGGTTTAAAGCATGGTTGTTGCTTTGAAAAAAATGGTTTGGCTAATGCTTGTTAAAAACAAAGGGGTAAATGTTAAATGGTTAATTATATTGGCAAGTGATGTGGTTTTAAAATTGTTATCAGATATAATTGGCCGACCATAGGATTGAGTGCACTATAATAAGTCATCTTGGATGTTGAGGGGTTTAGACCCGTGTATCGAAGACTCCATCCGAGTACCCTAACGGTAGAGGGGTTAAATAGTACCGTAGACTCCCATTAGTGGATTAGCCATAGGATTGATAGTGCACTATAATAAGTCACCTTGGATGTTGAGGGATTTAGATCCGTGTACTTAAAACTCCATCCAAGTACCCTAATGGTAGAGGGGTTATACAATATCGTAAACTCCCGTTAGTGGGTTAAGCATCTAACCGATGAGTGGGGTTGGTGTCCCTGTGGGTTGAAAGTGTACCCAGTTGTAATGTACCGCGATTGTGGTTGTATCGCTATTCCGGTTGAGATGGCTTGAAGTGTTGGGAGAACACTTGTTGAATCGTGTATCCGATGAACTATTTTGGTAAAGGAGCTTGGTTAATGATCACTTGTGAGCCAATATAATTGGTGATGTATCATTGAAATGGTTTATGTTGTATAATGGAATTTATACATTTTACTTTTTAAGCTTTGCATATGGTCGTTATGCATGGGAAGGCTTAAATTGAGGTTTAGCAATTGGATTTGCTGTTGGTTAATGATACATGTTCCATATAGGTTAATATGCTGGATTTTAAAGATGTTAAGTGCATGGTTTGCAAGGCATGATAATGTTTTTAAGGATGATTGGAATGAGATTTCAATGAAATGTTGAGAAGTGGTTTTAATGTATTGATGGTGTGTCGTTTTTAAGCACTCCTCACTAAGCCTAGTGTGCTTACGCACTCTTTGTCCATCAATGTAGAGAATTAAAAGCTTTGAAGGTAGCGGGAAGCAAGGGATCACAACAAAACTTGTTAACCAAAGTATGTTTTGTGTTAATGGCTATAAAGCGATAAAGTTCGAAAAAATATTCGGATAATCAGATCGAGCTAAAATTTCAGAGATGGTTCTATGAACCTTAGAAGAGTCATAAAATATTATTTTATGGATATTTGGATGTTAAAAAGGTCGGGAAAAATTTAAATCGATTGAAAAGACATGGAATGGTTGATCAGTAAAGGGCATTTTGGTCATTTCACCCAATAGGAACATGGAATAAATTTTGCGATTTCCTTTATGGATGAATAGTGGCTGATTAGAATCCAACTAAGTTTAGTTGGAATGTTACAAAATGGCAAATTAGAAATATAAATCTAGTTGGAGGGTATTTTTGGAAAGTGGAAATTATTGAATTAAAAATTCATTTTTAATTATTCAAGTGGCTTATATACATGAAATATGAAGGTTTATCAATAAAATTTCATCTCCAAAACCGTGGAGAAAGAAGAAGGAAATTTTCCAAGCTCGATTTAAGCCCCAAATCTCGGTTTTAAGGTAATCTTCCGAACTACAGAGTTGTTCATCACTTCGATCTCTATCTATTGATGTAAATTATTCATGGATTTCATTCTTTATTGAAAAGATTTGATTTGAGAGAGAAATTAGGGTTTATGTTCAAATTGGGGGTTTTATGATTTTATGAATCTATGTTCTATTTTATGTTGAAATCAAGCAAGAATGATGTTGGATTCATGTTTTTGAGCAGTGAATTAAACCCTAAGCAATTTAGCAACCTTGAAGAAGATTAGGGTTTAGGGATCCAACCTTAAATTAGGGTTTATGATGATGAGTTAGTAATCTTGCAAGCTTGATTTGTTGTTTAGAATCAAAACCCTAAATTTAAACCCTAAAAGACTAATTCAGCAAAGTGTTAAGTTAGGGGTTCAATTCTAATTTTTAGAATTTGAAAAATGTATTTATGTTATTAATGATTTTAGAGACATAAAATGAAGTTAGAATGCTAAACCGACGATTAATCGCTTTAGTGACCATTTTGACAATTTGTCAAACTTGAATGGTCTATTCGGCAAACAGGATATGTATAAGGAGTAAATCTGATTTTTAGTTAAAATTATGGAATTAAGGTAGTAATGTTGATTTGAGGACTAACTTGCAAAGTTAAGAAGCTTAAATCCTTATATTGGAAATGTGGTGACCATTTTGACAAATTAAGAGAAATTAGAGGAGTAAAGGTTTAAGCTTATTTTAATGAAGGATGTAAAGAGAACATATGAATACAAGATTTATTCTAACTATTTTACGTAAAGTGATGGGACTAAATTGATAAGTAGAGAAACAAAGAGAAGTTGGTGTAAATTAAAAGTTATTTATGGAAAGTTATATTGGAATTTGAATAGTGACAGTAAGTTTTAAAATTCGCCATAAATTATACAAAAATAGTTAGATGATGAAATTTATACCATTGTAAAGATTTGTTAGTCTAGTTTTGTTTCAAGCAAACGGAAAATGATTTCGAGTTCTGGGTTAAAAGATATGAATTTTAATCGAATGAAGGTCAGAAAAATTATAGAGCAGTTTCTACCTGGACAACTCATTGACGTGAATGTAAGGAATTTTCATAATTTTTGTAGATTTTATTAATTTATGAGGTTTATACCGTTAGAACCGTTATTGAATATAGTTTCTCCAGTATAAAGGAAATTAAGATCCAGTATGTATTATGCCATGTATAAGCAAATATTTGAAGGTAACGCAAGCTGTCAGAAAATAGAATTTAAAACATTTTGTATTTAAATAATAGTCAGCAAGATCGGAAGAATTAATGGAAGTTCAAATTGGTAATTAAGGACCATAACGAGCTTTTGAATAGTACAAGGAAGAAAGGAAAATATTTGGAAATTTTATATTTGAGTGATTATATTAGACAACATGTGTAAGGTATTGTTAGATTTGAATCTAACAAATATTTTATTTTATTCATGTGATTAATGAAGTCAAGTCCGAATCAAAGAAAGTTCGATGTACTTCGAAAGCAAAGATGGAACTAGGACTTAGTGAGGCATCGTGTTAAGGGGCCAAGGTGAGTGCAATGTGTACATAACATGATACATGGATGTTTTATACATCATTAAGAAGACTCACGATAAGTCTACCTTGTTTATTTTGGCAAGATATTTATATCATTAATTATATATTGACATGTTTTAAATATGTCAAAGATTAAACATAAATGCATAGATCACTAGTTATATATGATGTTATTTAAGAATGTTATTTTGGGTATGAATATGGAATATATGCCCAAGTATGTTAATGAGGGACAGGGTATAGTTGGCATGCCATAGAGTCCAACAACACGCTGCATACTCGGTTTAGCACTAAATTGTATATAAAAGACACTTAGTGTATATGGTTAGCACTACCTTATGTGCGGATGGCTAGCACAACCTTATGTGCGGATGGTTAGCACAACCTTATGTATGGTTTTGACTCGTGTACCCAGGGTCCTCATAGGCTTATACTTGGGATATAATTTATTGAATAATAAATGGTAAACAGGTTAGGGAGTATATGAACTCTCAGAGTAAATGGAAAGTACGTTGGTAAGAAATTTATATCCGGTTTATATTATGTTAATATATGATTAACATGATGGTAATACATATCTAGTGATCATGATGTATTTATACATGTATGGAATATTAACACAAATGGACAAGCATGAAAGTTTAATGACATTGGCATGTAGTAAATCATCACCAATGTAGTATAAAGGTTAGTATATTGGCATATGGCATGTTATATATATATCCAGCCTTGAGGTTTAATAAATCATAAAATTGAATAAGCCTATTTAAGTTGTTTTTAGTCTTGATTATTGCCTCATTAAGTTCGTACTTAGCGTGTGTTTGATTGTGCACTTGTAGGTAAATCAAGATGAGAGTGAGAAGAGCATTGCATCAATATTGGAAAGCTCAATAGGTAATCACAGTAATGACGTCCTAATTGAGGTTTGATTTTTATAGTGGCATGTATACTTGCTAAACCTATTTGAGTTGTAATTGGTCTTTAAAGTTCATTATGGTTTCATTATAATTGACGTTTTTGGAAAGATTCAAAGTTAAGAGTAACCTCGGGTGATGAGTTGCATGCTAAGATAATTGAGAACTTGTATGTTTTATGATATTTGGGTTCAAAATTATCAAAACTTGAATTTTGTTTCAAATGTCATTAATATTTAAGGATAGTAAAGTTGTGACATTCCTGATTCGTGTTTGTCGTATGGATACGAAAAGGGGTGTTACATTTATTTGTATCAAAGCTATAGGTTTAGCCGGTTCTGGAGTTAAACGAAGTACGATAAAGGTCAAAATTGTATACATGTCACTAGGATGTCAGAATTACTGATGATTTTACTTATTTGAATGTATGCAAGTGCTCACTTCATTATGATAATAATGTTAAATTCCAGTGTGTGAGGGTAAAAGAATCGTGTCAGGTGTTTAGGCGAGTGGATCAACAAAAGATTCACGAAAGTGGTAAGGTTAATGATAATAGTCTACCCTCATCCTAGCATGGTGCAGAGGCACCAGAGTAACATGATATCCATATTCTGGATTATGAGCTTTTCTTCCAGACATTAGATGCGATCATGAATCAGCATGCTTAGGCATCGATTGCAAAAGAATTGAGAGTTCTGGCACACTAGATTTTCATAGAGATATTAATGGAGATCCTATGATTGTTAATCTATGGTTTAATGATGTAAAAGTTATGTTGAAGGAAATCTATATTGATGATCAGAGGAGACTCAAAGAAATAGTATTATCTCATCTGAAAGGATTAGACCCATATTTGATAAAGTAATATTATGGTACATACTCAAAAGTCTATTAACTAAAAGTTATTTCTTTGAGTGTTCCGTAACAAAGTTTATCCTAGAGAAGCAATGAAGTTTCTTGCATATTAATTAAGGCAATTGGATTATTTACGGGTATGAGTGCAAGTTTAATAAATTGAGCTGATTTGCTTCTAAACTACTTCCTACATACATAAGGAGAGCATGTTATGACAACTCATAGAGTGCTAGAGGTCAGGTACAAAGAAGTACTGACTGCCCTATGTATTTCAAAATTCCATGAAGTAGTAAATTATGCCAAATGAAATGCAAAGGGTTTAGAATAAGAAAATATCTAAATAGAGGTCATAGCTCGTAAAGAGGAATAATGAATCATTAATCATTTCACCACTTCTAAAAACTAGTAAGGATTCCTGGCAAAGATACCAAACTGAATTTATTGCAAAGTTCCGCTAAGAGATTGGAACAAGGAAAATTAAGAACTCCCTGACATTTATAATTAATGTTGGAGATTCAAGAAAACCAAAAAACTAATCATGTTAGTGTGGTAATAATTGTCATGCATGAGCATGCAGAGTTTTTATTGGAATTTGTTACCAATGTGAAAATTATTTAACTTGTGCTATGGATGTCGAACATCAAGGGTAAGCTGGGAGAGTATTCCTATTGTTTATGAGTTTTAAATGGGTCGCCCAGAAGGAGCTGTCAGGCTTGACACTTAATCGAGAGGCTAAGTTTAGGATTGGATTTTAATCCAATATTGGACCTATATCGACTGCACCCTACAAAATGGTTCTTACTAGATTGAAAAAGATAAAGGCCTAGTTGTAAGAGTCATTAGATTGAGGTTTTATACGACCCAATATATCACCTTAGGAAGTTCCAATGATGTTAGTAAAAAGAAGCAGTAATATTCCTCTAAGATTAAATTACGATTATATTATTACCAGTAAAATAAGATTTGACAGTAGCACTAGTATTAGTGCAGTATGAATCTAGTAAGGATTCTACCTTATCCAATGTTACGTCCCATAATAAGTTGGGATGTGTAGTGATGTAATAAGGCTAAAGTAGTAGTTGATGTATTTAGCCAAAAGTTATTCTTTGCCTTATAAGCATTAAATGCCCAATTATCTTTGGAGGAAAATAGTGTATTCATTACACAGCTTCAGCTCAAGTCTACTTTGAGAAATCGGGTCAAAGATTTATAGATGAAAGATAATATATGTCTGGAGAGAATTCAGTAAGGTGAAAAGGGAAAATTAAAGGTTTCAATGTTTAGTCTAAAGGATGTTCATATTATCAAGGGGTAATTTGTATCCCCAATAATAATGAGTTAAAAGAGAGAACTAAGAGGTGATTGAATCTGATTTGATTTAGTTCAAGATATGGAGAATAAAGTACGAATGGTTCAAAGCAGTTTTAGAATTGCTTTAGAATGATGGAAATTATATGTTGATCTTGAAAGAAAATAAATTTAATATGAAGTTAAGATAAAGTATTCCTAAAAAGTTTCACCTTGGAAGAAGGTGTTATAGTTTGGACAAAAAGAGAAGCTGAGTCCGAGAATTAGTGGACCATATAAGATTATGAAAAGAGGTGGTTCGGTGGCTTATTAGCTAGCCTTACCTCCGGAAATGGACAAGATTCACAATATATTTCATGTACCGATGCTCAAGAAGTATCGATCAGATCCTTTACATATCATTACTCCGGAGGGAATAGAGATTCAACTGAATTTGATTTACGAGGAAGAATCGGTAAAGATACTGGAACATGAAGTCAAAGAACTAAGGAATAAGATGATTTTGCTTGTTAAAGTTCTATGGCGAAATCATGATGTTGAAAAAGTGAGTTGGGAAAGAGAAAAAGATATGAGAAAGCAATTTCCTCACCTTTTTGAACCAGGTATGTGTTGAAAATTCAAGGACGAATTTTGTTAAGGGGGAGAATTGTAATATCCCAATTTTTGGCCAGTGACCAAAATGTAAATTTTGAAAGTTTTGTGGCTAAGAGATGGTTCCATGAACCTTTTAAGAGCCATAAAATATTATTTTATGGATATTTGGATGTTAAAAAGATTGGGAAAAATTTAAATCGATTAAAATGACATGGAATGGCAATTTTGTGAATAAGTTGATCGATAAAGGGCATTTTGGTCATTTCACCCAAAGGGACATGGAATGAACTTTGATATTTCCTTTATGGGTGAATTGTGGCTGATTAGAATCCAACTAAGTTTAGTTGGAATGTTACGAAATGGCAAATTAGAAATGTAAATCTAGTTGGAGGGTATTTTTGGAAAATAGAATTTATTGAATTAAAAATTCATTTTCAATTATACAAGTGGCTTATATATATGAAATATGAAGGTTTATCAATAAAATTTCATCTCCAAAACCGTGGAGAAAGAGGAGAAAGAAGAGGGAAATTTTCCAAGCTGGATTTAAGCCCTAAATCTCAGTTTTAAGGTAATCTTTCGAACTACAGAGTTGTTCATCTCCTCAATCTCTATATACTGATGTAAATTATTCATGGATTTCATGATTGATTGATTAAATTTTATATGAGAGATAAATTAGGGTTTATGTTCAAATTGGGGGTTTTATGATTTTATGAATCTATGTTCGATTTTCTGTTGAAATCAAGCAAGAATGATGTTGGATTCATGTTTTTGAGCTGTGATTTAAACCCTAAACAATTCAAAAACCTTGAAGAAGATTAGGGTTTAGGGATCTAACCTTCAATTAGGGTTTATGATGATGAGTTAGTAATCCTTTAAGCTTGATTTGTTGTTTGGAATCAAAACCCTAAATTTAAACCTTAAAGGACTAATTCAACAAAGTGTTAAAGTTAGGGGTTCAATTCTGATTTTTAGAATTTGAAATGTATTTATGTTATTAATGATGTTAGAGACATGAAAATGAAGTTAGAATGCTAAACCGACGATTAATCGCTTTAGTGACCATTTTGACAATTTGTCAAACTTGAATGGTCTATTCGGTAAAGAGGATATGTAGAAGGAGTAAATCTGATTTTTTTTGGTTAAAATGATGGAATTAAGGTAGTAATGTTGATTTGAGCACTAATTTGTAAAGTTAAGAAGCTTGAATCCTTATATTGGAAATTTGGCGACCATTTTGACAAATTAAGAGAAATTATAGGAGTAAAGTTTTAAGCTTATTTTAATGAAGGATGTAAAGTTTTTCATTTAAAGTTATATTGGAATTTAAATTATGACAGTAAGTTTTAAAATTTGCCATAAATTCTACGAAAATAGTTAGATGGTAAATTTTATAACGTTGTAAAGATTTGTTAGCCTAGTTTTGTTTCCAACAAACGGAAACTGATTTTGAGTTCTGAGTTAAAAGATATGAATTTTTAATCTAATGAAGGTCAGAAAAATTATAGAGCAGTTTCTACCTGGACAACTATGTGACGTGAATGTAAGGAATTTTCATAATTTTTGTAGATTTTATTAATTTATAGGGTTTATACCGTTAGAACCGTTATCAAATCTAGTTTCTCCAGTATAAAGGAAATTAAGATCCAGTATGTATTATGCCCTGTATAAGCAAATATTTGAAGGTAACGCAAGCTGTCAGAAAATGGAATTTGAAACATTTTGTATTTAAATGTTAGTCAGCAAGCTCGGAAGAATTAATGGAAGTTCAAATTGGTAATTAAGGACCATAATGAGCTTTTGAATAGTACAAGGAAGAAAGGAAAAATATTTGGAAATTTTATATTTGAGTGATTATATTAGACAACATGTGTAAGGTAATGTTAGATTTGAATCTAACAAATATTTTATTTTATTCATGTGATTAATGAAGTCAAGCTCGAATCAAAGAAGGTTCGAGGTACTTTGAAAGCAAAGATCGAACTAGGACTTAGTGAGGCATCGTGTTAAGTGGCCAAGGTGAGTGCAATGCATACATAACATGATATATGGATGTTTTATACATCATTAAGAAGACTCACGATGAGTCTAGCTTGTTTTTTTTTGGCATGATATTTATATCATTAATAATATATTGACATGTTTTAAATATGTCAAAGGTTGAACACAAATGCATAGATTGCTAGTTATATATGATGTTATATTATGAATGTTATTTTGGGTATGAACTGCCCAATGTTAAATTATGTTGATATGCATTGCCATGGATGGAATAAATATGAAATATATGTCCAAGTATGTTAATGAGGGACTGGGTATAGTTGGCATGCTATAGAGTTCAACAGCACGCTGCATACTTGGTTTAACACTATAGTGTATATAAAAGACACTTAGTGTATATTGTTAGCACAACCTTATGTGCATATGGTTAGCACAACCTTATGTGTGAATGGTTAGCACAACCTTATGTGCGATTTTAACTCGTGTACCCAGGGTCCTCATAGGCTTATACTTGGGCTATAATTTATTGAATAATAAATGTTAAATAAGTTAGGGAGTATATGAACTCTCAGAGTAAATGGCAATATTGGTAAGAAATTTATATCCGGTTTATATTATGTTACTATATGATTAACATGATGGTAATACATATCTAGTGATCATGTTGTATTTATGCATATATAGAATATTATGACAAATGGACAAGCATGAAAGTTTAATGGCATTGGCATGTAGTAAATCATTACCAATGCAGTATAAAGGTTAGTATATTGGCATATGGCATGTTATATATATATATATATATATATGCATCCTTCAGGTTTAATAAATCATGACATTGAATAAGCCTATTTAGTTGTTTTTAATCTTGATTATTGCCTCACTAAGTTCGTACTTAGTGTGTGTTTGATTGTGCACACATAGGTAAATCAAGATGAGAGTGAGAAGAGCATTGCATCAATATTGGAAAGCTCAACAGGTAATCACAATAATGACGTCCTAATTGAGGTTTGATTTTTATAGTGGCATGTATACTTGCTAAACCTATTTGAGTTGTGATTGACCTTTAAAGTTTGTTATGGTTTCATTATAATTGGCGTTTCTAGAAAGATTCAAAGTTAAGAATAACCTCAGGTGATGAGTTGCATGCTAAGATAATTGAGAACTTGTATGTTTTATGATATTTGGGTTCAAAATTATCAAAACTTGAATTTTGTTTCAAATATCGTTAATATTTAAGGATAGTGAAGTTGTGACATTCCTGATTCGTGTTCATCGTATGGATGTGAAAAGGGATGTTACACACAATGACACTGATGTAATTGCAGATGCATTATGTTTGCAGTCTTTGCCGATGTATTCGTTGGTTGATTTTGGTTCTACCCATTCATACATCTTGAGTGAACATGTATAGTTTCTTGATATACCTGTTGAAATTCTTAACGTGGGTGTTAGAGTGACTAGTTCTCTTGGGGAGACAGTCGTGGTTAGGAGGTTATATCGTAGATGTCCGCTGATGGTTCAGGGACATGAGTTTATCGTGGATTTGATGGAGTTACCATTCCATGGTTTTGATATGATTTTGGGTTTGGATTGGTTGACCGAACCCAGGGTTGTGGTGTATTTTGAGGCCAAACGGATACCCTTGAGGTTATCAGATGTTTTGAGGTGGTAGTTGTTGGTGAAAATGCTAAGTTTTTGTCTAATGCTATTTCGGCTTTTGAAGCACGTCGAATGATGGATTCTGGATGTCAAGATTTCTTGGCCTATGTTATAAATTATGGTTCGAAGGAGTTGAGTGTGCAGGATATTTGCACCGTATGTGAGTTTCCATGTGTTTTTTCGGAAGAGGTGTCAGGGTTGCCACCAGACCGTGAGGTTGAGTTTGGCATCGAGGTCTTTGCAGATACGACACCAGTGTCTATTGCTCCGTATCGCATGTGTAACATCCCTTTCCCGTATTCATTACCAAATACGAGTCAGTTATGTTATTAACTAAGATTAAACCCTTTTTATTTCCTTTATTTTGAAAACTGGCAGCCTGCACTGTCTTTACTCAAAATTTATAAAAAATTGTATAGACATAAAAAATTCATTCCATAATTTTCTAATCAAACTAGATTAACTAAGATTTCTAACCATATAAATTTCTAGCCTAAACTCATTGCACAAAAATGAAAATAAATCTTTAAACTCACGTCACAGCCCAGGAATACTAAAATTCTGCTACCTTGTTTTCTGACCTTCCATCGAATAAAAATTCATTTATTTTTACATATAACTAAAAATCAATCACCATTTGTTTTGAATGAAACTAGATAAAATTTTTAGTTCATACAAATAAGATTCACTTTCTAAGTCCAATTGTGGAATTTATGCTTATTTTTCAAACACACAGCTTTTGCATACACTTCTGGACAGATTTTTAATCTTTCTACCTTAAGACCCTCATTTACTAAAAACTCAGTCCATTATCATTTATAGACATAATAGGACTTACTAGGTTCATCATTCATATTATAACAACTATCAAACCAACCATAATTGGTTATAAGTTATAACAACCCCACTAATTATACATGCCATCTAGTACATTCCAAAAGAAAGGATGGATGTCATTAACATTACTATGAATATGGAGATATACCTCCCAAAATGAGAAAGTGATGCTCGACTACTCCTCCCTCGAAGTTCCTTTAAAACCTACGCATGAAATTCACCATACTCTAAGTATATACTTAGCGAGGCAACAATGTTTAAATAAAATGCAACTTAACATAGATATCAATATAATAAAATAACAATGCATATGACCACTTACCATTTTATGCTTGCTAGCATATATGAAATTATATATACATATCACAGGTAAAAACTTTGATTCTTACCATTGTCGTTACCATGTTTATCATCGAGCTTTCAAGCTTTTCATCCTGTTTTTCAATGCATTTAGCCCAAGTATCGATTTAAGGAAATCTATGTACACGAGTCATCCCCCATACTTACTTGAGTATAGTGTATTATTTGCACTTTACCGGAAGTGCTTAGCACCATAGTGCTTCTGTATACTTACCGAAGTATACAATTAGTGAAAATTTGCACTTTACCTAAAGTGCTTAGAAAGTGTTTATACAGCTGTTTATGACTCTATGGATATCCAACTATACTTTTAATTTCCTATCTCATACATTAGGATTTATATCAATCAAAATCTCCTTCATGGCAACATATATATACATATTGAGCAATTCATACCTAAAATAACATTCCATGAATAATTAGTGATCCATGCATATGTTTTCAACCCTTGACATCTTTCTAACATGTCAAATATATGCTAAATGACATTAAGACCATGCTATACATGCATTGCACTCACCTTGACACTTTCAGAAGTACAATTTATACTAGCCTCACTAAGCTCGGTTGCACTTTTTATCTTTCTTCTTCACTCGTTTGATCTCGAACTTGCTTGTTATCTGTATGTACATTAAATACATAACACAAGCAACCTTAAGTACACATCCAACCCTTACTAATACATGTACATACCAAGTTGGAAAATTTAACATTTTCAACCAATTACTTCTTTGCAATAACAATGCTTCCTACACTTTAATCTTATCTCAAATTGCATATTGCAATCAAGAGTTTGATAATTTTACTTTAAACCATAAATTCTCTCTATTAGGGTTTATAATCTAAAATTTGGAAACTTTCACATTTCATCTCAATTTTCAAAAATTTTAATACTAAAATGATCCTTGTATAATAGCAAACAACATAACCATGTTTCTTGAATATTTTCCAATTTCTCACTTATTTCACCCAATTTGCAAATTTCACAAAATAGTCCTAAAATGATGTTTTCTTCATTCCAATAACATAATTCAACTTAGAAAACATCACTCTAGTCAAATCCATCATCAAAACATTTTTTACAAAATTTCCCCTAATATTCTTCATATTGCCAAATTGGTCCCTATAGGTTTTCTTAGAGTTTTTCATCATTTCAATCATAGAAACAATGCTACAACACCATTTCCAACTTGATTGAACCTTAAAGCATGAAAACTTAACATGTTCTTCAACCGCCCTAATCATCAATCTCAACCTAGAGGCATGGAAACTGAGCAAAACTTATACCAAAAGATAGAGAATTCAATGAAGATCACTTTCTTGTTTCATGTCTCTAGCCAAAAATCAAATAAATCAAGCCAAAAATTGAATAGAAACCTAATCCCCTTGAGGTTTCGGCCACTTGAGAGAAAGATGAACAAAGTTTCTAGCTTTTTCTATCTTTAATTTTAATGCCAAATGGCTTATTTTCCTTATTTTAAAACAAAAATCCCCTTCATAGTAAAATAACCATTTTACCCTTGAATTATGACCAATTAAAAGTTGACACCTATGCTCAACCTTATCATTAAATCAATTATAATTAAAAAGTATGGGTAAAATGACCATTTTGCCATTAATGAATCTTTATATCTTCCAAAATGCCATTTATGCATTATTCCATATACTGTGTTTAATCGAATCTAAATCGATCAAGCACAATTTAAAAACTTCAATGTCATGTTCCTTGGGTCTTCCTAAGACTTCCTTTAAATTTTCATAAAACTCCAAGCTCATACGAGTACCCAAATTCCATTTAAACTTTAATCGTAATTTCCCAATAATAGAAACATCAGATCAAACCAAAGTTTTTATATAATATCCACACCCTTTTATGATCTATTTATTTATGGAATAAAAATAATTATCGGGAAAATTACCATGTTGGTACTTGAACTTTTCTCAACTTTTCACTTTTGTCACCAAACTTTAAAACTTTACATTTTAGTCACTGAACTAAAACCACTAACTTTTGATATTCTTACGTTTTGGTCACTAATCAAATAATAGGATATTATAGCATGGCCCCGAAGGAGTTAAAGGAGTTGAAGACGCAACTGCAAGAGTTGCTTGATTGAGGTTTCATTAGACCTAGTATTTCATCATGGGGTGCACCGGTGTTTGTGAAAAAGAAGGATGGTACGTTGCTGATGTGTATAGTCTATCGGCAATTGAACAAGTTGACGATAAATAACAAGTATCCTTTGCCACAGATAGATGATCGGTTTAATCAGTTGAAGGGTGCTTCGGTGTTCTCAAAGATAGATTTGAGGTCTGGTACTATCAATTGAAGGTGAAAGATGTGGATGTGCCCAAGACAACTTTTCATACGAGGTATGGGCATTATGAGTTTTTTGTGATGCTGTTTGGGTTAACCAATGCACTGACTGCTTTCATGGACATGATGAATTGGGTGTTCCATAGTTTTTGGACCAGTTTGTGGTTTTGTTTATCGATGATATCCTTGTGTACTCTCGTACCGAGGAGGATCATGATAGACATTTGTGGATTATGCTTCAGACGTTGCTGGTTAATCAGTTGTATGCCAAGTTAAGCAAATATGAGTTTTGGCTTAGGGATGTTATTTTCCTTGGGCATGTTGTGTCGGCCGAGGGAATTCATGTTGATCCGCACAAAGTTGAGGCTTTGATGAGTTAGAAGGTGCCTTAATTTTTTACAGAAGTTCGGAGTTTCCTTAGGTTGGTTGGTTATTATCGTATGTTTGTTGAGGGGTTCTCCAGTTTAGCTGCTCCTTTGACCAATTTGTTACGAAAGAATGTTCGCTTTGAGTGGTTGGAGGATAAGCAGCGGGCTTTTGAAAGGTAGAAGGAAGCTTTGACACGAGCTCTAGTCTTGGTTCAACCTGAATAAGGGAAAGAGTTTGTTGTTTATAGTGATGTGTCCTATGTTGGGCTTGGTTGCGTGTTGATGTAGAAGGGTAAGGTAGTTGCGTATGCATCGAGACAATTGAAGGTGCATGAGCGTAATTACCCTACTCATAATCTTGAGTTGTTGCACTTGTGTTTGCCTTGAAAATCTGAAGGCATTACCCTTATACGAGAAATGTGTGGTTTATACGGATCATATGAGTTTGAAGTATCTGATGTCACATGAGGAGTTGAATCTTAGGCAACGGAGATGGTAGGAATTGCTTAAGGATTATGATCTAACCATAGAGTACCATCTGGGTAAAGCTAACATTATGGCGGATGCTTTGAGTAGGAAAGTTGCTGTGGAGTTGAAAGCTATGTTTGCTCGGTTGAGTGCGACGGGTGACAGTGGGTTGTTGGCTGAGTTGAAAGGGAAGTCATCCTTGTCACGAATGATTAAGGAGAAGCAACAGTATGATGAGAGTTTGGTACCGCATGTTAAAGATATCATGGATGGAAATCCTGCGAATTTCCATTTTATGGATGATGGAGTGTTGTGTTCTAAAGGTCGAATGGTGGTGCCCGAAGATGAGGAGTTAAGGTGTATCATTTTGACCGAAGCGCATGCTAGTCCTTTTCCTATGCATCACGGTAATACTAAGATGCATCGAGGTTTGAAGGAAGAGTACTATTGGGTTGGGTTGAAGAAAGATGTGGATGATTTTGTCGCTCGATGCATGGTATGTCAGCGGGTAAAGGCTGAGCATCAGTTTCCTTATGGGTTTTAGCAATCATTGAGGATACCAGAATAGAAGTGGAAAAGAATCACCATGAATTTTGTGTTTGGATTGCATTTGACGCCGACCAAAAAGGATTTCATTTGGGTGATTGTTGATCGGTTTACGAAGTGTGAGCATTTTGTGCCAATGCATACGACGTATACCTTGGATAGGTTGGCTGATCTGTACAACTCTGAGATTGTGTGTTTGCACAAGATGCCCAAGTCTATAGTTTCAGATAGAGATCTGTGTTTTACAGCAAGGTTTTGGGTGTGCTTGCATCGTGCTTTGGGAACTCGGCTGAATTTCAGCACTTCGTATCATCTTCAGATGGATGGTCAGTCGGAGCGTGTGATTCAGGTTTTGGAAGATATGTTGAGATGTTGTATCATTGAGTTCCAGGGAACATAGGAAAAGAAATTACCTTTGGTGGAATTTGCTTATAATAACAGTTATCATGCTAGTATACAGATGGCACCATATGAGGCGTTGTATGGCAGGAAATGTCGTACGCCTGTATGTTATGCTAAAGTTGGGGAAAAGCATGTCTCCATGCCTGATGTTTTGAAAGGCACAAATGAGAAAGTGAAATTGATATGTGAGTGCTTAAGAGCGGCTTCGGATCGTCAGAAATCCTACGCGGATTTGAAGCGTAGAGATATTGAGTATGTTGTTGGTAACCGAGCGTTTTTGAAGGTGTCGCCTAAGAAAAAAGTGATACGTTTTGGGCGTAAGTGAAAGCCTAGCCCGAGGTTTATTGGAGCATACGAGATTGTGAGCGTGTGGGTCCTGTTGCTTACCGTTTGAGGTTACCTCATGAGTTGGAGAGGATTCATGATGTGTTTCATGTTTCGATGTTGCGGCGGTATCGGCTGAATCCCTCGCATATTATGCCGGTGGAGGATATTGAGTTGAGGCCAGATCTATCTTGGATGAGGAATCGGTAGAGGTTCTTGATACCAGCAGTAATGTTTTGCATGGCAAAACGGTTGAGCTTGTTAAGATGTTGTCGAGGTACCGCGGTGTTGAGGAGGCCACATGTGAAACACCCCTAAACCTGGCTTAGGAATAAACCAAATTAGGAAGTGTTTAGGAACAACATTTAAACAAGAATACAACATTGAATCATAGTATGACGACTAGCACTTCACAAATGAGCATACAAACATAATTCAGGGAAATTTAAAACTTTTATAAGTTTAATATGTCTTTAACTTCATGTCATAGACAAACAAATTTTAACATATACTAAACAAAGACATTTCAGATAACAAACCATAGCTTGCTCTTATAAATTAGATACATCAGACCATAACTATTATTACTACCACACATATAGTCATGATAAGGATTTGAACATCAGATATATATATATATATATATATATATATATACAGAGCTCTATCAACAAGTAATCATTTGAGACATTAAATACTATTTAAACAGAGAATATTAACTGTCTTTATTTACATTTATCAAGATAAATCAACACTTAACTCTATCCTAGACAAATACATATAACCTTTGCATAATATGATCAAAACTAATTTCATTTTTATTTAGACGTTTAATTATTATAACCGTAGAACTAGTCATTTTTAACTTTACTACTTTACTTAAAATTTAACCTGATAATTACATATTTGGGTTTGCAACACAAAAACCAACGAGATGGTTAAGCAACTTAATTGTCGTATAGATAAATATTAACATGTCATGTTCAAAACACAACCTCACTAATTTTTATCATGATAATTGTTTTGCTTATAGCATTATAATCCTATCTAAGATATAATGCATCCTAATCCGTTAAAACATCATCATTCACCTGATTTCTGAGTTGGTAAACATTCAAACATATCACTAACATATCTTAACTATCAGGAAACTACTAAATCTGGCTAATTATTAGACCATAGGCAACAAGCACTATCAAGAAATAAAAATAATAAGGGCCCATTACAGACTTGAATGCTTATTAGGCTTATATACATGATAAGCCATAAAAGAGATCTAAGTACTCAATGCATGCTTAAACACTATGTGCCACCAACCAGGAGTACACTAAAGATTACAAACGTACATACTGGTCCTTGTGATCTTGTCCAAGCTTTCTAGAGAAACGAAGGCAAGATTATCCTGAAAGGTTAGAAGGAAAAGAGTAAGCGGATGCTTAGTGAGGTAGCTTAAAAAGATTCACAAGCATACATTTAACTATCAAAAAATTTTGTTTATCCTTTACAATAAAACAAAGCATAGATTATACGAGGTTCTCCCTTAATCATTCAATTAATCAGATTAATAACTTGTTCGATCATCTCATAGGTTATTACATCACAAAAATTATAATTCTCATAAAGACAATCATTATTTTCCACGCAATTCACTTAAATAGGACATTAGCCGATGAACTCCAAGCATTCGAATAGTCTAATTTCCTTGCTCAAGGAAAAAGCAAGTAAAGCTATGGCAATACACTACTTATTAAACATGTTATCATATAAGTTATTTATTAGATTACTGTACTAGATACATTAACTCAAACTCTCCAAGCCTTATAATCAAGTGATTCCATTTATGACCATATCTCAATTCCAACGAACTCTTAATATACTTATTTCATAATAACAATACAAAGTACTTAGCTCAATTCATTCAAACCTCACAGTACTCAAGCAATCTTAATAATTAATATATTTAGGTCATGTTTAGACAACCTATGTTTCTTATGTTCTTGGAACCAGAAATCACAATTAATTCCCTCAAACATAGTCTGATTTTCTTAAAACAAAGCAAGCAAATAGACCCCATAAAAGTAATGTTACTTATTTATAAGTTAACATATGATTCACTAATTTATCTCGTAAATTTCATTGTTTCTTCCCATAATCTTTGAACTCAATTATGGTTCTAAGTTGATTGAGTAGTTAGCAGTGTTAAACTAGATTTATCAATCTCGTATATACATAGAGCATGAAGAAGAATTTCAATTGTCACAAATGTATCCAAGCGATTAATCATATGCAATTATATATTTTTATATCTTCATGCTTAACTATCATGCACACATGGATCAATTTCATAACGTTTCATAGCATACAAGTTGTTTCATTAAATCAAGGTTTATCTTGTAAATACCCACAATCTTCTTTTTAGTGTAACCTTTTTTTAAAATAATGCATGAATTCTTGTTGTTCAAGTTATTAGTCATAGATTACCATGTCATAAATTCCTTGCCATATAAAACATTTGAACATAACATACAATATTCATGAATTATCTGATATTCAAGGCACTGCATATAGCATGTCGAAATCATGATTTCTTATCACACAATCATCTAACTTAATGTATCAAAGATAAGTAGTACTTATCACATAAGCCATAACATTTCATAATTAAGTGATACTTGTCATACAAGCTATCTATCATAGCATATCAACACTCAAATTAATTGGCATAATCCATTGTTCATGTAAATATAATTTGTTAATCTGAACATCCCATAACATAGTTACGTCTTCTCAAAATAATCCTTAATCTATTTGAAAATCACAATTGATATAATTAAATAGGTGTTACTTTAAGTTACCAATCAGGGCATATTTTAAACTTAGATTTACTTATCTTAATTAATGTTTGACATAACATATCTTAGGTATGAACTATTTGTTATACCATGTACTACACATAAGCAAAAGTTACTCATCATCAAGGTACATAACATATCATTTTATGATCACCTGTTTCTTAACTTAAAAGATATCAAGCATATCATACTATAGACATGGATTATTGGTCACTAATGGTATTTAATTAATTCCTTAACTTGGTTACAACATTATTATTTGTATTTATCGTATCCTTGAGAATCGAATTGTAGCCTAGGTACACGAATCCCCAACCAACTATCGCCAAATAAAATGGTACTCGCAGTACCGGTCAATCCCTCATACTGTCGCCAAATGACCTCAATACTTCCCTCCTACTGTTGCCAATTAAGGACCATAGTCCACCCCAAACACGAGCTCTATGGACTCTATGGCATTCCAACTATACCTATGACTGACACGAAACCAAGGCTTTCCACATAATCTTATCTTATCGGAATCAGGGTAGAGCTTAGCTCCTTATTCATATAGTTATGAACTTATCACATTCTTATCCAAAATGAGCATTGCTCTATATTTTGTTTATCATGCCATCAAGGCTTATTTCATAGCATCCACAAGTTCAGTCATGTACATGTTTCATTCAAACATAATTAACCTTTCAAACACATTTTTGATGATCATAAATTTTAATTGATCATCTCAAGTACGAAAACAACTCGTAAACAAAGTTCTCAACTCTTTTTAGTCCTTTTCTTAGTCATAAAAAAGCATGGTAAGGTTACTTATCAAACACATATAGGCTTAGTTATAATCTTAGACCCATATTCATATCAACACATTCATTTGTTTAATCAATTAAACAAGACTTAAGATCTAACATATGAATCACATATAATAGCACATGAACGACTTCCCATGTGATCAAATATTTAACCAAACAATGTACATCATGAATAGTTTATTTTTACGATACTTACCTCGCATCCAAGCTAGGTTTTAAGCATAACTTATTTCAAAATTTAAATGTAATAAATTGAATTGATGAGGAATGCTCGGGAAGGTTAGAAGCCCATCCCAAGACTTTAAACTACATTCACAATTTCCATCCAATATAGATTTTGATCCCGAATCACATTTCCCTTTTGTTCATCTCTTATTTGATCCACTTTAGCCCTTAGTCCTTCTAACTCTCTCTTGGTCTAAAGTAACAATTAATACAATTATACATTAAAACCTTTCCTAACAACTATCCATTTGTAAACTACTCAGATTTCATGTATAAATATAATTTCACACAAACAGTCCACTCAAGGTACTTAAATGTGCAAAACAGTCATAAATACTTTTCTACATTACCAAAATGGTCCATACACTTTGTATACATGCTTATATAAATGTCAAATAGTCCTTAATATGTTCATGTGCCTTCAAAACAGTCCAATGCTCACATACACACATACATACTTAAAACAATGTACCATATATTCATGTATACACAAAATAGGGCAGCATTTATACCTATGTACATACTTGATCACAACAAATAAAATCATTCACTATGTGCATCAAATCAATCCTTTAGTCTTAATAATTTACTTTTGAACTTAGTTAACAGCTTCAAGTTCATATATTTTCATTTATACATACAAAGCATTCTTAAGTTTCCTTATGAATTCCAAGACAAACCATGGTTCGACTCTAATCAATAACAACATCTGAAATAAGCTCAAATTTTAACTTCATAGTCACAAGGATTTGTTCATAAAGTCCTTATTTTACATTTAACATAAATTTCGAATGAACTCTCAATACATAGCAAATTTTCTATTTCTAGTAATTCTTATCACACCATTCAAACTGCTCAAGCATTATTCTTCTAATAATCAATTCAAACAATTTCTTCTATCTTGCCAACATCCAATTTATACCCAACAACATCTATTCGAATAACCCTTAATACACTATCCATATCATAATCATCATTTAAAATCATAAAAATAGTTTCTCCCCTGTATTTAATCTTATAAAAACAATCCCTTAACTTAGTGAAACAACTAGGCAGCCCCTCTCTTAAATTTCTTTTTAACAATTCAAAACAGTTTTGAATAAATCTTAATGTGGTCGAATTAATCCCTTGTTTGAAATCAAAATCTGTTTATTCATTTTCTTTTCAAAGCAGTCCAAAATTCCTTTAAATTCATAAATAACCCTTCACAAGATTACCAATCCATGATACCTTCTAAAACAACACCCTAGCTTCCAATTGTTATCTAAAATAGTCCTTTAACAACTATTTTAGTTCATAACATCTGACAAAAATACAATCATCAAGCAAGGTGACCATTTCGAATTTTCAAATATTTTCCACATGTTCTAATCATATAAGGATCAAATTGAGCAATCAATTTTCTTCTAACCACTATAATAGAGTTTCATAACAAGAAACTCATCACTCACAACCACATGACAATCAAGCTTATGTATCATTCAATTCAAACACTAAAAGTATAATTAAACAAGTTTAGCATTTTAGTTATAGTGTAAAAATAATCACATATATCATTTGAATAGCCAAGAATTTCATTATAAACACATAATCAAATTCTAATTTTACAATCTCACCAGAAGTAAGGAGAGAATACTTACCCTCCTTATGAGCTTCTTGTTCAAAGATGTAGAAGCTTGAAACAACTAAACCAAAACCTTAAACATCCATAGATAAATACAAGTTTTCTCTCCCTTAGCTTAGATGATACGATTAAGGGAGAAAGAAGAGGATGAAATGATTCTCATCCATGTCTGTCCCTTCCAACACATGTCCCTTCCAACAACACATGTGTCTAGGCCTTGTCTTTCTTTTATTTTAGCATGCAAATCTTTTATTTAATGTGTCACCGATGTAGTCACTTATAAATAGGTTATCCTTCATTCATTTTTTTCAATTCAGCCCTAATCCCTTAATAAAATCAAATTCATGTATGGAACAAATTATTTAATTTGCATTCGACTTAGCATCATACTTCTAGGCCAACTTTTGGGATATTACAATTCCCTCCCCCTTAAAAGAAATTCGTCCTCGAATTTCTCTGTGGTCATAATTCGATAACGAGTTTCTTACTACTTCTAACATCGTTCCAAGAATTCTACTGTTCTTAGTTTATTCTTACTCTTCTTCCTTAGTTAGAGGAATTAGTTAGGCTCTCGATATCCCAACTTTAACTCGTTTCATACATTTCTAAAGACCGATAACGCATAAAAGAAAGCTCTTATCAGACGTAGATCACAAGCTCTTATCAAATTTAACTCCTAGGTAGCACAATATCTTATGATGATGCAACAAGTTTCGGTTTAGTCTGAGAATCGACTAAACCTAAGCTCTGATACCAAATTGAAACACCCCTGAACCTGACTTAGGAATAAACCGAATTAGAAAGTGTTTAGGAACAATATTCAAACAAGCATACAACATTAAATCATATATATGACGACCAGCACTTCACAAATGAGCATACAAACAGAATTCAGGGAAATTTAAAATTTTTATAAGTTTAATATGTCTTTAACTTCATGTAACACCCCTTTTCCATACTGAATACGAGTCAGAGATGTCACGTTACTAATGCCTTATCTTGTTTTAACCATATACATTTCATCATCAAACTAATTAATTATCTATATTTTTAGTTTAATTTCATGCATCATACTCTACTAGTAATCAAATAATTACATAGCCACTAGAGATTATCATAAGCTAGAATATCTTACTAATGTTTTGCATATTGAAGCTTGATCAGCATGCTTAACTCCTCTTCAAGTACTCCACCTTAACCTACTTGTGACTCAAACACACGCTAAGTTTTCACTTAGTGAGGCAATAAACAAAATTAATAATAATTTAAACTTATTAAACTTTATGGATACATTTATATAGCATGATATATGCTAATGTATTAACTTTTATATAGAGAGAGAAACTTAAGTATGCGAGATCGGTACTCCCAGAGTACTAATCACCGAAGTGACGATAAACATATAGACACATAAAGTGCCAGTAACATATAGAAAAATAGGTGTTGGCATCATATAGACACATGAGTATCGATATCATATAGACACATAAGGTCGTGCCCACCATCCGTACATTTATAAGGCAGTGCTAACCATCCACACATTTATAAGGTTGTGCTAACCATCTGCACATAAGGTTGTGCTAACCATCCGCAATAAGTGTCCTTTATATACACTATAGTTCTAAATCGTATATTCAGCGTGCTGTTAGACTCTATGGCATGCCAACTATATCCTGTCCCTTAATAATTTACTTGGGCATGTATTTTATATTCCATAATAATTTCATTCATGGCAATATATATATCAACATAATTCAACTTAGGCAGTTCATACCCGAAATATTATACATTTTATTTCTGAAAACTTGACATATTCATATTATATCAATCATATGTTCAATGACATAAATATTAATGTATTATGATATGCATGCAATTGCACTCATCTGGGCCATTTATTAGTATGCCTCATTAAGCTCTATTCGATCATTTCTTTCATAGTACCTAGAACCTGCTTTTGATTCGGATCCAAACTAAAAACTGAGTTTCTGGGCTTGAATCGAGCTTGGAAAATTTTTCTCTTTCTTTCCCTAGCTCTCACATTTATGGCTAGAAAAGATGAACATTTTGTTCATCTTTTCACCATTATTTTACACATATATCTATTAAATGAATATTAAATTCATCTGTTGGCTACGGATTACACAGATTTTGATGTGTTGGTTAATCGAGCCAAGGATGTTGAGCAGTCTTTGGGTACATAGGTCTAGGCTGCGAGTGCGAGCTTGGGTAAGAGAGCAGCTGAATCTAGCTATTCTGGGAGACAGAATAGGAAGTTTCGAGACAAGAGACATAGCTCAGATCACAGGCGTGGTGGTGGTGCTAGTCAAGGCAGTAAGGTAGCTCATGTTGTACCAGAGTGTGAGCGTTGTGGAAGGCGCTACAATGGTATGTGTTGGCGTACCGCTAGAGGTTGCTGGATATGTGGATCTTCTGAGTATATGAAGCATGATTGTCCTCGTGCTGTGAGGGATACACCGATTCATGTTGCTGCACCTTCTAAGGGCCGAGGCAGGGGTAATTTCCAGAGGCAAGAGGATGGGCAGAGGACTGTAGCACATGCAGTTGTTGTACGATCAGATAATGGTGGACTGGCTCAGGTTTATGCTCATCGTGAGGGGCACAATGACACCGATGTCATCGCAGGTACCTTTACCTTGTAATCTTTTTCATTATTTTCTTTGATTGATTCGGGGTCTACTCATTCATATATCTTGAGCGAACATGCATCTTTGTTGAATGTTCCTGCTGAGATCTTATATGTGGGCATGTTAGTGACTAGTTCCTTTGAGGAGACGGTTACTACTAGAAGGTTGTATAGACGTTGTCCTCTGGTTGTGCAAGGTCTGAATTTGTTGCGGGTCTAATGGAATTGCCATTCTATGGTTTTGACGTTATTCTGGGTATGGATTGGTTAAGTGAGCATAAGGCGATGGTGGATTGTGAATCCAAAAGGATTTCCTTAAAGTTAGCCGATAATTATGAAGTTATTGAGGTTGGTGAGGATATGAATTTCTTATCCAATATTATTTCAGCTACTCGAGCGAAGAAGATGATGTTTGATGGATGCCAGGCTTATTTGGCAATCATCATGAATCCGGAGGCCAAGGGTGTTCGAGTGCAGGACATTCAGACTGTATGTAAATTTTTAGAGGTTTTTTCTAAAGAGTTACCATGATTACCTCATGATAGGAAGGTGGAATTTGGTATAGAGACGTATGAGGGTTCGACTCCGGTGTCCATTACTCCTTATTAGATGGCACCAAAGGAGTTGAAAGAGTTAAAAACGCAGCTTCAAGAGTTGTTGGACCATGGGTTCATTCGACCTAGTATTTCGCCTTGGGGTGCCAGTTCTTTTTGTGAAGAAGAATGATGGATCGATGCATATGTGCATTGATTACTGGCAGTTGAATAAGTTGATAGTGAATAACAAATACTTGTTGCCTCAGATTGATGACTTGTTCGGTTAATTTCATGGGGCAGCGATGTTTTCAAAGATTAATTTAAGGTAACGATATTACTAGTTGAAGGTTAAAGATGCGGATGTGCATAAAACTGTGTTTCGTAGGAGGTATGTGCATTACGAGTTTTTGGTGATACCGTTTGGTTTGACAAATGCCCCGACTGCTTTCATGGACATGATGAATAGGGTGTCTCATGAGTACCTTGATCAGTTTGTGGTGGTTTTTATTGATGATATACTCGTGTTCTCTTGTACAGAGGAGGAGCATGATCAACATTTGTGGATTGCATTGCAAGTTTGAAGGATAATCAGTTGTATGCCAAGTTGAGAAAGTGCGATTTTTGGCTCAAGAAGGTGATGTTTTTAGGTCACGTGACTTTCGCGGAGGGTATTCGTGTAGATCCATAGAAAATTGAGGCTATTATCAATTGGAAGCGACCAAAATCTGTCTCGGAGGTTCGTAGTTTTCTTGGGCTGGCTGGTTATTACCGTCGCTTTGTAGATGGGTTCTCGAGTATTGCAACACTGTAACGCCCTAGTTTTGGGCCTAGCAGTTTTCAGACTTATTAGACGGCCCGATTGACCGAGTTAGAGATTCAAGTCGAATTCAGGATCGTATATTTTTTGGAAAGATAAAAATATGGGAAAATGGTTAAAAATCATCTTTTAATATATGATTAATATTGGTGAAATTAATTTTGGAAAATGAAATTTGAAAGTGTGACATTTTGGCTAGTGACTAAAATGTGATTTTTGAAAACTTTTTTTAAAGGTAACTAAAATGAAAAGGATCAAATTCCTAGAATCCTTAAGGAGGTATTTTACCAAGTTTTTGCTGGTGATTTCTCCCTTCAATTAAAACATTTTAACCTGAGTTTTAAAGGATAATAAAAAGAGATTTTGGATATTAAAGTTAGTTATTTGGTTTTAATGAAAATTGACGTAACTTTTCTCTCAACTTCTTTTCTGCCAAACACTCAAGTTTTCATCAAAAACTTGAGGTGAGAGATCAATTTTACTTAGATTCTTGATCTACAATTGATTATTTAACTTTGATTTACAAAACCTCTTTGAAATCTTGTGTTTTCCTAGCTTTAAACAAGCCAATTGAAGGAGAAATCACACAATAGGGGTAAGGTCCATGATCTCCTCTATTGAAAGGTTCTTTATTGATATTGCCAAGTGTTTGATCCTTGATTTATGGTTTATAATCTGATTTTGTGTTTTTATATAGATTTAATTGGGTAAAATTGATGAAATGATAAAAGATTCAAATTGAATCAATTTCCAGTGTTATGGATTGCTTTTGAACATATTTTGGATGTTAAATGATGTTGATAAGTCAATTTTATCAATGGAATCCCGAAACTCTTGAATCTCTAATTGTTTAGGTTATTAGAATTGTGTTCTTGTGGTGTTGTGGTGGCTGTATGTTTGCTGGAGGTGTAAGGTTGCTTTGGTTCTATTTTTACGTGTTAATTGGAGATAAATGTGATGTTAGATCGGTAGGTTGTGGCTGGGTTGTGTTTGGAAAGGGTTGGATGATGTTTTCGGTTGTTGTGGTTGGGTAATTGTGAGGTGAATGTAAGGGTACGTGAGGATCTATTGTTGTAGTGTTATAAATGCATTGTGATGCATTAATCCTCTTTTGTAATGTTTTTAAAACTGGGGAGATGGATCCGGAAGAGATTGGTGAAGCTTTGGAGGCTTCGAATGCATGTTTTTGCATCGACGAATCAAGGTTTCGCATATTGGTGAGTGAGAATGTGGATTCCAGCATTGGAATGTTTTAAAGGTGGTTTATGGGAGTTTAAACTTGGCTTGATACGCTGGTTTAAACCCAAAAGTAAGTAAAGTGGATTTTCTCTCTCGGTCGTGCTAGTGTTAAATGGTTTTATGCACTTGTTTTAATTTACATGTTACCTACTGTTTAAGCATGATTTAAAGTATTTTTAAGTATGAAATGCTAAAGGATGCACATGGTAAGTGATCCTTGTAAGTATATTGTTTATACTTGTGATTTAAAGCATGGTTGTTGCTTTGGAAAAAATGGTTTGGTTAATGCTTGTTAAAAATAGTGAGGTAAATGTTAAATGGTTGATTATATTGGCAAGTGATGTGGTTTTAAAATTGTTATCGGATATAGTTGGCCGGCCATAGGATTGATAGTGCACTATAATAAGTCGCCTTGGATGTCGAGGGGTTTTATACGGTGTACCGAATACTCCATCCAAGTACCCTAACGGTCGAGGGGTTATATAGTACCGTAAACTACCGTTAGTGGGTTATACATCTACCGATGAGTGGTGTTGAGGGGTTTATGTGGTGTATCGAATACTCCACCACATGTGTCACAATGGTGGAGGGTTTATGTGTTCTGAAAACTCCTGTGTGTGAACCTTGTGTTGCCGGTGAGAATGTATGAAGTGTTGGGTAAACACTTGTTGAATCCGTGTATCCGATTAACTCTTTTGGTAAATGAATTTGGTTAATGACCACTTTTGAGCCAATATAATTGTTGATGTATCATTGGAAAGTTTATGTTGTCTAATAATGTGATTTATATATGTTTACTCTTTAAGCTTTTCATATGGTTGTTATACATGGGGAGGCTTAAATTTAGGTTTAGCAAGGGAACTTGCTATTAGTTAATGGTACATGTTGTACGTTTACTCTTTAGGCTTAGCATATGGTTGTTATGCATGGGGAGGCTTAAATTGAGGTCTAGCAATAGAATTTGCTGTTGTAAATGATTCACATTGCATATGGTTTAATATGTTGGTTTTTAAAAATGAAAAGTGCATGGTTTTCAAGGCATGATGTTTCAATGGTAATGTTTAAATGATGTTTAAAGAATGATTGAAATGAGATTTCAAGGTGTTATTGAGAATTGGTTTTAAATGCATTGATGGTGTTTTGTTTTGGAGCACTCCTCACTAAGCCTAGTGTGCTTACGCTCTCTTTGCCATCAATGCAGAGAATTAAAAACTTGGAAGGCAGTGGGAAGCATGGGATCGATACAAGACTTGTTAACCAAAGTATGTTTGAACTAGACTATAAGTAATAAGGGCAATGGGGGCTTCAATGGTTGTTTGGGAGATGTTTTGTTGAACTCCCTATTTGAGCAAGTCTGTTTAGCTGCTCTTGAGTTGTAAATGGCCTATATGGTTTGTTTTTGGTAATGGTATGTAGTTTGGTGTTTTACTTGGAAGGTTTTCTAGGAAGCATGTCAATAGTTTTACATATAATGCAAGATGCAATGAATCGATGTTGATTCTGTGATGCTTTGATGTGGTTTGAACCCTGAGTATGCTGGATGTGTGTTAGGAGCATATTAGGATGTTTTGGTATGGTTGAATGTATGTTAAACTAGCTAAAAATGACATTACAGGCCCATGTGTATCGATACACGGGGAACCGTATCGGTAAGGCTAGGCAAAATCAAGCATTGTGTTATGATACGGGCTTGGGTATACCGGTATAGATTTTCTTTACTGGAATCTGCTTTTTGCGACAAAACTCGTGTACCGAAACACTACCATACCGTATTGGTACGGTTGTCAAACATTTTTGAACTGCCAGCTAGGCGTACCGAAACTGGTTACAGTGTATCGAAATAGTACAGGCTTGTGTAGGACACCGTATAGATATGGTGGCATGCATATCGATACGGATGTCCGTTAATTCAGTTAATGTCATGGAAGTGGAGTTCTATTTTCTTACGTTTTGGTCCATGAATGTTACGGATGCAATTGAATGTGTTTGGATGTTCGAATCGAGCTAATTTTTGACATGAGAACATGAAACCTGCTTAATTAAAGGCTGGTAACTTAAAAATGTGCTAAGTCCCTGTAGTTTGATCAAATTGCAATTTGGTCCCTAAATTGCAATTAAGCCAATTGGATGTCAAATCAAGCCCGATTGAATTGAATTTTCAACTGATGGCAGTATGAACATATAGGTTAATAATTTTGTATTTAGACAAGATAAAAGAAAAAAAATGGACACATTTTAGGTTTCATCTTCCCGATTTACTTCGGTAAACCTAATATAGCTCGCTCGGTTCAGTTTAGTGACTAGGACAAAGTCGAGGGAGTTACATTTGATGGTATCAGATCCAAGTTTGTGATAACTGGAAGTTGGTATGATTGATGTGATGTTATTGTGAGTTGAACTATGTTGTTTGCTATGCACGGTGATTGTAAAATGCACGTTGATTGCTTTTATGCCATGTTGGGGAAAATTTGGGAAACCCATTGCCTTATTATTATAGTCTGAAATGTTATGATTTTGAAATAGAAGTCTTGGATCCTTGCTCGAAGCTGGCATGATTTAATTTTGTTTTGAAATGATTATCATGCCTCAGAAAATATGTTGTGATACGACCAAGAGGAGAAATGGGAGTTAGCGTGATGCTTTTGCCTTTGGGAAGTAGGTGAAAAGAGTGTTATGTCTCCTGGGGGTTTGTCACCCTAAAGTATGTACCACCTGTGCCGGTTGAGCCAGTGTTGGGTGATATGATGCCTTGCTATAGGCGATGTTTTGAGCTTTTAAGCTGTTGTTGCGGAGTGCGTGTGTTTGCACTGGCGGTTAGGTAAACGAGGTAGCCATTGGATTAAATTTGCAATTGGGAGGAGTTGAGTACTGTGGGGTATCATCTGAGGCATCTGAGTTTGGGATGACCAATGTTATCTGGGTTCAAATCAGATAGGGTGTATTGGTACCTGTAAGTTGGGACATGTTGAATCCCTATTGCAAGGTGATGTTCTTAGTTGGTGGACAACTGTATCTGCAGGGATGGAACCCCATGAGGTGGATCAGGAGTCTTTCCATGCTATCTTTAAGAAGAAGTGTTTAGGGTTTAGACACTTGGATAAAAAGGAACGAGAGTTAATGGCTTGGGTTTAGGGATGTGTGTATGTTGCCAAGTTTAGGGTACAAATTATTTGGTTGAGCCGGTATGCTCCTGAATGGGTACCGGTAGAGAGGTATCGCTATGACCAATTCTGTTATGAGTTGAAGAAAGGTGTTAAAATGTACATGTTGGCTTCTGGTTACATCATTAACGACATGTTGGTACATGGGCAAAGTATATCGAGCAGAACCTGGGTTTATTGGTTTAGTGTGGGAAGTTCTGGCTCTGCAAGGGAAATATGGGTTCTAGTTCCGGTAATGTTCTGCTTAAAAAGGGGTGTGATAAAAGATATCGCTCTAAGTTAAGGCGAGGTGATGACAACATTGGGTGAGGACTACAGGGTTAGAGTATCTAGGCTAGAACAGTATTTAAGGCATGTTGGGTATGCGGATCGTGTGATCTCATGAGGCGGGGTTATCCACATTTGATATACAGAGTCTGAACCCCTGTTCTTGTGGTTGTTGATGGTTGTGAGAATTGTGGTTTGGACGATCGTCTCATGGGTGTTTGTTGTGCGAATACAGGGGCCTAGTTCTCTCGATGAGAAGGTTGTTGCGGGACGGATGTTTGAAAATGCCCTTTGGTGGTTTAAATCATGAGGTTGCAGTTGATTTGTTGGAGTTGCTGCTCCACGAGTTTTGATGTAATTATGGGTAAGAATTAGTGGCTGGATCAGGGAGTTGTGGTTGGTTTTAGATCCTAGCGAGTTCCTTAAAACTTACTGATGATTACAAGGTGGTAATCACAGGCGAGAATGTTAAATTCTGGTTTAATGTTGTTTCAGTGCTGGGAGCGAGTTGTTTGAAAGATCCTTGGTTGAAAGGTATTCCTAGCCTATGTTATGAATTCAAAGTCAAAGGATGTACGTGCTCAGGATATTTAGGTGGTATGTGAGTTCTTGGGTGTTTTTGAGGGAATGGTCGGGTTTGCCATTAGATTGAGAGGTCGAGATTGACATTGAGTTGTATGAAAACATAGCTCTAGTTTCTATTACTCCCTGTGCATGGCTCGAGGGAGATGCTTAATCAAGGCTTTGTTAGGTTTGGTGTTTTACCGGGGGTTGCATCGGTGTTGTTGTGGAAAAAGGAGGATGGCACGATGCTGTAGCGATGTCTTTTTTTCAAATCGCTAAAATAAAAAAAACGTGGCTTTTTCGAAGTGTTTTTGAAAGGTGTTTCTGATTTTTTTATATAAAATATTTATTCCATGGGGTTTTAGAAGAAACCGCATTTTAAAAAAATTAGAGTCGCCACCGGCCACTTAGGTAGGCCGGACACCCTAAAACCAGAGATTCAAAAAGACAGGGTTCGGGAGTCGGTTACGGATGGGGAAGGATTAGCACCCCCACACCGCCCAAAATTGGTACTTTAATAATTACCGCTTTATTAATATTGGATTTTTCGGATTAAAGTGACGATTATTTTAAAATTCGGTCATAATTGCGAATAAATTTTAAGGGCCCCGTTATCCGAGAATAAACGCCCAACCACTATCACTACGCTTGATACTGGCCCCGTTTACGCTCGGATAAAAGGACACCGCATTAACAAGTTATAAATCATCTGCAATCTTAGTGGCAAAAATATAAAACATGGCAAAATATTTAAATGTAATAAATATTGACATAACAGAATACTAATCTAACATAAATGATATTCTTGACTAAAACATGCATATATACATATTATTCTAAATAATAGATAAAAACAACTTTAACAAGTCAGAATAACAATGCAGGAAAAATTACGTATATAGACAAACAAATATTTCAAAAGACATACATGCTAGTAATAAAACATATTTCAACATATATGGAACAATATATAATACATAAAAGAAGACACACTAACACGTAACCTAAAAGCCAAGAAAAAATACAATACATACAAAAATACAAGAACATATTGTTTTACGAGTCAAATAGAACATAATATGTTTTAATACGGATAACTGGATAAAAAATACATGACTATTATAAGCTTAACACACATATAAATATAAACATAAAATACGAGGCATATACGAGGGACATAAAATAAAATAATAGGATATCAACATATACGATTATAATACGAACATGAATATTTACAAAGAATACAGGACTGAAATGAAAGAAAAATAAAAGTCAGTGGCAGAAATTAAAGAACAATAATATGAAATTTAGGGACGAAATTGCGAAACAAACAAAACCTAAAAGGATCAAAACTGTAATTAAACCAAGGGGCAGACCCAAAATGAAAAGTTCAAAAACGCGGGATGGTTAAGGGGGTAATTTTACCATTTAAAAATCTGAATCGGTGTAATTTAAGGACTGGATTACAAGATTTTGAAATATCAGGGGGACTGGGATTGTAATTATACCATGCGGCAAGACAAAAACGAAAATATTGAAAACGCGGGATGGTTAAGTGTGTGATTTTCCCATTTAACGAAATAATAAGAATTATATAAACCCTCTTTTTCAGCCGAAATCAAATTTTTGGCCATTCGTTTCATTTTCATTTTTTGCAAGAACCATCTGTTCTTCATTCTCTCTCAACTACCCCATGAAAAACAGAATCCGACGGCCGCCCGCCGTGTTCTCCACCGCCGGCCGCCGCTAATCAGCGCCGACAAGCCTCTAAAACACACCAAAATAACCTCTATTTCATCCTCAACATGAATCCGTGGTTGGATTCAGAGGATACCCCCTTATTTACCCTAGATCTAGAAAATACGAAGCGAAAAAAAATATTTTTTAAACCAAAACAAAACTACCAGGGGTCTTCCCCTCCCTTTAGTTCACCATATCAGGCTTGGAGAAGCCGAAAGGCTTATCACTAAGGAAGGGAAGACCCACAAACAGAGATGGTAAGACGACTCTCTTCTTTTTGTTTCTGTTTTCTTCTTTCGTATATGCATGTAAAAAAAACAAGTAAGAAAAAGAAACAAGTGTTTACCACTGGACTGTCTTTCGATTATCACTTGACTGGTTACAATTTTTGGTTTTTTTTGTATTACAAGATCTCTGTTCTCTCCTTCTTTTTTGTTACCACCCTTCCTTTTTTTTCGTTACAAAAGTCCCCGTTTCATATATATCATTGTCTTTGTTTTGGTGCAAGTTGCATCTTGCTTTTTCAGATCTGAACTGACAATTTTTGCTTGTTGTCTTGGGCATATTCTGAACACGGGGGCTGAATATCGGCGTGGTGGCGGTATGGATGTTCTGCCAGTGGCCAGACGCGTTCTCGGCCGTTAGATCAGATCTGATCGAACGGTCGAGATGGCTTGAAGGACGAACGGCCTGGATGAAGCCTCGATTTGATGAGACGGTCCATACGTGTGGAACACGCGGCTGGTAGATATTTTTGACTTCTTGGTTGTATCGGGGCCGTTAGATCAGATCTTGATCCAACGGCCCACAGTTACCTGCACACCATAATTGTAATTAGATAAGATTTGGGTTTGGGCCAACCGGGCCTTGTAATTGTATTTGGACTTGGACTGTAATTTTTATTTGGGTTTAATATATTTAATTTTTTTCATTTTATCAGCCCAATAATATTAATAATAATAATATAATTATAACAGCAATACATATACATGATACAAACATATACTTATACAAGTATAACATATTGGCATACGTACATATAATCCTGCCCATAATTATCATAACATCTATATATATTAATCATATACGCTCATACTCTAGATACATACGCGACACACATTCATCATTAATACGTATACATACATAGCTTATAATATACATGTACACCACACCTTATATATATGTTAGTAACATTCATATAATAAATATACATGCAATATTAATATGTATTTACAAGTGAAAATGAGTGATTACAGTTGCCCCTCTTTGCTTGTTCTCATGGAATGGGAAACAAAGCAAAGATTCATAAGCACTCATTTTTATCAGATTTCCCTGTTTGTAGCTTTGGAAAAACGTGTTCTTTTGGATATATCCGCTCTTCCTTGGCTGAATCTTCAGGCTCGTAAGTTCTTCCTATATAGAGCTTCATCACCTTCAGATCTTGGAGCTACAAGCTCTTCCTATATAGAACCCTTCACTTCGAGACTGTAAAGCTTGGAGTCCTTCCTATATAGAACTCTTCGCCTTCAACGCTGTTTCTCCTATATAAAACCTTTTGCGCCGCTGATGGATTTTTCCGACTGGAGTTCTTTTTGAGATTTTAGATTTAGGGTTCTCTCTCTATGGAACCTTTCACTGGGGCTTGAAAATGCAGGTTCCTTTTTTTTACGAGGTTGTTGCCATTTTTGGACCTACGCTACTAAGACTGCCGCATCATGCCCGGCGACTTACCGATGACCAAGGATTTAACACCACGCCGAAAGACTTACCGATGGCCCGAAGGACTTAACATCGTGCCTGAAGGACTTACCGATGACCCGAAGGATTTAATATCTGGATCTGACATCGACATGACTGTTTTATGGGGACTCACGCTGATATGCTGCCACATCATGCCCGAAGGATTTACTGATGACCCGAAGGATTTAACACCATGCTCGAAAGACTTACTGATGGCCCGAAGGACTTAACATCGTGCCCGAAGGACTTACCGATGACCTGAAGGATTTAATATCTGGATCTGACGCCGACATGGCTGTTGTTTTATGGGGACTCACGCTGATATGCTGCCACATCATGCCCGAATGACTTACTGATGACCCGAAGGATTTAACACCGCGCTCGAAAGACTTACTGATGGCCCGAAGGACTTAACATCGTGCCCGAAGGACTTATCGATGACCCGAAGGATTTAACATCTGGATCTGACGCCGACATGGCTGTTGTTTTATGGGGACTCACGCTGATATGCTGCCACATCATGCCCGAAGGACTTACTGATGACCCGAAGGATTTAACACCACGCTCGAAAGACTTACTGATGGCCTGAAGGACTTAACATCGTGGCCGAAGGACTTATCGATGACCCGAAGGATTTAACATCTGGATCTGACGCCGACATGGCTGTTGTTCTATGGGGACTCACGCTGATATGCTGCCACATCATGCCCGAAGGACTTACTGATGACCCGAAGGATTTAACACCACGCTCGAAAGACTTACTGATGGCCTGAAGGACTTAACATCATGCCCGAAGGACTTATCGATGACCCGAAGGATTTAACATCTGGATTTGACGCCGACATGGCTATTGTTTATGGGGACTCACGCTGATATGCTGCCACATCATGCCCGAAGGACTTACTGATGACCCGAAGGATTTAACACCACGCTCGAAAGACTTACTGATGGCCCGAAGGACTTAACATCATGCCCGAAGGACTTACCGATGACCCGAATGTTTTAACATCTGGATCTGACGCCGACATGGCTGTTGTTTTATGGGGACTCACGCTGATATGCTGCCACATCATGCCCGAAGGACTTACTGATGACCCGAAGGATTTAACACCATGCTCGAAAGACTTACTGATGGTCCGAAGGACTTAACATCGTGCCCGAAGGACTTACCGATGACCTGAAGGATTTAATATCTAGATTTGACGCCGACATGACTGTTGTTTTATGGGGACTCACGCTGATATGCTGCCACATCATGCCCGAAGGACTTACTGATGACCCGAAGGATTTAACACCATGCTCGAAAGACTTACTGATGGCCCGAAGGACTTAACATCGTGCCCGAAGGACTTACTGATGACCCGAAGGATTTAATATCTAGATCTGACGCCGACATGACTGTTCTTTTATGGACTTTGGTAAATTCTTCGATAATTCTTCAAATACCTGTTTAGGAACAAGCAAAATTGACATGCCCCTATCTATATGATGCATGTAATGTTATGCTTTCTTTCTCCTCTTTTTCTTTTTCTTCGTTAATCTCATGTCCTGAAAAGTCATTCTTCTGATTTCTCTATTTCCTTTCCTTTTGCGGTATGCTCAATTTTGATCTTCATTTCTGTCAAATTTTGCTCAATGGGCATCTACTCTTGTTCTTTTACACGAGCACCCGCCTTTCTTCTTCGGGGTTTCTGCCTGCTTCACCAACAAACGCTATATCATGCGTGTGTAGAGAATCTTACTATTCTTTCTGTTCTGCATTGCCCCATTCGATCGTGCTCGGCTACCTTCCAGTTTTTTTGACCCAATATTCTGAGTATTTGTTAATTTCATCATCAGGGTGAGCGAAATGCTTCTTAACCTCAATCTTCTTGTTGTCTCTTGACAGACACCATTCATCAATTTCTGTGCTTTAATTCTTTGGAGACTCAATGTTTACTTTTTTACCGTTCCCACACTTTGTAAGCTCATACTTGTCATGTTTCGTCCTTCATTTTCTTGAACCAAACAAGGCATCGTGGCTGGAATTCGCTTCTTGTTCTTGTGCTGTCTGACACCTATACCTCTGTTATCATCTTCATTCTATGCATTGTGAGGTCATTTCTGGTTAGGGCCTCCAATAGTATCCGCCTCCTTGTGTTCTGGATCTTACCCCTGAAGTAATACATGGAAATTTTTGTTGCTTTAACTTGTCAATTTGCTGATTGGTGTTCCACTGAAGGGTATCATTTAGATTAACATACAAGATTTTGAAAACACAGCATAGGAGCTCTGGATATCATGTGCAAGAGTGGCTTAGATTCAACCACTTGGTAATTTAAAGATGTGAAATCTTCCCTGGTGACTCGGTTCATCCTCATGATTACCGCGTTGCTACAGAGTACTACTCTTTCTCAATTCTCGTTATCTACTCCGCCCCCAAAAGGGTAGGCTTGTATAACCAGTCGAGCACAGAAATATTACTCTAGGAATAAAGTTCTGGGTGGTGCGAGTCTTAATTTTTCCCATGATATCGCCTATTTTCTTTTTTCTTTTTTTGTTTTTGTTTGTTTTTGTTTTTATCATTATTTGAGGAAATCAATTCGTCACAGTCCTTTGTCTTGGGGACAACGATGGAGCAAACAACACTGCCCCAACTTACTCGGCATAGTCACGATTTGAAAATATTACCATCACTCATGAAGCTAAGGTTTCTTGAATTGGATGATGTATCTCCACCCTATCGCTTCAGCGGAGTGCCCCAAAATTTCCATACTCTTATCCGAACAAGCCTATTACCAGGTTTCGAACATATGAGTACTTTTTATTATTATTTTCTCATTTTCATTTCTTTTTTCTTTCTTTTTTTCTCTTCCTTTTTTGTTTTGTTTCTTCTTTACTCCCTAGAAGATTATGCCTAGAGTTTCAATTTCAAGCAACTCTACATGGTTGACATTTAGAGCTAATTCGTCCTTGAATATCATCGAAAGAGTAATAATCTCGCTTTGCTAACCAGAGTCCGGTGGGGAAGATCACACATCATCGTTGTCACGACATCTATCTAATGTCACATCTTGCAATTGATATCCAGTGTCCTACAACGGCGAGAAAATATCTATGTGCTTTCAAAAACATTATATGTTAAGCGAAATGTGTCCTTTATTGAAAATAAAAACCAACAAACATGCCCCATCACAAAAGATCTTTTCCACATGGGGGCCACATAGAGTTGATCCCTTGTATTACTTCAGGAAGGTATTTTAATGTAGAGACATCTCTGGCTTCTTCAGCACTATGTAGATTTGCTTCTCATCCTTGGTCTTCCACTTCTTGATCAGCTCTTGTGTCAGGGTTCCATCATTGACCAGCTTCTTAATTTCATCCAGTAAAGGTCTACATTTTCTGGTGGGATGCCCCGGTGCCCCCATATGGAATTCGCATGTGCTACTCGAGTCAAAACTATGGGCATACAGATCAGGTGCACTCTTCATCGGCCTAGGAACAAGATAGTGACCCTCTACTAGATGAGGCCAAATGTCTGAGATAGATGTTCCAAACACTTCCAAATTTGCGCTCGTCTGAGGAATTTTCCTTGATGACCCCAATTTGTCAGTCTGTCTCCTTCTTTTACGGCCACGCGAACCCTGGAGATGACACTCATTTACGTCTCCATCCTTATCCATCTTATCTTCGATTCGGTCCTTAGACTTAGACCCCAATTTTCCTTCTTTGATTGCGTATTCTATTCTCTCTCCAATCGTCATAAAATCTTCGAATCCGCTTCTCAATTTCTCCAACATCACATCGAAGAAGGGAGAGGGAAGCGTTGCATGAAATAGGGGAGTCAACTCTTCTTCCGCTATAGGGGGCTGGACTTGGGTCGCCAGACATCGCCACCTTAATGCATATTCCCTGAAGCTTTCATTTGGCCTTATTTTCTCATTCTGAAGAAACTATCGACAGAGTGTTAAATGTAAAGCATATTTGTATTGATCTAAGAAGGCATTAGCGAGGTCACCCCATGACCTAACTTGGTTTCTGTTCCAACGGTTATACCACACTGCTGCTGGTCCCGTCAGGCTATCATGGAAATGGTGGATCAACAATTCTTCGTTCTTCATGTATCCTTCCATTTTTCTACAAAACATGGTTAAGTGAATCTTCGGGCAGCTAGTTCCGTCATACTGTGCAAATCCGAGAACCTTGAAATCTGGAGGAATGACCAAATCAGGGACTAGGCAGAGTTCCCTCGTATTGAAAGCATTTATCTTCTCTTTCTTCTTAAGCTCTTTCTCGATTTTTTCTTCTAACTGGTCAAGCCTCGACTCTTCAATTCATTCCATTTTCCAATTAATTCTGCCATCGAACCCCATGTATTAAATGATGAAATACCATGCGATGATTAAACAATAATAATAAAAAAAATGTGATGCAAATGCAATGCATGAATGCAATAAAGCATTGATTCTGCAGGTGATTTGTCCTTATAGAACATCTTTCATTCAGACCAAAAGGTTTCATTAAATTCGGTATTAGGGTTTTACAGATAGCGGTGAGCCCTGGCACCTAATGTCTTGACCTCATTTAATAGTCCCGTAAGTTTTCCTTCGCGGTCCAATGCCGGATCCATATTCTGGCTTATTGGTGCTGCTGCATCGGCTAAATCTGCTACATGTTGAGCTACTTGACGGGCTTGAGTCGTAACCATCTTCATGTCCTGGTCTTTCTCCCGTATTGTTTGCTCGGCCTTTTGTAGCTTAACGGTCATTGCCCCAACACGGATCTCACTGGTATGTAAAGCAGTCTCGAGCCTCACTATCTGTTCTTTGAGTGTTGCGTTTTCCATTTGGAAGGCTTGTGATTCATTCCTTTCCTGGTGCAGACTTGATTTCAGATCTTCCATGGCCAGACTGCTTTCCAACTCATTTTGGAGAAAGTCGCGTTGGCCTTTAGCTTCTTCCAGCTTCTTTGACAATGATCTGATTTTATTCTTACTATTCTTGCATTTCTGCTTCCAGCGTTCTGAACCATTCTTCAGCTGAATCATGCCATTGACCCACTCTTCCGCGGTGTCACCCAGACCGAAACTCTTGAATTCAAAGTGCAGCTTCTGATACTCGTCTTGTACATTCTTTAATTTCATGCTCAGATTGTGCCTCTCATGCTCGAGCTGGTCGCGATTGTGTGCGAATTCATCTTCTGAGACACTTTTATTCTTGACTCCTAACTTTATCCCGCTTGAGTGACCCACTTCTGTGTTATCCGAACCTTGGGCTCGGTATTGACCTTCCTTTGACTTTGCCCCTCGGGCAACGGCTGGCTGGCTGAAGAATCGGGGTTGTCCGTCTTCGAAATCCAAAATTCCCATTCTGATAAGATCTCTAACTCTGTCCTTCAGGGCCCTACAATTTTCAGTGTGATGACTCGAATCGCCTATGTGGTAGCTGCACCGGACACGACTATTGTAATCTTTCGGATAAGGAGGTTTTTTTGGTACAGACTTCACTGGTATGACAAGGTTCCTTTCGACAAGCAACGGAAGTAACTCGGTGTATCTCATGGGTATTGGATAATGTCTTCTGATGTCATTAGATTCTCGAACTTCCCCTGGTTTTGCCTCTGTTCCATGGGTATCTTCCCCAGATATGCTACTTGTCTGCTTCTTGAGATTGATCACAAAGGGATTTGATTTGTCATATTTAACGGTGTTGTCTATTTTGACATTCTGACCATTTTGTTCCACATTCTGCTCCCCGACCGAATCTTTTCTGAGTTCGACATGCTGCTTGCCTTTCATCATGGCATTCATCTGGTCTATCATCTCGGACATCTGCTTCTTTAGTTCTTGTATTTCATCTTGTTTGTCACCAGGATTGACACTACTTACCGAATCTGTTCTGGTGTCCTTGAATGGTTCCTCTTCGGCTGTCACTGTCTTAGTCTTGGGATGGAACTCTGGAATTGGACCCCCTTCCTTCAGGTCAAAGAACTTTTGGTCCATCATGAACAATCTTCTATTATGGGAGAAATCACTCGGGAATCAATGCCCCTGTGTAATGCGAATGCGATGATATGCAAAAACAAAACAAAAGAAAACAAGTCAGTACCGGATAAAAATGATAAGTACGTAATAAAAGGGAAAATTAAATGCGATAAGCAAATAAGGCAATCCTATTTACATTCCATCTAAGACACCTAGGTTATCCGCATGGTTCTAACAGGGTGGGTTTCTATGTGTTCTCTACATGCAGTTTTGGTTCTAGGCGGTACCCGAATTGTCCTCGCTGTCCTCTACTAAGAGTAGCAAGGCCCCCGATCATCACCCATTATAGGCTCCTTTCAACCGAGTTCAATTCAGGGGGACCCATTCGCTTATGCCCGTACGAAGGAACGATATCCTTACGAAAGCATAAGGTACTCGAGCCCCGAAGGTACTTGCTAGGCCCATACGGGAGAACGATATCTCCACGAAAGCATTAGCGTTTTCCCCCCACTTAAAAAATGGGTTTATATGCCAAATTTTAAATGCGTTAAAATAAACGCGCAATTATAACCGAATATTAATTTAATAGTCACTTTAATCCGGAACTTTCAATATTAGTAAAGCGGTGATTATTTTAAAAGCTTGACTCTCATTTGTTTTTTTAAAAAAAAAACAAAAACAAAAATTGTCCACAGCGGAGTCGCCATCTGTAATCACTCATTTTCACTTGTAAATACATATTAATATTGCATGTATATTTATTATATGAATGTTACTAACATATATATAAGGTGTGGTGTACATGTATATTATAAGCTATGTATGTATACGTATTAATGGTGAATGTGTGTCGCGTATGTATCTAGAGTATGAGCGTATATGATTAATATATATAGATGTTATGATAATTATGGGCAGGATTATATGTACGTATGCCAATATGTTATACTTGTATAAGTATATGTTTGTATCATGTATATGTATTGCTGTTATAATTATATTATTATTATTAATATTATTGGGCTGATAAAATGAAAAAAATTAAATATATTAAACACAAATAAAAATTACAGTCCAAGTCCAAATACAATTACAAGGCCCGGTTGGCCCAAACCCAAATCTTATCTAATTACAATTATGGTGTGCAGGTAACTATGGGCCGTTGGATCAAGATCTGATCCAACGGCCCCGATACAACCAAGAAGTCAAAAATATCTGCCAGCCGCGTGTTCCACACGTATGGACCGTTCAAGTGCCACGCGCGGACGCTTTAATATCCCACGCGCGCGTAAGATCCACGCGTTCTGACTCCTCGACTGCGGAGCTCCACGTGTCAAGATCTGGAGCCGTTTCATCAAATCGAGGCTTCATCCAGGCCGTTCGTCCTTCAAGCCATCTCGACCGTTAGATCAGATCTGATATAACGGCCGAGAACGTGTCTGGCCACTGGCAGAACATCCATACCGCCACCACGCCGATATTCAGCCCCCGTGTTCCGAATATGCCCAAGACAACAAGCAAAAATTGTCAGTTCAGATCTGAAAAAGCAAGATGCAACTTGCACCAAAACAAAGACAATGATATATATGAAACGAGGACTTTTGTAATGAAAAAAAAAGGAAGGGTGGTAACAAAAAAGAAGGAGAGAACAGAGATCTTGTAATACAAAAAAAAAACCAAAAATTTTAACCAGTCAAGTGATAATCGAAAGACAGTCCAGTGGTAAACACTTGTTTCTTTTTCTTACTTGTTTTTTTTACCTGCATATACGAAAGAAGAAAACAGAAACAAAAAGAAGAGAGTCGTCTTACCATCTCTGTTTGTGGGTCTTCCCTTCCTTAGTGATAAGCCTTTCGGCTTCTCCAAGCCTGATATGGTGAACTAAAGGGAGGGGAAGACCCCTGGTAGTTTTGTTTTGGTTTAAAAAATATTTTTTTTTCGCTTCGTATTTTCTAGATCTAGGGTAAATAAGGGGGTATCCTCTGAATCCAACCACGGATTCATGTTGAGGATGAAATAGAGGTTATTTTGGTGTGTTTTAGAGGCTTGCCGGCGCCGATTAGCGGCGGCCGGCGGTGGAGAACACGGCGGCCAGCCGCCGGATTCTGGGTTTCATGGGGTAGTTGAGAGAGAATGAAGAACAAATGGTTCTTGCAAATAATGAAAATGAAACGAATGGCCAAAAATTTGATTTCGGCCTAAAAAGAGGGTTTATATAATTGTTATTATTTCGTTAAATGGGAAAATCACACACTTAACCATCCCGCGTTTTCAATATTTTCGTTTTTGTCTTGCTTCATGGTATAATTACAATCCCAGTCCCCCTGATATTTCAAAATCTTGTAATCCAGTCCTTAAATTACACCGATTCAGATTTTTAAATGGTAAAATTACCCCCTTAACCATCCCGCGTTTTTGAACTTTTCATTTTGGGTCTGCCCCTTGGTTTAATTACAGTTTTGATCCTTTTAGGTTTTGTTTGTTTCGCAATTTCGTCCCTAAATTACATATTATTGTTCTTTAATTTCTGCCACTGACTTTTATTTTTCTTTCATTTCAGTCCTGTATTCTTTGTAAATATTCATGTTCGTATTATAATCGTATATGTTGATATTCTATTGTTTTATTTTATGTCCATCGTATATGCCTCGTATTTTATGTTTACATGTATATGTGTGTTAAGCTTATAATAGTTATGCATCTTTTTATCCGGTTATTCATATTAAGCATGTTATGTTTTAGTTGATTCGTACATGGTATATTTTGTATTTTTGTATGTGTGTATGTTTTTTTAAGGATTGCATGCTAGTGTATTTACTTTTGTTTCTATGATATATTGTCCCATATATGTTGAAATATGTTTTATTACTAGTATGCATGTCTTTTTGAAATATTTGTTCGTTTATACGTACTTATTCCTGCCTTGTTATTCTGACATGTTAAAGTTGTTTTTATCTATTATTTAGAATAATATGTATATATGCATGTTTTAGTCAAGAATATCATTTATGTTAGATTAGTATTCTGTTATGTCAATATTTATTACATTTAAATATTTTGTCATGTTTTATATTTTTGCCACTAAGATTGCAGATGATTTATAACTTGTTAATGCGGTGTCCTTTTATCGAGCGTAAACGGGGCTAGTATCAAGCGTAGTGATAGTGGTTGGGCGTTTATTCTCGGATAACGGGGCCCTTAAAATTTATTCGCAATTATGACCGAATTTTAAAATAATCGTCACTTTAATCCAGAAAATCCAATATTAATAAAGCGGTAATTATTAAAGTACCAATTTTGGGCGGTGTGGGGGTGCTAATCCTTCCCCATCCGTAACCGACTCCCGAATCCTGTCTTTTTGAATCTCTGGTTTTAGGGTGTCCGGCCTACCTAAGTGGCCGGTGGCGACTCCAATTTTTTTAAAATGTGGTTTCTTCTAAAACCCCATGGAATAAATATTTTATATAAAAAAATCACAAACACCTTTCAAAAAAACACTTCGAAAAAAGCCACATTTTTTTATTTTAGCGATTTGAAAAAAAGACATCGCTACAGATGCAGATGTGCATGGGGGCTTTGGTAGCTGAACAAGCTGATGTTCTGTTGATCAGTTTAGGGATGCTTTAGTGGTTTGTTAGTTTGGCTTGGGTCTGTGCGTTATCTATTAAAGGTAAAAGATGTGTTGGTGTTTAGATTTGCCTTCTGTACGGGATACGGTGGTATGCATTTTTAGTTATGCCATTTGGGTTGGTTGATGCATGGGTTGTGTTCATAGTTATGATGAATCGGGTAGTCCATAAATTTTAGATCAGTTGGTTGTTGTATGTATTGGTGGTCTTTCCATGTACAGAAACGTTGAAAAAGGTTGTGATCGATAGGTATGGATGGTTTAGTAGGTTTTTGGGGAGACGTGAATGTTGCTAACTGTTTGGGAAGTACGAGTTTTGGGTATGTTGCTACAAATTCTAGTTCTGAGAATGTTAGTAGTAAGTGTGAATAGATAAACATGCATAGTGCAAAAACACTTATATGTATAGGTAAATATGTCAGTACATGCATACATTTAGGCATAACATTAGAGGTTTTGCATACATACACATAGACATCTATGAGGGAATATAAGTGATCATGCATATAGATGTAAGCTAGTGTATAAAGGTGGTTTTGGTAATATGGTTCTTGGGAGTTTGGCTTGTGTTAGTTCTTGAGCGACAAAAGTTAGATTTGGTAGTTTGTGGGTTGGTTGGTTGGATATCGTTTGATCAAATATGGTTCTTGGGAGTTTGGAGTTGTTTAGGAGTTATGGTTTGATGGTTGGATATTGTTCGAGCTAGGGTTATAGTCGATGCTTTGTCTATAAGGGTTGCGGTGGAGTTGAGGATGTTTTTTACACGGTTGGGTATGATGCACGATAGAGGCTTGATGCCGAGTTGTAGGTGAAGTCATTCTGGCCGTTGTTGTTTAGAGGAAGGTAATGGTGTGATGATGCATCAGTACTGCATGTTTGGGTTATTGGGAGAAGGAAATCTGATGGATTTTCATGATAAAGGTGATAGGGTTCGTGTTTTAAAGATTGGAAGGTGATGTCTCGTGATGTTGATTTGAGGTGTATGGTTTTGATGGAGGTGCATGCCAGTTCTTGCGTTATGTATTCTAGTAATATCAAGATATATCAAGGTTTGAAAAGGGATTGTTGTTAGGTTAGTCTAAAGAAAAATATGGTTGATTTTGTTGTTCGATGCATGGTATATTAGAGAGTGGAAGATGAGCATCAGTTTTCTTTTGGGTTGTTGCAACCGTTGAGGATATCGGAGTGGAGGTAGGAAATAATCACCATGGATTTTGTGTCTGGGTTGCCTTTGACACTGACCAAAAAGGATTTCCTTTGGTGGTTGTTGATTGAGTTGCGAGGTGTGCGCACCTTTGTGGTTATGCTGGTGATGTATGTTTTGGAATAAGTAGCAGATTTGTATATTGTCTGGTTAGTGTGCTTGCACAGTGTGCCTGAGTCCATAGTTTTGGACGGAGATCCGTGGGTTACAGCGAGGTTCTGGGGGTGTTTCTTGAGCTTGATTGCATGTGCTTCATATTTTTTCCCAGATGGATGGCGGGTTAGAGCATGGAATTCAGGTTTTGAATGATAAGTTGGGTTGTGTATCATTGAGCTCCAGGGAAAAGTGAAAGGCACATGCCTTTGGTAGAGGTTGCTTTAATGGCAATTACTAGGAAAGTGTATGGGTGGCACCGTTTAAGGAGTTGTGTGGTTGAAGGTGTCTAAGCCCGTATGTTAGGTTGAGATTAGGGAAAAGTATGTTCCAATGTCTGATGTGTGGAAAGGCACCAATGAGAAGGTGAAGTTGTTATCTAAGCTCTTGAGAGCAGTTTCGGATCGTCATAAATTCTACGCAAATTTGAGGCGCAGTGTTTTAAAGTGTGTTGTTGATGGTCTGATGATCATGATGGTATCGCCTTGGAAGAAGGAGATGCGTTTTGTGAACCATACGTGTTTGCTGGGAGTGTGGGTCCTGTTGCTTATTATTTGAGGTTATCTCTTGTGTTGGAGGGGTTTCATGTTGTGTTTTATGTGATGGGTTACGAAGGTATTGGTTGGATTTCTTCGCATGTTGTGCCGGTGAAAGGCATGGTGTTGAGATTTGAGTTACCTTGTGTGAAGGATCCATGGAGATCCTTGTTGCCAGCAGTAGGGTTCTGCGTGGTATAATGGTTGGCCTTGTTAAGGTGTTGCGGAGACACTGCAGTGTTAAGAACCCACATGTGAATGTAAGTCGGAGATATTAGAGCGGTTTTTGCTTTTGGTTACCTCCGAGCAAATTTCGAGGACGAAATTTCTTAAGTGGGGTGAGTTGTAACGCCCCAGTTTTGGGCCTAGCGGTTTTGAGGCTTATTAGGCGGTCTAGTGGACCAGGTTAGAGATTCGAGTCAGATTCAGGACTGTATATTTTTCAGTAAGATAAAAATATGGAAAAATTGTTAAAAATCATCTTTAATATATAATTAATTTTTGTGAAATTAATTTTGGAAAATGAAATTTGGAAGTGTGACATTTTGGCTAGTGACCAAAATGTGATTTTTGAAAACTGTTTTTTAAAGGTGACTAAAATGAAAAGGATCAAATTCTTAGAATCCTTAAGGAGCTATTTTACAAAGTTTTTGCTAGTGATTTCTCCCTTAAATTAAATCATTTTAACATGTGTTTTAAAGGATAATAAAAAGAGATTTTGGATATTAAAGTTAGTAATTTGGTTTTAATAAAAATTGACATAACTTTTCTCCCAACTTTTCTATCCACTTCTTTTCTGCCAAACACTCAAGTTTTTATCAAAAACCAGAGGTGAGAGATCAATTTTTCTTAGATTCTTGATCTACAATTGATTATTTAACTTTGATTTACAAAACCTTATTGAAATCTTGCGTTTTCCTAGCTTTAAGGAAGCTAATTGAGGGAGAAATCACACAATAGGGGTAAGGTCTGTGATCTCATCTGATGAATGGTTCTTTATTGATATTCCCAAGTGTTTGATCCTTGATTTATGGTTTATAGTCTGATTATGTTTTTATATAAATTTAATTAGGTAAAATTGATAAAATGATGAATGATTCGAATTGAATCTGATTTCCAGTGTTATAGATTGCTTTTGAACATATTTTGGGTGTTAAATGATGTTGATAAGTCGATTTCATCAATGGAATCCCAAAACTCTTGAATCTCTAATTGATTAGGTTGTTGGAATTGTGTTCTTGTGGTGTTGTGGTGGCTGTATATTTGTTGGCGGTGTAAGGTTGCTTTGGTTCTATTTTTAGGTGTTAATTGATGACAAATGTGATGTTAGATTGATAGGTTGTGGTTGGGTTGTGTTTGGAAAGGGTTGGATGATGTTTTCGGTTGTTGTGGATGGGTAATTGTGAGGTGAATGTAAGAGTCCGTGAGGATCTGTTGTGGCAGTGTTATAAATGCATTGTGATGCATTAATCCTCTGTTGTAATGTGGTTAAAATAGGGGAGATGGATCCGGAAGATATTGGTGAAGCTTTGGAGGCTTCAGATGCATGTTTTTGCGTTGGCGAATCGAGGTTTCGCGTATTGGTGAGTGAGAACGTGGATTCTAGCATTGAAATATTTTAAAGGTTGTTTATGGGAGTTTAAAATTAGCTTGATACGCTGGTTTAAACTCGGAAGTAAGTAAAGTGGATTTTCTCTCTTGGTCGTGCTAGTGTTAAATGGTTTTATGCACTTTTTTTGATTTACATGTTACCTACTATTTAAGCATGATTTAAAGTATTTGATATAATTTTTTAAGCATAAAATGCTGAAGAATGCACATGGTAGGTGATCCTTGTAAGTATATGGTTTATACTTGTGATTTAAAGCATGGTTGTTGCTTTGGAAAAAATGGTTTGGTTAATGCTTGTTAAAAAATAGTGAGGTAAATGTTAAATGGTTGATTATATTGGCAAGGGATGTGGTTTTAAAATTGTTATCGCATATAGTTGGTCGGCCATAGGATTGTTAGTGCACTATAATAAGTCGCCTCGGATCTCGAGGGGTTTTATAAGGTGTACCGAATACTCCATCCAAGTACCATAACGGTCGAGGGGTTATATGGTACTATAAACTCACGTTAGTTGGTTATAAATCTACCGATGAGTGGTGTTGAGGAGTTTTTGTGGTGTACTGAATGTTCCACCATGGGTGTCACAACGGTAGAGGGGTTTATGTGTACCGAAAACTCCCGTGTGTGAACCTTGTGTTGCCGATGATAGTGTATGAAGTGTTGGGTAAACACTTGTTGAATCTATGTATCCACTGAACTCTTTTGGAAAATGAATTTGGTTAATGATCATTTGTGAGCCAATATAATTATTGATGTATCATTGGAAAGTTTATGTTGTATAATGTGATTTATACATGTTTACTCTTTAAGCTTTTCATATGGTTGTTATGCTTGGGGATGCTTAAATTGAGGTTTTGCAATGGAACTTGCTGTTGGTTAATGATACATATTGTACGTTTACTCTTTACGCTTAGCATATGGTTGTTATGCATGGGGAGGCTTAAATTGAGGTCTAGCAATGGAATTTGCTGTTGTAAATGATTCATATTGCATATGGTTTAATATGCTGGTTTTTAAAGTTGAAACGTGCATGGTTTTCAAGGCATGATGTTTCAATGGTAATGGTAAAATGATGTTTAAAGAATGATTGAAATGAGATTTCAAGGTGTTATTGAGAATTGGTTTTAAATGCATTGATGGTGCTTTGTTTTTGAGCACTCCTCACTAAGCCTAGTGTGCTTACGCTCTCTTTGTCCACCAATGTAGAGAATTAAAAACTTGGAAGGCAGCGGGAAGCAAGGGATAGGTACAAGACTTGGTAACCAAAGTATGTTTGAACTAGACTACAAGTAATAAGGGCAATGGGGGTTTCCGTGGTTGTTTGGGAGATGTTTTGTTGAACTCCTTATTTGAGCATGTTCGTTTAGCTGCTCTTGAGTTGTAAATGGCCTCTATGGATTGTTTTTGTTAATTGTATGTAGTTTGGTGTTTTACTTGGAAGGTTTTCTAGGAAGCATGCCTATAGTTTTACATATGATGCAAGATGCCATGAATCGATGTTGATTCTGTGATGCTTTGATGTGGTTTGAACCCTGAGTATGCTAGATGTGTGTTAGGAACATATTAGGATGTTTTGGTATGGTTGAATGTATGTTAAACCAGCTAAAAATGACATTACAGGCCCAGGCCTACCGATACGTGGGGAACCGTATCGGTACGGCTAGGCAAAATCAAGCATGGTGTTTCGATACGGGCTTGGGTGTATCGGAACGACTAGGCAAAATTAAGCATGTTGTTTCGATACGGGCTTGAGTGTACCGGTATGGATTTTCTTTACTGGAATTTTCTTTTTGGGACAAAACTCACGTACCGAAACACTACCATACCGTCTCGGTACGGTTGTCAAACATTTATGAACTGCCAGCTAGGCATACGGAAATGGGTTATAGTGTATCGAAATAGTACAGGCTTGTGTAGGACACCATATTGATACGGTGGCACGCGTATCAGTACGGATGTCTGTTAATTCATTTAATGTCATGGAAGTGGAGTTCTGTTTTCTTGCATTTTGGTCTATAAATGTTAAGGATGCAATTGAATGAGTTTGGATGTTCGAATCGAGCTGAATTTTGACATGAGAACATGAAACCTGCTTAATTAAAGGTTGGTAACTTAAAAATGTGCTAATTCCTTGTAGTTTGATCAAATTGCAACTTGGTCCCTAAATTGCAATTGAGCCAATTGGATGTCAAATCGGTTCCCGATTGAGTTGAGTTTTCACCCAATGACAGTATGAACATATAGGTTAATAATTTTGCATTTAGACAAGATAAAAGAAAAAATGGATGTGTTTTAGGTTTCATCTTCCCGGTTTACTTCGGTAAACCTAATATAGCTCGCTCAGTTTGGTCTGGCGACTAGCCCGGGTCGAGCGGGTTACAAGCACCATTGACGAAGTTGTTGCAAAAGAATGTTTCTTATGTGTGGACAGAGAAACAACAACATAGTTTTGAGAAGTTGAAAGAGGTTTTGACATATGCTTATGTGTTGATTCAACCTGAATCTGGGAAGAAGTTTGTGGTTTATAGTGATGCATCATATGTGGGCTTGGGTTGTGTTCTGATGCAGGGCGGAAAGGTTGTGGCCTATGTATCGAGACAACTGAAGGTTCATGAGCACAACTATTCGACTCATGATTTTGAGCTTGCGGCTGTAGCTTTTGCCTTGAAAATTTGGAGAGGCTACCTTTATGGTGAAAAGTGTATGGTTTTTACGGACCATAAGAGTTTGAAATATTTGATGTCTTAAAAGTATTTGAACCTTAGGCAACGAAGATGGTTGGAGTTGCTTAAAGATTATGACTTAACAATCGAGTATCATTATAGAAAAGCCAATGTGATGGCGGATGCACTGAGTCGTAAGGTTGTTGTTGAGCTTAGGACAATGTTTGCGAGGTTGAGTGTGACGCGGGAAGGTGGTTTGTTAGCTGAGTTCCAGGTTAAGCCTACATTGTCGCAGTTGATTAAAGCCAAACAACCATTTGATGATGCTTTGGTTCCTCATGATAAGACATAGCGGATGGAAATTCGACTGATTTTCATTTTGATGATGATGGTGTTTTGTGCTTTAAGGGTCGAATAGTGGTGCCGAAGGTTTCAGAGCTTAGGCATACTATTTTGGCGGAGGCGTATTCTAGTCCTTTTGCTCTGCACCCAGATAGTACTAAGATGTATCGCGATTTAAAGGAAGTGTACTACTGGGTTGGTTTGAAAATGGATGTAGCAGAGTTTGTTTCTAAGTGTATTGGTGTGTCAGCAAGTTAAGGCTGAACATAAGTTTCCACCCAAGTTGTTGCAACCGTTGAGAACTCTGAAATGGAAATGGGAGAGAATCACTATGGATTTCGTGTCAGGGTTACCTTTGACACCGGCTAAAAAGGATTCCATTTGGGTGATTGTAGATCAGCTTACTAAGTTTGCACATTTTCTGCCAGTGCATACGATGTACACCTTCAATAAGTTAGCAAATTTGTACATTTTTGAGATCGTGTGTCTACACGGGGTACCGAAGTCAATTGTTTTGGATAGAGATTTGAGGTTCATAGTGAGGTTTTGGGTGAATTTCAGCACCGTATCATCCACAGTCAGATGGTCAGTCTGAGCAGGTTATCCAAATTTTGGAGGATATGCTGAGGTATTGTATTATTGAGTTTCAAGGAACATAGGAGAAACATCTACCTTTGGGTGAATTTGCGTACAATAATAGCTATCAAGAAAGTATACAGATGGCACAATATAAGGCATTGTATGACCGAAGGTGTTGTACGCCCTTGTGTTGGGCTGAGGTAGGGGAAAAACATGTTTCCTTACTGTATGTGTTGAAAGACACAGATAAAAAGGTAAGGCTTGTGTGTGTTCACTTGAAAGCGGATGCAGATCGGCAGAATCAGACGTAAGGGTAAGCTTAGTCCGAGGTTTATTGGACCATATGAGATTGTGGAGAGTGTAGGTCCCGTGGCTTACCGGTAGAGGTTACATCCCAAGCTTGAGAAAATACATGATGTATTCTATGTGTCCATGTTGCGGAGGTATCAGTCGGATCCCTCGCATGTTATTCTGGTGGAGCATATTGAGTTGAGACCGGACTTATCCTATGATGAGGAGCCCGTGGAAATCCTTGATTCCAGCAGCAAAGTTCTTTGTGGCAAGACGATTGAGCTTGTCAAGGTTTTGTGGCGACACCGTGGTGTTGAGGAAGCCACTTGGGAAAGTAAGGCGGACATGTTGGAGCAGTATCCGCATTTGGTTCCTCTAGGTAAATTTTGACGATGAAATTTCTTAAGTGGAGGAGAGTAGTAACACCTTGGTTTTGGGGCTAGGTGTTTTAATGGTTTTTTCGAAGGTTCGGTGGATCAGAATTAGAGATTCGAGTCAGTTTTGGGATTAAATCGAATTAAATGTTTTTGAAGGTGTTAAAATTGTGGAAAATATGAAAAAGCATTAGTTAATATATTAAGGTTTATGGTGAAGTCAATTTTGGAAAATGGGTTTTGGAAGGGTAACATTTTTGTTAGTGACCAAAATGAAAGTTTTGGAAACTGGTTTTTAAAAGGTGACTAAAGTGAAAAGGGATCAAATTCTTAGAATCCTTAAGGAGCTATTTTACCAAGTTTTTGCTGGTGATTTCTCCTTTCAATTAAGTTGTTTTAACATGTGCTTCAAAAGTTAATTAAAGGGGTTTTTGATATTAAAAGTTAGTTAACATTTTTCAAGATATTTTGACGTAACTTTTCTCTCAACCTTTCTCTTCACTTCTCTCTCAGCCAAACACCCAAGTTTTCATCAAAATCTAGAGTGAGAGATCTTTTTACTCAGATTATTGATTTATAATTGATTCTTTTACTTTGTTTTACAAATCTCATTGAAATCTTGTGTTTTCCTAATTTTAAACAAGCTAATTGAAGGAGAAATCTCAAAATAGGGGTAAGGTCCATGATCTCCTCTATTGAATGGTTGTTTATTGATATTCTCAATTGTTTGATCCTTGATCCATGACTTGTAAACCGATTTTTCATCTTTTACAATGTTTAATTGAATTAATTGGGTAAATTGATGGAATATTGAAAGGTTTGAAGTGGATCGGTTTTCCATTGTTTAAGATTGATTTTAAACATGTTTTGAATGTATTATGTTGTTGATAAGTTGTTTTTATCAATGGAATCCCGAAACTCTTAAATCTCTAATTGGTTAGGTTGTTATATTTGTGTTTTTTGTGGTGATAAATTGAGTTTTATCATTGCTCGAAGTAAAAGGATGTTGGGAAAGGGTTTCTAGATGTTAATTGATGAAGTTTAATGGTTTGAATCATTACAATATGGTTGGGTTAAGTTTTGGAAGGATTTGATGATGATTTCGGTATGTTTTGGATGATTCTCGAGTGGCAACTTGGGAGTTGCGGGAAGTTGTTGTTAGGCAATGGTTTGAATGCATTTTAATGCATTTATCCTCTGGTTTTATGTGTTTAAAACATGGGACAATCAAGGCGACGAAGCTTGAGGTCGTTTTGTTGCTTGTCGGGAGCTTGTTTTGTTTTGGCAAGGAAGGTGCGGTGTATCGGTGAGTGGAAATTGGTTTTTAAATGCTTTACAAAGGTTTGTCAAGGTTGTTGGAGTTTAGGGTAAGCGTGAGACTCTTACCTAAGCTCGGAAGTAAGTTTCCCTTATTATGCTCTTGAATATCGACTTAGATATGGGCATGTTGTTTTCATGTTTTGGCGATAAACATGGTATAATTTACTTACTAGAAATGCATGATTTTTAAGTACATATGCAAGGGATTTAAAGTATATAAAATGCTAGTGTGCATTGGATTATATTCCGGTTGGGAATGGTGTTATTACTTGGGCAATGTGATTTGCATATGTGGTGTTTTATATAATGCATTGTAAAACAATAAGTAAATGGATTTGTAAATGATATATTGGCTATGTGACAAGGTAAGAAGCAATCAGATATAGCTGGCATGCCATAGGATTAAAGTGCATTATAAAATATGAACAAAATCGATCGTGGCCATGGGTCCTTGAGGTATGGCGGTTTAACAAGGCCACTCGGACTATTGGGAACCTCATTGGGTATGCGGTTTAACTAGGCAACCCAATTTGATAGTGATCTTGCGGTTTAACTAGGCAAGGTCGGTACTCTTGCGGTTTAACTAGGCGAGGGTGTCAAATGTTGCAGTTTAACTAGGTAAGGTTTGGGTATATCATGCAGTTTAAATATGCATGGTATGAGAGATCTGTGTATCCAATGTTTTGGATAGGGGTAGTCTATCTGGGTCACTATTAATGCCAATATATGTGAAAGTTCATGTGTAGAACCTTTTTATATAATGCTTTAGGATTTAAGCATGTCTTATTTAATAATGCTTTGGGATTTAAGCCATGGTTTATGATCTTAATGCTTTAGGATCTAAGCATGGAATATGTATATGATGTTGCATAAGGGTGTTTATGCATGTCTCGGTTGGAGACAATGAGTGTGCTTTGGTTATAAGCATGTTTTGGAAACAAATGTTTTGGTTTCCAATGTTTTAAATGCATCATTGTTTATGAGCATCCTCACTAAGCATGTGTGCTTACGCTATCTTTTTCTTAATGCAGAGCATTAAAGTTTGGGGGCTGCAAGGGCAACGCTAAAACGATCCTAAGACAAATGCTACTTTGAGTATGAACTCGGTTTATGGTTCCGGTTAATAAGGCAATGTGTTCACCATATTTTGGGGAGTTGTAATTATGTTTTTCCATGGTTTTTAAGCACGTGAAGTGCTAGATTTCATGTTGGTTTGTTGTTGTTAGACTTGTGTGAAACATTACCTATTTTGATGCTAGATGTGTGCTTAGGGATGCATCTAGTTAATTTGGTGTGGTTGCCATGTTTTGTTGATTCAAGCAAGTTTGGTATGATGCTATAATTGTGCAAACATGTTGAGTATGCCTTATAGGTACCAAATGTGAATTTTGGTTGGTTGGTAGAATGATATTAGGAAGCATGCCTATAGATCATCAAGTTTGTATGAATGCCATGTTTGGTTGATGTTTCTGTGTTGCTTTGGAGGGAAATGTATTTTGGCGATGCTGTATAGGTGTTTGAAGCATATATAAGTGGTTTGGTTTCCATTAAAGTGTGTTTAAACAACAATTTGGGACATTACAGGTCCAGGTGTATCGAAATAGGTGACCACGTACTGGTACGGCTAGGCCATTTCAGGCATAGCATTTTGATACGCGGGTAGGTGTTTCGATACGAATAAGCCTTTTTAGGCATAGCGTTTCGGTACTCGAGCAAGTGTTCCGATAAGGTCGTAAGCATTTTTGCCAAGCGTTTCGATATGCGAGCAAGCATTTCGGTACGGATTTTAGCTACTAGAATCTGAGTTTATGAAATCACAAGGGCATATCACAACACTTGTACGCGTATCGGTATGGCTACCGTTAAATCGGTTATTTTGGAATCTTGAAAGTTTCTGTTTCTTTCATATTGGTCCCTAAATTTTATAAATGCAATTGTATATGATTGGATGACCATTTTGACTTGAAAATTGTCATGTGAGCATAAAAATGGACTAATTTAGGATTGGTAACTTTAATTTCAGTTTTGGCCCTTAAAATTATTATTTTTACAATTTAGTCCCTAAAACGCATGATATGCAATTGGTGGCCTTCATGTGATATGTTTTCTTTGAAAATTTAACCGTTGCAAATATATGCACGTAGGAATAATTTGCAAATAGATAATATAAAAAGGGACCATATTTCCGTAATTGTTCTCCAGTTCGCTTCAGCGAACCTATTGTAGTTCTCTTGGTTCGGTCGGGCGTCTAGGCCGAGTTGAACGAGTTAAAAAATGTAAGGTCAACTTTGACTAGAAAAATTCAACACCAAAACAACGGTGATGGTTAACAATGACGGTTAACAGTCAACAAATTGGTCAAAGTCAACAGTAAGGTCAAGGTTAACAGTTGACTTGATTCGGTCAAAGTTAACAATTAACCCAGTTCTGGTCGGATATGATCAACGGGTCAGGTCTGATTCGGTTCAGAAGACAAGTTTGATTCAATCTACGAATTTAGTTTAGGTTAGTTGACTGGTCTGGTTTGGTTCAAATGGACCAACTCCGTTCGATTCTCAATTAGACTCACATCCGATTTGGGCTTAAAATATACGGCTTACTCACTTGGCTCTATTCTGGAATGGGCTCACAAAGAAAGGCAAAGGCTTTGGACCATTGGTTTAGGTTCCACCCAAACCCATACATAGCCCAACAGGAAATGCAGAAGGATCCCAGGGTTTTTAAAACCCTTCTGATGGAACTGTTCACTGGTAGCCATTCACCGAAAACCCAATTGGTCGATTATGAACATTTCTCATGCTCAAAATCCACTACACCCATAAGCAAACCAAATGAAGGAAAGAAAACAAAAATGCTTACCCACAAACAAAAATCAAAACGAGAAGGAGGAAGAGTAGAGGAAATGACAGTGCAAGAAGGATTTTGAACGGTTTCCCTACTGTTTCTGAGCAACAGCAAAGAGAAGGAACGAATGGAGATGTGGGTTATGATTGAACGATGATAGGGAACACACAGGTGGTCTCGAATTTCCAAACAAACAATGGCAATGCCTTGGTTGGAGCTTGGCCGAAGCAAAAGGGAATATGGGTTTTGGTTATTTTGAAAGAGAGAGTAGAGAGGATGCGGCTACAACTATCGACTAGTACGTGGAAGGGTTTCATGATCTGATAAAAGGGGTTTAAATACCCTAATGAATGGGTAAATAGCAAGGCTCTACCTTGCATTTCCCAGGGTTCACGAAGTGGCCACAAAGCTTCACCCTTTATTCAAAATGGTCGCCAAATTTTTTGAATTAAGGCCATGAATTCTGAATTTTCATAAACTAATCCCTCAATGAAATTAGGGATTCTAAATTAAAATTCCCAAAAATTAAGGTTTCTAATTTAGGTATTTACTCAAATTAGGGTAACAAACTAGGGGAAATTTGGGGTGTTACAGGAATTTACTATTTTTCAAAGCTATATTTACTCGTTTGATCTCTTTTCAAAACCATACTCATAGCATTTAAATCAATGGTAACATATCATGATTACTCATTTAATCCAAATCTCATGTTTATAAACATGGCAAATCATGATGAAGATACATTGTAACAGTAAGTTCCATCATCATGCATTTATCCAAATCGATTTCATATTCAAATAACATTTCCTTTGGCAACTACTACATTTCCTTTCGAAAACTTATAACGGTGCACATAGGCATTCTCAAGCATGATAAATCATAGCATATCAAATAATGATGCATAAAAATAGTAAATATTTTTAGCTCATGCTTTCAAATTAGGTATTCTAAATTAAAATTCCCAAAAATTAAGGTTTCTAATTTAGGTATTTACTCAAATTAGGGTAACAAATTGGGGGAAATTTGGGGTGTTACAGGAATTTACTATTTTTCAAAGCTACATTTACTCGTTTCATCTCTTTTCAAAATCATACTCATAGCATTTAAATCAATGGTAACATATCATGATTACTCATTTAATCCAAATCTCATGTTTATAAACATGGAAAATAATGATGAAGATACATTGTAACAGTAAGTTTCATCATCATGCATTTATCCAAATCGATTTCGTATTCAAATAACATTTCATTCGGCAGCTACTACATTTCCTTTCGAAAACTTATAACAGTGCACATAGGCATTCTCAAGCATGATAAATCATAGCATATCAAATAATGATGCATAAAAATAGTAAATATTTTTAGCTCATGCTTTCAAATCAAATCATGTAAAACACATTTGCACTCACTGATGCATCTTAATCTTTTAAAATGATCCGATAACTACAAGGCAATCTCGCCTTGTTCATCCCCAGTTTCTACAACATAAAACCATAGGAATAATACATCAAAATGCATCCAAACACCATCCTTAAACCTTCCCCTGCAACCTCAATAGAAATACATCTGAAACCTATCCAAAAAGTCAAAAACAACCTCTATCTTCTTCCAATCAACAATATGCAACAAACCTATGATTCTATCATCTAAACTTCATAAAATATCATCAAAAAACATAATTAAATCATCCTTATACCTCCAGAAAACATTAATTATCAATAACAGCCCATAACCAACCATAAAGCAACCTAAAAATTAAGCAATTAAATAGTTTTGGGTTTAAATCAAAAACCTCATTTCACATTATGTTTATACAACTAAAATTTGGATTAACCCAATAGAAATCACCATTAGTCATCTTTTCAATTAAGAATTTAGGCAAAACACCAAAATCACCATTAAACATCAATTTCTTGAATTAAATTGCAAAATCAAGTTATAAAACAGTAAACATGAGCCAAATACCAGGGAATATCAATAAAGAACCTTAGTTTTAGTATATAAGAAGAAAATTACATTTTGAAGCTTTCCACCAAAATTGATGTAACTTTTCTTGAAAAATAAAATGAGAATTTGAAGTGATCTTTGGAAAATCTTTACAAGGTTTTGTTAAGAACCAAAATATGAATCAAATGAAGTAATTTCCATTTGAAAATCAAAAAGAAATATGAAAATTATGAGAAAAAAGTGTGAGGGGAAATGAGAGAAAATCTTAGGAAATTGAGAAAATAGGAAAATGATTTTGAGAAACCAATAAACCTTCCAAACCTTTAGTCAATTCCGGTGGTAAACTCAATTAAAACGTTTAAAAAATATAGCTCTCTAAGAATTCTTAGTATTGGTCCTTTTATAATTTAGCCATTATAAAAATAGTTTTAAAATTTTATATTTTAGTCACTAAAACCAAAATGTCACTCTAATCAATTTAATTAACCTTTAATTTAATTACCAAAATGTCTAATAAAATATTTAAACACTTTTATTAGTCCAAACCATCACTCTTTTACCAAAATTCCTTTTTTAAAGTATTTATCTTACCCAAAACTTATTTAACCATTTAATCCGGTTTGACTAGTTCAAACTCAACCCGATCAAACCAATCATTCTAATCCTATTTTTAGGGTGTTACAAGAATATCTATCTCATCCCGGACGGCTCTTGGGTTAGTCTCGTTCAATGCGTGCCAAAAAAGAGAGGCTTGACTGTGATTGAGAACGATGCCGATGAACTTCTTCCCACAAGAATCATCACGAGGTGGAGGATTTGCATTGAATATCGCAAGTTGAACAAAACCTCCAAAAAGTACAATTTTTCCTTTCCTTTCATCGACCAAATTTTGGATAAGCTAGTGGGGAAATCATTCTATTGTTTCCTTGATGGCTATTCTAGTATAACTAGATTGGTATAGCACTGGAGGACCAAGAGAAGACCATATTCACATGTCCCTATGGCATCTATGCATTTTGAATAATGCTGTTTTACTTGTGTAATACTCCAACAACTTTCCAACATTGTATGATGGCCATTTTGTCGGATATGGTGGATGAGTTATTAGAGGTCTTCATTGATGATTTCTCGGTCTTTAGAGATACTTTTGAGTAATGCCTCGATAATCTGGTCAAGGTGTTGAAGAGTTGTGAAGAAACTGATTTAGTGCTCAGTTGGGAGTGTTGTCACTTCATGGATGCTGAAGGCATTGTATTGGGCTATCGAATTTCAAAGCAAGGCAATGAAGTGGACAAAGCCAAGGTAGAAGTCATTTAGAAGCTATCCCTCCTTCTAATGTCAAAGTCATTCGGAGCTTTCTCAGACATGCTAGATTTTACATGCAATTCATTAAAGACTTCTCCAGAATTTCAAAGCTCTTATGTTCATTGCTGGAGCAAAAACGAGCGTTTGAGTTTGATTACCAATGTTGTGCCCCATTCAAGGCTTTGAAGAAAGAACTTATTTCAGCACCGATAGTAGTGCCTTCTGATTGGACACTATCGTTCGACTTGATGTGTGACACCAGTGACTATGTTGTGGGTGACGTACTTGGCCACTATCAAAGTAAGATCTTTCACATTATATATTATGCTAATCGCACCCTAAATGAAGCTCAATTGAACTATACCACCACTGAAAAAATTACTTGTTGTAATATTTGTATTTGATAAGTATAGAGCATACCTTATAGGAACTAAAGTCATAGTGCATACCAATCATTCGGCCATCAAATATTTAGTGGCTAAAAATGATGTTAAACATAGACTTATTAGGTAGATTTTATAATTGCAAGAATTTGATATTGATGTTGTGGATAGAAAGGGCATTAGTAGTCGATCATCTTTCTAGGCTAGAAAACACATGTGAGTCAGACAATGAATTCAATATCAAAGAAGAATTCAAAGATGAAAAACTTTTGAATGCTAGGACATTGCCATGATATGCTGATATTTTTAACTTTCTTGTGACTGAAATTTTGCCATGTGATTTGAATAGCCAAGGAAGAAATTCTACCATGATGTGTGCTACTACTATTGGGACGAGCCCTACCTTTTCAAGCAAAATGCTGACCAAATGATCCAAAGATGTGTACCCGAAGAAGAGCAAGCAGACATCATGTACCATTGCCATTCAACTCCATGCAAAAGGCATTTTGGAGGACATAGGACTGCTGAAAAAAGTCATACAGTCTGATTTCTATCGGTCTGCATTTTTCTAGGATGCTCAACAATTCTATAAATCATGCGATAGATGCCAACGTATAGGGAACATCTCTAGAAGGAACGAGTTGCCCCTATAAGTCATACTAGAGGTTGAACTTTTCAATGTTTGGGGCATAGACTTCATGGGGCCTTTTCCCTCATCTTGTGGATACATATACATATTGCTCACAATTGACTATGTGTCTAAATGGGTTGAAGTTGTTGCTACAACAAAGAATGATGCAAAAACTGTGTTGAGATTTTTGCACAAGAATATCTTCACTAGATTCAGAGTAACTCGAGCCATCATTAGCGATGAAGGCATCCACTTTGACAAAAAATTGATTGCCAAAGCATTATGGAGATATGGAGTCAACCATAAGAATGCTACATCATATTATCCATAAACCAATGGTCAAGTCAAGGTATCCAACCGCGAGATCAAGCAAATCTTGGAGAAGGTAGTTAAGCCCAACAAAAAAGACTGGTCCTTGAAACTTGATGAACCCTTATGGGCATATCAGACCGCGTTTAAAACCCCCCTTAGGGATGTCACCTTATATACTTGTCTATGGCAAGGCGTGCCATCTACTAGTCAAGCTGGAACACAAAGCTTTTTTGGACCATCAAAAAGATCAACTTGGACTATCCGTTGGCTGGAGAGAGGTGATTATTGGGGTCACAGTTTGTGTGATTAAAACGTAAATGCTTTGTGCTCCGAGGGTGTATAAGGCGAGAGATGAAAACCAAGAGATAATTGGTAAATTAATCATTAAATTGGTAATTTGAGAATTAAATTGGTAATTTAGTTGATCTGAGGGATAATTGAGTGAATTTCACAGTTTATGTGATTAAATATAATTCTCGAATAAATGATTAATTTAGGAAAAGTGAGTTTATGGAAGATTAAGGACAAACTTGAGAAGAGATGAAAACCAAGAGCCTATAGTTAAAACCAAGGAGAGAGATGGGTCTTTATAATTATTTTTCCCAAATGTGATTATGGATATTTGCACAAGCAATCATTTCTAGCCATTAGATTTTGATGAGTTTTCTACCTCTAATTTAGGCCATTAGACGAAATGAATTATATGAATTTTAGATATATTTTAAAAATAATAAAAGGTTAATATATTAGATAAAGTAAAGTGAAAATGGGGTTGTAATCCTCACGCCATTTTCAAGTAAAAAGGGGTTGTAATGGGTTAAATCTCACGCCATTTTTAAAGGAAATAAGTGTTGGAAAATTTTGAGAAATTGGTAAATTTGAGTCATATTTTTTATGGGTAAAGGTGGAGATTCGAATGATAAATTTATAAGCTCATATTCTAGTCCATGAGACCTTTGCAACAGTATCTCATATGCTCAAAATAGTTGAGTGATGAATGGAGAAATTGATGCTCAAATTAAGGTACTTGTGAATTGTGTAAGGAAAATAAAAACCCATTATCCCACATTGGTAGGATAACAAGCATGGGAAGTGTTTATATACAGCAACCCACTTACTAGTCATTGAATGACATGGAATGAAATTGGGCCTTGCACACAGGTGTAGGCAATGCAAATCAAAGCTCGTCGAATCTATTTTTGTTGGGGCACACCCGCACGACGTGGGCGATGCGAATGTCCTGACCGGTCGAGTCCTTCGTAGGCTTGTAAATATTTTACCCACTTTGAATTAAATTTTTCCTTAAAAATGGCATATCTTTTCGAATATTCCAAATTTAAAAGAATAATTTTTGGTTTCCTTAAATTCGAATATTCAAGAGCTACATTCATGAAAATAGATCCGTTTAAACATGATATTAATTGATAATTTCTGAATTGAATTGGACACAAAAATAATGACCATTAATTCAGAATACTTCGTTTCCATGTTTTTCTCCTTCACTCCCTTATAAATACCGTGCCAATCTTCAAGGTTGAGACACAACTCGAAAACCTTTTCCTCTCCTCTAGTATTTTCAATGATAGTCAAAGTCAAGAGAATAGTTCGTGATCTCTATAGCTGTGCTACTGTTGAAATCATCTTGTTGTTGTATCCTAGGAGACTGATGATCAACGAATCCAGAGTAGTTAAAATTTGTCTTAAGAAAACTGTGTAGTTGCATGCCTCAACACGTTTCCAAAGTTTTCCAATCGAATCAAGATTTTGTTTCTCTTTATTTTTGTATTTTGATTATTTAAATAATCATTTTTTCCTTTTTATCATCTCAGATTGTTATATTTCTACCAATATTAAGACAAACTTCTTCTACATTTCTTCTGATCCGAGGTGATTCGAAAATCTTTCTAAGATCGACACAGCAAAAAAAATCATTTTTAGGATATATCTCATTGTTTCAACTGGTTTGCTTAATCTCAAAGTGGACAAATCTATTTATATAAATTGTCATTAAAAGTAACAGTGGTTACTGATTTTGTACGCTGGAAAAATCAAATATAAATGAGAATTAATTTTTTGTTTGTTGGAATTATTCTAATTCTAGTTATGTTTCTTTTTGAACAGAACAATGACTATGAGAGATTCTATCGATTCAACCAACTCAACCTCTAAGGTGTTTATCCTGGGGTAGACTTTTAATCAAGCTCTGAATCTGATCCCACTGGCAGTGAGCCACAATGAGAAGCCGGTGAAATTCTATGGATAGAATTTCAAAACATAGAAACAAAAGATGTTGTTCCATCTTACCATGTTGAACTTGGCAAAATTCTTGAAGGAAGATCCTTTAGTTATTAAAATAAAAGAGAGATAAAGAAAGGTGGATGATATTACCGCCTTCAATATCACTGAAGCTTAGACAAACTCTAACTTCCTATTCCGGAATTACATCCTTAACAGATTACAAGATTCTTTGTATCCGGTGTATTCAGTTTATGGATAAAGAGCTGTGAAGGGCATTGGACCACAAACATAAAGCTGAAGATGTTGGGGATAAAAAGTTTTTAGTTGCCAAATTCTTGATTTTACTATGGTTGATTCCAAACCAGTAGTAAGTCAACTTGAGGAATTCCAACTGATTGTTCATGGAATTCTTGCTGAGGGAATGGTCATAAGCGAATCCTTCCAAGTAGCAACTATCACTAAAAAGCTACAACCTGGATGGAATGACTTTCAGAAATTACCTGAAGCACAAAAGAAAAGAAATGTCAGTGGAGAAACTGATTGTTAGAATTCGAATAGAAGAAGACAACAGAGGCAATGGTAAAAAGCTCAAGAAAGAAACCTTGAAGGAGGTTAATGCGAATGTTGTTGAAGTCAAGGACTTCAAGAAAGGAAAACAACCCGAAAACAGGTTAATGCTAGGACCTAATAGTGGAATCTCCAAGAAGGAAAAATTCAAAGGAATGTGCTACAATTGTGGCAATGTTGGGCACAGGTCCTCTAAATGCAGACATCTAAAGAAAGCCAAAGCCAATGTGGCCAATGCTATTGAGGATGATGATTTATGTGATGTGATCTATGAAGTCAACCTGGTTGATTCTAACCCAAGAGAATGGTGGCTTGACACTAGATCCACGCATCATATTTGTTGTGACAAAAACTCTTTTTTCGGAGCTGATACCTATTCATCTTTCATATTTTCAAAAATATGGGTAGAAAAGGGAGAAAATTTCCAAGCTCGATTCAAGCCCCAAAACTTGATTTTCAGGTAATCTTTTGAACTGCAAAGTTGTTCTACTCTTCAAGCTCTATCTTTTGGTGTACTTAATTTATAGAATGCATGATTGATTGATGAGAATTTTACATGAGAAGGAAATAAGGTTTTAAGAACAAAATTGGGGCTTCTGAGATTTTATGATTCCATGGTTGAATTTAAGTTGGAATCAAGCTTATATGATGTTAAATTCATGTTTTTGAGTTAGGATTTAAACCCTACATACTTTGGTTTGTATGGAGAAGATTAGGGTTTATTGATTTAAGTCTAACTTAGGGTTTGTGATGTTGGATTAATGATCTAGTAAGCTTGATTTGTTGTTTGGAAGCAAAACCCTAAGTTAAAACTTATAGGGACCAATCTGGCAAGCTTCAAAGTTAAGGGACCGAATCTGAATTTTATGAATTTGGAGTGTATTTATGTAATTAATGATGTTGGAGATGTGAAATTGATGTTAGAATGCTAAACTGATGTTGAATTAAATTAGGGACTATTTTGAGAAATTGTCAAAATCAAGTGACCAAATAGGAAATGAATTCTTGGATGGGGATTAAATCTGATTTTTAGTTAAAATAACTTAATTAAGGTAGTAGTGTTGATTTGAGGACTAAATTGCAAAATTAAGAAATTTGAATCTTTACCTTTGCATTTTAATGACTATTTTGGGCAAAGAAAGAAAACTAGAGGGAATTATTTTGAATAATTATTTGATGAAGAAGATGATGAATTGGTAGTTTGAAGCAAGTGATGGGACTAAATTGATAAGTAGAAAAATAAGAATAAGTTAGTAAAAATTAGAAGTTTCTTATTGAAAGCTATGAAGAAGATTGAATTTTGGCAAAGAATTTGAAAATTCACCATAAATTCTACAAAAATGGTTAGAAGATGAATTTTACACATTTGTAAAGATGTGTTCATCTAGTTTCGCTTCCAACAAACAAAAACTGATTTTGAGTTCCGTGTTAAAAGATATGAAATTTTAATCGAATGAAGGTTAGAAAATTTATAGAGCAGATTCTGTAAGGACAATACCGTGACAGGAGTTTGAAGAAATTTTCATAATTTTTGTAGATTTTATTAATTTATTTGGCTTATACCGTTATAACCGTTATAGAATCTAGTCTTTCCAGTATAAAGGAAATTAAGATCTGGTATGCATTCTGCTAGGTATAAGCAAATCTTTGAAGGTAGCGCAATCTGTCAGAAAATGGAATTTGAAACATTTTGTATTTAAATGTGAGTTCGCAAGCTCGGAAGAATTATTGGAAGTTCAAATTGGTCACTAGGGACCATAATGAGTTTTTGAACAATACAAGGAAAAAAGGAAAAATATTTGGAAATTTTATATTCGAATGATTATATTAGACAGCGTGTTTAAGGTATTGTTAGATTTGAATCTAACAAATATTTTATCTTATTCATGTGATTAATGAAGTCAAGGCCAAATGAAAGAAGGTTCGAGGTTCTATAAAGGAAAAGATCGAGTAGAATTTAGTGAGGCATGCTAACAAATGCCCAGGTGAGTGCATACATGTATTTAAATGTATGTCTGTTGACATACATTTTTATAGGGAGACTTGTGATAAGTCAACCTAAAAGGTAAATATTTTTATATAGCATAATATGTTTTGCATAATACATTATTTTACTGATTTAAAGATCATGGAATATCTTTATGCTAACAAATGGTTTATAGCTTGATATATATTACAAGCTATTTATATAGTTTTTAAATGGCATGCATAATGTGAATTGTATAGAACATATTGGAGTATAAACTACTCTAATATGATATGTTTTACATGGTATAAATTGGATATGGGTTGCTTGCCATTTTGCAAGAATTGATTTTTAAGGTTGCCCTTGGTAGTATAATATTGAGTTGGACAATATAGTGGTATACCATATGAGTCACACTGTATCTGACACTTTATTGTGTCGACAGTATACGGCGTCGAAAGTTTGCAACACTTCGTTGTGCTGATATCGAAACACTTTATTGTGTTGATATGATCGCAACACTTCATTGAGTTGATATGTTCCCAATACTTCATTTTCTCGATAGAAAGGATGGTACTAAAATGTACACGACTCGTATATTAGTCACTTGATATTTACCTTGGGCTATGTGGTTACACAGTACAACTATATGATATCATATATTGATATTCCTGCATTGTAGATTATATGATTTAATGATTATCATGTTTTTGAAAGTATCATGCATTATAAAGTATTTTATATATATTCTCATCCTATACCTCACTAAGTTCATACTTAGCGTGTGTTTGATTGTACACACGTAGGTAAATCAAGTTGAGAGTGAGAAGAGCATTGCATCAATACAGGAAAGCTCAACAATTAATCACAGTAATGACATCCTAATTAAGGTTTGATTTTTATAGTGGCATATATACTTGTTTAACCTATTTGAGTGTGATTGGCCTTTAATGTTTTTTATGGTTTCAAGATAAGTGACATTTCTGGAAAGATTAAAGGTTAAGAATAACCTTAAGTGATGCGTAGCATGCTAAGATAATTGATTTATGATTAGAACTTGAACAAATAATTTAAATTAATATTAAATAAAGTTAAGCGTGCTTGGACTAGAGAAATTTTAGGATGGGTGACCATCGGGAAGTTTTCTGAAAAATTTAAATTACCCTGATTTTTGGATTAAAGAAGTTGTAACATTTCCAACTTGTACCCCGCGTACGGATACGGGAAAAGGGTGTTACATTTATTGGTATCATAGCTACAGGTTTAGCCGGTTCTGGAAATTAAACGAAGTATGGTAAAGGTCAAAAGTGTATACATGCCACTAGGATGTCAGAATTACTGATGATTTTACTTGTTGGAATGGATGCAATTGCTTACTATGATAATAATGTTAAATTTCAATGTGTGAGGGTAAAAGAATCATGTCAGGTGTTTAGGCAAGTGAATCAATAAGAGATTCATGAGCATGATAAGGTTAATGATAATATTTTACCCTCAGCTTAGCATGGTGCAGAGGCACCAGAGTAACATGATGTGTATATTATGGATTAAGATTTTTCTTCCATAAATTAGATTTGATCATGAATCAGCCTGCTTAGGCATCGATAACAAAAGAGTTGAGAGTTCTGACACATTAGATTTTCAAAAAAATATTAATAGAGATCCTATAATTGTTAATTTATGGTTTAATGATATGAAAGTTATGTTGAAGGAACTCAGTATTGATGATCAGAGGAGACTAAAAAATAAAGGGTAGTATCTCATCTGAAAGAATTAGACCCGTATTTGGTAAAGTAATGTTACGATACATACTCAAAAATATGTTAACTAGAAGTTCTTTCTTTGAGAGTTTCGTAACAAAGTTTATCCTACAGATGCAACAGAGTTTCTTGCATCTTAATTAGTGAAATTGGATCATTTATGGGTATGAGTGCAAGTTTAATAAACTGAGTTGAATTGTTTCTAAACTGCTTCTTACAGACAGAATGAGAGCATGTTATGACATCTCATAGAGGGTTAAAGGTTAGGTACAAAGAATTATTGACTGCCCTATGAATTTAAAAATTTTATGAAGTAGTAAATTATGCTGAATGCAATGGAAAGAGTTAGAATGAGAAAATATCTAAATAGATTCATAGTTCGTAAAGAGGAATAGTGAATCGAGATAACCACTTTTAAAAAGTAGTGAGGATTTTCGGCAAAAATACCAAGCTGAATTTATTATATAGTTCTGCTAAGAGATCAAGACAAGGAAAATTAGGAACTCTCTGACATTTATAATTAATGTTGGAGATTCAAGAAAACCACAAAACTAATCATGTGAGTGTGGTAATAATGGGTATGCATGAGCATGCAGAGTTTTTATTGGAATTGTTATCAATATGAAAATGCTTTAAATTATGCTATGGACACCGAGCATCAAGGGTAAGCTGGGAGAATATTCTTATTGTTTGTGTTTTAAATGGGTTGCTTAAGAGGAGCCGTCAGGTTTGATACTTAATCGAAAAGCTAAGTTTAGAATTGGATTTAATCCGATATTGAACCTATATTGATTATACTCTACATAACGGCTCTTACTAGATTGAGAAAGCTAAACATCTAGTTGCAAGAGTCATTAGATGAAGGTTTTATACGATTTGGTATATCACTTGAGGAAGCTTTAGTGATGTTAGCTAAAGAAGTAGTAATGTTCCTCTAAGGTTAAATTACGATTATATTATTATTACCAATAATGGAAGATTTGATAGTAGTACTAGTATTAGTGCAGTATGAATCTAGTAAGGATTCTACCTTATTCAATAATACGTCCCATAATAGGTTGGGATGTGTAGTGATGTATTAAGGATAAAACAACAATTGATGTATTTAGCCAAAAGTCACTCTTTGCCTTATAAGCATTAAATGCTTAATTATCTTTGGAGGAAAATAGTGTATCGATTACACAACCTCAGCTCGAGTCTACTATGACAAATCGAATCAAAGATTTATAGACAAAAGATAAAATATACCTAGAAAGAATTCAGTAAGGTGAAAAGGAAAAATTTAAAGATTTCGATGTTAAATCTAAAGGATGTTCATGTTATCAAGGAACAATTTATATTTCCATGGATGATGAAAATAGAACTAAGAGGTGATTGAATCTGATTAGATTCAGTTCAGAATATGGAGAATCAAGTATGGATGGTTCAAAGTAATTTAGAATTTCTTTAGAATTTGGATATTATCAGCTGATCTTGAAAGAAAAGACATTTAATATGAAGTTAAGGATGAAATATTCCTTAAAAATTTCACCTTGGAAGAATGTGTTATGGTTTGGATAAAAAAGGGAAGCTATGTCCAAGATCCTTTGGGTCATATAAGATTGTAAAAAGGGTTGGTCTAGCGGCTTATTAGTTAGCCTTACCTCTGGAAATGAACAAGATTCATAATATATTTCACGTATCGATGCTCAAGAAGTATTAATTAGATCCTTTACATATCATTATCTAGAAAGGAATAGAGATTCAACCGAATTTGATTTATGAGGAAGAATCGGTAAAGATATTGGCACATGGAGTCAAAGGATTAAGAAATAAAATGATTTCATTTGTTAAAGTTCTTTGATGAAATTATGAAGTCAAAAAGTAACTTGGGAAAGAGAAATAGATATGAGAAAACAATTTCCTCAATTTTCGAACTAGGTATGTGTTGAAAATTTGAGCACAAATTTTCTTAAGGGGGAGAATTGTAATATCCCAAATTTTTGGTTAGTGACCAAAATGAAAATTTTGAAAGTTTAGGGGTTAAAGTGTAAACTTTGGAAAAGTTTAGGGACCAAAGTGTAATTTTCAAAAGTTGTGTATTTTAACCCCATAAATGAATAGTTTACCCCCAAGAATGACGTTTTTGTGTTACCCGAATTTTTTGTACGAATTTTGTATTATTCGCTATAAAGCGATAAAGTTTAGAAGAATATTCGGATAATCGAATCGAACCGAAGGAGAGGATATTTTGAAGGATGATAAGCCAAGGTTGAATTTTCCATTTTACATGTCTAAGATATTTCCTTTATGTTGGAAAAATATGAATCCTTGGATTTAAGTTGATTTCCATGTTGAATATGAGCCATTGGATGAAAAATGGTAATATCGTAATTTTGGAAAATCAGAAGGGCAAAGTTAGTAAACTACTAACTTGAGATTTAAATTTAGGTCATTGGATGAAGGATGATGATACGAGGAATATTATGGAAATATAGAATTTTTAGAATAGATCCGATAGCTCGGTAAAGGTAAAATTGTAGTAGAAGTATTTTGTGAATATCGGGAAATCAGATTGAATTGAAATTTTAGAGGCTATTCCATAATCCATGGAAAATCATAAAATGATATTTATGGAACAGTGTCCGGTTGAGGAGGAACTAATTTAGTTAGATTTTAATGGAATGGCAATTTTGAAACAAACTAGTAAATAAAGACTAGTTGAAGGGCAAAATGATCATTTGGCAAGGATGGCAATTTTGAAATATTTGAAGTTACAAGGGCTATTTTTGGAATAAGAAATTTAAAGATTAAATCTTGGCCCTTGATTGATGATAAAATCAATCTCAACCGTTGGATAAAAGGGCACTTTTGTAATTTTCCTATTTGAATGAATTTAAAATTCATTTATATATTACAAGTGGCATAATTGAAGAGATTTAAAATTAAAAGGCAAAAGCTGAAGCCTTCTTCACCTTTCATATTTTTTAAAATATGGGTAGAAAAGGGAGAAAATTTTCTAAGCTCGATTCAAGCCCCGAAACTCGATTTTCAGGTAATCTTTTGAACTGCAAAGTTGTTCTACTCTTCAAGCTATATCTTTTGGCGTACCTAATTTATGGAATACATGCTTGATTGATGAGAATTTTACATGAAAAGGAAATTAGGTTTTATGAACAAAATTGGGGCTTTTGAGATTTTATGATTCCATGGTTGAATTTAAGTTGTAATCAAGCTTATATGATGTTAAATTCATGTTTTTTAGTTAGGATTTAAACCCTACATATTTTGGTTTGTATGGAGAAGATTAGGGCTTATGGATTTAAGCCTAACTTAGGGTTTGTGATGTCAGATTTGTTGTTTGGAAGCAAAACCCTAAGTTAAAACTTATAGGGACCAATTCGGCAAGCTTCAAAGTTAAGGGACCAAATATGAATTTTATGAATTTGAAGTGTATTTATGTAATTAATGATGTTGGAGATGTGAAATTGATGTTAGAATGCTAAACCGATGTTGAATTGAATTAGGGACTATTTTGACAAATTGTTAAAATCAAGTGACCAAATAGGAAATGAATTCTTGGATGGGGATTAAATCTGATTTTTAGTTAAAAAATTGAATTAAGGTAGTAGTTTTGATTTGAGGACTAAATTGCAAAGTTAAGAAGTTTGAATCTTTTCCTTTGCATATTAGTGACTATTTTTGGCAAAGAAAGAAAACTAAAGGGAATTATTTTTTTGAATAATTATTTGATGAAGAAGATGATGAATTGGTACTTTGAAGCAAGTGATGAGACTAAATTGATAAGTAGAAAATTAGAAGTTTATTATGGAAAGCTATGAAGAAGATTGAATTTTGGTAGTGACTTCAAAAGTTCACCATAAATTCTAAAAAAATGATTAAATGATGAATTTTATACCTTTGTAAAGATGTGTTCGTCTAGTTTCGTTTCCAACAAACGGAAACTAATTTCGAATTCTTAGTTAAAAGATATGAATTTTTAATCGAATGAAGGTCAGAAAATTTATAGAGCAGATTCTGCAAGGACAGTACTGTGACAGGAGTTTGAAGAAATTTGCATATTTTTTGTAGATTTTATTAATTTATGTGGCTTATACCGTTAGAACCGTCATCCAATCTAGTTTTCCAGTATAAAGGAAATTAAGATCCAGTATATATCCTGCCCGGTATAAGCAAATCTTTGAAGGTAGCGCAAGCTATCAGAAAATGGAATTTGAAACATTTTGAATTTAAATGTGAGTTAGCAAGCTCGGAAGAATTATTGGAAGTTCAAATTGGTCACTAGGGACCCTAATGAGTTTTTAACAATACAAGGAAGAAAGGAAAAAATATTTGGAAATTTTATATTCGAATGATTATATTAGGTAGCGTGTTTAAGGTATGGTTAGATTTGAATCTAACAGATATTTTATCTTATTCATGTGATTAATGAAGTCAAGGGCGAATCAAAGAAGGTTCGAGGTTCTATAAAGGAAAGGATCGAGTAGAATTTAGTAAGGCATGCTAACAAATGGCCCAGGTGAGTGCATACATTTATTTAAATGTATGCTTGTTGACATACATTTTTATAGGGACACTTGTGATAAGTCAACCTAAAAGGTAAATATTTTTATATAGCATAATATGTTTTGCATGATACATTATTTTACTGATTTAAAGATCATGGAATATCTTTATGCTAATAAATGGTTTATAGCATGATATATATGACAAGCTATTTATATAGTTTTTAAATGGCGCATAATGTGAATTGTATAGAACATATTGGAGTATGAACGACTCTAATATGATATGTTTTACATGATATAAATTGGATATGGGTTGCTTGCCATTTTGCAAGAATTGATTTTTAAGTTGCCCTTGGTAGTATAATATTGAGTTGGACAATATAGTGGTATACCATAAAAGTCACACTGTATCTGACACTTCATTGTGTCAACAGTATACGACGTCGAAAGTTTGCAACACTTCATTGTGTTGATGTAACACCCTAAACCGGGCCTAGGAAAGTTACCATTAACTAAGTGATTAACTTATTGAATTAGGTGTTAGTCAAATTGAAAGAATTGGAAATTAATTAAGAAAGAACATTAGCAAACATAATTAAAGGACTAAAATGTTATAGCCAACAAGTTAGAGAACCAAATTAAGATGACCAAAATGAAACAAATAAAACAACAAACTTGAATGTGTAATTAGACCATTTAGAGGTAGTGGAATTCATGTGTCAAGGTTATTACACATGTGGCAAATGGGGTGTAATGAATCGGCCATTGTGAGGAAAGGAAGGGAGAACCAATTTGAATCATCTTCTTCTTCATTCTTGCTGCCATAGCCGAAATTGAGAGAGATTAGTGAGAAAGAACTCAATTTTGGGATTAGTTTAGCTCAAAATTATGGACATTGTGTGCATAGCTTCTTGGTAGGAAGAGCAAGGAGTAAAACATGAGGAAGAAGAAAGGAGTGGCCAAGCTAGTGGCAAACACAAAGGAATTCGTGTCCAAGACTAGCTAAGCTTGGAGTATTGTGAGTGTAGTTTACAATAGGTTTAGGGCTTAGGTCCTAACCAAATGTGCATGACTATCTTCTTGCCATTGATGTACCATGTTAATGATCTCAATTTTAACTTGAATATGAATAAAAGGGAAGAATGGACTAAGTTAAAATTGTGAATAAGTAATAGCATGCAAAATTGAGAAATTAATTAGAAAGAAAAGTGAAAACAAATGAATGCTTCCATGCCTTGGATATGACTTGTTATAATGTTTGCTTGATAGCGCTCATTGATACAAATGCTTGAACCTTGATGCCTTGACTGTGATTAATTCGAATGAATACTTGGATGTACCATTATGATCTAAATACTTGTTAACATGATATAAATCATGAATTAATGATCATGCTTATTGCCTAAGAAATGGCATATGTTAATTTCTTGCTTGAATGAAAAGATTAAATTGTAAAGTGTAGAGCTAAGGCTCAATTGGCTTAAGGGCTGTGTATGTGAACATGATCTTGCAATGTATCACTTGAATAAGCTATTGCTTGACATAAACATGTAATACTTGAATAAGTGATTCATATTTGAACAAAGCCTTGGTTGTTAGTGGTCATAGGTAGAAGGGCATGCCTTAGAGTCTAGAGCTCATTGTGTAAGGGTGGACTACAGTCCAGGGCTAAGGCCCCTAATTGGCGATAGACGAAGGGTACGTATGTGTGGTCTTTGGTGATAGTAGGAGGGTTGACCAGTGCTATGGCACATCTTGTGGCGACAGTTGGTTGGAGACTCGATTACCTGGACAACTAAATACCAAAGGCATAAACTAAAAAAAGAAAATGAGAAATAACTAAAGAATAAAGCTCCTTGATACTTGAATTATTTGATAATTTGATCCTGGAATTACATGATACTTGAGATACTTGATTTTGAATTACATGATACTTGAGCCACTTGATTCTTGAATTACATGATACTTGCTTCCATGCCTTGGAATGGACATGAGCTGGTCTTCCTAAACCGGGCCTAGCAAAGTTACCACTAACTAAGTGATTAAGTAGTTGAATTAGGTGTTAGTCAAATTGAAAGAATTGTAAATTAATTAAGAAAGAACATTAGCAAACATAATTAAAGGACTAAAATGTTATAGCCAGCAAGTTAGAGAACCAAATGACCAAAATGAAACAAGAATAAAACAACAACTTGCATGTGTAATTAGAACATTTAGAGGTAGTGGAATACATGTGTCAAGGTTATTACACATGTGGCAAATGGGGTGTAATGAACCAGCCATTGTGAGGAAAAAAAGAGAGAACCAATTTGAATCATCTTCTTCTTCATTCTTTCTGCCATAGCCGAATTTGAGAGAGATTAGTGAGAGAGAACTCAATTTTAGGATTAGTTTAGCTCAAAATTATGGACAATGTGTGCATAGCTTCTAGGTAGGAAGAGCAAGGAGTAAAACTTGTGGAAGAAGAAAGGAGTGGCCAAGCTAGTGGCAAACACAAAGGAATTTGTGTCCAAGACTAGCTAAGCTTGTAGTATTCTGAGTGTAGTTTACAACAGGTTTAGGGCTTAGGTCCTAACCAAATGTGCATGATTATCTTCTTGCCATTGATATGCCATGTTAATGATCTCAATTTTAACTTGAATATGAATAAAAGGGAAGAATGGACTAACTTAAAATTGTGAATAAGTAATAGCATGCAAAATTGAGAAATTAATTAGAAAGAAAAGTGAAAACAAATGAATGCTTCCATGCCTTGGATATGACTTGTTATAATGTTTGCTTGATAGCGCTCTTTGATACAAATGCTTGAACCTTGATGCCTTGACTGTGATTAATTCGAATGAATACTTGGATGTACCGTTATGATCTAAATACTTGTTAACATGATATAAATCGTGAATTAATGATCATGCTTATTGCCTAAGAAATGGCATATGTTAATTGCTTGCTTGAATGAAAAAGATTAAATTGTAAAGTGTAGAGCTAAGGCTCAATTGGCTTAAGGGCTGTGTATATGAACATGATCTTGCAATGTATCACTTGAATTGATCCTTGAATAAGCTATTGCTTGACATAAACATGTAATACTTGAATAAGTGATTCATAATTGAACAAAGCCTTGGTTTTTAGTGGTCATAGGTAGAAGGGCATGCCTTAGAGTCTAGAGCTCATTGTGTAAGGGTGGACTACAGTCCAGGGCTGAGGCCCCTAATTGGCGATAGACGAAGGGTACGTCTTGTGGTGACAGTTGGTTGGAGACTCGATTACCTAGGCAACTAAATACCAAAGGCATAAACTAAAGAAAGAAAATGAGAAATAACTAAAGAATAAAGCTCCTTGATACTTGAATTATTTGATAATTTGATTATGGAATTACATGATACTTGAGCTACTTGATTTTGAATTTCATGATACTTGAGCCATTTGATTCTTGAATTACATGATACTTGAGCTATTGATTTTTGAACTACTTGATACTTGAGTTCCTTGATACTTGCACTACTTGATACTTGAATTGCTACTTGAATGGGTCATAAACCCTCTTGCATTGATGTGTGCCTAATGTTTTGCTTGAAATGATATGTCACTAAATTTGAAAATGATAAGTATTTATTTGAAGCTTGAAATCGAATTTCTTCCAACCTTGACTAGGCTCAATTTAGCTAATTGATACATGTCTTAACAATTGGTTAGAACTAGTTGCTACCTCACTAAGTACATTCTTGTACTTATCACTCTCGTTTCCATTCTTCCCAACCACAGATTAAGGATTCGATCGTTGCTTAATCCTAAAGCTTGATTTCTTGAGCCGGAAGCAAGGCACTAGCATAGCTAAAGTATGGACATACTTGTTTTGTACTCCCCTAGTTGGTGGCACTTAGTGTATATAATGCTTAGTGCATGCATTTTGAACACTTGAACTTGTATATGTATATATGTCTTGAATGGGCCTACTATTTTGTGAACTTGGTTACTAATATGAATTAAGTAATGAACTAGAATTTCATGTAATGTAAGTATTTGCTGCGCATATGGTTACGTAAATAATTAATGTTCAAAGTGATCATCTAGTCTCGTACTATTCGAATGCCTTGTGAGATGATATAGTCACTTGTATAAGCATAACATGTTGAATATGTAATTTTATATGCTTGAATGGTAAATGCCGAATGGTAAGGTTGCCATATGCTTGCTCGGAATCAAGGTACGTGCAATGGATCATGATTTGTAAGTTATGCATGAAATGATATATGTGATCAAGTTAATGAATAATGAAATGAAATGGAAACATGATTGCACTTAGGATGTTCGAATGATAGTTGTAAGATGATATTAACCTTGATTGATCAATTATTTGGAAACCTATTATGTCTTGAATGATGATTGTATTATATTGTTAATTGAAATTTTTGGTAACCTATAACGTCTTGTAAACAAAGCATGAGATAACTTACATGTTAAGTAATGAATATTTGGTTGCTTGCTAGTTAAGTAACTCACCTAATAGGGATGAGTTAGCCTATTCTTGCTTGTTCATGCTTGTATTGTACGTTTTTAGTAACGCTCCCAAACCGGTTTGCTGTCAACCCGGGTAGGGGGTGTTACATTTGTTGTGGCAACACTTTATTGTGTTGATATGATCGCAACACTTCATTGTGTTGATATGTTCCCGATACTTCATTGTGTCGATAGAAAGGATAGTACTAAAATGTACACGACTCGTATATTAGTCGCTTGATATTTACCTTGGGCTATATGGTTACACAGTACAACTATATGATCCCATAAATTGATATTCCTGCATTGCAGATTATATGATTTAATGATTATCATGTTTCTGAAAGTATCATGCATTATAAAGTATTTTATATATGTTCTCATCTTATGCCTCACTATGTTCGTACTTGGTGTATGTTTGATTGTACACACGTAGGTAAATCAATTTGAGAGTGAGAAGAGAATTGCATCAATATGGGAAAGCTCAACAGGTAATCACAGTAATGACATCCTAATTAAGGTTTGATTTTTATAGTGGCATGTATACTTGTTTAACCTATTTGAGTGTGATTGGCCTTTAAAGTTTGTTATGCTTTCAAGATAAGTGGCGTTTCTGGAAATATTCAAGGTTAAGAATAACATTAAGTGATGAGTAACATGCTAAGGTAATTGATTTATGATTAGAACTCGAACAATTAATTTAAGTCAATTTTAAACAAAGTTAAGCATGCTTGGGCTAGAGAAATTTTAGGATGGGCGACCATCGGGAAGTTTTCTAAAAATTTTAAATTATCCTAATTTTTGGATTAAAGAAGTTGTAACATTTCCGACTCGTACCCGGTGTACGGATACCGGAAAAGGGTGTTATAAGTTATGGTCTGAAGTATCTAATTTATAAGAGCAAGCAATGGTTTGTTATCTGAAATGTCTTTGTTTAGTATATGTTAAAATTTGTTTGTCTATGACAAGAAGTGTAATATCCCAATTTTTGGCTAGTGACCAAATTGTAAACTTTGAAAGTTTTGGTGGTTAAAGTATAAACTTTAGAAAAGTTTGGGGACTAAAGTGTAAATTTCCCCAATAAGTAATTTTATTCAGTATAAGAGTGATTCAGATTGAAATAGGTACATTGATCTCGGTTTTAAGAATTAAGATGCAATAAAAGGTATTGAATTTGGATAGAATAAAATTGTTAAGCGTGCTCAAGCCAGAGAAATACAAGGATGGGTGATCTTCGGGAAGGTCCCATAAAAGTGTTTCTGATCGATATTTTGGACTTAGTAAGGGTAGAGAAAATTCGTATGGATTACCGATAAAGGAATTCTAAGAGGAATTTTATTCTATGAAGATTTTCGATAAGTATCGGGAAAATAGACTAAGTTAAGAAAATTCAGTTTAGGTCCTTCGAAAAGGATGTTTTTATGGGATAATAGAGTTTATTTCCTGAATATATAAATATACAATTTTTGGAATAAATCCAATAGCTCGGAAAAGGGTAAAATCGCAGTAGAAGTATTTTATGAATATTGGGAAATTGGATCGATCTAGAATTTTAGAGGCTGATCCAAAAGCCATGGAAAAGTCATAAAATACTATTTTAGGAATATTTTATTATATTTTGTTGGATTCAAACTAGACTTAGTTGAATTTTTACAAGAATGGAAAACTAGTAAATAAAAACTAGTTGGAGGGCAAATTGGTTATTTGGCCCCAATGGCAATTTTGAGATATTTAAAAAGTTATAAGGGCAGTTTTGGAAAGAGGAAATGGAAGATTAATTCTTGTCCCTTGATTGATGATAAAATCAATCTCAACCATTGGATAAAAAGGGCAAAATTGTAATTTCAATATTAAATGAATTTAATATTCATTTAATAGATATATGTGTAAAATAATGGTGAAAAGATGAACAAAATGTTCATCTATTTCAGCCATAAACGTGAGATCTAGGGAAAGAAAGAGAAAAATTTTCCAAGCTCGATTCAAGCCCTGAAGCTCGATTTTCAGTTTGGATCCGAATCAAAAGAAGGTTCGAGGTACTATGAAAGAAATGATCGAATAGAGCTTAGTGAGGCAAGCTAATAAATGGCCCAGGTGAGTGCAATTGCATGCATATCATAATACATTAATATTTATGTCATTGAACATATGATTGTATAATATGAATATGTCAAGTTTTGGGAAATAAAATGCATTGATCATTTGATTATTTATATTGACAAGGTTGATATGCTTATGCATAATATTTCAGGTATGAACTGCCCAAGTTGAATTATGTGATATATATATTGCCATGGATGAAATGATTATGGAATATGAAATACATGCCCAAGTAAGTTATTAATGGACAATATATAGTTGTCATTCCATAGAGTCCAACAGCACGCTGAATATACGATTCAGCACTATAGTGTATATAAAGGACACTTAGAGCGGATGGTTAGCACAACCTTATAAACGTGCAGATGGTTAGCACTGCCTTATAAATGTGCGGATGATTAGCACGGTCTTACGTGCGGATGGTGGCACGACCTTATGTGTCTATATGATATCGATACTCATGTGTCTATATGATGCAGAAACTTATGTGTCTATATGTTACTGGCACTTTATGTGTCTATATGTTTATCGTCACTTCGGTGACTAGTACTCTGGGAGTACTGATCTAGCATACTTAAGTTTCTCTCTCTATATAAAAGTTAATACATTGGCATATATCATGCTATATAAATGTAGCCATAAAGTTTAATAAGTTTAAATTATCATTAATTTTGTTTATTGCCTCACTAAGTGAAAACTTAGCGAGTGCTTGATTCACATGTAGGTTAAGGTGGAGTACTTGAAGAGGAGTTAAGCATGCTGATCAAGCTTCAATCTGCAAAACATCAGTACGATATTCTAGCTTATGATAATCTCTAGTGGGCATGTAATTATTTGATTACTAGTAGAGTATGATGCATGAAAATAAACTAAAAATATAGAGAATTAATCAGTTTGATGATGAAACGTATATGGATAAAACAAGATAAGGCATTAGTAATGTGACATCTCTGACTCGTATTTAGTACAAAAAAGAGGTGTTACATTTAATGGTATTAGAGAAAAGGTTTAGCAGGTTCTGGATGCTAAACCAAGTTTGTATATGATTTTTATCGGTAAGTACATACCCCTAGGATATCAAATTATTGATGTGCTGAATGTATGACTTGATGTTGCTCCTCATTAGTATGATATGGAATGAGCCTAGAATAAGGAAAGTAAGACGATGATGTAATTTGTCAGTCTACGAATCATGGAGGTTAAGAAAGGACTCATAGTGGATATGATACAGTGAAATAAGCATGAAAGTTAGCTACTGTAGAAGATCTGAGAATTTAAGACCAATTTTAAGATAAATTGGTTACCTATGACTAACATAGAAGTAAGATGTAAATATAAGGTTGATCTTTAGTTAAGATATTATCAATTAAAAGCTAAAGGAAGAGAAAAGGAGGAAAAATACCACTTTTAGAGAAGATGGTTTGTGCAAGTCAAAAGGGAAAAACTTTATAATACCCCAAAATTTACTAAGTTAATTAAGGGTCATTTAGTACTAAGATAACAACTTAAAAGCTAACTTAGTGACTACAATGACAAAAATGTGAAAGTTGGGATTTCTATAATTATGGGTTTTGGAAAGGAAATTTCTAAGGTTTAAAGGTAGCATGTGATAGATAGTGAATTGAATAAGGTATTCTTAAAGTTTGGTTGAATACCAAGGAAAATTGGAATGGAAATTGAAGTTTAAAAGTTTAGTGACCAAAATGTAAATTTTGAAAATTTTATGGCTAAAGTATAAACTTTGGAAAAGTTTGGAACTAAAGTTGTAATTTCCCAAAAGTTAAGGGTTTGTATTTCATAAATAAATAGATCACCTAAGGGTGTGAATCGAATGCAGAATTTTTTGTTTGATCTGATACTTCGATTATTGGGAAAATCGTAGTTAAAGTTTAAGTAGAATTCGGATACCCGGATCGAACTGAAAATTTTTGAAGTTTTATCATATGATAGATAAAGGTTATAAAAGTCATTTCCAAGTGTTAGAAATATTTTTAGTTCAATTAAAGATGAATCCTACAGTTTATTTTTGAGTAAAGGATTATTTATCAATATATTGGATCGAATGGAAATTTTGGAGACTGGTCCAAAAGATATGGAAAAATTCATAAAATATTACTTTATGAATATTTTATTATAGTTGGTTGGACTCCAACTAGATTTAGTTGAATTTTTACAAGAATGGCAAACTAGTAAATAAAAACTAGTTGGAGGGCAAATTGGTCATTTAGCCCCAATGGCAATTTTGAAATATTTAAAAAGTTATAAGGGCAATTTTGGAAAGATAAAATGGAATATTAAATATTGGCCCTTGTTTGATGATAAAATCAATCTCAATCTTTGGATAAAAAGGGCAAAATTGTAATTTTACTATTAAATGAATTTAATATTCATTTAATCGATATATGTGTAAAATAATGGTAAAAAGATGAACCAAATGTTCATCTTTTCCATCCAAAAATGTGAGGTCTAGGGAAAGAAAGATAAAAAATTTTCCAAGCTCGAATCAGGCCCTGAAACTCGGTTTTTAGGTAATCTCTTCAACTACAAAGTTGTTCTACTCTTCAAGCTCTATCTATTGATATCAATAATTCATGGAATTCATGCTTGATTGATGAGAATTTACATGAGAAAGAAATTAGGATATGTGGATCAAATTGGGGCTTTTGAGATTTTTATGATTCCATGATTGAATTCAAGTTGAAATCAAGCTAGTATGATGTTAAAAATCATGATATTGAGTTGAGATTTAAGTTTTACATGTTTTGATTATTATGAAGATGATTAGTGTTTATGGATTCAAGTTTAATTTAGGGTTTGTGATGTTGAATTAATGATATAGTAAGCTTGAATTGTTGTTTGGAAGCAAAACCCCAAGTTAAATTGTGTAGGGACCATTTCGGAAAATTGAAAAGTTGAAGGACCAAATCTAAATTTTTAGAATTTGGAGTGTATTTATGTTATTAATGATGTTAGAGATAAGAAAATGAAGTTAGAATGCCAAATTGATGTTGAATTGAATTAGTGACCATTTTGACAATTTGTCAAAGTTAAGTGACCAAATCGAAATGGAAGTTTTGTATGGGGGCTAAATCTGATTTTTAGTTGTAATGATGGAATTAAGGTAGTAATGTTGAATTGAGGACTAAATTGCAAAGTTAAGAAGCATGAATCCTTATCTTTGCATTTTAGTACCTATTTCGGTAAATAAGGAAAATTAGGGAGAATTATTGTGAATAATTATTTGGTGAAGAATGTGATGAGTTGGTGGTTTAAAGCTAGTGATTGGACTAAATTGAAGGAGAAGTTAGTATAAAAGTTGAAGTTGTTTATGAATGTTGTGTAGAAAAACTGGTTCATGACAGTAACTTTGAAAATTCACCATAAATTCTACAAAAATGGTTAGAAGGTGAATTTTATACCGATGAAAATATTTGTTCGTCTAGTTTCGTTTCCAACAAACGGAAACTGATTTCGAGTTCTGAGTAAAAAGATATGAATTTTTAAGTGGAGAAAGGTCAGAAAACAGTATAGCAGGCTGTTCCGAAATTCAATACTGGAAATTGACTTTGAAAATTCTCCATAAATCGTACAAGTTGAATTTGGGCTATTAATTTATATGGTTTAAAAGCTTATTGAATCTAGTTTCTTTCAGAATAAACGGAATCGAATTCCGAGTTGTAGATTATTTTATATAAATATTTCTTTGGAGGTACTGCAAACAGCCAGAAAATGAGAATTGATACACTTTGTATCTAAGGTTGATTAATAAGCTTGAAAAGGGTTAATGGAAGTTCAAATTGGTCTCTAAGGACCATAATGAGTTTTTGAAAAATACAAGGAAGAAAAGAAAATGTTTGGAGATTTTGTATTCGAATAATTATATTAGACAATATGTAACATATTGTTAGATTGGGATCTAACAAATATTTTACTTATTTGAATTATGAAGTTAAGGTCGAATCAAGGGAGGTTCAAGGTACAATGAAGGAAAGGATCGACGAGGACTTAGTGAGGCATACTAATACATGGCCCAGTGAGTGCAATGCATACATAACATTATACATAGATGTTTTATACATCACCGGTAAGACTTGCGATGAGTCTACCTGGTTTATATATTGTCATGATAATTATGTCATTGATCATACATTTGACATACTTTAAATATGTCAAAGGTTGAAAATAAATGCATTAATCACTAGTTATTGATGATGATTTACTATTAATGTTATTCGGTTATGAACTGCTTCATGTTAATATAAATTGATATACATTGTCATGGATGAAATATTTGATGACATAAAACCCAAGTATGATATAGAGGTTCAAAGGTATAGTTGACTAGCCATAGAGTCATAAACAGCTGTATAAAGATTCTAAGCACTTCAGGTAAAGTGCAAATTTTATAAATACTCATTGAGGAGTATACTCATGCATGGTTTGAGTATACAGACTTATTACGGGTGCTAAGCACTTCGAAGTAATTTCATAAAAACTCAATGAGGGATATATTGTATACTCCGGTAAGTATACAGAAGGACTTCGGTGCTAAGCACTCCCGGTAGAGTGCAAATAATATACATACTCAAGAAAGGTTGGGTATGGGGGAATGACTCGTGTACATAGAATCTCTTAATTCGATACCTTGGGCTAAGTAAACTGAATTGAAATAAAAAAAATAGAATGGTAAGCTTGAAAGCTTGCAGACATAGCTGGAAAAAGGTATTGGTAAGATTGAAAGCTTACGGATGGAAATGGCACCAATATTGGTAAGATCTAATCTTATCACTTTGATATACATATATGCTATTACATATTTAGTTATGTTAATGAGCATGTAATGGTAAGGTGATCATATGCATTATTAATAATTAATAATTAATATTGAGATTGATATTATGAAAATTGCACTTAAATTTGAATTATTGCCTCACTAAGTAAATATTTAGCGTGTAACAGTTTTACATGTAGGAAAGAAGAAATGGTTAGAGTAAGGAGAATATACGGACATCATCAATCAATAACAGTTACATCAGTATCAGTAAGATATCTTTTGATACTGTTTGATATTTACTAGTTGGAATGTATATTAAAAGGGTATGCCTGCTCTGATAGAATTTGTATTTTATTTGGTGTCTGGATGAATTTTAAATCAGGCTATTTTTAAGCAGTTTTATTAATTATATCAAGACAAATTAAATTGATAAGTTGCTGCCTGAAAATAAATTCGATTTGAAGATGAAAATATTATTTTTAAACTTTACGCGAATAACTAGATTTGTAAATAAAAACTAAATACATTGTAACATTTTTAAAGAAACAAACTTTTACCGAGTTACAAATGTAAAGGGTTTTACAAATGTTTTGTGATATCTCTAACTCGTATTCAGCTATGAATACGGAAAAGGGGTATTACATTTATTGGTATCAAAGCTGTAGGTTTAGTACCTAAATGGAAGTGGTTTTATGTTAAAAAAGTATACGTGCCACTAGGATATCAATATTACTGATATGATGTTTTTACTATTTGATTGATGTCGCTCCTTACTAATGTAAATTAGGAGGAATTATAAGAAATATTTGTGTCAAGAAAGCGTGATGAACTGGTAAATTGGAAGCTTTGGAAGGAATCAAGAGTAGTAACAAAAAGGTTAATAATAACCCTTCAGATAAATCTGAACAAGAAAGGGGCACTGGTACAACAAGAAGTGCCTGTGCTGGATTAAGGAACTGAAAAGTTTAGAAACACCTGAATTGAAAGGAAAAGTAGATTAAGGTCCAGTGATTGTTGATTTATAACTGAATAATCTAAGGATTACACTGGACGGATACCGAGAAATTGGATGGAGCTATTTTGTTGCTCCGAGATTTAAGCTAGATTAGAAAACCATTTGAATTTGCTTCATAGCCAGGATTGCACATATCAGTTCGAGTTTATAACATCAGGACTGATAAAGATTGGGATGATTCGAAAATCATAGAAGGTACATCTCATCTTTTTGGATAAACTTGTATTGATGTTGATGGATCCAAGCTTTACACGTTCGTATATAAGTACGAAGTTGAATGGTGAATGAGATATCCTTATAGAACCCATTTCAAGTAATATAGCGGTCACAAATTTATTGGGTTGTAATGTAAGGGCAAGCTAACATGTGGAATTGCTCGATAAAAACATAAGAAATAGAGTTCCCGATAAACTTAATGGAATTATCTTTTGAGGAGTCTAAGATGATTGTGGGCATGAATTGTTTACCTTCCTATCAAGTCATGATGAATTGTCGCATAAAGTGATTAATATTGAAAAACATGGAAGGCACAAAAATAGTAGTAGTTGATAAAAGGGTAAACCCCTTTTATAATGTAATTTCAGTTCTTTATTAAGGAAATTGTTGTTATAAGGTTGCTAAGTTTTCTTAGCAAATGTAGTAGATGCTCGGGCTGTTGAAGTTAAATTGAAAAATAACTCGACTATCCAAAAATATCCGGATGTATTCCCAGATGAATTGCTCGAAATTACCTCTAGATTGAGAGGTGAAATTCAAAATAAAGATGTTACCAGTCATTGTGCCTAAATTCATGGCCCTGTATAAAATGGCTTCAACCGAACTTTGAGATTTAAATGTACAAATTGCAAGGAATGTTAGATCGATGTTTTATAAAGTCAAGTGTGTCATCTTGATGGCACACCAATGTTAATTGTGAAAGAGAAAGACTAATTTCTACCAGCTTGAGAAGGTAATAGTAAAGAATAAATATATTCTTCTGAAGACTGATAATCTTTTGATTAGTTAAAACAAATCAAGGAAGAAGAAATTCTAAAGATATCTTTTCAGACTCGGTATGAATACTATGAGTTTGTGATGATACCTACGACATTTATAAGCCTAATGAACCAAGTATTCTAATTTTGCTTGGACCAATTTTTGGTAGAATTCATTGAGTATATTTTGGTCTATTCAAAGGAAAAATGAAGAATAAGATACCCATTTTGCATTGTTCTTCAGACCTTTCGAGAAAAGAAGCTATATGCTAAATTGTTAAATTATGAGATTGGTTGTCTAAAGCTGTTTTATTAGTTATGTGGATTGGGCAATGGGAATAAGAATAGACCACAAGAAAGTACAAATTATAGTTGAATGGAAACCTCTAAAAAATGTTTTAGAGGTTTATAATTTCTTGATGATTGTCTCCTCATTGACCAAGCTATTGAGGAAGGAAGTGTCGTTCAGTTGAACAGATCAATGCTAAGAAATCTTTGAGACATTAAAGGAGATCTTAATAGATGCCACGGTACCAGTACAACCAAAACTGGGTAAAGATTATGTGGTGTATAGCGATGCATCTTATAACAGTTTGGGGTGCGTACTTATGAAAGAAGGAAAAGTAATGGTCTATGCTTGAGACAACTTAAGATATATGAGAGGAATTATCTTACTTAGAATTTGGAGCTAGCAATGGTTTTATTTTCTTTAAAAGATATAGCATCATTATTTATACAGTGAACGATGCTATATTTATATAGGTTATAAAAGTTTAAAGTATATGCTTACTAAAGAAGAGTTAAACTTGACGTAAAGAAGTTGGTTGAGCTTTTTAAGAATTATGATATGGTCATTGACTATCACCCAAAAAAAAGCTAATGTGATAGCTGACGCTCTTAGTCGAAAGACAATTGTTGCCTTAAGAGCTATGAATGCAAGATTGGCATTAAAAGAAGATGGTGTTTTGATTTTCAAGTTAAGAATAAAATTTACCATATTGGATTAAATAAGATATCTTTAAAAAAAGGATGAAAATTTTGTCAAGGTGCAAACAAGTGGAAAAGAGTGAAACTAAAAACTTGGAAGTTAGGTTTGATAGATATTTGTATTATCAAGGAAGAATTTCTATCTCAATCATGGAAACTATATGTTGACAAAGAGAAAGTTAAGTTCAAAATTTATTGGGCTATAAGAAATTGTGAAAGGAGTTAGTCTGATAGTTAAGCTTAATAGTTAGCTTTATCTTTGGAAATGAACAAGACTCATAATGTATCGATGCTCTGGAAATATTGATTAGACCCCTCACATGTTGTTACTCCGGAGAAAATAGAGATTCAGCCAGATTTAAGCTATGAAAAAGAACTGGTAAAGATCCTAGCACATGGAGTCAAAGAACTAAGAAAACAAGACAATCATGTTTGTTAAAGTTCTTTGACAAAAAAATCACAAGGTCAAAAAAAGATTTGAGAGAAATAAGAAGAAAATATAAGAAAATAGTTTCCTCACCTTTTGGAAACAAGTAAGTATTGAAAAATTCGAGGATGAATTTTCTTAAGGGGGAGAGAATTGTAATACCCCAAAATTTAATAAGTTGATTAAGGGTCATTTAGTACTAAGATAATAGCTTCAAAGCTAACTTAGTGACTAAAATGACTAAAATGCGAAACTTGGGATTTCTTTATTTATGGGTTTTGGAAAGGAAATTTCTAAGGTTTAAAGGTAGCATGTGATAGATAGTGAATTGAATAAGGTATTCTTAAAGTTTGGTTGAATACCAAGCAAAACTGGTATGGAAATTGAAGTTTAAAAGTTTAGTGACCAAAATGTAAATTTTGAGAATTTTATGGCTAAAGTATAAACTTTGGAAATGTTTAGGGACTAAAGTTGTAATTTCCCAAAAGTTAAGGGTTTTTATTTCATAAATAAATAGATCACCTAAGGGTGTGAATCAAATGCGGAATTTTTTGTTCGATCTGATACTTCGATTATTGAGAAAATAGCAGTTAAAGTTTAAGTGGAATTTGGATACCCGGATCGAACTGAAATTTTTTGAAGTTTTGCCATATGATAGAGAAAGGTTATAAAAGTCATTTTCAGGTGTTGGAAATATTTTTAGTTCGATTCAAGATGATTCCTACAGTTTATTTTTGAGTAAAGGATTATTTATCAATATATTGGATCGAATGGAAATTTTGGAGACTGGTCCAAAAGATATGGAAAAATTCATAAAATATCACTTTATGAATATTTTATTATAGTTGGTTGGATTACAACTAGATTTAGTTGAATTTTTACAAGAATGGCAAACTAGTAAATAAAAACTAGTTGGAGGGCAAATTGGTCATTTGGCCCTAATGTCAATTTTGAAAATTTTAAAAAGTTATAAGGGAAATTTTGGAAATAGAAAATGGAATATTAAATCTTGTGCCTTGATTGATGATAAAATCAATCTCAACCATTGGATAAAAAGGGCAAAATTGTAATTCCACTATTAAATGAATTTTTAATGGATATATGTGTAAAATAATGGTAAAAAGATGAACCAAATATTCATCTTTTCCAGCCAAAAACGTGAGAGCTAGGGAAAGAAAGAGAAAAAAAATTCCAAGCTCGATTCAAGCCCCGAAACTCAGTTTTCAGGTAATCTTTTCAACTACAAAGTTGTTCTACTCTTCAAGCTCTATCTTGATATCAATAATTCATGGAATCCATGCTTGATTGATGAGAATTTACATGAGAAAGAAATTAGGGTTTATGGATCAAATTGGGGCTTTTGAGATTTTATGATTCCATGATTGAATTCAAGTTGAAATCAAAAAAAGGAATGATGTTAAAAATCATGATATTGAGTTGGGATTTAAGTTTTACATGTTTTGATTATTATGAAGATGATTAGGGTTTATGGATTCAAGTTTAATTTATGGTTTGTGATGTTGAAATAATGATCTAGTAAGCTTGAATTTTTGTTTGGAAGCAAAACCCTAAGTTAAATTGTGTAGGGAGCATTTCGGCAAATTGAAAAGTTGAAGGACCAAATCTGAATTTTTAGAATTTGGAGTGTTTTTATGTTATTAATGATGTTAGAGATAAGAAAATGAAGTTAGAATGCCAAATTGATGTTGAATTGAATTAGTGACCATTTTGACAATTTGTCAAAGTTAAGTGACCAAATCGAAATGGTAGTTTTGTATGGGGCTAAATCTGTTTTGGAGATATTGATTGGATTATTAATGTGTCATCACTCTTGAGAAAAAGAAAAAAAAGAAGAACTACAATTAGACTTGATGCATGAAGAGGTGTTAGTAGAAAAATTGGTATATGGAGTTAAAGAATTAAGGAATAAGAAAAATTACATTGGTTAAGGCCCTAAGAAGAAATCACAAGGTCGAAGAAGCCACTTGAGAATTTGAGAAGAAAATGAGGGAGTAATATCTACAATTGTTAGAAACATGTATGTTTTGAAAATTCGAGGACGAATTTTCTTAAGGGGGAAGGAATTGTAATATCCCAATTTTTGGCTAGTGACGAAATTGTAAACTTTGAAAGTTTTGGTGGTTAAAGTATAAACTTTGGAAAAGTTTGGGGGATAAAGTGTAAATTTCCCCAATAAGTAATTTTATTCAGTATAAGAGTGAATCGGATCAAAATAGGTACCTTGATATCGGTTTTAAGAATTAAGATGCAGCAAAAGGTATTGAATTTGGATCGAATAAAATAGTGCTCAGGCCAGAGAAATACAAGGATGGGTGACCTTCAGAAAGGTCCCATAAAAGTGTTTATGATCGATATTTTGGACTCAGTAAGAATAGAGAAAATTCGTATGGATTATTGATAAAGGAATTCTAAGAGGAATTTTATTCTATGAAGATTTCCGATAAGTATCGGGAAAATAGACTAAGTTAAGAAAATCCAGTCTAAGTCCTTGGAAAAGGAAGTTTTTATGGGATAATAGAGTTTATTTCTTGAATATAGAAATATAGAATTTTTGGAATAAATCCAATAGCTCGGAAAATGTAGAATCGCAGTAGAAGTATTTTATGAATATCGGGAAATTATATCGAACTAGAATTTCAGAGGCTGATCCTAAAGCCATGGAAAAGTCATAAAATACTATTTTATGAATATTTTATTATATTTGGTTGGATTCCAACTAGACTTAGTTGAAATTTTACAAGAATGGAAAACTAGTAAATAAAGAAAGGCAAATTGGTCATTTGGCCCCAATGGCAATTTTAAAATATTTAAAAAGTTATAAAGGCAATTTTGGAAAGAAGAAATGTCAAAAACCTCCAAAAACATCATTTGGCACATTGCCATTATTACTACTTTCCAACATTCCAAACCGTACATTAAAAATAAGTCTTTGGAATTCCTTTCCTTGCTTCCTTGCTACCTCAAACCTTAATTCTCTGCATTAATGGAAAAGTGAGCATAAGCACACTAGGCTTATTGAGGAATGATCAAACAACAACCATCATCAATGCAAGTTAAACCGTTTCACATTTCTTTTGAAAGAAACACTTTTCAAAACTCTTTAAAACATCATTGCAACATCATGCCTTATCAAAACCATGCACTTAACATTAACAAAAAACATATTAAACCATATGCAACATGTATCATGGATTCTACATCAAAGTCCCATTGGCTAACCTCAATTTAAACTTTCCCATGCATACTACCAATGCAGGGCTTAAAGAGTAAAACATGTTTCAACCACATTAAACAACATAATCCAACTCATGATAGATAAACAATTATATTGGCTTCCAAGTGATCATTTACCAAGTTTCCACTTTACAAAACATAACATCGGATACACGGATTCAACAAGTGTTCTCTCAACACTTAACAAACACACAAGGCTCACACACGGGAGTATTCGATACACATAAACCCCTCTACCATTGTGACACTCGTGGTGGAGTCTTTGGTACACATAAATCCCTCAACTCCACTCATCAGTATGATGTTTAACCCACTAACAGGAGTCTTCGGTACATATAAACCCCTCGATCGTTAGAGTACTTGGATGGAGTATACGGTACACCTTATAAATACCTCGACATCCAAGGCAACTTATTATAGTGCACTATCAATCCTATGGCTGTCCAAATATATCTGATTTCATTTTTAAACCTTTCCACTCCATCACTTGCCAATATGATTCATTTTAACATCAACAACTTATTGTTTTCATATGCATCATCAAAATCATTAAATCAATGCAACATAACCTTGCATTAAACAATGTTCATAAACATTAACAAAACGTGCATTACTTTCAAATGCATCAACATTATTTTGTAACCAATTTCCAGCATTAAACCATGCTAAAAAATGCATATACATTGAGTAATTATACCATGTAAAACAAGTGGATCAAACTAATAGCCCAATCGAGTTCGAGAGAGGGATTTCATCTTTTACATACTTATGAGCTTAGACAAGCATTTCAAGCTTGGTCTAAACTCCCAAACACAACTTCCAAACCTTTGAATAGTTGTAAAGCATGTTCTCACTGACCGACTTGCAAGCCCTGCTTGCCGATGCGATAACTATGCCCCCAAAGCTTCCGAAACCAAAGTTCAAGCTTGAGGATCAACTTCCCCTGCTTAATCCACACAAAAAAGAGGTACATTACATCAAAATGCAATTAATATCACAACAACACAAATCCTCAACATCCTTTTATCCAATTTCCTTCAACAACACCTAAAATTAACAACAAAACTCTTCCAAACTTAACCCAGCCACAACCCAATCTTTCAACACATCAATTAACATCTAAAAACACATCTCTAACATCCTTATATCTCCAACATTCAATAAACCGTCACAACTCCTCAAAAACACATAACTAGCAACCTAGAAAATTAGAAATTCACATAGTTTCGGGATTCCAATGTTAAAACCCATCTATAAAAATTATTCAACATCAAAATTATGATTAAAATCAATCAAGAACTCAGGAAACAGAGTCCATACGAAAATCCTTTAATTAAATCAATTAAACCACCATTTAATCAATTTTCTACAATTAAATCATCAAATCAAGTTAGAAAACATGTATAAAGGATCAATAACTTGGGAATTTCAATAAATAACCTTGTATTAGAGGATAAGAATGCACCTCACCTCTAATGGTTGTTTTCCCCTTAATTAGATGGTTTTCAAAGCCAAAAAAATGAGAAATCAAGTTTATTTTGTTAGAAAACCATTATAATCTTAATTGAAATCAAATGATTTATTAAAAGAAGATTTTACCTAAATATTTTGAAGAAAGAAAAGGTGTTTGGCTGGAGAGAATTGGAGAGAAAATCATTTTTGTAAAAAGGTAGTTACGCCAAATTTGTTTTAAAGATAATTAATTTCTGATTAATTCTCCAAGCCTTTTATATTATTTTAAAACCTTTTAAAATAGCTAATTAAGGGAAAAGTCTGATATTAAACCTTAGGGTAAATATCTCCTTAAATATTCAAAGTTTTGACCCTTTTACAAAATAGTCACTAGAAATAGTTTTAAAACTTTACATTTAGGTCACTACCCAAAATGTCCACTTTCGAGACCCTTTTTGTAAAATTGATTTCACCAAAATAATTTCCATAATAAATAATGATTTTAGATAATTGTTTCCATATTTTTAACCATTCCATAATAAATTTGATTCGAATCCTCTAATCCGATCCAACAGACCGTCTAAACCACTTGGAAAACTTCTATGCCCGAAATCGGGGCATTATACATATATATCCTTGTGGATGTTGACTATGTTTCAAACTGGGTAGAGGTGGTGGCTTTTCCAACAAACAATGCCAAGGTTGTTGCCAAGTTTCTTCATAAGCATATCTTTACTAGATTCGATGCCTCCAGAGCCATCATTCATGATGAAGGTACACATTCTAAGTGCAATTTAATCTCTAGAGCTCTGTATAGGTATAGAATCCAGCAACGTATTGCCATAGCTTACCATCCCTAAACAAATGGCCAAACGGAGATCTCAAACAAAGAAATCAAGAACATTCTGGAAAAAAACTATGAATCCAACAAGGAAGGACTGGTCCTTGAGACTATATGATTCATTGTGGGCTTACAGAACAACCTTTAAAACTCTGTTGGGGACTTCTCCTTATAGGCTCATTTTTGGGAAGGCATGCCACTTGCCAGTGGAATTGGAGCATAGAGCTTATTGGGCAATCAAAAAGCTCAATATGGAGTGGAGAGCTACTGGTATGAAACACTTATTGAACATAAACAAACTAGAGGAATTTAGAACACAAGCTTACGAGAATGCCAGACTCTACAAGGAAAGGACAAAATGATAGCATGACATTAGGATATTGCCAAGGCAATTTAAGGTAGGCCAATGTGTTTTATTATTTAACTCGAGGCTAAAGTTGTTTTTAGGTAAGCTCAAGTCTAGATGGTCGGGACCCTTTGAAGTTGTGAAACCGCATGCTCATAGAGCAGTGGATATCAAGGATTTCAAAATAGGAACAATTTTTAAGGTAAATGGCCAAATATTGAAACACTATTTGGAAGGCACTCAAAAGCATGCCAAGGAGATTATCATCCTGGCAGAAGTTCCGTTATCATCATCAACATTGTTTGATTTGTGTATATAGTAGGTTAGATGTTTTTTGTTTTCAATATTCTACATTTATTTATCTGTATTTCATTTTATTCTTTCTTTTATTACGTTGAAAGGTTTTTGTTGAGTGAATGCTGGTTTTTGTTGCCAGGCAGAATGCCAAGGCAGAGTACTAGCATGAGGCGATAAAAAATGGAGAAGGAAATTTATCCTAGCCGCCCAAGGCTTGATAGATCTCGGCCCAAGAAATAATGAAATTTTTTTCTAACTGTTGAATTTTACCCTAGTCGCCCAAGGTGAAAAGTTGAAATTCAAATGTTTAACCTAATCACCTTATCACTTCATCGTTTCTCGCGCTGCCTTATCACTTTACCTCTTATCACATCATTGATTATCCTCCTCAAACTTGTTAAACCCTTATCATTATCCTTAATCAACCGGCCAAATTAAAAACACCATTTAAAATACTCAACCATTTTACCCCATTCATCTACTTAAACCCTAACCAATTCTTAGATGAAGACTTTTCACTCTTCCTTCTATCGTCTTTATCAAGAAAGAAAACCAAGATTTACTTCTCTTTCCTCACAAAAACCATTCGAGTTTTCAAAAGATTTCCACGGCATCTTCTTCAACACATTTCAAGATCTTTTTCAATGAAGAGATCCGCAAAAATTATGAGGAGAATTTTGCATCAAGAACCTTCTGCTATGAGAATGGTTTTAAGTTCAAGAACGATCCAAACTTTGGCTATTCCCCAGAGTTTTTCACGGTGATAAAGACACACAAGTGGGAGAAATTCTGCCAACCATAAAGGGAAGTCCATGCCAACATCGTTCGAGAATTCTATGCTCATATTACGACTAAATACTCACCCTTCTTGATGGTACGAGGTAAGTGCGTGTATTTTGATAAAGTATATATAAATGATATGTTCTCTTTGGATAGAATAGAGGAAGAACACACTAATTTTATAGAATCCTTGGACGATGTTGAAGGAACTGTGTGAGGCTAACACTAAATGGAATGTGTCATTAAAAGGCCATTGAACTGTAAAATGGTTAGCATTGAAGTCTTAGGCACGGGGTTAGAATCACTTCTAAAGGCAAACCTTATCCGACCATCCACAATGAGACAGTTTCAGAGGAAAGATTGGCACTATTGTACTTTATTATGACTGACCGCAAGATTGATGTTAGACAGCTCATCATCGAAGAGACCTTTAAGTGTGCTGGTAAGACCAATAGAATTTTGCCTTTTCCCTATCTAATTTCTAATATCTATTTGCAGCACAGCGTGTTATAGGTCGATTCAGACAGTGTTCAAAAGAACAAGGGGACCACCATAACCCCTGCCCTATAGAGATAGTTGACTGCCACAAAGGCAAAAGAGAAGGGCAAGCAAAAGACTTCTGAGTCTATGCCAAAGGCCAAGGTGGCAAGGGCAGAATCTAAGACTCTGATGCCAATTGAATCAGTGGCAATGCTTTCTCAGATCTACCAATGGCAAGAGATCACCCTCTAAAAGATAGAGAGAGATAAGGATCGGAACTCTATGTTCTGGCAGTATGTCCATGCCAGGGACTGTGCCATTAAGAAAACACTTGAAAAGCATGTCCGCACATACATTCCCAATGTTCTCTGAGTTCCCTGCCGACCTCTTCACCAAGGATGACATGTCGGCCAGTCCTCATTCTGTCCACACTCCTACACAATTTGCTGCCAACGTTTCAGTCTCTCCAGTACAAGTTGAATCTGCCAGAACTGACACACCACCTTAATCAGAAGATGAAGGAATCCAAAGCCAAGCCAAGGTTGCTGCCACACCTACAGCACCTGCCTCATCTGCTGCCACTGAAGTCCCGACTGCCTCTAAGTTGGTGAAAATTGTTGAGGAAGTTCTCCATGACCTTGGAGCTTCCACATCCATATCAAATCCTAGCCTTAAGTGCATGAAGCCTATGGCTCCCAATCGAGGGAGCTTCATCAAAATAAAAAAATGTGTTTCACGGCCAAAACCCTCCGAAGGGGAGTCATTCTCTTTTTAAACTCCTTGCATTTCATTTCATTTTCATTCACATGTTCGTGTATTTTAAATTTCATTTGTATATATGTGTTGTTTTTATGCATTGAGAACAATGCAAACCTTAGGTTTGGGGGTATGCGTAATGCCCTAAATTTGAGCCTAGATGTTATCTAGATCGACTAGACGGTTTAGGGGAGCTGAATTAGGCGATTCAAGCTAGTTTTGGGAATTAATTCTTAATAAATGGTTTTTGGTTAAAATAAAATATGGAAAAATATGGAAAAATATTTAATTAATATTATAAGGGTTTTGGGAAACTCAATTTAAAGGAATTAAATTGAATTTTGGGACATTTTGATCCGGTGACTAAAATGTAAAGTTTCAAAACTATTTTGGTGACTAAGTTGTAAACTGGTCAAAACTTAGAATCTTTAAGAAGCTAATTTACCAAATTTTTTCATCAGATTTTTCCCTTAATTTAGGCTATTTTTAAATTATTTTTAAAAAGGTTACTAAATAAAAATAAAAGAGATTTGATTAAAAGGATTTTAATTAACCAATTTTATTTTTCTTACGTAACTACTTTTGCTCTCAACTTTCTCAACAACCAATTTTTGATTTCCTAGTTGATTTATTTGATTCCTACACTAAATCCTATTTTCTTACTTGAAGATTTCATCCAAAACTTGCCAATTAAAGGAGAAATCAACAATTAGAGGTGATTTTCGTTTCTCTCCTCTAATTAAAGGTACTTTATTGAAATTCCCAATTTCTTGATCCTTTACAATTGAATTTTGTTATGCTTTTATGGTTAAAGGTTCTTTATTGAAATTCCCAGTTCCCAATATAGCTAGCTCAGTTCGATCTGGCGACTAGACTGTGTCAAGGGGGTTATATTTGGTGGTATCAAAGCCAGGTTATGATTGTTGGGAGGTGGGTTATGGTTGTTTGGTGTATTTTTGTTGTATGAATCTGTTGAATAACATGCACGGTGCTTGATTTTGCGAGTTTATGATTGAAATGTTCTATATTGGGGTAGTAGCTTGATGACACATTGCCTTATTACTACTAGTGCAAAAAGATTTTTGGTTTTGAAACATGAGCATCTTGGTTCTTGCTTTGAGCTTGCCTAATTATTATTTTGTTATAATTTCATGTTATAAATCCATATTTTTTAGTATGCCATCGAGACGAGAACTAAGGTCAAATATGTTCACATTTCTTGAAGAGAATGATGGGATATGGATCTATTTAAGGTTGTGGATGTTTGGCTTAGGATTGAGAGGATGTTGAGGCGTGTGTTACGAAGTTATCTCAATTGTGCTTTTAGATCGGGGGTTGAGGATGATTGGATTCTGAAAGTTTGTGTTGTTAGGGATCCTTTCTTGAGATGTTTTAGACTATGTTAGCGGAGTTGTCCTTTGGTTTTGAAGTTAGATTTGATGTTGAGACGAACTTTGGTACGACTCCCAAATTCTTTTCAGCTGTGATGGCCAGCATTAGGAAAGTGTAAAAGTGGTGGTATCTTCGAGTTCTGAGGTGACAAGACAAATCTTGTCTGATAATCAAGTTAGGCTAATAGGTTTTGTAGCAAAGTGTATGTTCATAATTGAGGTGGGTGCAAGTTTTGGCAAGGTGAATGAGGTGTTCTAAGGATACGACGAAGTTGAGTAAGTTTGGTCTAAGAATGTTGTTAGTAAGTGTGAATTGTTAAACATGCACAATACAAAACACTTATATGTATATATTTAAATGTCATTACATGCATACATTTGGGCATGACACTAGAGGTTTTGCATACATGTGCATAGGTATCTATGAGGGCATATAGGTAATCATGCATACATATGTTCACACTTATGGATGACTTTTCGGATACCGATAAGATTACAATGGAAGTTAGCCTAGCAAGGAGAATCCTTAGGATCTTATAGGGTTTGGGAAATGTTTAAGGTGGATTTTTGGAGGTTGAAGTTGTAATAGATTTGAAGCGGCCAAGGTTGGTGATAAGAGTGTATGGTTTTTAAGATCAGTTTGTTGCTATTAGAATTCATTAAGGAAATTTTCCAAGGTTGTTGCTCCATTAGTGAATTTGTGACATTGGAGATGTTTTGTGGTTCATGGTTGACAAAGGATAGGTTGGCACTGCACTTGTTGTTGTACCATAGATAGGTCGTGGATGTGGTCGAGGTAATTATCAACATAAGGAGGAAGCTCAGAGGACAGTTGCTTATACCGTGGTAGTTCAACCTGAAGGTGGCAGATCGGTAAGGGTCTACGCGCATTGCAAAAGAAGGAATGATACTGATGTGATTGTAGGTACATTTACTTTGCAGTCCAAATCATTACTTTCTTTGATAGATTCTGGTTCTACACATTCATACATCCTGCTCGAACATGCACACTTGCTTGATGTACCTATAGAAGTGTTAGTGTTGGGATGTTGTAACTAGTTCTTTTGGAGAGACAGTAGTTGTAGGAGGTTGTTTAGGAGATGTCCTTTGATGGTTCAAGGTCATATTCTTTCGGATGATTTGATGGAGTTACCGTTTCATGGTTTTGATGTAATCTTGGGGATGGATTGGTTGATCGAGCATAAGGATGTAGTTGATTTTGAGACCAAGCGAGTTTCGTTGAAACTTGTTGAGGATTATGAAGTGGTGGTTGTGGGTGAAAATGTTAAATTCTTATCCAATGTTGTTTCGGCTTTGGAACCGCATGAGTTGTTGGAGTTTGGGTTTAAGAATACCTAGCTTATGTTATGAACCCGTGTACAAAAGAGGTGGGAGTCTAGGATATCCGCACCATTTGTGTTTTTCCAGGGGTGTTTCCGGAAGAGTTGTCTAGATTACCACCACATAGGGAGGTAGAGTTTTGCATCGAGATGTATACGGATACGGCCTAGTGTCGATTGCACCATATAGATGGTACTGAAGGAGTTAAAGATGCAACTTCAGCAGTTGTTGGATCATGGTTTCATCTGACCTAGTGTGTCACCGTGGGAAGCACCAGTGTTGTTTATGAAAAAAATGATGGCACAAAGAGAATGTGCATTGAATATTGGTAACTAAACAAGTTGACGAGTAAGAATAAGTACCTTTTACCAATGATTGATGATTTGTTTGATCACTTTTGGGGTGCTACAGTGTTTCCAAGATTGATTTGGGATCTATGTATTATTAGTTGAGAGTAAAGGATAAAGATGTGCCAAAGATAGCTTTTCGCACGCGTTACGAGAATTATGAGTCTTTGGTGATGATGTTTGGGTTGACTAATGTGCCTGCAACTTTCAGGGATATGATGAACTGGGTAATCCATGAATTCTTGGATCAAATCGTGGTAGTGTTCATCGATGACATTCTTGTGTACTCTCGTACCAAGGAAGATCATGATCGACACCTACAAACTGTGTTGCAAGTTTTGTTAGATAATAAGCTTTATGCGATGTTGAGTTTGAGTTTTGGATTAAGCAAGTGGTTTTTCTTGTTCATGTTGTTTCGGTGGAAGGTATTAGGGTGGATCCGTAGAAGATTGAGGCAGTTGTGAATTGGAAGCAACCGAAGTTGGTGGTAAAGGTTCGTAGTTTCTTGGGGTTAATGGTTTCTCGAAGATTACTGCTACTTTGACAAAGTTGTTGCAAAAGGATGTAGATTATGAATAGACGGAGGCTAGACAACAAGCTTTTGATAAGTTAAAGTAAGCTTTAACGCAAGTTCTGATCTTGATTTAACCTGATCCAAGGAAAGAGTTTGTAATGTATAGCGATGCATCCTATGTTGGTTTGGGGTGTTTGTTGATGCAAGGGGTAAAGTTGTAGCTTATGTATCTAGGTAGTTGAAGGTGCTCGAGCGCAACTATTTCATGCATGATATAGAGTTTGCGTTGAAGATTTGGAGGGATTATCTCTGTGGTGAGAAGTGTATTGTGTACATGGATCACAAGAGTTTAAAGTGTATGATGTCGCAAAATGAGCTAAATCTTAGACAACGGAGATGGTTGGAGTTGCTTAAGGATTATGATTTGATGATAGAGTATATTCCAGGTAAGGTTAATGTTGTAGCTGATGCATTGAGTAGAAAAGTTATAGTGGAGTTGTGGGCTATGTTTGCTCGGTTGAGTGTGACACGAGATGGTGGTTTTGTTGGCTGATTTGCAAGTGAAGCCATCGTTGTTGCAGCTGATCAAGGAGAAGCAACCGTATGATGATTCGTTGGTACTACATGTTAAGGATATTATAAATAGCAATTAGATGGATTTTTGTTTTAATGATGAGGCTGTGTTGTGTTTTAGGGGTCGAGTGGTTGTGCCGAAAGATAAGGAGTTAAGGCACACTATCTTGGCTGAGAAACATTCAAGTCCTTTAGCTATGCATCTGATTAGTACAAAGATGTATCAATATTTGAAAAAGGAATATTTTTGGGTTGGTTTGAAGAAGGATGTAGTGGATTTTGTTGCTCGTTGTATGGTATGTCAGCGTGTCAAGGCTGAGCATCAGTTTCCTTATGGGTTGTTACAACCGTTGAAGCTGCCAAAATGGAATGGGAGAGAATTATCATAGATTTCGTATCTAGATTTCATTTGATGCCATCAAAGAAGAATTTTGTATGGGTGATTATGGATAGGTTTACGAAGTGTGCACATTTCTTGGCTGTGCAGATGACGTATGCTTTGGATAAGCTGGCGGAGTTGTATATTGTTGAGGTGGTGAAGTTGCGTGGGGTGCCTAAGTATATAGTATCGGATAGGGATATGCATTTTACAATGAGGTTTTGGGAGTGTTTGCATAGGGCTTTGGGTACGCTGTTGAATTTCAGTACTTCGTATCATCCTCAAGTAGATGGTTAGTCTGAATGCATTATCCAAGTGTTGGAAGATATGTTGTGGTGTTGCATCATTATTTTCAAGGAACATGGGAGAAGCAACTACCTTTGGTGGAGTTTGCCTATAACAATAGTTATCAGGCTAGCATTCAAATGGCTCCATATGAGTCTTTGTATGGTTGAAGGTGTCGAACATTACTTTTTTGGGGCTGAGGCGGGTGAGAAGTATATTTCCCTACCTGATGTGTTGAAGGACACTAATGAGAAGGTGAAGCTTATTAGTGGTCGGTTGAAGACGGCTTCGGATCGACAAAAGTCATATGCTGACTTGAAGCGTTGGGAGATAGAGTTTGTTGTTGGGGATAGAGTGTTCCTTAAGGTTTTGCCTTGGAAGAAGGTGATGAGGTTTGGATGTAAAGGCAAGTTGAGTCTGAGGTTAATTGGGCCTTATGAGGTGTTGGAGCGTGTTGGTCCAATTGCTTCTAGGTTGAGATTGCCTGCGGAGTGGGAAAATATACATGATATTTTCCATGTATCGATGCTTCGGGGGTATAGATCAGACCCTTCGCATGTGATGTCTGTTATGGAGATTGAGTTGAATCCGGATTTGACCTATGTTGAAGAGCTAGTGAAAATTCTAGATTCTAGCAGCAAGGTTCTTTGTGGGAAGACCATTGAGTTGGTAAGGTGTTATGGGAGCATCGTGGTGTGGAGGAAGCCACGTGGGAAAGTAAGGATGACATGAAGAAGCAGTTTCCTTACCTTTTTCCGTCAGGTAAATTTCGAGGACGAAATTTCTTAAGAGGGGAAGAGTTGTAACACCCCAAATTTGGGCCTAAATGTTATCTAGATCGAGTAGATGGTTCAGGGGAACCAGATTAGGCGATTCAAGCTAGTTTCGAGAATTAATTCTTAATAAATGGTTTTAGTTAAAATAAAGTATGGAAAACTATTATAAAATATTTAATTAATATTCTAAGGGTTTTGGGAAACTCAATTTAAAGGAATTAAATTGGATTTTTGGATATTTTGGTCTAGTGACTAAAATGTAAAGTTTCAAAACTGTTTCAGTTACTAAATCGTAAAATGGCCAAAAACTTAGAATCTTTAAGGAGCTAATTTACCAAAGTTTTTCATCAGATTTTCCCTTAATTTAGGCTATTTTTAAATGGTTTTTAAAAGGTTATTAAATAAAAATAAAAGAGATTTGATTAAAAGGATTTTAATTAACCAATTCATTTTCTTACGTAAATACTTTTGCTCTCAACCTTTCTCTCAACTTTCTTAGCAGCCAAACCATCAATTTTCCTCTAAAATTCTCAAGAATCATTTCTTTTTGATTTTTTATTTCCTAATTGATTCCTTTGATTCATACACTAAATCCTATTTGCTTATTTAAAGATTTCATCCAAAACTTGCCAATTAAGGGAGAAATCAGCAATTAGAGGTGATTTTCGTTTCTCTCCTCTAATTAAAGGTTCTTTATTGAAATTCCCAAGTTTTTGATCCTTTACAACTAATTTTTGTTATATTTTTATGATTAAATCATGATTAATTGGTTTTAGTTGAGTTTTGATAAGATATTTGATGAATCTTGATATGGATCTGATTTGTGTTGATTCTAATTGGTTTCGATCAATTATATGATGTGTAAATTTAATGTTATAAGAAGAGATTAATACAAGAAATCCTGAAACTATGTGAATTGCTAATTTTCCAGGTTGTAAATAGTTAGATTTTGAGGTGATTTTGGTGTTGCAAGGTTGTTGGAGGTATAAATACGTTATATTGTTGTTTTTGGATGTTATTTTATGATGTTAAGATGTAAAAATCAATAGGTTTTGGGTGGGCTTTGTTTAGATGGAGTTTGGTTGTGATTTCGGTTGTTTTAGAGAAACATTTAATGGTTTTTAGTGTGGCGAAGTTGAGGAGATATGCTGATGTGATTAGAGTTGCATGGAAATGTATTAATCCACAGTTTTTGTTTGGGTAAAAGCAGGAAAGATGAATCCTTTAGCTTTTCGAGAGGTTGCAGAGGCTTCGAAAGCTTGATTTTCGCTTCGGCTAGAAGGGAGTTGTGTTGTCGGTGAGTAAAAAAGTGGTTTACTGCTTTTAAAAGGTTTGAAGATGATTTTTGGGGGTTTAGATAAAATTGAAACACTTGTCTAAGCTCGAAAGTAAGTATTGGTTATCTCGCTCTCGTTTTCGGTTTTGCAAAATACAATCTCATGCACATGTTTATGATTTTGATTACTTACTGTATATACATGCTTTTAGAAATGAAATATGTTGCAAATGATTATATATGATGAATATTGAGTATGGAAAATGGTTTATGAAATGATTTTTGAGAATACTTGAATAAATGGTTTGATATATTGGAAATTGGTTGATTTGATGCATATGAAAAACAATAAGAAAATGTGGTTTTATAGAGTATATTGGCAAGTGGTTGAGATTAAAAGTTATGGGATATAGTTGGCTAAATATAGAATTTAAAATGCACTATAATAAGTCGTCTCATGTGTGTCGAGGGGGTTAAAGTGTGCCATGCTCCACCATAAGAACCAAAGCGGTCGAGGGGTCAAGAGTGTGCCAATTCTCCCGCTGGTGGATTTATACATCATAACCGTTAAGGGCTACTCCAGTTCGAGGATGTATGTGAAGTGGTCAAAGGAACTACTTGGGAAATCCGTGTATCTGATGTGTTTTTATAAATAGATGGAAATGGTTTTTGAGTCACTTGAATGCCAATATATGATATAATGTATCATGACAAATGGATTATATTTGTATAATATGGTTTATACATGAGATGCTTTTTAAGCTTGCTAATTAGAGAATTTTCCATGAGAAAGCTTAAATTGAGGGATATGCTAGAAATCCATGATACATGAGTTGCAATTGCTTAAAAGTGCATATTTGAAAGATTATAGAAGCATGAGATGTTTTGGCAATAAATAATTTATATGTTTTGAAAGCAAAATAGTTTTAAATGAATTAATGAGTGTTTTTGAGAATGCCTCTCTAAGCTTCATAAGCTTACACTCTCCTTTCTCATCAATGTAGAGAAGTAGATATTTTGGACAACAAGCAAGAAAGGGGCAATCCAAGAGAAAAGTTATTTCAGGTATGGTTTTATAAATACTATGTAGTAATAAGAGGCAATGTGACCAAGTTGTAATTGAGAGGGTTGTTTTGGTTACTCCTTGGTTTGAACAAGTTGCATTTGATGTTTTGAACTTGCATGATGTTTAAAATCTTGTTTAGAGGGGTTAGAATACAAATTACGTGCCTGGGTAGATATCATGCCTTTAGGATCTTCTTTTGGTTTTGTGATGGTTCATATGATCACCTAGCATGTCCTTTTAATTGTAGAATTGCTTGAGGTGTTATATGATGATAGATGATGAATGAAGTTGTTTGGAGTGAGCCAAAGAGTCATACCTTGGACCTAGAGGTCAATACAAGCCTATGCGTATCTGTACGAGTACCCAGGGATCAGTACGTAGGGTCTAAAATGGCTCCATTTCGAGGGCAAAATGCCTAGAGGTACTGGTACTATTATCTGAGTATCGGTACACCCCTTGGAATTTATGCATTAGAATCGGTACATGGGTTTGAGTACCAGTATAACCCCTTCATTTTTATAACATCGCACCGATACGCAGGGTGTCGTATCGGTACGTATTGTGGTTTTTGGAAATTGAAGTTTTGAAGGAAAAGGGGGGAATCATTACGAGAACTATGTTGTACCGATACTTGTTGCTTTATGCACCGTATCGGTACAGTGCTTAGTGTATCGGTACGCATGGCAGTTAAGTCCGCTGAGCCGTAGCCTGTATTGGTATGCGATGCTGATTTTTTTTTGTGTTTTTGCCTATTAGAGTTTGGAAATGTGCAATCTAATCCCCGAATGTTATATATGCAATTGTATGAGTTTAGCTGATTGTTTTAAGTTGAAATTTAACCAGTATGCATGAAACTTGTGTGAACCTTGTGTTACCGGTAGATTGTTTGTTAAGTGTTGAGGGAACACTTGTTGAATTCTTGTATCTGATGTTACGCTTTGGTAAATGGAACTTGGTAAATGATATCTTGGAAGCCAATATAATTGTTTATGTATCATGAGATGGATTATGTTGTTTAATGTGATTTAAACATGTTTTACTCTTTAAGCCTTGCATTGGTAGTATGCATGAGAAAGCTTAAATTGAGGGTAACAGATGGGATTTTACTGTGGGATCCATGATACATGTTGCATATGGTTTAATATACTGTTTTGAAATGTTAAGTGCATGGTTTTTATAAAGCGTGATAATGAGATGATGAATCAAGAGATCTTTGAAATGTATTTTACAAATGTTTTGTGAGATGGTTTTTAAATGCATTGATGATGGTTGTTGTTTGAGCATTCCTCACTAAGCCTAGTGTGATTACGCTTTCTCTTTTTTTCCATCAATGCAAAAAACTAAGGGTTGAGGTAGCCAAGAAGCAAGGAAGATAACTCCAAGACTTGAACTCAAATTATGGTCTGGATATTAAAGAGTAGTAATAATGGCAATGTGTTGTTTGAGGTTTTGGGAGGGTTTTTGAAAGAACTCCCTCTTGCATGTTTTAATTACTGTTTTGGACTTGTAATGTGTTTTAAGTGTTTGAGATATGGATGGTTTGATGATTTGATTGTGTTCTAGGAAGCATGCCTCTAGTTTTTGGTGTTTGAGTATGCTAGTTGAGCTACGTTGTCTTATATGATTGATACGTTGATGCTCAAGCATGTTATTGATGTTATGTGATGTTTAGCTAAGTGTTAATATTGTTTGGAGTGAGCCAAAGTGTCATATGTTGGACCTAGAGGTCATTGCAGGTCACCCCGTATCGGTACAGGGCCTCAGGTCTCAGTATGCAGGGACTCATCCAGGGTCAAAGTGTTCAAAATATCCTAGGCGTACCGATATGCCTGGTAACTATATCAGTACACATAACTGTAAAATAGTGCTCATTTCGGTACACAGTTTGCCGCATCGATATGGTGTCTAGCTAATGGAATTCTAATTTTTAAAACACACAAGCCCGTACCGATACGCCTGGGGACCGTATAGGTACGCCTTTGTCTTTTTGTGCCATATTGAAATGCTATGTACTCGTACCGGTACGTAGACCGTTAAATCTGTTGTGATGCTGTCTAACGTTTGAAATCTTTGCAATTTGGTCCCTATTTCTTAAATGTGCAATTAGATGTGTATGAAGGATTATTTTGGGCTGAGATTTAACATGAAGGCTTGTAACATGACTAATTGAAGATTGGTAACCTTAATTTCACAGAAGTCCTCATAAAAATTGGAAATTATGCTTTAGCCCCTGTAATGGTTTTTTGAGGAATTGGATGTCCAAATGACGCCCGATCGAGTTGTAATTTAAACCATGACTCGTATGAACAGGTTAAGACCTAATAATGCATTTATACAAGATAAAAGAAAAAATGGATCGTTTTAGTTGTAATATTTTTGGGGTTTATTTCAATAAACCCTAATATAGCTTGCTCAGTTCGGTCTTTCGACTAGGCTGGGCTAAGGGGGTTACACATGATACATGTTTTGCATATGGCTTAATATGTATGTTTACAAAGGAAAAAGGTCATGAGATGTTTAAGCATGATGTACAAAGAGTGTTTTGACTAAAATGATTTCAAATGCAGTGATGAGTGTTTTTAGAGCACCCCTCACGAGGCATTATTTTGCTTACACTCTCCTTTCTCATCAATGCAAGAAAGTAAGCTTTTAGGGCAGCGAGCATGTGAGGAGGAATCCAAGATTTGAAACAATTCAAGTATGATTTTGATAAGTGAACTTGTAGTAAATAAAAGGCAATGTGACCAAGATGTAATTGGAGGGTTGTATGCTTACTCCCTATGTTGGACAAGTTTTTTTTTTATGTTTTGAACTTGTATGATGCCTTATGTCTTGCTTACAGGGGTTGGGATGTGATTTGAATGCTTGGGTAGAGATCATGTCTATAGGATATTTGATTGGATTTGCTATGGTTTGATTGATCCTCTATCATGCCTATTTGATTGTGTAAATGTTGCTTAGGATGTCATATGTTGTTTATAGGATGTGTGAAGGATGCTAGATTGAGCCAAAGTGTCATATGTTTAACCAAAAGGTCATTACAGGCCAGTCCGTATCGGTACGGGTCCTCAAGAATCACTACGGCGGGTTTGTCCCGATTCAAATTTGTACAAAATTGCACGAGCGTATCATACGCCTAGTAGCCGTATCGGTACACATAATAGAAATTTATACTCGGTATTGGTACACGGCAACCGTATCGGTACGCCCTTTAGCTACTAGAATCCCCTATTTTTAATATCGAACAACCGTATCGGTACGCTTGAGGACTATACCGATACCTTTTTGCGAAATAAACCTGTATCGGTACAGGAAAGGGGTGTATCGATACGTAGTCAGTTATTTCGGTAATATGCTTTACTGAAATTTGAATATTTGAAGTTTAGTCCCTATTTCTTGAACATGCAATTAAATGAGTTTGGATGATTATTTTAAGTTGTAATTTAACTTGAATGCATTTAATATGATTAATTAAGGTTTGGTAACATTGAATTTAAGAAAGTCCTCTTAGTTTTCAAAAATTATAATCTGGTCCCTAAAGTGCATTATCGTCCAATTGGATGTCAATTCGACTCCCAATTTAATTATAAATTTCATCGCTACTAGCATGATCACCTTAGGACTTATTTATGCATTTATACAAGAAAAAAGACAAATGGATCATTTTCTATGTAAATCATTCGCGTTTGTCTCGATAAACCCAATGTAGCTCGCCCGGTTCGATCTGGCATCTAGGTCGGGTCAAGTGGGTTACAAGGAAATACTTCATTGTAACAACACACACTCACACAACGACAACCTTTGTCAGATTCATTTTTCTAACGCATGCAGAGGAGTGTTCCTCCTTGAAGCTACTTTATTTATTTTCATGCACTCATATTGGAATGTCTTTTATTTATAATAATACATATATAGATATATAACACACATGCTGCAATAGGAGAAGTTCATCAAAAATCAAAGGAATAATGCAAGATATTCTCTAATCAAACCAACAGGTATATCAATGAAGAGTTAAGAAATACAATTATCTATCATGTATATCCAACAAACTTATCAATGATTTTCACAATTCAAGATTTACACATCGAATGCAAGCAAAGCATTTTCAAAACAAAAGGAACCCTGCAATTGCATAATTTTTTTTTGAAATTTTTGAAATGGGGATGCATTTGAAATCCTAGGCGTATACCCCCAAACTTAAAGCTTGTATTGTCCCAATGCAAAAGAAAACAAAATGGAATGAAGGAATGCAATGACATAATACAATGACAATGCACTAACAGGATGTAGGTAGAATTATGAATGCAATGCAATTACATCTATATGTTGTTATAATGATAGTGCAAATGCAATGACAAAAGAAATTACACTACATGAAATGCATGCCTACAAAAACTAAAAAAAAAACTGACTCAATTCTCTGGCTCATTGGAGGATGAGGTGGAGGGTCTCTTCTTCTTATTCTTGCTCCTCTTCTTCTTGCCCTTTTTCCTTAGACTTAGAGCTTTTCTATTCTTTTCCTTCTAGGGAAGAAGAGTCTCTTAAATATCTTATTCAACTTCTTCTTCTATTTTAGCCTCTTCTTCCACTTCTGCATCATCAGCCGCATCCTCAGATAGGATAAGCTATGGTGGTGCCTTTATAACACCATCACAAAAGGCTTTACCTCTTGTTCATCTATTGTGGGCATAACTTTTGTCGGTCTTGCTACAGCTAGCTTCATCTTTGGTCCTTCTGTGGTTGCATCCACACTCTTGGATGCAACTGAGTATTTCTCAACAATCTTCTTTATGGCTGTCATCTCAGCATTAAAGCTATCATCTTCATTAACGTCCTTAATAAGACTTCATCTTCCTCATTAGTATTGGGTGTAACATCAACATCGGACCTTTAAATCAAATAGACAATCCCTAATGATCTTACTCGATGCCTCCTCTCATGGTGGGTTACCAGCTTCGTTGACATTGTCAGGGGAGTTCACTAACTTTGCTGGGACATCTTTGGTAGCAACATCAGAGGAAAAATTATAATCTAAGGTGATGGGAGGAAAAACATTGAATTGTGGCAGTTCAAATGAAGTGCACCACCTTATTGCAATAAGTGTAGAACTGTGCCATGTCTTCACATAGGCATAAAATAAGTTATGCGCCAGATCCATGGTTTGCACAGTGGCTGCAACTACTCCTACTTTGCTTATCACTGCATCGAGTTTGTCTTCTATCTTCAAAACTTTATATCAGACTTCATCACTCGATGGGACATTTTCTAGTGGAGTATCTATTTTGGCCTTGCCTTTTTTGTCCCTTGATGTAGTACTCAATTTCGGTATAGGAACATCAGAGGCACGCATCATCCTTTTTATGGAAACCTTGTTGATGGCCCCTTTATTGGCTGTCATCACTTCATTCTTCTCGGATTTTAATCCCTTTGATTTATAGATCAGAGATGGAAAAACCAGTATACTAATATTCTTTTTAGCAAATCCCTTAATCTCCCTATGTATGATTGCCCCCACATCAATTTTTCTCCCATTGATGATAAAATGTATCACACACATTCTATAAAGAGGAATAATCATGCTATGGATGGAGGGCAGCAACCTGGAATTGGTGAACTAAAACCATATCTTGGCAGGTAAAGTAAGGAACTTTCTTAGCATGGAATAATTTACAGCATTGGTCCCGGTCATAATGCACTTGCTATACATAAATCTTCAACTAAAATATCAAGTTTCTCATCATTTATCTCCCCTACAAACAATGCATGTTCATCCACATTCATAGCAATACTAAATAGCTTGTTAATAGCAAAAGCACTCTAAGGAATAGAGTGTTCTCGCACAAAAACAAATCTCAAAGAGGGCTCATATAGATTTGCATAAAATTCTCTTGCCAAGGCAACGCTGTAGCTGCCAAGATGAGTGCAGAATCTGCCCATTTGTGAAGTGCAATGGTGTTGTGGATGGATTTCCCATGTTCTTCATTAGTAGAGAGTTCGATTCCTTTCTCGGGGTGGATACTTCTCTTTTGGATGTGCTCTTTGAAGCATTCACCTACAACCTTAGTTTGGAAAGCCTCTTAGTCTAAAATCTCTTTCGGAGCAACAAGATCTTCTGATGGAGGGTTTGATTTCGAGCTTGGAACGTCTTGAAAAGGGGTTTCCCTTGCGATTTTTAGGCTGCTCCTATCTTGGCCGTGAAGGATAATAAGAAAGAAGATGAAAAGGAAAAGTTTTGTAGAGAAAATACAATCATTTTAGCTTCAAAAACTCAGAGAAAATAGAGCATTCAAATGAACATTCAATTTATATATTCAAGCTACTTAATAAAGAAGAAGAAGAAGAGAATAGGGAAAATGAAAAGGCATAATTGTTACCGTCTGATGCAATGAGTTTCAACGGCTTGATCTTGGCGTAAAAATCATGCATGCTTATTGTGTTTCCCGCTCTCATGATGAAAGGATGTGATTATTAGAGGTAGATCAGTGCAATTGAATTACCCGGTTTCCCCCTAAAACTTTTCTATACATATCTTGTGAGTACTTCTATCGTACAAGTTTTTAGAGAAGAGACAAAATGAAGAGATTTTTATTCTACAAAAATAAAATAAAGGAGATTTAAAGAAAAAACAAGGAAAATAAAATCTACATCTAAGAAAGCAATTAAAAGATTTTCAAGAAAAATTGACCAATTTAACGGTCTCAATATTTCCATGGAATGTACATGCCTCTACCTATTCCATGTGCACCGTGGGTTAAAATCTCCATGGATTTTGTGCTAGGACTGCCAAAGACCAAAAATGGGAGAGATGCTATTTTTGTGGTAGTTGATCGTATTTCCAAAATGGCTCATTTCATACCATGCCATAAGACAAATGATGCAATAAATATAGTCAACTTGTTCTTCACGAAAGTGGTAAGAATGCATGGAGTTCCCAAATCCATTGTGTCAGATCCAGATGTCAAATTCCTTAGCCATTTTTGGAGGACATTATGGAGCAAATTAGGGACCAAGTTACTATTCTTCACTACATGCCATCCTCAAGCCGATGGTTAAATCAATGTGGTAAACAAAGTCTTATATACCCTTTTGTGATATCTCATTTAAAAGAACATCAAGATGTGGGAGGAATGTTTGTCACATGTGGAGTTTGCCTACAACCGATCAGTCCATTCCGTAACCAAGCATTCTCTAATTGAGGTGGTATACAATTTTAATCCGTTAACACCTTTGGATCTTTTGCTTTACCATGTGAACAGGTGTTGAACAAGGATGGCCAAAGTAAGGCAGAATTTGTGAAGAATTTACACCAATAGGCTTAGGAGAATATTGAGAAGAGAACCGCCAATATGAGCAATAAGCCAACAAAGCCGTAAAAAGGCCACCTTTGAGGTTGAAGATTGGGTTTGGGTTTATATTTTATAAAGGAAAGATTTCCAAACCAATGGAAATCCAAGTTACTTCCAAAAGGAGATGATTCATTTCAAGTGATGGAGAAGGTAAATGATAATCCCTACAAATTGGAGTTGCCCGGAGATTACAATTTGAGTGCAACTTTTAATATCATAGATATTTCCCTTTATGAAGACAATGACAATTTTAGGACAAATTGCATAAAAGAAGGGGAGGATGATGCAAGCATACTAGCACCGGACCCAGAAGTAATGCCACAAGGACCAATTACTCGTTCTAAGGCCAAGTTATTCAGGAAAGTTCTTTCTCATAAGTGTCTTCGTGTTTTTAAATCATTGAAAGAAGAATCGTCCTTAGATAATAAGCTATACATGTGTTACATATTACTATGTGATGCATTGTATTCGACACATCTTTATATCTAATTCTAGCTCATTTTAGCTTGTTTAGATTACATTGCATCTTTTACTTAAGCATGCATCTTATTTTAGCTTTAAAATCAGCTCACACATTGTCTATGGATTCATTAGCTATTAAGGATGAAGGCACCAGCTCGAGACAACTCTAAATATCTCATAAGGAGTCGGATTAACTGAAAAACATTCAAGTCATATCGGATTAGCTCAAGGAGTCTAATAAAAGCTAATGGCAACTCGAGGACAAAGGGAAGCATTCTAAGGAAGCTCACAAGCTTCTGGCCACAGATTATACAGATTTTGGTGTGTTGGTCAACCGGGACCTAGGTAATGAGCAGTCCTTGGGTGCACCAGTTCAGGTTGTAGGTGTGAACTTAGGTAAAAGAGTAGCAGACTCTAGCTATTTTGGGAGGCAGAATAGGAGGTTCAGAGACAAGAGGCATAAGCCAGATCATAGGTGTGGTGGTAAAGTTGGCCAGGGTGCTCACGAAGCTCGTGTTACACTAGAGTGTGAGCGATACAGTAAGTGCCACTTGGGTATGTGCTGGGGTAATAGTAGAGCTTGTTGGTTTGTGGATCATCTGATCACTTGAAGCGTGATTGTCCTCGGGCTACGACAGAAGTACCAGCATAGGTTGCTGCACTTGCTAGGGGCTGAGGTCATGGTAGGGGTAACTTTCAGAGGCGTGAGGACGTTTAGAGGGGTATGGCTCATGCCGCAGCGGTGAGACCTGAAGGTGGTGGACCAGCTCGGGTCTTTTCTCACCGTGAGGGTTGTAATGACAGGGATGTGATCACAGGTACTTTTACTTTGCAATCCTTGTCATTTTTATCTTTAATTGATTCGAGGTCCATGCATTCATATATCTTGAGTGAACATTCATCTTTGCTGAATGTTCCTGTTGAGATATTAGATGTTGGCATGTTAGACACAAGTTCTTTTGGGGATACGGTTACAACAAGAAAGTTGTACCGGTGTTACCCTTTGGTGGTGCAAGAAAATGAGTTTGCCGCAGATTTGATGGAATTGCCATTCCATGGTTTTGATATCATTTTGGGTATGGATTGGTTGAGTGAGCACAGAGCAGTTGTGGATTGTGAATCCAAAAGGATATCCTTGAGGTTGGCTGACAACTATGAAGTGGTAGTGGTTGATGAGAATCTTAAGTTTCTGTCTAATGTGGTTTCGGCTGTTAGAGCAGAGAAGATGATGTTTGATGGCTGCCAAGCTTATTTGGCTATTATTATGAATCCAGAAGCTAAGGATGTTCGAGTGCAGGACATTCGGAGCGTGTGCGACTTTTCTGAAGTTTTTCCTAAGGAGTTGTCGGGTTTACCTCCAGATAGGGAGGTGGAGTTTCGCATTGAGACTTATGAGGGTACAACACCGGTATCCATTGCTCCTAATAGGATGGCACCGAAAGAATTAAAGGAGTTGAAGTCACAGCTTCAAGAGTTACTGGACCATGGGTTCATTCGACCAAGTGTTTCTCTGTGGGGAGTGCCTGTTCTCTTCGTGAAAAAGAAAGATGGCATGATGCGTATGTGCATTGATTATCGTATGTTGAATAAGTTGACAGTAAAGAATAGGTATCCACTGCAGCAAATTGATGACTTGTTCGATTAGTTTCGTGGAGAATTGATGTTTTCCAAGATAGATTTAAGATCGGGGTATTACCAGGCGAAGGTTAAGGATGTGGATGTGCATAAGACTGCGTTCCGTATGAGATATGGGCATTATGAGTTTCTGGTCATGCCTTTTGGGTTGACAAATGCCCCGGCTACATTTATGGATATGATGAATAGAGTGTTCCATAAGTATCTTGATCAGTTTGTAGTGGTATTCATAGATGATATTCTTGTGTACTCCCGTACCGAGGAAGAGCATGTTCGACATTTGCAGATTGTGTTGCAACTGTTGAAAGATAATCAGTTATATGCTAAGTTGAGCAAGTGCGAGTTTTTGCTTAAGGAAGTAACATTCCTAGGTCATGTGGTTTCTGCAGAGGGTATTTGCGTTGATCCACAGAAGATTGAGGCTATTCTCAATTGGAAGCCATCTAAGTCTGTATCGAAGGTGCGTAGTTTTCTTGGGTTGGCTGGTTATTATCGCCGTTTTTTTGAGGGGTTTTTGAGTATTGCAACACCGTTGACCAAGTTGTTGTAGAAGAATGCTCCGTATGTGTGGACGAAGAAACAGTAGCACAGTTTTGAGAAGTTGAAGGGAGTTCCGACACATGCTCCTCTGTTGATTTAGCCTGAATCTGGGAGGGAGTTTGTGGTTTATAGTGATGCGTCGTATGTTGGCTTAGGTTGTGTGCTGATGCAGGATGGAAAGGTTGTGGCCTTTGTATCGAGGCAGTTGAAAGTTCATGAACGCAATTATCCAACTCATGATTTGGAGCTTGCGGCTGTTGTTTTCGCTCTAAAATTTGGTGACATTACCTCTATGGTGAGAAGTGCGTGATCTTCACGGATCACAAGAGCTTGAAGTATTTGATGTCCCAGAAAGATTTGAATCTTAGGCAACGTAGATGGTTGGAGTTGCTTAAGGATTACGACTTGACCATTGAGTATCATCCTGTTAAAGCCAATATAGTGGTGGATGCATTAAGTCGTAAGGTTGCGGTTGAGCTCCGAGCTATGGTTGCAAGGTTGAGTGTGACGCGAGAGGGTGGTTTGCTGGCTGAATTTGCAAGTCAAGCCTACATTATCGCAGTTGATTAAAGCTAAGAAACCGTATGTGATTCGTTGGTTGAGTATGTTAAGGACATATTGGATGGGAATCCGACAAATTTCCATTTTAATGATGATGGAGTTTTAGGTTTCAAGGGTCGAATAGTGGTGTCGGATGGTTCAGAGTTGAGGCACACTATCTTGACGGAAGTACATTCTAGTCCTTTTGCTATGCATCCTGGTAGTGTTAAGATGTATCGTGATTTGAAAGAGGTATACTATTGGGTTGGTTTGAAAAAGGACGTGGCTGAGTTTGTGTCCAAGTGCATGGTATGTCAGCGGGTCTAGGCTGAACATTAATTTCCAACCAGGTTGTTGCAACCGCTGAAAATTCTAGGGTGGAAATGGAAAAGAATCAACATGGAATTTGTAACAGGGTTACCGTTGAAACCAACTAAGAATAATTCTGTTTGGGTGATTATTGATCGGTTCACAAACTGTGCACATTTCTTGCCAGTGCATACAACATATACCTTGGACAAGTTGGCAGATTTGTATATAGCGGAGATTGTGCGCTTGCATGCTGTACCTAAATCCATTGTTTCAGATAGGGATCCAAGGTTTACGGTAAGGTTTTGGAAGAGTTTGCACCTGGCCTTGGGTTCGAGGTTGAGTTTTAGTACCGCGTATTGTTGCGCGTATTGAGTGTTACGCAAATGGTGCAAGTATACACGTTGAAAGTAATAAAGTGATCTGAGTATCGAGTATCGTCTCTATAGGGATTGGTTTGGGCCACTTTGCTTTAGTTATCGCACTATAAAAGTAAAAAACACAATTGATAATTGTAGGAGTTCTAACTAATGAATAAAATAAAAGAGCAATTAAATAAAATAAAGATGTAATCAAATGAGAGAGGGAATAGGCCAGGTTATCGTGAGTTGAGGAGTGATAGTCAATTGGATCGTCTTGGTAAAAGAGTGCAAGGGAAACTCAGTTGTCATGGCAACTTGCGCAGCGAGGTTTCCTTGGCAACTAATCGACGGTTTCTTAGGCAACTGGCTGGGCAACTGTTTGGGCGGTTGGGCAGCAACTTCAAGGTTCGGCAGAGCGTTCTTCAATGGTTTTTTCTTATCCCTAAGTCAAAAATCTAGCTAATTGTGCATGCCTTGATAATACATCCCTGCGTGAATCAAGGGTGGACAACAACCAATCTTGCGCTCCTCTTAGCCATTGAAATCCTTTAACTTATTCCTAAGCCGGATTAATCTTCACCATCGATAGATTGAATAAAGACCATACTCATTTGTTTCTTGAATCTAACTCTCCCGATATTAGATAAATAGATGGAATTATGAGATCCTCTCCCAATTCACTCGCAAACAAGAATAAAAACCAAGAATGAGTAAACCTTGAATTGAAAGTGTAAACTCTTATTACCTAAACAAAATCCAATTGTTTCTCACAACAACAAAACACAATAACCCCAACCAATCAAGTTAGTTCATGGTTGGGTTCAAAAGATATACGAAGAATAATCCCCAAACCATGAATCTAATGGAAGCAAAGAAGAAGAAGAAGAAGAAGAAGAAGAAATCAATCAGCCCCTAGTTGAACTCTCTCTCAATCAAATTCCCTCCAATCTTTCTCCCAATCGAACTCTCTCCCCCTCGCTCTCCCCTTGAGTTTGACGGCTTGGTATCCTTTAAATAGGAGATGGCTACGTCAAAGTCCTTCTTGAGGAGGAAGTTAAGTTGGAATTAAATACTTTAAAATAATATAATTCTTTATTATATTTAAATTCCTTCTAGATCTTCTCCTATCTTTTTGGGATTTAATTTCTCTTTGACATCTTCATGGAAATCAAACTCCTTTGGGATTTAACTTTGCTCCACGTCATCTTGGGATTATCTAGTCATCAATTTCGACTGCCATATCATCTTATCCCTTATCGACAATTGCCTTGGCAACTAGCTGGTATCTCCTTCATGCATTGCCTTGGAAACTGAGCCGGTATCTCCTTCATGCATTGCCATGGCAACTGGTTCCAGCCTTTCTTTGGCAACTGATTCTGCACACACAAAAACACACCAAAGTAGTATCTTTTTCCACAAAAATCACCAAGTTATGTAATCAAGCTCAATGGTGGAAAGAAACATGAATTAATGCATGAATGACTAATTATGCAACTAATATGAGCCTAAGTCTAACAATAATATGAGTAAAAAGGGTAATAAAAATAGTACTTTTGAAAACTTAACACACCCCCAAACTCGAACTATTGCTTGTCCTCAAGCAATGCAAACTAACAATTACCTACCAAGACTTTAATCATCAAATACATGCTTCAAACTTGAATTCAAACCTCGGAACCGTGGCACAAAGTATGATCACCTTTTAATTTTTCGTATAGCACAAAAATTACTCGAAGTAAAACTATAATGCTCGTGACAATGTGTGTGCGTAGTTGTGTACAAGTTGATTTTCAAGATTCTATGTGAACAATAGGCTTTTATCAATTTAATTACATGGGCATTTATTTTCATATTCACTAGAGCCAATTTCGGGCACCTCTAGCAAAGTAAGCAATTTCTCATTTTATTTTAGTCGACTAGAGCCAATTTCGGGCACCTCTAGCGTTTCTTTAATGTGCATTAACTACTAGAGCCAGTTTCGGGCACCTCTAGCAAGAAAGTGCATTTACTAATAGAGCCAGTTTCGGCCACCTCTAGCAAGAAATTAACTTTTGATTTTCAATTTTAAATTTACCCAAATTTTAAGCAACCTAAGTTCACTAAGTTTCTTTCAATCAACAAGCCTCAACCGTGTAAAAAAAATTAGCATCATAGTAAAATTCTAAGTTCTTTTCATGAAATCCTAAAATTAAACGTTCTTTCAATTAAGTGTAGTGGCAAAAATTCATCTTTGGATATTCAACAAGTCTTAAGCAATTAAATCCAATCAAAGGCATGGCAAGTAACATATGCAACCTATATGTGATTGCTAAAGATGAATGCAACTAAACATGAAACTAACTAGAAACCAACACCCGCTCAAACTCGAGAGAAGCATTGTCCTCAATGTATGTAAAAGTGAAACAAAATTTAAAAGAAACTAATTGAAATGAGTTAGTCGGAGAGGACGTCACCTCGAGTTATAAGTTTCCTTCGTGTCGTTTGCTTGATTCATATTCCGGTCAGTGGTTGAATTCTTGTGGCTGGTACCGCGTGAATAGCATTGCTTTGATCCATGTTTGCCGAGGCAGGTTCACTTGCATGGGCATCAGTAGTTGCCAAAGCCATTGTTGTTGCCTGGGCATCGCCAATTTCTGTTGCGTGGCAACTGCTGAGGTAGTTTCCAGGGCGGTTGCCAGGGCATCCTCTGTTGCGGTTGCCGTGGCAAGTAGTCGGTAGGGAATTTCTTTAGCATGGTGGTTGTAAGTCTTGTTGTGGAAAAGAAAAGAAAACAAAGAAAACCTAAAAACTAAAGATAATGAAGACAAATAAAATAAAATATCTCCTAAAATTTCCAAAAATAAATAAAGAAAAAAACAAAAATAAAATAAAGTTCCAAAAAAAAAAATCTTAGAAAGAGCATTTTTCATGCATCTTCTAATGTTACTGCATATCTGAGAAAACTTGATGAGGGTCATTCCCGATACTTCTTATAGTTCATCCGCACCCTCCATCGAGTGACAATATTTCCCAAAAAGAATTGGGCCAATGTGCTCCCATCTACTCCCCTTTGTGTTACCATGGTGGAGTTGTCTTTCTTTCGCGTTCCCTTGTACTCCATGCATGCCCTCCACCTTGCTACTATTCCTGAAGGCACAAATATATTAATAGGAAAAATTATATCCATTCCCAACCATTCAATTACCTCATTCTTGTCGACTTCTATCATGGTTGGATGTAGCCTTTATTGTCGTGGCAATTGCTGCTCAAGCCAATTGCCGTGGTAATCAGTCCCCAAAATTTGCTGTAAGTCAAGGGAAAAACCAATTTTCTGAAAATCTTTACAAATCCAAACACCATTTTCTTTTGGCCTCTCAAACATCTTCGTCAGTAGAGATTTCGATGGCTTCAAATCTACCAACATCGGTTCCTCAAGACATACCTGCAATGGACGAGGTGAGTTTTTAAAGAATTTAAAAGGTTCAACCATTACCTGCTCATATTCCATTGGAAAAGTATTATCATCTCGTTGATCTTGCATGTGGTCGTACAATTGCCGTGGCAACTGTAGATGAGAGCAATCTACGAATTCCTGCTTCAACATCAACGTTGTAACCTTCTGGGCATCAGGTTCCTCATAATTTGTTGTAGTATTGTTGTTCTCAGCTTCACTGAGTGTTGTCGCGGCATTTCTCTGTTTAGGCTCCTCAATCATTGTTGAGGCAATTTGTTGCTCAGGCTCATCATGTGTTGGGAAGTCTCTCTCATTGGCATCCTCTTGACTTGGAGGTTCTAGTTGTTCCCTACACATCAGGGACCTCTCTTCGCATTGCTCTTTATCCTCCTGCCTTGGGGCGTCAGTATCCCCAGGAATGGATTGTTGGTGCATGTTATTCAAGGCATAAGTGGATCTCCTCAATTAATCTTTTGAATCCCTCAAGGGTGCATCCCACTGATCTATCCTCATATCCATGGACTTTGATAGCTCTCGAATCTCTTCAATTGATCCGTCAAGTCTAGCCAAGGAAGCTAGCAACATTTCCTCCAAGGAATAGGAATGCTCTTGGAAAGGACTGTATTGCCATGACATATCTGTTGCTACGGCAAAATTATCATGGTAAAAAAAATTTTGAGCTTTTTGATCATACCATGAAGGATTTTGTTGTTGGTTCCATCTATGGTCCTCCATGTAGCCATATGCACAGAAAATGTGAGGAAAATTTTCAAACACTCCACACATAGCACAAGAGTTTTCCACGGGATAGGCTCTTTGGGCTTTTCTCAGTTGGTATAGGTAATCATCGAAGGGTGTAAGAAATTCTTGGTGGATTGATTCCTATCTTCCATCATCAACTCCCGAATAGATCGGCTTTTATTTTCCAACATGTTGATGTCCCTTAACTTGTAGCGCACCTGATTTTTTTTTTTGATAAAACAAACAAAAAAGAAAAGTTAGTAGAACTAATAAGAAAAATGAAATAACAAAAATAACTAACACTAATTGCCAACCCCCGGCAACGACGCCAAAAACTTGTTGCTCGTATTGAGTGCTACACAAACGGTGCAAGCATACACGTTGCAAGTAATAAAGTGATCTGAGTATCGAGTATCGTCTCCACAGGGATTGGTTTGGGCCACTTTGCTTTAGTTATCGCACTATAAAAGTAAAAAACACAATTGATAATTGTAGGAGTTCTAACTAACGAATAAAATAAAAGAGCAATTAAATAAAATAAAGATGTAATCAAATGAGAGAGGGAATAGGCTAGGTTATCGTGAGTTGAGGAGTGATAGCCAATTGGATCGTCTTGGTAAAAGAGTGCAAGGGCAACTCAGTTGCCGTGGCAACTTGCGCAGTGGGGTTGCCTTGGCAACTAATCGACAGTTGATGGTCAACTGGCTGGGCAACCGTTTGGGCGGCTGGGCAGCAACTTCAAGGTTCGGCAGAGTGTTCTTCAATGGTTTCTTAGCTAAATGAGTATGGTCTTATCCCTAAGTCGAAACTCTAGCTAATTGTGCATGCCTTGATAATACATCCCTGCGTGAATCAAGGGTGGACAACAACCAATGTTGCGCTCCTCTTAGCCGTTGAAATCCTTTAACTTATTCCTAAGCCGAGTTAATCTTCACCATCGATAGATCGAATAAAGACCATACTCATTTGTTTCTTGAATTTAACTCTCCCGATATTAGATAAATAGATAGAATTACGAGATCCTCTACCAATTCACTCGCAAACAAGAATAAAAACCAAAAATGAGTAAACCTTGAATTGAAAGTGTAAACTCTTATTACCTAAACAAAATCCAATTGTTTCTCACAACAACAAAACACAATAACCCCAACCAATCAAGTTAGTTCATGGTTGGGTTCAGAATGTATACAAAGAATAATCCCCAAACCATGAATCTAATGGAAGCAAAGAAGAAGAAGAATATGATGAAATCGATCAGCCCCTAGTCGAACTCTCTCTCAATCAAATTCCCTCCAAGCTTTCTCCCAATCGAACTCTCTCCCCCTTTGCTTTCCCCTTGAGTTTGACGGCTAGGTCAAAGTCCTTCTTGAGGAGGAAGTTAAATTGGAATTAAATACTTTAAAAGAATATAATTCTTTATTATATTTAAATTCCTTCTAGATCTTCTCCTATCTTTTTGGGATTTAATTTCTCTTTGACCTCTTCATGGAATTCAAACTCTTTTGGGATTTAACTTTGCTCTACGTCATCTTGGGCTTATCTAGTCATCAGTTTTGACTGCCATATCATCTTATCCCTTATTGACAATTACCCTAGCAACTAGCTCGGCATCTCCTTCATGCATTGCCCTGGCAACTGCGTCGACATCTCCTTCATGCATTGCCTTGGCAACTGGTTCCAGCCTTGCTTTGGCAACTGATTCTGCACATACAAAAACACACCAAAGCAGTATCTTTTTCCACAAAAATCACCAAGTTATGTAATCAAGCTCAACAGTGGAAAGAAGCATGAATTAATGCATGAATGACTAATTATGCAGCTAATATGAGCCTAAGTCTAACAATAATATGAGTAAAAAGGGTAATAAAAATAGTACTTTTGAACTCTTAACACGTATCATCCCCAGTCGGATGGACAGTCTGAGTGGGTTATCCAGGTTTTGGAAGATATGTTGTGATGTTGTATTATTGAGTTCCAAGGAACTTGGGAGAAGCATTTGCCTTTAGTTGAGTTTGCTTACAAAAACAGTTATCAGGCAAGTATACAGATGGCACCTTATGATGCGTTATATGGCTGAAGATGTTGTACGCCCTTATATTGGGCTGAGGTGGGGGGAAAGCATGTTACCCTATCGGATGTGTTAAAAGACACAAATGAGAAGGTTAAGCTTGTTTGCGATCGGTTGAAAGCAGCTGCGGATCGGTAGAAATCTTAAGCGGATTTGAAGCATAAGGAGGTTGAATATGCGATGGGCGACTGTGTATTCTTGAAGGTGTCATCATGGAAAAAGGTGATGAGAACGTAAGGGTAAGCTTAGTCCAAGGTTTATTGAACCATACGAGGTTATTGAATGTGTGGGTCCTGTGGCATATCGATTGAGGTTGCCTCCCGAGTTGGAGAAAATTCACAATGTGTTCCATGTTTCGATGTTGGGGAGATATCGGTCACATCCATCGCATGTTATTCCGGTGGATAATATGGAGTTGAGGCCGAATCTAACCTTCAATGAGGAACCCATAGAGATCGTTGATACCAGTAAGAAAGTCCTAGGTGGTAAAATGATAGAGCTCATAAAAGTCTTGTGGCGACACCGAGGTGTTGAGGAAGCTACTTGGGAAAGCAAGGATGATATGAAGGAGCAATTTCCGCATATGTTTCCTCCAGGTAATTTCAAGGAAGAAATTTCTTAAGTAGGGGAGAGTTGTAACACCCCGGCTTTGGGATTAGCGGTTTTGAGGTTTATTAGACGGTCCGGTAGACTAGGTTAGTGATTTGAGTCGGATTCGGAGCCGTATATTTTTTGGTAAGATAAAAATATGGGAAAATAGTTAAAAATCATCTTTTAATATATATATTGATTTTTTGTGGAATAAATTTTGGAAAATGGAAATCAGAAATATGATATTTTGTGTTAGTGACTAAAATGCGATGTTTGAAAACTGTTTTAAGTGACTAAAATCAAAAGGGTCAAATCCTTAGAATCCTTAAGGAGCTAATCTACCAAGTGTTTGATGGTGGTTTCTCCCTACAATTAAATCATTTTAATCATGTGTTTTAAAAGGTTATTAAAATGAATTAAATATCTAAAGTTAGTTATTAGCTTTTAAAATAATTGCACGTAACTGTTTCCTAAACTTTTTCTCTCAACTTCTTTTATTCCAAAGACTCAGAGTTTTATCAAAATCTAGAGGTAAAGAACTCATTTCACTCAGATTATTGATTTTAATTTGTTCCTTTAACTTTATTTTTCAAAATCTCATTGAAATCTTGTATTTTCTTAGCTTTTAACAAGCCAATTGAGGGAGAAATCACATAACAGGGGTAAGGTCTATGATCTCCTCTGTTAAATGGTTCTTTATTGATATTCCCAAGTATTTGATCCTTGATTTATAAGTTGTAATGTGGTTTTAATGTTCTATCCATGTTTGATTGAGTTATTTTGGAAATTTGGATAACTCGATTTGATTTCCAGTAATTGAGATGGATTTAATATATGTTTTGGATGTATTTTGATGTTGATAAGTTGTTTTTATCAATAGAATCCCGAAACTCTTGAATCTCTAATTAGTTAGGTTGCTAGCTTTGAGTTATTGTGGTGATATTCGAGTTTAATCTTTGCTGGAGGTAAAAGGATGTTAGGAAAAGGTTTTTGGATGTTGTTAGATGTTGATTGAAGGCTTGAGTTGTTGTTTTATGGTTGGGTTAAGTTTTGGAAACGTTTGATGGTGTTTTCGGTATGTTTTGGATGGTTTTTGAGTGGGCAACTTGGGAGTTGCGGGAGATTGTTGTTAGGCAATGGTTTGAATGCATTTTAATGTATTTATCCTCTAGTTGTATATGTTCAAAACAGGGGATAATCAAGGCGACGAAGCTTGACATTGTTTGGTTGCTTGTCGGGAGCTTGTTTCGCGTTGGCAAGGAATATGAAGCGTATCGGTGAGTGGAAACTGGTTTTAATTGCTTTACAAAGGTTTGTAAAGGTTGTTGGGAGTTTAGGGTAAGCATGAGACACATACCTAAGCTCGAAAGTAAGTTTCCCTTATTTTGCTCTTGAATATCGGTTTAGATATGAGCATGTTGTTTGCATGTTTTGGTGATAAACATGGTATTATTTACTTACTAGTAATGCATGATTTTGAGTACATATGCAGGGGTTTAAAAGTATATTAAATGCTAGTGAGCATTGGTTTTCATTCGGGATGGGAATGGTGTTATTGCATTGGCAATGTGATGTACAATGTGGTATTTTATGAAATGCATTGTAGAATAGTAAGTAAATGGTTTTGTAAATGATATATTGGCTACGTGACAAGGTGAGAAAATAATCGGATATAGTCGGCATGCCATAGAATTAAAAGTGCACTATAAAATATGAACAAAATCGATCGTGGTCATAGGTCCTTGAGGTATGGTGATTTAACTAGGCCACTCGGACTGTTGGGACATCATTTGGGGCATGTGGTTTAACTAGGCAACCCAAATCGGTGGTGATCTTTCGGTTTAACTAGGCAAGGTCGGTACTCTTGCGGTTTAACTAGGCAAGGGTGAAATCTCGCGATTTAACTAGGCGTGGTATGAGAGATCCGTGTATCCGATTTGTGTATAAGATAGAAGTAGTCTATCCGGGTCACTATAAATGGCAATATATGTGAAAGTTCATGTGTTCAACCTTGTTTATACTTCTTTGGGACTATAAGCATGGTTTGGTAAAAATGCTTTGGAATTCAAGCATGGATTGTTTATGATGTTATAAAGGTTATTGTGCTTTGATTTGGTTGAATCATGAAAAAATGCTTAGGTTGTAAGCATGTTTTGAGAAAAGCAAGCATGTTTTTTTAAATGGTTTTATGCATCACTGTTTATGAGCATCCTCACTAAGCATGTGTGCTTACGCTCTCTTTTCCTTATAATGCAGAGCATTAAAGTTCGGGGCAGCAAAGGCAAGGTTTGCAAGGATCCAAGGGATAAACTACTTTTGAGTATGCACTCCTTTTATGTTTCGGTTAAGAAGGCAATGTGTTCACCATGTATTTTGGGGAGATGTACATCTATTTCATTGTGGATTTAATGTGTATCTATGCTGGTTTTTGTTGATAGTTATATGTTGCTCAATTTGATGTTGTTCTTGTCTAATGATGACGTTAGATGGATGACTAGGGATGCATCTAGAGTTTCCTTGTGGTTTGCCATGTTGTACTGGCTGGAGCTAGTTTAGTATGCTATGTTGAGTGTGTTTGTATGTTGCTTATGTCGAGAATGGTCTAATTGTGCATTTTGGTATGTTTGGCAAAGTGATTTAGGAAGCAAGCCTCTAGAGTGGTCCTTTGGTAGCATGATGTTGTTGTGGTTGCCTAATTTTGTATAAATGTTAGATTGTGTATAGTCAAGGGTTGATATGTATGTTTACAAGTTGTTAGGGGCCAATTGCATCTAGAATAGTATGAAATACCAGCTAAATTTGACATTAACAACCCAAGCGTAGCGATACGCGAGGGACTGTATTGGTACGACTAGGCATAATTGGCCAGGGTGTATCGGTACATGTAGGGGCATATCGAAACGCTGTGTGGTTATTGGAATACCGCTTTTTGAAATGGAGCACGTGTACCAAAACACCAATGGAACCGTATCAGTACGGGATGTAACAATGCTGCGTACCGAGACACCAATTGAACCGTATCGGTACGGTATACAAGAACTTCTAAAAACATATCTTATACTCAAAATGGTGTACCGGTACGGGACCAGCCGTATCGAAACAAAAGTTCACAACCGTATAGATACAGATCATACCGTATCGATAGGGGTTGATAATTCTGTTAATGTCTTATTGAGGCAATTTCTATTTTCTTTCATTTTAGTCCTTGTTCTTGTTTAGCCAATTATTTGGGCATAAATGATTGTTTTAAGCTGATTTCGGGCATGCAAGCATAAAATGAACTTAATTAAGGGTTGATAACTTAAAAGTTAGAAAATCCCTTTAGAGTTGCCAAAATTACGTTTTGGTCCTATTTTCGTGTTCGTGGTCAATTAGATATCGTTACGATGCCCGATTAAGGTGAGTGATCACCTATAAACAGAATGATCATATAGGAATGCTTTAATGCATCTAGACAAGATAAAAATTGTCATTTTTAAGGTTAATCTTTTTGGTTTACCTTAGTAAACCTAATATAGCTTGCTCGGTTCGGTCATGCGACTAGGCCGGGTCCAGGGGGTTACATTTGTTGGTATCAGAGCCAGGTTTGCAAAAAAGTTGGAAGTTGTTGCTTGTTTAATTGATGTTATCTGAACTACACGGTGATTGTGTAAATGCTTGATGAATGTTTAATGTTCCGTTGGGGTATGATTGGGGACATATTGCCTATTACCGAGGATTTTAAATGCGTTTTAAAGTTAACTTGGATCCTTTTCCTGATGCTAGCCTAACTCTAATGTGTTTTGATGCTTTTGTTAGCATGGCTCGAAGTGAGACACGGTCTATGGCTAATACTGCCGGGATTGGGCAGAATAATAAGACAGAGGAGAATCTCTCTCATGTTTTTACCTTCTCCTCTTTTCGTAGTTCATCCAGTTGATGTTGGGGTGGATGAAGCACCCCAGGTTCATCAAGTACCAGTGTATGGCGATTTAACTCCATTAGTACAGGAGATAACGGGAGCTTTTCAGGCAGCGATGGCTGGAGTACAGGCGTAGGCACCGGCACCTGCTATGGTGGAAAATCAAGGTTTACCCTTAGAGAGTTTGAGGAGTTTGGGAGGTGTGGAGTTTCAAGGTTTGAGCCCTGAGGTAGCTGAAGGTTGGCTGGAAAAGACGGTTTGCATTATGGATCAGATGGGATGCAACGAGGAGCGTAAGCTGGGTTGCACTGTATCTCTGTTGGGGGATGCATACCATTGGTGGGTGGCCACTATTGCTGGCGTTCTTGAGGCGGATGTTACTTGGGAGTTCTTTCGGAGAGCTTTCAAGAGGAAGTACCTTGGTGCTCAGTACTTGGATATGAAGAAGCGCGAGTTTAAGTCGCTATCTTAGGGAAGCAGGTCTGTTCTTGAATACGAGGTGAAGTTTGTCCGGTTGAGTTAGTATGCTCTAGAGTTGGTTCCAGATGACCAGCATAGATGTGATAGGTTCCGTTATGGACTTGTAAAGGACATTAAGTCATAACTCTTGGCCGCAGATTACACAGATTTTTATGTGTTGGTCAACCGGGCCAAGGATATTGAGCAGCCCTTAGGTGCACCAGTTTAGGCTGCAAGTGTGAACTTGGGTAAAGGAGTGGCGAGCTCTAGCTATTATGGGAGGCAGAATAAGAGGTTCAGTAAACCTAATGTATCTTACTCGGTTCGGTCTTGCAACAAGGCCGGGTCGAGGGGGTTATAGCAATAGAGGTAAAGCAAGAGTGCGCTGAAACCATTTGGAGGGAGACTCAATCTCGGCCGAACAAGCACCATGCCCTTGGAGGGAGTCACCATGCCAACTGAATAGTTTAGAGGCCTTTCCAGCTATACCTTTCATCTACTATAAATATAAGTTGTTTTGTCATTTGTAAGGACACTCATTTGGTATATATAAAATTACCTTTGTGAGAATTTTCTCTCTTATAGTTCTTAATTAAACTTCACCAACTTATCAAGTACTTTGTACTTGTGGCGTCAAACCCTCTATTCACCTTGATACTTCGGGTTCTTGGTTCTTTATAACCAATGGGTCCAAGTCCTTTTCTACCATCCCTTAAAGCAATCATATAAGGTTTGGGGTTAGGCTCTCTATAGCCTAGTTTCTTCCTTAATTCTTTAAGATACTATCCTTACCTTTTTCGCCTTTAAACACTTCTATAACTGAATCCATTCCCTTCAAACATTTCCTTACAATTCCATCTTCAATCCTTCATTCTTACCCTACCATAATATCTACAACATACCCTATCCTTAAAACCTTTCTTTTGAAACCATCTTGTTTTGCAAGAATTACATGCTGCCTTCCTAGATCCTACAATCAAAGGGCCATCTTCAACAACTACAAGGATGGGCTACATCAAAGTCGGCCAATAAAATATGGATTGTAGGACTTTTTCAGCCGCTATTATTCCACCAAAATGCCCTCCATAGGGAGCATAGTGACAATACTTTAGAATAGATTTCATCTCTTCCTCAGGGACACAACATCGAATTATATTGTCATTAAAATCCTTGAACAAGTAAGGCTCATTCCAATGATATTTCGTAGCATCTCTAAGAAATCTAGCCTTTTTGTGCCCAGTAATACCAACATGAGTCTTTCCACAAACCAAGTAATTCACTATATCAGCGTACCACGGTGTTACGTTCACAACGAAAAGCTTTTCATCAGGGAATGCATCGAAAATTTGCATCTTATTACCGTCTTCTCTTCTAGCTTCTAACCTTGAAAGGTGATCAACAACTTGATTTTCTGACCCCTTGTGGACTTTAATTTCAATATCCAACTCTTGCAACAACAAGATCCAACAGATTAGTCTAGGTTTTGCATCTTTTTTTTTGCAAAAAGGTATCTTAAAGCAAAATGATCAGATTAGTCTAGGTTTTGCATCTTTTTTTTTTTTGCAAAAAGGTATCTCAAAGCAAAATGATCAGCAAAAACTATAATTTTTGCACCAACAAGATAAGAACAAAACTTATCAAAAGCAAAAATTACTGCTAATAACAATTTCTCAGTAGTACGATAATTTATTTGTGCTTCAGTTAGAGTCTTACTAGCGTAGTAGATTGCATGAAATACCTTATCCTTGCGTTGTCCTAAAACTGTGCCCACAACAAAATCACTACTGTCGCACGTAAGTTTAAATGATTTCTCCCAGTTAGGCGCAACAACGATCGATGCGTTCGCAAGCTTTGTTTTAATTTTATTGAATGCATCAAGACATGCATCATCAAAAACGAATTTTCTACCTTTCACATTTGTTTGTAGTGGCAGTTTTTCAATTACATACACTTTGGCTCTATCAACCTCAATTCCAGCTTTCGAAATTCTGTGGCCCAGTACAATCCCTTCAGTAACCATGAAGTGACATATTTCCCATTAAGAACTAGATTAGTGTATTACATAGCTGAAATAATTTCTCCAGATTGTCGACGCAATGGTCAAAATATTCCCATAAATCGAAAAATTATCCATAAAGATTTCAAGGAAATTATCAATCACATATGAAAATACTGCCATCATGCACCTTTGAAATGTGGTTGGTGCATCGGAAAGATTGAAAGGCATGTGAAAGAAGACAAATTTCCCAAAATGGCATGTAAAAGTAGTCTTCTCCTAGTCCTTGGGTACAATAGCAATTTGATTGTAGCTAGAATATCCATCTAAAAAGAAATAATACTCCTTGTCTGCGAGTCAATCTAACATCTAATCAATGAAAGAAAGAGGAAAATGATCCTTCTTTGTGTCTACATTGAGACGCCTATAGTCCATACAAATATTCCAACCTGTAAGAATACGAGTTGGAATCAGCTCATTAGCATCGTTAAGGACTACAATGATGCCACTTTTCTTAGGAACACAATGTACTGGACTCACCTATGTGCTATAAGAAATTGCATAGATAATTCTTGTATCCAACCATGTAAGGATTTCCCTCTTGACCACTTTCTTCATCTTTTCATTCAATCTTCTCTGCTGCTCAACGGGCTGTTTGTTCTGAGTATCCAGCTTAGTCTTGTGCATGCAATAAGACAGACTAATTCCCTTGATATCAGCAATTATCCTAGCAATAGCACACTTGTGTCGCTTCAAAATATTTATCAATTTAGCTTCTTGTATTGCGTCCAGAGTTGCAGAGAAAATGACTAGAAGTGTTTCTGCCTCTCCAAAGAATACATATTTGAGATTATCTAACAATGGCTTAAGTTCCAGAGTAGGGGCTTCTTCAATAGATGGTATAAAAGTAGGAATTGACTGGTGAGAAAGATCCAAAGATTTGACTTGCCATTTATGATTAACTGCAGTATTGAGAACTTCGACAATGTGGTCATAATTAGGGAAATCATCTTCTACCATTGTCAGCGTAGCATCTTTAGCAACGAGTATACCACGATAAAATAGGTCATAATATGATCAAGAATGTCGATATGATGACATTCTTCAGACTTTCTTCCTATATCAGCGTTGAACATCCCAAACGTGACTTGGTCATTTTCAACCCTCATTGTAAGCACCCCCTTCGATACATCAATGACTGCCTTCCCAGTAACTAAAAATGGGCGAACAAGAATGATAGGTACATCTTTGTTGGCTTTGCAATCAAGAATAATAAAATTAGTTGTAAAAACAAACTTGTCCACACGAACAAGCACATATTTGATTTGACCATTCGAATGAGTCAAAGATCTATCAGCTAATTGAAATGTGACTGCACTGGGCTTTATTTCTCCTATTCCTAATTTTTGAAAAGTAGATAGCGGAATCAAATTTATATTAGCCCCCAAATCACAAAGAGCTTTACTAGAGTAATGATTACCAATTGAGGAAGGTATGATAAAACTGCCTGTATCCTTTATCTTTATAGGTAAAGGGGCATATATTAACAAATTGCTCTTCTTAGTGAGCGCAATGGTTTCCATTACATTGAGCTCCTTCTTCTTGGATAGGATATCCTTTATGAACTTTGCATCATTCTAAATTTGTGTAGGAGCATCAATCAAAGGAATTTGAACTATAAGCTATTGCAAAGTATCATGAAAGAATTGAAATTGAGTGTCTGACTCTGTATTTTTAAACCGTTCAGGAAAAGGTAGAGAAAGATTATCTGACTACTGCACTGACATGGGGCATTGTGGCAACAACTGCAATTGTATAACAGATAGGGCTAGAGTAATTACAAAAGGTATATTATTTGTCTTGCCTTCATTCTCTCCATCTTTTATTGTATGATTAGGTACAAAGAACTCTCCTTGTTCATAGGTAGACATGGGGACTGGTTGCGTCGATTTAGTAGTCTGTTTGCCACTACGGAGAGTAACAACCTTGCAATTCTCTTTACCCTTGTGCATAGGACTTTCAGTGTTGCTGGATAATGTGCCCGGCTGTGTAGAATTCATGGCAGTAGCTAATTACCCCAACTAAGCCTCCAAATTTGTAATGCCTGACTTTGGGTCTAGATGTTTTGGGGTTCGTTTTAAGGGTCCAGTGGACCGGTATTAGAGATTCGAGTCGGTTTTGAGATTAAATTAGATTAAATAATTTTTAAGGTGATAAAAATGTGGAAAATGTTATAAAATCATTATTTAATATGTTAATGATTTTGGTGGAATCAATTTTGGAAAATGAGTTTTGGAAATTGGACATTTTGGACTAGTGACCAAAATGTAAACTTTGAAAACTGGTTTTAGTGATTGTTTTGTAAAAGGGTCACAACTTTGAATCTTTAAGGAGTTAATTGCCCAAAAGTCTAATCTCAGACTTTATCCCTTAATTGGCTATTTTTAAAAGTGTTTTGGAAAATATAAATAGGTTGGGGAGAATTAATTTGATAATTAATTCTTTAAAACAAAACTTACGTAACTAACTTTCTCTCAAAATCTCTCCAGCCAAACACCATTCTCTTCATCTAAATCTTCAGGTAAATCTTTATTTTCTTAAATCTTTTGATTTCAAATAGATTCTCAATGATTTACAAACAAAACCTTATTGTTTTAACTTTGTTTTCTCATGTAAATTCAACCAATTAAGGGAGAAAGCATTCATTAGAGGTAATGTTCGTTCTTCTCCTCTAATGAAAGGTTCTTTACTAAAATTCCCAAGTTATTGATCCTTTACAATTGTTTTCTAATGTGTTTTGATAGTTTAATTAAGGAAAATTCGTTTAATTATGTTTTGATTGATGAAATTAATAGATTTTCGAATTGGATCTATTTTGTTGGGTTCTTGATTAGATTAGATCATGATTTTGATGTTTAATAGTGTTAATAGCTTGGTTTTAACATTGTAATCTCGAAACTAGTTGAATCTCTAACGTTAAGGGTTGTTAGTTAAGGAGTTTTTTGTGATGTTAATGGAGTTTAATCATTGCTGAAAGTAAAAGGATGTTGTAAAGGTATTTTTAGATGTTAATTGTTGAGGTTTGATGTATCAAATCATTATATTGTGGCTGGGTTAAGATTGAAGGTGTTTTAGGTTGATTTCGATAAGTTTCAGATAGTTTTTGAATAGGTAACTTGTGAGTTGTGGATAATTGCTTTGAGGTAGTGGTTTGGATGCATTTGATGCATGTTTCCTCTAGTTTTGTGTGGCCTAAATAGGGGGTAATCAAGGCGAAGTAGCTTGAGGTGGATCGTCACTTGTCGGGAGCTCAATTTGCATTAGCGAGCAAGGCAAGGTGTAATCGGTGAGTGGAAATGGTTTTAAAAGTGTTTCAAAGGTTTGAAAGTGGTTATGGAAGTTTAGGTTAAGTTTGAAACACTTACCAAAGCTCCGAAGTAAGTTTCCCTCTTTTCCTCTTTAATATCGGTTCGGATATAAGCATGTGTAATTCATTTTTTGGTCATAAACATGGTTTGTTTTACTTACTGTAAATGCATGATTTTGAGTACATATGCAGTGGTTCAAAAGTATCTGAAATGCTAGTGAGCATTGGTTTTCATTTCGGTCGGGAATGTGGTATTGCTTTGGCAATGTGGTTTGCATATGTGGTGATTTGTATAATGCATTGTAAAACAATGAGTAAATGGTTTTGTAAATGATATATTGGCTATGTGACATGTTGAGAAAACATTTGGATATAGTTGTCATGCCATACGATAAAGTCCACTATATTATATACTAAAAATCGACCGTGGCCATGGGTCCTTGAGGCATGGCGGTTTAACTAGGCCATTCGGACTATTGGGACCTCACTTGGGGTATGCGGTTTAACTAGGCAACCCAAGTCGATGGTGACCTTGCCGTTTAACTAGGCAAGGTAGGTAGAGCTCTAACTAGGCGAGGTTGTCAAATCTTGCGGTTTAACTAGGCAAGGTTTGGGATATCATGTTGTTTAACTAGGCATGGTATGAGTTGTGGTGGAGGTGTGTAACCCCCTCAACCCGGCCTAGTCGCAAGATCAAACCGAGCGAGCTACATTAGGTTTACCAAAGTAAACCGAGAAGATTAAACTTGAAACACGTCCATTTTTTCTTTTATCTTGCCTAGATTCATTATTATTATCCAATATGTTCATACTGACCTTCGGTGAAAACCCAACTCAATTGGGGGCCGAATTGACATCCAATTGATCACATTTGCAATTTAGGGACCAAATTGCAAATTCAACAAATTACACGGTCTTAACTCATTTTTATGTTTCCAATCTTTAATTAAGCAGGTTTCATGCTTACATGTTAAAAATCAAGCCAAAAAGATCATCCAAACTCATTTAATTGCATCCACAACTTTCAGGGACTAAACATAAGAAAATAGGACTTCAGAAGATTCCAAATAACCAAATTAACTACCACCTTACTGGTACGGTCAAGGGTGTTTCGATACGCCTTCATTGTTTTAAAACCCCAGAATTCTAGTAGCCAAAACTCGTTTCGATATGCCCTCGCGTATCGAAATGCCCTTCTTGAAAACATTGTACCGTATCGAAACGCCTCCCCGAGTACCGAAACACTGGCCAAATTTGCCCAAACCCGTACCAAAACAGTTGCCCGCGTACCGGTTCACTAAGCCTATAATGGCTTACTCGTACTGAAACAGGAACACCCGTACCGGTATGTCTAGACCTAAAATGTCCATTTTTGCTGTTTTAACATGCCTTTGAACAAACCAAAACATCCTAACATGCACCTAACACACATCCAACATATTCAAGGATCAAACCACACCAAGACAACCTAATCTCAACATCCATTCAAGGCATTATACTTCAAATGTAAATCTAGAGACATGCTTCCTAGAAAACCATTAAAGCAAAGTATGAAACTTTAAACCATCACTACAAACAATCAATAATGGCCAAATACAAACCAAGAGCAACAAAATAAACTTGCTCAAACAGGGAGTTTAACAAAACACCTCCCAAAACAACGAAACCCCCATTGCCCTTATTACTTATAGTCTATACCAAAAACATACTTTGGTTATCAAGTCTTGTTGTGATCCCTTGCTTCCCGCTGCCTTCCAAGCTTTTAATTCTGTACATTGATGGACAAAGAGAGCGTAAGCACACTAGGCTTAGTGAGGAGTGCTCAAAAACAACACACCATCAATGCATTAAAACCATTTCTCAACATTACATTGAAATCCCATTTCAATCATCTTTTAATACACTATCATGCCCTTAAAACCATGCACTTAACATCTTTAAAACCAGCATATTAAACCATATGCAACATGTATCATTAACCAACAGCGAATTCCATTGCTAAACCTCAATTTAAGCCTTCCCATGCATAACAACCATATGCAAAGCTTAAAGAGTAAACATGTATAAATTCCATTATATAACATCGGATACACGGATTCAACAATTATATTGGCTCACAAGTGATCATTAACCAAGCTCCTTTACCAAAATAGTTCATCAAAATTCACGAACTCAACAAGTGTTCTCCCAACACTTCAAGCCATCTCAACCGGAATAGTGATACAATCATAATCGCGGTACCTAAACAATTGGATACACTTTAAACCAACGGGGACACCAACCCCTTACCTCGGTTAGATGCTTAATCCACTAATGGGAGTTTATGGTACTGTATAATCGCTGTACCATTAGGGTACTTGGATTGAGTTTTCGGTACACAGTTATAAACCCCTCAACATCCAAGGTGACTTATTATAGTGCACTATCAATCCTATGGCTGGCCAACTATATCCGATAACAATTTTAAAACCACATCACTTGCCAATATAATTAACCACTTACCTCACTGTTTTTAACAATCATTAACCAAACCAATTTTCTAAAGCAACAACCATGCTTTAAACCCCAAGTATAAACCATATAAGACAAGGATCACTTACCATGTGCATCCTTCAACATTTCATGCTTAAAAACAATATCTCAAATAGTCTAAATCATGCTTAAACAGTAGGTACAATGTAAATCTAAACAAGTGCATAAAAATCATTTTACACTAGCAAGACCGAGAAAACCATATTTTACTTACTTCTGAGTTTAAACCAGCGTTTCAAGCTCAGTTTAAACTCCCATAAACCACCTTTAAAACATTTCAAAGCTGGAATCCACGTTCTCACTCACCTATACGTGAAACCTAAATTCGCCGACACGAAAACAAGCCTCCAAAGCTTCACCGATCACTTCCAGATCCATCTCACCTGTTTTAACCACATTACAACAAAGGATTAATGCATCTCAATGCATTCAAAACACTGAAACATCAATCTTTCACGGATTCTCACATTCCTTCCACAATTACCCAACCACAACAACCGAAAACATCATTTAATCCTTTCCAAACACAACCCAGCCATAATCTAACAATTAAACTACCTCAATATTATCAATTAACACTTAAAAACAGGACTAACTTATCCAAATACTTCCAGCAATTAAACAGCCACCACAACTCCACAAAAACACAAATCTAACAACCTTAACAACTAGGGATTCAAGAGTTTCGAGATTCCATTGTTAAAATCAACTTATCAACATTATAATACATCCAAAATATGATTAAAATCAACCTCAACAATGGAAAAACAGATCCAATATGGATCTTTCACTTTTTCATCAACTTAACCCAATTAAATCAATATAAAAACACAAAATTAGATTATAAACTATAAATCAATGATCAAACGCTTGGGAATATCAATATAGAACCATTCAATAGAGGAGATCACAAGTCTTACCCCTATTGTGTGATTTCTCCCTCAATTGGCTTTTTTGAAGCTAGGAAAACACAAGATTTCAATGAGGTTTTGTAAATCAAAGTTAAATAATCAATTGTAGATCAAGAATCTAAATAAAAAGGATCTCTCACCTCTGGCTTTTGATGAAAACTTGAGTGTTTGGCAGAAGAGAAGTGGAGAGAAAAAGTTGGGGGAAAAAGTTACGTCAATTTTCATTAAAACCAAATAACTAACTTTAATATCAAAAAACTATTTTTATTATCCTTTAAAACACATGTTAAAATGATTTAATTGAAGGGGGAAATCACCAGCAAAAACTTGGTAAAATATCTCCTTAAGGATTCTAAGAATTTGATCCTTTTCACTTTAGTCACCTTTAAAAATAGCTTTCAAAAATCGCATTTTGATCACTTACCAAAATGTCACCCTACCAAACCTCATTTTCCAAATTGATTTCACCAATATTTTTTATATATTAAAATATGATTTTTTAACCATTTTTCCATATTTTTATCTTACCAAAAAATATTTACTCCCGAATCTGACTCGAATCCCTAACTCAGTCCATCGGACTATTTAATAAACCTCAAAACTGCTAGGCCCAAAACTGGGGCATTAAAACTCTCCATCTCTTAATAAATTCCGTCCCCAAAATTTACCCAAAGGAAACAAAAGCAGAAACTGCTCCAACAACCTTGACTTGCGTTCTCACGTGGCTTTCTTAACATCGCAGTGTCTCCACAACACCTAACAAGCTCAACCGTTTTGCCACGCAAAACCTTAATGTTGGTATCAAGGATCTCTACCAAATCCTTATCATAAGAAAAACTCGATCCCAACTCAATGCCTTCCATCGGCATAACAAGCTAGGAATCCAACTGATACCCACACAACGTCGTCACATAAAACATATCATGGAACTCGTCCAACATAGGAGGTAAACCCAAATAATAAGCAACAAGAACCACACGTTCAAAAATCTTGTATGGTTCACCAAAACCTCGGCTAACCTTCCCTTACGGCCCAAAATGCACCACCTTCTTCCAAGGCGACACTTCCATGATCACCCGACCATCTTCAAATCCACATAAGATTTTCGACAATCCAAAGTTGCTCTCAAGCGCAAACCTCAGCCCTATACACGAGCATACGACACCTCCTACCACTCAATGCCTCGTATAGTGCCCAATGTATACTAGCCTGATAATTGTATTATAAGCAAACTCCACCACATGCAGTTGTTTTTCCCACGCTCCTTGTAACTCAAAGATACAACAACTCAACATACACTTCAAAAACCTAAATTACACGCCCCAACTGACCACTCTTCTATGAATGATACAAGGCACTGTAACTCAACCACATACTCAAAGCTCAAGCCAACACCCCTAGAACCTTGATATAAACAACATATTTCCGTCTACACTATAGACTCAGGCACATTGTATAAACACACCAACCCGACAATATACAAATTTGCCAGCTTATCCAAAGCACATATCACAAGCATAGCCACAAAGGTCCACACACTTTCACAACTCAATCAACAACCACCTAATTGGAATCCTTTATGGTCGGTGTCAAAGGCAACCCAGACACAAAATCCATGGTGATTCTTTCCCACTTCCATTCCGGTATCCTTAACAATTGCAACAACCCGAAAAGAAACTGATGCTTAGCTTTCACTCGCTGTCATGCCATGTATCGATCAACAAAATCAGCCACATCTTCCTTCAGACCAACCCAACAAGAACTGGCATACGCCTCAGCCAAAACAATAAGCATCACCTCAACATCATGAGACACCACTTTCTGATCTTAAAATCACAACACCCTATCATCATTACCATGTAAATCCATCAGATTTCCATCCCCAATAACCTGGACATGCGATACAAACACATCAACACAAAGTTGCCCCTCGGCCATCAAAGCCTCAATCACACATCACACTCAACCGCGAATATAACATCCTCAACTCTACCGCAACCCTCGTAAAAAAAGCATCAGCTACAATCCCCGCTCGGGCGATATTCAATCACAAAACTATAATCCTTAGGCGGCTCCAACCATCGAAGATGTCAAAGATTCAAATCATTCCTTTCATTTTTTTTACTCTTCATGATCTGCGTACACAACACACCCTCCTCAAATAATTGGTGTCTTTAAACATTTCAACAACAACCATCGCGGCAATCTTCACATCATGAGCATGACAAATGCGCTCGTGCACCCTTTACTACCTAGATGCATAAGCCGCACTTCCCTTGCAATGCTACAATCTCAACCAACCTCGATGTTAAATAACTAGATCTAGCAAACACACGAACTGTTATCTCTAACCTTGATTACTCAAAAACTAGCACAAGCCAAACTCACAAGAACCAAACTTTAGCATCCTCTTAAAACCTTGAGAACTCCAATAACCATATTACCAAAAACCACCTACATACGCTTCCTTACTTGCATCATACTCCATTGACTTCCAATCAGTCATCCGTAAGTGTGAACATATGTATGCATGATTACTTATATGCCCTCATAGATGTCTATGTGTATGTATGCAAAACCTCTAATGTCATGCCCAAATGTATGCTTGTACTGACATATTTATGTATACATATAAGTGTTTTTGTATTATGCATGTTTAACTGTTCACACTTATTAATAACATTCTCAGAACTATAATTCTTTGCAACATCCTCATAACTCGCACTTCCCAACTGTAGAGCAACATTCACTTCTCCCCAAAAATTCCACTAACCCATTCATATTTATAGATCAAAACCCCTTTTCGGTGCTTCTGCTCACGGAGAGACCATCTTTAGATACACAACCAACTAACCCAAAAACTTAAGGGCTACCCAATTCTTCAAAACTGTGAACACAACAGATGCATGGATCAAACCAAATGACATAACCAAGTTCTCGCACCGTCGTACTCCTTACAGAAGGAAAAACTAAACACAATCACATCCTTTCCCTTCAACTGATAACACCCGACCCTCAAACCAATCTTACATACCACTGAAGGTCCCTTAAACTGATCAACAACATATCAACTTGATCAGCTACCAAAAACCAATGCATATCCGCATCGTACCATTCTTCTATTCCACAATGAAATCGGCGCTGGGTTTTTCATACAACTCAATGCCAACCTCAACCTTACAATCTAGTAACAAATCCAGCCATTCCCTCGAAAACACCCAGAAACTCACATACCGCACGAATATCCTGAGCACATACTTCCTTTGACCCCATATTCATAATGTAGACTAGGAATGCCTAACATTCAGAATACATTATTTGACTCGCTTCCAAAGCCGAAATAGCATTAGACAAGAACTTAGCATTCTCACCATCAACTACCACCTCAAAATCATCTGATAACCTCAAGGATATTCATTTGATCTCAAAATCCACCACAACCCTATGTTCGGTCAACCAATACATACCTAAAAGCACATCAAAACCATAGAATGGAAACCCCATCTAGTCCACGACAAACTCATGTCCCTAAACCATCAATGAACACCTACGATACAACCTCTTAACCACGACTGTCTCCCCAAGAGAACTAGTGCCTCTAACACCCACATTAAGAATTCCAGCAGGTATATCAAGCAACTGTGCATGCTCACTCAAGATGTATGAATCGGTAGAACCAGAATCAATGTAATATCCCAAATTTTGGCTAGTGACCAAAATATAAATTTTGAAAGTTTTGGGTTTAAAGTATAAACTTTGGAAAAGTTTAGGGAATAAAGTGTAAAGTTCCCCAACAAGTAATTTTATTCAGTATAAGAGTAAATCGGATTAAAATAGGTACCTTGATATTGATTTTAAGAATTAAGATGCAGAAAAAGGTACCGAATTTGGATCAAATGAAATTGTTAATCGTGCTTAGGCTAGAGAAATACAAGGATGGGTGACCTTCAGGAAGGTCCCATCAAAGTGTTTCTGATCAATATTTTGGACTCAGTAAGAGTAGAGAAAATTCGTATAGATTATCAATAAAGGAATTCTAAGAAGAATTTTATTCTATGAAGATTTTCGATAAGTATCGGGAAAATAGACTGAGTTAAGAAAATTTAGTCTAAGTCCTTGGAAAAGGAAGTTTTTATAGGATAATAGAGTTCATTTCCCGAATATGGAAATATAGAATTTTCAGAGTAAATTCAATAGCTCAGAAAAAGGTAAAATCGCAGTAGAAATATTTTATGAATATCGAGAAAATTAAATCGAACTGGAATTTCAGAGACTGATCCAAAAGCCATAGAAAAGTCATAAAATACTATTTTATTAATATTTTATTATATTTGGTTGGATTCCAACTATACTTAGTTGATTTTTTATAAGAATGGCAAACTAGTAAATAAAAACTAGTTGGAGGGTAAATTGGTCATTTGGCCCCAATGGCAATTTTGAAATATTTAAAAATTTATAAGGGAAAATTTTGGAAAGAGGAAATGGGAGATTTAATCTTGGCCCTTGATTGATGATAATATCAATCTCAACCATTGGATTAAAAGGGCATTTTAGTAATTTCACTATCTAAATGAGTTTAAAATTCATTTATACAAGACATGTGTCTAAATTGGATGAAAAATAAAAGATGAAGACCATTCTTCATCTTAAAATTTCGAAATATGAGGGGGAGAAAGAAAAAAAATGGAGAAACAATTTCCAAGTTTGATTCAAGCCCTAAAACTCGATTTTCAGGTAATCTCATCAACTACAAAGTTTTTCTAATCTTCAAGCTCTATTTTTTGGTGTAAATAATTCATTAAATACATGCTTGATTGATGAGAATTTTCATGAGAAATAAATTAGGGTTTATGGACTAAATTGGGGGTTTTGAGATTTTATGATTTCATGATGAAATTCAAGTTGAAACCAAGTTTGTGTGATGTTAAAATCATGATATTGAGTTGGGATTTAAGTTCTACATGTTTAGATTATTATGAAGATGATTAGGATTTATGGATTCAAGTTTAATTTAGGGTTTGTGATGTTGAATTAATGATTTAGTAAGCTTGATTTGTTGTTTGGAAGCAAGACCCTAAGTTAATTTGATAGGGACCAATTCGGCAATCTTAAAAGTTAGAGGAACAAATCCGAATTTGTATGTAATTGGTTTGTATTTATGTTACTAAGGATGTTGGAGATGTGAAATTGATGTTAGAATGCTAAACCGATATTAAATTGAATTAGTGACCATTTTGACAATTTGTCAAAGTTAAGTGACCAATTTGCAAATGAGGTTTTAGATAAGGACTAAATCTGAATTTTAGTTGTAATGATGGAATTAAGGTGTTAATGTTGAGCTGAGGACTAATTTGCAAAGTTAAGAAAATTGGATCCTTACCTTTGTATTATTAGTGACCATTCGATAAAGAAAGAAGATTAAAGGGAATTATTTTTGAATATTTATTTGATGAAGAAAGTGATACATTAGTGGTTTGAAGAAAGTGATGGGACTAAATTGACAAGAAGAAAAATAAGAAGAAGTTAGTATAAATTAGAAGATTATTATGGAAATTCTATGTAGAAGACTAGTTTTGGCAGTAAGTTTGAAAATTCATCATAAATTCTACAAAAACTGGTTAGAAGGTGAATTTTATACGGATGTAAAGATTTGTTCGTCTAGTTTCACCTCCAACAAACGGAAACTGATTTCGAGTTCCGAGTCAAAAGATATGAATTTTTAAGTGACGAAAGGTCAGAAAATAAAGCACCAGTCTGTTTCGACTTCCAGCATTGTATAATTGACTTTGAAAATTAGCCATAAATCGTAGAAGTTGAATTTGGGCTATTAATTTATATAGTTGAAAAGCTTACTGAATCTAGTTTCTTTCAGAACAAACGGAATCAAATTACGAGTTTTAGAATATTTTATAGAAATATTTCTTTGGAGGTAGTGCAATCTGTCAGAAAATGAGAATTGATGCATTTTGTATCTAAGGTTAATTAGTAAGCTTGAAAGGGGTTAATGGAAGTTCCAAATGGTCATTAAAGACCAAAAATGGGTTTTGGAGAGTATAAGGAATGAAGGAAAAACTTTTGGAAATTTTTTATATTTGAATGACTAGATTCGATAGCATGTTTAAAGTATTGTTAGATTTGAATCTAACGAATGTTATTCATATTTATATGATCAATGAAGTTTGATTTGGATCAAAAGAAAGGTCGAGGTATTATGAAGGAAAGGATCGAGTAGAGCTTAGTGAGGCAAGCTAATAAATGGCCTAGATGAGTGCATTTTTACATATTATATATATATAATATGAGAAAGAAATAGAATATGTCAACCTAGAATGATTTGAAAGAAAAAGAATTTGAATCGTAAATTGATATATTTTACAATAATTTTTAAATGGTTTATAATGGTCTTTACAAGATATTGATGTTAAAAGCCCTTTGTAAGATTATTGAGATTCTTGGCATAATTGGCATGTAATACCCATTTCCCATATTCATATCTAAATACGAGTCTGAGATATCACAAAACATTTGTAAAACTCTCTACATTTGTAACTCGGTAAAAATTTTGATTCTTCTAAAAATATTACAATATATTTAGTTTCTATTTACAAATGTAGTTAATAGCGTATAGTTTAAACATTATATTTTAATCTTCAAATCGAGTTTAATTTCTGGCAGCAACTTATTAATTTAATTTGACTTTATATAATTAATGAAACTGCCTAAAAATTGTCTGACTTAAAATTCATCCAGATACCACATAAAATACAAATTCTATCAAAGCAGGCATATCATTTTAATATACGTGCTAACTAGTAAATATCAAACAGTGTCAAAAGATATCTTACTGATACTGATGTACCTGTTATTGATTGATGATGTCGTTTATGCTTCTTACTCCAACCATTTCTTCATTCCTACGTGTAAAACAGTTACACGCTAAGTATTTACTTAGTGATGCAATAATTCAATTCAAGTGCAATTGTCATAATGTCAATATTAATGATTAACAATGCATATGATCACCTTAGCATTATATGCTCGTTAACATAAATAAATATGTATATCAAGTTGATAAGATTAGATCTTATCAATATCGTTGCCATTCCTTCCGTAAGCTTTCAATGCTTACCAATACCTTTTTCATTTCTATCTGCAAGCTTTCAAGCTTATCTTCATTTTTCTTTTTGATTCTTTTTAATTTATTTAGCCCAAGGTATCGAATTAAGAGATTCTATGTACACGAGTCATCCCCCCACACCCAACCTTTCTTGGGTATGTGTATTATTTGCACTCTACTGGGAGTGCCTAGCACCGAAGTGCTTCTGTATACTTACCGGAGTATACAATATATCCCTCATTGAGTTTTTATGAAATTACACCGAAGTGTTTAGCACTCGTAGTAAGTCCGTATACTCAAACCATGCATGAGTATACTCCTCAATGAGTATTTATAATATTTGCATTTTACCTAAAGTGCTTAGAATATTTATACAACTGTTTATGACCCTATGGATATCCAACTATACCATCGAACCTCTATATCATACATTGGGCTTTATTTCATCATTTAAGTCATCAATGGCAACATATATCAATATATATCAACATTTAACAGTTCATAGCCGAAATAACATTCATATTATACCATCATCAATTACTAGTGATCAGTGCATTTATTTTCAACCTTTGACATATTTAAAATATGTCAAATATATGATCAATGACATAAATATCATGACAATATATAAACCAGGTAGACTCATCGCAAGTCCTACCGGTATTGTATGAAACATCCATTTATAATGTTATGTATGCATTGCACTCACCTGGGCCATTTATTAGTATGCCTCACTAAGTCCTCTTTGATCCTTTCCTTCATTGTACCTCGAACCTCCCTTGATTCGAACTTAACTTCATAATTGAATTAAGTAAAATATTTGTTAGATCCCAATCTAACAATATCTTAGACATATTGTCCAAAATAATCATTCGAATACAAAATCTCCAAACGTTTTCCTTTCTTCCTTGTATTGTTCAAAAATTCATTATGGTCCTTAGTGACCACTTTGAACTTCCATTAACCCCTTTCAAGCTTACTAATCAACCTTAGATACAAAGTGTATCAATTCTCATTTTATGGCAGTTTGCAGTACCTTCGATGAAATATTTATATAAAATAATCTATAACTCGGAATTTGACTCCGTTTGTTCTGAAAGAAACTAGATTCGATAAGCTTTTCAACCATATAAATTAATAGCCCAAATTCAACTTGTACGATTTATGGAGAATTTTCAAAATCAGTTATAGTGCTGAAATTCGAAGCAGACTGGTGTTCTATTTTCTGACTTTTCGTCACTTAAAAATTCATATCTTTTGACTCGGAACTCGAAATCAGATTCCATTTGTTGGACACGAAACTAGACGAACAAATCCTTACATCAGTATAAAATTCACAATCTAACCATTTTTGTAGAATTTATGGTGAATTTTCAAAGTTACTGCCATAAACTAGTTTTTCTACACAGCTTCCATAAACAACTTCAACTTTTATACTAACTTCTCCTTACTTCTCTACTTTTCAATTGAGTCCAATTACTTGCTTTAACCCGCCATCTTATGACCTTCTTCATCAAATAATTATTCACAATAATTCTCCTTAATTTTCCTTCTTTACCGAAATAGTCACTAAAATACAAAGATAAGGATTCAAGCTTCTTAACTTTGCTAATTAGTCCTCAATTCAATATTACTACCTTAATTCCATCATTACAATTGAAAATCAGATTTAGCCCCCATACAAAACTTCAATTTCGATTTGGTCACTTAACTTTGACAAATTGTCACAATGGTCACTAATTCAATTCAACATCAATTTAGCATTCTAACTTTATTTTCTTGTCTCTAACATCATTAATAACATAAATACACACCCAATTCTAAAAATTCAGATTTGGTCCTTCAACTTTTCAATTTATCAAAACGGTCCCTACACAATTTAACTTAGGGTTTTTCTTCCAAACAACAATTCAAGCTTACTTGATCATTATTTCAACATCACAAACCCTAAATTAAACTTGAATCCATAAACCCTAATCATCTTTATAAAAATCAAAACATGTAAAACTTAAATCCCAACTCAATATCATGATTTTAACATCATACTAGCTTAATTCTAACTTGAATTCAATCATGGAATCATAAAATCTCAAAAGACCCAATTTGATCCATAACCCTAATTTCTTTCTCATGAAAATTCTCATCAACCAAGCATGTATTCCATGAATTATTGATATCAAAAGATGGAGGTTGAAGAGTATAACAACTTTGTAGTTGAAGAGATTACCCGAAAACCGAGTTTTGGGGCTTAAATCCGAGCTTGGAAAATTTTCTTCTTCTTTCCCCTCTTTCTCCACGTTTCAAGGCTGGAAAATATGAACATTTTGTTCATCTTTTCACCATTATTTTAAACATATATCTATTAAATGAATAGTAAATTCATTTAATAGTGAAATTACAATTTTGCCCTTTTATCCAATGGTTGAGATTGATATTATCATCAATCAAGGGCCAAGATTTAATCTTCCATTTCCTCTTTTCAAAATTGCCCTTATAACTTTTTAAATATTTCAAAATTGCCATTGGGGCCAAATGACCAATTTGCCCTCCAACTAGTCTTTATTTACTAATTTGTTTCCAAATTGCTATTCCATTAAAATATAACTAAATCTAGTTAGAATTCAACCAACCATAATAAAATATTCATAAAATAAAATTTTATGACTTTCCCATAGCTTTTGGATCAGCCTCCAAAATTTCCATTCGATCCAATATACCGATAAATAATCCTTTACTCAGAAATAAACTATAGGATTCATCTTGAATCAAACTAAAAATATTTTCAACACTTGGAAATGACTTTTATAACCTTTCTCTATCATATGGAAAAATTTCAAAATTTTCCAGTTCGATCCGGGTATCCGAATTCTACTTAAACTTTAATCACGATTTTCCCAATAATCAAAATATCGATCGAACCAAAATCTTCACATTCGATCCACACCCTTAGGTGATCTATTTATTTATGAAATAAAACCCCTAACTTTTAGGAAATTACAACTTTAGTCCACAAACTTTTCCAAAGTTTATACTTTAGCCATAAAATTTTCAAAATTTACCTTTTGGTCATTAACATTTTAAACTTCAATTCCCATTCCAATTTTCCTTGAAATTCAACCAAACTTTAATAATACCTTATTCAATTCACTATCTATCACATGATACCCTTAAACCTTAGAAATTTCCTTTCCAAAACCCATAATTAAAGAAATCTTAACTTTTGCATTTTTGTCATTTTAGTCACTAAGTTAGCTTTTAAGCTATTATCTTAGTACTAAATGACCCTTAATAAACTTAGTAAATTTTAGGGTATTACAATTCTCTCCCCCCTTAAGAAAATTCATCCTCGAATTTTCAATACGTACTTGGTTCCAAAAGGTGAGGAAACTATTTTCTTCTTATTTCTCTCAAGTTGTTTCTTTAACCTTATGATTTTTTTTCAAACAACTTTAACAAACGAGATTGTCTTGTTTTCTTAGTTCTTTGAGTCCATGTGCTATGATCTTTACCAATTCTTTTTCATAGCGTAAATCCGGTTAAATTTTTATTTTCTCCGAAGTAACAACATGTGAGGGGTCTAATCAATATTTCCTGAGCATCTATACATTATGAATCTTGTCCATTTCCAAAGATAAAGATAGCTATTAAGCTTAACTATCAGACTAACTCTTTTCCCGATTTCTTATAGCCCAATAAATCTTAAACTTAACTTTTTTGTCTAAACCATAACACCTTCTTCCAGGTGAAACTTTTAAGGAATACTTTATCCTTAACTTCATATTAAATATCTTTTCTTTCAAGATCAACATATGGTTTCCATCATCGAGATAGAAATTCTTCCTTGATAATACAAATATCTATCAAACCTAACTTCCAAGTTTTCAGTTTCACTATTTTCCACTTGTTTGAACCATGACAACATTTCTTATCCTTTCTTTAAAGATAGCTTATTTAATCCAATATGGTAAATTTTATTCTTAACTTGACAATCAAAACACATCTTCTTCTAATGCAAATCTTGCATTCATAGCTCTTAAGACAACAAGTGTCTTTCGACTACTCTGAGTCACTACCACATTAACTTTTTTCTCAATGATAATCAATGACCACATCATAATCTTTAAGAAGCTCGATCCAACTTCTTTGCCTCAAGTTCAACTCTTCTTTAGTAAGCATATAATTTAAACTTTTATAACCTATATAAATATAGCATCGCTTCATTTGTATAAATAATGACGGCATATCTCAGAAAGTAAATATAGCCATTGCCAGCTCCAAATCCTAAGTAAGATAATTTCTCTCGTATATCATAAGTTGTCTCAAGCATAGACCATTACTTTTCATTCTGGTTGTACTGGTACCGTGGCTTCTATTAAGATCTTCCTTAATGTCTCAAAGTTTTCTTTTCATTTATCTTTTCAACTAAATGGCATATCTTTCCTCAATAGCTTGGTCAATGAGGAGGTAATCATCAAAAAAAATCTGAACCTCTAAAACATTCTTCAGAGGTTTCCATTTAACTAAAGTTTGTGCTTTCTTGGGATATACTCTTATCCCCTCTGCCAAATCCACATAACTAATAAAACAGCTTTTGACAACCAAGTTCACACTTTAACAAATTAGCATATAGCTTCTTTTCTCGAAGGTCCAAGAACAATGCAAAATGAGCATCTTGTTCTTCCTTTTTCTTTGAATAGACCAAAATATCCTCAATGAACTCTACCAAAAATTGGTCCAATAAAAATTAGAATACTTGGTTAATTAGGCTTATAAATGTCGTAGGCATCATCACGAACTCATAGTATTCATACCGAGTCCGAAAAGCTGTCTTTAGAGTTTATTCTTCCTTGATCTTTAGCTGATAATATTCCGATCGAAGGTCTATTTTGGAAAACATAGCTGTGTTTTTTTAAAGATCAAAAGATCATCAGTCTTTAGAAGAAGATATTTATTCTTTATCGTCACCTTATTTAGCTGACGGAAATCTATACTTAATCACATAGATTAATCTTTCTTTTTCACAAATACGCTAGTGCACCCCAATGTGGCACACTAGGCTTTATAAAAACCTCGACCTAACATTTCTTGTAATTGTACCTTTAAATCCCGAAGTTCGGTCAACGCCATTTTATACGGGGCCATTAATTTAGGATCAATGTTTGGTATCATCTTTATTTTGAATTTCACCTCTCAATCTAGAGGTAATTCGAGTAACCCATCCGGGAATACATTCGGATATTTTTGGACAGTCAAGTTATTTTCCAATTTAACTTCAACAGCCCGAGTATCCACTACATTTGCTAAGAAAACTTAACAACCTTATAATAACAATTTCTTTAATAAAACAACTGAAATTGCATTGGAAAAAGGGATTTACCCTTTTATTAGCTACTACTATTTTTGTACCTTCCGTGTTTTTTTAATACTAATCGCTTTATGCGACAATTCATCATGACTTGATAGAAAGGTAACCAATTCATGCCCATCATCATCTTAAACTCCTCGAAAGATAATTTCATTAAATTTATCGGGAACTCTATTTCTTATATTTTTATCGAGCAATTCCAATGTTAAACTCGCCCTTACATTACAACCCAACGAATTTATGACCGCTATATTACCTGAAATAGGTTCTAAAAGGATATCTCTTTTACTATTCAACTTCGTACTTATATACGAATGTGTAAAGCTAGGACCCATCAACATCAATACAGGTTTATCCAAAAAGATGAGATGTACCTTCTATGATTTTCGAATCCTCCCAATCTTTATCAGTCCTGATGTTATAAACTTGGACTGATATGGGCAATCCTAGCTGATTAGCAATTTCAAATGTTTCCCCAGCTTTAACTTAACATCAGAGTAGCAATACAACTTCATCCAATTTCTCAGTATCCAAATAGTGGAATCCGTCCAGTGTAATCCTTAGGTTATTCAGTTATAAATCACCAATCGCTGAACCTTAATCTGATTTTCCTGTCAATTCATGTGTTCCCGAACTTTTAATTCCTTAACTCTTTGTTGTACCAATGCCCCTTTCTTGTTCCGATTTATCCGAAGGGTTATCATTAACCTTATTGTTACTACTCTTGATTCCTTCCAAAGCTTCCAATTTATCAGTTCATCGCGCTTTCTTGACTAAAATATTTCTTATAATTCCTCTCAATTTACATTAGTAAGGAGCGACATCAATAAGATCATAAAAACAACAGATCGGTAATATTGATATCCTAGTGGCATGTATACTCTTTTTAACATAAAACCACTTCCTTTTAGGCCGAGAATCAGCTAAACCTGCAACTTTGATACCAATAAATGTAATACCCATTTCCCGTATTCATATCTAAATACGAGTCTGATATATCACAAAACATTTGTAAAACCCTCTACATTTGTAACTCGGTAAAAATTTTGATTCTTCTAAAAATATTACAATATATTTAGTTTCTATTTACAAATGTAGTTAATAGCGTATAGTTTAAACATAATATTTTAATCTTCAAATCGAGTTTAATTTCAGGCAGCAACTTATTAATTTAATTTGACTTTATATAATTAATGAAACTGCCTAAAAATTGCTTGACTTAAAATTCATCTAGATACCACATAAAATACAAATTCTATCAGAGCAAGCATATCATTTTAATATACATGCCAACTAGTAAATATCAAACAGTGTCAAATGATATATTACTGATACTGATGTACCTGTTATTGATTGATGATGCACGTTTATGCTTCTTACTCCAACCTTTTCTTCTTTCCAACGTGTAAAACAGTTACACGCTAAGTATTTACTTAGTGAGGCAATAATTCGAATTCAAGTGCAACTGTCATAATATCAATATTAATGATTAACAATGCATATGATCACCTTACCATTATATGCTCGTTAACATAAATAAATATGTATATCAAAGTGATAAGATTAGATCTTATCAATACCGCTTGCCATTCCATCCGTAGCTTTCAATGCTTACCAATACCTTTTTCTCATTTCTATCTCGCAAGCTTTCAAGCTTATCTTCTTGTTTCTTTTTTATTCTTTTTAATTTATTTAGCCCAAGGTATCAAATTAAGAGATTCTATGTACATGAGTCATCCCCCCATACCCAACCTTTCTTGATTATGTGTATTATTTGCACTCTACCGGGAGTGCTTAGCACCGAAGTGCTTCTGTATACTTACCGGAGTATACAATATATCCCTCATTGAGTTTTTATGAAATTACACCGAAGTGTTTAGCACTCGTAGTAAGTCTGTATACTCAAACCATGCATGAGTATACTCCTCAATGGGTACTTATAATATTTGCACTTTACCTGAAGTGCTTGGAATATTTATACAGTTGTTTATGACCCTATGGATATCCAACTATACCATCGAACCTTTATATCATACATTGGGCTTTATTTCATCATTTAAGTCATCAATGGCAACATATATCAATATATATCAACATTTAACAGTTCATAGCCGAAATAACATTCATATTATACCATCATCAATAACTAGTGACCAATGCATTTATTTTCAACCTTTGATATATTTAAAATATGTCAAATATATGATCAATGACATAAATATCATGACAATATATAAACCAGGTAGACTCATCGCAAGTCCTACTAGTGATGTATGAAACATCCATGTATAATGTTATGTATGCATTGCACTCACCTGGGCCATTTATTAGTATGCCTCACTAAGTCCTCTTTGATCCTTTCCTTCATTGTTCCTCGAACCTCCCTTGATTCAACTTAACTTCATAATTCAAATAAGTAAAATATTGCTAGATCCCAATCTAACAATATCTTAGACATATTATCCAAAATAATCATTCGAATACAAAATCTCCAAACGTTTTCCTTTCTTCCTTGTATTGCTCAAAAATTCATTATGGTCCTTAGTGACCACTTTGAACTTCCATTAACCCCTTCAAGCTTACTAATCAACCTTAGATACAAAGTGTATCAATTCTTATTTTCCGCAGTTTGCAGTACCTTCAAGAAATATTTCTATAAAATAATATATATCTCAGAATTTGACTCCGTTTGTTCTGAAAGAAACTAGATTCGATAAGCTTTTCAACCATATAAATTAGTAGCCCAAATTCAACTTGTACGATTTATGGTGAATTTTCAAAGTCGATTCTGATGCTGAAATTCGAAACAGACTGGTGTTCTGTTTTCGACCTTTCGTCACTTAAAATTTCATATCTTTTGACTCGCAACTCAAATCAGATTCCGTTTGTTGGAAACGAAACTAGACGAACAAATCTTTACATTAGTATATTTTTATAGAATTTATGGTGAATTTTCAAATTTACTATCATAAACCAGTTTTTCTACACAGCTTCCATAAACAACTTCAACTTTTATACTAACTTCTCCTTACTTCTCTACTTTTCAATTTAGTCCAATTACTTGCTTTAACCCACCATCGTATGACCTTCTTCATCAAATAATTATTCACAATAATTCTCCTTAATTTTCCTTCTTTACCAAATAGTCACTAAAATGCAAAGATAAGGATTCAAGCTTCTTAACTTTGCTAATTAGTCCTCAATTCAACATTACTACCATAATTCCATAATTACAGCTAAAACTCAGATTTAGCCCCCATACAAAACATCAATTTCGATTTGGTCACTTAACTTTGACAAATTGTCAAAATGGTCACTAATTCAATTCAACATCAATTTAGCATTCTAACTTTATTTTCTTGTCTCTAACATCATTAATAACATAAATACACTCCAAATCCTAAAAATTTAGTTTTGTTCCTTCAACTTTTCAATTTTCCGAAATGGTCCCTACACAATTTAACTTAGGGTTTTGCTTCCAAACAACAATTCAAGCTTACTAGATCATTATTTCAACATCACAAACCCTAAATTAAAATTGAATCCATAAACCTTAATCATCTTTATAAACCCTAATCATCTATAATTCTAACTTGAATTCAATCATGGAATCATAAAATCTCAAAAGCCTCAATTTGATCCATAACCCTAATTTCTTTCTCATGAAAATTCTCATCAACCAAGCATGTATTCAATGAATTATTGATATCAAAAGATAGAGCTTGAAGAGTATAACAACTTTGTAGTTGAAGAGATTACCTGAAAACTGAGTTTCGGGGCTTAAATCGAGCTTGAAAAATTCTCTTCTTCTTTCCCCTCTTTCTCCACGTTTCAAAGCTGGAAAAGATGAATTTTGTTCATCTTTTCACCATTATTTTAAACATATATCTATTAAATTCATTTAATAGTCAAATTACAATTTTGCCCTTTTATCCAATGGTTGAGATTGATTTTATCATCAATCAAGGGCCAAGATTTAATCTTCCATTTCCTCTTTCCAAAATTGCCCTTATAACTTTTTAAATATTTCAAAATTGCCATTGGGGCCAAATGACCAATTTGCCCTCCAACTAGTTTTTATTTACTAGTTTGTTTCCAAATTGCCATTCCATTAAAATCTAACTAAATCTAGTTAGAATTCAACCAACCATAATAAAATATTCATAAAATAAAATTTTATGACTTTCCCATAGCTTTTGGATCAGCCTCCAAAATTTCTATTCGATCCAATATTCCGATAAATAATCCTTTACTCAGAAATAAACTGTTGGATTCATCTTGAATCAAACTAAAAATATTTCCAACACTTCGAAATGACTTTTATAACCTTTCTCTATCATATGGAAAAATTTCAAAATTTTCCAGTTCGATGCGGGTATCCGAATTCCAATTAAACTTTAACTGCAATTTTCCCAATAATCGAAATATCAGATCGAACCAAAATCTTCACATTCAATCCACACCCTTAGGTGATCTATTTATTTATGAAATAAAAACCCTTAACTTTTAGGAAATTACAACTTTAGTCCCCAAACTTTTCCAAAGTTTATACTTTAGCCATAAAATTTTTATAATTTACATTTTGGTCACTAACATTTTAAACTTCAATTCCTATTTCAATTTTCCTTGAAATTCAACCAAACTTTAATAATACCTTATTCAATTCACTATCTATCACATGATACCTTTAATAACTCTTCTAAACATATACTTTATAACTCATATAAACAATAGCATCGCTCATCAGCAACATGATGCCATATGCCTTAAAGCAAATAACCAAACTGGGTGCAAGATATTCTCTCATATATCTCAAGTTGTCTCGAAGCATAGACTATTACTTTCATTCTGGTTGTTCCCTGTACCGTGACTTTATTAAGATCTTCAATGCCTCAAAAGTTTTCTTTTTGGCATTTGTCTTTTTCAACTATGATATTCCTTTCAATAGCTTGGGTCAATAAGGAGGAAATCAAAAGAAATTTTTGAACCCTAAAATATTCTTCAGAGGTTTTCATTAACTATAGTTTGTGCTTTCTTGGATATACTCTATCCCCTGCAAATCCACATAACTAATAAAGCAACTTTAACAACCAAGTTCACACTTTAACAAATTACCATATAGCTCTTTTCTCGAAGTCTGAAGAATAATGCAAAATGAGCATCTTGTTCTTCCTTTTCTTGAACTCAAAATATCCTCAATGAACTCTACCAAAAATTGGTCCAATAAAAATTAGAATACTTGTTAATTAGGCTTATAAATGTCGTAGGCACTGTCACGAACTCATATCTATAAACAGTCCGAAAATTGCCTTTTTAGAGTTTATTCTTCCTTGGATCTTTAGCTGAGCAATATTCATCAAGGTCTATTTTGGAAAACATAGCTGTGTTTTTTTAAAGATCAAAAGATCATCAGTCTTTTGTAGCTAAGATATTTATTCTTTATCGTGCTACCTTATTTAAATGATTTTAAATCTATACGCTAATCACATAGATTAATCTTTCTTTTCACAAATACGCTAGTGCACCCCAATGTGGCACACTAGGCTTTATAAAAACTCTCGACCTAACATTTCTTGTAATAAAAATTTTAAACTCGAAGTTCGGCCAACGCCATTTTATAATGGGCCATTAATTTAGGATCAATGTTTGTATCATCTTTATTTTGAATTTCACCTCTCAATCTAGAGGTAATTTCGAAAATCTATCCTGGGAATATATTCGGATATTTTTGGACAGTCAAGTATTTTCCAATTCTAACTTCTGGCCAGTCTGAGTATTCAATTACATTTGCTAAGAAATTAACAACCTTTTATAATAACAATTTCTTAATAAACAATCAATTGCATTGGAAAAAGGGATTTACCCTTTTATTAGCTACTACCATTTTTACCTTCCGTGTTTTTTTAATACTAATCGCTTTTGATACAATTCATCATGACTTGATAGAAAGGTAACCAATTCATGCCCATCATCAATCTTAAACTCCTCGAAAGATAATTTCCATTAAATTTATCTGAACCTATTTATATTTTTATCGAGCAATTCCAATGTTAAACTCGCCTTACATTACAACCCAACGAATTTATGACCGCTATATTACCCGAATAGGTTCTAAAAGGATATCTCTCTTTACTATTCAATTGCACTTACATACGTAATGTGTAAAGCTAGGACCCATCACTGGCCGTGTTTTGATTCTTCTAAAAATATTACAATATATTTAGTTTCTATTTACAAATGTAGTTAATAGCGTATAGTTTAAACATTATATTTTAATCTTCAAATCGAGTTTAATTTCTGGCAGCAACTTATTAATTTAATTTGACTTTATATAATTAATGAAACTGCCTAAAAATTGTCTGACTTAAAATTCATCCAGATACCACATAAAATACAAATTCTATCAAAGCAGGCATATCATTTTAATATACGTGCTAACTAGTAAATATCAAACAGTGTCAAAAGATATCTTACTGATACTGATGTACCTGTTATTGATTGATGATGTCGTTTATGCTTCTTACTCCAACCATTTCTTCATTCCTACGTGTAAAACAGTTACACGCTAAGTATTTACTTAGTGATGCAATAATTCGAATTCAAGTGCAATTGTCATAATGTCAATATTAATGATTAACAATGCATATGATCACCTTAGCATTATATGCTCGTTAACATAAATAAATATGTATATCAAGTTGATAAGATTAGATCTTATCAATATCGTTGCCATTCCTTCCGTAAGCTTTCAATGCTTACCAATACCTTTTTTCCATTTCTATCTGCAAGCTTTCAAGCTTATCTTCATTTTTCTTTTTGATTCTTTTTAATTTATTTAGCCCAAGGTATCGAATTAAGAGATTCTATGTACACGAGTCATCCCCCCACACCCAACCTTTCTTGGGTATGTGTATTATTTGCACTCTACTGGGAGTGCCTAGCACCGAAGTGCTTCTGTATACTTACCGGAGTATACAATATATCCCTCATTGAGTTTTTATGAAATTACACCGAAGTGTTTAGCACTCGTAGTAAGTCCGTATACTCAAACCATGCATGAGTATACTCCTCAATGAGTATTTATAATATTTGCATTTTACCTAAAGTGCTTAGAATATTTATACAACTGTTTATGACCCTATGGATATCCAACTATACCATCGAACCTCTATATCATACATTGGGCTTTATTTCATCATTTAAGTCATCAATGGCAACATATATCAATATATATCAACATTTAACAGTTCATAGCCAAATAACATTCATATTATACCATCATCAATTACTAGTGATCAATGCATTTATTTTCAACCTTTGACATATTTAAAATATGTCAAATATATGATCAATGACATAAATATCATGACAATATATAAACCCGTAGACTCATCGCAAGTCCTACCGGTGATGTATGAAACATCCATTTATAATGTTATGTATGCATTGCACTCACAGGCCATTTATTAGTATGCCTCACTAAGTCCTCTTTGATCCTTTCCTTCATTGTACCTCGAACCTCCCTTGATTCGAACTTAACTTCATAATTGAATTAAGTAAAATATTTGTTAGATCCCAATCTAACAATATCTTAGACATATTGTCCAAAATAATCATTCAAATACAAAATCTCCAAACGTTTTCCTTTCTTCCTTGTATTGTTCAAAAAATTCATTATGGTCCTTAGTGACCACTTTGAACTTCCATTAACCCCTTTCAAGCTTACTAATCAACCTTAGATACAAAGTGTATCAATTCTCATTTTATGGCAGTTTGCAGTACCTTCGATGAAATATTTATATAAAATAATCTATAACTCGGAATTTGACTCCGTTTGTTCTGAAAGAAACTAGATTCGATAAGCTTTTCAACCATATAAATTAATAGCCCAAATTCAACTTGTACGATTTATGGAGAATTTTCAAAATCAGTTATAGTGCTGAAATTCGAAGCAGACTGGTGTTCTATTTTCTGACTTTTCGTCACTTAAAAATTCATATCTTTTGACTCGGAACTCGAAATCAGATTCCATTTGTTGGACACGAAACTAGACGAACAAATCCTTACATCAGTATAAAATTCACAATCTAACCATTTTTGTAGAATTTATGGTGAATTTTCAAAGTTACTGCCATAAACTAGTTTTTCTACACAGCTTCCATAAACAACTTCAACTTTTATACTAACTTCTCCTTACTTCTCTACTTTTCAATTGAGTCCAATTACTTGCTTTAACCCGCCATCTTATGACCTTCTTCATCAAATAATTATTCACAATAATTCTCCTTAATTTTCCTTCTTTACCGAAATAGTCACTAAAATACAAAGATAAGGATTCAAGCTTCTTAACTTTGCTAATTAGTCCTCAATTCAATATTACTACCTTAATTCCATCATTACAATTGAAAATCAGATTTAGCCCCCATACAAAACTTCAATTTCGATTTGGTCACTTAACTTTGACAAATTGTCACAATGGTCACTAATTCAATTCAACATCAATTTAGCATTCTAACTTTATTTTCTTGTCTCTAACATCATTAATAACATAAATACACACCCAATTCTAAAAATTCAGATTTGGTCCTTCAACTTTTCAATTTATCAAAACGGTCCCTACACAATTTAACTTAGGGTTTTTCTTCCAAACAACAATTCAAGCTTACTTGATCATTATTTCAACATCACAAACCCTAAATTAAACTTGAATCCATAAACCCTAATCATCTTTATAAAAATCAAAACATGTAAAACTTAAATCCCAACTCAATATCATGATTTTAACATCATACTAGCTTAATTCTAACTTGAATTCAATCATGGAATCATAAAATCTCAAAAGACCCAATTTGATCCATAACCCTAATTTCTTTCTCATGAAAATTCTCATCAACCAAGCATGTATTCCATGAATTATTGATATCAAAAGATGGAGGTTGAAGAGTATAACAACTTTGTAGTTGAAGAGATTACCCGAAAACCGAGTTTTGGGGCTTAAATCCGAGCTTGGAAAATTTTCTTCTTCTTTCCCCCTCTTTCTCCACGTTTCAAGGCTGGAAAATATGAACATTTTGTTCATCTTTTCACCATTATTTTAAACATATATCTATTAAATGAATAGTAAATTCATTTAATAGTGAAATTACAATTTTGCCCTTTTATCCAATGGTTGAGATTGATATTATCATCAATCAAGGGCCAAGATTTAATCTTCCATTTCCTCTTTTCAAAATTGCCCTTATAACTTTTTAAATATTTCAAAATTGCCATTGGGGCCAAATGACCAATTTGCCCTCCAACTAGTCTTTATTTACTAATTTGTTTCCAAATTGCTATTCCATTAAAATATAACTAAATCTAGTTAGAATTCAACCAACCATAATAAAATATTCATAAAATAAAATTTTATGACTTTCCCATAGCTTTTGGATCAGCCTCCAAAATTTCCATTCGATCCAATATACCGATAAATAATCCTTTACTCAGAAATAAACTATAGGATTCATCTTGAATCAAACTAAAAATATTTTCAACACTTGGAAATGACTTTTATAACCTTTCTCTATCATATGGAAAAATTTCAAAATTTTCCAGTTCGATCCGGGTATCCGAATTCTACTTAAACTTTAACTGCGATTTTCCCAATAATCAAAATATCAGATCGAACCAAAATCTTCACATTCGATCCACACCCTTAGGTGATCTATTTATTTATGAAATAAAAACCCTTAACTTTTAGGAAATTACAACTTTAGTCCACAAACTTTTCCAAAGTTTATACTTTAGCCATAAAATTTTCAAAATTTACCTTTTGGTCATTAACATTTTAAACTTCAATTCCCATTCCAATTTTCCTTGAAATTCAACCAAACTTTAATAATACCTTATTCAATTCACTATCTATCACATGATACCCTTAAACCTTAGAAATTTCCTTTCCAAAACCCATAATTAAAGAAATCTTAACTTTTGCATTTTTGTCATTTTAGTCACTAAGTTAGCTTTTAAGCTATTATCTTAGTACTAAATGACCCTTAATAAACTTAGTAAATTTTAGGGTATTACAATTCTCTCCCCCCTTAAGAAAATTCATCCTCGAATTTTCAATACGTACTTGGTTCCAAAAGGTGAGGAAACTATTTTCTTCTTATTTCTCTCAAGTTGTTTCTTTAACCTTATGATTTTTTTTCAAACAACTTTAACAAACGAGATTGTCTTGTTTTCTTAGTTCTTTGAGTCCATGTGCTATGATCTTTACCAATTCTTTTTCATAGCGTAAATCCGGTTAAATTTTTATTTTCTCCGAAGTAACAACATGTGAGGGGTCTAATCAATATTTCCTGAGCATCTATACATTATGAATCTTGTCCATTTCCAAAGATAAAGATAGCTATTAAGCTTAACTATCAGACTAACTCTTTTCCCGATTTCTTATAGCCCAATAAATCTTAAACTTAACTTTTTTTGTCTAAACCATAACACCTTCTTCCAGGGTGAAACTTTTAAGGAATACTTTATCCTTAACTTCATATTAAATATCTTTTCTTTCAAGATCAACATATGGTTTCCATCATCGAGATAGAAATTCTTCCTTGATAATACAAATATCTATCAAACCTAACTTCCAAGTTTTCAGTTTCACTATTTTCCACTTGTTTGAACCATGACAACATTTCTTATCCTTTCTTTAAAGATAGCTTATTTAATCCAATATGGTAAATTTTATTCTTAACTTGACAATCAAAACACATCTTCTTCTAATGCAAATCTTGCATTCATAGCTCTTAAGACAACAAGTGTCTTTCGACTACGAGCGTCAGCTACCACATTAACTTTTTCTGAATGATAATCAATGACCACATCATAATCTTTAAGAAGCTCGATCCAACTTCTTTGCCTCAAGTTCAACTCTTCTTTAGTAAGCATATAATTTAAACTTTTATAACCTATATAAATATAGCATCGTTCACTGTATAAATAATGACGGCATATCTGTAAAGTAAATATAGCCATTGCCAGCTCCAAATCCTAAGTAAGATAATTTCTCTCGTATATCATAAGTTGTCTCAAGCATAGACCATTACTTTTCATTCTGGTTGTACTGGTACCGTGGCTTCTATTAAGATCTTCCTTAATGTCTCAAAGTTTTCTTTTCATTTATCTTTTCAACTAAATGGCATATCTTTCCTCAATAGCTTGGTCAATGAGGAGGTAATCATCAAAAAAAATCTGAACCTCTAAAACATTCTTCAGAGGTTTCCATTTAACTAAAGTTTGTGCTTTCTTGGGATATACTCTTATCCCCTCTGCCAAATCCACATAACTAATAAAACAGCTTTTGACAACCAAGTTCACACTTTAACAAATTAGCATATAGCTTCTTTTCTCGAAAGGTCTGAAGAACAATGCAAAATGAGCATCTTGTTCTTCCTTTTTCTTTGAATAGACCAAAATATCCTCAATGAACTCTACCAAAAATTGGTCCAATAAAAATTAGAATACTTGGTTAATTAGGCTTATAAATGTCGTAGGCATCATCACGAACTCATAGTATTCATACCGAGTCCGAAAAGCTGTCTTTAGAGTTTATTCTTCCTTGATCTTTAGCTGATAATATTCCGATCGAAGGTCTATTTTGGAAAACATAGCTGTGTTTTTTTAAAGATCAAAAGATCATCAGTCTTTAGAAGAAGATATTTATTCTTTATCGTCACCTTATTTAGCTGACGGAAATCTATACTTAATCACATAGATTAATCTTTCTTTTTCACAAATACGCTAGTGCACCCCAATGTGGCACACTAGGCTTTATAAAAACCTCGACCTAACATTTCTTGTAATTGTACCTTTAAATCCCGAAGTTCGGTCAACGCCATTTTATACGGGGCCATTAATTTAGGATCAATGTTTGGTATCATCTTTATTTTGAATTTCACCTCTCAATCTAGAGGTAATTCTGAGTAACCCATCTGGGAATACATTCGGATATTTTTGGACAGTCGGGTTATTTTCCAATTTAACTTCAACAGCCCGAGTATCCACTACATTTGCTAAGAAAACTTAACAACCTTATAATAACAATTTCTTTAATAAAACAACTGAAATTGCATTGGAAAAAGGGATTTACCCTTTTATTAGCTACTACTATTTTTGTACCTTCCGTGTTTTTTTAATACTAATCGCTTTATGCGACAATTCATCATGACTTGATAGAAAGGTAACCAATTCATGCCCATCATCATCTTAAACTCCTCGAAAGATAATTTCATTAAATTTATCGGGAACTCTATTTCTTATATTTTTATCGAGCAATTCCAATGTTAAACTCGCCCTTACATTACAACCCAACGAATTTATGACCGCTATATTACCTGAAATAGGTTCTAAAAGGATATCTCTTTTACTATTCAACTTCAGACTTATATACGAATGTGTAAAGCTAGGACCCATCAACATCAATACAGGTTTATCCAAAAAGATGAGATGTACCTTCTATGATTTTCGAATCCTCCCAATCTTTATCAGTCCTGATGTTATAAACTTGGACTGATATGGGCAATCCTAGCTGATTAGCAATTTCAAATGTTTCCCCAGCTTTAACTTAACATCAGAGTAGCAATACAACTTCATCCAATTTCTCAGTATCCAAATAGTGGAATCCGTCCAGTGTAATCCTTAGGTTATTCAGTTATAAATCACCAATCGCTGAACCTTAATCTGATTTTCCTGTCAATTCATGTGTTCCCGAACTTTTAATTCCTTAACTCTTTGTTGTACCAATGCCCCTTTCTTGTTCCGATTTATCTGAAGGGTTATCATTAACCTTATTGTTACTACTCTTGATTCCTTCCAAAGCTTCCAATTTATCAGTTCATCGCGCTTTCTTGACTAAAATATTTCTTATAATTCCTCTCAATTTACATTAGTAAGGAGCGACATCAATAAGATCATAAAAACAACAGATCGGTAATATTGATATCCTAGTGGCATGTATACTCTTTTTAACATAAAACCACTTCCTTTTAGGCCGAGAATCAGCTAAACCTGCAACTTTGATACCAATAAATGTAATACCCATTTCCCGTATTCATATCTAAATACGAGTCTGATATATCACAAAACATTTGTAAAACCCTCTACATTTGTAACTCGGTAAAAATTTTGATTCTTCTAAAAATATTACAATATATTTAGTTTCTATTTACAAATGTAGTTAATAGCGTATAGTTTAAACATAATATTTTAATCTTCAAATCGAGTTTAATTTCAAAAGAACTTATTAATTTAATTTGACTTTATATAATTAATGAAACGCCTAAAAATTGCTTGACTTAAAATTCATCTAGATACCACATAAAATACAAATTCTATCAGAGCAAGCATATCATTTTAATATACATGCCAACTAGTAAATATCAAACAGTGTCAAATGATATATTACTGATACTGATGTACCTGTTATTGATTGATGATGCACGTTTATGCTTCTTACTCCAACCTTTTCTTCTTTCCAACGTGTAAAACAGTTACACGCTAAGTATTTACTTAGTGAGGCAATAATTCGAATTCAAGTGCAACTGTCATAATATCAATATTAATGATTAACAATGCATATGATCACCTTACCATTATATGCTCGTTAACATAAATAAATATGTATATCAAAGTGATAAGATTAGATCTTATCAATACCGTTGCCATTCCATCCGTAAGCTTTCAATGCTTACCAATACCTTTTTCTCATTTCTATCTGCAAGCTTTCAAGCTTATCTTCTTGTTTCTTTTTTATTCTTTTTAATTTATTTAGCCCAAGGTATCAAATTAAGAGATTCTATGTACATGAGTCATCCCCCCATACCCAACCTTTCTTGATTATGTGTATTATTTGCACTCTACCGGGAGTGCTTAGCACCGAAGTGCTTCTGTATACTTACCGGAGTATACAATATATCCCTCATTGAGTTTTTATGAAATTACACCGAAGTGTTTAGCACTCGTAGTAAGTCTGTATACTCAAACCATGCATGAGTATACTCCTCAATGGGTACTTATAATATTTGCACTTTACCTGAAGTGCTTGGAATATTTATACAGTTGTTTATGACCCTATGGATATCCAACTATACCATCGAACCTTTATATCATACATTGGGCTTTATTTCATCATTTAAGTCATCAATGGCAACATATATCAATATATATCAACATTTAACAGTTCATAGCCGAAATAACATTCATATTATACCATCATCAATAACTAGTGACCAATGCATTTATTTTCAACCTTTGATATATTTAAAATATGTCAAATATATGATCAATGACATAAATATCATGACAATATATAAACCAGGTAGACTCATCGCAAGTCCTACTAGTGATGTATGAAACATCCATGTATAATGTTATGTATGCATTGCACTCACCTGGGCCATTTATTAGTATGCCTCACTAAGTCCTCTTTGATCCTTTCCTTCATTGTTCCTCGAACCTCCCTTGATTCGAACTTAACTTCATAATTCAAATAAGTAAAATATTGCTAGATCCCAATCTAACAATATCTTAGACATATTATCCAAAATAATCATTCGAATACAAAATCTCCAAACGTTTTCCTTTCTTCCTTGTATTGCTCAAAAATTCATTATGGTCCTTAGTGACCACTTTGAACTTCCATTAACCCCTTTCAAGCTTACTAATCAACCTTAGATACAAAGTGTATCAATTCTTATTTTCTGGCAGTTTGCAGTACCTTCGAAGAAATATTTCTATAAAATAATATATATCTCAGAATTTGACTCCGTTTGTTCTGAAAGAAACTAGATTCGATAAGCTTTTCAACCATATAAATTAGTAGCCCAAATTCAACTTGTACGATTTATGGTGAATTTTCAAAGTCAGTTACAGTGCTGAAATTCGGAACAGACTGGTGTTCTGTTTTCTGACCTTTCGTCACTTAAAATTTCATATCTTTTGACTCGCAACTCGAAATCAGATTCCGTTTGTTGGAAACGAAACTAGACGAACAAATCTTTACATTAGTATATTTTTATAGAATTTATGGTGAATTTTCAAATTTACTATCATAAACCAGTTTTTCTACACAGCTTCCATAAACAACTTCAACTTTTATACTAACTTCTCCTTACTTCTCTACTTTTCAATTTAGTCCAATTACTTGCTTTAACCCACCATCGTATGACCTTCTTCATCAAATAATTATTCACAATAATTCTCCTTAATTTTCCTTCTTTACCGAAATAGTCACTAAAATGCAAAGATAAGGATTCAAGCTTCTTAACTTTGCTAATTAGTCCTCAATTCAACATTACTACCATAATTCCATAATTACAGCTAAAACTCAGATTTAGCCCCCATACAAAACATCAATTTCGATTTGGTCACTTAACTTTGACAAATTGTCAAAATGGTCACTAATTCAATTCAACATCAATTTAGCATTCTAACTTTATTTTCTTGTCTCTAACATCATTAATAACATAAATACACTCCAAATCCTAAAAATTTAGTTTTGTTCCTTCAACTTTTCAATTTTCCGAAATGGTCCCTACACAATTTAACTTAGGGTTTTGCTTCCAAACAACAATTCAAGCTTACTAGATCATTATTTCAACATCACAAACCCTAAATTAAAATTGAATCCATAAACCTTAATCATCTTTATAAACCCTAATCATCTATAATTCTAACTTGAATTCAATCATGGAATCATAAAATCTCAAAAGCCTCAATTTGATCCATAACCCTAATTTCTTTCTCATGAAAATTCTCATCAACCAAGCATGTATTCAATGAATTATTGATATCAAAAGATAGAGCTTGAAGAGTATAACAACTTTGTAGTTGAAGAGATTACACAAAACGAGTTTGGGGGCTTAAATCGAGCTTGAAAAATTCTCTTCTTCTTTCCCCTCTTTCTCCACGTTTCAAAGCTGGAAAAGATGAATTTTGTTCATCTTTTCACCATTATTTTAAACATATATCTATTAAATTCATTTAATAGTCAAATTACAATTTTGCCCTTTTATCCAATGGTTGAGATTGATTTTATCATCAATCAAGGGCCAAGATTTAATCTTCCATTTCCTCTTTCCAAAATTGCCCTTATAACTTTTTAAATATTTCAAAATTGCCATTGGGGCCAAATGACCAATTTGCCCTCCAACTAGTTTTTATTTACTAGTTTGTTTCCAAATTGCCATTCCATTAAAATCTAACTAAATCTAGTTAGAATTCAACCAACCATAATAAAATATTCATAAAATAAAATTTTATGACTTTCCCATAGCTTTTGGATCAGCCTCCAAAATTTCTATTCGATCCAATATTAGATAAATAATCCTTTACTCGAAAATAAACTGTTGGATTCATCTTGAATCAAACTAAAAATATTTCAACACTTCGAAATGACTTTTATAACCTTTCTCTATCATATGGAAAAATTTCAAAATTTTCGATTCGATCTGTATCCAATTCCAATTAAACTTTAACTGCAATTTTCCCAATAATCGAAATATCAGATCGAACCAAAATCTTCACATTCAATCCACACCCTTAGGTGATCTATTTATTTATGAAATAAAAACCCTTAACTTTTAGGAAATTACAACTTTAGTCCCCAAACTTTTCCAAAGTTTATACTTTAGCCATAAAATTTTTATAATTTACATTTTGGTCACTAACATTTTAAACTTCAATTCCTATTTCAATTTTCCTTGAAATTCAACCAAACTTTAATAATACCTTATTCAATTCACTATCTATCACATGATACCTTTAAACCTTGGAAATTTCCTTTCCAAAACCCATAATTAAAGAAATCCTAACTTTTGCATTTTTGTCATTTTAGTCACTAAGTTAGCTTTTAAGCTATTATCTTAGTACTAAAAGACCCTTAATCAACTTAGTAAATTTTAGGGTATTACATGGCATGCCAATTAGGTGGAGTATAGTGATATAGTGATACAGTGACGTTGTGTTCTACAGTTGTGACCTAGTGATAGAGTGATGTTGTATAAGTGTATAAAAGTTATATAGTGAAACAATGATGTTGTGTTCTACATCTATGACCTAGTGATATAGTGATGTTGTTAAATTATAGTAGTGGTATACTGATACAGTGATTTATTATTGCACAACATATTAGTTGATGCCGAACATGTGTATACTCAATAGTGACTCGCATACCATGCATTCTCAATTACATTACATTGGGCTATGAAATGAATAAAAAGTAACAAGTACAAGTGATCTAAATGAAAGTGAAAAGTGAAAGTGATACGATTCAAATGAAAATAAGTGATTTACTGGATATTTGATTTGACATGACATTGCCTTATATATGTATATGAGATGTTGATTCTTACAGGTTACATGACAAAGGAACGACTTCAATAAGTCATTCTATACGATTCTAAATTCTTATATGTTATATTTAGTATTTTATTTATTATGCAATTTTTATTAAAATTAAAGTGCTTTACTTTGATTTATAAGGTTTGCCTCACTAAGTTCGTACTTAGCGTGTGTTTGTTTCACACGTAGATTAAGATTGAGTATTTGAAGAGGAGTCGAGCGTGCTGATTAAGCTTCAATCTGCAAACATCAGTAAGATATTCTAGCTTATGATAATCTCTAGTGGGCATGTAATTATTTAATTGCTAATAGTGTATGACTCATTAAATTAGACTAAATGATAGATAAGTAATCAGTTTTGATGATGAATCGTATATGGATAAAGCAAATTAAGGCATTACCATTGTAACAGAAAAAAACCTAGGTAGAAAGGATAATTACTTTGCTAATAAGAATAATCGGTATTCGCGTAAAGATTTTAAAGTCAAGAAAGGGCCTAGATAGCGAACCTACTTTTCACCCTGAATTAAATTATTGTTTTTAATAATTGCCAAATATGTTTTAAAATAATTAATTCAAGGTTGAAACTAGCTAACTGCACATAGGTTGTGTTTTTAAGAAAACCGAGAAAAGGTTAGATTTACATACTAAAATTTGTAAATACTTGAAAAAAATAAATTTATAAGTCGAGACTTCTTTAAACAACTCTGTAACATCTTTAATGTATATTCGATTTACGAGTATACGTTAAGGGTGTTACATTTAATGGTATTAGAGCAAAGGTTTAGCTGGTTCTAGATGCTAAACGTAGTTTGTATATGATTTTTATCAGTAAATACATGCCCCTAAGATATCATATTACTGATGTGCTAATTGTATGACTTGATGTTGCTCCTCATTAGCATGATATAGAACGAGACTAGAATAAGGAAAGTAAGACGATGGTGTAAATCGTCAGTCTACAAATCTTGGAGGTTAAGAAATGACTCATAGTGGATATGATACAATGAAATAAGCATGAAAGTTAACTCTTGTAGAAGATCTGAGAATATAAGACCAATTTTTAAGATAAACTAGTTACCTATGACTAACATAGAAGTCAGATGTAAATGGAATGTTGATCTTTAGTCAAGATATTATCAGTTAAAAGCTAAAGGAAGAGAAAAAGAAGAAAAGTACCACTTTGAGAGAAGATGATTTATGCAAGTCAAAAAGCGAAAAACTTGGTTTCAGAATTATTATACCTCAAGGAATCGTGAAAGAGTTGTACCAAGGGCATACTAATGGATCTTATCCTCAGAAGTGAGCAAAAGTTTATAGTGTGTGTATTTATGTTTTGGAGATATTGATTGGATTATTCATGTGTCGTCACTCCTGAAAAAAAAACTGCAATTAGACTTGATACATGAAGAGGTGTTAGTACAAATACTACTATATGGAGTTAAAGAATTAAGGAATAAGAAACATTACATTGGTTAAGGCCCTAAGAAGAAATCACAAGGTCGAAGAAGCCATTTGAGAGTTTGAAAAGAAAATGAGGGAGTAATATCTACAATTGTATGAAACACATATGTTTTGAAAATTCAAGGATGAATTTTCTTAAGGGGGAGGATTGTAATATCCCAAATTTTGGTTAGTGACCAAAATGTAAATTTTGAAAGTTTTGGGGTTAAAGTATAAACTTTGGAAAAGTTTAGGGACTAAAGTGTAAATTTCCCCAAAAATTAATTTTATTCAGTATAACAGTAAACCAGATTAAGATGCAGAAAAAGGTACCGAATTTGGATCGAATGAAATTATTAAGCGTGCTCAGGCTAGAGAAATATGAGGATGGGTGACCTCTGGGAAGGTCCCATCAAAGTGTTTCTGATCGATATTTTGGACTCAGTAAGAGTAGAGAAAATTCGTATAGATTATCGATAAAGCAATTCTAAGAGGAATTTTATTCTATGGAGATTTTTTATAAATATCGGGAAAATATACTGAGTTAAGAAAATTCAGTCTAAGTCCTTGGAGAAGGAAGTTTTTATAGGATAATAGATTTCATTTCCCGAATGTAGAAATATAGAATTTTCAGAATAAATTCAATAGCTCAGAAAAAGGTAAAATCGCAGTAGAAGTATTTTATGAATATCGGGAAAATCAGATCGAACTAGAATTTCAGAGACTGCTCCAAAAGCCATGGAAAAGTCATAAAATACTATTTTATGAATATTTTATTATATTTGGTTGGATTCCAACTAGACTTAGTTGAATTTTTACAAGAATAACAAACTAGTAAATAAAAACTAATTGGAGGGTAAATTGGTCATTTGGCCCCAATGGCAATTTTGAAATATTTAAAAAGTTATAAGGCTAAATTTTGGAAAGAGGAAATGGGAGATTTAATCTTGTCCCTTGATTGATGATAAGATCAATTTCAACCATTGGATTAAAAGGGCATTTTAGTAATTTCACTATCTAAATTAATTTAAAATTCATTTATACAAGACATGTGACTAAATTGGATGAAAAATAAAAGATGAAGACCATTATTCATCTTAAAATTTCGAAATATGAAGGGGGGAGAAAGAAAGAAAAATGGAGAAAAAATTTCCAAGTTCGATTCAAGCCCCGAAACTCGATTTTTAGGTAATCTCATCAACTACAAAGTTGTCCTACTCTTCAAGCTCCATTTTTTGGTGTAAATAATTCATTAAATACATGCTTGATTGATGAGAATTTTCAAGAGAAAGAAATTAGGGTTTATGGACTAAATTGGGGGTTTTGAGATTTTATGATTTCATGATGAAATTCAAGTTGAAACCAAGTTTGTGTGATGTTAAAATCATGATATTGAGTTGGGATTTAAGTTCTACATGTTTAGATTATTATGAAGATGATTAGGATTTATTGATTCAAGTTTAATTTAGGGTTTGTGATGTTGAATTGATGATTTAGTAAGCTTGATTTGTTGTTTGGAAGCAAGACCCTAAGTTAATTTGATAGGGACCAATTCGAAAATCTTAAAAGTTAGAGGAACAAATCTGAATTTGTATGGAATTGATGTGTATTTATGTTATTAAGGATGTTGGAGATGTGAAATTGTTGTTAGAATGCTAAATCGATGTTAAATTGAATTAGTGACTATTTTGATAAGTGACCAATTTGGAAATGAGGTTTTGGATAAGGAATAAATCTGAATTTTAGTTGTAATGATGGAATTAAGGTGTTAATGTTGAGTTGAGGACCAATTTGCAAAGTTAAGAAAATTGGATCCTTACCTTTGCATTATTAGTGACCATTAGATAAAGAAGGAAAATTAAAGGAAATTATTTTTGAATATTTATTTGATGAATAAAGTGACACATTAGTGGTTTGAAGCAAGTGATGGGACTAAATTGACAAGAAGAAAAATAAGAAGAAGTTAGTATAAATTAGAAGTTTATTATGGAAAGCTATGTAGAAGTCTGGTTTTGGCAGTAAGTTTGAAAATTCACCATAAATTCTACAAAAAATGGTTAGAAGGTGAATTTTATACTGATGTAAAGATTTGTTCGTCTAGTTTCGCCTCCAACAAATGGAAACTGATTTCGAGTTCCGAGTCAAAAGATATGAATTTTTAAGTGACGAAAGGTCATAAAATAGAGCACCAGTCTGTTCCAAATTCCAGCATTGTAATTGACTTTGAAAATTCGCCATAAATCGTACAAGTTGAATTTGGGCTATTAATTTATATGGTTGAAAAGCTTACTGAATCTAGTTTCTTTCAGAATAAACGGAATCGAATTCCGAGTTTTAGAATATTTTATAGAAATATTTCTTTGAAGGTAATGCAATCTGTCAGAAAATGAGAATTAATGCATTTTGTATCTAAGGTTAATTAGTAAGCTTGAAAGGGGTTAATGGAAGTTCCAAATGGTCATTAAAGACCAAAAATGAGTTTTGGACAGTATAAGGAATGAAGGAAAAACTTTTGGAAATTTTGTATATTTGAATGACTAGATTCGATAGCATGTTTAAAGTATTGTTAGAATTGAATCTAACAAATGTTATTCCTATTTATATGATCAATGATGTTTGATTTGGATAAAAAGAAGGGTCGAGGTATTATGAAGGAAAGGGTCGAGTAGAGCTTAGTGAGGCAAGCTAATAAATGGGTCAGGTGAGTGCATTTTTACATATTTTATATATATAATATGAGAAAAAAATATAATGTCAACCTAGAATGATTTGAAAGAAAAAGAATCTGAATCGTAAATTGATATATTTACAATAATTTTTAAATGGTTTATAATGATCTTTACAAGATATTGATGTTAAAAGCCCTTTGTATGATTATTGAGATTCTTGGTATAATTGCCATGCCAATGAGGTGGAGTATAGTGATATAGTGATACAGTGACGTTGTGTTCTATAGCTATGACCTAGTGATAGAGTGATGTTGTATAAGTGTACAACAGTTATATAGTAAAACAGTGATGCTGTGTTCGATAGCTATGACCTAGTGATACAATGATGTTGTTAAATTACAACAATGGTATAGTGATACAGTGATTTATTATGGCACAACATATTAGTTGATGCCGCACATGTGCATACTCAATAGTGACTCGCATACCATGCATTCTCAATTACATTACATTGGGATATGAAATGAATAAAAAGTAACAAGTACAAGTGATCTAAAGAAAAGTGAAAGTGATACGATTCAAATGAAAATAAGTGATTTACTGGATATTTGATTTGACATGACATTGCCTTATATATGTATATGAGATGTTGATTGTTACAGGTTACATGACAGAGCAACGACTTCGATAAGTCATTCTACGATTCTAAATTCCTATATGTTATATTCAATATTTTATCTATTATGCAATTTTTATTAAAATTAAAGTGCTTTACTTTGATTTATAAGTTTTGCCTCACTAAGTTCGTACTTAGCGTGTGTTTGTTTCACACATAGATTAAGATGGAGTATTTGAAGAGGAGTCGAGCATGTTGATCAAGCTTCAATCTGCAAAACATCAGTAAGATATTCTAGCTTATGATAATCTCTAGTGGGCATGTAATTATTTAATTGCTAGTAGAGTATGATGCATTAAATTAGACTAAATGATAGATAAGTAATCAGTTTTGATGATGAATCGTATATGGATAAATCAAATTAAGGCATTAGCATTGTAACATAATAAAGCTAAGGTAGAAAGGATAATTACTTTGCTAATAAGAATAATCGGTATTCGCGTAAAGATTTTAAAGTCAAGAAAGGGCCTAGATAGCGAACCTAGTTTTCACCCTGAATTAAACTGTTGTTTTTAATAATTGCCAAATATGTTTTAAAATAACTAATTCAGGGTTGAAACTAGCTAACTGCACATAGGTTCTGTTTTCAAGAAAACCGAGAAAGTGTTAGATTTACATACTAAAATTTGTAAATACTTGAAAAAAATAAATTTATAAGTTGAGATTTTTTTAAACGACTCCGTTACATTTTTAATGTATATTCGATTTACAAGTGTACGTTAAGGGTGTTACAATCAACCAACGAATACCACAGCAAAGACTGTAAAGAGAATGCATCTGCACTCACATCAGTGTTATTGCAACCCTCACGGTGCGCATCACTCTAGTTGGTCCACCTTTCTCATGCTGGACATCAACGGTATAAGCCGCAATCTTTTTCCCACCATCTCTATGCTGAAACAGTCCACGACCATGACCACGACCTCTATGCAGAGCAACACAGGTGCAGCACCATGCCCACCTCCAACAACCAAAGAACAATCACGTCTCAGATGATCGCCAAACCCACAACTCCAACAAGCATTGGCCACAACAGGCGCAGGTGCCTAACCCTCCCTAGCCAAACGTGGGCAATCTTGCCTCAGATAATCTCGGGATCCATAAACCTAACAGGTGTTAAACAGAGCTCTAACCTGGGCACCCTGCCCCTGGACTCCACATCCGACAACACCTCTACCAAGCCTCAGCTTCAGCAAAACCTCCAATCACAGTGTCTCTTGACCTGATCACTGCCAAAACTAGAATCAACCATTCTCTTACCAAAGCTAAAGCCCCAAGACCCAGAAGCCATACCCAAATTCTGCTCAACATCCTTAGCACGTAAAACCAACACATCAAAATCTATGTAATCAACAGGGAGCATGTATGTCTTGACCTCCTACACGAGCTCGTAGCAGAGATGATCACATCGCGTACGTTCGCTAGAAACAAACTCATGCGCATACTAGCTCAACCTCACAAACTGCACCTCGTACTCAGCAACAAACATACTTCCTTGCACCAAAACCACACACTCTCGTTTCTTTCCATCCTAGTATCTAACTCCCAGATACTTCTACTTAAATACAGCTTGGTAAACTCCCAATCCACATCATTGTGTTCCATGCCCGCAGATATAGTTACCCACCAACTAAAACATCATCTTGCACCAGGGATACAACACATCCCATCTTATGGGTGCCAATACACCCCATTCGATCCATAACCTGAACAACACTGGTCATACATATCTTGGATGCCTCGGGTGACAACCCACGGTACTCAACTCCTCCCAAACTACAGGGTATTCCAATGACAACCTCGTTCCCCCAACATCTGGTGCAAACAACGTACCCCAGCATCAACAGCTTAAAAGCTCTGAACACTGCCTATAACAAGGCATCATATCACCCAACACTAGCTCAACCGGCATAGGTGGTACATACATCGGGAGTGAAAAACCCCCATGATACAAAAAACTCTCCTCAACTCACTGCCCAAAGGTAACAGCATCATACTAGTTCTCACTTCTCCTCTCGGCCGTAACATAACACATTTTTAAGGCATGATAATCATTTCAATACATAAATAGTCAGGCCAGCCACGAGCATGGATCCAAGACTTCCATTTCAAAATCATAACATTTCATACTACAATAATAAGGCAATAGGTTTCCTAAATTTTCCCCAACATGGCATACAACAACCACCGTGCATAATACAATCACCGTGCATGTCAAACATCAGATAACAACTCACAATAACATCACAACAATTAAACCAACTCCCAACTATCGCAAACCTAGCTCTGATACCATCAAATGTAACCCCTTCGACCTAGCCTAGTCGCAAGACCAAATCGAGCGAGCTCATTAGGTTTACTAAAGTAAATCATGAAGATTAAACCCAAAACACGTCCATTTTTTCTTTTATCTTGAATAGATACATTATTATTATCCTATATGTTCATATTGACCTCTGGTAAAAACCCAACTCAATAGGGTGCCAAATTGACATCTAATTGATCACATTTGCAATTTAGGGACCAAATTGCAAATTCGGAAAACTACAGAGTCTTAACTCATTTTTATGTTACCAATCTTTAATTAAGTAGGTTTCATGCTTAAATGTTAAAAAATAAGTCAAAAAGATTTCTGAACTTATTTAATTGCATCCATAACTTTTAGGGACTAAAACATAAGAAAACAGGACTTCAGAAGATTCCAAATAATCAAATTAACTACCACCGTACCGGTACGGTCAAGGGTGTTTCGATACGCCTTCATTGTTAAAACCCCATAATTCTAGTAGCCAAAACTCGTTCCAATACGCCCTCGCGTATCGAAACGCCCTTCTTGAAAACATTGTACCTTATCAAAATGCCTCCCCGAGTACCGAAATACTAGCCAAATTTTCCCAAACCTGTACCAAAACAGTTGCCCGCGTACCGATACACTAAGCCTGGAATGGCTTACTCGTACCAAAATAGGAACACCCGCACCGGTAGGCCTGGACCTTAAATGTCCATTTTTACTAGTTTAACAAGCATTTGAACAAACCAAAACATCCTAACATGCCCCTAACACACAACCAACATATTCAAGGATCAAACCACACCAAGACAACCTAATCTCAACATCCATTCAATGCATTATACTTCAAATGTAAATCTAGAGGCATGCTTCTTAGAAAACCATTAAAGCAAAGCATGAAACTTTAAACCATCACCACAAACAATCAATAATGGCCAAATACAAACCAAGAGCAACAAAACAAACTTGCTCAAACAGGGATTTTAACAAAACACCTCCCAAAACAACAACGGAACCCTCATTGCCCTTATTATTTATAGTCTATACCAAAAACATACTTTGGTTATCAGGTGTTGTTATGATCCCTTACTTCCCGTTGCCTTCCAAGCTTTTAATTCTCTACATTGATGGACAAAAAGAGTGTAAGCACACTAGGCTTAGTGAGGAGTGCTCAAAAACAACACTAAGGCCTATTGTATGGACGTGATATTTTGATTATTGAATTTATTGTTATGATAAATTTGCATGCTTTTGTATCCTTGAATATTATTATTCTAAATATCCCTAATCAGTTATTATTGTAGGAACAATAATAAGATAAGATTAGTATGAAGTTTGATAGATATTCATAAGATGAATATGTGAATGAGATTCAAATCAAATTCATATATATATTTGTTGAGAACAAATATTAGGATCAACTCGTCTTGAGATTAATACATGGATTAAAGTTATATATTAATCTTCAAACAATTGTGACATTAAAACCATAGACCTGAAATTGGTATAGTTCTCAACATGATAACTATTATGTTTTGACAAAGTCAAACATCATTTTTAATCGGACGATTATAAAGGTTTTGCTTGAACATAATAAGGAATCATGCAGTGAAATGTGAGTAATTAAGATGGAATTTATCCTTCTTAACATAAGAGAGATATCTTTGGGCCCCTCGATGAATAAGACTGAGAAATGCATGGTCGTGCTCAAATGAGTTGATAGAAATCAATGTCATTTGTTTAATCAGTTCAATTGGGCATCAAGAAACTAAAGATGGAACGATATAAGGAAAACATTTTCCATGCCTTATATTCTATCAAGATATCGTGAAATAAAAGGATTATGAAATAAACTGAATTAAGGTTTTCTTGGATTATGAGCTTTTCATTTAACTTGGGTAGTCATAATGTCTTTCTAGAGGCCGCTTATCACTTGTAGAATAAAATGTGATTTTATATACTGCCAACGTTAATTGAACCTATAGGGTCGCACACTAAGAATGGACAATAATGGTTGTGGTTATTACTCCCAATAATAAATTTAAGATAATGTGATTATTTTAAATTATATTGAGAAAGATTATTTATTAGAATTTAAAGAAGTTAAATTAGTATTCTTGTAATAGAATATTTTATTTATTTTATTATTTTTCCAAACAATAATATTAAATAATCTCATTATCTAGATTTGATTAGATTTAAATTCCTTATTTAATAAGGGATCCATTTTAATATATTGTTTATTTATTTTAAATAAATAATATTATTAAATAAATCACATAATCTAGATTTTGGTTGAACTTGAATTCTTTATCAGATAAAGGAATTTATTTTATAATTTATTTAAAATAGTTTTAATTAAATTATAATAAGTGAACTCAATCTAACCCCAATCAAGTCATATATATATATATGTATGTATGCCAAGGGGTTTTCAAGAGTGATTTTCGAAATAGCCATCAAACTTCAAAACAAGATTTTTGAAATCTTGATTGGAACTAGCATTCCAATAGTCATTCATCGTCCATTCGCGTGTAGATACTTGTAGAGGGCGGTCGTCTTTCAGAAAGGCAACGCCTCAACTCAACCAGATTCCTGAATCAAAAATTAAGGTAATTCTTGATTTCCTCTTCGTACATTAATATGATTGCATGAGATCCTGGAAATTCTTCATAGGATATTTTTTTTCCGTTGTATTTATATGCTTGATTAGATCAGTTAATTTCCTATAAAACCCAATAGTGGCATCAAGAGTGACTTGCATATTCATATTAATTGTATGATCATTATAGTATGCATTATTATATGTATGTTATTAGGGTTTGCTCGAACAATATAATCAATCAGGTTGTTTAAGGTGTTTGAAAGGTTAAATCCGTTTCTTTAAAGGATTTTTTAAATATTGTTAATAATTCTAATATTGTTTTGCGATTAAAGAGTTTAATTGCTTGATTAGATCATAACATTATATATATACCAATTATGACTGGCGGTGATTTTGTATAAGGCTCTTGTGTAATTTGATTACATTGTTTAATGCGATTAAACTTGATTCTGGCTTGTTCAAAAATTTGTTGATAAGATCAGTAAATTTGAAATTTTTGGGGAAAAATCGTAATGTTTAACTCTGTGTAGGGTTTAACTCTGCGAAACACCTTATAAGATTAAAAGACTTAAGTAACACGCTTTAGTAACAACGTACGCTTTGTCAAATATTCATGAGATGATTGTTTCTTGATTGTTTTGCTTGATGTATGACATGGTGCGTAGTATGGCCTTTTAGATTTTTACAAAGGTTGTAAAGTTTTTAAATACGACCTGCGTGTCGTTTTATTCATTGTAATACGACATGTATCGTTTTATTTTATACGGCCTGCGTGCCATTTGAATTTTCGTAATCAAGACATAATTCTTACCACCATTGTGATGGAGTAGCTAGATGAAGATCCAAGGCAATGAAGTTGTTTATCGTTTAGGTTTATTTATTTTAGCATAAGGCCATACTATGTCACGTTTATTTATTTACATATATGCGATGCTATGTGAATGCGATGCTATGTGTATGTGATTCCTTAGTAATTAAAATCAACAAGAATCCCTCAAATAAAATTTAAGTTTTACATGCCATCACAATTTTAAACACTTGTCAAGACTTTTTATCACCATAATGTTGGTTTAATGATTAATAGGATACATTAGGTTACATTATAAGACAAGATGAGTATTAGTGATGCTATTATGTTTAAAATGGTGTAGCCTGATTATGTTATCAAATACTATTTATGACCTAATGGCATGAGATAATTTATATGATGTGTCCGGGACATAAGATGTCAAAATCTCATAAAATTTTAAGAGTTACATAAGATGCAATTAGTAAGAGTTATATTACCTAAATAACTTATTTTTATGTGTCATTATAAAGTGAATGATTTAAAGATAGAGAGAAATATGGATCTTAGCCCAGTATATTAATTAGTCTTGAAAATTGTTAAATAAAAATAAAATCTTAAATCAAAATATCTTATCAAAAATTAAATTATAATTTAGATGACAACAACAATTATTACAAAAACCCCAAAAAATTATTACTATGAGAAGGAAAAACTTACCAAACCTAAATTCTACATGAAAAAAGCCCTAAATGTGAGAAATTGTTCTCAAACAAGAAAGGAAGATTTATGTCCTAGATGAACCAACCCTAAGGAACCAAAGAAAGATGCCTCTAAAGGATGATATCCAGCTTATGAGAAGCATAAAAATGATTCTCTTGATGTTGCATGTTTGATGCTAGCTACCATGAGTTCCACCATTAAGGATTTAGAAAACATGGTGATAAGTCCTGATATGATTCATGAGCTTAAGGAAATGTTCCAACAGCAAGTAAGGCAAGAAAGGTATGAGACTACCAAGGCATTACATTCTTGCAAAATGGCTGAAAGTGCCTTAGTAAGCATCCATGTTGTATGGTGAGATTTTGGGCTTAGGAGTTTTAGAGCATGGTTTAAGTCCTTCCGGGCATGATGAGATTAGAGATTAGTAGGATTCCAAATATTTAAATTGGATTAAATATTTTATTGAAGATAAAAATATGGAAAATAGTCTAAAATCATTATTAAATGTATAAATGATTTTTGGTAAAAACAATTTTGGAAAATGAAATTTGAAAATGGGACATTTTGGGTTAGTGACCAAAATGCAAGTTTGCAAAACTCTTTTTAGTGACTATTTTGGAAATGGGTCAAAACTTTGAATCTTTAAGGAGCTATTAATCCAAAAGGGTTTCATCATATTTCTCCATTTAATTAACTATTTTTAATTAAGTTTTAAGAGGTAAAAATAAGTGATTTTGGTTAATTAAACTTGTTTCAAGAACTTTTAAAAGAAATTCATGTAACTAATTTTTTAACTTCTTTTCTCCCAAATTCTCTAATAAACATATTTTCTTTAATTTAATTTCTTCAGGTAAAATTAGGATTTTAAAGATTTGATTTCCAAATGATTTCTAAAGCTTTTATCATCAAATACTTATTATTTCTACCTTGATTTTCATGGTTTATAAAGCAATTAATGGGTAAAATAGCATTAGAGGTAATAATCGTTCTTCTCCTCTAATGAAAGGTTCTTTATTGAAATTCACATAAGTTCTTGATCCATTTTATATGATTTGTATTGGGTTTTGATAAATTAAACTAATTATGGTGTGAACAATGATTTGTTGATGAAAATTTGTGCAAATTCTATATATATGTTTTTATGAGTTATTATTGTTGGTTTATAATTATTTTTGATGTTAAAATGAATTAAAAAGTGATATTTGATGATAGAATCTCAAATCTAAATTGAATTTTAATTTGTTAGGTTGTTTAGTTAAAAAACCCAAAAAAATTGTTATTATTATTGCTTGCTGGAGGTATAATGTTTTTAGGTTGTTGTTTGGATGTTAATTGATGTTATTTGAAGGTTGAGATTCGTAGTTGTGGGCTAGGTTAAGGTTTTTGGGGAATCAATGATTTTTCGGTTGTTAAGATAGAGTGTTGTGGAGGATTATAGTTGGGTGCTAATAATTGTTGTGTTGTTGTGAGTTTGGATGCATTGTAATGCATTGGATTCTCTGTTATGATGTGTTTGAAATAGGGAAAGTAGTTCGGAAGCGAATCTTGATGTTGAGGAGTTGTTTGAACCCGGCTTGATTTGACATCGGTAAAGATCTCATTGGTTTGTCTATGAGTGAAACGAATAAAAATGGATTTTCAAAGTTTGAAATTTTGGCTTTTGGTTGTGTTTTAGACTAATACAATTTTTAAATGGTCAAAGACTATATAAAGCTAAAGTGGTTTTCTCTTTCTTTCAAATTGGCAAATGATTTATGAAATTCACTTGATAAATGATTGTTTAAAAATTTTTTTAGCCACCAAATTGAACCAAAAGTTTTAATGCTGCAAATTGATATGAAATGATGTTAGATTTTGAGTTTTTTTGAAAGTAATGCACGATTTTAAAGAATGTTTATGAACATGGTTCATGCATGGTTTAATGCATGTTTAAAAGAATTGATTATTGCATTTAAAATAGTGAGGTTGCTTTTAAAAGTGGATTATATTGGCAAATTTAATGTAATTTAAATGTTATATGGATATAATTATTTTTAGTATGTTTTTATATTTGTGATATAATAAGTCTTGTGTTTTATTTTTTTGTTCTTGTTATATGTTTTTAACATGTTATGTGTGAACCCCAATGTTGTTGAGGTAGCATTTTGATGGATTTTACTCCAGCCAATGGCATGTCTAATTGTTTTTTTAAATTATTGTACTACATGTTTTGAGGATTAGCCTTTCTTTATTTTAGCATGTTTTGTATTTGTTGCTAAATATATTTGCCATTGTTTGGTCACTAAATAAATTGCAAGATTTTGTTTGCTTTGTTTTTAATGTTACATGTTAATCATGGTTTTATGGAAATGTTGTTGTTGAGATGGATCACTTGTAAGCCAATATAATGTTTTTCAAATGTATCATATTGATTTGGAATAAATGTTTACACATTTTTTACTTTTGATTTTTTATATATGGGATGTTATGCATGGGAAAGGCTTAAGTTTGGAATTGCATTTATGAGATTATGCTGTGTTTATGATACATGTTGCAATTAGTTTAATATGCTAATTTTGTAAAGACTAAGTTTTCATGTTTTGAAAGAATGGCATGATTGTTTTGGAATTGGTTTTTAATTGCATTGGATGATGGTTTGTATTTTATTATTTTTTCAATATTAGAATATGATTCTTTTATGTTTCAATTTATCATCAAAATGTAAATTGATTGAGTTTTATTTTTTGCTTTCTAAGGTTGCATAATGGAATTTTAATTGTCAATACTTGGATTACCAAAGTATGTTTGAGTTTAAGTAGTAATAAAGGCAATGTGGATTAAATGTTGTTGGGAGGGTTTGATAATGGTTACTTCTCCGTTTGAGCAAGTTTATATTGCTAATCTTTGGACTTTAATAAGCTTGGTTTGTTGGATTTTAAAGCACATGGTTAAAGCTTTGGTTTTGGGCGGAGTATTAGGCTAATCATGCCTATAGTTTACCTTTAAAGCATGATGATTGTTTCTTGATGTTTGGTTTATGGTAGTTGATGGTAATTGACCAATGATTTCAAAATGTTAAATGATTGTTAAAAGCATGCTTAAGTGTTATTTTCAAAACAAAACAACAAATAAAAATTTTATTTTAGCGTAAAAAGGACTATCGATACACATGACATCCAATTTTAAACACTTGTCAAGACTTTTTATCACCTTAATGTAGATTCTACCAAAGTAGGAGTACATTAAGCATATTTTTAGGCTTAGCGTAAGACTAGATGAGTAATAGTGCTGATACAAGTTTAAAATTGGTGTGGTATCGATAATTGAAGGTTATCGAAAGGGTTTTGGAGCTATTGAAATTTGGAATTTTGAGATGAGATTTATGCATGTCGGGACATAAAATGTCAAATTCTCCCTCGTATTTCTAAGTGTTGCATAAGATGCAAGTTGAAAGTATGTTTTAAGGTTTCCTAAATAACTTCATTTTAGTCCCTCATGATATACATGCAATTAAATTATTGTTTTGACTTGAAATTTCACTCACTATGCATATAATTGGTTTTGAGGATTGTTAATTTAATTGCGAAATTGGTCCTTAAAAAAATATGGAAATTAAAGTTTACCCTAGGTGTTATGTATGACAATTGGATGAGTTCTACTGATCATTTTAAGTTGAAATTTGGCATGTAAAAACTTAACCTGACTAATCGAAGATTGGTAAAGTAAATTACAAATTAACTCAAACAAGATTTGTAGATTTATGTTTAAATCCCTATTATTGTAAAGTGACCAATTAGATATCAAATCGATGCAAAGGCTTATGAGTTGGATTTTCATTTCTTGATTTTGTATGTACATTGATGCTAATAACCATCATCTAGATAGATAAGATAAAAAAAGAAAAAAATATATATGATTCATAGTTTTCTTCATGTTTAACAGCAAGCAAACCTAATGGTATGAGACTACCAAGGCATTACATTCTTGCAAACAAAATGGATGAAGGTGCCTCTTAGCACCCATGTGCTAAAAATGAAAGGTCATATTGAGCACCTTGAGAGACTTGGAATTCCATTGAGCCAAGAGTTGGTGACTGAATTGATCCTAAATTCATTACCTGAAAGTTATAGTCAATTCATTATGAACTATAACATGAATAAGATGGATAAATCAATTTCTGAGCTGCATACGATGCTTAAAACTGCTGAGCAGAATATTAAATCCAAGCCTAGCCATATTCTGATGGTTCAAAAGGGAAAGAATTTTAAGAAAAAGGGAAAGGGGAAAGGAGTAGCTAGAAAGTCCAATGCTAAATCAAAACCCAAAGCTAATCCCAAAGTTAATCCCCCTAAGGAGGGTGTTTGTTTCTTTTGCAATGAGTCTGGTCATTGGAAGAGAAACTGCAAACTGTATATGGAAGATCTAAAGAAAAAGAAGAGCACTGGTGAGACCAACTCTTCAAGTATTTATGTTATACATGTTAATCTTTCTTCTACAAGTTCCTAGGTATTAGATACTGGATGTGATCTCACATTTGTACGAATGTGCATGGACTCAAAAGGAGTAGACAACTGAAAAAGGGCGAGGTGGACCTACGAGTTGGAAATGGAGCAAGAGTTGCTTCTTTAGCTGTAGGAAGTTATGAACTTACTTTGCCTAATGGGCTTTTGTTAGTTTTGAACAATTGCTTTTATGTTCCTAGCATAAGTAGGAATATTATTTCAGTTTCTTGTTTGAATAATGATGGTTTTCCTTTTATTATTAAGAATAATAATTGCTCCATTTATTATAAAGACATGTTCTATGCAAATGTTGATTTACAAGATGGTCTTTATGTTTTGAAACTTCAAAACTCCAACAACTCTTCAATATATAACATAAATAAGAGGCTTAAATCTAATGATTTAAATCCAACCTATCTCCGGCATTGTCGCCTTGGCCACATAAATGAGAAACGCATTTCAAAACTTCATCAAGATGGAATTTTGAATTCTTTTGATTTTAAATTATATGATACGTGCAAATCTTGTTTACTAGGTAAGATGACAAAGAGTCCTTTTACTGGACACAGTGAAAGGGTTAATGAGATTTTAGGCCTAATATATATAGATGTATGTGGACCTTTAACTTCAATTACTAGAGGAGGTTACAAGTACTTCATCACGTTTACTGATGACTACAGTAGATATGGTTATATTTATTTGTTGAGACACAAATCGGAATCATTTGAAGTGTTCAAATCTTTTCAAAATAAAGTACAAAATCAACTTGGCAAAACAATAAAAGCTCTTCGATCTCTTCGATGAGGAGAATATTTGAGTCAAGAGTTTAATGATCATCTTAGAAATTGTGGAATAGTTTCACAATTAAATCCTCCTGGAACACCACAATGGAATGGGGTTTCAAAAAGGAGGAATCGTACTTTATTAGATATGGTTCGATCGATGATGAGTATGACAGATCTTCCACTTACCATTGGGGTTATGCACTTGAAACAGCTGCTTTTACACTAAATCGAGTTCATTCCAAAGCAGTTGAAAAGACACCATATGAGATATGGACTGGTAAGAAGCCCAACCTATCTTTTCTTAAAATTTGGGGTTGTGAGGCTTATGTGAAACGTTTAGTTTCTAATAAGCTTGAACCAAAATCCGGCAAATGTCTTTTTATGGGATATCCGAAGGAAATAAAAGGATACTACTTCTATAATCCCGCTGAGAACAAAGTGTTTGTTGCTCGAAACGGTGTCTTCTTATAAAGGAAATTATTTCTAAAGAACTAGTGGGAGAAAAGTACAACTTGAAGAAGTTCAAGAACCACAAAATCACATTGAACTATCTTTGGATACTCAATGTCAACAAACTATTGTTGACATACCTCCAGTAACACAAGAATTACGTAGATCTAATAGGGCACGTCATGAACCTGAGAAATATAGATTTCTTGTCACTGACAATCATGACGTGTTATTAGTGGATCAAGATGAACCCACTACCTATCAAGAGGCTATTTCAGATCCAGACTCTAAGAAATGGTTAGAGGCCATGGAGTCTGAAATGCAATCCATGTATGACAATCAAGTTTAGACTTTGATTGATCCACCTGAAGGTACTAAAAGCATTGGATGCAAATGGGTTTTCAAAAGGAAAACGACATGGATGGCAAAATGCATACTTATAAAGCAAGGCTAGATGCAAAAGGTTTCAAACAAACTCATGGTATAGACTATGATGAAACCTTTTCACCGGTAGCCATGTTTAAATCTATCATAAATATTATAGCCATTGCAGCATATTATGACTATGAGATTTGGAAAATGGATGTGAAAACTGTGTTTCTTAATGGATATTTACTCGAGGATGTGTACATGACATAGCCTAAGGGTTTTGTACAAGATGAGAATTCTGGTAAAGTATGCAAGCTTCACAGATCCTTTTATGGATTGAAGCAGGCTTCACAGAGTTGGAATCTTCGTTTTGATGAAATCAATCAAAGAGATTGGATTCGTCAAAAATGAAGATAAACCTTGTGTTTACAAGAAAATTAGTGGGAGTGCAATTGTGTTTTTGGTCTTATATGTCGATGACATTCCTACCTTGCAGAGTGTCAAGTCTTGGCTAGGAAATTGTTTCTCAATAAAGGACTTAGGCAGAGCTGCCTATATCCTTGGGATAAAAATCTATAGAGATAGGTCTAAAAGGAAAATCGGTCAAAGTGCGTATATAGACAAGGTAATAAAAAGGTTCAGCATGCAAGATTCCAAGATAGGATTCTTGCCTATGTCTCATGGCATTATTCTTAGCAAGACTCAGTGTCCTAACTCTAAAGATGAGCGAGAACGCATGAGTAAAATTCCTTATGCTTTGGCGATAAGGGCTATAATGTATGCCATGCTATGCACTAGATCAGATGTTTCATATGCTTTGAGCATAACAAGTTGATACCAATCAGATCCCAATAAGAGTCACTGGACATCAGTAAAGAATATACTTAAATATTTGAGAAAAACTTAAGATATGTTCTTAGTCTATGGTGGATTGGAAGATGATCTAGTTGTAAGTGGTTACACAGATGCAAGCTTCCAAACTGACAAATATGATTTTTGATCGCAGTCGAGATATATGTTTTGTTTAAATAGAGGTATTATTTGCTAAAGAGTTCAAAGCAAAGCACTACCACAAGTAAAACATGATTGTCATGTTAGGTCTATAAGTATGATATACATTCTTGAATAGGCCTAGTGCAAGTGGGAGATTGTTAGTGATAGTGCCCTAAGGCCTATTGTGTGGACGTGATATTTTGATTATTGAATTTATTGTTATGATAAATTTGCATGCTTTTGTATCCTTGAATATTATTATTCTAAATATCCCTAATCAGTTATTATTGTAGGAACAATAACAAGATAATATTAGTATGAAGTTTGATAGATATTCATAAGATGAATATGTGAATGAGATTCAAATCAAATTCATATATATATATATTTGTTGAGAACAAATATTAGGATCGACTCGTCTTGAGATTAATACATGGATTAAAGTTATATATTAATCTTCAAACAGTTGTGACATTAAATCCTTAGACCTAAAATTGCTACGGTTCTCAACATGATAACTATTATGTTTTGACATAATCAAACATCATTTTCAATCGGACGATTATAAAGGTTATGCTTGAACATAATAAGTAATCATGTAGTGAGATATGAGTAATTAAGATGGAATTTATCCCTCTTAACATAAGAGAGATATCTTTGGGCCCCTCGATGATTGAGACTGAGAAATGCATGGTCATGCTCAAATGAGTTGATAGAGATCAATGTCAATTGTTGAATCAGTTCAATTGGGCATCGAGAAACTAAAGATGGAACGATATAAGGTTAACATTTTCCATGCCTTATATTCTATCAAGATATTTTCAGATAAAAGGATTATGACATAAATTGAATTAAGGTTGTCTCGGATTATGAGCTTTTCATTTAACTTGGGTAGTCATAATATCTTGCTAGAGGCCGCTTATGACTTGTAGAATAAAATGTGATTTTATCTACTACCAACGTTAATTGAACCTATAGGGTCGCACACTAAGAATGGATAAGAATGGTTGTGGTTATTACTCCAAATAATAAATTTAAGATAGTGTGATTATTTTAAATTATAATGAGAGAGATTATTTATTCGAATTTAAAGAAGTTAAATTCATATTCTTATGATAGAATATTTTATTTATTTTATTATTTTTCCAAAAAATAATATTAAATAATCTTATTATATAGATTTGATTGGATTTAAATTCCTTATTGGATAAGGAATCCGTTTTTAATATATTATTTATTTATTTTAAATAAATAATATTATTAATAAATCACATCATCTAAATTTTGGTTGAACTTGAATTCCTTATCAGATAAAGGAATTTATTTTATAATTTATTTAAAAGAGTTTTAATTAAATTATAATAAGTGAACTCAATCTAACCCCAATCAAGTCATATATATATGTATGCATGCCAAGGGATTTTCAAGAGTGATTTTCAAAATAGCCACCAAACTTCAAAACAAGATTTTCAAAATCTTGATTGGAACTAGCATTCCAATAGTTGTTCGTCGTCCATTCGCGTGTGGATACTTGTAGAGGGCGGTCGTCTTTCAGAAAGGCAGCGCCTCAACTCAACCAGATTCCTAAATCAAAAATTAAGGTAATTCTTGATTTCCTCTTCGTACATTAATATGATTGCATGAGATCCTAGAAATTCTTCGTAGGATATTTTTCCGCTACCTTTAAATGCCTGATTAGATCAGTTAATTTCCTATGAAACCCAACAATAACAACCATATGCAAAACTTAAAAAGTAAACATGTATAAAGTCCATTATACAACATAAACCATTTCAATGATACATCAACAATTATATTGGCTCACAAGTGATCATTAACCAAGTTCCTTTACCAAAATAGTTCATCGGATACACAAATTCAACAAGTGTTCTCCCAACACTTCAAGCCATCTCAACCAGAATAGCGATACAATCACAATCGCCGTACCTAAACAACCAAGTACACTTTCACCCACTGGGACACCAACCCCGTGCCTCAGTTAGATGCTTAATCCAGTAACGGGAGTTTACGGTACTGTATAACCCCTCTACTATTAGGGTACTTGGATGGAGTTTTTGGTACACGGATCTAAACCCTTCAACATCAAGGTGACTTATTATAGTGCACTATCAATCATATGGTCGGCCAAGTATATCCGATAAAAATTTTAAAATCACATCACTTGACAATATAATTAACCATTTACCACTTACCTCACTATTTTTAACAAGCATTAACCAAACCAATTTTCCAAAGCAACAACCATGCTTTAAACCACAAGTATAAACCATATACTTACAAGGATCACTTACCATGTGCATCCTTCAGTATTTCATGCTTAAAAGCAGTATCTCAAATACTCTAAATCATGCTTAAACAGTAGATACAATGTAAATCAAAACAAGTGCATAAAAATCATTTTACACTAACATGACCGAGAGAGAAAACCACATTTTACTTACTTCTGAGTTTAAACCAGTGTTTCATGCTCAGTTCAAACTCCCATAAACCACCTTTAAAACATTCCAAAGCCGTAATCCACGTTCTCACTCACCGATACGCAAAACCTCGATTCGCTGACACGAAAACAAGCGTCCGAACCTCTAAATCTTCACCGATCACTTTCGGATCCATCTCCCATATTTTAACCACATTGCACAGAGGATTAATGCATCTCAATGCATTCAAAACACTTCAACATCAATCCTTCGTGGATTCTCACATTCCTTTCGCAATTACCCAACCACAACAACCAAAAACATCACCAAATCCTTTCCAAACACAACCATCCATAATCTAACAATTGGCAATTGGTGTTAGTTGTTTTTGTTATTGCATTTTTCTTATTAGTTCTACTAACTTTTCTTTTTGTTTGTTTTATCAAAAAAAATCAGGTGCTCTACAAGTTAAGGGACATCAACATGTCGGGAAATAAAAGCCGATCTATTCGAGAGTTAATGTGGGAAGATAGGAATCAATCCACTCAAGAATTTCTTACACCCTTCGATGATTACCTATACCAACCGAGAAAAGCCCAAAGAGCCTATACCCTGGAAAACTCTTGTGCTATGTGTGGAGAACATCATGTGTTTGAAAATTGCCCTCACATTTTCGGTGCATATGACTACATAGAGGACCATAGATGGAACCAACGGGAAAAATCTTCATGGTATGATCAAAAAGGTCGAAATTTTTTTTACCATGACAGTTTTGCCGCAGCAACAGATATGCCATGGCAATATAGTCCTTTTCAAGAGCATTCAAATTCCTTGGAGGAAATGTTGCTAGCTTCCTTGGCTAGACTTGATGGATCAATTGAAGAGATTTGAGAGCTATCAAAGTCCATGGATACGAGGATAGCTCAGTGGGATGCAACCTTGGGGGATTTAGAAGATCAATTGAGGAGATCCACATATGCCTTGGATAACATGCCCCAACAATCGAGAGTATGAGCAACTAAAACCTCAAAGTCGAGAGTATGTTGATGAGAAAGATTGTCCAACACTCGATGAGCCTGAGCAACAAATTGCCTCGGCAATGATTGAGGAGCCTAAACAGAGCAATGCCGCGACAACACTCATTGAAGCTGAGAACAACAATACTACAACAAATTCTGAGGAACCTGATGCCCAGAAGGTTACAACGTTGATGTTGAAGAAGGAATTTGTAGATTGCTCTCATCTACAGTTACCACGGCAATTGCACGACCACATGCAGGATCAACGAGATGATAATACTTTGCCAATGGAATATGAGCAGGTAATGGCTGAACCTTTTAAATTCTTTAAAAACTCACCTCGTCCATTGCAGGTATGTCTTGAGGAACCGATGTTGGTAAATTTGAAGCCATCGAAATCTTTACTGATGGAGATGTTTGAGAGGCCAAAAGAAAACGGTGTTTGGATTCGTAAATCTTTTTAGACAATTGGTTTTTCCCTTGACTTACAGCGAATTTTGGCAACTGATTGCCACGACAATTGGCTTGAGCAACAATTGCCACGACAACGAAAGCTACATCCAACCATGATAGAGGTCGATGAGATTGAGGTAATTAAATGGTTGGGTGTTGATATAATTTTTTCTACTAATATATTCATGCCTTCAGGAATAGTAGCAAGGTGGAGAGTATACATGGACTACAAGAGAACAAGTAAGAGAGATACCTCCACCATGGTAACACAAAAGGGAGTAGCTGCGAGCACATTGGCCCAATTCTTTTGGGGCAATATTGTCACTCGATGGAGGGTGTGGATGGACTATAAGAAGTATCAGAAATGACCCTCCTCAAGTTTTCTCAGATATGCAGTATCATTAGAAGATGCATGAAAAATGCTTTTTCTAAGAACTTTTCATTTTTCATTTTTTTATTTTTGGAACTTTATTTTATTTTCATTTTTTCATTATTTATTTTTGGAATTTTTAGGAGATATTTTATTTTATTTTTCTTCATTATTTTTAGTTTCCAAGTTTTCTTTGTTTTCTTTTCTTTTCCACAACAAGACTCACAACCACCATGCTAAGGAAATTCACTACTGATTACTTGCCACGGCAACCACAACAGAAGATGCCCCAGCAACCGCCCCGGCAACTACCTCAGCAGTTGCCACGGCAACAGAAACTGGCGATGCCTAGGCAAAAATAATGGCTTCGACAACTACTGATGCCCAGGCAAGTGAACCTACCTCGGTAAACATGGATCAAATCAAAGCAATGCTATTCACGCGGTACCAGCCACAAGCATTCAACCACCGACCAGAAAATGAATCAAGCAAACGGCATGAAGGAAACTTATCACTCGAGGTGACGACCTCTCCAACTAACTCATTTCATTTAGTTTCTTTTAAATTTTGTTTCACTTTTATATGCATTGAGGAAAATGCTTCTCTCGAGTTTGGGGGGTGTTGGTTTCTAGTTAGTTTCATGTTTAGTTGCATTCATCTTTAGCAATCACATATAGGTTGCATATGTTACTTGCCATGCCTTTGATTGGATTTAATTGCTTAAGACTTGTTGAATATCCAATGATGAATTTTTGCCACTGCACTTAATTGAAAGAACCTTTAATTTTAGGATTGCATGAAAAGAACTTAGAATTTTACTATGATGCTGAATTTTTTTTACACGGTTGTGGCTTGTTGATTGAAAGAAACTTACTGAACTTAGGTTGCTTAAAATTTGGGTAAATTTAAAATTGAAAATTAAAAGTTAATTTCTTGCTAGAGGTGCCTGAAACTGGCTCTAGTAGTTAATGCACATTAAAGAATCGCTAGAGGTGCCCGAAATTGGCTCTAGTCGACTAAAATAAAATAAGAAATTGTTGAATCGCTAGAGATGCCTGAAATTGGCTCTAGTGAAAACAAAAATACGAAATATCCCAGTAATTAAATTGTTAAAAACCTAGTGTTCACATAGAATCTTAAAAATCAACTTGCACACAACTATGCACACACTTGTCACGGGCATTATAGTTTTGTTATGGGTAATTTTTGTGCTATCCGAAAAGTTAAAAGGTGATCATACTTTGTGCCACGGTTCTGAGGTTTGAATTCAATTTTGAAGCATGTCTTTGATGATTAAAGTCTTGGCAGGTAATTTTTAGTTTTGCATTGCTTGAGGACAAGCAATAGTTCGAGTTTGGGGGTGTGTTAAGTGTTCAAAAGTACTATTTGTATTACCCTTTTTACTCATATTATTGTTAGACTTAGGCTCATATTAGTTGCATAATTAGTCATTCATGCATTAATTCATGTTTCTTTCCATCGTTAAGCTTGATTACATAACTTGGGGACTTTTGTGGAAAAAGATACTGCTTTGGTGTGCTTTTGTGCGTAGGAACCAGTTGCCATAGCAATGCAAGAAGGATATGTCGAACCAGTTGCCAGAGCAATGCAGGAGGGATATGCCGAACCAGTTGTCAGGGCAATTGTCGACAAGAAGGGATAAGCTGATGTGGCAGCCAATTGATGATTGGATAAATCCAATATGACGTGGAGCAAAGATAAATCCTAAAGGAGATTAAATTCCAAGAGTTAAATGAGGAGTTTTAAGAGGAATAAAATAATAAAATAAAAGAGATTTATTTCTTTTATTATATTGTATTTAATTCCAACTTAACTTCCTCCTCAAGAAAGACTTTGACCTAACCATCTCCTATAAATACAAGCCTAGCCGCCAACCTTGAAGGGAGTTCGATTGAGGAGAGTTTCCAAAGAGGGCTGATCGATTTCTTCTTCTTCTTATTTGCTTCCATTCTATTCATGTTTGGGGATTATTCTTTGTATATCTTTCGAAACCCATCCATGAATTGATGTGAATTGGCTTGGGTTATTTTGGGTTTGTGGTTTTGATAAACGGTTAGATTTGTTTAGGTTTTTGAGTTTGCAATTTTAATTCAAGATTTGTTTATTCTTGGTTTTTATTCTTGTTTGCGAGTGAATTGGGAGAGGATCTCGTAACTTCATCTATTTATCTAATATCGGGAGAGTTAGATTCAAGAAACGAATGAGTATGGTTTTAATCAATCTATCAATGATGAAGACTAATCTGGCTTAGGCATAAGTTTAGGATTGCAACGGCTAAAAAGAGCGCAAAATTGGTTGTTGATCACCCTTGATTCACGCATGGATGTATTGTCAAGGCATGCACAATTAGCTAGAGTTTTGACTTACGGATAAGAAGAAACCATTGAAGAACGCTCTGTCAAACCTAGAAGTTGCTGCCCAGTCGCCCAAACAATTACCCAGCCAGTTTCCCAGGCAATCGTTCTACTAGTTGCCAAGGCAACCCAACTGAGCAAGTTGCCACGGCAACTAAGTTGCCATTGCACTCTTTTACCAAGACTATCCAATCGGCTATCACACCTCAACTCACGATAACCCATCCTATTCTCTCTCATTTGATTACATCATTATTTTATTCAATTGCTCTTTTATTTTATTCATTAGTTAAAACTCCTACAATTATCAGTGCGATAACTAAAGCAAAGTGGCCCAAACCAATCCCTGTAGAGACGATACTCGATACTTATCATATCACTTTATTACTTGCAACGTGTATACTTGCACCGTTTGTGTAGCACTCAATACGCGCAACAATCCCCTAAGTGCTCAAAATGCAAGAAGACGAAGCACACCAAATACGATTGCCCTCGCTTCAACAAAAAGGGATCATCTTCAAAGAAGGCATATGTGGCAACATGGAGTGATGAAGACTCTACCGATCAAGATGATGTAGCCCACCTATGCTTGATGGCCCTCCAAGAGGGGGAGGTAACTTCTAACTCATCTTGTTCAAATTCAAATTCTTATACATTTGATGAGGTACAAGAAGCCTATGACAAATTGGTTTTTGAGTTCAAGGCTTCATTTTCGAAAAATAAAAAGATGATTTCAAAATTGAAAATCGAAAATGATTTGCTTTTAAAAACCTATTTGGAATTTGAAGCAAAAATCAAAGATTTTGAACTTAAAGTTTTAAATTTACAAATTTTGCTTCAAAGTTTAGAAAAAGATCATCAAAAGGAAGTAGATGATCTTAAGAAAGAAAAAGATTTGATTTCCAATGAACTTCAAAAGAAAAATAATTTGGGAAAATCAAATTTTTATGTGAGACAATCTAGTGCCCCTAGATTTGTAAATAGAAAATGTTTTAGAAGTATTTTGGGTCCCAAAAGCACTAATTACTTCAACTAAAATGATGAAATTGAAAAATGGATTCCTAAAGGGACTAAATTATGTGCTACTAATGCCTATGGATCCAAAGCAATTTGGATACCAAAAATCAAATGATTGTCTTTTGTAGGTGTGATGGAACTTTGATCAACAAGTGATGAAATTGAGGGTGAGCTCTATACACACAAAGGATGAACACTTGAGGAAGGAAGGATTCACATCTTCCTTTTGATTCAAGTGTGGTAAAATTAGTTGAATTTTGTTTATTTCAATTTGATTTATTTATTTTAATTCAACTAGTTTGTCATATATGTTGGACTGACATTTGAATGATGCTTGAGTAAGGGGGAGCAATTTTAAAACAAAATTCATTTTTTGTCATTTTTTAACTCTCCATTGTTATTTGTCTTTAAAGTTTGGACCATTTTTGATATAACAAAAAGGGGGAGAATGTTTAGAAAAATTGATTTTTCAAATGAATAAAGGGGAGCTTATAAGATTTTCAACAATTAATCTCTTATTCAAATTTTATTTTTACTAAGGGGGAGAATCTCAAAAACAATTTTTCAAGTTGGTTTTATTATATCAAAAAGGGGGCGATTGTTAGGATTTATGTTTTGATATAGTAATTAAAAAATAGTTTTGGACTAATTTGAAAAGGTTTCAAAAATGGTTTTAAGTCCAAACAACTTGAAAATAAGTTTGAGAAGTTTTTGAGAAGTTTTGGAAATATTTTAAACGTTTTTAAAGTTTCCAAAATGTTGTTTTCAAAACAGGCATACCGATACGGTATACCCCATATCGATACAGTCCAAGGGTTTCAACTACAGTAATTTTTCAGAACCGAAAATTTGTAATGATACGCCCCTACGCGTATTGATACAGGTTGGATCACACCGATACGCTTGTACACGTACCGATCCAGATTTCAAGTACCCCAACGGCTATTTCCCAATGGCTATTTGAATTATAGGGCGTACTGAAACAGACCAAGGCATACCGATATGGCCCAAGGCATTCTAATACGCGCAGCCAGATTGTGCATAACGGTTAGTACCTGTACCGATACGGGTATACGCATACCAATATGGAAAGCTGTAGAACTACATTTATTGCAGGAAAAAAGCCTCCAACGGCTCCAATTCAATCCCAACGATCTTCAATGGCTAGGAACTCAATTGGGACTATAAAAGGACCCTTCAAGCTTCAGCAACAACTAATTAAACAATTGTCAACAGCATTATGATGCCAAAATTGTCTAAGGGCTTTTAATTGTCATTCTTTGTATAGACAACACTTGTAAGCTTTAATTGTTATATTTGCTCAAGTGTTTAGATTTGGGTAAGTGAGCTTTAGAGTGCAAGAGAACACATTTAAGAGGGATTTCAGTTTGCTTAAGAATTCTCTTGTTTAAGAGTGATCCCAAAGCTCGGTTTGTGAGCTTTGGATGCTAGACTTGGTGAGTGAGTCTAGGATTGTAAGGGTTGCCTCTTAAGCCTAGAAAAATGGAAGAATTCTCGGTGAATTGGTTGAAATCCTTAGTGGGGAGCTAAGGTAGTGGATGTAGAGCTTGTTAGAAGCTTGAACCACTATAAATCCTTGTGCAAATTTTCTAATTTTTACTTCCAACCATTATCACCCAAAATTGAACTTCTCCACCACTTTACGAGCAATTCGATTGAAGGAATTTAAGCTCAACAATAACTCCTTGGCACTCTCAAAAGAAGATACTTTAGCATACTCATACAGGCCCAATGCACAAAATAGAATGTGCAATGCCTTGCAATTGAGCTCCATCTTCTTGCGATCTTCCGTGCACTATTTTGCCTTGCTTTGATTTGGCACGAACGATCCATCTTCAACTATGCCTCAAAGACTATAGTCTTTTCTTTTCATGAAGAACATTATTCTATGCTTCCAACAAGCATAGTGATCACCAATTGTTGAGCTCAAATTCCTTTAACCGAATTGCTTGCCAAGTGGTGGAAAAGTTGAACTTTGGGTGATAATGGTGGGAAGTAAAAATTGGAAAATTTGCACAAGGATTTATAGTGGTTCAAGCTTCTAACAAACTCTACATCCACTACCTTAGCACCCCACTAAGGATTTTAACCAATTCACTAAGAATTCTTCCCCTTTTCTAGGCTTAGGAGGAAACCCTTACAATCCTAGACTCACTCACCAAGTCTAGCATTCAAAGCTCACAAATCAAGCTTTGGGATCACTCTTAAACAAGAGAATTCTTAAGCAAACTAAAATCCCTCTTAAAGGCGCTTGTTTGCACTCTAAAGCTCACTCACCAAACCTAAACACTTGAGCAAATATAACAATTAAAGCTCACAAGTGTTGTCTATACAAAGAATGAGAATTAAAAGCCCTTAAGACAATTTTGGCATCATAGTGTTGTTCACAATTGTTTCATTAGTTGTTGCTGAAGCTTGAAGGGTCCTTTTATAGTCCCAATTGAGTTACTAGCCGTTGAAGACCGTTGGGATTGAATTGGAGCCGTTGGAGGCTTTATTTCCCATAATAAATGTAGTTCTATAGCTTTTTGTATCGATGCACGTGTACCCGTATTGAGATAGGTACTAGCCGTTATGCACAATCTGGCTACGCGTATCGAAATGCCTTGGACCATATCAGTACGCCTTGGTCCATTTTGGTATGCCCTATGATTTAAATAGCCGTTGGGGAATAGTTGTTTGGGGTAGTTGAAATCTGGATCGGTATGTGTACAAGAGTATCGGTACGATACAACCTGTATCAATACACGTACGGACATATCGGTACGGATTTTCAATCCTGGAAAATTACTGTAGTTGAAACCCTTGGACTTTATCGATATGGGGTATACCGTATCGGTACGCCTATGTTGAAAACAGCATTTTGGCAACTTTAAAAACGTTTAAAACATTTCCAAAACCTCTCAAAAACTTCTCAAACTTATTTTTGAAGTTGTTTGGACTTAAAACCATTTTTGAAACCTTTTCAAATTAGTCCAAAACTATTTTTCAATTATTATATCAAAACATAAATCCTAACACATTCAATAGAGGAGACACGGTACTTACCCCTATTGTGTGATTTCTCCCTCAATTGGCTTCTTTGAAGCTAGGAAAACACAAGATTTCAATGAGGTTTTGTAAATCCAAGTTAAATAATCAATTGTAGATCAAGAATCTAAATAAAAATGATCTCTCACCTCTCATTTTTATGAAAACCTGAGTGTTTGGCAGAAAAGAAGTGCAGAGAAAAAAGTTGAGAGAAAAAGTTACGTCAATTTTCATTAAAACCAAATAACTAACTTTAATATCAAAAATCTCTTTTTATTATCCTTTAAAACACATGTTAAAATGATTTAATTGAAGGGAGAAGTCACCAGCAAAAACTTGGTAAAATAGCTCCCTAAGGATTCTAAGAATTTGATCCTTTTCATTTTAGTCACCTTTAAAAAACAGTTTTCAAAAAACGCATTTTGATCACTTACCAAAATGTCACCCTTCCAAACCTCATTTTCCAAAATTGATTTCACCAATATTTTTCATATATTAAAATATGGTTTTAACCATTTTTCCATATTTTTATCTTACCGAAAAATATTTCTTCCGAATCCCTCTCGAACCCCTAACCTAGTCCACCGAACCGTACAATAAACCTTAAAACCGCTAGGCCCAAAATTGGGGCGTTACAAGGTGAGTTCATCATGAGAGATCCGTATATATGATATGTAAGGCTAACGGTTGGTTAACCAATGATTAGCGGTTGGCTAATCAAGAATAATGGTCGACTATCCAGGGTCACTACAATTGCCAATATCTGAAAGTTTTGAACCTACTTTTTAATGCTTTAGGATTTAAGCATGGTAATATGATTTAATGCTTTGGGATTTAAGCATGTGATTTGTAAATGTTTTTGCATATGTCGATATACATGTTTGTTTAGGAATCAATAAAAATGTTTTGGTCGTAAGCATGGTTTGAAAACAAGTGTTTAGTTTTCAAAAGATATTAAATGCATCATTGTTTTATGAGCATCCTCACTAAGCATGTGTGCTTACGCTCTCTTTTCCTAATGATGCAGAGCATTGAGGTTTGGGGGCAGAAAATGCAAGGTTTAAAGTGATCCAAGACCAAATACTACTTTTGAGTATGAAATCGGTTTAAGTTTTTGGTTAATAAGGCAATGTGTTCGCCAAGTTTTTAGGATTTGTTAATTCTGTTCTTCCTTGGTTTTTGAGCATGATTAATGCTGTGTTTTTAAGTTGGATTGATGTTGATAAGCATGTTGTTAATCCTTGCTTATGGTTTATGCTAGGTGGTTGCTTAGGTATGCATCTAGTTAGCTTTGGTTGAATGCCATGTTTTGATGATTCTAGCATGTTGATTATAATGTTGTAGATATGTGAGTAAGTTGCACATGCTGTAAAATGTTCAAATGTGAGTTTTGGTACTTTTGGTAATGTGGTATTAGGAAGCATGCCTATAGTTTACCTTTAAAGCATGTTTGCCATGAGCTGAGGATGGTTCTGTGATTTTATGGTTAGGATCTATCCTTGGTAATGTTGTATGAATGTTAGAAGCATGTTTAAGTGGTTTGGAGTCCAATAATGTAAGTTAAACCAGGAAAAGTGGACGTTTCAGTCCAGGAGTATCGTCCCCTCGTACCGTATGGTTAAGTCATTTTAGTCATGGTGTTTCGGTACGCGGGGTAATCGTTTCGGTAAGGGTAAGACATTTTAGGCATAGCATTTCGGTATACGGGGTGGTGTTTCAGTACAGGCGAAATCAAAATGGTAAGGTGTACCGCTACGCGTAGATGTACCAGTACGGTTTTGAGCTACTGGAATCTGGGTTTTATAAAGTGGCCAAGGCATACCGATACACTTGCTTGTATACCGATACGGGTAGCTATTATTTAAGCTATTTGGATGTTTGGAAGGTTTCTGATTTATTCATTTTGGTCCCTATTTGTTGTGAATGCAATTGCTTGAGTTTGGATGGTCGGATTGAGCTGAGAATTGACATGCAAGCATGTAATCTGACTAATTGATGATTGTTAGCCCTAATTTTAGTAATGGTCCTTTAACTTACCAGTTTTACGTTTTAGTCCCTAAAATGTATTGTATGTAATTGGTTGCCTTTCCAAGGTCCGTTTCCTTTGTATCGTCACCCGCTGCAAGCATGATCACTTAGGATTAATAATATGCATCTAGACAAGCTAAAAGGAAAATGGACCAGTTTACATAATCTTTCTCTGATTTGCTTCGGTAAACCTAATGTAGCTCACTCGATTCAATCGGGCATCTAGGCCGGGTCGAGGGGGTTACATTTGGTGGTATTAGAGCTAGTTTACGAAAGGTTGGGATGTTTTTGTTAGATTGATTTCTATTGTTTGATGTGCACGGTGATTGTTTTACATCATGTTGGGGTATGAATTAGGAACACATTGCCTATTACCGGGGTTTTAAAATGTTTTATAAGGATGTCTTGGATCTTTTGTCTTATGCTAGCCTGACTTTAATGTGTTTTGATGCTTTTGTTAGCATGGCTCGACGTGAGACTCGTTCGACGACTGATAATGCCGGGTCTGGGCAGAATAATGATGAGGGAGGGAACCCTCGTAATACCTTACCTCTTTATCCTACATTAGTTCCTCCCGTTGACGCTGGGGTAGGTGGTGTACCTCAAGGTCTGCAAGGGCCAGTTTTTCATGATTTGTCTCTGTTGATCCAAGCGATGACGGGGGCTTTTCAGGTAGCGATGGTTGGAGTGCAAGTGCAAGCATCGGCACCTACTTTGGTGGTTAATCAAGGTTTACCTTTAGAGCATCTTTGTAGTTTGGAAGGCGAGGAATTCAGGGGTCTGAGCCCTGAAGCAGCCGAGGGATGGCTAGAAAAGATAATCCATATCTTGAATCAGATGGGTTGTGACGATGTGCACAAGTTGGATTGTATTGTGTCCTTGTTGCAAGGTGATGCTTATCACTGGTGGGTGACCACGGTTATGGGTGTCCTGAGGCGGATGTGACTTGGGAGTTGTGATAAGTGTGTAAAAGTACTGTTTTCTTGCCCTTTTTACTCATATTATTGTTAGACTTAGGCTCATTTTAGTTACATTTGTAGTCATTCGTGCATATTTTTGAGTTTCCTTCGTTATTAAGCTTGGTATTACATTTTGGTTGGTTTTCTTAGAAAAGTTGCTACTTTTGTGTGTTAATTTTGTGCAAGGTAGGATTGCCTTAGCAAGCAAGAATTGCCGTGGCAATTAAGGAAGAAAACTGAAGGCTCTACCGTGGCAATTGAGGCTGATTTCTGAAGGCCATGCTGAGCTGATTGCCGAGGCATGTCAGGACCAGTCCATCTCAATCAGGCTAAGCACGAAATTCAAGGGATAAAACCCTAAAATCAGGATTTCCACGTAGAGCTTCAAGGGGATATGAAGTCAGATTTGTGAGGAGTTTGAGGATAAAAATAAAAGGGATTTAATATCTCTTTTCTCCAATTTAATTCCAACCTCAACTCATCCCCATCAACAACTAATTTAACCTAATAATCCCCTATAAATATAAGACCAAGCCGTCAACCTCAAGAGGGAAGAGGAGAATCGGACGAGAGAGAGAGATCGTAAGGTTTTATCTTCTTTACTTTTAGTTTATGCGATTCATATTTAGGTATTATTCTTTGTATATCTTTTGAACCTAGCTATGAATTGATGTAAATTGGCTTGGGTTATTTAGGGTTTTTGGTTTTGATAAGCGATTGAATTTGTTTAGGTATTTGAGTTTGGAATGTTAATTCAAAGTTTGTTCATTCTTGGTTCTTAAATTTTGCGAGTAAATTGGGAGAGGATCTCGTGAATTCATCCATTTATCTAATATCGGGAGAGTTAGATTCAAGAAACGAATGAACATGGTCTTTATTCAATCAATCGATGGTGAAGACTAATTCGACTTAGGGATAAGTTGCGAATTTCAACGGCTAAAAGGAGCACGAGATAGGTTGTTGTCAACCCTTGGTTCACCCAGGGATGTATTATCAAGGCATGCACAATTGACAGTGTTTCGAGTTAGGGATAACGAGAAACCATTGAAGAATGCTTCGCCGAACTTTGAAGGTTGATGCCCAATTTCCCAGGCAATCTCTCCATTCCCAATTGCGTAAGCAATCGCAGAATTGCCTAAGCAATCCGACTGGATCCAATTGAGGGAACAATTGAGCTACTCTAGCACTCAATTACCACAACAGTCCATTCAACTATCACTCCACGACTCACGATAACCCGGCCTACTCTTTTATTCGATTACTCTATCCTTTATTTCTATTTACTTAGTTTATTTTACTTATTATTCATCCCTATCAATCTATTTCTTTTTCAACGCAGTAACTTAAACAAAGTGGCCCAAACTAATCCCTGTGGAGACGATACTCGATACTTATCATATCACTTTATTACTTGCGACGTGTATACTTGCACCATTTGCGTAGCACTCAAATCACGCAACAAGTTATTGGCGTCGTTGTCGGGGATTGGCAATTGGTGTTAGTTGTTTTTGTTATTGCACTTTTCTTAGTATTTTTACTAACTTTTCTTTTTGTTTGAATTAAAAAAAGAGAAAATTTAGGTACGCTACAAAAGTTAAGGGACATCAACATGTAGGGAAATAAAAGTCGATATATTCGAGAGTTGATGATGAAAGATAGGAATAAATCAAATCAAGAGTTTCTCACCCTCACCGATGATTACTTATACCAACCAAGAAAAGCCTATACCGTGGAAAACTTCTGCGCTTGTTGTGGAGAGTATCATGTGTTTGAAAATTGCCCTCAAAATCCTGGTGCATACGGCTACATAGAGGACCATAGTTGGAACCATCAGCAAAATCCCTCATGGTATGATCAAAATGCTCATAATTTTTTTTACCATAATAGTTTTGGTGCAGTAACAGATATGCCAAGGCAGTATAGTCCTTTTCAAGAGCATTCCAATTCCTTGGAGGAAACGTTGCTAGCTTCTTTCGCTAGACTTGACAAATCAATTCAAGAGATTCGAGAGCTATCAATGTCCATGGATGCGAGGATAGCTAAGTTGGATGCACCCTTGAGGGATTCAGAAGATCAATTGAAGAGATCCACATATGCCATGGATAACATGCCCCAACAATCAATTCCTAAGGATACTGAAATCCTAAGGCAAGATGAGAATGAGCAATACAGAGAGAGATCCCCGATGTGTGAGGATCAATTAAAACCTACAAGTCGAGAACCTACCAATAAGAAAGACTGCCCGACACTTGATGAGCCTATGCAACAAATTGCCTCGACAATGATTGATGAGCCTAAACAGAGCAATGTAGCGACAATATTTCGAGAGGCTGAGAAGAGTAATGCTACAGCAAATAGCTCTCATCCACCTTTGCCGCGGCAATTGCACGACCACATGCAAGATCAACAGATTTACAATACTTTGCTAATAGACTATAAGCAGGTGATTGTTGAACCTTTTGAACTCTTTAAAAACTCACCCCATCCATTGCAGGTATGTCTTGAGGAATCAAAGTTGGTAGATCTGAAGCCATCCAAATCTATATTGATGGAGATGTTTGAGACGCCTAAAGAAAACGGTGGTTGGATTCATGAAGCTTTTTATAAGATTGGTTTTTCCCTTGATATTCATAGAATTTTGGCAGATGATTGCCATGGCAATTAGCTTGAGCAGCAATTGCCACAACAACGAAGGCTATAGCCAACCATGATAGAGGTCAACAAGAATGGGGTAATTAAATGGTTGGATGTTGATATAATTTTTTCTAATAATATATTCATACCTTCAAGAATAATAGCAAGGTGGAGATATACATGGACTACAAGGGAACACGAAAGAAAGACACCTCCACCATGGTAACAAAAAATGGAGTAGCTGTGAGCACATTGGCCCAACTCTTTTTGGGCAGTATTGTCACCCAATGGAGGGTGCGAATGGACTATAAGAAATACTGAAAACGATCCTCCTCAAGCTTTCTCTATATTTTTATTTAATATCATTATTTTTTTATTTTATTTTGATATTTATCCTTTTGTTTTTTTTTTGGGATAAGAGTTTCAAGGGAAAAGGAGTTGAGCTTAAGTCGATTTCTTACCCATCTATTTCATCTTTCTTTACTTCCTTCCCCTCTTGAACTCTTAAGATTTTCATTTCTTGTTTATTTAGTCTTTCCAATCAAGAACCCACAAGAACCTTAAAACCATGCCTGGAGTAAGTTCATCCCAAGCACTCGAGTCTTCTTGCCAATGATTCGTGTCTCCACTCATTGAGAGGTGATTTCTAACCAGGAGACATCTCATGGGTAAGGGAATTTTATTCTCATATTTCTAATTCGGATAACCCTTGTGTTTATTTGCGAGGTAGAGCTCTTCTTATTGATGTCGCTGCCATCAACACATACTTTACGAATCATGGGCGAGGAACCGATGAGAGAACCAACGCTACCAAAGAAATCACATGCTCTGACAATTGCCCAGGCAACCAAAAATGCCTCAGCAATTCCTAATGCCCAGGCAAACGAACCTACCTCGGTGAACATGAATAGAATTGAAGAGATGATCCGCCCACTATCACATCAATTAGAGCAAATGGAGGCTCGTCAATTGCTATTCATGTGGTACATGAAGGACACAACCATCACTCAAGTGATTTTGGAGAAGTACCCTGATAGCACCATGCCTTTCCCGGTGTTCTTGCCGAACTACTTGCCCCGACAACTGAGGATGTCGCAGCAACTGCTGCACATGATAAAGTGACATTGCCACCAGCTGCACCACCAAAGATGAAATGTAAAGCTTCGATCATTGAAGAGGTCAATCAAGAGAATACAGCAAGCGATGAGGTTGCGGAAGTAAGGGTTCAAGTAGCACCACCATCCACACGCACTCAACCACTGCGAACCAGAAAAAGAATCAAGCAAACGGCTCGAAGGAAACTCATCATTCAAGGTGATAACCTTTTTGACTAACTCATTTGCATTTTAATTTTTTTTACTTGCACGCATTGAGGACAATGCTTCTCTCGAGTTTGGGGGGTGTTTGTTTTTATTTAGTTTCATCTTTAGTTGCATTCATCTAGTTTTCTCATATAGGTTGCATATATTACTTTCCATGCCTTTGATTGGATTTAATTTTCCTAGACTTGTTGGATATCTAATGATAAAAATTTTGCCGCTACACTTAATTGATAAAACCTGATTTGCATGGAAAGAACTTAGAATTTCACTATGATGCTGAATATTAATTGACACAGTTGTGTCTTGTTGATTAAGGGAGACTTAGTAAACTTAGGTTGCTTAAAAATGGGGTAAATTGAAATTAAAAATTTCTTGCTAGAGGTTCCCGAAACTGGCTCTAGTTAAGAATCACTAGAGGTGCCTGAAACAAGAAATTGCATGCTTTGCTAGAGGTGCCCGAAATTGGCTCTAGTAAAAATAAAAATTTAAATGCCCTGGTAATTAATTTGATAAAAACCTATTGTTCACATGGAATCCTGATAATCGACTTGTACACAACTCCACACACACATTGTCACGAGCATTATAGTTTGGTTTCGAGTAATTCATGTGCTATCCGAAAAAATTGAAGGGTAATCATACTTTGTGCCACGGTTCTGAGGATTGAAGTCAAGTACGAAGTAAATTCTTCATGGTCAAAGTTTTGGCAGGAAATTGTTAGTTTTGCATTGCTTGAGGACAAGCAATAGTTCGAGTTTGGGGGTGTGATGAGTGTGTAAAAGTACTATTTTTCTTGCTCTTTTTACTCATATTATTGTTAGACTTAGGCTTATTTTAGTTATATTTGTAGTCATTCATGCATATTTTCGAGTTTCCTCTGTTATTAAGCTTGGTATTACATTTTGGTTGGTTTTCGTAGAAAAGTTGCTGCTTTTGTGTGTTAATTTTGTGCAAGGTAGGATTGCCTTGGCAAGCAGGAATTGTTGTTGCAATTAAGGAAGAAAACTGAAGGCTTTGCCGTGGCAATTGAGGCTGATTTCTGAAGGCCATGCTGAGCTAATTGTCGAGGCATGTCGGGACCAGTCCATCTCAATCAGGATAAGCACGAAAGTCAAGGGATAAAACCCCAAAATCAAGACTTCCACGTAGAGTTTCAAGGGGATATGAAGTCAGATTTGTGAGGAGTTTAAGGATAAAAAATAAAAGGGATTTAATATCTATTTTCTCCAATTTAATTCCAACTTCAACTCATCCTCATCAACAACTAATCTAACCAAATAATCCCCTATAAATATAAGACCAAGCCATCAACCTCAAGAGGGAAAAGGACAATCAGACGAGACAGGGATCGCAAGGCTTCATCTTCTTTATTTTTAGTTTGTGTGATTCATGTTTGGGGATTATTCTTTGAATATCTTTTGAACCCAGCCATGAATTGATGTAAATTGGCTTAGGTTATTTAGGGTTTTTGGTTTTGATAAACGATTAGATTTGTTTAGGTATTTGAGTTTGCAATGTTAATTCAAAGTTTGTTCATTCTTGGTTCTTAAATTTTGTGCGTGAATTGGGAGAGGATCTCGTGAATTCATCCATTTATCTAATATTGGGAGAGTTAGATTCAAGAAACGAATAAGCATGGTCTTTATTCAATCAATCGCTGGTGAAGACTAATTCGACTTAGGGATAAGTTACGAATTTCAACGGCTAAAAAGAGCGCAAGATAGGTTGTTGTCCCCCCTTGGTTCATGCAGGGGTGTATTATCAAGGCATGCACAATTGATAGTGTTTCGAGTTAGGGATAATGAGAAACCATTGAAGAATGCTTCACCGATGTTTGAAGGTTGATGCCCAATTTCCCAGGCAATCACAGAATTGTCCAAGCAATCCAAGTGGATCCAATTGAGGGAACAATTGAGCAACTCTAGCACTCAATTACCATGACAGTCCATTCAACTATCACTCCACGACTCACGATAACCCAGACTACTCTCTTATTCGATTACTCTATCCTTTATTTTTATTTACTTAGTTTATTTTACTTATTATCCATCCCTATCAATCTATTTCTTTTTCAACACAGTAACTTAAACAAAGTGGCCCAAACCAATCCCTATAGAGACGATACTCGATACTTATCATATCACTTTATTACTTGCAATGTGTATACTTGCACCTTTTATGTAGCACTCAAATCACGCAACAAGTTCTTTTGGAGAGCTTTCAAGATTAAGTATCTTGGTCCTCAATATTTGGATGCGAGGAAGCGTGAGTTTATGTCGCTATCCAAGGGTGGCATGTCAGTTGCCAAGTATGCGGTAAAGTTTGTTTGCCTAAGTCAATATGCTCCAGAGTTGGTTCCATATAATCGACAAAGGTGCGATAAGTTTTGCTATGGTCTCGTGAAAGACATCAAGAAGTATTTGTTGGCTGCAGATTACACAGATTTTGATGTGTTGGTCAACCGTGCCAAGGATATCGAGCAATCCTTAGGAGTGACGGGATAGGTTTCGGGCATGGGATCGAATAAGAGGGGCTGATTTTGTCTATTCCTAGAAGCATAATAGAAGGTCTCGGGATAAGAGGCATAAGCCAGATCAAAAGCATGGTGGCGGTGTTAGCCAGGGTAACCAGGTAGCTCAGGTTGTAGCTGAGTGTGAGTGTTGTGGTAGGCGCCACACATGTACGTGTTGGGGACGTGCTGGAGGTTGCTGGGTATGTGGATCTTCGGATCACGTAAAGTGTGATTGTCCTCGTGCGGTGAGGGATGCACCAGTATAGGTTCCTGCACCTGCTAGAGGGCGAGGCCATGGCAGGGGTAATTTCTAGAGGCGTAAGGATGGTCAGAGGGTTGCGGCTCATGCTGTTGTTGTACAGTCAAAGAATGGTGGGCCAGCACATATCTATGCTCATCATGAGGGTCGCAATGACACTGATATGATCGTAGGTACCTTCACTTTGCAATATTTGTCACTGTTTTCCTTGATTGATTCGGGGTCTACGCATTCTTATATCTTGAGTGAGCATGTATTGTTGAATGTTCCTGTTGCAATCTTAGGTGTTGGCATGTTAGTGACTAGTTCTTTTGGGGAGACGGTTACGACTAGAAGGTTTTATAGGCGTTGCCCTTCGGTAGTGCAAGGTTACGAGTTTGCTGCAGATCTGACAAAATTGCCCTTCCATGGTTTGACGTTATTTTGGGCATGGATTGGTCAAGTGAGCACAAGGCGGTTGTGGGTTGTGAATCTAAAAGGATTTTTTCGAGGTTAGCCGATGATTATGAAGTTGTGGTGGTTGGCGAGAATATGAAATTCTTGTCCAATATTGTATCGACTATTCAAGCTCAAAGGATGATGCATGATGATTACCAAGCTTATTTGGCTATCGTGATGAATTTGAAAGTTAAAGGTGTTCGGGTGTAGGACATTCGAATCATTTGCAATTTTCTGGGAGTTTTTCCTGGAGAGTTATCAGGCTTACCGCCATATAGGGATGTAGAATTCGGTATTAAGACGTACGCGGGTACGACTTTGGTGTCCATTGCTCCTTATCAGATGGCACTGAAGGAATTGAAAAAGTTGAAGACATAACTTCAGGAGTTGTTAGATCGTGGGTTCATTCGACCGAGTGTTTTTCCTTGGGGTACTTCGATTCTTTTTGTGAAAAAGAATGATGGTACGATGCGTTTGTGCATTGATTATCGACAGCTGAATAAGTTAACTATGAAGAATAAGTATCATTTACTGAGGATTGATGATTTGTTTGGTTAGTTCCGTAGAGTGTCGGTGTTTTCTAATATTGATTTGAGATTAGGGTATTATCAGTTGAAGGTTAAGGAGGTGGATGTACATAAGACTGTGTTTCGTAAAAGGTACGGGCATTATGAGTTCTTGCTGATGCCGTTTGGTTTGACGAATGCCCCGACTGCGTTCATGGATATGATGAATAGGGTGTTCCATGAATATCTTGATTAGTTTGTAGTGGTGTTTATAGATGATATTCTCGTGTACTCTCGTACTGAGGTAGAGCATGATCGGCATTTGCGGATTGTATTGCAAGTTTTGAAGGATAATCAGTTGTATGCCAAATTGAGTAAGTGTGAGTTTTGGCTGAAGGAAGTGATGTTCCTTGGTCATGTGGTTTCCACGGAGGGTATTCGTGTTGATCTACAGAAAATTGAGGTTATTCTTAATTGGAAGCAACCTAAGTCTGTGTCGAAGGTTTGTAGATTCCTTGGGTTAGCTGGTTATTATCGTCGCCTTGTATATGGGTTTTCTAGTATTGCGGCACCGTTGACGAAGTTTTTGCAAAAGAATGTTCCTTATGCGTGGACGGAGAAGCAACAACATAGTTTTGAGAAGTTGAAGGAAGTCTTGACACATGCTCATGTGTTGATCCAACCTGAGTCCAGAAAGGAGTTTGTGGTTTATAGTGATGCGTCTTACGTTGGCTTGGGTTGTATGCTGATGCAAGATGGTAAGGTTATGGCCTATGCATCAAGACAGCTGAAAGTTCATGAGCGAAATTATCCAACTCATGATTTGTTACTTGCGGCTGTGGTGTTTGCCTTGAAGATTTGGAGACACTATTTATGGAGAAAAATGTGTTGTTTTTACAGATCACAAGAGTTTGAAGTATTTGATATCTCAAAAGGATTTGAATCTTAGGCAACGTAGATGGTTGGAGTTTCTTAAGGATTATGACTTGATGATCGAGTATCATCCTAGAAAGGCTAATGTGGTTACGGATGCGTTGGGTCGTAAGGTTGCAGTTGAGCTTAGAGCTATGTTTGCGAGGTTGAGTGTGACACGGGAAGGTGGTTTGTTGGCTGAGTTGCAAGTTAAGCCGACGATGTCACAAATAATTAAAGCTAAGCAATTGTATAATGATTCTCTGGTTTCGCATGTTAACGACATGCCAGATGGTAATCTGACGGATTTTCATTTTGATGGTAATGGGGTTTTATGTTTCAAGGTCGAATAGTGGTACAGTTGAGGCATACTATTCTGACTGAAGTACATTCTAGTCCTTTTGTTATGCATCCAGGTAATACCAAAATGTATCGTGGGTTGAAAAAAGTGTACTATTGGGTTGGTTTGAAAACGGATGTGGCAAAATTTGTTTCTAAGTACATGGTGTGTCAGCGAATAAGGCTGAACATCAGTTTCCATCTGGGTTGTTGCAATCGTAAAATATTCCAAAATGGAAATGGAAGAGAATCACCATGGATTTTGTGTTAGGGTTGTCGTTGACACCGGTTAAAAAGGATTCCATTTGGGTGATTATTGATCAGTTTACGAAGTTGCACATTTTCTGCCAGTGCATACGACGTATACCTTGGATAAGTTGGCGGAATTGTATATCACTGAGATTGTATGTTTGCACGGGGTACCTAAGTCTATTGTTTTGGATAGAGATCCGAGGTTTCTAGAAATGTTTTGGGAATGTTTGCATCAGGATTTGGGTACAAGGTTAAGTTTTAGCATCGTGTATCATCCATATTCTGATGGTCAGTCTGAGCGTGTTATCCAGGTTTTGGAGGATATGTTGAGGTATTGCATTATTGAGTTCCAAGGAACATGGGAGAAGCATTTACCTTTGGTTGAGTTTGTGTATAACAATAGTTGTCAAGCGAGTATACAAACGGCATTGTATGAGGCTTTATATGGCCAGAGGTGTCGTACGCCTTTGTGTTGGGCTGAGGTTGGGGAAAAGCATCTTTCCTTACCAGATGTGTTGAAAGACACTGATGATAAAGTAAAGCTTGTGTGTGATCGCTTGAAAGCGGCTGCTGATCGGCAGAAATCTTATGTGGATTTGAAGCGTAGGGAGATTGAATATGCGGTGGGTGATCGTGTGTTCTTGAAAGTGTCACCGTGGAAAAGGTGATGTTGTTCGGACGTGAGGTTAAGCTTATTCTGAGGTTTATTTGACCATGTGAGGTTTTGGAGCGTGTTAGAGAAAATACATGATGTGTTTCATGCATCTATGTTGTGGAGGTATCGATCGGATCCGTCGCATGTTATGTCGGTGGAGCATATTGAGTTGAGGATGGATTTATCCTATGATGAGGAGCCGGTGGAAATCCTTGATTCCAACAGCAAAGTTCTTCTTGGCAAGACGATTGAGCTTGTTAAGGTTTTGTGGCGACATCGTGGTGTCGAGGAGACCACTTGGGAAAGCAAGGCGGACATGCTGGAGCAATTTTCGCATTTATTTCCTCCAGGTAAATTTCGAGGATGAAATTTCTTACGTGGGGGAGAGTTGTAACGCCTTGGTTTTGGGTCTAGATGTTTTTAGGTTCGTTTTAAGGGTCCGGTGGACCGGTATTAGAGATTCAAGTCAGTTTCAGGATTAAATCGGATTATATATTTTTGAAGGTGATAAAAATGTGGAAAAAGTTCTAAAATCATTATTTAATATGTTAATGATTTTGGTGGAATCAATTTTAGAAAATGAGTTTTGGAAATCAGACATTTTGGACTAGTGACCAAAATGCAAACATTGAAAACTATTTTTAGTGACTATTTTGTAAAAGGGTCAAAACTTTGGATCTTTATGGAGCTAATTGCCCAAAAGTCTAATCTCAGACATTATCCCTTAATTGGCTATTTTTAAAAGTATTTTGGAAAATATAATAGGTTGGGGAGAATTAATTTGATAATTAATTCTTTAAAACAAAAGTTACGTAACTAACTCTCTCAAAATCTTTTATCTCAAAATCTCTCTAGCCAAACACCATTCTCTTCTTCTAAATCTTCAGGTAAATCTTTATTTTCTTAAATCTTTTGATTTCAAATGGATTCTCAATGATTTCCAAACAAAACCTTATTGTTTTAACTTTGTTTTCTCATGTAAATTCAACCAATTGAGGGAGAAAGCATCCATTAGAGGTAATGTTCGTTCTTCTCCTCTAATGAAAGGTTCTTTACTGAAATTCCCAAGTTATTATCCTTTACAATTGTTTTTTAATGTGTTTTGATAGTTTAATTAAGGAAAATTAGTTTAATTGTGTTTTGATTGATGAAATTAATAGATTTTCGAATTGGATCTGTTTTGCTGGGTTCTTGATCAAATTAGATCATGATTTTGATGTTTAATAGTGTTAATTGCTTGGTTTTAACATTGTAATCCCGAAACTAGTTGAATCTCTAATGCTAAATGTTGTTAGTTAAGGGTTTTTGTGATGTTAATGGAGTTTAATCATTGCTGGAAGTAAAGGATGTTGTTAAGTTATTTTTAGATGTTAATTGTTGAGGTTTGATGCATGGAATCATTATATTGTGGCTAGGTTAAGATTGGAGGGTGTTTGAGGTTGATTTCGATAAGTTTCAGATGGTTTTTGAGTGGGCAACTTGTGAGTTGTGGGCAATTGCTTTGAGGAAGTGGTTTGGATGCATTTTGATGCATGTTTCCTCTAGTTTTGTGCGGCCAAAACATGGGATAATCAAGGAGAAGTAGCTTGAGGTGTATCGTCGCTCTCCGGGAGCTCGATTTGCATTGGCGAGCAAGGTTAGGTGTAATCGGTGAGTGGAAATGGTTTTAAAAGTCTTTCAAAGTTTTGAAAGTGGTTATGGGAGCTTATGTTAAATTTGAAACACTTATCTAAGCTCGAAAGTAAGTTTCCCTCTTTTGCTCTTTAATATCGATTCAGATATGAGCATGTGTAATTCATGTTTTGGTCATAAACATGGTTTGTTTTACTTACTGTAAATGCATGATTTTGAGTACATATGCAGTGGTTCAAAAGTATATGAAATGCGTACATATGCAGTGGTTCAAAAGTATATGAAATGCTAGTAAGCATTGATTTTTATTCCGGTCAGGAATGTGGAATTGATTTGGCAATGTGGTTTGCATATGTGGTGATTTGTATAATGCATTGTATAACGGTGCGTAAATGGTTTTGTAAATGATATATTGGCTATGTGACATGATGAGAAGACATTCGGATATAGTTGGCATGCCATAGGATAAAGTGCACTATAATATATATTAAAAATTGATCGTGGCCATGGGTCCTTGAGGTATGGCTGTTTAACTAGGCCATTTGGACTATTGGGACCTCACTTGGGGTATGCGGTTTAACTAGGCAACCCAAGTCGATGGTGATCTTGCAGTTTAACTAGGCAAGGTCAGTAGAGTAATTGCGGTTTAACTAAGCGAGGTTGTCAAATCTTGTGGTTTAACTAGGCAAGGTTTGGGATATCATGCAGTTTAACTAGGCATGGTATGAGTTGTGGTAGAGGTGAGTCCATCATGAGAAATCCATGTATCTGATATGTAAGGTTAACAGTCAGTTAACCAATGATTAGCGGTTGGCTAATCAAAGATAGTGTCGACTATCCGGGGTCACTATAATTGCCAATATATGAAAGTTCATGTGTTGAACCTACTTTTTAATGCTTTGGGATTTAAGCATGGTAATATGATTTAGTGCTTTGGGATTTAAGCATGAGATGATTTAATGCTTTGGGATTTAAGCATGTGATTTGTAAATGTTTTTGCATATGGTCGATATGCATGTTTGTTTTGGAATCAATAAAAATTCTTTGGTCGTAAGCATGGTTTGAAAACAAGTGTTTAGTTTTCATAGGATTTTAAATGCATCATTGTTTTATGAGCATCCTCACTAAGCATGTGTGCTTACGCTCTCTTTTTCCTACTGATGCAGAGCATTGAGGCTTGGGGGCAGAAAAGGCAAGGTTTAAAGTGATCCAAAATCAAAGACTACTTTTGAGAATGAACTCGGTTTAAGTTTTTGGGATTTGTAAATTATGTTCTTACATAGTTTTTGAGCATGATTAATGTTGTGTTTTGAAGTTGGATTGATGTTGATAAGCATGTTGTTGATCATTGCTTATGGTTGATGCTAGGTGGTTACTTTGAATGCCATGTTTTGATGATTCTAGCATGTTGATTTTGATGTTGTAGATATGTGAGTAAGTTGCACATGCTGAAAAATGTTCAAATGTGAGTTTTGGTACTTTGGTAATGTGGTTTTAGGAAGCATGCCTATAGTTTACTTTTAAAGCATGTTTTCTATGAGTTAAGGATGGTTTTATGATTTTATGTTATGATCTATCCTTGGTAATTTTGTATGAATGTTAGAAGCATGTTTAAGTGGTTTGGAGTCCAATAATGCAAGTTAAACCAGCAAAAATGGACGTTTTAGGTCCAGCCGTATCGGAACGCGTCCCCTCGTACTGGATAGGTTAAGCCATTTTAGGCATGGTGTTTCGGCACGCGGGGTAATTGTTTTAGTACGGGTAAGCCATTTTAGGCATAGCATTTCGATACGCGGGGTGGTGTTTCGGTACGGGTAAAAGCAAAATGGCAAGGTGTACCGATACCCGTAGCCATACCTGTACAATTTTGAGCTACTGGAATATGGGTTTTATAAAGTGGCCAAGGCGTATTGATACACTTTCTCATGTACCGATACGGGCAGCTGTTATTTCAATTATTTAGATGTTTAGAAGGTTTTCTGATTTATTCATTTTGGTCCATGTTTGTTGTGAATGCAATTGCTTGAGTTTGGATGGTCGGATGTAGCTGATAATTGACATGCAAGCATGTAATCTGACTAATTGAGGATTGGTAACCCTAATTTTGGTAACGGTCCTTTAACTTACCAGTTTTATGTTTTATTCCCTAAAATGTATTGTATGCAATTGGTTGCCTTTATGAGGTTTGTTTCCTTTGTATCTTTACCATCTGCAACCATGATCACTTAGGATTAATAATATGCATCTAGACAAGATAAAAGGAAAAATGGACCAGTTTACATAATCTTTCTCCGGTTTTCTTCGGCAAATCTAATGTAGCTCGCTCGGTTCGGTCGGGCGTCTAGGTCGGGTCGAGGGGGTTACAAAAGTGCATATTGATGAAGAATGACCTTGCACTATAGCTTCAGTGTGAGATAAATGATCACGCATCATCTCTTCAAGAAGAACAAATAGGTCTAAGATACTAGATGAAGCATAATAACTCATCAAAGACTGAGCTTGCAATGGTGCTCCATATTGTGGTTATTGAGATTGTAAAGCAATGTGTTGTGGTTGCGTCCAATTTTGTTGTGGCTATACTGGCATTTTCGGCGTGAATTGTTACTGCGAGTAACCAAAGTTTCCTTATCGTACACTAGAATTTCCTTGAAATGAATTATTCCTAGAGCGAAATACTCCTTGTTGTTTTGCAGGATTAGAGTTACTTCAAGACTGTCTATTAGCTGTGTTGTAGGATGTACCCATGTTGGTGCCTCGTATGTTGCTGATATAACTAGCATTTTCTGCTTGTTGTGGGCAATCCTCAAAGTTGTGGTTCCCCCCACAAATCTCACAGGACAACACATGGGTAGTTGTTTGTTGAGCTAGATGGATAGGAGCAACTTCACTTGCCCCTCCATATTCTTGATTTTGTTCTCCAAAGTAGAAATCTGAGCCTTTAGAGAAGATAGATCATCAAGCTCAAACACTCCCAGTGCAGCTTTGCATGATGCAGCTTTAGAGATAGGATATTGTGAATCGTTCTGAGCAAATTGCTCTAATACACCAATAGTAGCATTGTAGGTGCAATCAATGAACCATTAGACGACCCATCTACAAGACATCTTGTGGCTGCATTCAACCCATTATAAAATATCTCAAACTGAGTTTCCTGTTGAATGCCATGGTTTGGACATCTTCGCAACAAAGATTTATATCTCTCCCATGTAGTGTGAAGAGACTCATCATCTAACTGGTAGTAGGCTATAATGTCATTCCTCAAGCGTGATTCATTGTTCGTGGATTAAAGCGCAAGCAAGATCATTCTACGATGTAATAGAGTCAACATGTAATCCTTTGAACTATGTATGAGATCTACCCTGCAATGAATAGGGAAATAGTTGCATTTGTAAGGCATCGTCAGGAACACCTTATTGGCTAAATGAAGCACAAATTAAAAGAAAAGGTTGAAGATGCTCTCAAGCATATTCATGTGGTAACCCTACATATTTCCTATTAGAGTTGAGCATTTGGAACATAAACGGCTTCAACTCAAAGTTTGCAGCTTGAATAGGATGTCTAATAATTCCCGATTGCAAATCATCCAACTGGGGAACAACAACCTCGTGGATTGTTCTATTCTGGGCTGGTGGGTGCAGTAGTGGGTTTTCTTGCGTATGAGGAATTCCCTCATTGTTGACTAGTTGTCTGGCCATTCCACTATTTTCACAAATCCTTCTTCAAAAAGTTCATTCAACTTCTGGATCTGATATGAAGAGTGGTGTAGTGGCACTTCTGGTCATACAACTCTTAAAAAAGGTAAAGAAAAGAAAAGGAAAAACAAAAATAAAGCTATTAGAAACGACTGCAAACTTAAATAAAGAAAACAGAATTGCAAGCAGAAACATAAGGACGTAATAACGCCATCCCTGGCAACGGCGCCAAAACTTGATCGTTGTGAAAATGTCACACTATTTAGTGCAAGCTACACTATCAATGCAAGAATAGAAACAAGAAAATCTTGTTTGAATATCGATCCCACAGGGGATGTGGTAACCGGTATAGGGTAGATCAGTTTGGTAAAGATTCAATCGGGTAATAGGTAAACCGAGTAGGTTTAATTTGGGTATCGGTTTAGTTGGTTTGGGCCAGGGTTTAGGATAGTAGGCCGATTTGTAATTTGGGTAAGGGTTTGGCAGATGTATTGGGCTTTGTACATGGATAATTGTATAATGGTCATTTGGGTATTTTATTTAATTTGGACTATTTTGGATTTTTGGTTTAATTATAATTATTTATTTTTGAATTTGGAGTTTTGGTAGGTAGGAGAAAATAGTTATTACAGCTGTCCTTCTTTGTTCATTGTTGTAAAATAGTAATAGAGCAAAGACTAAAAGAATCATTTTTGTTCGGTCAAGCTGGAGCACCCTCACTGGCACATCCCTTCCTTCAACTCTAACTGATACATCTTTCAACTTTTGGAGAAATAGAACTCGTTTGTTGACCAGCTACACCACCGACGGAGAGTCGAGATTTGGTCGATTCATCTACTTCATCCTTTTTTTAGAAAGATAAAACTAGCAAGAGTAAAAAAAAAAACTCGCTTCAGACTAAGTATTCACTTATTTTATTTAAACTGTAAAATTAAAAAGGATTGGATAAAGAGATGTTAAAATATGGGCGATCTGCTACTCCACTAACAATGCGGCAAGATCGGGTGATTGGATTGGATCAAGCTACGACTCTGATAAAGAGACATGATCCGGTGATTAGATTGTGATCAAGCTACAACTCTGACGAAGAGGCATGATCTGAGTTATTGGTGGCGATCAAGCTGCAACTCTGATGAAGAGGCATGATCTAAGGAGTTAGTGGTGATCAAGCTACGACTTTGACGAAGAGGCATGATCTGAAGAGTTAGGGGCGATCAAGCTACGTATCTGACGAAGAGGCATGATCTGAAGAGTTAGTGGTGACCACGCTACGACTCTGACGAAGAGGCATGATCTGAAGAGTTATTGGTGATCACGCTACGACTTTGACGAAGAGGCATGATCTGAGTTATTGGTGGCGATCAAGCTACAACTTTGATGAAGAGGCATGATCTAAGGAGTTAGTGGTGATCAAGCTACGACTCTGACGAAGAGGCATGATCTGAAGAGTTAGGGGCGATCAAGCTACGTATCTGACGAAGAGGCATGATCTGAAGAGTTAGTGGTGATCACGCTACGACTCTGACGAAGAGGTATGATCGGAAGAGTTATTGGTGATCACGCTACAACTTTGACGAAGAGGCATGATCTGAGTTATTGGTGGCGATCAAGCTATGACTCTGACGAAGAGGCATGATCTGAGGAGTTAGTGGTGATCAAGCTACGACTCTGACGAAGAGGCATGATCTAAGGAGTTAGTGGCGATCAAGCTACGACTCTAACGAACAGACATAATCTGGGGAGTTAGTTACGGTCAAGCTACGACTCTAACGAAGAGGCGGGACCAAAAGGGAGATTTGATCAAGCTACAACTCTGACCAAGATGCATGATCTGAAGAGTTTTGATCTACTATAGCACTGACAATGAGTCAAGATATGAAGATAAATGTTTGATCAAGCTACAACTCTGACGAAGAGGCATGATTTGAAAGATTGGTTAATTCGTTACACCATCGACGATGAGTCAAGATCTGAAGAATAGAGGTTGATTTGCTACACCACTGACGGAGAGTCGATATCTGAGGAAAATACTATAGATCCACTGAAACATCCCTAATTAGGTAGAGACAGAATATTTAATTTAGGAGCATTACAACCGAGCAGAAACCAAGATAACACAACAACAAAGGGAAATCTAGTTCGACTATGAACTATACTATGTTCAAATACTTACATTAGCTAGTCAACATGATGTATTATTTCAAACCATATGTTAATTCATTTACTTTAAACATAATCATACATTTATGAATAACAACAATTACCATGGTAACAACAACAACCGTAAAAGAAAATACAAACATGAATGGTTACATTAATGTGTTCGATTGTGATTAGGAGGGTAATTTAACATCAAGCATCATGTAAGTCCTTTTTAACATGGATAATACTAATCAATATTCAAGGCAATAGAAGAAATTTGATCATCTATACATGCCATTTTCCTTATTTCGACTAGACTCTTCAATAAGAACTTTTATTCTAGTTTATACTTAAGGTTCTTACTCACCATGTAGTTATGCTATCTACCAAGTTAATACACAAGAAACTACTACTAAACAACATCTTTTCAATCCTATATATATGTATATATGTACATGGCATCATTCGAAGCATTAAGTAACCCAAACAAGTACCTATATATATATATATATATATATAGTTCCATATATAACATTACTCACATAGACTAAATATCAACCACTTAGCAAATACTTATAAAGGCCTTTTACAAAACTTTTTCAGGATGGCATACTAAATTCAATAATTACATACCAAAATGGACTTATATGCAACCAATATGTGATACAAAACATGTTGCCACCATCCTAGGAGTTTTAACAAAAGATGTGCCAAAACATAGAACCAACATACATCAGTTTGCTTATGATCTAGTCAAGCTCCCGATCTAACAAGCAATCAAAGCTTATCCTGGAATATAAGAAAGGAATGTATAAGCTTTCACTTAGCGAGGTAGTTTAAAGCAATATAGATATCAATCATACAATTATTCCTTTCATTCATTCCATATTCAAGTACAATAATGTTTTGATCAATTCGATAGGAGGTATATTATCAGCATTCAAGACAAGTAATACAATTAGATGTAGTGATCAAATCATCCTACTCAATCTTTTACTTATAAACACAATTATTAACCATTCCATTTACACAAGATCTCATACTATAGATTTGAAAGCATATACAAATACAAGCTTCTTAATCCCTTTTTAACTTGTTCTATATCCAAGAATAGTTACATATAAATGTGTGTATATCTCGTTATGTAAGTCAATTTTATACTTCTTTAAGTTCTTTGTCTCATACGAGAATTCATTTTAACATAGCCTTGCAATTCAAGTTACAGCCTAGGTACACGAATCCCTAACCAACTGTCGCCAAATAAATAATAAATGGTACTCACAGTACCGGTCAATGTAACACCCCTTTCCTGTATCTGTACACCGGGTACGAGTCAGAAATGTTACAACTTCTTTAATCCAAAATCAGGGTAATTTAAATTTTTTAGAAACTTCCTGATGGTCACCCATCCTAAAATTTCTCTAGCTCAAGCACGCTTAACTTTATTTAAAAATTGACTTGAATTATTTACTCGAGTTTCCAATCCTAAATCAATTATCTTAGCGTGCAACTCATCACTTAAGGTTATTCTTAACCTTGAATCTTTCTAGAAACGCCAATTATCTTGAAACCATAACTAACTTTAAAGGCCAATTACATTCAAATAGGTTTAGCAAGTATACATGCCACTATAAAAAAATCAAACCTTAATTAGGATGTCATTACTGTGATTACCTATTGAGCTTTCTCATATTGATGCAATGCTCTTCTCACTCTTAACTTGATTTACCTACGTGTGCACAATCAAACACACGCTAAGTACGAACTTAGTGAGGCATAAGATAAGAACATATATAAAATGCTTTGTAATGTATGATACTTTCAAAAACAACATGATAATCATTAAATCATATAATCTGTAATGCATGAATATCTGTATATAAGATCATATAGTTGTACTGTGTAATCATAGAGCCCAAGGTAAATATCAAGTGACTAATATACGAGTCATGTACATTTTAGTACTATCCTTTCTATCGACACAATGAAGTATCGGGAACATATCAACACAATAAAGTGTTGTCATATCAACACAATGAAGTGTTGCAAACTTTCGACGTCGTATACTGTCGACACAATGAAGTGTCAGATATAGTGTGACTCTTATGGTATACCACTATATTGTCCAACTCAATATTATACTACCAAGGGCAACTTTAAAAATCAATTCCTGCAAAATGGCAAGCAACCCATATCCAATTTATATCATGTAAAACATATCATATTAGAGTAGCTCATACTCCAATATGTTCTATACAATTCACATTGTGCATGCCATTTAAAAACTATATAAGTAGCTTGTCATATATATCATGCTATAAACCATTTGTAAGCATAAAGAAATTACATGATCTTTAAATCAGTAAAATGATGTATCATGCAAAACATATTATGCTATATAAAAATATTTACCTTTTAGGTTGACTTATCACAAGTCTCCCTATAAAAATGTATGTTAACAAACATACATTTAAATATATGTATGCACTCACCTGGGCCATTTGTTAGCATGCCTCACTAAATTCTACTCGACCCTTTCCTTTATAGAACCTCAACCTTCTTTGATTCGGCCTTGACTTCATTAATCACATGAATAAGATAAAATATTTGTTAGATTCAAATCTAACAATACCTTAAACACGCTATCTAATATAATCATTCGAATATAAAACTTCCAAATATTTTTCCTTTCTTCCTTGTATTGTTTACAAACTCATTATGGTCCCTAGTGACCAATTTGAACTTCCAATAATTCTTCCGAGCTTGCTAACTCATATTTAAATATAAAATGTTTCAAATTCCATTTCCTGACAGCTTGCGCTACCTTCAAAGATTTGCCTATACCGGGCAGAATACATACTGGATCTTAATTTCCTTTATACTGGAAAAACTAGATTGGATAACGGTTCTAACGGTATAAGACAAAAAACTTAATAAAATCTACAAAAATTATGAAAATTCTTCAAACTCCCGTCACAGAAACTGTCTTGACAGAAACTGCTTTGTAAATTTTCTTACCTTCATTCGATTAAAAATTCATACCTTTTAACACAAAACTCGAAATCAATTTCTGTTTACTGGAAACGAAACTAGACGAACACATCTTTAAAATGGTATAAAATTCATCATCTAACCATTTTTGTAGAATTTATGGTGAATTTTCAAAGTCACTGCCAAAATTCAATCTTCTTCATAGCTTTCCATAATAAACTTCTAACTTCTGCTAACTTCTTCTTATTTTTCTACTTGTCAATTTAGTCTCATCACTTGCTTCAAACCATCATCTTCTTCATCAAATAATTATTCAAAATAATTCCCTCTAATTTTTCTTTCTTTGGCCAAAATAGTCACTAAAATGCAAAGGTAAGGACTCAAACTTCTTAACTTTGCAATTTAGTCCTCAAATCAACACTACTACCTTAATTCAATTATTTTAACTAAAAATCAGATTTAATCCCCATCCAAGAATTCATTTCCTATTTGGTCACTTGATTTTGACAATTTGTCAAAATGGTCCCTAATTCAATTCAACATCGGTTTAGCATTCTAACATCAATTTCACATCTCCAACATCATTAATTACATAAATAAACTCCAAATTCATAAAATTCAGATTTGGTCCCTTAACTTTGAAGCTTGCCAAATTGGTCCCTATAAGTTTTAACTTAGGGTTTTGCTTCCAAACAACAAATCAAGCTTAGTAGATCATAAATCTAACATCACAAACCCTAAGTTAGACTTAAATCCATAAACCCTAATCTTCTCCATAAAAACCAAAATATGTATGGTTTAAATCCTAACTCAATAACATGATTTTAACATCATATAAGCTTGATTCCAACTTAAATTGAACCATGGAATCATAAAATCTCAAAAGCCCCAATTTTGTTCATAAACCCTAATTTCCTTATCATGTAAAATTCTCATCAATCAAGCATGTATTCCATGAATTAAGTACATCAAAAGATAGAGCTTGAAGAGTAGAACAACTTTGCAGTTTGAAAGATTACCTGAAAATCGAGTTTCAGGGCTTGAATCGAGCTTGGAAAATTTTCTCCCTTTTCCTTCATATTTTCAAAAATGGAAGAAGAAGAAAGCTTCATCTTTTTTTGGCCTTTTAATTTTCCTTTCCTCCAATTATGCCACTTGTATTATATAAATAAATTTTAAATTCATTCAAATAGGGAAATTATAAAAATGCCCATTTATCCGACGGTTGAGATTGATTTTATCATCAATCAAGGTCCAAGATTTAATCTTTAAATTTATTCTTCCAAAAATAGCCCTTGTAACTTCAAACATTTCAAAATTGCCATCCCTGCGAAATGACCAATTTGCCCTCCAACTAGTCTTTATTTACTAGTTTGTTTCAAAATTGCCATTTCATTAAAATCTAACTAAATTAGCTTCTCTTCAACCAGCCACCATTCCATAAATATCATTTTATGATTTTCCATGGCTTATGAAATAGTCTCTGAAATTTCAATTCAATCTGATTTCTCGATATTCACTAAATACTTCTATTACGATTTTACCTTTACCGAGCTATCGGATCTATTCCAAAAATTCTATATTTCCATAATATTCCTCGCATTTAGCATGAAAAATCAACTTAAATCCAAGGGTTCATATTCTTCCAACTTAAATAAAATATCTTAGACATATAAAATGACATAATCAACCTTGGCTTATCATCCTTCAAAATATCTTTGATATTTGATTCGATCCTATTATCCTAATATTTTTCCAAACTTTATCGCTTTATAGCCAATAATACAAACTCCGTACGAAAAATCTGAGTAACATGAACATTTCATTCTTGGGGGTAAATTATTCATTTACGGGGTTAAAATACACAACTTTTGAAAATTACACTTTGGTCCCTAAACTTTTCCAGAGTTTACACTTTAACCCCTAAACTTTCAAAATTTACATTTTGGTCACTAACCAAAAATTTGGGATATTACAGTCAATCTCTCCTACTGTCGCCAAATGACCACAATACTTCCCTCCTACTGTCCCCAAATAAGGACCGTAATCTAGGACCGTAGTCCACCCCAAACATGAGCTCTATGGACTCTATGGCATGCCAACTATACCTATGACTGACTCGAACCAAGGCTTTCATTTTCTCAAGTCTTATTCATATAGGAGTAAGCATAATTCTCCAAGCAAAATATCATTTTAATCATCTTGTTACCCTTTCTCATATTAAACTTGTATTCACCACATGTGAATTCTATTGGTTCATTTCTCATGTTTCGAAGGGTAACATAACCAAGTAGCCATTACACAATTCATGTCAATTTACTTTTAAAGCATGTTATCCAATTCAAATAAGAACTAGTATCTACTTAGATGGTACATCTTCAAACGTAGCATATAATGACTTACCTCCAAGCCAAGCTTATGGTTTGTAAGCAACATATTCATGTTTGTAGTAAATAGTAAAAAGCTAATAGCAAGAAATGCTCGGGAAGATTTTAGGCCTATCCTGAGACTTTAAACTACACTTACAAGTAATCCAGCTATGTTTGATCTCGAATCACTATTCCAGTTTGCTTTTCTACAACTTTAACAACCTTAGATTTTGCCTCCTCAAACACTTCTTGATCTAGTCACAATAACACACATGTATCAAAATTCATTTTATTCATACAATGTCACACAAACTTGTAACCATAAGTTTTATAATACATGACACTTTTTTCCTTATTTTTAACACCTCATTTTTTTCCAATCAAAGTCATACTTATATATAAATTAATGCTTAATTTGCCAACAATTCAATCGCATTGGTGCATTTACACATCCATCCAAAACTGCCCAATTTATTTGTATACACATTTGTACATACATGAGCATTTAATCGACTTCTATCACAATCCCATACGTTCCAATCACCTAAACATACATTTACGCTTATGTAGACATTAAAGCAAGCCATTTTACACTTATATACACAAAACAGTCCCCAATTATAAAATATATCCCACCATACTTGTAAGAACTGTCGCTTTTATTACACACATGTGCAAGGTAGTCCCTAATTCAAGAATTTCATTTATTTCTATAACAAAATAGTCATCCAACGTTTGTAACATTACAAAACAGACTCTAATTCACGTGTTTATATAATTATGCCTAAAATAATCATTAAGGTTTATGTAATCACGTTTTAATGCCCTGTTTTCATGTATTTTCATTTATTGACTTGAAACAGTCCATATATATATTAGCAATGTAATCTCATTTCACTCATGTATACAAACAATTACATGTATAAACTAAATCAGCCTTTCCAAAATTATGCACTAACCAACAGCCCTATTTCATATTCACCTAATATAATTGAAATAGTCCGGTTCATTGGAAGTAAATCATACAATGATCTAATCTAATTTCATATGCATTCACATACTCCAAAACATTTAACCATTCTAATATATGTAACTATCTACAATCAACAACATGAATTCCATTCGAATATAAGAATGAATGAAGCAATACCTTCCTAGCTATTTCGATCCTTCACCCAAGCAAGTGAACATAATTGTAAGACAATTTAGCATTTAGTCGAACCCTCACAACATTCTCTTTCTCTCTAACTTAACCGGCTATGGAGGAATGGTGTAAGGAAAAAGATGATAATTTCCTTTCTCTTTCCTTCCTTGCCGAGTCATCCAACCAATTCCACCTAACTTTGCTCTAGCATGCACAAGTGGACAAATCCCCCATATAACCAAATGTTTACATGCAATCCTTAAAGTTTTCTTGCAGACTCACTTGAGTCCTTACAAAATAAGCCTTCCATTTCATTATGATTCAAATTTAAACATGTTTATTGATTAATCCTTAATTATCTTAATTAAGTTAGATCATCTACAAATTAGAATAGGATAATTCTAGGTCCTATTTTAGGGTATTATATCCACTACACCACTAATGATGAGGCAAGACCTGAAAAATAAAAGTAAATAATAGTTAGTAATTGTTCAATTAGAGTTTGAATTTAGTTTTGGCTTCTTTTGGTTTGGGGTTTTGTCATCTTGTGGTGGATGTTGTTATACTCCCTCTTTGTGGTTTCAACTTCTTTGTTGGTTTGGCTTCCCTTAGTGGCTGAGGGCTTGCTAATTTGTTGTTGTCCTCCATGGTTGAGGCTTCTTATCCTGAACTCGTTTGTTATGTATGAATAAAGTAGATGTACTTAGCATGAATGCATCTAACTTGTATGCATTTAATGCGAATACATGAAGAGATGAATGGCATCATGTTGATATGAATGGCATACAATGCAATTGGCCATGATGTTGACTTTAAAGGGGATACCCCATGACTTTCTGGCCATATCGGTATCTCGGTCTAATTTTTACTCCAGTTCTATCTTGTAGACTAGATGGGTTTTTGCCCCCAACCTCTTGTGGGTTTGACCATCTTCTTCTAAAATGTTGCATTTCTAGGTGAAAGTCAACTAGTGAAAGCTCTCTTGAGCTGAAGCATCGATCTGAGGGCCTATTTGTTGTTGGTCCCTATACTTTTGAACTTCTTTGTAAGTAATGCAGAGAAAACTTTTTATTTCGAATTTTAGACTACATGTTCTAATTTCAATGTGAGAAGCTTATTAAAAAATTGGATTTTTCTTTTCATGTTGTGAATATATCAAGCGATATTGAATGCCCCTAATATCAAGTGCATGAGCAACACTAAAATGACTTACCGAGGATTGCCCCAAACAAATCTTGTGTCAAGGAGACCTCGAAAGTTGAATTGAGGTTTGTTGATGTGAAGTGCATTTTAAGTTATTTCGATGCTTGACCACCTTGCCTTTGGCAGGTTCATTCATTTTTGTCTTATTTTTGTTTGGGGAATTCAATTAATCATATTCTTTTAGCTCGAAATAAATGATGGAGCAAACAACAAATTCCCGAGCTACTCGGTATTGTCATGATTTTGAAAATATTACCATCACTTATGTAGCGAAGGGTTTCGATTAGAATGGGCTTCGGTAGAGTGCCCCAAAATTCCACACTCTTATCCAAAAGATGCATATTATCAGGTTTCGAACATTGGAGTGCTTTTTTAATTAATTTTGGAAAAATGCCTATTACCAGGCTTTGAAGTTCTTTTTCAAAGATGCCTATTTCCAGACTTTTAACATTAAAATGTTTTTTTTAAAACGCCTATTAATAGGCTTTGAACATTGAATTGCAATGATTTGTCATTACTTGTAGTCCTTAATGTGAAATTTGAGACACACATTTGTAATCTCCGTAGCTTAGGATTTCAATTAGACACAGGCTACTCGAACTCAGCCCTCGAGTCAAAGTCAATGTCCCTAGTGCAATTGATATACGAGGACTCAATAGATAGATATATTCACAGAATGAAGATGATTGAAAATAGATTTCATTTTTTTATTGAAACTTTGAATATGTGGCCTTAGTCCATTACAAAAAATTGACACCATATTCGGGCCTTTTTTGTTTTTGAATGTACACTCACCGGGGGGTGCTCAGGTGCCCCCCAATGTGGGACTCTTATACTATCTGAATTGCTCAGCCCTCTGTGCCAACAAGTCATAGCATCAGATTGTCAATGGTTGGTGCCGAATGTTCTCTAATAGGTCTCTCTTCATCAACAATTGGGACAACAGGTGGTGGTGGCATCTCATTGTTAAGTGGATTTCCTTCATTGTTCACCACATCATTCCCTCTATTACCTTGATTATTCATCTCTCAAAATCTTCTTTTTAACCTCCGCAAGGTTCTCTCAATTTTAGGATCGCATGGCCACTCGTCTACCACATGGTGGCTTCTGGTCATACACCGATAAAAACAAAAAAGAAAAAAAGAAAAAAAAGACTAGTAAAAAATTTTAAAAAATCAATTTCGTTGCAATCCCTGGCAATGACGCCAAAAACCTGTACTCTCTAAGTGAACGCTGGCAAAACGGGCAGAAGATATGTACTGGAAAAGTATAAAATATTGCCAAGATGAGTCTTTTGTTGCAAGTATACACGGTCTGCAATTAATACATTAGTTAAGCTGGGTATCGATCTCATAGAGATTGACTTGGAATTCAATTGTCTTTGATTGTTACTTGCCTTGAGAAAAAGTTGTTTTGTTTTGAAGTTGGTTTTGGAAATAATTTAATAGAAAATAAATAAAAGCAAAGTAAAGACATTGGCAAGGAAGGTGCTTTATTGAATGATGAGCGTTGCAGGGAATGCCTATTTTCCATGCTATTTATGTCGTGCCAGCCTTTAATAACAACATGTCTTGGCATTATTTGCCGACATATTCAAAATTAGTAAAACCTCTCTCGATGTTCATTGCCCTAAATTGATCATGTAAAAACCCCTATATCTCTATAGTGCTTGCTTTTAAATAAACCAATTTGATTAATATCCAATCTATACTCTTAAGGGGTAGATTTCACTCCCGAAGTAAGTTTATCTACTTGAACGACTTCTCTTGAAGCTTCTCTTCTTAGTATTCAACAACTTAATCGTTGCCACCCCAAGTCTGTTAAGATATTGAGGAGCAATAGGCCAACAGTGCTAGCTCTCGTTGGGCATAGTATTTAGAAAACATTAAAGTATGCCGAATAGATAAACATTGCCAAGGCAAATTTATTATCAAAAACTAAAACATAAAACAGCGTTCAACGCAAAACATCCCCCACCAACTATTAGATTAGTTCATGGTGAGGGATTTAACCAAAAATTCACAAACGTTTTCCAAATACATCATCATTAAAACGAAATTAAAATTACTTAAAACAAGAGAATGGACGAGAGGGGTCTCTCGATGCAGCCCTCAAGATCCAGGCTCTTGACCAAGTGGTCGAACCGCCCTCCTTGGTGCAGCTAGTTTTCAATCATCGCACTCTAACTCCTTATTCGATCACCCAGAAAAACACTCCCCCCAAAAAAGCTTCCCCCAATGCTTGCTTGGTTGGTGTTTAAATAGGCGTGCAAGGAAGGGATAGGATAAGCTCTTCAATTTTCGAATTTCAAATGCTCAAGGGATAAGGGATAATCATCTTATCCAAGTTTGAATGAGAGCTGATCAGGCTAGGGCTGACGTCATACTGCCGACGTTGCCTTGGCATCCAAGCTTGGCCAGAATCTGCCAACCAATCTTAGCACTATCTTATCCGCTATTTTCTCGGAGATTGATCCAATTGCTATCTTTTCGGAGCCTGATCTTATCCTATTTTTTCGAGGTCCAACAGCTTCTTGGCATGGCATCAAGTTCACTTCTCTATCAACCGGTGCTTGGCATTGTCTGGTCCAACTGTGCCAACAACACTCGACATTCTCTTTGGCATTCCTTACAGCGTTGTGTTTTCTCTACCAAATACTATGCCAAACCTGCAAAATTGCCAACAAAACAACCCTTCACACTAGCATAGACAAACTCCAAACTCCTTATGTAAATGCATGATTTTAACATCTTAATGCAACTAAATGTACCTAAAAACAAGCAAAAGCATTGTAAGATTGGCATTAAAAATAGTACTTTTAGAGAGGTAACAAATGGCTACACTAAATGAACCGTAATAATACGGGTCATCCCCCGTTGCGAGTCACCGTAAGGCCAATTCGAATATAAGTCAAATAAACTATATAAATATAAATGAACATTATAATATATACAATAATATGTATATATATACTCGTAACATATAAATAGGATCGATATAATATTTAATTTATAATAAATAGATATATAATATAATATATATAACATATGAATAATATGAAATAGAATATATGTAAATATATAATAATATATATGTGCACGATACTTAGCAAAATTATGGGCCAAAATGCGAAAGGGATGAAATATGAGGATTGAAATTAGAAAAAACAAAATTTAAACAAACTGCAATTTAAAGGAAAAACAAGGAGAGTGACTGATAGGGTAAAAAAACCCCAAAACTAAAGCATAATTAAACCAACGATTAAAACTCACGAATAAAAGATGTTTAGTTGCCTGGAAACACGCAAGAAACTAAAAACGCATACAACTTTCATTTCTTGTTTCATAGAAGCAAATGGAGAGGTCAACTCTCTCTCGACTGAAACAAGAACAACCCTAGGTCGTTCATCGGTGACCGCCTCACTCCGGTTTCATGGACAAAAGGTGGTGGAAACCAAGAGACCCTCAACCCTCACGATGGTAAACCTTGGATCTCTCATTTTGTTTTTAAAATGGTTTGTTTAGAGTTTGGGTGAAAAAAAATCGAAATTGAGAAAAAAATCCAGATTCTAAAATTCTTTTTGCTTTGATATTTTGGTGCCTAAAAAATTGAAGAAGAAGAAGCCCCTTTTCTATTAGAAATGTTTTGACCTCTTTTTGTTTTGAAAAATAGATTTTTTAGTTTGGGGAACAAACCCTTGATTTTGGTTTTTAGAAAAAGAAGAACGGGAAGAACTCTACTACTATGCAAAAATAAAAGATAAGAAAACCTAGAATGCTTTGTTTTTTGGTTTTTATTTCTGAAATTCAAAGGTCCCCCTTTACATTGTTTTTGGTTTGGATCTTATAGTTGATTTACGGAAAAATAAATAAAAATCCTTAGAAGAATCCATATTGGTTGTATTTTTGATGTTGTTCTTGTCTTCTTGCGCAGGTGGCCCGGAGTGAGAAGAGGGGACCATTCTTGGTCAGTTTGCAAGGAGGCAGAGAGGGGGGACCAGGTGTTGTTTGCTGGTGAAACTAAGAAGATCGAGGAGTGCTGGGTGAGGGGCTGTGGTACTCGGTTGCAGAGCTGAGGTTGCTCGATCAGGGTGTGCCTGGGGGCTCGAGCATGGTTGGGGTAGTTAAGGAGTGCCTGGTTCCAAGTTGCTGCCGAGAGAGGGGTGCAGGCTTTTTGGTGGTCCTCGGGACCATATGGGTACAAGGGATGTGGTAACCGGGTATAGGGCAGATCGGTTTGGTAAAGGTTCAATCGGGTAATGGGTAAATCGGGAATGGTTTAATTTGGGTATTGGTTTAGTTGGTTTGGGACAGGGTTTAGGATAGTGGGCCAATTTGTAATTTGGGTAAGGGTTTGGCAGATGTATTGGGCTTTGTACATGGATAATTGTAAAATGGACATTTGGGTATTTTATTTAATTTGGACTGTTTTGGATTTTTGGTTTAATTATAATTATTTATTTTTGAATTTTGATTTTTGGTAGGTAGGAAAAAAATGGTTATTACACCTGGACAACTTGCATATTGGTTTTTATCCTTTAGCAGACTGGACAATTGGCAGATGCAGTGTCGAATTAGCTGCAGTGGCAAATACTTCCTCTGCATGGACATTAGTACTGTAGCGACAACAACGCAAAAATAGGCAGAAATATACAAAACACGAACCAAAGGAACTAAATTAGAAAAAATGCAGAAATAGACATGAATATGTAAAAATGGATGCAAGGAACACCAATGTAGGGGCAATTAGACCTATAAATCAAGGGAAAATACATGCTTTTTAAAGAGCTATCACCATACACCCGATGGTGCTCAAACTTTTAGGATGTTAATCATGTTCAAATAACGATTGAACATGATTGATGTTACCATATTGGTCAATATATGTGCAGGATTTTTTACTGTCACAATCTTCCGAAGTAGAATATTTCCTTCTTCAAAGATCTACCGCACAAAGTGATACCTCACGTCAATGTGCTTGGTTCTTGAATGATAGACTTGGTTTTTCACTAAGTAAATAGTACTCTATTTATCACAATAGAGACTAATGTGACTTGGAACAACTCCCAAGTCTTCCAACAATCCGTTAAGCCAAATAGCCTCCTTAACAACTTTTAAAACTGCCATGTACGTTGCCTCTGTAGTTGACAAAGCCACTGTAAACTGTAAAGTAGATTTTCAACTTATTAGGGCTTTTGCTACAGTAAACAGATGCTCAATTGTAACACCCTCGACTCGGATGTCACAATTGGGCCTCAAGCCCAACCCATTACAATAAATTTCCAACCTAGTTTAGCCCAAACCACAACCATTTTCATAAAATCCAATAAGTCTAAATGTTTAAATCATAAATGAGTATTTCAAAACGTTACATGGGAGCTCCATTTAAAATACATAATTAAAAGCATTCGACTCACAAATTAAAATCCAAAATAGAGTTACAATACAAACATAGGGTCTTACGAATACATGTCCCAAAATAATCTAAGTACTTACTCAGACACAAGTCGATGCTGAAGTCCTACTCCGATGATGCTCCTATTAACTCTCCCTCAAACCATTTCCTCCAACCCCCCAAAAGACCCATTTTCTCAACCTTTACCCAACTTAGATTCTTACCTCAAAATGTAAATCCTTGCAAGATGGTTAAACTTCCCTCAATGAGAATTTTGAGATTTACTCATGAAAACACCAGGATTCAACCTTTCTTAAATGTGGGAGCTAGGATATGGGAGAATGGGTGAAAGAAGAAGACAAGGGGACAATGGTGATCTCACCATCTTCACTTTTCTATAGAAATTAAACACCACTTCCCTTCTTCAAAATGGGATAAGTTACCTCCTTACCCCTCCCACATCATCTTAACTGATCCACCAACTTAAGGCCCAAATCCAACAACAAGTGGAAAGCCTACCAAGGCTCTCGAAGGCCCAACACCTCAGCCCAAATGTGAAGCCCACGCTTTAGTTTAAACTGACCATCGGGTTTTGAAATCTAGATCGTTACCCCAATAGTTGATCGACGCTTATCAAAATCACCAGCATAGTCAGAATTAACATATCTATCCACAAACTGACCAAGTGTTTCATCCTGCTAAAAAACTAAACCAACATCTACGATTTGTTAGAGGTACCGTAGAATATATTTCACAGCTTGCCAATGTCCTTTTCCAGGATCATGCATGTACCTGCTCACAACTCTAACTGCTTGTGAAATGTTAGGCCGCATACACATTATCGTATACATCAAGCTCCCTATTGCATTAGTATATGGAAAATTTTCCATATATTTTTGCTCTTCATTAGTTTTAGGAGACAACTGAGAACTAAGTTTCAAATGAGAAACGAGTAGGGTACTTACATGTTTTGTGTTTTTATTCATACCAAAACATTATAATACCTTTTTCAGATATTGCTTCTGAGATAAACAAAGCTTGCCCCTTCGTCTATCTCTACTTATCTCCATGTCAAGAATTTTTTTGGCCTCACCTAGATCCTCCATCTCTAACTCTTGAATCAACTGATCCTTCAATTTATCCATCTCTTGTTTACTCTTTGAAGCGATCAACATATCATCAACATATAAGAGGATATAAATGAAAGATCCATCTTGTAGCTTTTGCAAATACACACTGTAACACCTCTCGCCCGGGTTAAGAGCGAGAAGTGTTACGATGAGAAAACTAGACGAGACAATCATGAAATTCAGGGCCAATTAAAATTTTTCCATTTAACTTAGCTTAATATATTACCTATAGGCAATTTAGTTCATTCAACCACTAGAATCAAACTCACTCATTTACTTAAGGAATAAGCCACTATTCGAACACTACCCATTAATTAATTTATCCATTTATCTAGTTTCATTCTTTACCTATTAACATTCTATTTCGTTCGTTATCTATAATCAAGTTCTCAATATAATCTTACCTATATGCGCAACATTCGTACCAATTAGATTCATTGAATTAGCATCATCTATCCATTAGCTTAGTCTGGACTTCAAGACATATAATGAATCAAGAACTAACTTAAACATTCAAATTCTATTCGAATGGGGTATTATACACTAGACAATTCTAGGTTCGTTTTAACACATTCATTTCACTAGGTCATATATACTAATTCAAATACCTTAGCTAGACAAGTTCATGTTCATTATTTCCTTAGACACAACCACAGTGTTTACATGTTCATATCCAAATATGCTTATATACATTCCAACAAGTACCATTTAAGCTTTACAAACCATTTACTCAAGATTTATATACATGTTTTATATACAATCCAAATGTATGACTTATTTATGATTTATACACATTTCTAGTATGACACCTTCTAGGAGTACATCAAGGTAAATACAAAGTTATATTTCATGTTTTGTATGTCTTGCTTCAAATCCAGGAAGCTAACTTCGATGTCAAGGTAACGATCGGAATGGTTTTACCTGAGGTTTGGGAAGAATGCAAACAAGAGTGGTAAGTACATAATGTACTTAGTGAGGTAGCATCTAAAGTCTAGCAAGATTTTCAAGTTATCAATTTTTTCAAGTTATGTGTCCTTTATTTCAAGAAACACCTATCTAGGCTTTAGACAATCTTAAAATATTTAGCTAGTTTTTATCCAAGCATAATTAAGCATTCATGTTATTCAATCAAGCAACTCAATTCATAGATTACCACCATGAATCAATCAAGAAACAACTCATACAAGAACAAGGTCAATCAAGCATGCATACAATCATTTCCATTCGAACAAGAGGAAGAATCATTTTCATGTATCTTATTTCTCAAGGGATAAACAATCCAAGCATTCATTTTCATCATTTAATTCCATTGATTAGCCATTTCATTAACAAGATCAAGAGCACACTTTCATTCATGTATAACAGGGCAATAACCACTATCCCAAAATTGTTTTCAAAATAGTTCACAAACTGTCTAGGACACCAATACTGCTGCTGCCAGCCAGCATAAGCACTGGTCACTTAAATTCTTATAACTTTCATTCCGTACGTTAGAATTTCAAACCATTTTTATCGTTAGAAAGCTTATTTAACCCTCTTTACAACCGTTTATACCTTTCATTTTAATACTTTTCCAATTAATACAATTTTTAGTTCAAAGATAGGGCAATTACATTTTTGGACAGTTTGCACTGTCCAGAGGTTTTCATTTCCAGATTCCAGCTCACAAATCAGAATTCAATTCCGTTTTCTCCTAATGAAAATAGACATACTAAGGTTTATTCTATATAAATTTCAGCTCTTAATTAGACCTACATAATTTATGGCGATTTTTCAAAATTGTTGCCCAGAACAGAATTTCCTAGGCAGATTACACTAGGTTGCATTTTTAAACTTCTTAATTCATTAGGACATGACTCTAACATGGTATTTAGTTTATAACCCTTTTCTTACAAGTTTAAGTTAGTCTAAATTTGTATCTAACATGTTATTCGAGTAGGAAGCCTTTTATTACATTTTATCAATTAAGTATAAACTAGTTCAAGTTATTAAGTTCATTATCCTATTCTTGTAAGCTCATCATTTTTCAGCTTATTTCAAAAGGTTTATTCTCATTTTAAATACCACTTAACCATGTTATCCATAGACTAATATAGGCAACCCCAATTTTACCTATTCATTCGAATACCATCATCATATAAAGACTCTATCCATTTCTAGTTCAAACATGTTCTTAATTCGACCTTAATTAGTTTGATTCTAATTAGACTAGACACTTAAATCTTTTTCGGTTGAATTAGACCAAACATTTGAGACCATAAAGTCCTTTGAACAACTTACTTACCAAGTAAGAAACCTTATAAACAATCACGTTGCATACATACAAGGCAAGACTTAGTCTTGTTTAAATTCTAATCTTGATTACCTATGATGTCCATTCAAACATATACCAATCGGATAGTGAGCTAGGTTTAAGATACCTAAAAGTTCATTGTTAAGCAAGACTAGTAAGCAATACTCAAACACAACTAGGTCAAGATTATATTCAAATTCATTTAACTTACAAGTCTAGCATCAAACATCCATTAGCAAAACCATGATAAGCTTGTTCACATAGTCAAGATCATCAATTCAAGCATTTTCACCACAACAATCAAGCAAGGAATAAATCCTTAAGCAATAAGAACCTCATCAAGCAATTAGCCAATCTCAAACTCAAGCAATCAAACAAGCAAGATTATATCAAGAATCATACAATGAGCATAATTGTCACAAATCCCCTTATTCGAATAGGGCCACTTCCAATGTAATTTATCTTTCAAACAATGAGGCAATCAAGATAGTATCTATCTCATCTTATTCATATGCTTGCATTTTACTAGAAGCTCAATAGCATGTATCAATTTTCTCATTTATTAGCCATGTATCATGTCTTATTACAAGTTTAGAAATTTGTTTTGCCTTGGTAGCTAGTAGGACTAGGTAATCAAATCACGTGTTAAGGTACACAAGTATCAGATCATGTCAAGGTGTCATCTACACCATGTATTAGAGTACACAAAGTACTTGAACAAGAAGGTGTCTGCTACACCACATATTAGAGTACACAAAGTACCAATCGTGTTAAGAATTAAACATTATATGTCAAGCAATTTGGTTATTTCAAGGATTCAAGTCAAGCGATTCAAGTATTCAAGATTTCTTGTCGGATCATTTATGTATTTTCAAGATATAATTCATGTGTTCGAGATTCTCTCTTGAATTGCTTATTCAATTTCTGAATAAGGTTCATAACTTTTTAACAAGTTCGCCTTGGATCACAATTGGTCATGAATGACATTGGTCCGTGTTTGAACATAAAGGTCCAAGAGATTTCCTAAACTTCTCACTATCCAACAAACTGTCGCCACCCGTACAACTCCCCCGTTACCTCCAACTGTTGCCAGTAACTCATTACATGTAATGAGGCATCCCCCCGAGCCGTGGCTCATGGACTGTAGTCCTAAGTATATCATGCATCATGCCATTGATCCAAGGACTTCCATTTTAGGCAACTTAAACCTTTTAAATCTTTAATCTTCATTAGGGAAGTGTCTTATGGCATAAGAAGTCTTATCTTACTTTAAAACTTGTAGTTGTTTCTTACATTTTATGCTTACATATTGTAAATTCAAGAACGAATGCTAGTTTCAAACAAGTCATTCGAACCATCATCAATCAAGCGTTCAAATATTCAAGCATTAACCAATACCAATTAAACCATCAATCAAGTGTTTATCACTTAGCAAGCAAGTTCATTATAGTGTAGTATTATTCGAATAGTTATCACACACAAACAAGTGTCAATTTATAGCCAAGGCAGCAACAACTTAATCACACATGAGTATACATATCAAATCTCAAACAAGACAATCCAAGAAAGTACATTCCACTATAATTCTATTGATTATCAAGAAAGCAAGCATACATGTAATCACCATCAAGTTTCCAATTAAGCACTATTCCCTTATACATTTACCAAATAGAAATTAGGTTCATTTCATGTCAATTCCACATCAACTATGTAAACAATTGCAATTGGTTAGGACCTAAGTCCTAACCCTAAGTAAAGCTACACTCACCTTGTATCTCGAAGTTACGGGATACCCGATTCCTCATTTACATCCAGATACCTATCCATTATTTCCACCATTATCTTAATCAAGCTTCTCAAACTTGATTTCCAAGTTCAAATTCCCAACCATGCAAGGATAATCAAGCTTTCTATGGCTGCCTTTCTCCTAATTTCTCTCTCTAAACTAAGCTTTGGCTGGCCAAATGGGATGAAGAAGATGACTTGGTGTCATCTTAATTAGACATGTAAATGTCTAATTTACCCTTCAATTATATCTTAAGCCTAAGATAGTGGAGGGGAAAATATTGGAATTGAATTATTTATCATGCAATCTCATTATTTACCATTTAATTTGATTTGGTCATTGAAATTTAAATATAAATTTTGTATTTTCTTTCAATTAGATCCTTAATTGATCTAATTAGCTAAATACAAGTCCAATTGGGTTAACAAATTAGGAAATTAGTTCCATTACTAGTAGGCCAGGATTTAGGGTATTACACACGCAATGGTCATATTTTCTTCTTGCATACCTCTACCTCCTCATAAAGATATCAAATTGCTTATACCACTGCCTCGAAGATTGCTTCAATCCATAAAGCCATTTGTTCAGTTTATAAACCTATTTCTCACCACAAGCATCTTGTATCATTCTGGATGTATCATATAAATCTTCTCTTCTAAATCACCGTGCAAGAAAGTCATCTTTACATTGAGTTGAGCTAGCTCCATATTCGATTGTGCTACCAATGCCAACAATATTTTAAAGGATGAATGTTTCACAACAGGGGAAAATACTTTATTGTAGTCAATTCTCTCATTCTGAGCGTAGCGTTTTGCTACCAATCTTACCTTATAGTGAACATCTTTCTTGCTGGGAGATCTGTCTTTCTTTGCAAATACCCAGTTGCATCCAATTACCCTTTTACCTTTTGATAAATGCACCAAATCTCAGGTGTTATTCTTCTGGAGAGATTGCAATTCTTTATCCATGGCTTTTTTCCACTTGTCACTTTCTAAGCTTTGCATCGCTTCCTGATAAATGACTAGAATATCATCAACAAAAACTGGAAGAGCATAGACCACAATATTTGTAAATCAAGTAGGTCTATGAATTTCTCTCCTTGGCCTTCTAACAGCAAGTGGTTCTGGTGTCTCCAATGGTTTTTGGGTTTGAACCTCTTCTTCTTCTAATTCCTTTATCAGAGTTAGAGAATTAGTAACATCAATTGCTGGGCTAATCACTTCCGTTGAAGCTATACCTATTTTGGAGTACACTCCACCTGTTGTGGAGTACTACTCGTTTGAACATCTCTATTTGTTACCTTCTTCAAAGGTAACATCTCTACTACAAATTATCTTCTTTTTGAATAAGCACCAAAGTTGAAATCCCTTTATTCCATGGGTGATTCCCATAAAGAGAGCCTTCTTTGCTCTAGGATCAAGCTTTGACTCCTTCACATGATAGTACGCAGTGGATCCAAATAAATGTAAGGAATTGTAATCTATAAAGGGTTTTCCATACCATATCTCTAATGGTGTTTTTCCTCCAATCGCCGATGATGGTAGACGATTGATGAGATGACCAGCGTATGTCACAACCTCAGCCCAAAATGGTTTATCCAACCCAGAATAAGACAACATACATTGAACTTTCTAAAGTAGTGTTTGATGCATAGCTCTGCCACCGTATTCTGTTGTGGTGTATGTAACACCCCGGTTTTAGGGCTTAGTGGTTTAGAGGGTTTATTAGACTGTTCGGTGGACCGGAGTAGAGATTCGAGTTAGTTTTGGGATCGTATATTTTTGGTATTGGAAAAATTATAGAAAAATGCTTAAAAATCATTGTTAATTATGTATTTAATAATGGTGGAATCAATTTTGAAAAATGAGTTTTGGAAGATGGACATTTTGGTTAGTGACCCAAATGAAAGTTTTGAAAACTGTGATTTTCTAGTGACTAAAATGAAAAAGGGTCAAATACTTATAATCATTAAGGAGCTATTTTACCAATTGGTTTCTGATAATTTCTCCCTTGATTTTACTTATTTTAACATGTGGTTTAATTAGTAATTAAAGATGATTTTGTTAAAAAGTTAGTTATCTTTTCCAAAACAAAAATCACGTCATTTTCTCTCAACTTTTTCTCTCCATTCTCTCCTCGGCCAAACAACCACGTTTTCATCAAATTTCCAGAGGTGAGGTGATTTATAACTTGATTTTAATGTTTCAAATTGTTTTATAAAGATTGTTTATACAAAATCATACAATAATCTTGTGTTTTCTTAGCTTTTCACAAATCAATTGAGGGAGAAACTTCACAATAGGGGTAAGGTCCGAGATCTCCTATATTGTATGGTTGCTTATTGAAATTCCCAAGCATTCGATCCTTGTTTTTATGTTTCTAATCTGATTTTGAGGATTTTCTAATGTTTAATTGAGTTATTTGGGGAAATAAGTTGATTCGCGAATTGGATCTGATTTCCAGTAGTTAAGGTTGCTTTGATTCATATTTTGGATGTTTAATAATGTTGATAAGTGATTTTTATCAATGGAATCCCTAAACTTAAGAATCTCTATTTGTTTAGGTTGTTAGTTTTGAGGTTTTGTGGTGTTTCTTTGGTTGTAAGGTTGCTGGAGGAGGTAGGTTGTTTTGGATCTGTTTTTAGATGTGTTTTGATGTTGAAAGTGATGTTAGTTTGATAGATGTTGGCTGGGTTGTGAATCGAAGTGTTTTAGTTATGATTTCGGTTGTTGTGGAGGGTTGTTTGTGAATGTTATGTGGGAATTCGAGAAGGATTGTAGTTGTTGTGTTTAGAATGCATTATGATGCATTAATCATTTTTTGTTTTGTGGTAAAAACAGGGGAGGTTGATCCAAAAGTAATTGGAGAAGCGTTGGAGGCTTCAGATTCTTAATTTCGCGTCAGCGAATCGAGATTTCGCATATCGGTGAGTGAAAACGTGGTTTAAAGCGATTTGATGTTTTGGGAACAAAGTTTTGGGAGTTAAGGTAGAGCTTGAAACACTTACCTAGACTTGAAAGTAAGTGTAAATTGGTTTTCTCTCTCGATCATGCTAGTTTGAAATGGTTTTATGCACTTGTTTTAATTTACATGTTACCTACTGTTTAAACATGTTTTAAAGTATTTGATATACTATTTTTAAGCACGAAATGCTGAAGGATGCACATGGTAAGTGATCCTTGTAAGTATGTGGTTTATACTTGTGTTTAAAGCATGTGATGTTGCTTTGGAATAATGGGTTGGTGAATGCTAGTTAAAACATTGAGGTAAATGGTTAATTATATTGGCAAGTGATGTGGTTTTAAAATTATTATCGGATATAGTTAGCCGGCCATAGGATTGAGTGCGCTGTAAATAAGTCGCCTTGGATGTTGTGGGGTTTATACGGCGTACCGAATACTCCATCCAAGTACCCTAACGGTAGAGGGGTTAAACAGTACTGAATACTCCCGTTAGTGGATTAAGCGTCTAACCGATGATTGGGTTGAATGTCCCTATGGGTTTTTATGGTACCTGGTTGTTATTGTACCCAGTTTTTAATGTATCGTGATTGTGATTGTATCGCTATTCCGGTTGAGATGGCTTGAAGTGTTAGGTTAACACTTGTTGAATATGTGTATCCGATGAACTCTTTATTAATGGTGTTTGTTTTAGAGCTTTCCTCACTAAGCCTTGTGTGTTTACGCTCTCGTTGTCCATCAATGCAGATAACTGAGGTTTTGGAAGGCAGCAAGAAGTAAAGGGATCTTGGCAAGACTTGTTTCCAAAGTATGTTAGAGACTAGACTATAATGAATAAGAGCAATGGGTACTTGTTGTGTTTTGGGAGATGTTTTGTGAAACTCCCTATTTGAGCATGATTCTTTAGTTGCTATTGAGTTGTAAATGGCCTTTAAGGATTGTTTTTGGTGCTGGTTTACCTTTCGATATGTTGGTTGGATGCATATTAGGAAACATGCCTATAGATTTCCTCTTTGATGCATGAATCCTTGTTATGTTGCTAGATATGTAATGCTAGTTGGCATGAGATATGTTTGACATGTTAGTATTGTGTTTAAAGCATGTTGGAGTGGGTTGAGTATGCTTTTGGGATGAAAAATTAGCCAAATGTGACATTACAGGCCCAGGCGTTCTGATACAACGGAAACGTATCGGTACGGCTAGGTAATTTCAGGCTTGTGGGATCGGTACTGGTCTTGTGCGTTTCGATACGCCTAGGCAAATTTAGCCTGGCGTACCGGTACGGAGATGGGTGTTTCGATACAAGTTTTAGCCTCTGGAATTTACTTTTGCAACTTGAACCCGCGTATCGAAACACCTGGGAAATCGTATCGGTACAGTTTTAAAATAGTTCAAAAGTTTGGTATTTCAGTTAGGCGTATCGATACGGCTTGGTGGTTTTGCTAAAACAGTATGTTTCAAACTGTATCGGTACGGGCTTACCCGTTTTGATAAGGATGAACGTTTCTCATGTGAATGTCACTTTTGGGCAGTTTTGCTTTCTTTGCATTTTAGTCCCTAATCTTGCCGATGCAATTATATATGGTAGGATGACCAGTTTGAGCTGAATTTTGAAACGATAAATTGGAACCTGACTAATTGAAGTTTGGTAACTCAAAAATGAGCTTTATTCTTGAAATTTTTTATATTTGCAATTTGGTCCCTAAATTGCAAAAGTGACCAATTGGATGTCAAATTGATACCCGATTGAGTTGAGGTTGCACCTAATGTGTGTATGAACATGTAGGAATAATAATTGGTATTTAGATAAGATAAAAAGAAAAAAATGGACTGGGTTTGGTTGTATCTCTTTGATTTGCTATGGCAAACCTAATGCCTTTTTGGTTCGGTTGCGCGTCTAGGTCGGGTTGAGGGAGTTACATTGGTGGTATCAGAGCGAGGGTAGGTTCGTTTAGGAGGTTGTTGTGTTGTTGTCGTTAGTTATGCTTTGTTGTATGATGTGTATGGTGAATGTACGCTAGTTGATATGCACGGTGATTGATATATGTATGTTGGTTGTTGTATGCTATGTTGGGGATGTTTTAGGGTACCTAATGCCTTATTGTTATAGTCTGGAAAGTTTTGATTTTTGAAATGAAAGTCTTGGATCCTTGCTTGAGGCTGGCCTGACTATTTTGTTTTGAAATGATTATCATACCTTAAATATATTTTAGCACGATGGGACCGAGGAGAGAGTTGTGATATAGTGCGATTGCTTTTGCCACTGGTCAGGATGATGAAGGAGAAGTTGTACCTCCTGGAGGGTTGCCACCGCCCCCACCTAATCCACCTGAGGGTGTGGAGCAAGTACCACATGCGCCAGCTGGGCCAGGGGTGGGTGACATGGCACCGTTGATACAGGCCATGAACGGTGCTTTTCAGGCAGCAGTTGCGGGTGTTCATGTGCCAGCAACACCGGTTGAGGGGCAAGGTTTGCCGTTTGAGCGTCTTTGTAGTTTGGGCAGAGTTGAGCTCTGAGGGTTGTCGCCTGAGGCTTTTGAGGGTTGGTTGGCTAGTACTGAGAGGATACTGGGCCAGATGGGGTACACCGATGCTCGTAAGCTAGGTTGTGTTGTTTCCCTACTGCAGGGTGATGCTTATGCATGGTGGACTACCACGATATCCGGTATGGCGACGGATGAGGTGACCTGGGAGTTCTTCTGTGAAGTATTTCGGAAGAAGTTTTTGGGAGTCTGATATCGGGACGAGAAGAAGCATGAGTTTATTGTTTTAGTGTAGGGCATTATGTCCGTTGCGAAATATGAGGTGCGGTTCGTGAGGTTAAGTCCGTATGCACCTGAGTTGGTTTCTGACGAGCGTACTTGATGTGATCATTTCCGATATGGGCTTGTGCAGGATGTTAAGACATACATGCTTGCTGCTGATTACACCGACTTTGATGTGTTGGTTTCGTGAGCCAAGGATGTGGAGCAGAATTTGGGCTTGGCATCTGGATTGCGAGGTTCTAGCTCGGGTAAGAGAACTGTTGATTCAAGTTATAGCGGTGGTCAGGCCAAGAGACACTGTGACAGGAGGTTTCGCCCAGAGCCGAGGGGCGGAGGACTTGTGGGACGTAGAGTCTAGGGGCAGGGTGCCCAGGTTAGAGCACTATTTAGCACTTGTTGGGTTTGGAGATCCCGAGATCAACTTGAGGCGAGATTGTCCGTGTTTGGCCAGGGAGGGTCAGGCACCTGCGCCTGTGGTGTCTAATGCTTGTTGGACTTGTGGGTCAGGCGACCATCAGAGGCGTGATTGTCCGTTGTTGGCTCGAGGTGGGCATGGTGTTGCACCTGTAGTTGCTCTGCAGCAGGGTCGTGGTCAGGGCCGCGAACCATTTCAGTGTCAAGATGGTGGACAGAGGACTGTAGCTCATAATGTTGCTATCCAGCCTGAGGGAGGTGGACCGGCTAGGGTGTATACGCACCGTGAGGGTTGTAATGACACTGATGTGATTGCAGGTACTTTTACCCTACAGTCTTTGTCATTGTATTCCTTGGTTGATTCTGGTTCTACTCATTCATACATTTTGAGTGAGCATGCTGAGTTGCTTGATATATCTGTTGAAATTCTCAATGTGGGTGTTAGAGTGACTTGTTCTCTAGGGGAGACAGTCATGGTTCGGAGGTTGTATCGCAGGTGTCCGCTGATTGTCCAGGGACATGTATTTGCCGTAGACTTGATGGAGTTACCATTCCATGGTTTTGATGTGACTTTGGGTATGGATTGGTTGACCGAACATCAGGCTGTGGTGGATTTTGAGACTAAATGGATATCTTTGAGGTTGTCGGATGATTATGAGGTGGTGGTTGTTGGCGAGGATGCCAAGTTTTTGTCTAGTATTGTTTCGGCTTTGGAAGCAAGACGAATGTTGGATTCGGGATGTCAGGCTTATTTGGCCTATGTTATGAATCCTGGATCAAAGGAGTTGAGGGTGCAGGATGTTCGCACTGCATATGAGTTTCCAGGTGTTTTTCTAGAAGAATTACCAGGGTTGCCACCTGACCGTGAGGTAGAGTTTGGCATCGAGGTCTTTGCAGGTACGGTACCGATATCCATTGCTTCGTACCGTATGGCTTCGAAGGAATTGAAGGAGCTAAAAATGCAGTTGCAAGAGTTGCTTGACCGTGGGTTCATTAGACCTAGTATTTCACCGTGGAGAGCACCGGTGCTTTTGTTAAAAAAAGATGGTACATTGCGGATGTGTATAGATTAACGACGCTGAATAGGTTGACAATAAAGAACAAGTATCCCTTACCATGGATAGATGACCTGTTTGATCAGTTTAGAGGAGCTTCGGTATTTTCCAAGACAGATTTGAGGTCAGGGTACTGTCAGTTAAAGGTGAAAGAGGTGGATGTGCCCAAAATAGCCTTTCGTACGAGGTACAGGCATTACGAGTTTCTTGTGATGTCGTTTGGTTTGACCAATGCTCCAGCTGCTTTTATGGACATGATGAACCGTGTGTTTCATGAGTTTTTGGATTAGTTTGTGGTTGTGTTTATCGATGATATCCTTGTGTACTCTCGTACCGAGGAGGATCCTGATAGACATTTGAGAATTGTGCTCCAGACACTGTTGGCTAATAAGCTTTATGCTTAGTTAAGCAAATGTGAGTTATGGCTCAAGGAAGTAGTGTTTCTCGGACTTGTGGTGTCGACCGAAGGAATCCGTGTTGATCCGCATAAGGTTAAGGCTGTAATGAGTTGGAAGGAGCCCAAGTCTGTGACGGAGGTTAGGAGTTTCCTTGGTTTGGCGGGTTACTACCAGAGGTTTTTGGAAGGGTTCTCCAGTTTGGTTGCTCCATTAACAAAGTTGTTGCAGAAGAATGTTCAGTTTGAGTGGACGGAGGATAGACAACGAGCTTTTGAAAGGTTGAAGGAAGCTTTGACACGTGCTCCGGTCTTGGTTCAACCAGAATCGGGAAAGGAGTTCGTTGTTTATAGTGATGCATCGTATGTTGGGCTTGGTTGTGTGTTGATGCAGGAGGGTAAGGTAGTGGCGTATGCATCTAGTCAGTTGAAGGTGCATGAACGTAACTACCCTACTCACGATCTTGAGCTCGCAGCGGTTGTGTTTGCCTTGAAGATCTGGAGGCATTATCTTTATGGTGAGAAATGTGTGGTTTATACAGATCATAAGAGTTTGAAATATTTGATGTCACAGAAGGAGCTGAATCTTAGGCAACGTAGATGGTTGGAGTTGCTTAAGGATTATGATCTGACTATTGAGTATCATCCGGGGAAAGCTAATGTTGTGGCGGATGCTTTGAGTAGGAAAGCGGCTATGGAGTTGAGAGCCATGTTTGCTCGGTTGAGTGTGACGAATGACGGAGGTTTGTTGGCTGGGTTGCAAGTGAAGTCGTCCTTGTCACAGATGATCAAGGAGAAGCAACCGTATGATGGGAGTTTGGTACCTCATGTGGAAGTTATTAGGGATGGAAATCCTACGTATGTTCATTTCAACGATGATGGGGTGTTGTGTTTCAAAGGTCGAATAGTGGTGCCTGAGGAAGAAGAGTTGATGCGTACTATTTTGACTGAGGCACGCGCGAGTCCTTTTGCTATTTTTAAGTGTTCGAAAGTACTATTTTTATTACCCTTTTTACTCGTATTATTGTTAGACTTAGGCTCATATTAGTTGCATTATTAGCCATTCATGCATGTTTGCATTGTTTCCTTGGTGGACAAGCTTGATTTCATATTTTGCTTAATTTCTTGGAAAAAGATACTGCTTTGGTGCGTTTTTGTGTGTGTAGAATCAATTGCCTAAGCAAGGCTGGAACCAGTTGCCAGGGCAATACAAGGAGTTGCCAGGGCAATTGTCGATAGGGATAAAATGATATGGCACAAAATTGACGACTAGATAAGCCTAAGATGACGTGGAGCAAAGTTAAATCCCAAAGGAGTTTGATTTCCATGAAGAGGTCAAAGAGAAATTAAATCCTACGAAGATAGGAGAAGATCTAGAAGGAATTTAAATATAAAAAATAATTATATTCTTTTAAAGTATTTAATTCCAACTTAACTTCTTCCTCAAGAGAGACTTTGACCTAGCCATCTCCTATTTAAAGGAGACCAAGCCGTCAACTCCAAGGCAGAGCAAGGGAGAGATTTCGACAAGAGAGAGAAAAATGGGAGAGATTTCGACAAAGAGGCTTCAACCATTCTTCATCCTTTTCTTCTTTGTTCGATTAGTTTTATGTTATGAATTCTTTGTTTTGTGTTTCTTTGGAACCTAGCCATGAACTAAATCTATTTGGCTAAGGTTATTGTGTTTTGTGGTTGTGAGAAATAATTGGATTTTGTTTAGGTAATAAGAGTTTGCACTTTCAATTCAAGGTTTACTCATTCTTGGTTTTTATTCTTGTTTGCGAGTGAATTGGGAGAGGATCTCGTAACTCTATCTATTTATCTAATATCAGGAGAGTTAGATTCAAGAAACGAATGAGTATGGTTTTTATTCAATCTATTGATGGTGAAGATTAATCCGGCTTAGGAATAAGTTAAGGATTTCAACGGCTAAGAGGAGCGCAAGATTGGTTGTTGTTCACCCTTGATTCACCCAGGGATGTATTATCAAGGCATGCACAATTAGCTAGAGTTTCGACTTAGGGATAAGAATAAATTATTGAACAACGCTGCGCAAGTTGCCACGGCAACTGAGTTGCCCTTGCACCCTTTTACCAAGACGATCCAATCGGCTATCACTCCTCAACTCACGATAACCTGGCCTATTCTCTCTCATTTGATTACATCTTCTTTAACTTTATTGCTTTCTAGTTTAGTTGTTAGTTAAAACTCCTACAATCACCTATTTGTGTTCTTTTACTTTTACAGTGCAAGAAATTGAATTCTTGAAGTGGCACCAATCCCTGTGGAGACGATATCTTTTATACTATAACTTGCGACGTGTACACTTGCACAATTGCGGAGCACTTATTATGCGCAACAAGTTTTTGGCGCCGTTGCAGGGGATTGGCAATAGCAACTTTGTTTTTATTTTCTTGCACTTTTTATTTTGCTTGTTTAAGATTCAAAGGGCTAACAAACTTTGGTTTTGCATTGGTATATGACCAGGGCGGGACCGATTACACCAGAATATCCATTTGATCCAAAAATCGAACGAACCTTGCAAAGACTTAGACAAAGGTTAAGAGTAGCAATGGCTAATCAAGACGGCAATATGAATCAGGATGTTCCAGCAGGAGGATGAGTGATTCTTGCACGAAACAGAACTATTCGAGACTATCTTGAAGAAGATCTTGAAGGACTCAATCCAGGAGTTGTCACACCTGAAATTGAAGCCGACCACTTTGAGTTGAAACCGGTGATGTTCAATATGATCAACACAATTGGTCAATTTGGCTGCTCAGCAACTGAAGATGCACGTCAACATCTTAAATCTTTCCTCAAGATTTGCAATTCATTCAAAATATAAGGAGTCACCCCCGATGTTTTACGAATAAGATTATTCCCCTATTCACTGAGGGATAGGGCGAAAGCGTGGTTGAATAGTATTCCTGCCAGATCAATAGGATCTTGGACCGATCTTTGTCGTGATTTCCTTACTCGATTTAATCCTACAAATTTGACTGTTAAGCTTCGTAATGAAATTACTTCTTTTCGGCAAGCAGATGATGAATCCATGTACGAGGCTTGGGAGCGATATAGAGAACTTCTACACAAATACCCCCTGCACGGATTCCCAGTGTGGACACAAGAAACAATGTTTTACAACGCTATGAATACACCAACAAGGATGATGCTAGATGCCTCGACAAACGGCATACTCCTAGATAAGTCGCCGGAGGAAGTAATGCAAATTCTAAACAGGCTTGCCAACAATGATTATCAGTTCCCATCTGCTAGAAGAGGAGGAGTTAGACGCCAAGACACAATACATGAACTTGGATCATCAGAATCAATTTCGACACAATTGGCCACTCTAACCAAGATGGTCCAGAACATGCAGAAACCAAACAACACATAGGAGGTCAAGGTAAAGGATTCCTTTTGTGAGTTATGTGGTGGTAACCATGATTCTTCTGAATGTATGCAGAATCCGAAATCCAGCTTTTATATGGGGAATTACAACCGGAACAACAATGTGATGTCCAACACATATAATCCAGCTTGGAAGAAGCACCTAAATTTTTCATGGAGTAATCCCAACAATGCTCTAAACCAGAACAATCAGGATGCACAAGCATTGGGATTCTAGCAGAATATGTCACGACAACAGTTGCCGCAACAACAACCGACAACATCTAGTTCTTTAGAGAATTCTCTCAATGCTTTTATGTTGAAAACTGAATCTTATATGGCTGAGAATAGTAACTTCATAAAAAGAACTGATGCTTTTATTAACAGGACCGAGATGAGATTGCAAAACCAAGAGGCAACAATCAAATCATTGGAAAATCAAGTCGGACAATTTGCTCAAAACCTGAATACTAGACTGCAATGAGGTTTACCTAGTGATACTGAAGTCGCAAGAGGAACTGGCCATGAGCAATGTAAGGCGATCACCACTAGAAGTGGCCAACAACTCAAAGAGACTCAAGCTCGCTCATCAAACAAACCTCCACAAAAAGAACAAGATGAACTCAGCGGCAAAGCCTCAGAAGCTGAACCAGGAAATGCCGCGGCAACCAACGATAGGCATGCCACGGCAACCCCAGTTGATGATGCCTCGGCAACTCTAGTTGCCCCGACAATGCCATCAATTAGGTTCCAGACCAATTAAAGGATCGAAGATATCTGACTTCCACCACCATTCCCACAAAGGTTGAAGCGACAAAAGCAAGAATATCAATTCAAGAAGTTTCTTGATATCCTAAAGCAAGTCCACATCAACTTGCCATTGGTTGAAGCAATTGAACAACTGCGGAACTATGCCAAGTTTCTTAAAGACATTGTGTCCAAGAGAACAAGGCTAGGAGAGTCTGAAACAGTTGCCGCAACAGAGGGATGCATGGCCATGTTGCACAATCGCATGCCACCCAAGTTGAAGGATCCCGGAAGTTTCACAATACCCTATTCCATTGGAAACCACTATGTCGAGAAAGCATTATGTGACCTTGGAGCCAACATAAACTTGATGCCTAAATCGGTTTTCCAGAAACTAGGAATCGGGAAGGCAAGACCTACAACAGTTATGCTACAGCTAGCCGACAGATCCTATGTACATCCAGAGGGAAAAATCGAAGACATGCTGGTAAAAGTTGATAAATTTATTTTTCCCACTGACTTTATTGTTTTGGATTGTGAAGCAGATGAACATGCACCTATCATTCTTGGGAGACCCTTCCTAGAGATAGGGAGAACCTTGAGCGTTGTTGAAAAGGGAGAACTCACAATGAGGGTGAATGACCAGCAAGTTAAACTAAATGTGCTCCAAACACTAAGGCATGCCGATGATCCGGAAGAATGCCAACTTCTTCATGCCACGACAGAGTTTAACTTCGACGAGGAATTTAGTTGCCTCGGCAACTACATTGCCGATCAAGAAGAACCTGAGGAGTATGAAGAACCGATCGATGAAGAAAAAAAAGAAGAGGCAAATTGGTTAGTCAATCGACCAGGTACATACTTTGAACCACTGGATTACTCAGGTAAGGAAGGTAAACTCGAAAAGCCCTCAATTGAACAACCACCGATTCTTGAATTAAAACAGTTGCCAGGGCAACTAAAATATGCTTACTTGGGAACCGATAATACATTGCCTGTAATTATTTCCTCTAAGTTACAGCCTGAGCAGGAAAAGAAGCTGATCAAAATGTTGATGCTACATAAGAAGGCAATAGGATGGACAATTGCTGTCTTGAAGGGAATTAGCCCGACAGTGTGCATGCACAAGATTTTGTTGGAAGATGATCACAAGCCTTCGATTGAGGCCCATAGGAGACTGAATCATGCCATGAAAAGGGTTGTAATGAAAGAAATCATCAAGTAGCTTGACGCCTACATCATATACCCTATCTCTGATAGTACATGGGTAAGTCCGATACAATGTGTACCGAAAAAGGGAGGTATAACGGTGGTAAGTAATGAAAACAATGAACTCATTCCAACCAGGACAGTGACCGGTTGGAGGGTTTGTATGGATTATCAAAAGCTAAACAAAGCCACTAGGAAAGATCACTTACCATTACCCTTTATTGATCAAATGCTTGACCGTCTTGCAGGTAAACCCTTTTATTGTTTTCTTGATGGTCATTCATGTTACAATCAAATTGCCATAGCACTAGAAGATCAAGAAAAGACAACCTTCACATGCCCATACGGTACTTATACTTTTCGAAGGATGTCGTTTGGATTGTGCAATACCCCGGCAACCTTCCAAAGATGCATGATGCACTCTTTTCAGACATAGTCGAAGACTTCCTTGAGATCTTTATGGATGATTTTTCCGTTTTTGGTAATGACTTCGATAGTTGCCTCAGTAATTTAGAGAAGGTGTTGGCAAGATGTGAAGAAACCGATTTAGTCCTTAATTGGGAAAGTGCCATTTTATGGTAGATAAAGGAATAGTGCTTGGTCACAAGATTTCATCCAAGGGAATTGAAGTAGACAAAGCCAAGGTGGACGTGATCGAGAGATTACCCCCACCAAGTTCGGTTAAAGGAATCTGAAGCTTTCTTGGACATGCTGGTTTTTATAGGAGGTTCATTCATGATTTTTCTAAAATTACTAAACCCTTGTGTAATTTGCTTGAACAGGATAAAGTATTCAATTTTGATTATTCTTACGCCCAAGCATTCGAAACCCTAAAGGAAAAGCTTGCTTTGGCACCCATTGTCGTTCCACCAGATTGGACGCTACCTTTTGAGCTCATGTGTGATGCAAGTGATTTTGCGGTTGGAGCAGTCCTAGGCCAACGCACAGGTAAGACCTTTCATGTGATATACTACGCTAGTAAAACTCTTAATAGCGCTCAAGTGAATCACACAACAACGGAGAAAGAGTTACTAGCCGTAGTTTCCGAATTTGACAAGTTTCGGTCCTATTTGATTGGTACAAAGGTAATTGTCCATACGGACCATTCGGCAATTAAGTATCTATTTGCTAAAAATGATGCAAAACCTCGTTTGATTCGTTGGATATTGCTTTTGCAAGAGTTTGACATTGAAATTAAGGATAAGAATGGAACAGAAAATCAAGTGGCCGATCACTTATCACGTTTAGAACGCAATAGGGAGGAGGACGCGGATTTAGATATATACGATGCATTCCCAGATGAGCAACAGTTAGTTACCTCGGCAACCATGGATGCGTATGCCTCGGCAACCCTTGACGCGCACGCCTCGGCAACTCCAGACGCGTATGCTTCGGCAACCCTTGACACGCACACCTTGGCAACTCCAGACGCGTATGCCTCGGCAACCCTTGACGCGCATGCCGCGACAACTCTAGACGCGCACGCCTCAGCAACCATGGAAGTAGTTGCCACGGCAACACATGCCTCGGCAACACCCTGGTACATAGATTTAGTTAATTTCCTTGTTTGTGGTATTTTACCTTATGGCCTTACTTACCAAGGGAAGAAGCGGTTCTGCCATGATGCTAAGCATTACTTTTGGGGCGAGCCTCTTTTGTTTAAACAATATGCAGATCAAGTTATACACCGATGTGTCCCTGAAGAGGAGCAGCAGAATGTACTCCAGCAATGCCATTCTTCACCCTATGGAGGACATTTTGGAGGAACACGTACCGTGGCCAAAGTTTTGCAATCCTATTTGTATTGGCCAACAATGTACAAAGATGCCCAAGAGTTTTACAAGCAATGTGATCGTTGCCAGAGGACAAGCAATATCTCTAGATGACATGAGATGCCGCTCCAAAACATCATCGAGGTGGAATTGTTCGATGTATAGGGGATAGATTTTTTGGGACCTTTCCCATCTTCATTTGGCAACCTCTACATTCTACTTGCCGTCGACTACGTGTCTAAATGGGTTGAGGCAGCTGCAGTTCCCGCCAACGATTCCAAGACCGTGCAATAATTCTTACAGAAAATATATTTACACGGTTTGGGATGCCGAGAGCAATTATCAGTGATGAAGGCAAGCACTTTGACAATAGACTTATTGCCAAGATGTTGCAACGCTTCGGCGTGTCACACAAAATTGCCACGACATATCACCCACAAGCCAATGGGCAAGCATAAATTTCCAACTGAGAATTGAAGGGTATACTCGAGAAAGTTGTAAATCCCTTTAGGAAGGATTGGCCAGTAAGACTAGATGATGCACTTTGGGCATATCGCACTGCATTCAAAACACCCTTAGGTATATCTCCCTTCCGACTTGTCTATGGCAAAACATGCCATCTACCGGTGGAAATCGAACACAAAGCATATTGGGCAATCAAGACCGTGAATATGGATTGGGAAAGTACAGGGCAAAAGCATTTTTTGGACCTCAACGAGAAAGAAGAATTCTGTGCAATCACCTATAACAATGCACGAATCTACAAGGAGAAAATAAAGCAATGGCATGACAAGAAACTGTTGTCGTGGCAATTCATGCCAGGGCAACTAGTTCTCTTATTCAATTCTAGGCTGAAACTTTTCCCGGGAAAACTGAAATCAAGATGGTTGTGACCATTCGAAGTTGTCAAACCGTTATCCCATGGTGCCGTGATAATCAAGTCAATCACTGACGAACATGAATTCAAAGTCAACAGACAAAGATTGAAGCACTACAACGGTGCACATGTGGAACGTAACAAAGAAGTGGTCACCTTAGGAGATGCATGAGCATGCTCTCCTTTCAATATTTTATTTTTATTTTTATTTTTTCGAACTATTTAATTTTTTTATTTTTATTTATTAATTTCAGTTATTTTTCCTTTTAGGATAAATTTATTTATTTTCTTTAAGATTAAGACTACATCTTTCTTTAATATTTATCTAATTGTTTTTAAATTTTAAGTTTAAGAATTTCTTTGCACATCTTTATTTATTTTCTTTTATTAGTTTATCTTTAATTTTAATCCTTGTTTTATTTTTGAATTGTAGGAAAAGAGTTCAAGATAAAGAGGAATTTGATTCAAGAAGGAAGCTTCTTCAACAAGGAAACTAATGGGCTAAATCTAAGGCTTATATTAAGCCTCCAATTTACCCTAAATAAACCCTACATAGTTGGTCAAACCCTTCCATTCCCCAAATTCCCTAGCCGTCCCCTTCCCCCAATCAAAACCCTTGTTTTCTTTTTTTCCAATTAATCTCACCCACCATATTTACTACCTATCTTTTCTATTTAACCCATCACCCTTAACTTCCAAGAAACCTATTCCTACTTTTCATCTTGCAACTCTTTAGTTTCTTTTGCTTTCTTTTCTTTGTTTCTACCAAACTCACAACCAAGATCATCCATGGCATCCAAAATCGAATTTTTGGTTCATCCAAGTTCCTCCAAAGAACCACGATACAAGAAGTTTGCTACACCGGTGGTTCAAGAAAGATTTCACTCCAAGTTTGAAAGTTGGAAGATTTACGAAGAACAAGGCTTTGAATACTCCAACTTTCATCAATATTTCAGCCTTGAACCATTCATCTTTGAAAGGATTGCACATCAAAAGTGGCAAATCTTTTGCCATCAATCAGAACCGGGTAAAATATCATGGGTAAGATAATTCTATGCTCACTCACCTAACCCGGATAATCCTTATGTTTTTATTCGTGACAAGGCTATACTCATAAGCCCCAAAAACATCAACACCTTTTACGAGCTCTACATTGAGAAGGACGAGCATCAAGCCTTTGTTGATCAACTCACGCCCAAGCAACTCGACAAGGTGCTTCAAGAACTCACTCTACCGGGAACTCATTAGAACGACGATAAATACAAGGGCACGATAAATCACCTTTGGCTTAAACCCAAGGAAAAATTATGGAATAAGTTTGTTAAAACTTCTTTAATGCCCACCACACACAATACTACCGTTGATACACCTCGTCTTTTGCTTATACATTCTATCTTGCATAATTGCATCATTAATATTGGAAAAATTATTTGTGATGAGATTTTTGTATGTAGCACAAAAGACAAGGGTTCTCTTTTCTTCTCTTGCTTAATTTCCAATCTTTGCAAGGAGATGCATGTCCCAAGTGAGTCCACTGATGAAAAGGCCCTACCAAAGTTCGGTTGGAATCGAGCACAAATCTGAAAGCTAATAGGAGAGGCACCAGTAAAATCCCCAACACCTTCAATTGCCGCGGCAACTCCTGCCGCCTCGGCAACTTCTAATGCCCAAGCAACTGATGCCCGAGCAACTCGGACAGCAACCCTGGGACAACTTGACGCACTCTTACAACCGTTGGAGAACCGCATTAGGTAAATTGAAGACCGGCAACTAATGTTCATGCGGTACATGAAGGATCACAATAGTGCCATCACCCAAGTCATCCTGGAAAAGTACCCAGACAGCCGCGTGCTATTCCTTATCTTTATTGCTGAAATCCTTGCCATGACAACCAATGAAGCAGTTGCCACGGCAACCCCAACAGATGATGCCGCGGCAACCTACACTGTGCCTGCCCAAGCAGTTGCCCCGACAACCAACATTGAAGATGCCGCGACAGCCAAAGCTAAAGACGCCCCAACAACCACTGAAAAGCCAAAGGTAAAGCGCCTATGCCTGAATCAACTCGTACTGAATCATTATCCGATTTTTCAGATTTAGACGAGTCCTCCATTACACCAACAAAGACCGCACCAATTGAATCCTCCAAGCCCAAGCGGAAGGCCAATGACATTTATGATGAGGACGATGAGGACACCCTCGTACGAGGATCAATTCCACCACCGACAACAAGAAAGAAACCACCGCGTTCAAGCAAAAGAATCAAGGCATAGACCAAAAGGAAACTAATCATCCACAATGACGAACTCTTGAAGTAAGTCCTCGTTTGCATTTTACTTTTCTTTATTGTTATTGTTATTGTTATTTTTGTTTTTATTTTTATTTTTCTTTGTTACATGCATTGAGGACAATGTCTCACTCGAGTTTGGGGGGGATTGTTATTAGTTAGTTACCATGTTTAGTTGCATTCATCTTAAGTATTGCATTTAGGGTACATAAATTGCTTGTCATGCCTTTAGTTGGAACAAGAATTGCCTAGATTTGATGAATATCCGATGATGACTTTGCCAATGTACTTAATTGATAGAACTTTTTATTCTAGGATAAACATGGAAACACTTAGAATCTTACTATAATGCTAAACTTGATGAAACACTATTGTGGCTTGATTGATTTAAGGAATTCTAGCGAACTTAGGTTGATAGTTAAAAAATGGGGGATTAGAATAAAAATTGGATGAATGCTAGAGGTGCCCGAAATTGGCTCTAGTATGTGCTAAAAATTGATCGCTAGAGGTGCCCGAAATCGGCTCTAGTCGAATAAATTAATTAACTTAAGAAAACTAAAAACAAAACACTAGAGGTGCCCGAAACCGGCTCTAGTCAAATAAATTAAATAACTTAAGAAAACTAAAAACAAAACACTAAAGGTTCCCGAAACTAGCTCTAGTTAAAACATGTTAAAAGAATCCAAGGAATTAATTCCAAAACCTATTGTTTGTAACTTGCACACAACTCTGCACACACTCACAAGCATTATAGTTTGATTCCGAGTAACTCCTAAGTTTTCCGAAAAATAAAAAGCCAATCATACTTTGTGCCACGGTTCTGAGAATTGAAATCAAGTTCAAAGCTAAGTTTGTGAAAATTGAAGTCTTGGCGGGTAATTTTTAGTTTTGCATTGCTTGAGGACAAGCAATAGTTCGAGTTTGGGGGTGTGTTAAGTGTTCAAAAGTACTTTTTTAATACCCTTTTTACTCATATTATTGTTAGACTTAGGCTCATATTAGTTGCATTATTAGCCATTCATATATGTTTGCATTGTTTCCTTGGTGGACAAGCTTGATTTCATATTTTGCTTAATTTTGTGGAAAAAGATACTGCTTTGGTGTGTTTTTGTGTGTGCAGAATCAGTTGCCAAAGCAAGGCTGGAACTAGTTGCCAGAGCAATACAAGAAGGAGATGTTGAGATAGTTGCCAAGGCAATTTTCGATAAGGGATAAGATGATATGGCAGTCGAAATTGATGACTAGATAAGCCCAAGATGACGTGGAGCAAAGTTAAATCCTAAAGGAGTTTTATTTCCATGAAGAGGTCAAAGAGAAATTAAATCCCAAGAAGATAGGAGAAGATCTAGAAGGAATTTAAATATAATAAAGAATTATATTCTTTTAAAGTATTTAATTCCAACTTAACTTCTTCCTCAAGAGAGACTTTGACCTAATCATCTCCTATTTAAAGGAGACCAAGCCGTTAACTCCAAGGCAAAGCAAGGGAGAGATTTCGACAAAAGAGAGCAAAAGGGGATAGATTTTGACAAAGAGGCTTCAACCATTCTTCATCCTTTTCTTCTTTGTTCAATTAGGTTTATGTTAGGAATTCTTTGTTTTGTGTTTCTTTGGAACCTATCCATGAACTAAATCTATTTGGCTAAGGTTATTGTGTTTTGTGGTTGTGAGAAATAATTGGATTTTGTTTATGTAATAAGAGTTTGCACTTTCAATTCAAGGTTTACTCATTCTTGGTTTTTATTCTTGTTTGCGAGTGAATTGGGAGAGGATCTCGTAACTCTATCTATTTATCTAATATCAGGAGAGTTAGATTCAAGAAACAAATGAGTATGGTCTTTATTCAGTCTATTGATGGTGAAGATTAATCCGGCTTAGGAATAAGTTAAGGATTTCAACGGCTAAGAGGAGCGCAAGATTGGTTGTTGTTCAGCCTTGATTCACCCAGGGATGTATTATCAAGGCATGCACAATTAGCTAGAGTTTCGACTTAGGGATAAGAATAAATTATTGAACAATGCTCCGCCGAACCTTGAAGTTGCTGCCTAGCCGCCCAAACAGTTGCCCAGCCAGTTACCCAGGCAACCGTCGATTAGTTGCCAAGGCAACCCCGCTGCGCAAGTTGCCACAATAATTGAGTTGCCCTTGCACCCTTTTACCAAGACGATCCAATCGGCTATCATTCCTCAACTCACGATAACCTGGCCTATTCTCTCTTATTTGATTACATCTTCTTTTACTTTATTGCTTTCTAGTTTAGTTGTTAGTTAAAACTCCTATAATCACCTATTTGTGTTCTTTTACTTTTTACAGTGTAAGAAATTGAATTCTTGAAGTGGCACCAATCTCTATGGAGATGATATATTTTATACTATAACTTGCGACGTGTATACTTGCACAATTGCGGAGCACTTATTACGCACAACAGTTATGCATCCCGGTAGTACTAAAATGTATCGAGGGCTGAAGGAAGGGTACTATTGGGTTGGGCTGAAAAGGGATGTGGCTTTTTTCGTTGCACGGTGTATGGTTTGTCAGCGGGTAAAGGCTAAGCATCAGTTTCCCTCCAGGTTGTTGCAACCGTTGAGGACACCAGAATGGAAGTGGGAAAGAATCACCATGGATTTTGTGTCTAGGCTGCCTTTGACGCCGACCAAAAAGGATTCCATATGGGTGATTGTGGACTGGTTTACAAAATGTGCGCATTTTGTGACTGTGCATACTATGTATACTTTGGACGGGTTGGTTGAGTTATACATCTCTGAGATAGTGCATTTGCACGGAGTGCCCAAATCTATAGTTTTAGATAGGGATCCGCAGTTCATCGCAAGGTTTTGGGTGAGTTTGCATCGTGCTTTGGGAACCCGATTAAGTTTCAGTACCTCATACCACCCTCAGTCAGAAGGCCAGTCGGAGCCCGTGATTCAGTTTCTCGAGGATATGCTAAGGTGTTGTGCTATTGAGTACCAGGGAACGTGGGAGAAGCAGTAGCCATGGGTGATAAAGTGTTTCTGAAAGTGTCGCCCTGGAAAAAGGTGTTGTATTTTGGGCGGAAAGGGAAGCTTAGCTTGAGGTTCGTTAGACCATACGAGGCTGTCGAGCGTGTGGGTCTTGTTGCATACCGTTTAAGGTTGCCTTCGGAGTTGGGAAAGATTCATGATGTGTTCCACATTTCGGTGTTGCGGAAGTATAGGTCGGATCCATCGCATGTTAGGCCGGTAGAGGAGATCGAGTTGAGACCAAACCTATCTTACGATGAGGAACCGTAGAGGTTCTTGATACCAGCACTAAGGTGCTACGTGGCAAAACAATCGAGCTGGTTAAGGTGTTGTGGAAGCACCATGGTGTTGAGAAGGCCACGTAGAACACAAATCGGAGGTGGTGAAACGATTTCCGCACCTGTTCTCTTTAGGTAAATTTTGAGGACAAAATTTCTTAAGTGGGGGAGAGTTGTAACGCCTCGGTTTTAGGGCTTAGCAGTTTAGAGGGTTTATTAGACGGTTTGGTGGACCAGAGAAGAGATTCGAGTCGGTTTTGGGATAGTATATTTTTGGTGTTGGAAACATTATGGGAAAATGCTTAAAAATCATTATTAATTATGTATTTAATAATGGTGGAATCAATTTTGAAAAATGAGTTTTGGAAGATGGACATTTTGGTTAGTGACCAAAATGAAAGTTTTGAAAAGTGTGATTTTCTAGTGACTAAAATGAAAAGGGCCAAATACTTAGAATCTTTAAGGATCTATTTTACCAATTGGTTTCTGATTATTTCTCCCTTGATTTGACTTATTTTAACATGTGGTTTAATTAGTAATTAAAGAGGATTTTGTTAAAAAGTTAGTTATCTTTTCCAAAACAAAAATCACGTCATTTTCTCTTAACTTTTTCTCTCCATTCTCTCCTCAGCCAAAAAACCACGTTTTCATCAAATTTCCAAAGGTGAGGTGATTTCTAACTTGATTTTAATGTTTCAAATTGTTTTATAAAGATTGTTTATACAAAATTTTACAATAATCTTGTGCTTTCTTAGCTTTTCACAAATCAATTGAGGGAGAAACTTCACAATAGGGGTAAGGTCTGAGATCTCCTCTATTGTATGGTTCTTTATTGAAATTCCCAAGCATTTGATCCTTATTTTTATATTTCTAATCTGGTTTTGATGATTTCCTAATGTTTAATTGAGTTATTTGGGGAAAATGAGTTGATTCGCGAATTGGATTTGATTTCCAATAATTAAGGTTGCTTTGATTCATATTTTGGATGTTTAATAATGTTGATAAGTGATTTTTATCAATGGAATCTTTAAACTTAAGAATCTCTATTTGTTTAGGTTGTTAGTTTTGAGGTTTTGTGGTGTTTCTTTGGTTGCAAGGTTGCTGGAGGAGGTAGGTTGTTTTGGATCTATTTTTAGATGTGTTTTGATGTTGAAAGTGATGTTAGTTTGATAGATGTTGGCTGGGTTGTAAATCGAAGTGTTTTGGTTATGATTTCGGTTGTTGTGGAGGGTTGTTTGTGAAGGTTATGTGGGAATCTAAGAAGGATTGTAGTTGCTGTGTTTAGAATGCATTATGATACATTAATCCTCTATTGTATTGTGTTAAAAATAAGGGAGGTTGATCTAGAAGTAATTGGAGAAGCGTTGGAGGCTTCGGATTCTTGATTTCGCATATGAGAATCGAGGTTTTGCGTATCGGTGAGTGAAAACGTGGTTTAAAGCGTTTCGATGTTTTGGGAATAGAGTTTTGGGAGTTAAGGTAGAGCTTGAAATGCTTATCTAGACTCGGAAGTAAGTATAAAGTGGTTTTCTCTCTTGGTCGTGCTAGTTTGAAATGGTTTTATGCATTTGTTTTAATTTACATGTTACCTACTGTTTAAGCATGTTTTAAAGTATTTGATATACTGTTTTTATGCATGAAATGCTGAAGGATGCATATGGTAAGTGATCCTTGTAAGTATGTGGTTTATACTTGTGTTTAAAGCATGTGATGTTGCTTTGGAAAAATGGGTTGGTGAATGCTTGTTAAAATAGTGAGGTAAATGGTTAATTATATTGGCAAGTGATGTGGTTTTAAAATTGTTATCGGATATAGTTGGTCGGCCATAGGATTGAGTGCACTGTAAATAAGTCACCTTGGATGTTGAGGGGTTTATACGGCATGCCGAATACTCCATCCAAGTACCCTAACGGTAGAGAGGTTAAACAATACCGAATGCTCCCGTTAGTGGATTAAGCGTCTAACCGATGATTGGGTGAATGTCCCCATTGGTTGTTATGGTCCCCGGTTGTTATTGTACCCGGTTGTTAATGTACTGCGATTGTGATTGTATCGTTATTCCGGTTGAGATACCTTGAAGTGTTGGGTTAACACTTGCTGAATCCGTGTATCCGATGAACTCTTTTGTTAGTGGACTTGTTAAGGATCACTTGAAAGCCAATATAATTGTTATTGTATCATTGAAATGTTTATGTTGTATAATGTGGTTTATACATGTTTCTCCTTAAGCTTTGCATTTGGTAGTAATGCATGGGAAGGCTTAAGTGGAGGGTTACCAATGTGACTTGCCTTTGAATAATGATACATGTAGCATATGGTTTAATATGCTGGTTTAAATGATATAAAGTGCATGTTTTAAAAGGGGCATGATGATGTTTTAAAGGATGATGTTAAGTAAATGATTTTAAATGCATTGGTGGTGTTTGTTTTAGAGCTTTCCTCACCAAGCCTTGTGTGACTATGCTCTCGTTGTCCATCAATATAGATAACTGAGGTTTTGGAAGGCAACAAGAAGCAAGGGGATCTTGGCAAGACTTGTTTCAAAAGTATGTTAGAGACTAGACTATAATGAATAAGGGCAATGGGGTACTTGTTGTGTTTTGGGAGATGTTTTGTGAAACTCCCTGTTTGAGCATGTTTCTTTAGTTGCTATTGGGTTGCAAATAACCTTTAAGTTGTTTTTGGTGCTGGTTTACCTTTCGATATGTTGGTTGGATTCATATTAGGAAGCATGCCTATAGATTTCCTCTTTGATGCATGAATCCTTGTTATGTTGCTAGATATGTGATTCTAGTTGGAATGAGATATGTTTGACATGTTAGTATTGTGTTTAAAGCATGTTGGAGTGGTTTGAGTATGCTTTTGGGATGAAAAATCAGCCAAATGTGACATTACAGGCCCAAGCGTACCGATACGCGAGGGACCGTATTGGTACGGCTAGGCAATTTCAGGCTTGTGGGATCAGTACGGGTTTTGTGCGTTTCAATACGCCTAGGCAAATTTGGCCTGGTGTACCGGTACGAGGATGGGCATTTCGATACGAGTTTTAGCCTCTGGAATTTACTACGTATCGAAACACCTGGGAAACCGTATCAGTATAGTTTTAAAATATTTCAAAAGTTTCGTATTTTAGTTAGCCGTATCGATACGGCTTGGTGGTGTATCGAAAGGGTATGTTTCTAACCGTATCGGTACGAGCTTACCCATTTCGATACGGATGACCGTTTCTCATGTGAATGTCACTTTTGGGCAGTTTTGCTTTCTTTGCATTTTTAGTCCCCAATTCTTGCCAACGCAATTATATATGGTAGGATGACCAGTTTGAGTTGAATTTTGAAATGATAAATTGGAACCTAAAATTTTCTATATTTGCAATTTGGTCCCTAAATTGCAAAAGTGATCAATTGGATATCAAATTGATTCCCGGTTGAGTTGGAGTTGCACCTAATGTCTGTATGAACATGTAGGAATAATAATTGGCATTTAGATAAGATAAAAAGAAAAAAATGGACCGGGTTTGGTTGTATCTCTTCGGTTTTCTACGTTAAACCTAATGTAGCCTTCTTGGTTCGGTTGGGCGTCTAGGCCGGGTCAAGGGGGTTACAGTGTATGTCTAACAATGACGTGTCAAATAATACCACGCTTCTGGCGAATTTCAAATAGCGGATCACTTCTATATTCCCCTCCATTATCCATCCTAAGCTATTTGATCTTCCCTCTAGTCTGGTTTTCAATCATATTTTTCCACTTAAGGAATATTTCAAGCACTTCATCTTTAGACTTCATTGTATGCACCCAAACTCTTTTAGAAAAGTCATCAACAAAAGTTACAAAATAGTGTTTTCCTCACAATAATGCTGTTTTGGAAGGACCCCACAAATCTGAGTCAACATAATCCAAAATACCTTTCGTATTATGGATAGCAATGTCAAATTTCACTCTCTTCTGCTTTCCCAAAACATAATGTTCACAAAAATTTAACTTGCAAGCCTTTGCACCTGTCAACAATCCCTGCTTTGCCAGAATTTACAAGGATTTCTCACCAGCGTGTCCCAATCGCATATGCCACAACAAGGTTGAATCTGATCTATCTCCTTCAGAAGCTATTGCTATTGCTCTAATAACTATACTACCTTGGTAGTAATACAAGTTATTTTCTTGATGCCCTTCATTATCACCAATGCACCAGATGTGACTTTTAAAACTACATATCTCTTAGTGACGACTAAGCCTTTAAATTCCAAGGCTCCCAACGAGATGAGATCCTTCTTCAAACCGGGCACATATCGAATACCAATCAAAACTCTGGTTGATCCATCTTGATTCTTCAATCAAATTAAGCCTATCCCAATAGTTTTAAAGGTGTTGTCATTACACATATAAACAACTCCACCATTTAACTCTACTAAATCGGAGAACCACTCCCGATTAGGGGACATATGATAGGTACAACCCAAATCCAATATCCACTCGTTTGAATAGAATGTTGATGGTGAAGCAACCAGTGATATTTCAAAGTCACTAGTATCATACTCTGCAACATATGCATCTAGAGCAGCTTTTCCTTTCTTCTTCAGCTTCGGCCAATCGTTCTTCAAATGGCATTTCTCATGACAAAAGGCACATTCATCTTTCCCAAGTCTGGACTTCGACTTTGATCTCTCTCTTCACTTTGACTTTTGGATTTTTGAGTGACCTCTTGCCACCATGGCCTCCGCTGCATTATACTTGCTCTCCATCTTGGTTTTCTTTCAGAGCTCGTAACTATACAAAGCAACAATTACATCTTTAAAGGATACTTCATCCTTTCTATGAAGTAACGTTGTTTCTAGGTGCTCAAATTCACCTGGAAGTGATGACAACAATATTAAATCCAAATCTTCATCTTTGAAAGTTTCATCCATGCCCAATAAGTCTGACACTAACTCATTAAAGGCAGTGATGTGTTCATTCATACTGGTGCCTGGTTGATAATCAAATTTGAACAATCTTTTCTTTGGGAACTTTTCCTCCAATGCTTTCCCAGCTTCCATGCAGAAGTCTCATTCTTGTATACATATTTCTTCTTGCAGGAAAAACAAGATCGAATCGTACCCCCAACTCCTTGAAATTATTTAAACCGCTCCAGTTAAGGGAAAATGGGGGTTTTGAGAGGTTTTTAAGGATTTCTTCAAGGCTTTCATTGTCTGTGGTGGTTGCGAAGCTTCAACAGGAAGGGTAAACTTGTTAAGCAATGGTATTTTAGGGGTTTCGATTTATCGGCTCAATATCGGTAGTGGTTATTAGTTTGTTAGCTAATCCTGAATAAAAAGAAGAAGAAAATTTAATATTTTAATAAAGTTTCAGAATTTGTATTTTTTGAGTTGCTATTTCATCAAGTAAATTTGTTGGTGTCTTGGCAAAACAAATTCAGCCGGTAATGATTAAACATAAAAGAATTTTTATGTACATAGTTCCATTAAAATTATGACCAAATTGATAGATTTTTTAAAATAGTGAGGGTTAAATTAGTTGAATTATTTTGAGTTAGGATCGAATTGATTGAATGTATAAACGGTAAGGACTAAATTGATTAAATTTGTAAATAATAAAAACTAAATTGCTAGAATGAGTAAATAATGAAGACAAAATATGTAATTATACAATATTAAAAAAACAATAGTGTGTTACGGTGTATATCGTTTGTTCTAGAATCATCCTATACATAAATATTTTCAATTAGAAAAATTCTAGAACGGACGATACACATGCTACACGCTATTAATTTTTTAATGACTTAAAAAATATTAAAATTTCTAGGGACTCAACATGCAATAAAACATATTTCAAAACAAAATTTGAATTTGAACCAAATAACCCTTTTTGTTTTCTAATATTTTTTTAATTTTTAATTTAAAATACTAGTATTAGATTCTCCGTCTACTTCAAACCCTAAACTAATTTCTAAACCCTTCACCTATTACCGCCGCCATGCTGAAAATTACATCAGCCATCCAACCTTTTATGCTGGCGAAGTACCCCTTTCACCTTCACTACCGCCGTTCCCCTAACCCAGCCAGATCGCGTTTGTCTTCCTATAACTAGGAATGAAAAAAATACAAAAGTTGTCCTATAAATTTCATGGATGTCCAATCATCTTTGAAACATGTATACAGTAGGTGAATGGTTTTTAATATAAAATTTGATTATTCATACACAGAACTGATGTCTCCTGCAAACTTAAATTTTAATTTGTTTTGAAATATGCTTTATTATAGGTCGAGTCCCTAATAATTTTAATATTCTTTTATAGGTTATTAAAAATTTAATGATATGTAACGTTAGTGGTGTACAGCGGTGTGCGTCGCTCATTCTAGACTCTTCCTTTCAATTATCATAATTTTAAGAAAATTATAGTATATTTTGAAATGGTAAGAATTACTTACTGTCAACCTTAATTTTAGGTTATTAATAGGTTTGATTTTAAGAATATATCTTGATTTATTTTTTTTAAATTGAATATTATGTATAAAACATTTATTTTTACATGTGAGGACATAATTTCTCTTTATTTTCTCTATAATCAATAATTTCTAGAGTAAGTGGATAAAGCATGGTATCTAGTTGTAACTAATAAAATTAGAACAATAGTTGATAACAGTGATTGAAACTCTTGGACAGCGGAAGACGATCTAATCTTATAACTTTATGGGTGCGTTTGATTGGCATATAACCATGGGTAAGTAAGAGGAGGTCGTGTAGTGCATATAGCTGGAACCAAATGTAACACAATATCAAACTCTTCTTCAAATGCTAGGGGGTTGAAACCAAAGAGACGTCTGTAAATAGATATGAGTGCCTCCAACTCAAATCATATAATACTTTGCAATTATGATTAAATTCGTTAACAACCCACATTTAATTAACAACAATCAGAACTCGTTATCATTTGCAACCTAAGATCAATAATCAGAATTCATTATCAATAGAACCATTATTAGTTGTTAGTAGGATGGTCATTTGACCCAAACTTAACGAATCCTGACCCTATAAAGTCGGATTTTATTTAAAGAAAATTGGATTCGTTTTGGTCATGTTTTTTAGGGTGAAGTCGGTTCAAGTTTAGAGTAAAAAATATCGGACCCGAAATAGTAATATAAATTTATGCTAAATATTTAGAGATAATTACTGTAATACCTTTATTTATACTTTTTTAATTATCTTCTTATATTGTCGAATAAAAGTGGAATAATTATTGTAATGCCTACTTTATATATATATATATATATTCCATTAACGCCTTATTTTATCGAATAAAAATAAAAAATAAATTTTTTATTTATGTGGTATCGGATTTAGATTTTTATTCTAAAATTAGAGCCGGATTCAGAGCGGCACCACCAAATATCGGGTCGGGCAATGTTGATCGATATAAGTGGATACACAAGCATCCAGCAGAACATCAAACAATCAACGGTGAGAGCAAGTGTTCCAATAACAATACTCTGATACACTTGTGGTACTCTGTACACCAAATGCGCATAACGCCAATAACAATACCCCCAATGATCTTAGAGTATTATGGGTGAACAAAAATTGACTAGACTCAACTTGAAAAAAAAAATGAACATTTTGACTTGACTCGACGCAAAAAAACTTGACTCATAATTTTATAAACTCGATTTGACTCGAAAAATTTTAATTAAAATTTGATTTGTAAAATTAAAATTCGAATAATTCAAATAACTTGAAAATTTTAGTAATTAATGGATCAGATTTAAGTTCAAGCCGATTCCAATTCTGCATGATAGATAGAGAAAGAGAGAGAGAGGAACATCTTACACGATGTAAATCTTGAAAGTTTTACACATTTTTTGGACCATTGGATGAAGGTAGATAGATGGCTGAGATTAACAGCAGAAAATTTGATGATTATTGTAACCCCCTCGACCCGGCATAGTCGCAAGACCAAACCGAGCAAGCTACATTAGGTTTATCGAAGTAAACCGGAAAGATTAAACCTAAGACACGTCCATTTTTTCTTTTATCTTATCTAGATGCATTTATTCTTTCCTACATGGTCATACTGTTCATAGGTGAGCACTCATCTCAATCGGGCATCATAACGACATTCAATTGGCCACAAACACGTATTAGGGACCAAAACGTAATTTTAGCAATCTATAAGGACTTTTATAATTTTAAAGTTACCAGCCTTTAATTAAGTATATTTCAAGCTTACATATCAAAAATCAACTCAAATAGACCCTCCAAACTCATACAATTGGGCCCACATCAATCAAGGACCAAAATGTAAGAAAACATAACTTCACTAAAGCCATTAACTAACTTAACTGCATCGGGTATCGGTACGCACACTTGAATACCGGTACGCCCTTCCCATTTCGAATCCTAAAAATTCCAGTAGCCAACTTCCGTACCGGTACGACCCTGCGTACCGATACGCCTTACCAAAACCAAAGGCTCATACTAATCCTCAAACCCGTGTACCGAAACCCCATACCAAACTCAGTCTTCCTGTACCGATACACAAACCCGAGTATCGGTACGCTACTCTTAAAAACCATTTGTATACCGATACGCCTAACCCGCGTACCAGAACCACAAGCCCGAAATGGCTTCCTGTACTGATACGTGAACACGATTACCGGTACGCCTATACCTGAATGGTCACAATTGGCTGGTTTAACATGCTTATTTCAAAACTAAACCATTTCATCATGCCACAAACTCTCATACAACACTACCAAGATGCATCAGCAACCTAAACATCATAAGTTCAGCAACCAATTAGCATTCAAACATCTCATGGTATTCTAGAGGCATGCTTCCTAAAACCACTTTGTCAATCACCCCAAAATACACAAATAGACTAATCTCAGCATATGCATCAAAACAACACAACCCACACAACATAATAAACTTGCTCAAACCATCCCAACAAGGCAATCATCAAGGAAGCTCTAGATGCATACCTAAGCAACCATTCACCCACAACTACAAGCAAGTAATAACATCAAGCTTAGCAACATCAAACCATCCTCAAAGCCCAGCATAGAAACATACTTAAAATCTGTAAGAAAACAAGATTACAACTCCCAAAAACCATGGTGAACACATTGCCTTATTTACCGAAAACGTAAACCGAGTTTATACTCAAAAGTAGTTTATCTTTTGGATCCTTGCAAAACTTGCCTTCGCTGCCTCGAACTTCAATGTTATACATCATTAGGAAAAAGAGAGCGTAAGCACACATGCTTAGTGAGGATGCTCATAAATAATGATGCACTATAAACCATTTAAAAACCACATGCTTTGCTTTTCCCAAAACATGTTTCAACCTATGCATTTTCCCATTATTCCAACCGAATCAAAACATAACAACCTTTATATAACATCATATGAAATCCTTGCTTAAATCCCAAAACATTTAAACAAACCATGCTTAAATCCCAAAGCATTACAAATAAGGTTCAACACATGAACTTTCTCATATAATGACATTTATAGTGACCTGGATAGACTACCTCTATCCTATGCACATATCGGATACACGGATCTCTCATACCAAGCCTAGTTAAACAACATGATATCCCAAACCTTGCCTAGTTAAACCGCAAGTGTACCGACCTTGCCTAGTTAATCCACAAGATCACTATCAATTTGGGTTGCCTAGTTAATTCGCAAGCCCCAAATGAGGTACCCAACAGTCCGAGTGGCCTCATTACACCGCCATACCTCAAGGACCCATGGCCACGATCGAATTTGTTTATATTTTATAGTGCACTTTTAATCCAATGGCATGCCAGTTATATCCGATTGTTTTCTCACCTTGTCACATAGCCAATATATCATTTACAAACCATTTATAACTATTTACTCACTATTTTACAATGCATTAAACAAAACATTACATATGCAATCTCATTGCCAATGCAAATTACCATTCCCTACCGGAATAAAAACCAACGCTCAATAGTATTTAACATTCTTTCAATCCCCTGCATATGTGCTTAAAACCATGCATTTCCAGCAAGTAAATCATTCCATGTTTATCACCAAAACATGCAAACAACGTGCTCATATCTAAGCCGATATTCAAGAGCAAAATAAGGGAAACTTACTTTCGAGCTCAGGTAAGTGTCTCACGCTTACTCTAAACTCCCAACAACCTTTACAAACTTTTGTAAAGCATTAAAAAAACACAGTTTCCACTCACCGATACGCCTGGCCTTCCTTTCCAAAGTGAAATAAGCTCCCGACAAGCAACCAAACAACTTCAAGCTTCGTCACCTTGACTATCCCCTGTTTTCGACACATAAAACCAGAGGATAAATGCATTAAAATTCATTCAAACCATTGCCTAACAGTAATCTCCCGCAACTCCCAAGTTGCCTACCCAAAAACCATCTAAAACATACCGAAAACACCATCAAACATTTCCGAAACTTAACCCAGCCATAAAACAACAATTCAAGCCTACAACCAACATCTAATAACATCCAAAAACCCTTTCCTAACATCCTTTTACCTCCAGTAAAGATTAAACCAGATTATCTCCACAACAACTCAAAACTAGCAACCCAAATAATTAGAGATTCAAGAGTTTCGAGATTCTATTGATAAAAACAACTTATCAACATCAAAACACATCCAAAACCTATATTAAATCAATCTCAATTACTGGAAATCAAATCCACTTCGAAAATTAACATGTTTCATCAATATTTCCAAAATAACTCAATTAAACATGGATAAAACATTAAAACCACATTACAACTTGTAAATCAAGGATCAAATACTTGGGAATATCAATAAAGAACCATTTAACAGAGGAGATCACGGACCTTATCCATGTTATGTGATTTCTCCCTCAATTGGCTTGTTTAAAGATAAGAAAATGCAATATTTCAATGAGGTTTTGCAAAACAAAGTTAAAGGAACAAATTAAAATCAATAATCTGAGTGAAAAGAGTTCCTTACCTCTGGATTTTGATGAAATTCTGAGTGTTTGGAAGAAAAGAAGTTGAGAGAAAAAGGTTTAGGAAAAAGTTACGTGAATTTCTTTTAAAAGCTAATAACTAACTTTATATATTTAATCCTTATTAAAACACTTTTAAAACACATGTTTAAAATGATTTAATTGAAGGGAGAAACCACCAGCAAACACTTAGTAGATAAGCTCCTTAAGGATTCTAAGGATTTGACCCTTTTGATTTTAGTCACTTAAAAACAGTTTTCCAAAAATCACATTTTGGTCACTAACCCAAAATGTCATATTTCCAAATTCCTTTTCCTAAACTTGATTCCACCAAATCAATATATATTAAAAGATGATTTTAACTATTTTCCATATTTTTATCTTATTGAAAAATAAACGGTCCTGAATTCGACTCGAATCTCTAATCCGTCCACCAAACCGTATAATAAACCTTAAAACCGCTAGGCCCAAAACCGGGGTGTTACAACTCTCCCCCACTTAAGGAATTTCATCCTCGAAATTACCTGGAGGAAATAGATGCGGAAATTGCTCCTTCATATCTGCCTTGCTTTTCCAAGTAGCTTCCTCAACACCTCGGTGTTGCCACAAGACTTTCACGAGCTCTATCGTCTTACCACATAGAACTTTCTTGCTGGTGTTGAGGATCTCTACAGGCTCCTCATCAAAGGATAGATTCAGCCTCAACTCCACATCCTCTACCGACATAACATGCGATGGATCTGATCGATATCTCCTCAACATCAAAACATGGAACACATTATGAATTTTCTCTAACTCGGGAGGCAACCTCAACCGATATGCCACAAGACCCATACGCTCAATAACCACGTATGGTCCAATGAACCTCGAACTAAGCTTACCTTTACGTCTGAATCTCATCACCTTTTTCCATGGTGACACTTTCAAGAATGCGCGATCGCCCACCGCATATTCAACCTCCTTACGCCTCAAATCCGCGCAAAATTTCTGCCGATCCGCAGCCACTTTCAACCGATAGGGTAACATGCTTTTCCCCCACCTCAGCCCAAAATAAGGGCGTACAACGCCTCAAAAGGTGCCATATGTATACTCGCTTAATAACTGTTGTTGTAAGCAAACTCAACTAAAGGCAAGTGCTTCTCCCAGGTTCCTTGAAACTCAATAATACATCATCTCAGCATATCCTCCAAAACCTGGATAAGCCGCTCAGACTGCCTATCCGACTGAGGATGATATGCAGTACTAAAACTTAACCTCAAACTCAAGGCCTAGTGCAAACTCCTCCAAAACCTTATCGTAAACCTCGAATCCCTATCAGAAACGATAGATTTAGGTACACCATGCAAACGCACAATCTCCGCTATATACAAATTTTCCAACTTGTCCAGGGTGTACATTGTATGCACGGGCAATAAATGTGCACACTTTGTGAACCAGTCAACAATCACCCAAACGGAATCCTTCTTAGCTAGTGTCAACGGCAAACCTATTACAAAATCCATGGTGATTCTCTCCCATTTCCACTCTAAAATTTTCAGTGGTTGCAACAACCCCGATGGAAATTGATGTTCAGCCTTAACCCGCTGACATACCATATACTTGGAAACAAACTCAGCCACATCCTTTTTCAACCCAACCCAGTAGTATACCCTCTTCAAATCACGATACATCTTAACACTACCAGAATGCATAGAAAAAAGACTAGAGTGTGCCTCCGTCAAGATAGTGTACCTCAACTCCGGATCATCCGACACCACTATTCGACCCTTGAAACACAAAACTCCATCATCATCAAAAAGAAATTCCATCGGATTACCATCTGCCATGTCCTTAACATGCTCAACCAACGAATCATCATACGGTTGCTTAGCTTTAATAAACTGAGATAACGTAGGTTTAACTTGCAACTCAGCCAGCAAACCACCCCTTCCGTGTCACACTCAACCTTGCAAACATAGCTCAAAGCTCAACCACAACCTTACGACTTAATGCATCCGCCACTACATTGGCTTTACTAGAATGATACTCAATGGTCAAGTCGCAATCCTTAATCAACTCTAACCACCTACGTTACCTAAAATTTAGATCTTTTTGGGACATCAAATACTTCAAGCTCTTGTGATCCGTAAAGATCACACACTTCTCACCATAGAGGTAATGTCACCAAATTTTCAAAGCGAAAACCACAACCGCAAGCTCCAAATCATGAGTTGGATAATTGCGCTCATGAGCTTTCAACTACCTCGATGGAAAGGCCACAACCTTCCCATCCTGCATCAGCATACAACCTAAGCCAACATACGATGCATCACTATCAACCATAAACTCTTTCTCAGATTTAGGCTGAATCAACATAGGAGCATGTGTTAGAACTTCCATCAACTTCTCAAAACTGTGTTGCTGCTTCTCCGTCCACACATAAGGAACATTCTTCTGTAAAAAAATGGTCAAAGTGCTGCAATACTCGAGAACCCCTCAACAAAACAGCGATAGTAACCAGCCAACCCAAGAAAGCTACACACCTCTGATACAGACTAAGGTGGCTTCCAATTGAGAATAGCCTGAGTCTTCTGTGGATCAACGCGAATACCCTCCGCAGAAACCACAAGACCAAGAAATGTCACTTTCTTTAGCCAAAACTCGCACTTTCTCAGCTTAGTGTACAACTGATTATCCTTCAACACTTGCAGCACTATCCGCAAATGCTGAACATGCTCTTCCTCAGTACGAGAGTACACGAGAATATCATCTATGAACACCGCCACAAACTGATCGAGATATTCATGGAACACTTTATTAATCATGTCCATAAATAGAGCTGGGGCATTTGTTAAACCGAAAGGTATGACCAGAAACTCATAATGCCCATGCCTCATACGGAACGCAGTCTTATGCATATCCATATCCTTAACCTTCAACTGGTAATATCCCGATCTTAAATCTATCTTGGAAAACACTGCTGCTTTAGGAAACTGATCGAACAAGTCATCAATCCACGGCAACGGGTACCTGTTCCTTACCGTCAACTTATTCAACTAACAATAATCGATGCACATACGCACCGTACCATCCTTCTTTTTCATGAAGAGAACAGGAGCACCCAACAGAGAAACACTCGGTCGAATGAACCCATGGTCCAACAACTCCAGAAGCTGCGACTTCAACTCCATCAATTCTTTTGGTGCCATCCTATAAGAAGCAATGAACACCTATGTCTCAATACGAAACTCCACCTCCCTATCTGGAGGTAAACCCGATAACTCTTCAGGAAAAACCTGAGGAAAGCTGCAAACAGTCAAAGTATCATGCACTCAAACACCCTTGGATTTCAGATTCATAACAATAGCCAAATAAGCCTGGCAGCCATCAAACATCATCTTTTCCGTTCTAACAGACGAAACCACATTAGACAGAAACTTAACACTCTCGCTGACCACCACAACTTCATAGTCGTCAGCCAACCTCAAGAAAATCCTCTTGGATTCACAATCCATGACTACTTTGTGTTCACTCAACCAATCCATACCCAAAATGATATCAAAACCATGGAATGCAATTCCATCAGATCTGTGGCAAATTCATGTCCTTGCACCACCACAGGACAATGCCGATACAACCTTCTTGTTGTAACTACTCCCCAAAAAAACTTGTAACTAACATACCAACATCTAAGATCTCAACAGGAACATTCAACATAGATGCATGTTTGCTCAAGATATATGAATGCGTAGACTCCGAATCAATCAAGGATAACAATGACAAGGATTGCAAAGTGAAAGTACATGCGATCACATTTGTGTCATTACGACCCTCACAGTGAGAAAAGACCTGAGCCGGTCCACCACCTATAGGTTTCACCACTGAGCATAAGCCATATCCCTCTGACCATCCTCGCGCCTCTAAAAATTACCCCTACCACGGCCTCGACCCCTAGCTGGTGCAGCAACCTGTGCTGGTGCATCTCTCGCAGCCCGAGGACAATCACTCTTCAAGTGATCAGATGAGCCACAAATCCAACAAGCTCCAGCATTACCCCAGCACATACCCGCGTGGCGCCTACCACATTGCTCACACTCCGGTATAACACAAGCTCCCTAAGCACCATGGCCAACTCCACCACCATACCTGTGATCTGGCTTACGCCTCTTGTCTTTGAACCTCTTATTCTGCCTCCCAGAATAGCTAGAGTTTGCCACTCTCTTACCCAAGTTCACACCCGCAGCCTAAACTGGTGCACCCAAAGACTGCTCGATATCCTTGGCCCGATTGACCAATATATTGAAATTCGTGTAATTAGCAGCCAAAAGATACGTCTTGTTGTCCTTTACAAGACCATAACGGAACCTATCACATCTCTGCTGGTCATCTGGAACCAACTCTGGAGCATACTGACTCAACCGGACAAACTTTACCTCGTATTCAGCAACAGACATGCCTCCCTGGGATAGCGACATAAACTCGCGCTTCTTTATATCCAAATAGTTAGTACCAAGATACTTCCTCTTAAAAGCTCCCTGAAAGAACTCCCAAGTTACGTATGCCTCAGGAACGCCAGCAATTGTGGTCACCCACTAATGACATGAATCCCCCTGCATCAGAGATACAATGCAACCTAACTTGTGCTTCTCATTACATCCCATCCTCGGCTGCCTCAAGGCTTAGTCCTTGAAACTCCTCACCTCCCAAACTCCTCAAACGCTCCAAGGGTAAACCTTGATTTGCCACCACAGCGAGCACCAGTGCCTGGGCTTACACTCTCGCCATCGCTACCTGAAAATCTCTCGTTATCGCCTGAACTAACTGAGTCAAATCACCATACACAGGCACTTGGTGAACCTGGGGTGCTTCACCTGCTCCACCGTCAACTGGAGGAACCACTAGAGGAAGATGAGGTAAAACATGAGGGAGATTCTCTTCTGTCTCATTGCTCTGTCCAACCCCAGCAGTATTAGCCATAGATCGTGTCTCACGTCAAGCCATGCAAACAAAAGCACCAAAACACATTAAAGTTAGGCTAGCGTCAGGCAAAGGATCCAAGTTAACTTTAAAACGCATTTAAAATCCTCGATAATAGGTAATGTTTTCCCAATTCATACCCCAACAGAACATTAAACAATCACCGAACATATACACAATCACTGTGCAATTCAAACAACATCAGCTAGTCGAACAACAACATCCCAACCTTCACAAACCTAGCTTTGATACCAACAAGTGTAACCCCCTCGATCCGACCTAGTCGCAAGATCAAACCGAACAAGCTACATTAGGTATACCGAAGTAAACCAGAAAGATTAAACCTAAGACACGCCAATTTTTTTCTTTTATCTTATCTAGATGCATTTATGCTTTTCTACATGGTCATACTATTCATAAGTGAAAACTCATCTCAATCAGGCATCATAACGACATCCAATTGGCCACAAACACGAACTAGGGACCAAAACGTAATTTTAGCAATCTAGAATGACTTTTCTAATTTTAAAGTTACCAGCCTTTAACTAAGTATATTTCAAGCTTACATGTCAAAAATTAGCTTAAATAGACCCTCCAAACTCACACAATTGAGCCCACATCAATCAAGGACCAAAATGAAAGAAAACAAAACTTCACTAAAGCCATTAACTAACCTAACTGCCTCGGGTATCAGTATGCACAGTTGAGTATCGATACGCCCTTTTCCATTTCGAATCCTAAAAATTCTAGTTGCCAACTTTCGTACCGGTATGATCCTATGTACCGATACGCCTTACCAAAATGAAAGGCTAGCACTGATCCTCAAACCCATGTACCAAAACCTCATACCAAACTCAGCATTCCCAAACCGATACGCAAACCCGAGTATTGGTATGCTACTCTTAAAAAGCATTTATGTACTGATATGCCTAACCCGCGTACCAAAACCACAAGCCTGAAATAGCTTCCCGTACCGATACGTGAACATGCGTACCAGTACGGTTAGACCTAAATGGCCACAATTGGTTGGTTTAACATGCTTATTTCAAAACTAAACCATTTCATCATGCCACAAACTCTCACACAACACTACCAAGATGCATCAGCAACCTAAACATCATAAGTTCAGCAACCAATTAGCATTCAAACATCCCATGGTATTCTAGAGGCATGCTTCCTAAAACCACTTTGTCAATCACCCCAAAATGCACAAATAGGCTAATCTCAGCATATGCAGCAAAACAACACAACCCACACAGCATAATAAACTTGGTCAAACCATCCCAACAAGGTAATCATCAAGGAAGCTCTAGATGCATACCTAAGTAACTATTCACCCACAACTACAAGCAAGTAATAACATCAAGCTTAGCAACATCAAACCATCCTCAAAGCCCAGCATAGAAACATACTTAAAATCCGTAAGAAAACAAGATTACAACTCCCAAAAACCATGGCGAACACATTGCCTTATTAACCGGAAACGTATACCGAGTTCATGCTCAAAAGTAGTTTATCTTTTGGATCCTTGCAAACCTTGCCTTCGCTGCCTCAAACTTCAATGCACTACATTTAAAAACCACATGCTTAGTGAGGATGCTCATAAACAATGATGCACTATAAACCATTTAAAAACCACATGCTTACTTTTCCAAAAACATGCTTACAACCTATGCATTTTCCCATGATTCCAACCGAATCAAAACATAACAACATTTATATGACATCATATGAAATCCTTGCTTAAATCCCAAAACATTTAAACAAACCATGCTTAAATCCCAAAGCATTACAAGCAAGGTTCAACACATGAACTTTCTCATATATTGGCATTTATAGTGACCCGGATAGACTACCTTTATCCTATACACATATCGGATACACGGATCTCTCATACCATGCCTAGTTAAACCGTATGATATCCCAAACCTTGCCTAGTTAAACTGCAAGATTTGATACCCTCACCTAGTTAAACCGCGAGAACTCACCCATGCCTAGTTAAACCGCGAGTGTACAGACCTTGCCTAGTTAATCCGTAAGATAACCATCAATTTGGGTTGCCTAGTTAATCCATAAGCCCCAAATAAGGTCCTCAACAGTCCGAGTGACCTCATTACACCGCCATACCTCAAGGACCCATGGCCACGATTGATTTTGTTTATATTTTATAGTGCACTTTTAATCCTATGGCATGCCAGCTATATCCGATTATTTTCTCACCTTGTTACATACCCTATATATCATTTACAAACCACTTACAACCATTTACTCATTGTTTTAAAATGCATTAAACAAAACATCACATATGCAATCTCATTGCCAATGCAATATTACCATTCCCTACCGGAATGAAAACCAGTGCTCAATAGCAATTAACATTCTTTCAATCCCCTACATATGTGCTTAAAACCATGCATTTCCATCAAGTAAATCATACCATGTTTATCACCAAAACATGCAAACAACATGCTCATATCCAAGCCGATATTCAAGAGCAAAATAAGGGAAACTTACTTCCGAGCTTAGGTAAGTGTCTCGCGCTTACTCTAAACTCCCAACAGCTTTTACAAACCTTTGTAAAGCATTAAAAAACCAGCTTCCACTCACCGATACGCCTTGCTTTCCTTGCCAACACGAAACAAGCTCCCAACAAGCAACCAAACAACTTCAAGCTTCGTCACCTTGACTATCCCCTGTTTCCAACACAAAAAACCAGAGGATAAATACATTAAAATGCATTCAAACCATTGCCTAACAACAATCTCCTGCAACTCCCAAGTTGCCCACTCAAAAACCATCCGAAACATACCGAAAACACCATCAAACGTTTCTGAAACTTAACCCAGCCATAAAACAACAATTCAAGCCTTCAATCAACATCTAATAACATCCAAAAACCCTTTCCTAACATCCTTTTACCTCTAGCAAAGATTAAACCCGATTATCTCCACAACTACTCAAAACTAGCAACCCAAATAATTAGAGATTCAAGAGTTTTGGGATTCTTCGGATAAAAATAACTTATCAACATCAAAACACATCCAAAACCTATATTAAATCAATATCAATTACTGGAAATCAAATCCACTTCGAAAATCACCATGTTTTATCAATATTTCTAAAATAACTCAATTAAACATGGATAAAACATTAAAACCACATTACAAATTATAAATCAAGGATCGAATACTTGGGGATATCAAAAAAGAACCATTTAACAGAGTAGATCACGGACCTTACCCCTGATATGTGATTTCTCCTTAATTAGCTTGTTTAAAGCTAAGAAAATGCAAGATTTCAATGAGATTTTGCAAAACAAAGTTAAAGAAACAAATTAATATCAATAACCTGAGTGAAAAGAGTTCCTTACCTCTGGATTTTGATGAAATTTTGAGTGTTTGGAAGAAAATAAGTTGAAAGAAAAAGGTTTAGGAAAAAGTTACGTGAATTTCTTTTAAAAGCTAATAACTAACTTTAGATATTTAATCCTTATTAAAACAATTTTAAAACACATTTTTAAAATGATTTAATTAAGTGGAGAAACCACCAACAAACATTTAGTAGATTAGATCCTTAAGGATTCTATGGATTTGACCCTTTTGATTTTAGTCACTTGAAAATAGTTTTCCAAAAATTACATTTTGGTCACTAACCCAAAATGTCATATTTCCAAACTCCTTTTCCTAAAATTGATTCCACCAAAAACCAATATATATTAAAAATATGATTTTTGACTATTTTTCCATATTTTTATCTTACCAAAAAATATATGGTCCCAAATCTGACTCGAATCTCTAACATGGTCCACCAAACCGTATAATAAACCTCAAAACCGCTAGGCCCAAAACCAGGGTGTTACAATTATCACTTGTAATGTTATACTATCGGGACAATAATGACGAGACAAGTAAATAAGCACAAACGCAGGAAAAAAAATAACACCAAGAATTTACGTGGAAAACCTAAAAAGAACGGGCAGAGGATGAGAACTTTCACTATGATGGAGAAAGAGATTACAATTGATTTATGATGCTCAGTCTAAACCCCTAATTCGTAGTATCTATTTATAGGGATAGATTTCTTGTTTACAGAGGAAACTTGCATAGAAATAAATTCTACTCAAACTGAGTTTCCTACATTTAATTAATATAAAGTAAACAAGATCTACTAAAAGTTGGATTCTAACTTTAAACCAAATCCCAAAAGAATTTGGATCACAACTCTAACAAATATCCACCTTGAGACAAATTCATGTTGAACAATATCTCCACCTCTTCCACGAAACCCCTTCAAGGGGTAGTCCTCAACAGTGAATACCGACCGAATCCAAGCCTTACCCAAGCTTGGATGTACAAGGTAATTTAGTCTTCACATCGGTAAGATCAACATTAGTGCCAACTTTGCTCACAACTATATCACCACGAGCAATAACATGACCCCGATCATCAACGACACTACTACATTTCTCATTATTTATCTTTGAAGCAAATCGAACTCTCTTAAGCTTCTCAAATTCATTATACCCACGGAATTCAACTTTATTCTTCTTTTCATATTCATCATGCCCATGAAATCAAACTCTTTTTTGCCCACCAGAACCGTTATGCCCACGATTGTCATGTTCAATACAAAATCCTCTTTTACTTGATTCAGTCAAGACGCCTTCACCAGTAACATCGTCATTTGACACGCAGGAGGAAGCAACGTATATTTCACCTAAAATAGTTGAACCTTGTAGAACATAAAAATTGGCTGCTCTTTTATACCATTTCATCACAACAAGAGCACCCTTGCAAATTTTCATAGCTCTACTTTCATTGGAGTATCTGTACACTTTTGAATCCAGAGTACCTAACGAAATCATATTTCTTCTTAAATTTTTAACATGCCTCACATTACCAAGTGTTCGAACAATCCCATCGAACATCTTAATCTTGATTGTGCCAATACCTGCAACTTTATAAGAGACATTATTTCCCAACAAGACAGCACCTATAGACGCATGTTTATACGTTGCAAACCAATCCCGATTTGGAATCATATGAAAACTACTACCAGAGTCAAGATTTCACTCCTCACTCGCTATAGAGTCTTCGCCGGAAGCAACTAAAACTTCACTATCATTATACTCCTCTGTTATATCAGCTACATCTTCACTAGAATTCTGATTCTCAGATTCCCTTTTTATCTTATTCTATAATCTGTAACACTCAGATTTAATATGACCTTTCTTTTTGCAGAAATGACATGTTTTACCTCGATTTGACGACTTGGACCTACCTCTATTTTGACTGCCGAAATTACGATCACCTTTTCTTCTGCGGTATGAACTAGTCGATCCATGCACCATGAGACCCTTTGCTTGGAACTCATATTGATAAGATGTTGCATCTTGTAACACCCTGGTTTTGGGCTTAGATGTTTTAAAGGTTGGTTCGAAGGACCGGTGGACCAGTATTAGGGATTCGAGTCGATTTCAGGATTTAATTGGATTAAATATTTTTTATGGTGATAAAATTATGGAAATATGCTAAAATCATTATTTAATATAATAATGATTGTGGTAAAATCAATTTTGGAAAATGATAATTGGAAATTGGACATTTTGGACTAGTGACCAAAATGCAAACTTTGAAAACTATTTTTAGTGACTGTTTTGGAAAAAGATCAAAACTTTGATTCTTTAAGGAGCTAATTATCCTAAATATTTTTAACAGATTTCTCCCTTTAATTATCTGATTTAAAATGGGTTTTAAAAGGCTTTAAAAGTGGAGAGAATTAATAAATCATATTTTAGACATTTAACAAAATTCACGTAACAAACTTTTCAACTTCTTTCTCTCAATTTCTCTCTAGCCAAACACCTTTCCAACTTTAATTTCTTCAGGTAAAAATCAAAGGTTTTGATTTCCATTTGATTTCCTAATGCTTTTTCATCAAATACTTATTGTTATTCTCTTGATTTTCAATTATTACTAAGAAATTAAGGGGAGAAATCAGCATTGGAGGTAAGGATTCGTTCTTCTCCTCTAATGATGGGTTCTTTACTAAAATTCCCAAGTTCTTGATCCTTTACAATTGTTTTCTATGTGTTTTGATAGTTTAATTAAAGAAATTTGGTTTAATTGTGTTTTGATTGATGAGATTTATGGATCTTCGTACTTGTTTTGTTTTGTTGGGATTTTGATCAGGTTAGATCATGTTTTTGATGTTTAATTGAGTTAATAACTTGGTTTTAATATTGCAATCCTGAAACAAGTTGAATACTTAATGTTTAAGGTGGTTAATTAAGGGTTTTTGGGGTGATAGTTGTGTTTAATCTTTGCTAGAAGTAAAAGGATGTTGGGAAAGGGTTTTTAGGTGTTAACTGATGAGGTTTGACGGGTTGAATCGTTATAGTAAGGCTGGGTTAAGTTTCAGAAGTGTTTGATGATGATTTTGGTTTGTTTCAGATAAGTTTTGAGTGGGCAACTTGAGAGTTACGCGTAATTTCTTGTAGGCAATGGTTTGAATGCATAATGATGAATTTTCCCTCTATTTTATGTGGTTAAAACAAGGGATAATCAAAGCGATGAAGCTTGACGTTGATTGTGGCTTGCCGAAAGCTTGATATGTGATGGCAAGCAAAGCGAAGCGTATCGGTGAGTGAAAACTGGATTGAACACCTTTTAAAGGATTAATAAAGTTTATTGGGAGTTTAGGATAAGCTTGAAACACTTACCTAAGCTCAGAAGTAAGTTTCCCTTACTTTGCTTTTTAATATCGGTTTGGATATGAGCATGATGATTTCATGTTTAGTGTTAAACACATTTTGATTTACTTGCTGGAAATGCATGGTTTTAAGTACATATGCAAGGGTTTTAAAGTACAATAAATGCTAGTGAGCATTGGTTTTTATTCCGGTTGCTTTAGCAATGTGATTAGCATATGTGGTGTTTTTGTATAATGCATTGTAAAGAAGTAAGTAAATGGTTCTGTAAATGATATATTGTCTATGTGACAAGGTGAGAAACAATCAAATATAGTTGGCATGCCATAGGATAAAAGTGCACTATAAATATGAACAAAAATCGATTGTGGCCATGGGTCCTTGAGATATGGCAGTTTAACAAGGCCACTCGAACTGTTAGGACATCATTTGGGGCATGCAGTTTAACAAGGAAACTCAAATTGATGGAGATCTTGCGGTTTAACTAGGCAAGGTCGGTACACTTGCGGTTTAACTAGTCAAGGGTAGTAATCTCGCGGTTTAACTAGGCAAGGGTGTCAAATCTTGCGGTTTAACTAGGCAAGGTTTGGGATATCATGCATTTTAGCTAGGCATGGTATAAGAGATCCGTGTATCCGATGTGTAGGATAGAGGTAGTCTATCATTGTTATTATAAATGCCAATATATGAGAAAGTTCATGTGTTGAACCTATAATAATGCTTTGGGATTTAAGCATGGTAAGTGATTTAATGCTTTGGGATCTAAGCATGGAATATGTATATGATGTTGCATAAAGGTTGTTATGTATTGTTTCGGTTGGAAACAAGGAAAAATGCTTTGGTAGTAAGCATGGTTTCGAAAACAAGTGTTTGGTTTTCAAATGGTTTTTAATTGTATTGTTATATGATGAGCATCCTCACTAAGCATGTGTGCTTACGCTCTCTTTTTCCTAATGATGCAGAGCATTGAAGTTTGGGGGCTGCAAAGGCATGGTTTAAAGCGATCCAAGACAAGCACTACTTTAAGTATGAACTCGGTTTATGTCGATATTTTGGGGATTTGTAATTCTATTTTCCCATGGGTTTTAAGCATGTTATATGCTGGATTGTAAGGCTGATTTGATGCTGAGATGTTGGTTGATGATATTTTCTTATAGATGAGACTAGGTGGTTGCATAGGAATGCATATAATTAACCTTTGATGGTTGCCATGTTTTGTTGATTCAAGCAAGTTTGTTTTGATGCTTTAGATGTGTAGGCAATATGAGTATGTCGCAAAAGTGCCTAATGTGAGTTTTGGTTGTTTGATAGAATGATATTAGGAAGCATGCCTATAGAATATCTTGGGGTGTATGCGTGTCATGAAATGTTTTTGATTCTATGATGCTTTGGTATGGTATGTATCCTAGTAATGTTGTATAAGTGTTTGAAGCATGTTAGAGCATTTTGGTTATCATGAAATTATGCTTAGATAGCAAATTGGGACATTACAGATCCAAGCATATCGATACGAGTGTCCCTGTTTCGGTACGATTAAGCCATTTCAGGCTTAGCATACCGGTACGCGGGCAAGCATTTTGGTATGAGCCCACGCAAATTTAGCCAATGTTTCGGTACTCGAGAGGGTGTTTCGATATGGTACAAGGATTTTATTAATGGCGTTTCGATACGCGAAGGCGTATCAGAACAGATTTTAGCTACTGGAATTTAAGTTTTGGAAATTATTAAGGCGTACCGAAACACCTACACGCGTATCGATATGGGCTGCAATTATTTTAGTTATTGGAATATTTGAAAGTTTCTGTTTCTTTTATTTTGGTCCTTGAATTTTTTACATGCAATTGTATGAGATTGGATGATCCTTTTGACTTGAAATTTGACATGTAAGCATGTAATTGGAGAAATTGAGGATAGGTAACTTTAATTTCAATTTTGGTCCTTTATTTTATCAAATTTGCATTTTAGTTCCTAAAATGTATGTTATACAATTGGTTGTCTTTCTGTGATCCGATTTCATTGTAAATTCACCCGCCGCAAGTATGTACACATAGGATTAATAATATGAATCTTGACAAGATAAAAAGAAAAAAGATCAGTTTTTGTAATCTTTCTTCGGTTTGCTTTGGCAAACCTAATGTAGTTCTCTCGGTTCGGTCAGGCATATAGGCCGAGTTGAGGGGGTTATATTTGTTGGTATCAGAGCTAAGTTACGAAAAGATGGGATATTGTTGTTTGATTATTTTGTGATGTGAGAAATGCACGACAATTGTGCGTTTGTCCAGTGATTGTTTAATATCATGTTGGGGTATGATTTGGGAACACATTACCTATTATCGAGGTTCTAAAATATTTTATAAGGTTGTATTGGATCCTTTGCCTAATGTTAGCCTGAATTTAATGTGTTTTGATTCTTTTGTTACCATGGTTCGACGTGAGACTCATTCAATTGCTATTAATGCAAGAGTTGAGCAGAATAATGTTGAGGAAGGGAATCCCCCTAATGTTTTACCTCCTCCTTTCCATTGGTTCCTCTTGTCGATGTTGGGGTGGGTGGTGTACCCCAGGCTCCTCATGTGCCAGTTTTTGGTGATCTGACTCCGTTAATCCAAGTGATGATGGGAGCGTTTCAAGCAGCAGTGGCTGGGGTGCAAGTGTAAGTATCGACACCTACTGTGGTGCTAATCAAGGTTTCCCTTTGGAGCGTCTTTGAAGTTTGGGAGGTAAGGAAATTCAAGGTTTGAGTTCTGAGGTAGCCGAGGGATGGCTAGAAAAGACAATGCGCATTCTGAACCAGATGGGCTGTAATGAGGAGCGCAAGTTGGGTTGCACTGTGTCACTATTGCATGTGATGCATATCAGTGGTGGATGACCACAATTATTGGCATTCCTAAGGCGAATGTAACTTGGGAGTTCCTTTAGAGAGCTTTCAAGAGGAAGTATCTTGGCACTCAGTATTTGGATATGAAAAAGCGTGAGTTTATGTCGCTATCTCAGAGAGGCATGTCTGTTGCTGAATATGAGGTGAAGTTTGTTCTCCTGAGTTGGTATGCCCCAGAGTTAGTTCCTAATGATCAATAGAGATGTGATAGATTATGATATGGTCTTGTGAAGGACATTAAGACTTATCTTCTAGCTGTGGATTACACAGATTTTGATGTGTTGGTTAATCGGGCCAAGGATATTGAGCAGTTCTTGAGTTCATCAGTCCAGGATATGAGTGCGAGCTTGGTTAAGAGAGTGGCTGATTCTAGCTATTTTGGGAGGCAAAATAAGAGGTATCAGGACAAGAGGCATAAGTTGAATTATAGGTGTGGTGGCGGTGTTGGTCAGGGTAACCATGAAGTTCATATTGTAATAGAGTGTGAGCGTTGTGGTAGGCACCACACGAGTATGTGTCGGGGGAATGCTAGAGTTTGTTGGATTTGTAGGTCATCTGATCCCTTGAAGCGTGATTGTCCTTGTCTTGTGAGAGATGCTCCAGTACATGTTGCTGCGCCTGCTAGGGGCCGAGGCCGTGGCAGGGGTAATTTCTAGAGGCATGAGGATGGTCAGAGAGTTGTAGCTCATGCTGTAGCTGTACGACCGGAGAATGGTGGACCAGTCCGGATCTATGCTTATCACGAGGGCAACAATGACACGGATGTGATCGCATGTACCTTCACTTTGCAATCCTTGTCATTGTTATCTTTGATTGATTCAAGGTCTACTTATTCGTACATTTTGAGTGAACATGCATCTTTGTTGGATGTCCCTGTTGAGATCCTTGATGTTGGCATGTTAGTAACTAGTTCTTTTGGTGAGACGGTTACCACTAAGAAGTTGTATATGCGATGTCCCTTGGTTGTGCAAGGTCATAGTTTGCCGTGGATCTAATGGAGTTACCATTCCATGGTTTTGATGTCATATTGGGTATGGATTGGTTGAGTGAGCACAAGGCAGTTGTGGATTGTGAATCCAAAAGGATTTTTTTGAGATTAGCCGATGATTATGAAGTTGTGGTGATTAGCGAGAATATGAAGTTCTTGTCCAATGTTATCGCGACTACCAAGGCGGAAAAGATGATGCAAGGAGGATGCCAAGCTTATTTGGCAATTGTGATGAATCTTGAGGCTAAGGGTGTCCGGGTGTAGGACATTCGGGTCGTTTGTGATTTTCTAGAGGTTTTCCTTGAAGAGTTATCGGGTTTATCGCTGGATAGGGAGGTTGAGTTCTGTATCGAAACGTATGCGGGTACGGCATCGGTATCCATTGCTCCTTATAGGATGGCACCGAAAGAATTGAAGAAGTTAAAATCACAGCTTCAGGAGTTGTTAGATCATGGGTTCATCCGATCGAGTGTTTCACCTTGGGGTGCTCCGGTTCTCTTTGTGAAAAAGAAGGATGGTACAATGCGTATGTGCATTGATTACCGACAGTTGAATAAGCTAACGGTGAAGAACAAGTATCTTTTGCTGAGGATTGATGATCTGTTTGATCAGTTTCACGGGGCAGCGGTGTTCTCTAAGATTGATCTAAGATCGAGGTAATATCAATTGAAGGTTAAGGATGAGGATGTGCATAAAACTATATTTCTTACAAGGTACGAGCATTATAAGTTCTTGGTCATGCCTTTTGGTTTGACAAATGCCCTGGCTGCGTTCATGGACATGATGAATAGGGTGTTCCATGAATATCTTGATCAGTTTGCGAAGTTTTTTATAGATGATATTCTCGTGTACTCTCGTACCGATGAAGAACATGATTGGCATTTACGGATTGTGTTGTAAGTATTGAAGGATAATCAGTTGTATGCCATGTTGAGCAAGTGTGAGTTTTGGCTTAAAGAAATGACGTTCCTTGGTCATGTGGTTTCTGCGGAGGGTATTTATGTTGATCCATAGAAAATTGAGGCTATTCTCAATTGGAAGCAACCTAAATCTGTTTCGGAGGTTTGCAGTTTTCTTGGGTTGGCTGGTTATTACCGTCGCTTCATAGATGGGTTTTCTAGTGTTGCGGCACCGTTGATGAAGTTGTTGCAAAAGAATGTTCCCTACGTATGGACGGAGAAGCAACATCTCAGTTTTGAGAAGTTGAAGGAAGTTTTGACACGTGCTCATGTGTTGATTCAACTTGAGTCCGGAAAGGAGTTTGTGCTTTATAGTGATGTATCTTACGTAAGGTTGGGTTGTGTGCTGATGCAAGATGGTAAGGTTGTGGCCTATGCGTCGTGGCAACTAAAGGTACATGAGCGCAACTATCCAACTCGTGATTTGGAGCTTGCGTCTGTGGTGTTTGCTTTAAAAATTTGGAGACATTATCTCTATGGTGAGAAGTGTGTTGATTTCACAGACCATAAGAGTTTGAAGTATTTAATGTCTCAGAAGGATTTGAATCTTAGGCAACGCAGATGGTTGGAGTTGCTTAAGGATTACGACTTGATGATTGAGTATCATCCTGGTAAAGCCAATGTGGTTGCGGATGCGTTGAGTCGTAAGGTTGCGGTTGAGCTTAGAGCTATGTTTGCAAGGTTGAGTGTGATGCGGAAAGGTGGTTTGTTGGCTAAATTGCAAGTTAAGCCTACGATGTCATAGATGATTAAAGCTAAGCAACTGTTTGATGATTCATTGGTTTAGTATGTTAAGGATATATCAGAAGGTAATCTAATGGATATTCATTTTGGTGATGAAGGAGTTTTGTGTTTCAAGGGTCGAATAGTGGTACCGGATGATCCAGAGTTGAGGTACACTATTTTGTTGGAGGCACATTCTAGCCAAAATGTCTCGGGGATTGAAAGAAGCATACTACTGGGTTGGTTTGAAAAAGGATGTGGCTGAGTTCGTTTTCTAGGTGCATGGTATGTCAGCAGGTTAAGGGTGAACATCAATTTCCATCTGGGTTGTTACAACCGTTGAGAATTTCAGAATGGAAATGAGAGAGAATCACCATAGATTTTGTGTCAGGGTTTCCTTTGGCACCGAATAAAAAGGATTCCATTTGGGTGATTGTGGATCAGTTTACGAAGTGTGTACATTTTCTGCCAGTGCATACGACGTTTACGCTAGACAAGTTGGCAGATTTGTACATTGCTGAGATCGTGCGTTTGCACAGAGTACCGAAGCCCATTGTGTAGGATAGGGATCCGAGGTTTACAGCAAGGTTTTGGGTGAGTTTGTACCGGGCTTTAGGTACGAGATTAAATTTCAGCACTGCGTATCATCCTTAGTAGGATGGTCAGTCTGAGCGGGTTATCCAGGTTTTGGAGGATATGTTGAGATGTTGCATTATGGAGTTCCAAGGAACTTGGGAGAAGCATTTACCTTTGGTTGAGTTTACGTATAATAATAGCTACCAAGCGAGTATACAGATAGCACCGTATGAGGCATTGTATGGCCGGAAGTGTCGTACGCCCTTGTATTGGGCTGAGTTAGGGTAAAAGCATATTTCCTTACCGGACGTGTTGAAGGACACAAATGAAAAGGTAAAGCTTGTGTGTTATCGCTTGAAAGCGGCTGCAGATAAAAAAAAATCTTAGGCAAATTTGAAGCGTAAGGAAATTGAATATGTTGTGGGCGATCATATGTTCTTGAAAGTGTCACCGTGGAAGAAGGTGATGAAGTTCGGACATAAGGGTAAGCTTAGTTTGAGGTTTATTAGATCGTACGAGGTTGTTCAGCGTGTTGGTCCTGTGGTTTATCGATTGAGGTTGTCTCCCGAGTTGGAGAAAATACATGATGTGCTCTATGTATCCATGTTCCGGAGGTATTGGTCGGATCCCTCGCTTGTTATGCCGGTAGAGCATATTGAGTTGAGGCCAGATTTATCCTATGATGAGGAACCGGTGGAAATTCTTGATTCCAGTAGCAAAGTTCTTTGTGGCAAGACGATTGAGCTTGTTAAGGTCTTGTGGCGACACCGTGGTGTCGAGAAAGCCACTTGAGAGAGCAAGGCGAATATGTTGGAGCAATTTCCGCATTTGTTTCCTCCGGGTAAATTTCAAGAATGAAATTTCTTAAGTGGGGGAGAGTTGTAACACCCAGTTTTATGGCTTAGATGTTTTAAAGGTTGGTTCGAAGGTCTGGTGGACCGGTATTAGAGATTCGAGTCAGTTTCGGGATTTAATTGGACTATATATTTTTTATGGTGATAAAATTATGGAAAATATGCTAAAATCATTATTTAATATAATAGTGATTGTGGTTAAATCAATTTTGGAAAATGAGATTTAGAAATTGGACATTTTGGACTAGTGACCAAAATGTAAACTTTGAAAACTGTTTTTTAGTGACTGTTTTGAAAATGGATCAAAACTTGTAATCTTTAAGGAGCTAATTATACTAAATATTTTTAACAGATTTCTCCCTTTAATTAACTGATTTTAAATGGGTTTTAAAAGGCTTTAAAAGTGGAGAGAATTAATAAATCATATTTTAGACTTTTAAAAAAATTCATGTAACAAACTTTGCAACTTCTTTCTCTCAATTTCTCTCCAGCCAAACACCTTTCCAACTTCAATCTCTTCAGGTAAAAATCAAAAGTTTTGATTTCCATTTGATTTCCTAATGCTTTTTCATCAAATACTTATTGTTATTCACTTGATTTTCAAGTTTTACTAAGCAATTAAGGGGAGAAATCAACATTGGAGGTAAAGATTCGTTCTTCTCCTCTAATGATGGGTTCCTTACTGAAACTCGCAAGTTCTTGATCCTTTACAATTGTTTTCTAATGTTTTTTGATAGTTTAATTAAAGAAAATTTGTTTAATTGTGTTTTGATTGATGAGATTTATGGATCTTCGTACTTGTTATGTTTTGCTGGGATTTTGATCAGGTTAAATCATGTTTTTGATGTTTAATTGAGTTAATAACTTGGTTTTAATATTGCAATCCCGAAACAAGTTGAATCTCTAATGTTTAAGGTGGTTAATTAAGGGGTTTTGGGGTGATAGTTGTGTTTAATCTTTGTTAGATGTAAAAGGATGTTGGGAAAGGTTTTTTAGGTGTTAATTGATGAGGTTTGATGGATTGAATCGTTATAATTAAGGCTAGGTTAAGTTTCGGAAGTGTTTGATGATGATTTTGGTATGTTTCGGATAAGTTTTGAGTGGGCAACTTGAGAGTTGCGGGTAATTTCTTGTAGGCAATGGTTTGAATGCATAATGATGCATTTGCCCTCTAGTTTTATGTGGTTAAAACAAGGGATAATCAAAGCGACGAAGCTTGACGTTGATTGTGGCTTGCTAGAAGCTTGATTCGTGTTGACGAGCAAAACGAAGCGTATCGGTGAGTGGAAACTAGATTGACCACCTTTTAAAGGTTTAATAAAGTTTTTTGGGAGTTTAGGATAAGCTTGAAACACTTACCCAAGCTCAGAAGTAAGTTTCTCTTACTTTCCTCTTGAATATCGGTTTGGATATGAGCATGATGATTTTATGTTTTGTATTAAACATGGTTTGATTTACTTGTTGGAAATGCATGGTTTTAAGTACATATGCAGGGGTTTTAAAGTATAATAAATGCTAGTGAGCATTGGTTTTCATTCCGGTCGGGAATGGTGTTATTGCTTTGGCAATGTGATTTGCATATGTGGTTTTTTGTATAATGCATTGTCAAACAGTAAGTAAATGGTTTTGTAAATGATATATTGGCTATGTGACAAGGTGAGAAAACAATAGGATATAGTTGGCATGCCATAGGAAGAAAATGCACTATAAATATGAACAAAAATCGATCGTGGCCATAGGTCCTTGAGATATGGCGGTCTAACAAGGCCACTCGGACTGTTGGGAAATCATTTGGGGCATGCAGTTTAACAAGGCAACTCAAATTTATGGAGATCTTGCGGTTTAACTAGGCAAGGTCTGTACACTTGCTGTTTAACTAGGCAAGGGTAGTAATCTCGCGGTTTAACTAGGCGAGGGTGTCAAATCTTGTAGTTTAACTAGGCAAGGTTTGGGATATCATGAGGTTTAACTAGCATGGTATGAGAGAACCGTGTACCCGATGTGTAGGATAGAGGTAGTCTATCTGGGTCAATATAAATACCAATATATGTGAAAGTTCATGTGTTGAACCTATTATAATGCTTTGGGATTTAAGCATGGTAAATGATTTAATGCTTTGGGATCTAAGCATGGAATATGTATATGATGTTGCATAACGGTTGTTATGCATTGTTTTGATTAGAAAAAAGGAAAAATGATTTAGTGGTAAGCATGGTTTCGAAAACAAGTGTTTGGTTTTCAAATGTTTTTTAATTGTATTGTTATATGATGAGCATCCTCACTAAGCATGTGTGCTTACGCTTTCTTTTTCCTAATGGTGCAGAGCATTGAAGTTTGGGGGCTGCAAAGGCAAGGTTTAAAGTGATCCAAGACAAGGTTTATGTTTCCGGTTAATAAGGCATTGTGTTCGCCATATTTTGGGGATTTGTAATTCTATTTTCCCATGTTTTTAAGCTTGTTATGTGTTGGATTGTAAGGTTGGTTTGATGTTGATATGTTTGTTGATGATCTTTGCTTATAGTTGAGACTAGGTGGTTGTATAGGAATGCATCTAATTAACCTTTTATGGTTGCCATGTTTTGATGATTCAAGCAAGTTTGTTTAGATACTTTAGATGTGTAGGCAAGATGAGTATGCCGTAAAAGTGCCTAATGTGAGTTTTGGTTATTTGATAGAATGATATTAGGAAGCATGCCTATAGAATATCTTGGGGTGTATGAGTGTCATGAAATGTTGTTGATTATGTGATGCTTTGGTATGGTATGTGTCCTAGTAATGTTGTATAAGTGTTTGAAGCATGTTAGAGCATTTTAGTTATCATTAAAGTATGTTTAGACAACAAATTGGGACATTACAGGTCCAGACGTACCGGTACGGGTTTCCCTATTTCAGTACGAGTAAGCCATTTTAGGCTTAGTGTACCGGTACGTTGGCCAACATTGCGGTACAAGCCTAGCCAAATTTGGCCAGCGTTTCAGTACTCGGTAGGGTGTTTCGATACAGTATAGGGATTTTATGAAGGGCGTTTCGAAACGCGGGGGTGTATCGAAATAGATTTTAGCTACTGGAATATGAGTTTTGAAGATTATTAAGGCATACCGAAACACCTACACTCGTACCGATACGGGCTGCAGTTATTTCAGTTATTAGAATATTTAGAAGTTTCTGTTTCTTTCATTTTGGTCCCTGAATTTCATATATTCAATTATATTAGATTGGATGATCATTTTGACTTGAAATTTGACATGTAAGCATGTAATTGGACTAATTGAGGATGGGTAACTTTAATTTCAGTTTTGGACCTTTATTTTATCATATTTGCATTTTAGTCCCTAAAATGTATGTTATGCAATTGGTTGCCTTTCCGTGGTCTGATTCCTTTGTAAATTCACTCGCTGCAAGTATGTACACATAGGATTAATAATATGCATCTAGACAAGATAAAAAGAAAAAAAGGACCAATTTTTGTAATCTTTCTCCAGTTTGCTTTGGCAAACCTAATGTAGTTCTCTCAGTTCGGTCGGGCATCTAGGCTGGGTTGAGGGGATTATACATCTTGTGATGTGAATTCAAAACATCATATACCTCTTCAATAGTAAGGGTATCACAGCTGGGTAGGAGGGTACTTCTATCAGACGAATATGAAGTGGGCAATGAGTAAAGTAAAATCAAACATAAGTCTTCCTCGTTGTACTTTACCTTCATCGTTTCCAAATCTGAGACGATCTCCTTGAAATCGGTTAGGTGGTCGTCAAGACACGAACCTTCTGCTAATTTGTGGGAGTATAGGCGTTGCTTTAGGAGCAACTTGCTGGTCAAAGTTTTCTTCATGCAAATTTGTTCCAATTTTGCCTATAAGTTGACAGTTGTCTTCTCTTTGTGAACATCCTGCAAAATATTGTTTGATAAGAGCAAACAAATCTGGGAAGCAACTTTCCTATCCTTTCGGTGCTTCTCTGTATCTGACCATTCTTTCGGCATATTATCAAACCCATCTAATGCATCATCTAAATCCATCTAAACAAGAACATCTCGAACCTTTACCTGCTATAGCAAAAACCAGATGTTGCGATCCAGCAGCAGAATTTCATACTTCACCGTCGTCATTATCCTGAGTAACCTGAAAACCTTTGATGCCAATTTGTTATACTACCAGAACGATAATGACGAGACAAGTAAATAAACGCAAACGCAGAAAAGAAAAATAACACCAAGAATTTACGTGGAAAACCCAAAAGGAAAAAACCACGGGCAGAGAATGAGAACTTTCACTATGATGGAGAAAGAGATTACAACTGATTTATGATGTTCTGTCTAAACCCCTAATCCCTAATATCTATTTATAGGGATATATTCCTTGTTTACAGAGGAAACTTGCATAGAAACAAATTCCACTCAAACTGAGTTTCCTACCTTTAATTAATATAAAGTAAACAAGATCTACTAAACGTAGGATTCTAACTTTAAACCAAATCCCAAAAGAATTTGGATCACAACTCTAACATGTAAAAATAAAATAATGAATTAATCTTAGCCATTTATTACTAGCATCTGACAGTCCAAATAGAGTGTAAAAGTAATTGAATTTTACATAGTGTAAGTGAATCATAACCCATATATATATATATATATACACTCTATATGAAACAAATATGAAGAAATATATATATATATATATGTATTGTATATGGATATAGAAAGTCCTTTAAATTGATATCTATTTATACTATAACATTATATATAATTACAAATAAATTTGTACAAAAACTTGAAAATTTGAATCGACTTGAATTACATAAACTTAACTCAAATGAAAAAAATTCAAATAAAGTTCGAGTCATAAAATAAAACTCATAAACTCGACTAACATCAAATTTTTTAACTTGACTCGACTCTAACCTATATGGTAAGTGGCATAGTGGCAATCGATAACAATACTCCAGGTCCCTGCAAGTAACACACAATAACACAATGAAACAATACATAAAAATCCCAATACTCCACAACATGCCAACTATATCAGAAGGCCTTTCATACACACTATACTAAGCAATTAGGGTAAACTACACTGAAGGACACTCAATTATTCGTAAGGTTATATTTTGGTCACCCGATTCTTAAAATTTATAGTTGGGTCACCCAATTAATGTTTCTAGTTATGGCCGGGTCACTCCACCGTTAAAATACAAACAAGCATCTAACAATGTTGGTAAAATGACAATTTTAGTCCTCAAGACAAATATTCTACTAATTTAGTCATAATTCAAAACAATTCAATAAATTTAACCCTTCATATTAAAAAATATATCAATTGTAACACTCTCAACCCGGATATCACATTTGGGCCTCAAGCCCAACCCAAAACCACAAAATTTCTCAAACTGGGTTTAGCCCAACAAGTTATTTCTCAAAACATTTAAAACCAACAATTAAAAATATAGATAAATAATTAAAACGATACAAAGGAGGTCCAATTTTAATTTAAAGCATTTGAACATTCAATTTGATTAATATAATTTCAAAATAAGGATTACAGACACCATCACTTAAGGTCCTATGAATACACAGCCCACTAAATACAAGTATTGTATTCTTTGAAATTACCCCATGCTAAAATCTCGTACAGATAGTGCTTCTCGATCCCACAATCTGACGATCAACCTACGAACAAAAACAACAATTTCGAGCGCTAAGCTTACAAAACTTAGTGGTACACATTTACTCTACTATACTTCATGCTAATCATAAACATAAGCATGCAAGCTAGTACGAGTAGTAAGGAGAGACAAATAAACACGTGGCACTACCACTAGTTGCCTAAACACATGATATCATCATAGCAATCACATACATGACACACAAGGCCTAACCATACTAATAACATGGCATTCATAGCATCATATAGATATGGCACTACCTCTAGCTGCCAAATCATATAGCATAGCAAGAAAGCATGAGCTTCTCATAGCATATAAGCATTATACTATAATATAGTAATGAGGCTCGCAGCCACTAAGCATCGAGATACATACACTCTAAGTGAGGCCCGTGACCACTAAGCATCAGGATACATACACTCTATGGGGTGAGGCCCACGACTACTAAGCATCAGGATATGTACACCCATTCTCTCATGGGGTGATACCATAGCTCTCATGGCAGCCACTACGGCCTCAAGTTCCTTAAACCGACTAGGGTCTACCGACCCACCACCTTGTGTTGACGCCCCAGCACTTGGGTGTGTTCTCTCTCTGGGCAATACTCGTTCCATGTTTTCGCGTTTGTCACCATTCTTGTCGACACACCCAGAATCATTGTGCCTGCACAGACATCGACTTTTCCAAATAGGTGTGATATTTGTATCATGTCCTTCTTTGTTACATGAAGCTAACATTTATCCCTATTGCATACGACCAGGGCTTTTTGACACCTGCCAAACCTTCAAACCGTCTTGGTTCTCTAATCGATTGCCCCCACATCCCTCAAGGAATTGGTAGGATCACCTGTCGTCAGAACACACACAAAGAGAAAACTGACCACGAAATTGGTTAGTCCAATTACATAACAATAAAATGAAATGTACCTTACAAGTTCAGTGGGACTTTCCAGTACGACTCCCACTGCAATTCACGCTCTGTAATGCCAAACTCTGGGAAGTGCGTTATAACTTCCTTGACCACCACATTTCTATTTTTGGGTAACACTGACATATCCGTGGTAACCAGGTTTTGCTTTTGGTCTCTTGGTCCATACATCAACTTTGACCTAAGCCTTGGCTTTACTAGCTCGCCCTACCAACTAGCTTGTCGGTAGTAGCCCATATCTCCACTGCCCAAATTGGGGATTTTGTAATACTTGGGTGAGATCTGAATTGTACTTGAATCATCACCACATACCCATCGAGCTTGTCTGTCCCACGCTTACTCTTTTGGCTCTGCTTGTGAAGGAACTCCTAAGGAGAGCTTTCCTCAAATGCACCCACATTACCAAGTTGTACCACCATTGTGTTTCTCACCCAAACGAGTAGCTTTACAAATAGCACTTTACCTTACCCTTTGTCATCTCATATTGCAATTTATTGCCAGAAAATCTGGTCCAAACTACCACAACGCAACACATTCCTTTTTACCTTAAGACCCAATGTGTCTTAAGAAAATTGCCATTTACAGACAAATCATTAGCTATGAGAAACATTTCCCCTTAGGCTCCTTGATTTTATCTGACAATGTGACTTTTCCCTGAGAACCCATGATGTGTCCGTCCGCTACAAGAGCCCACAACAACAAGAGGGAGAATACCAATAACTTTGCACTCCCTTTTTACTCCATTTTTTGTTTCGAGAGGGCCACTCCATCTGGCATACAACGATCGTCGTGATCCTTTGACCACTTCGTTAAATAGTTCGAGGTCCTGCACCCTTAGACGATCACACTATACTAAGGTACTCCCACAACAAATGAGTTTTATCATCCCCTTTGATTTTATCAATGGGCGAATCCACCACCTTGAAGAACACGACTCCGCCGCCTTGAGTCCCTGAACCCAAAGCAATTTTGGAACGGTTTCAAGTTGTCTCCAACTCTTTCTTTTAGGGTTAGTCTACGAACCCATGACTATCTGTTGTATCACTCTACAACCATCTATACCTACTTCTCTTTTCACCTGGAAAAAAGATAGTTAGGCAACAATCAAGCACCACAGTGCCAGGATAAACAATATTGCCATTAACTTCCATCAATCAAGAATTTATCCCATTACCCTGGAAATGACAAGCACCAATATGTTAGATTAACAAAAATAAGCACATTTTATGTTTCGGGCTACACACGCCCTTGTACTAACAGGACAAAACAAACATCAATAAGCAAGGGTTACCGACATAAGGCAATGTATCAAAATAAGCATCACTATTACCGATAGCCACCATAGGGAATGACTCTCCTCTCACGTGATGCGTAAGCATCCCCATATTGCTAGAATTCGTGCCCCCATGCTATAAGGAATACACACTTCATCATGTCCCATAGACAGCCTTCAACGAGCCTTTAAAGCAACTAAAAAAAAATATTGCCGGTGTCCCAAATCACGGACATGCACTACTATGCAAAGATCAATCTCATCCACAAAAGTTCTTGCGCTTCTTTGCGCCTCAACTCGATCACCGTCTCGATCAGCCAACAACAATGTTACGCCTGTAACGAACAAATGAGCACCACTGTGCCCTAATTCATACGCGCCACCGCGCTAATGTAACACATCGGCACTACCTTGCCAAACCCACCATAGACACCCTTGCGCCTTGACTAGGTCTTGATCAATCAGCATAAGGAGTCACCCTTCCTACCCCACTCGCGGAAGCGCTTGGCGTAGGTTCTAGCCACCCTGCCTACCCTCACAGGGCGCTCGGCGTGAAACTAGACCACCCTGCCTACTCCACTAATGGATGCGCTTGGCGTGACATTACACCATCCTGCCTACTCCTTGAAGAGAAGCGCTTGGCGTGGGATTAAACCACCCTGCCTACTCCCCACATGAGAACGCTTGGCGTAGTCCCCCACCCTGCCTACTCCAGTCCAAAGAGCGCTTGGTTTACTATCATTCGACCCTGCCTACTCTATTCACCGGAGCGCTTGGCGTAGAATGCACAATTCAGCGCCTCTGCGCACAGAAAAAAAGTAGTCTCTCTTTTTTTTTCCCTGTCATGGTGATCCACCCTGCCTACTCCACCTGTGGGAGCGCTTGGCGTGAGACCAACTGATCCACAAATAGTCCAACTCTCATTTTTGCTACACATCCGTCTGGCGTCACTATGCACCACAGCCACTAAATAAAGCATCATAGTGTTCTAGTTGGTACATGAGCACTATGGCGTCTGGTTAACAAATACGCACCACTGTATCAAAAGCCATAGCCAAACGCCACCATCACATGAGTACATTGTCCATCGTATTCTTGCTCTGATACCACGTGTCACGGACAGGCCCCCTTTGCTCGGTTGGCAAGCCGTGCGGCACTTGAAATGGGTGTTACCCAGACAAGTCAGCCTTCCCCATGCCTCATTGTCCAATGAGTTATCTCGGTCGAGCCTTCTCAAGGTCACAAGGCCCTAAGGCTTTAGAGTTTTGAATCCCGCGGGGCCTAGCGATAGCTGCACTCCAACCTCATACTTCAGCCACAAGCGCGATATGGGGCCCTATGGCCCCAAACCGTCCCTAGGTATTTCTCCCGGGGAGACAGTGCGCCAACCACTAGGCCCCACTACCCGCACACCTAGGCCCCACATAGGCCTAGGAGTAGGTCGCTTACACCAAGGAAGCTCGGTTGCTAGCCCAAGTGAGGGGGGATGGTGGAGACCCGACACCAGACCACTTCCCCTCTAAAGAGCTAAATAAACTTACCAGGAATGCCGTGAGTAGACGTTGCTTCGTCCCAAATGAGGACACTTTCTGGATAGGGCCTTCATCGTCTTCCTAAAGCTTCTCAACTTGCATCCTTGACTTGGTAGCTCCTTAGGGACTGCTCATATCATCACTCGGTCCACCATTGCTCGGTAATGAACGGGCTTGTCAAGGCAGGGTCGTAATATAATAAGGGATGGCCTTGACACTCAGCACACCCCTAAACACCTTGCTAGGCTCCCAGGCCTTTGTCCCCTAACGTACACTTTGCTACCCAACAACAAGCACGTGAATGTCCACTTTGCTCTCTATGCTCCACCTACAAAAGAGGACAAAAAGGTTAGGGAAGGTGGGAGATAAAAACTGAGCCATGAATCCATTACAAAAAAGAAGGCAGCCATTCCCTCACCATCACCCAAAAAACAAATACTGCTCCTCACATACTCGTACAACCCATCATCTATTACCCCTTTTCCCTCAACCTCTATTCTTCACCATTCAAGCTCTCCCTTACCCCTCATCTTTAACCGAACAACCCCACTTCCAATAACCACCATTTGGATACCCACAACACTGAACTAGTCCCAAAACCATCACCATTCGAGCACACTCCATCGAGCTCCACCTTCACCCATTTTATTCACTGCCCGAAAGCATCAACCCATCTCCATCATTCTCAATCTAGACCACAGCCCACAAATTGAAACCCTCATAGCCAACAACTTCTCCCTTACCGATCGTCACCCGTAAACTTTATCATATAACCCCATACTCCCATACATATTGCTATGACCCACTCCTAAATCAACCAATAAAAAAAGTAGCCAAGAAAGAAAACAAAAAAAAAGAAAATCTGAAAAGGGAGGACCTTTACCTTCGGCCTTGGGCGGTTTTTAGCGGCCAGAGTGTTGAACGACGAATCCCAACGATGGGGAGGATTGTCTCGACGATGAGAACAACATAGTTCGGCCGAAGCTTCATCCAACAGCGGACGAGGAAAATCAAATGAGTGAAACGTTTGGAATTTAGATCCATTTTCGTAGACTTCGAGTGGGTTTCGGGTGACTTTAAAAGGAGAAAAAGGAAGAGGGCATCGAGAGGAGTCTGTTGGTGGCGACGGCGAACGGAACCGACACGGGATGATAACTCAACGGTAGTGAAGATGAGGGGTGGCGATAGGTTTTAGTTGGGAGAAAGTGGGGGCCTTTATGAGAGTGAAAGGGAAACTGAAGAAAATGGAAGGAGATCTCTATTACCTGCTGACCCATGAGGTCATTGGGTCAATCCGGATTCGACCCGCAACCTGGACCCGCTCCTTAGCACCCCTGCAGCCCAAAACGGTCACCAGGCCAGCTTTTGTAAAGCTCAATCACTTGAGTTTTGGGTACACTCTTTCTTTTAGCCTATTAATAGATGTAATCCATTCTCATAGTTTAATAGAATTATTGATGAGTTTATTGGCATTTTATTTTATTTGTTAGCATATATATTATGTCAACATTTATTTGTCATTCATTTAAAATCTTTTAAATTCAATGAATATGTTGATAATTAATTAATCTTAATTATAAAAAGGAGGTATTTATTAACCCATGTATTTGTGTCGTAATATCTTGACTTAATGGATATTGACCAAATATTCGAATTAATTTATACCATTTAAAGGTAAGTTTTAAATGAATAAAACTTGACAAGTCATAACATCATAGTTAATTGCTTGCATCATGCATAAATGTGAGTCACTTAACTCGAACCATAAATTAACACGACAATCAAGCTTAATTGATGTCGATTTAATCTAAGGTCTAAATTTAAAGCATCGCTTATTAATTAAATGACTAATTAATTCAGATCCACCAAATGTTAAAGCCCACTTAACTAAAAATTGTATTCGACTAAGAATATTTAATTAAATTCAATTTAAATTTTAATGATTTCTATCAATAAAAAGCAACATATGATTTAGTACCGATTTCGGGCATTGTGGGGTATTAACCTTTCCCCATAGATAACCAACTCCCGAACCCATATTTTAATGAATCACTGATTTTATGGTGTCCGGTCTACCTTATCCAAGTGACCGGTGACAACTCCAAGTTTTATTTTCAAAATGCGAGCTTTTTCAAAGAAATACCCTAAAATCATTTTTTTAATAAAAAGTGGGATACTTCGTAATTTTTAGTCGCTACAAAACACAACCACAAACACAAACATAATGACCAGTCCAAGTGAAGTTTTAGCTAAGCAAGAAAACACAAACAAAATGACCCATTATGTGTTCGATAAAATGTCAACACCAATTGACATGAAAATTGTTGATCAACCGATTCATGATAGTAACAAAGATGATTTTCATAACGATAAAGCGACGACTCAGGATTGTTTTTGAGGAGATGGTTCAATTGTTGCCCACCACCTAACAATTGGATGTTTAATTATATCATATGTGCAAAGCATTACAAATCAGATTCCCCATAGACACATCTTCATGGTCGAACCTCAAAAGGATAAAGCACAAGAAGTCAAGATTTAGGGTTGTGGGCAAATTTAAATATTTAAAAAGTGAGGGGGCAAATATGTAAATAATCCATTTTTTAAAAAAAAATCTACATTACAAAAGTAAAAAAATATTTTTTTTGTTGAGTTGGGGGCATGGGCCCCTCTCGGGCCCAATGTCCCTCTGTCACTGATGAAACATGATCAATTGGAGGAGAGGCATCCATTCTTGGTTATTGTCCATAAACCAATGTTCAAACTTCAGAAGCAGAGAGAAATCATTGAAGTTGTGAAAATCGCTATTGTGGGTGATCATAGAGCACTGCCGACATACTCTGTAAGTAAGTTTGCATCTATTGATTGTTTAAATAGATGGTCAAAGAAAGAGTCTAACGAGAAGGAAGAAATAAGGTAAATGACCCTTCCATATTTTGACTTTTATTGATGGAGAGTTTGCTGAAGTTGTGTGATAGGAACTTGAAAGTTGAAGTTACTGAGAATATAAGTACTAATAAGTTTAATAAGTTAGCCAAATATTGGTCCGATGTTGCTTTCATACTTGCTGGTATCTCTGGTTGAAGTAATCTTGGATCTACTTGCTCTTGCGTAGGTGTTGGGCAACATGATCGAGTGGAGATTCTGGTCAACGTATAAGGTAATTGGATGACGCCATCTTATGTGGGAGTTAACGATACCAATCGTTTGATGAGCGAGGCAGCAAAGCACCAGGTTAGATGGCACATAATTCTTGAAGCAGAATATTCAGTTTCTCGAGAATTCGTAGAATTTAACTGAGGCAGCGTCTTGATTGCTGGGCATCTACATGGACTGAAGGTTGACGTCATTCCTTTATTAAGATCAAAGGTGGGTCCTCAAGTTACCCTGGTTGATAGATTTATGATGGGGATAAGGAATTATAACAAATTCTATGAGGCATTCTCTAGTGGAACCTTGTGTTTGGAAACATGGAAGTTCATGTACCAGAATGGTGCAACATTTAGTGCCTCATTGGGGAATGGGCATATTCAGAAATTGGCTGACTTTGCCTTGCTGATAATAGCCAACAGACCGACACTTCTACTGATGTTGACACTAACCATAAAATCCAGCTGCATGGAGTTCAACATGGATCAATAATGGTGGATTTGGTTGATCAGTCCAAGTTGAAATGTGGTGACCAAAAGATACTTCATAGGTTTGCTCAGAACCGAGAAGCGACAAGGAAGAGTAGATTGAGGAAAAAGGTGTATGTGCAGCATGACAACAAGGCACTTTTATCATGACTGAACTATTTTAGGGACAATGGTCATTTGCTCATGAGAAATGTGGCTTTGGCGTTTGACATAAAATATGGTCGCTAGCTCGATGAACATCAACGGTTGATAAGTGACCTAAGATCCTCTGTAAGTTCTCATATGGGACATAATGAATTATGCATTCTTGTCGGGGCTGTCATGGTACATTTGGATGAAGTTTTCAAGTTGAAAGGCATTGATACCAAGATAAATGTATTTCACATGCTCTCTGGTATGTGGAAAATGCTTGCAGAGAGAAGTGTTTTATGTGCTTGGGAGGATTCCGTTCATCTGAACTTCTCAAGATCCTTGAAAACCAGCTTGAGCCTTTTACAGACCAACAGTTAATGGCCATATGTAATCTGCAGCAGACATCTCAAGAGACTGAAGATGCCTTATCACAAGGTATGGAAGCTTTGCAACGATCTCTACTAGACACCCTTTCATATACATGTTTAGGTCCTACTATTTCTGGAAATGTTGTGGATAACATAGGTGACAAACAGGTTGAGAACAAGTGTGCTATGCCTATGGTGCTGCAATCCAAGCTGCTATCTTGAGTGGCGAGGGTAATGAGAAGGGGCAGGATCATTTGCTCTTGGATCTTACTCCATTGTCCATTGGTTTGGAAACTGCCTGGTGGTATCATGATTGTATTGATTCAAAGAAACGCCACCATTCCCATCAAGAAGGAGCAGGTCTTCTCCACTTACTCTGACAATTTGCCAGGTGTTTTTATCTAGTGTACAAAGGTAATAGTTTTCAATTAATTACTAGTGTATTGGGCCTATTGGCTGATTGGGGTAAGTTTGCGACAACCAAAGTTATATATAGCAAAAACACAACTAAGCCTTTCTTTTTGAACAATATTGAGATTTGTGGAAATCTTGAACGAGATTATTGGACAGTACAGTAGAACCTCTATAAATTAATACTCGATAAATTAAAAACTTTTCTAAAATAATAATTTTTTCGGTCCCGACTTGGGCCCAAGGTCTAAATTAATAATTTTGATAAATTAATAACATAATAATTTTCTAGAAGAGCCTTATATAAATTTATGGTCCCTTCAACATTATAAATTAATAATTCTATAAAATTACAAATATAACTAGGACAACTTAGTAAAATCTGATTCTATTGTTGTTTGCTTCTTCTTAAAATTTAAATCTAGCTGTATTTTATCTCTAACTTTCCTTCTTGCATCCAAAAGTTCTAGTGTTGCGTTCTCATACGGCAACAAAAAATTGTGAAGAGTTGTTGCCACTATGAGTGCTTCATTCCACGTAATTGGTTGCAAATGCATTGTATCATCTTCAGTTTCATCCTTAATAGGATTTTCAATAACACTAGCTACAATTTCTTCTAAACTTTAGACCTCTAAACATGTATCATTTTCACCTAGGTAATCCAATAGGCGATTGACATCTATTTTGTTGCGGTACCCAAGGCCATTAATCATTATATCAAGTTAATGAATGATGTTCATGAATTATATTCATGAAGAATAATGTAGGTTCTGTAACGACCCGAATTTTTGAGTCAACATTTTGGTGTTGACCCGAGTTATATACCTTCGTGTTGGTTGGAGTAATTGGGCCGTTGGGCTAAATTTGGGCCTTTTGGATAAGATTTGGTCTATATGTGATGGATAAGGGACCATTTTGTAAGAGGGGTAATTCTTGGAGGTTTTATGATGCCATTTACCCACCTTTTGAATTAAAGGCTGATTCCCTTTAATTGTTTTTGTCTTAGATGTGGGTTGGGGGAGCAAGATTGTATCACCCTTTTTTCACCCTCTTTTTCTTCTCCTCAACTCTTTATCTTTCTCCAAGAACACCCATGGCCACGAAGGACTAAAAATCCAAACTTTCTACATCTATTCTTCTATCCAAAGTCCATGTTTTTAGTATGTTAATCTCCTCTCCATAAGCTTTAAGAAAAGTATAATTTCAAGGAAAAAGAGTAAGTTCTTCATTTATGGGTTTTTATGAGGTTTTGAGCTTTGGCGGTTTCTATGGAGTTTTCTCTTGGCTTTTAAGGTTGTTAATATGTGGCTAGACCTCTCTTTAGTGCTTGGTTTAAGTCTTGATTCGTTTCCTTGTTGTGAGGTATAAATGAGGTGTCTTGGGGTTTATAAGTTGGAACCAAAGATGAGAAGTTAGAGATTGTGAGTGTGTGAAGCAAATCTGGTGTAGTTGAGGATCATGAGTTAATTGCCTTGCTTGATTTTATGGTTGAGACAGCTAGTTTGTGGTTTTGGTAGCTCAAAGCCTTATTAATGGTGAAATTTGGGTTAGTTGTTAATAATGCATAAAATGGTAGTAAACCATCCTAAACAACTCCTATAAGATGTAGGTTTGAGTTAAGGGGTTAGTGCTACGTTTTGGGGGCTTAGGGAGTGATTTCTCGAACCTTGGAAGCTATTTTTGGGCTTCGGTATCGGTACACGGGGAGCCCATACCGATACCCTGCGTTCTAAATGATGAACAAAAACGATCCATGAAGGGCGTATTGGTACACCTAAAGAGGGTTTCGATACTTCTCATTCTACAAGAATTATAGTAGCAAAAATATGTACCGGTATACTTTTGGATGTATTGGTACAGTAGGAGTATCGGTATACAGCCTCATGTATCAGTACGAGGTTGCTGGTTGAATCCCTTCACGTGTGGCATAGTTTATCGATATACATAGGGTGGGTATTGGTACATTGGGTGGTATCGATACCCACTAGGCAGTATGCCCATAAATGCTAAAAATGAATTTGAAGGGTTGATAATTCGAAGGCTATGGCCCAATGGGCTTCTAAGGTGATAAAATGAATTGTAAAACTGAGAAACCGAGATGTAACCCTCATGGTTGAGAATAACGTGTAATATCTTAGTAAGTGATGAATCAAGATAACTATGATGGTTAGTGTTATGCCTTGGGGCATTTGCGATGGCATGGCTTGGTGCCACATACCTCTTGGTGAGGTGTATGAATGCTCTGGGAGCATGTGTTATCTTATGTTGTGTTAAAGGAATCCAAATGTCCTAGAGTCAGTACTACGATGCTTATATAAGGGGATGTGTACTTCGGGCTAAGTAATCAAGTACATCTGACATACCCACGGGCTGAGTGATCTGGGTGCGGTTAAAAATCTATCCGTGGCTATGGTGATCCGGATAAGGTAATTAACTCAATGGGCTGAGTGAGCTCGAGTAACCTGATAGGCTGAGTGACCTCAGGTAAAGACTATTTGTGGCTAAAGTGATCCAAGTATGTCTAGGACATATCCGTGGCTATGGTGATCCGAGTATGGTCCATCTAAATCGATGGCTGTGTAAACACGGGTAACCCGATGACTATGTGAGTAATGGTAAAGTAGGGCTTCGTTGGCAATTATGTAGATAATGTATGGATGTATTCATATATGCTGTGTGGATGCTATAGATGATAGCTTATGTACTTGATGACTAAGTGATCAGGGTATTTTATGAACTAACTCATGGGCTGAGTGAGCTTGAGTAACTCGATAGGCTATGTGACCTCGAGTATGGTAAAGTTTGGTAGATTTTGTAAGACTTCTTATAGACTTGTTGATGCCTTGAGATAGGTGATCTAAGAACTCTAGCTAGCATAGGCAAGATGATAATTCATAGATAGTGAAGCCTTATCTATGCCCTTTAAACTGTATTTATCTTGCATGCTTATTTTATGATAATCATGAATTGTGGTAGAGTAGAAACGTACCACTGAGCTTTGTTAGCTCAGCATGCGGATGTGTTGTTTTTCGTGCGTAGGTTGACAGGTCACCCTTTGAAGGAGCACATCGACAAGGATTTCCCAGCACTACGTTCTCTTTAGAGTATAGTACTTGTTATTTTAGTTTGGGCTAATGTATTCATAGGACCTTACCACTGTTAAATTTGTAACTCTATTTGAAATATTATTTTGGTATACAGTGTTTTTAACTTGGATCTCCCATTTTGTAAACTTAATTTTAATGCTTATTTACCTTTTTGGATAAATGGATGTTTAATGCTTTTAAATGATGGACAAACTTATGGTTTTAAATTGGAAATTTGATGAGTCAGATTTTGGGTGACCCAAATGTAATACATTGAATTCAGATCGGGATTGGGGTGTTACAAGTTCGTTGAATTAGAAAAAATCTCTTTAAATTAATAAATTAAATATCAATTACCTCTTTAAATTAATAAAATTATGTGGTCCTGACATTATTAATTTATAAAGGTTTTACTGTATTTACTATTGTCAATTAGTTTGCTGAGGGTAATGAACCATACAGTTTAATTGTTGCTCATGCTAATCAGATCAATTCCATCTCGTTGTTGTTGGATAAAACAACTGATCACTTGAACCTTGAGGACAAGGTTCTTGGACTTGGAGGGTGTAATGTTATGAATCGAGACCAACAAATTGACAACTCAAGACAACCTCTAGTGATGACTCAACAAGGATAACGTGAAAGAAGGACGCCGGGGAACATATTGTATTTGATTTTAACTTTTAGCTTAACAGTCGGAGATATACATATTGACCAATGGTCTTGCAACTGAGCATGCATATTGTAAAAGCAAATATCTTTTTCTCTCTAAATCTATTCTTTCCGTTTATTTATTTCTGTTCCATTCATTCCTCTATTTCTATATCTCATTTTTGTATATTTTAATTAACATGCAAACGATTAGTATGATCGTGTGATAACGGAGTCGCCACCAGTCTCTTTTAATATATCAGGCAGACTGAAAACCTAAAAACAAACTAGATTAAGGGTTCAGGGGATTAGCACCCCTACAACGCCCGCAAAAGCAGAACTTACTTGATCACTAACATTTTCCTTGTAATCCGAATGAGTGCGTGCGAAGATTAATGTAAAAATCCACAGAGTTCTAAAAATGACCTAAATTCACTCACGGCTGAGTAAACCCCAATCAACTTAGACACAAAGGGATTAAGGCATTAATCTCTAAAATTTGAAACATAGTCTCGCATAGGAGTTTCGACCATTCCCCAACTGCTAGGGGAAGACTGAATTAACCCTAGTTGAGAAAATATTTCATTTTCATGATGCAAGAAAATTCTTTGGGAATGATGTTTTATTGGCCTTTATTAATTTCTAAAAAATCTAAAATTTTAATTAAAAATATTTAAAGAAGCTAACCCTAAAAAGATCTACTTGATTAATTTTATTTAAAGGTTAGATTAAGTTATCTAAAAGAAATTACCAGATTAATTAATAAGTATATTATTTGTGAGTTCCAAAATCTATGGTATTTATCACCTAACATATTTTAACACCTAAAATTAAATTGAAGATCCTAAAGGATAGTTACTACATGTTTAAAGAAACTAACCTAAAAGTGTGTTTTTTATTAGCTTATGGAAGTTTTTAAAGCATATCATATTAGTAATTATTATAGGATGTATTACCCTAAATTCGTTAATTGATACATGGAAGATAAATAATATACATATATTGAATAAGCAATGATCAAATTGCAATATATAAAAATTAAAGAGCTAAACTAAAATTAAGAAGAACTAGAGTGAAGAAATTGCAAACAGTGGGGTTGAAGTGCAAATCTGGCGGAAGAGGGGAGCGGGTCAGCCTTGGTACGGGTCAATTTCGGGTTGAATCATGGGTCGAGTATAAAGCCCAAAATTTTAGAAACATGACTCATTTTTCACCCATTGATTAAATGGATCAAACACACCCCTTGAAAATCCTCTAAAAAGTTCATATGCGTTCTTCATGGATTGAAGAACACCACCGTGTAAACCCATTTTCAAATGGCGGTTGTAACCCCCTTGACCCGGTCTAGTCGAAAGACCGAACTGAGCGAGCTACATTAGGGTTTACCTAAATAAACCCCGAAAAGATTACAACTAAAACGGTTCATTTTTTCTTTATCTTATCTAAGTGCATTATTAGGTCCTAAGGTACAACTCAATTGGGCGTCATTTCTACATATAATTACTCAAAAACACATTACGGGGACTAAATCATGATTTCCAATATTTACGAGGACTTTCTTAAAATTAAAGTTACGAATCATCAATTAGTCATGTTACATGCCTTCATGTTGAATCTAAACTCAAAATAATCATTCCTACACATTTGATTGCACATTTAAGAAATAGGGACCAAAATGCAAGGATTTCAAACTACAGATGCTTATACAACTGAAATAACGGTCTGCGTACCAGTACAAGTACATAGCATTTCGATACGCACAAAAAGACAAAGGCGTACCGATACAGTCCTCAGCGTATCGGTACGAGCTTGTGTGTTTCAAAAATTAGAATTCCAGTAGTTAAACACCGTATCGATACGGTAACTCGTGTATCAAAATGAGCACTATTTCACAGCTATGCATACCGATATGGTTACCAGGCGTATCAGTACGCTTAGGCAATTTTGAACATTCTTAGCCTGGACGAGTCCCCGCGTACCGAAACCTGAGGGGCCTGTACCGGTACGAGGCGACCTGTATTAATCTCTAGGTCCAACATATGACTCTTTGGATCAATCTAACACCTCTCATTCAACCTCTAAGCATTATATGGCATCATAAACATTCAATCATCAAACATAGCAACATAGATTGGGGCTATACTAAGCATGACATACTCAAGCAATCACCTATGATCATGATTTCTACCCAAGCATGCTTAATGTCTCCCAACCCCTCAAAACCACATACCAACACATCAAACAAGTCCAAAACATTAATCTACACTATTATAACAAGGAGTATCTCGAAACACATCTCCCAAAATAACCCGGTCACATTGTCGTCTTATTACTACCTGGCGTATACAAACCATACTTTGTAATGTATTGATTCTTGGATCCTCACTTGCTCACGTGCCTCCGAGAAAGCTATTTCTCTGCATTGATGAGGAAAAGAGAGCGTAAGCTATAAGCTTAGTGAGGGAAATTGCAAAGCACTCATCAATGCATTTAAAGCCATTTCTATCAAATCACATGTAATTATCTCATGGCAAAACATCTCATGCTTTTCTCAACATCTCAAATATGCACATTTGAATCATTTTCAACACATGTATCATGGAATCAATCTCTACTTCGATTTAAGCTTCACACCACAACACCTTTATTACAAGCTTAAAGAGTAACACATGTATAAATCTCATTATACAAACATAATCCATTTCACATGATACATTATCTCATATATTGGCTTTCAAGTGACCCAAAACCAAAAACCTTTCATTTCTTAAAACATATCAGATACACAGATTTCTCAAGTGGTTCCCACAACCATTTCAGATACATACCTCAACCAGAGCAACGGTACACTTGCCCACCTCAACGGTTCAAATGAGAGTAATGGCACACTTGCCACCTCTACGGTTTGGATGTATAATCCACCAATTGGAGTAAACAGAATATTTACCCACCTCAACCGTTGCGGTTCTCATGTTGGAGATTACGAACACTTAACACCTGTCGGCAAATATGAGGTGACTTTTTATAGTGCACTCTAAACCCTATGGCATGCCAACTATATCCGATATCATTTTAACCACAGCCACTTGCCCATATATTCAATAAACAACATTACTTCACTGTTTTACGTATGCATTAAATCAATGGAGATTGATTCCTGAAGATTTTGAAGTAGAAATCCTAGTTTGGTTGCTGAGAAAGTTGAGAGAAAAGGTTTGGAGAAAAGTAGTTACGTAAGAAAATGTTTTTGGCAAATTAAAGATCTTTTTAATAAATATTCATTTATCTAATTATTAAACCTTTTAAAAAATACTTTAAAAATGGCCTAAATTAAAAGAGAAATCTGTTGAAAAAGATTGGATAAATTGCTCCTTAAAGATTCTAAGTTTTGACCCTTTTTCATTTTAGTCACTAAAAACAGTTTTGAAAACTAATAGTTTTGAAAACTTTCAATTTAGTAACTAGACTAAAATGTCTAGAAATCAGTTTTAATTACCTCAATTGACTTCACCAAATTGCTTAAAATATTAATTAAGTAATTTAGAACATTTTCCCATATTTTATTTTATCCCAAGATTAATTTTATAAATTTATTTTCCTGAAACTATTCGAATTGCCTAAACCGGTTCTTTTGAACCACCGACCCGATCCGGCCCATATTTAGGCCCAATTTTAGGGCATTACAGCGGTTCACCGTGCTCCTCCACGTCGGCCGCCATGGTTTTCAAGCGACTGCAATTCTTCGGCCGCGTTTCCCCTCGGTCTTGGCTCGCGGTTCCGATGGTGATGGCGGTTTGACCCTCCGACGGCGGCTCCTTCTTCAACGAATGGTAACCTGCGCCCCTTTTTTGATTCGAGCAATATATGTATGCAAAAAACAAAGACAAGATTTTGTGTATGAAAATACCTCAAGGATTCAACTGAAATTGCTTGTATTGTTGGTAAATTTCGTGTGTTACAAATGGATGAATTCAAGGCTTTCTATAGCCATTACAATGTATATAAACAAGGAATTAAAAATCTAATATTTAAGGATTCATGTTTCCCGATTTGGTGTTGATCCTTTCCATCTATGCTTGATCCGATTTGGTCCATCTTTGACTGATTTCTTCCTCTATTCATTTGATTCCAATCCATTTTCCTTCATTTTTTTGCTTAGATTCGAATACTAACCCTCATCTTTTTACTTTCATGGCACGTTTGAATAAGGGAACAAATCCAGGAGTTAGGCAGTGACACACATAGAGCACGGATGCCAGCGTTGGATGCAGTCAAGTCAGAAAGATGAATGGCCAAACAAAATCTCAAGGGCTAGCGCATGACGTCCACGCACGAGTGACGGTCTCCGTGAAGCCTCCTTGTGCGATCTGAAGTGTTGATCTCTCTTCAATCGGATGGTGCTGAGTCATGTGATGCTTCAGATAGAGGGCTAGGATTTCTAGGCTTTAATCTGGACCGTTAGATCAAAGAATAATCCAACAGCCACGAGCTGGCTGCGTATGGATAGGTGATCAACCCTAGGGTTCTCAACTTTTGGGCCGAATTGGGCTTATTGTACCTGGATCCTTTTAAATGGACTACCTTTTTTATTATTTTTGGGGTTTACACTCTTTTATATTTTATGGATTCAATATAAATAGAAAAATCAAATTCAAACAAAAGGGTGGATAAAATAGGTGACTACAACTGCCCCTATTTGCTCATTTTGGTGAAACGAGAACATGGCTAAGACCAAAAGGCACTATTTTTATCCGGTCATGCTATATGTTGAACACCACTTCTTCTAAATTGAGACAATGCTAAAAATATAACTCTCATCCTTCAAAATGGCAATATGACTCTCGTTCCTAGGGACACTAAGTTAATAAAACAACAATATGACTCTCGTCTCTGTAAACAACAAGTCGGTAAAGTGATCCACTCCTTCAAATCTAAAGATGTACGACAATATGACTCTCACCCCTATGGACACAAAGTCAGTAAAATGATTCGCTCCTTCAAAACTAAAGATGTGTGACAATTTAACTCTCGTCTCTATGGACACTATATTGATAAAATGATTCACTCATTCAAAACTGAAGATGCGTGGCAATATGACTCTCATCCCTATGGACACTAAGTCGGTAAAATGATCTGTTCCTTTGAAACTAAAGATGTGCGGCAATATGAATCTCGTCCCTACGGACACCAAGCCGGTAAAATGATCTGCTCCTTCAAAACTGAAGATGCAAAGCAATATGACTCTCGTCCCTATAGACACCAAGTCAGTAAAGTGATCCGCTCATTCAAAACTAAAGATGTGAGGCTATATGACTCTCGTCTCTACAGACACCAAGTCGGTAAAATGACTCGTTTCTTTGAAACTGAAGAGAACAACTCAAGTAACGCTTTCTTCAAATAGTGTGAAACACTAAGTTGAAACTCACCATGTCTATGCACCTCTTTTCTTCCTAGAAAACATATGATCTTTGCTTCATAGAAAGCATTTGTCTTTGCATATTTGCTCACTCAATCCAGTAATCTTGTACTTCTAATTTTTCAGTTCTTCAAAGCTTCTTAAGAACGCTTTTGAATCTTTTGTATAGGAATCTTTGTAGCAAAGTTTATTTCCACCTTAAATGTCTTTGAATGGTATTTAATGCCTAGAGAACTCTGTCTCCTTGATTTGAGCAATTACCCTAATCTGTACAAAATTTCATGCTTATGCAAGTGATATGATTAGAGTCAGAAAAATGAATGCATCATGGTCCATGTACTTTTAAACCACGCTCAGAGTAATGCACAAAAATCTTTTCTGTTGTATAAATGCAAATCCATTAGTTTCCATTTCAATATGCAAATGTAGGTCAAAGGGAAATAAAAGGAAAATTGTAGGTTCATTAATAATGGCAAACATGGGCGTAATTACAAGAAAGAAATATAGTGTCTGAATATCAAGAGCCAAAGCACTCTAAGTCAATCTTTTGGAAGTTCTTCCAAGAGCAAACCCTTGCTAAGAAAATTTCAAATGTCATAGTGAAGATATTGAACAAACCGCCTGTTATATGCCTAAACTTCAAATATTCAAGGCAACCTTTGCGGGTTTTTAACTTGAATCTACCTTCAGTCTCAAGATGCCCTTTGCGGGTTTTTATCTTGAACCCCTTTTCTTTTTTATTTTTTCTCGAGTCTAAAGTGCCCTTGCAGGTTTTCACTTTTAGACCCTTTCCATTTTTCTCAGAGCTCCCTTTTAGGTTTTCACTCTAGTTTCTTTCTTTTTCTTTTTTCTTCTTTTTTTTTCTTCAAGCGTAATAATGTTTGACTGAATCTAAATTGACAGGGTTTTGCAATTTATCCCCATCCATCTCGGCTAAGATCAGAGCTCCTCTAGAGAAGGCTTTTGTTACCACTTAGGGTCCTTCCCAATTGGGCATCCACTTCCCAAGAGAATCTCTTTAGATTGGCAACATCTTTTTCAACTCCAAGCCCCTTTTTGGAATTCCCTCAGGAAAACCTTCTTGTCATGGGCTCGCATCATCCTCTTTCGGTACATTTGATCATGGCAAATCGTCGCCTTCAATCTCTTATTTTATATTAGATTTAGCTGGTCGTATCGTGCCTGGATCCATTCAGATTCATCTAATTCTGCCTCTATCAAGATGCGGAGTGATGGGATCTCAACTTTAATTGATAGCATGACTTATATGCCATAGACCTAGAAAAATGACATTTCCCCTATAGACGCTTGTACGATAGTTCGGTAGGCATATAAGGTAAATAGAAACTTCTCATGCCAATCTTTATAAGTGTCGGTCATCGAGGAGATTATCTTTTTTATATTCTTGTTCGCAGCCTCCACTGCCTATTCATCTTCGGGTGATAAGTTACTGAGTTGTGATGTTTGATCTAGAATTGCTCACAAATTGTAGTTATCATCTTATTGTTCAAATTTGAGCCCTTGTCGGTGATGATGCTTTAAGGAGCCATTAATGGTAAATAATCTCTTTTTTAAGGAATTTGCAGACCGTCGATCTAGTGACATTTGTATAAGAAGCGGCTTCTACCCACTTGGTGAAGTAGCCAATGGCTACCAGGATGAACCTATGTCCATTTGAAGCTTTTGGGTGAATCTGCCCAATTACATCAATGCCCCCACATTGAAAAAGGCCAGGGAGCTGCCATCATATGGAGTGGTTGCGGTGGAACATGTATTTTATCAGTGTAGATCTGACACTTGTGGTATTATCGAGCATAATTGATGCAGACCCCTTCCATGTTGGACCAATAGTAATCGAGATGCATGATTCGTTTGACCATAGTAAATCTCCTATGGTGGGTTGCACAAACTCCCTCGTGCAGCTCTTTTAGAATCAATTGGGCCTCTTTGGCATTCACGCACCTTAATAAGACCTGGTCCCGACTCTTTTTATACAAGATTTCTCCATCGAGGACATATCCTGCAACCATTCTTCAGATCATTCTCTTTTCATTTTTGTTTGCATGGGGTGGGTATTCCTAGAGCTTTACGTATTGTAATATATCATGGTACCATGAGAGACTATCTGTTTCCTCTTCTATGCCGTAGCAATGTGCAGGAGAGTTGGAAACTTGCACTTAGACCAACATCATTTTGGCACATTCATTGGCCTTAAATGCCGCAAATAATGTGGCAAGAGCGTCTGCCATTTGATTGTCTTCCCTGGGGAGGTGTTTGAAAGTAACTTTTAGAACTCTTTAATTAGTTCAAGGACTAACTTTTGATATTCGATCAACTTTGAATCCTTCGTCTCCACTCTCCTCGAATGTGATAAATGACTAAGGTGGAATCCCTAAAGACCCTTAGAACCCTGGTCTTTCTTTCTATTTCCGCCTGTAGTCCCATGATACAAGCCTTGTATTTTTCTATATTGTGGTACATAAAACTTTAACCAGCTAGTAAAGAGATAATGATCACCCTATGGCGAGACCAAAACTACCCAATACTGCGACCCAAGGTTTTAGAAGCGCCATCAAAATTTAAAACCCATGAATCAATTGGGTCTCCTTCTTCAGTTGTAATGCACATCAAGTGTAACACCCCCACCCAGTTTAGTAGTAAATCGGCTGAGGAGCGTTACGGGGAAAACTGGAAACACGAATAATTTAAAACTTTTCAAGAACTCATCCCTATTAGATGAGTTGAGTGACAAACAAGGCATTTAAACGTTCATATATTATCATACAACAAACATATGTATTTTATTCACCCTAGATTACTAACTTGGTTATACATTTGTAGTTCTACATTTAAAGATGTCTACTATTTAATTAGGTGACCATGCATAGCATTCAAATATCATACTTAGACAAGAACATATTCCTTTGTACCCAATCTCATTACGTTCAAGACATGTAAATATTTCATGTAAGTTTAACCAAACACAATCATATGTACATGAAATCGAACATATTTCAAGCATGCATATCATGTTTGATAGACATAATAGGCCATTCAAGGTTAACTACTATTTAGGCATGTGAACAAGCAAAGCATGTACATTTGATCCCTTCATATTAGGCAACAGCAAGTTTTAGCATGTCATAAAACAGTTTTCACATTCATCTAGTCTTAATATCATGTATAGCATTAGGCAAAATATGTACATTTCATTTCAATTTCCATATGCTCGTAGCAAATCAAGTTCACGTGAGCATTTATTCGAATCATTCTTCAAGTAGCATGCATGGTTTCATTCTTTACCCATTTGACAATTCAAGTTCATGTATACATGAATTATTTATAATATTTATTCAAGCATTTATATGTTCATACGAGGCATTCGGCTAGCATAATTGATTAGGACATACTCAATTCAAACACATAACATATGTGCAGTTTAATCCATTTAATCCACATGAGAATTATATCATTATATACTCCAAGTTTAGCATTTAAGCCTTTGTGACACTACATGCCAACTCAAGTTCATATATACAACTTTCAAGTAACAGAATGCATGTCCTAGCTTACTATATACAAGAGTAGGTGCCACCAACGACTAGGAGCATTACAAACAAGTATGGATTCATACTTATGCTTTTTCTTGTGTCTTAGTTCAAGCTCGGGAAATCTGACTTCAGGATCAAGCAATTCACCTTGAAGCACCTAACCTATGGTTTGGGAAGAGAGGAAACGAGAGTGATAAGTACAATATGTACTTAGTGAGGTAGTACTAAATTCTAACCAATTATTATGTCATGTCTTCATTAATCAAGTAGCCTTAATAAGATTTATAGCATTTCAAATCAAGCAAAAATCATGAACTCATGTATCATCATACTTATGGCAATCAACTATCAAGGTAAGCAATTGTTAAGTAACTAATTTGTCAAGAAAATCAAGCAACATGGTAAGCTTATCGAGTAATTATCAAGTAAACATTTTCTAGTATCATTCGAATAGAAAGATAGCATGACAAGCAAAATCATAGATCACAATTCAATCTTCAATCATTTCAAGTCAATCGATAGCATGTTTAAGCAAATCACAACATTTCTAAGTCAAGTAACATAATCACAATTTATTTCAAGTATATCACTCAAGATATTTCAGAAGTTATACACATTGATTCAAGTGAGAGTATAAGTCCATTTCGAATAGCATTTCATGTGTCAAGTTTATCAAATGTACAAGTATACATTTTATGTAGCATGTAAGCCTTAAGCCTTAATTATTTCTTGTTTACTTTCTTTAATTTAAGCCTTATTACTTAGCTGTCCATTATACATGTTTATACCTTCTTGTAATGCAAAACAGTCCATGATGACCTCTAATTTATTCAAATCTGTCCATAATTTAATGTACAAGGTATATATGGCAGCAACACTCAAGCAATACAAGTTATCACATAAAACAATCCATATTTTCATGTACAAGGTGTACATGGCAGTAACACTCAAGCAATACAAGTTATCACATAAAATAGTCCATATTTTCATGTACAAGGTGTACATGGCAGCAACACTCAAGCAATACAAGTTATCACATAAAACACTCCATATTTTCATGTACAAGGTGTACATGGCAGCAACACTCAAGCAATACACATTTTTATCAAGTCAAGTATAACCATAATGCATTTCAAGCTTTTCATTCAAGTTTACATTAGTACTCATGAATTCAAGTAAGATCAAGATTTATTTCAATTAATAATCATGTGACAAGAAGTTTGAGTAAATAAGTTAAGTAATATGTTCAAGTAATCAAGTTTGCATGTCAAGCAATTCAAGCAAACCAATCAAGTAACATTAGCTCAAGTGAGACCATAAGCCATTCCAAGTAGCAAATCATACAATACAAGGTCCAAGCATAGGCAATTATCATTTTAAGACTTTCATGTCAAGAATCAATCATTACATGTCTAGCAATCCGAGTATTTCAAGGATTCATGTCAAGTGATTCAAGTGTTCAAGATTTCTTGTCAAGTCATTTAAGTATTTCAAGATATAATTCAAGTATTCAAGATTTTCTTTTTGAATTTCTTATTCAATTTCTCAATAAGGTTCATATCTTTTTAACATGTTTGCCTTGGATCACAATTGGTCATGATTAACATTGGTCCGTGTTTGACCATAAAGGTCCAAGAGATATTTAGCACAAAGCACATAGCAATGGCTAATATCGGAAACATGTAATCCTATACTTCACACTATCCAACCAACTGTTGCCAATCTCCGTACAACTCCCCCGTTACCTCCAACTGTCACTAATAATATATTTCATGTAATGGGGCGTACCCCTGAGCTGTGGCTCATGGACCGTAGTCCCAAGTATACCATGCATCATACCATTGTATCCAAGGACTTCCATTGTAGGCAATTTAAGTCTTTTAAATCTTTAAACTTTCATTAGAGGGGTATTCTTATATTTTAAAGCTTGTTGTTGTTTCTTATGTTTTATGCTTTCATGTTCAAGACGAGACAATTCATATTCGAGAATTACATTCAAGCAAGTTATAGCAATATCATGCTTAGCCCTTAGGCTAGTTGAGCCTTAACTCTTTATTTCAAGTAATTCATGCTTACATCAAGACATCATGTAATTCAAGACCCTTTTTCAATTAAGTATGTCAAGATTAACTTAGACCTTAGGCTATTTGAGCCTTAGCTCATCAATTACTTTTCACGTTTTCAAGTGTTTCATGTTCAAGGCAAGATAATTCATGTTCAAGGATCACACTCAAGCAAGTTATATCAAGGTCAAGCTTAGCCCTTAGGCCAATTGAGTCTTAACTCATCATTTTGCAAATTAACTTATTATTCCAGTAAACATTTTACATATACCATATTAGGCATCATGCAAGGTCTTTATTTCATGACTTAATTCATGTTATCAAATATTTTCATCATAGAATCCATACAAGCAAGCATTCGATAGTTCACACCCAAGGCATCAAGAATCAAGCATTTTGAATAAATCACGTTTCAAGTACAAGGATTCAAGCATTTCAATTAGCAATCATTTCAAGCACTTCAAGTGACAAACTTTTCAAATAGAAAGCATTTCAAGTGACAAACTTTTCAAATAGCAAGCATTATAATAAGTCATATCCAAGGCATAGGATCATACATTTGTTTTCACTTTTCTTTCAAATTAATTTATCAATTTGCATGCTAGTACTTACTCACAATTTTAGTTTAGTCCAATCTTCCCTTTTATTCATATTCAAGTTAATTTAAACTCATTATCATGGCATATCAATAGCAAGAAGGTAGTCATGCATATTTGGTTAGGACCTAAGTCCTAACCCTATTGTAAACAACACTCACAATACTCCAAGCTTATCTAGTCTTGGATCCAAACTCCTTTGTGTTTGCCACTAGCTTGGCCACTCCTTTCTTCTTCCACAAGGTTTAATCCTTGCTCTATCAATTCATACAAGTAAATCAAGGTCAAGACAATATACATTCATTTTTTCAAAACAAGGCAACAATACACATAATTCATTCAATCCAAAACATCAAGGCTGCTGCTGCTGCCTGGCAGCTGCTGCACTATTTACTAAAACATGCATAACTTTCATTCCGTACGTTGGAATTTCAATTGGTTTACACCGTTAGAAAGCTAACTTAATTGTATTTCTAACCATATAGGCCTTGCATTTTAATTCTTTGCAAATTAATACAGTTTTAAGCTTAAAGACATGGTAATTTACAACACTGGATAGTTTGCACTGTCCTTAGAGTTTCTTCTCTACAATTCATTCTACAATCCAGAATTCAGTTCTGTTTTCTCCTAATGAATTTAGACATGTTAAGGCATTATCCATAAAATTTCCAGCCTTAAATTCAATTCATACAATTTATAGTGAATTTTCAAAGTTGCTGCCCATAACAGAGTTTTCTGGGCAGATTTCGCTAGGCTTGATTTTAGCTTCATTATTCACCTAGATGGTAGTTCTAACATGTTAATCTAACTTATTTTCACTCTCATACATGTTTAAGATAGCTCCAATTAACATGTACACATATTTCACATATCAAAACAGTCCACTAATTCATGTATTTACACAAATCAGCCCTAATTAACATGTAAACATATTTTCACATATCAAAACAGTCCACTAATTCATGTATTTACATAAATCAGCCCTAATTAACATGTACACATATTTTCACATATCAAAACAGTCCACTTAACATTGTTTAAACAACAAAACAGCCCCCTCCCTTGCTTTGGCAATTAAGAACAGTTTTAATATGATCCTTTAATGATCGAATAGTCCAATTATTCAAATGTACATAGAACAGTGCAGCTTTTTAAACATAAGCTTTTATCTCATCATATTACACATTTCATGGAATATTAGCAAAAATCAATGTATATATATATATATATATCAAATCCTAAAATTTCATAATTATAGGTTCCAAACTCTAACAATTCAAACATTAGTATTTATGCATGAACATCATTTAATCGCACCAAAATTTCCAGCTAATCAACATTTGATTATACCCAAAATCTCAAACTAACTCATTATTCAATTCCAAGCCACATAGCAATCTTACTATTTTACAAAACTTTTAAACTTAAGAATTCATGCATATATCCACCAATAAAACCAAGATTTCAGAAGTTATCTAGCAATTTAACTTGAAAGAGGGTAAAAAGGAAAGGCATTTCACCTTTTTCTCCCAACTACACGCATGGATTTCAAAAATTTGCCCAAGAGTTTAGTTAGTTCATCATGTGATCAAAAATTTCACTCTTTCTCTCTTCTCTCATTATGCTTCGGGTGAAACCAAGGAAGAAGAAGATTCTTCCCTTGTTGAAGACATGACCGGACCCTCTCACCTCCACCTAGCTTCCCATTAACATGACAAATATGAAAATCATCCACTAAAATAAAGTTTATCATGCAAAACAAAATTTTCTTTTAATGATCAATTTGGTCCCTCTTACAATTAGTCATCCACCATTTTTTTTATTCATAATAGTCCTTAATCACTTATTTAATCTATTAAGTGACAAAATTACAATTGATTTGTGACCAAGATATAACATTCTTCTAGGCTAATTTTTTTGGGGGTATTACATCAAGTCTTCATCAGGAAAGCCAAAATCTAAGGCCTCATAATCTTCAAAAACGTGACTTGCCAAGAAATCTGCTATTGCACTTCCTTTTACCATCTTCTGACTGACATATTAAATATCAATTTCTGTTAGCAACATCTACCAATGGGCCAATCTTCCAAACAAGGTCGGTTCTTTCATCACGAATTTCAAGGGGTCAAGTTTGGATATCAACCACGTGGTGTGGTATAACAGGTATCGCCTGAGCCTCTTGGATGCCCAAACCAGAGCACAACACATCATTTCAATTGGTAGATACCTCGGCTCACAATCCGTGAACTTCTTGCTAAGATAATAGATGGCTCTTTCTTTTCTCCCGATCTCGTCATGATGACCTAACACACAACCCATTGAATTTCCATATACGGTCAGATACAAAATTAATAGAGTTCCTAAAACAGGTGGCACTAACACCAGTATATTTGACAACTGCTTCTTGATTTGTTCGAAGGCCATTTGACACTCCTCGTTCCATTCCCTGGGGTTGTTCTTTCTAAGCAATCTAAACACCAGACTATATTTTTCTATCAACTAGGAGATAAATCGACCGATATAATTAAGTCTTCCCAAGAAGCAACATGCCTCTTTTTTGCGTTTGAGGGGGAGGAGGTTGTTGGATTGGTTTTACTTTATCTGGGTCTACTTCAATTCCCCTTTTGCTCATAATGAAGCCCAAGAGTTTTCTTGACGTCACTCCAAAGGTGCATTTAGCAGTTTTGAGCTTCAGCTGAAATTTTCTCAATCTTTTAAAAAGCTTCTCTAGATTTACGATGTGTTCCCCTTCTGTCCGAGACTTGGCAATCATGTCATCCACATATAATTCTATTTCTTGGTACATCACGTCATGGAACAGATTCACCATGGTTCTCTAATAAGTAGCCCTAGCATTTTTCAAGCTGAACGACATTACCTTGTAGCAAAAGGTACCCCGCAATGTCACAAATATGGTCTTTTCCATGTCTTCAGGCACATCTTGATTTGGTTATACCCTGAGAAGCCATCCATGAATGAGAATAAGGAGTGACCGGCTGTATTATCTACCAAGGTATCAATATGTGGCAGAGGAAAGTTGTCCTTAGGGCTAGCCCGATTGAGTTCTCTATAATCAATGCACATGCAAACTTTTCTGTCCTTCTTCTTCTTTGGAACCGAAACAATGTTGGCCACCCATTTGGGATACTTGCCTTCTTGCAAAAATCTGGCATCATACTACTTTTTCACCTCATCCCTTATTTTTAACAATATCTCGGCCTTTGTCCTCTGAAGTTTTTATTGTACGAGATTGCATTCTAGCCTTATGGGCAGCTGATGGAACATGATATCAGTGTCTAGACTAGGCATATCTTGGTACGACTAGGAGAATACGTTCTTGTAGTGTTGCAAAATTTTAATCAGGCTCTGTCATGTTTCAGCGATAATGGTGGCGCCAATTCTCACTTCGCGTATTTCCTCTTCAGTTATGAGGTTTAAAGTTTCTAACTGCTCTTTATGAGGAACAATTTGTTTTTCTTCACACTCCATCAACCGAAGTAAATCCTCTGGGACATCACATTCAATTTCATCGTCAAGATCTTCAAGCCCTTTTGGACACATGGGCTACTTGAAATTTACTCGCGATTCAAACTCAAGATTGCTTATGCCATAATTATTCGGAGTCCTTTAAGGAAAAAGGAATGGGGATATATATCAATGTTCACAAAAAAATGAAGGGATGAATGATTTAGGTTTTGTCGTTTTGCTTTTTTAGTGTCTTAGTGTTAATGCATGCTTGCCACACAAAGTTTATTGAAAAATGCATCTTTATTGAATAGGGAACCAAATAGTTTTGCATTTGCCTTTACATAAAGGATGCCTTACTGTTTTTGGGCTAAAACAGAAGGTTAGTTTTGAGAATTACTTTGAAAGAGATTTAAAAATACATGAAGTACTTCTGTAGTCAACTATTAAGCTCATCACATGGGTGGATCATATGCAGATATCCACCCTCTTCTTTCTCTTCCAGTACTGTGTTGATGCTTAAATTCTCAAACATTTAGGTGATCTCATTCATTTCCTCCTCATCTTGGGTCATGTCGGGGTTCACAAATCCTCCTGAAACAAAAGTAAAACTAAGGGGTAGAAATGCCATTGGATCCCATGCGACCTCCTCCCCTTTGAGTCTGGCTTTCCTTCTTTCTTGGTTTTTCATCATAGAGGCCCTTCTTTGTGCCGTGTTGGGCTTGAATCCTATCCTGAATCGGTCTTTCTTCTCAACAATGTTCACTGGGTATAGCCTGCCTTGGTGAAGCCTTATAAATCCTTTTCCTACTTCAGCACCCAACCTAGAGTTTCCTTTACTTGTATTCTTGCGCACTTGGACATTCTTGGTCTTCGAATCTAGCTCCCTTCAGAGACAAAGGCCACACTAACCAACTCAAGCGACCTGAAGGAGCACTCTGATTCCCACGTATTAATCTCAATGTAGGGCACATCAGTCGATACCAAGGCAATGATATCCTCATCGGCTCATATGGTCATATGCTATCCATCGACCATAAACTTTAACTTCTGGTGTAGCGTAGAGGGGACGACACCCGCTGAATAGATTCAAGGACGTCCTAAAAGGAAACTGTAAGTTGGTTTGATGTCTATTACCACAAAATCAGCCTCGAAGATGGATATCCCAATTTGTAGATGGACTTCTATCTTTCCCAGCACGTCCCTTTGGGTTCTGTCAAAAGCTCTAACCATGTTCTAATAGGTTTTCATGTGAGACTCATCTACCGATAATTTCTTCAATGTGGCCAAAGATAGGACATTTAAAGTCGACCCGTTGTCTATGAGGACCCCTGGTAACATGTGCCCCTTGAAGTGAGTGGAGACATGAAGGGCCTTGTACGATCTTCTTCCTTCTTTTGAAATTTCCTCGTCACTGAAGGAAACAAAGTTATCAACAATGATATTACCAACCAACCTATCCAGCTTGGTGATGGTTTTTTTTTGCACGAATGTATGGTTAAGGATATTGAGTAAGGTGTCACGATGCCCTTCAAAAGTTAACAATAGCGACAACATAGAGATGCACAATGGGAGCTTGTAGAGTTGCTCCACTACGCTGAACTCACTATGCTTGAGGATCTTTAGAAATTCTTGGGCCTCTAACTCCTTTATGGGCTCGTGGTATTCTGTTAGCCAATTTTCATAGAAATTATTCCCTGGCTCTTTGTCTATGACATTCTTCCTTGTGTCGCGACTCTATCTTCAGCTACGGGCGGGACATAGCCTCTTTCGTTTCTTGTAAAGTGGCCAACTTCATTGTCTGCCTCTACTTTGGACTAATCTTTGGCCTGCTTTGGATCTTCCAAGGTCACAACAGTGCAAGCAAAGTTCCACAGAACTCGATTACTATCATCATAGGTGAAAGAGGATGGTGCCTTTATCACTAGCCGTGGTACCATTTTATTTGATACTTCGTCGGCCTTGGCCTTGGTTCTAATTACCAAGGGCTTAATTCTCACAAAATTCTTCATCGGGAACTCCTTTGATGCACAAACTTCTACCATGTGTCTTTCTTCTCAAAGAACTCCAGTTCTTTACTATCTATCTTGGTTTGAACCAAATGTCTAAACTCTGGGCAGCACTGAATCTCGTGCCCTTCTACTTCGTGGTATTCACAATGTGGTTTGTTTCCTGAATATTTGACGTTTACGGCCAGTATTCCAACGCTGATCATCTTGGACCATACCCACTTTAAATGTGCTTTGATATCAGATACCCACTATTTTATCCACTTATCCTCTTCTTCAATTATGGCATTTACCCAGCGCCTTGGTGATTTGGCAGGGGATTTTCTTTCTCTTCTGTCATATTGAATGACAACATGCCTACCTTCTGCAAGTTTTCCACCACTTTTTTGAAAACAGTGCAGTTCTTGATTGTATGTCCTATGATCCTGACATGGTAATTACAACGGGCGCTTATGTCATACCATGAAAGTGTTAGCGATAGTGCCGTAAGGCCTATTGTATGGACGTGATATTTTGATTATTGAATTTATTGTTATGATAAATTTGCATGCTTTTGTATCCTTGAATATTATTATTCTAAATATCCCGAATCAGTTATTATTGTGGGAACAATAATAAGAGAAGATTAGTATGAAGTTTGATAGATATTCATAACATGAATATGTGAATGAGATTCAAACCAAATTCATATATATATATATATATATATATATATATATATATATATATTGAGAACAAATATTAGGATCGACTCGTCTTGAGATTAATACATGGATTAAAGGTATATATTAATCTTCAAACAGTTGTGACATTAAATCCTTAGACCTGAAATTGCTACAGTTCTCAACATGATAACTATTATGTTTTGACATAGTCAAACATCGTTTTTAATCGGACGATTATAAAGGTTATGCTTGAACATAATAAGGAATCATGCAGTGAGATGTGAGTAATTAAGATGGAATTTATCCCTCTTAACATAAGAGAGATATCTTTGGGCCCCTCGATGATTGAGACTGAGAAATGCATGGTCGTGCTCAAATGAGTTGATAGAGATCAATGTCATTTGTTTAATCAGTTCAATTGGGCATCGAGAAACTAAAGATGGAACGATATAAGGTTAACATTTTCCATGCCTTACATTCTATCAAGATATCGTGAGATAAAAGGATTATGACATAAACTGAATTAAGGTTGTCTCAGATTATGAGCTTTTCATTTAACTTGGGTAGTCATAATGTCTTGCTAGAGGCCGCTTATGACTTGTAGAATATAATGTGATTTTATCTACTGCCAACGTTAATTGAACCTATAGGGTCGCACACTAAGAATGGATAAGAATGGTTATGGTTATTACTCCCAATAATAAATTTAAGATAATGAGATTATTTTAAATTATAATGAGAGAGATTATTTATTCGAATTTAAAGAAGTTAAATTCGTATTATTGTAATAGAATCTTTTATTTAGTTTTTATTTTTATAAAAAATAATATTAAAAAAATAATATTAAATAATCTTATTATCTAGATTTGATTGGATTTAAATTCCTTATTGGATAAGGAATTCGTTTTTAATATATTATTTATTTATTTTAAATAAATAATATTATTAAATAAATCACATCATCTAGATTTTGGTTGAACTTGAATTCCTTATCAAATAAAGGAATTTATTTTATAATTTATTTAAAAGAGTTTTAATTAAATTATAATAAGTGAACTCAATCTAACACCAATCAAGTCATATATATATGTATGTATGCCAAGGGGTTTTCAAGAGTGATTTTCGAAATAGCCACCAAACTTCAAAACAAGATTTTTGAAATCTTGATTGGAACTAGCATTCCAATAGCCGTTCATCGTCCATTTGCGTGTGGATACTTGTAGAGGGCGGTCGTGTTTCAGAAAGGCAGCGCCTCACTCAACCGGATTCCTGAATCAAAAATTAAGGTAATTCTTATTTTGCTCTTCGTACATTAATATGATTGCATGAGATCGTATAAATTCTTCATAGGATATTTTTCTGCTGCGTTTAAATGCCTAATTAGATCAGTTTATTTCCTATGAAACCCAACAGTGGCATCAAGAGCGACTTGCATATTCATATTAATTGTATGATCATTATAGTATGCATTATTAGATGTATGTTGTTAGGGTTTGCACGAACGATATAACTAATCAGGTTGTTTAAGGTGTTTGAAAGGTTAAATCTGTTTCTTTAAAGGATCTATCAAATATTGTTAATAATCCTAATACTGTTTCGCGATTAAAAAGTTTAATTGCTTGATTAGATCATAACAATATATATTTACCAAGTATGACTGGCGGTGATTTTTGTATAAGCCTCTTGTGTAATTTGATTACATTGTTTAATGTGATTAAACTTGATTCTGCGTAGGGTTTAACTCTGCGAAACACCTTATAAGATTAAAAGACTTAAGTAACACGCCTTAGTAACGACGTATGCATTGTCAAATATTCATGAGATGATTGTTTCTTGATTGTTTTGCTAGTATGGCCTTTTAGATTTTTACAAAGGTTGTAAAGTTTTTAAATACGTCATGCGTGTCGTTTTATTCATTGTAATACAACATGCGTGTCATTTTATTTTTTACGGCCTGCGTGCCATTTGAATTTTTGTAATCAAGACGTAATTCTTACCACCATGGTGATGGAGAAGCTAGATGATGATCCAAAACGATAAAGATATTGATCCAAGGTGATGAAGTCGCTTATCGTTTAGGTTTATTTATTTTTAGGATAAGGCCATACTATGTCACGTTTATTTATTTACATATATGTGATGCTATGTGAATGCGATGCTATGTGTATGTGATGCCTTAGTAATTAAAATCAACAAGAACCCCTCACATAAAATTTAAGTTTTACATGCCATCCAATTTTAAACACTTGTCAAGACTTTTATCACCTTAATGTAGGTTCTACCAATGTAGGAGTACATTAGGTTACATTAGTAAGACAAGACGAGTAATAGTGCTGCTCACATGTTTAAAATGGTGTAGGTTAATTAGGTTGTTAGAACGGTTTTGGACCTAATGGCATGAGATGAGATTTATGCATGCTGGGACATAAGATGTCAAAATCTCATAAATTTCTGAGTTGCGTAAGATGCAATTAGTAAGAGTTACTTACCTAAATAACTTATTTTTAAGTGTCATGCTAAAGTTGACTTAAAGATAGAGAGAAATATGGATCTTAGCCCACTATATTAATTAGATTTGAGGGTGGTTAATATAGTGGAAATCTTAAATCAAAATATCTTATCAAAATTTACATTATGTTGTAGATGACAACAAATAATTCTACTTTATCACTGCGATCGATCCTTAAGAAGGAAAAACTTATCGGGACTAACTTCCTTGACTGGTATCGAAATTTGAGAATTGTTCTCAAACAAGAACGAAAGATTTATGTCCTAGATGAACCTTACCCTGAGGAACCAGAGAAAGACGCCTCTAAAGCTGATACAAAGGCTTATGAGAAGCATAAAATGATTCTCTTGATGTTGCATGTTTGATGCTAGCTACCATGAGTTCTGAACTTCAGAAGGTTCTAGAAAACATGGAAGCTTATGATATGATTCATGAGCTTAAGGAAATGTTCCAACAGCATGCAAGGCAAGAAAGGTATGAGACTACCAAGGTATTACATTCTTGCAAAATGGCTGAAGGTGCCTCTGTTAGCACCCATGTGCTAAAAATGAAATGTCATATTGAGCACCTTGAGAGACTTGGATTTCCATTGAGCCAAGAGTTGGCGACTGACTTGATCCTAAATTCATTACCTGAAAGTTATAGTCAATTCGTTATGAACTATAACATGAATGAGATGGATAAATCAATTTCTGAGCTACATACGATGCTTAAAATTGTTGAACAAAATATTAAATCCAAGCCTAGGCATATTCTGATGGTTCAAAAGGGAAAGAATTTTAAGAAAAAGGGAAAAAGAGCGACTGGAAAGTCCAACGCTAAACCAAAACCCAAAGCTAATCCCAATGTTAAGCCCCCTAAGGAGGGTGTTTGTTTCTTTTGTAATGAGTCTGGTCATTGGAAGAGAAACTGTAAACTGTATTTGGAAGATCTAAAGAAAAAAAGAGCACTGTTGAGACCATCTCTTCAGGTATTTATGTTATACATGTTAATCTTTCTCCTACAAGTTCCTGGGTATTAGATACTGGATGTGGATCTCACATTTGTACGAATGTGCAAGGACTCAAAAGGAGTAGACAACTTGTAACACCCTTACCAGTATTTATTAACCAATACTAGTATAGAGTGGCACATGATGTTTGAACCACAGTTTATGCTATTTATACAAGTCAAAATGATGATTTTGCATTTTTCTCTTTAATCGCGTAAATTCAATTACAAATTTCTAAAACTATCAATTTAAACTCGTTTTTAGGTAGCAACCTGGCAGTTTACGACTACACTATATAATTAACAAAACCACCTAAAAACTGCCTAAAATAAAAACTATTTTGATTACTCTAAAATTTAATTGTTATAATATTACTCGATTTTCATTACTAGCAATTTCTTTAAAACTAGCATCCATTTAAAGAAAACTCAATATCATGTACTAACCACTTATCTAGATATTAATATTACAATCCATATCTAGACTAGTTTAAAAGAGTTACTATTCATTTATACATGCCAACTAGAAAATATCAAAATACATCAAGGATGTAATTACCGATACTGTATATATATTCCCTTTGATAGTGATGCCTTACTCCTTACTCCAAACTGGGGTTCTTACCTACGTGTGAAAAATGATCACACGCTAAGTATATACTTAGTGAGGCACTATATACATATATTCAATATAAATCAATATGCTTGAATTATAACAATAATACAATAATCATGCAATTTGATCACTAGTCATTTATTTCCCTTGTGTTAATCACATATTAACATAATATAATCCAGATTTATAATCCTGTTGACCTCTTTGCCACTTCTTGAGAGTTTATCTACTCTCTAATCAATATACCATTTATTACACAGTACATTATATACCAAAATAACTTGAGGACCTGAGTACACGAGTCAAAACCTGTACTGAAGTACTAAAGAACTGCACTTAAGTGCTAAATAACTGCACTAATGTGCTAAATAACCGCACCTAAGTGCTAATATATTGCACCGAAGTGCTAAACCGCTGGACTCTATGGCATGCCAACTATACTCTATACCTCAATAACTTACTTGGGCATACTTTTCAATTTTTGTAATTATTTCATCCATGGCAATTATAATCGAACACTTGGGTAGTTCATACCTTAAATATCACATAAACATATTATAATCAATTCACCTGTGATCAATGCATGTAATCCTTCTACCTTTGACAATTTCTACTATGTCAAATATCAAGAAAAATATAATAATCAAGCATATAATTATAATAGACTTATCACAAGTCTTTCAAATCAAACATAATATTTTCCATGCATGTAATGCACTCACATTGACACTTTATAAGATGCCAATATGTACTTACCCTCACTAAGCTTCAGCTTTGATCTATGTCCTTTCCTCGATTGTTAGTTCGATCTCGATTTTGATCACAGTCTACATGTGTATTAACATGCCACAAATACATTTCAAATTATATGTCAGTATCATACTAACACATAAATACAATAGGAATAATTTTCCTACAATTATTCCTATAATTGTTCAATCATAGTTCCATGACATAAGCCATTATACCTTTAATACGTTAAATTTTCTTCAACTCTTAATCAAAGAATGATCAAAACTTCATTCTAATTACAATTTAAGCATAATGCTTCCATGAAAACAATTTTTCACTTTAGTCTATAATTTTCCCCAAAATGCCAAATTGGTCCCCAATCTTTCCAAGATTTTTTGAATTGGTCCTTATGTTTTTACAAACTTCTAAAATGGTCCAAATGACATTTTAAAGCTTGTAAAATCATAATTTCATCATATCCAATCTTATGGAAAAATTTCCATAATTTCTCTTCTTTGACCGAAATGGTCCTTTACTTTCCAATATTTCCATTTTGGTCCAAAATTATCAAATCAAGCTAATTTGATCATAATCTCATCATTTCTAAAGCTAGAATAATTTTCACAATAATTTCCCCTTTATTTCCAATTCTAACCGAATTGGTCCTTTATTCTTCTTAAGGGAAAATTTTCATTCTAACATCAAATTAAGGCTTCTAATATCACAAATATTTCATTTCCATCCTTTATTCAATTCCCTAACCAAATCTCCAAATTCTAGGGTTAGGGTTTATAACCTTGAACATATAATTAAACAAAATTAAAGATTGTTTTCATGTTTACAACACTTGAGTTACTTAAATCAAGCCTTAGTTCCAACATAGTTCATGAAATTCCAATTTCTCTCTCTTCAAGAACATGAACTATTCTTCATATCACCATGCAAAATTACTATCAAAAGAAAGAACATGAAGCATGAATCATTTTTTCTAAAACAACATACCATGATTCTAACTTTGGAGCCTTCAATTTGCCAAAGAAAATTTCTCCCCTTTTGGTCTCTTGCCTTTCGAAATTGTCCAAGAAAGATGAACTAATTTTGCTCATGTTTTTCCTTTTTAATCCACAGGTGATAATTAAATGAATTTTAAATTCATTTAATTAGTGAAATTACTAATTTAACCTTCAAATCCAATGGCTAAATTTAATCTTATCATAAACCAAGGGCCAAGATTAAATCCATGTGTTTTTCATCTTCTAAAAATGCCCTCAACATTTCAAAATATTTCAAAATTGCCATTGGGGCAAAATGACCATTTTGCCCTCCAACTAGTTTTTATTTACTAGTTTGCCATTCTTGTAAAAATTCAACTAAATCTTGTTGGAATCCAACCAACTATAATAAAATATTCATAAAATAGTATATTATGACTTTTCCATGGCTTTGGATCAGCCTCTAAAATTTTAGTTCGATCCAATTTTTCGATATTCATAAAATACTTTTACTGCAATTTTACCTTTTCCGAGCTATTGGATTTATTCCAAAAATTCTATATTTCCATATTCAAGAAATAAACTCTATTATCCCATAAAAATTCCTTTTCCAAGGACTTAGATTGAATTTTCCTAACTCAGTCTATTTTTCCGATAATTATAGAAAATCTTCATAGAATAAAATTTCTCTTAGAATTCCTTTATCGATAATCCATACAAATTTTCTCTACTCTTACTGAGTCCAAAATATCGATCAGAAACACTTTTATGGGACCTTTCTAGAGGTCACCCATCCTAATATTTCCATGGCTTGAGCACGCTTAACAATTTTATTCGATCCAAATTCAGTACCTTTTACTGCATTTTAATTCTTAAAACCGATATCAAGGTACTTTATTTCGATCTGATTCACTCTTATACTGAATAAAATTACTTATTGGGGAATTTACAGTTTAGTCCCCAACTTTTCCAAAGTTTATATTTTAACCCTAGAACTTTCAAAATTTATATTTTGGTCACCAACCAAAAATTTTGATATATTACACAACTGAAAAAGGGCGAGGTGGACCTACGAATTGGAAATGGAGCAAGAGTTGCTGCTTTAGCTGTAGGAAGTTATGAAGTTACTTTGCCTAGTGGGCTTTTGTTAGTTTTGAACAATTACTTTTATGTTCCTAGCATAAGTAGGAATATTATTTCATTTTCTTGTTTGGATAATGATGTTTTCCTTTTATTATTAAGAACAATAATTGCTCCATTTATTATAAAGACATGTTCTATGCAAATGCTGATTTACAAGATGGTCTTTATGTTTTGAAACTTCAAAACTCCAACAACTCTTTGATATATAACATAAATCAGAGGCTTAAATCTGATGATTTAAATCCAACCTATCTCTAGCATTGTCTCATTGGCCACATAAATGAGAAACGCATTTCAAAACTTCATCAAGGTGGGATTTTGAATTCTTTTGATTTTGAATTATATGATACGTGCGAATCTTGTTTACTAGGTAAGATGACAAAGAGTCCTTTTACTGGACACAGTGAAAGGGTTAATGAGGTTTTAGGCCTACTACATACATATGTATGTGGACCTTTAACTTCAATTTCTAGAGGAGGTTACAAGTACTTCATCACGTTTACTGATGACTACAGTAGATATGGTTATATTTATTTGTTGAGACACAAATCGGAATAATTTGAAGTGTTCAAATCTTTTCAAAATGAAGTACAAAATCAACTTGGCAAAATAATAAAAGCTCTTTGATCTGATCGAGGAGGAGAATATTTGAGTCAAGAGTTTGATGATCATCTTAGAAATTGTGGAATAGTTTCACAATTAGCTTCTCTTGGAACACCATAATGGAAGGGGTTTTAGAAAGGAGGATTCGTACTTTATTAGATATGGTTCGATCGATGATGAGAATGACAGATATTCCACTTACCTTTTGGGGTTATGCACTTGAAATAGCTGCTTTTACACTAAATCGAGTTCCTTCCAAAGAGCTGAAAAGATATCATATGAGATATGGACTGGTAAGAAGCCGAGTCTGTCTTTTCTTAAAATTTGGGGTTGTGAAACTTATGTGAAACGTTTAGTTTCTAATAAGATTGAACCAAAATCTGACAAATGTCTTTTTGTGGGATATACTAAGGAAACAAAAGGATACTCTTTTATAATCACATTGAGAACAAAGTGTTTTTTGCTCGGAATGGTGTCTTCTTAGAAAAAGAATTTATTTCTAAAGGAACCAGTGGGAGCAAAGTACAACTTGAAGAAGTTCAAAAACCACAAAATTACATTTAATTGTCTTTGGATACTCAATGTCAACAAAGTGTTGTTGACATACCTCTAGTAACACAAGAATTACGTAGATCTGATAGGGCACGTCATGAACCTGAGAAATATAGATTTCTTGTCACTGACAATCATGGCGTGTTATTAGTGGATCAGGATGAACCTACTACCTATCAAGAGGCTATTTCAGATCCAGAATCTAAGAAATGGTTGGAGGCCATGAAGTCTGAAATGCAATCCATGTATGACAATCAAGTTTGGACTTTGATTGATCCACCTGAAGGTAATAAAAGCATTGGATGTGAATGGGTTTTCAAAAAGAAAACAAACATGGATGGCAGAATGCATACTTATAAAGCAAGGCTAGGTGTAAAAGGTTTCAAACAAACTCATAGTATAGACTATGATGAAACCTTTTCACCGGTACCCATGTTTAAATCTATCAGAATTCTTATAGCCATTACAACATATTATGACTATGAGATTTGGAAAATGGATGTGAAAACTATGTTTCTTAATGGATACTTACTCGAGGATGTGTACATGACACAACCTGAGGGTTTTGTACAAGTTGAGAATTCTGGTAAAGTATGCAAGCTTCACATATCCATTTATGGATTGAAGCAGGCTTCACGGAGTTGGAATCTTAGTTTTAATGAGTCAATCAAATAGATTGGATTTGTCAAAAATGAAGATGAACCTTGTTTTTACAAGAAAAATTAGTGGGAGTGCAGTAGTGTTTTTGGTCTTATATGTCGATGACATTCCAACCTTGTAGAGTGTCAAGTCTTGGTTAGGAAATTATTTCTCAATGAAGAACTTAGGCGAAGCTGCCTATATCCTAGGGATAAAGATCTACAGGGATAGATCTAAAAGGAAAATCGGTCTAAGTCAAAGTGAGTATATAGACAAGGTACTGAAAAAGGTTCAATATGCAAGATTCCAAGAGAGGATTCTTGTCTATGTCTCATGGCATTATTCTTAGCAAGACTCGGTGTCCTAACTCTAAAGAAGAACGAGAATGCATGAGTAAAATTCCATATGCTTCGGCGATAGGAGCTATAATGTATTCCATGCTATGCACTAGATCCGATGTTTCATATGCTTTGAGCATAACAAGCTGTTACCAATCATATCCCAGTGAGAGTCACCGGACATCAATAAAGAATATACTTAAGTATTTGAGAAAAACTAAAGATATGTTCTTAGTCTATGACGGATTGGAAGATGATCTAGTTGTGTAAGTGGTTACAAAGATGCAAGCTTCCAAACTGACAAAGATGATTTTCGATCGCAATCGGGATATATGTTTTGTTTAAATAAAGGTGTTGTTTGCTGAAGAGTTCAAAGCAAAGCACTACCACAAGTAAAACATGATCGTCATGTTAGGTCTATAAGTATGAGATACATTCTTGAATAGGCATAGTGCAAGTGGGAGATTGTTAGCGATAGTGCCCTAAGGCCTATTGTATGGACGTGATATTTTGATTATTGAATTTATTGTTATGATAAATATGCATGCTTTTGTATCCTTGAATATTATTATTCTAAATATCCCTAATAAGTTATTATTGTGGGAACAATAATAAGATAAGATTAGCATGAAGTTTGATAGATATTCATAAGATGAATATGTGAATGAGATTCAAATCAAATTCACATATATTTGTTGAGAACAAATATTAGGATCGACTCTTCTTGAGATTAATACATGGATTAAAGTTATATATTAATCTTCAAACAGTCGTGACATTAAATCCTTAGACCTGATATTGCTACGATTCTCAACATGATAACTATTATGTTTTGACATAGTCAAACATCATTTTTAATCAAACTATTATAAAGGTTATGCTTGAACATAATAAGGAATCATGCAGTGAGATGTGAGTAATTAAGATGGAATTTATCCCTCTTAACATAAGAGAGATATCTTTGGGCCCCTCGATGATTGAGACTAAGAAATGCATTGCTGTGCTTAGATGAGTTGATAGAGATCAATGCCATTTGTTTAATCAGTTTAATGTGGCATCGAGAAACTAAAGATAGAACGATATAAGGTTAACATTTTCCATGCCTTATATTCTATCAAGATATCGTGAGATAAAATCATTATGACATAAACTGAATTAAGGTTGTCTCGGATTATGAGCTTTTCATTTAACTTGGTTAGTCATAATGTCTTGCTAGAGGCCGCTTATGACTTGTAGAATAAAATGTGATTTTATCTACTGCCAACGTTAATTGAACCTATAGGGTCGCACACTAAGAATGGATAAGATGATTGTGGTTATTACTCCCAATAATAAATTTAAGATAATGTGATTATTTTAAATTACATTAAGAGAGATGACTTATTCGAATTTAAAGAAGTTAAATTTGTATTCTTGTGATAGAATATTTTATTTATTTTTTTATTTTTCTAAAAAATAATATTAAATAATCTCATTATCTAGATTTGATTGGATTTAAATTCCTTGTTGGATAAGGAATCTATTTTTAAATATATTATTTATTTATTTTAAATAAATAATATTATTAAATAAATCACATCATCTAGATTTTGGTTGAACTTGAATTCCCTATCAGATAAAGGAATTTATTTAAAAGAGTTTTAATTAAATTATAATATGTGAACTCAATCTAACCCTAATCAAGTCATATATATATGTATGTATACCAAAGGGTTGGGCAAGTGTGATTTTCGAAATAGCCACCAAACTACAAAATTAGATTTTCAAAATCTTGATTGGAACTAGCATTCTGATAGCCGTTCGTCGTCCATTCGTGTGTGGATACTTGTAGAGGGCGATCGTCTTTCAAAAAGGCAGCACCTCAACTCAACCGGATTCCTGAATCAAATATCAAGGTAATGTTTGATTTCCTCTTCGTACATTAATATGATAGCATGAGATCCTGGAAATTCTTCATAGGATATTTTTCGGTTGCGTTTATATGCCTGATTAGATCATTTTATTTCCTATAAAACCCAATAGAAAGGTATGGTGGCGACATTGGAGTGAAGTGTTGAGGCACCACTAGTCGAGAATCGGCCAACTGTGAGAATGATTCTGCATAAGTTATGGTTATATGAGCAAAGTAACGCCTATTTCCTTGATTTCTTGTCTTGGCTCTTGGTGGGTTTTGAGTCGTTTGACTTGTGTTAGTTGTGCTGGGTTTATTGATCACTACACCCTGGAATAGTTTGGATTATATGTTGCTACCATGTTCACTTCATTTTCTCTTTTCTTGTAGGGCTTCTTTGATTCACCCCCATCGAGCTTCTCACTTTTATAGCCGACAAGATTAGCTCCCCATTCGTTACCATATCCGCGAAGCTTTTGGTTGCCTGATTTATCATCTAAACGTAGAAGTGCCCCTTCAGTGTTTCTACAAACATGGGTGTGATCTCATTCTCTAACAGCGGTGACTGAACTTGTGTGGCCACGTCTCGCCATCTTGGGGCATATTGGCTAAAGCTTTCGTTACCTTTTGCTCCATTCATTGAAACACAAGTCGATTTGGGATCATATCAGTCACATATTTATACTATTCGATAAAAACACTTGACAAGTCTATCCATGTCTTTATATTGGCCCAACTTAATTGAGTATACCAATGAGCGGCAGATCTAGACAAACTATCTTGGAAACAGTGTATGAGCAACTTCTCATTATCAAAATAATAAGATATCTTCTTATAGTACATAGTCAAATATGCTGAAGGGAAGGTAGTTCCTTCGTACTTCTCAAAATTTGGTGTCTTGAACTTTGGGGGAATGACTAAATTCGTCACTAGGCTAAGGTCCCTGGCATCTATGCCGCGGTGAATGCTGACTCCTTGTTGGGATTTGACATTTCCCTCAAGCTTGTCGCAATGATCTTTTAATTTCTTGTCTTCTAAGATCTTGTCAGCCATATCGTCAAGGTCCGAACCTCAATGTCTTGATCATCACCTCGACTTGCCCCTGACTCCAATAGAGCATTGGTCGAAGTTCCTGGAAGATGAATTTGAACTTTTCCTTTGAGTGTCTTACAACTCACCTCTTGCAGGGTATCGCCACATTTGGGTTCTTAAGGGATTTGATAGCTTCAGGGTTTTTGTAGCCAAGCGTGGCCGCTATCTGGAGTACAATGTTCTCTTGGGCATCGGTGATTTTGCCCTTCAAATCTTTCTTAATTTTTTCAAGCTAGTCCTGAGCGCCCTTCAAGCTGACTTCTACTGCTACCATTCTGTTTTCTGTCCAGTTTTCAAGTTTGGGAACGGGTACCATACGAGTGCGTAATTTTGTCAATTGCGATAGAACTTCCCATAGTTAATTATTTTGTTTATTTGTTTTAATACAAGTTATTATGTACAATGATGTAAAAATGCAAATGCAAATGATGCAAAACCAGTGATATTCCAAAATCAAAAGTGCACTTTATAGATCATGAGGTTCGAGTACACATTATTTTTCTAAACATAAATAAAATAGTCTTCTAATCCAATTGATGTCCTCCCTTGATGTGCTTCGGTGCTGGTAGCTCGAATCCTTCAACTGGAGCGATTTTTCTCTGAATACGATCGAAGAACTGGCTAACCTACTAATATTGGTCCACTGCCTCATCCAAAAAGTCTAATAGATGCTTCCCGTCCTCCTCTGTTGGGAGAATCTTTCTCTCAAACTTTCAGCCCAGTTTTTCATTTCTCGAGCCTTGGAGACTACCTTTCGGAGCTGCCGAGTTAGATGATCAATGTACAGTTGTCTGCCTAAGCATGCAACATTCACAACCCGCTTAGTCTCAGCCTATTGGATTTTCTCATAGTCTCAGTCATCAATAATGGTACGTTGATGGTCTTTATGTGCCTGTAACTACTTTTTCAAGTCTTCGAGATTGTAACAGAGCAATTCATCTTTGGAACCCTTTATCTCTTCTTCTTTCAATATCTCTTGAAGTTCTTGATATTGGTTACAGTATTTTCTGAGGCTACGACGTGCTTCTGAGTATTACCCCTCTAAAAGCTGCTTTTCCTCGGCAAGTTAGTCTACCTTCTCTTTTTATTTTTGTGCTTCTTGTTGCTGAACTTTTAGCTTCTTGATTTCTTCGAGTTGTGCCCTTTTTCCTTCGAGGCCTTGGAGATAGTAGCACGTGCCCCTCAATACTTCAAGCAGTTATTCTCTTGTGTTAATTCTTACACATCTTTCAGGTGTAGTTCTTGCTTCGACAGTAAGGTTTTTACCTCATTCCTGTAGCCCTCTCTCTATTACTATTCGGCGATGAGCTTGTCTTCGAGTTCGGTGGCTCTGCCCCATAGCTTTTTCCTTTTCTCTCTCAAAGTCTTTTTTGTAGATCTCTAGCTCGGCCAGAAGAATGCCATGCTGAGGGTTATCTGATGGGCTCACCAAGACTGGAACGCCTATGTTGTCAACCCTTTGCTTTCTCCAACTAGTATACTCTGGCACAACACCAGCAAATAGGGCCACTTTCATTCGGTATGTTCATTTCCACTCACTAGCCAACTCCATTGCTTGCTTTGTGGAATTATTCTCTGTGTAAGAGAACTCCTCTTCCCGCAGCCTATGAGTAACAAGAATAAACTGCCATGACCCATATTGGCATTGTACGAGCAAAGGTACATAACTGGTGGCTCCCCATAAGCCTATGATGGGTACCCATTCCATCTTTCCACACTTGTATAGAATCGGCATTGGGTGCATCCATGGGGCTCTCTATGTCACGTCAGCATTGGCAATGTTTTTGAAGAAGGTCACCAACTGCTCTTGCTTCCCATTATGTGGCCACAGTTTCCTAGTAATTTCTATGATTGAGACTAAATCTCTAGATGTCAGGTGCTTGCTTTTCTTCTCATTGTCCCACAAATGACTCTACAACCATAAATAAAAGAATTGTGAACAGCCAGTGAAGCGACTTCTTTCTTGAGTTTGATAAAAGTTTAGGGACCTGAAGGTTTCTGCCAAAATTGCTGGAATAAGATTCAAATTCTTCTGGGCTAGCAAATCAACTAGGGTTATCTCAACATGCCCTAGGACTTTAGGGAAATCACTAACCCATAGATGGCCAAGGCGAGCAAATCGAGGACATACAAGGTAATTAATATAGGGCAATTTTCAAATATAGTTTGAACAAGCTACAACACAAGGAATTGCTACAATAATATTATTATAGACAATAGTACAATAATATCGTAGTTATCATAAAGAAAAGGGCAGTTAACGGTGATGATAAAGATTTGAGATTATGCTAAATATGAGCTTTCCGTAATGAATAAGTTACCTCTAGTGCAAAGCCAACCATCTAAAAAAGATTATCAAATACACTAGTTTTTTCAGCTTATAATGATCTCTAGTGAACAAGGCATTTGTATATTGTAAATGCTACAACAGGCTTTTCTTGACTGAATCCAAGATTTTGTTCCAAACATTTTATTAGAGAATCAACACCCGTCCTTTGCCTGGGTGAGACATACAAGAAAATCAATCCCTAGAATCTTCATCCAATACAAAATCTTGAAAAACAAAACAAGTAGGAAAGGAGAAATGAGTTCCATATCATTCGAGTTCATACTTGTGGCACTTCAATCTTAGATCTCCTCATTTTACTATCTTCTATGTAGATTGTAGTCGTATATTACTAGTGTTTGTTTTAACTCCTAGAAGTTAGCTAGATATAGAGTTTAGCCTAACTAAGGATGTCATATTCTAGTCCTTTAAAGGACTATATTATTTATGTAATTGACATGAATCATAATAAATAAATTATTCTTTCTCTACAAACAGTTTCTAAAAAACTTACATGGTATCATATTAGGTTTACGTTCGTCAACCTACTATGATGACTGACTCTTCTTCCTCGGAAATCAATTTAGAAATCAAAAATAACTCTCATTCTGATGTTCTATCTAAGTCTTCCAATTTAATAGTCACATGCCACAAACTGTTGGGTCACAACTATCTTCAATGGCCCCAGTCCGTAAAGCTCTATATTACTAGACGAGGAAAGCTTGGCTACATCTCAGGAGGAGTTAAAAAGCCTGCTTCAATAGATCCAGAATATGAAAAATGGCCGTGCAAAAATAATATGGTAATGTTTTGGTTGATCAATACAACATCACCAGCTATTGGGGGAAAATTTTTACTCCATGAGAACAAATAATGTATGGCATGCGGTCAAAGAAACATACTCCAATTCAGATAATATCTCTGAACTCTTCGGAATCAAAAATCAAGCCTCCAACCTTAAGTAGGGGGACATGAGTGTTACTGTCTATAACAACACCATTACAAGCTTTTGGTAGCAAATTGATTTGTATGAATTGAATGATTAAACGAATGCAGTTGATGCATCTCTTTACAAGAAGTTGACTGATCAAAAATGAATTTTTTTAGTTTCTAAATTGTATAAATAAAGGATTGGATGAAGCCAAAGGAATGATTATTATCACTAAAGCTCTCTTTTCTGTTCTAGAGATTTTCTCTATGATTCAAAGAGAAGAAAGCAAGAGAACATTTATGCTGGCAGAATCTTCTTCTACTGATGGCTTGGCTCTTGTTACTCACTCCAGCCCTTCCAATAAACCAAAGACTATGTAGCCATGGTGTGATCATTGTTGATGAGTTGTTCATGTCAGAGAGGGTTCCTAGAAGTTACATGGCAAGCTTACTGATTGGAAGTGTAATGACTCAGATTTTGGAATCCATGGGTTGGTTCACCAAAGCAGTGGACGTTGAGTGTTAGGCTGAGTTCAGAGCCTTGGTAGGCTTTCATTTTGTGTTGGGCTTGAGTTTTTGGGTTGCCATGTGAGGTAAAAAGATGATAGAAGGGTAAAATGGTAAATCACCCTATTTTTAATAGGGAAAAGGGGTTAGTTCTTAATAGCTGCAGAAATGTAAGAGTGCGAGATCACTCTTGTCCCCCTTTATCTTCTCCATCTCTTTTCTTCTTCATTTCTTAGGGAGCCCAAAGACAAAGATGCAACCTTTGTCTTTTTGAGTAGTAATCTCAGACTTTGGCTTGAAGGAGTTGAAATCAGCATCAAATGATCTATCATTTAAGGTAAGAATAGTTATAAATGGTGGTAAATGAAGAATACGGGTTCTTGGTGGGGGTTGGAGAAGATGAACTAGAATGGAAGATTTAAACCAATTTCTTGTTGTTAAATTCTTCATTTATCATCTGTAATGCTTCTAGCAAAGATGTAATTCATCTTTACAACATTTGGTTGTAGTGAGAGAGGTTGGAGATTCTTCCGAAGAGCACAAGAAGAATAAGATTTAAGGAGTTAAACAAAGAAATGCTTTTCCAGCTTTGAAGGAAGGTTAGTACACTTCAAACTCCTTTTGTTTCATGCACATCTAAGGATGATACTTTGTATGCTTGATTTGGGTGCTTAAAAACATGTTAATGGTAAATTTGGCAGTTAATGCTAATAACATGTAAAAATTGTAGTAAACCACCCTAAATGACTCCCATAAATTGTAGGATCAACTTAAAGGGTGTTGTTTGCGAGTTGGAGGCTTTATAGATGATTTCCTGATTCTAGGAAGTCATTTATGGGCTTTGGTACTGGTACACGAGGAGCCCGTATCGGTGCCTAGTGTTCTGGGTTTAAGAACATTATTTTGTTGAGATAAACTAAGAGAGGAGTACCGGTACGGTGTTCAACCTATACCGGTAGGCCATGCAAATTTGTATCAATATGGGTCAACCTATACTGATACACTAAGGCTTAATAAAATTCTAGTAAGCCATTTTAGTATCGGTACGCTGTGAGTACCAGTACCCACTGGCATTTTGCCCAAAATGTTGATTTTAGCCTTGGGGCAAAAAAAAATTATGAGATTCAAACTAATAGACCCCTAATGATGTAAAATGAGTTGTAAAATTGAGGATATGAGATTTCACTAACTCATACAAACACAATGAGTAAAAACTTAAAATATGGATGGGTAACTCGATAACGATAATTGTTATGATATTGATGCATGGCATGTGAGCACTTATGTGGTACTTGATTGATGGGATCCAAATGTTCGAGACGTGTTACAACACCATGGTATGGTAACCGATTGAAAACCCCGATGTTGTGTGACCCGGGCTTCACTTCGAATGTATGTCCCGATGTTGTGTGACCCGGGCCTCACTCTAAGTTTGTGGATTGTTTGTTATGATATGATTTATGATGGCATGATTTTATTTGATAAAGCTTGATCTAGGCGACTAGTGGTACCCCATGTATTAATTTATTGCCATGTCATCGTTTCTAGCTAAATCCTTATGTTTATGATTTGTATGAAGCATGATATAGTAGAGTTGTATCCGCTGAGCTTCATGAGCTCAGCATTCGGAATTGTTATTTTCATTCGTAGGTTTTTAGGTTGAGGCACTGCATTAAAAGAGCCCCATAGGAGTTGGACTTCATCTCATCGACATGTTCAAGAGTATAGTACTTAGATTTGTTGGGTAATGTATTTCATTGGACCCTAATTTTATGTCTGTAACTCTTATTTGGATTTATTTGATCATGTCGAATGCTTTATTGTTTTGTTTTAGTTAGAGCTCCATTTGTAAACGATTTAACTATTTCCTATCAATTTAAATCTACACGTTGATGGATTTATGAGATCTTAATGTGATTTGGGCTAAAACATGTAAAAAATTATGATTGCGGGTTTGGCTTGTAGACCAAATGTGAAGGAAAATTTAGGACGTTACATTTAATGGTATTAGAGCCTAGTTTAGCCATTTCTAGGAAACCTCATGGTAGTAAAGAGTCGTAAAAGGGTGTCTAGTGAATACATGCTCATAAGTCTAACTCATACTTGTTTTAAGCTAAATATCCGATGGAGTAATCGTGTTTGTTTACCCATGCAAAATTCAATCATGCCTAAAGGAGCACGTGATTGTGACGAGAGCTGGGGCTCTCGTGAGGAGAGTTATGAATGAGGGCTATGTTCTTGGCACCGAGGAAATGCTAGAGGACGAGAGGGGTCGAGGGCCAACTATTTCACCATCTACACTGGGCCATACCAAGGCCTTCGACTACCCCTCGTGAGGCTCCGATTGAGAGGCTTCATCGTCATGGCAAAATATATTTCCTTGGGACAAGATAAGATAGTTTGATTAAAGCATATTAGTGGTTGAGGAATACCAGTTGGATTTTACAACATATGCATTTAGAACCAGAGGACAAGTTAGCATGCATCCTAACCGACCCACCTGAGATGACTTTCTGGATAAGTGTGAGAGAAAATATGTGGTTGAGGCCCACATTGATAGTCTGAGAGATCGATTTACACACCTGGTTCAAGGGAATCAGTTTGTCTTCGAGTATAAGCAAGAGTTCCTACAGCTGAGCAAGTATGCCCTAGAGTAGGTTGCTACTGAAAAGATGAGGTGCAAGAAGTTTCTAAGAGGATTGAGGGAAGAGATTCAAATGTACTTGACGTATTTTCTGAAGGTAGATGAGCATCAAATCAGTCTATGAGGTCAAACCGTAGGTATGAGTTCGTGAGTCGTTGGAGGCCTAGTTCCTCATCTTTGGAGGTGAATTCTAGAGGTTCTGCAAGAGGGACAAGTTCACCTATTTATGGCCAGTGTGGGCGTAGGCACCATGGGGAGTGCTATGAAAAAGCTAAGGCATGCTATGGTTGTGGATTACTTGACCATTTCAAGAGTTTGATGCTATCTTAGGCATGAATTGGTTGTTTAAGCATGATGCGAGATTTGGTTGTAAAGAAAAGAGCCCTAAACTTCGTAGTTTGAATGGGGCCAAGCTAGTTGTTAAAAGTGAGAGGAATCATTGCATTTTTAATGTGGTGTTGGCCTTGGCGGCGCAAAAGATGACTCAACAAGGTTGCGAGGCCGTATTGGCTCACGTGGTTGATACAAGAGTTGAGAGTCCGATGCTTGAGAGCCTTCAGACCGTATCGGTCCGTTTGAGAGTTTAACTATGTTTTTTTTATGGAGTTTCCCGGATCACCCCAGATCGTGAGCTAGAGTTTCAAATTGAGGTGATGCCAAGTGAGGCACCGGTATCCATTACTTCGTAATGCATGGCACCGACATAATTAAGAGAATTAAAGAATTTGATTCAAGAATTGTTGGAGCGGGAGTTTATTCAACCGAGCATTTCACCTTTGGGTTCTCCGGTCATGTTTGTCAAGAAGAATGATGGCTCAATGAGGTTGTGCATCGACTATCGCAAAGAACTTATCTAAGGGGTGTCATTTTTAACGGTATTTAAGGGGATTAATCATTTATTAAGGGGTGTCATTTTATTTATAAAGGGGTTTCATTTATATATTTTTCATTTATATATATAAATTATATAGGAAAAAATTTTCCAAAAAATTTTGGGGTATCAATAGACACCCATCATTGCATGTAGCTCCGTCTGTGACATTTTCGATTAGGTCATCCTAGTTTCTTTTATCTTCAAAAATTATTTCCTACATTATTTATTAGTATAAATCGAACTTTATAAAAGAATTTGTCCTCCATCATGTTATAAAGCTTATCAACCCTTTTCACTATTCATTGGGTCCTTCTAACGTTAAGAATATCACAAGGGCTATGTGGTTTATTTCTTTTATTGATGATCACACTAGGACAACTTGGACATACCTAATGAAACAAAATCTAAAACCGAGGAAATCTGTAAAAAAAAATATTTTATGGTTGAAACTCAGTTTTGCATAAAATTAGGATGCTAAAGAGTGAGAATGGGAGTGAATTCTTTACTGGCTCTTTGGATACATTCCTTAAAGAGAAAGGCATTTTTCATATTAGTACTTGTGTAGATATGCCTCAACAAAATAGAGTAGCCGAAAGAAAGAATAGACAGCTCATAGAGGTTGCTAGATCCCTCTTATTTTCTTCTAATGGGAGAGGCCTTACTTACTACTGCATTCCTTATAAACATGTTACGTAGTAGAGTTCTGGGGTTCAAAACACGTAGAAAGGTATTTCTTCTGACCTTTCCTTTTTTCAAACCAATGTTATGTACAATGCCCATTAGAATTTGTTGAGATATTTGATTTTGATATAACTTAAATGAAAAATGTTTTTAGACTTGTTTGTAATTTTACAAAAATAATTCAAAGTCCATTTAACTTGAAAAATATGTTTAATAGGCTTTACAAAGTATTTTTTGACTGAACCAAATATTTCCAAAGTATTTTTTAGTAAAAAAAATAAGCCTTTGGTAATGGTACCCTATCCCTTGTAGCGATACCCAAAAAGTTGTACCAATACACCTATGCTTTGTACCGATACACTCCTTTTTCCCTGAGTTTTTCTTTATTCTAGTGAGCAAGTGCCCGTACCGATATAGGCTTGGTCGTACTAATATGCTAGGCACCATACCGATATGCAAGTATCGTGTATCAGTACTCTTTGTTAAAAATGCAAAACAACTCTTTCTATTCAAAGTAGGTACCGATATTGAGACCCGCATACCGATACCCACTGCACCAGAAGTACATTTAATATTGGAAATTAAGTCCCCAATGGCTCCAAACCAACCCCAACGGTCATAAACAACTATAAACTTATTAGAGGGTTTAAAAGACCTCTTCAAGCATCCATGGAACAAGAAGAAATATATTACCAACATTCATGTATAGAAAAAATTGTATTTGTACTTAAAAGTCTTATTTTTCTTTAGGCAATACTTGTTGAGTCAAATTGTCAATATTTCTCAAGTGTTTAGGTTTTGGGTGAAAGCTTAAGATTGCAAACAAATTAACCTTGTGAGGTTTTTCATTGGTTTGCTTATTTGTATTTTTCTCTTGGGAGAGAGTGTCTCAAAGCTTTGTGGTCTAAGATTTGAGGATGTTGTAAAGGTTTCTCTTGATCCATGAAAAAAGAAAGATAGGTTGTGAATTTGTGGAAAATTCTTAGTATGAGCTACTGTAGTAAATGTAGACTCGGTTTAGAAGTCGAACCACTGTAAATCCTTGTGTTCAATTTTTTAATTTCCAACTGCTTCTACCACTTTTATTGCAAATCCAAATTCACCACCTCTTGGAGATTCGGTTGAAATTATTTGAGCCCAATAGACTTTTTGGTTCAAGTGCTTTTGTTCACATTCATAAACAATTTTGTGGTAAGCTAGATCCTAAGGTCATCATATATATCTTCATAGGATGTTCTTCTCATAAGAAGAGCTGTAAATGTTATTCCCCTATCACTAGGAAATTTATATTTTTATGGATGTTACTTTTCATGTATTTAACCTTTTTTTTCTCAAATTCTAAAATTTAGGAGGAGAGTTGGGATGAATTTCAACCTCAACAAATTCAGCTACCTCTCAATGAACCCACTATTGTACCCACTTCTATTCCAACACAAGATTCTATCCCAGAATCTACTATTATACTAGATATTGTTCTTGAACCTTTATCCCCTATAGCTGAATCCTTACCAAAAACTCCACTAAATCTTCCTTCAGACACCCAACTTAAAACCAGAGACTTAGTGTCTATACAAGGAAGAAAATGAGGCATATTCAGGAAACTACACAGCTTAGGACTGCTCAAGAACTGGAACTGATCCATTATCCTTGGAGAAAGAAGGTATGAAATTTTGAATAATGATGATATATATCATTTTGATACGTTTGACTTACCTATTCTTAAGAAAATGTGTCAAAAAATACTTGTCATCCGATACAAAGGTATGTGGCCTATGAGAAGCTAATGCCCTCATTCAAGGATCACTACAAAGATTGACAATATTCAAATTCCTCAAACAATACATGAAGCCTTGAAGGATCCGAGATGGAAAAAGACTATAGAGGATGAAATTTGAGCTCTAGAGGAAAATAAAACCTGGGTGGTGACTTTTTTACCTTTAGGAAAGAAGGTAGTAAGATGTAAATGGGTTTTTACAATTATATATAATTCAGATCGGAGCATTGAGAGGTTCAAGGCAAGGCTGGTTGCAAGGGGATTTACTCAGTCCGGTGGGATTGACTATTAAGAGATATTTTCTCTAGTGGAAAAACTCAATACAGTCAGAATTTTACTATCCCTTGTTGTAAATTTGGACTGACCTCTTCATCAATTTGATATAAACAATGACATCCTAAATGGGAATATAGAAGAAGAGGTATACATGCAAAAGCCAGCTGGTCTAAATGAAAACTTAGTTTCTAATAAGGTATGTAAACCGTTAAAATCACTCTATGGTCTCAAACAATCGCCTAGAGCTTAGTTTGACATGTTTACTAGGGTTGTTCTGAAAGTTGGCTATATTCAATACCAAGTTGATCATACAATTTTCATCAAGGCCGCTTTCGAAAACAAAAAGGTTATTTTAATAGTTTATGTTGATGGTATAATCATTATGGGTGATGATGGTCTAAAAATCAGAAAATTAAAAGTGTTCTTGGCAACAGAGGTTGAAAAAAAGGATTTGGGTCAGCTAAGATACACCCTAGAAATGGAAGTGAGAAGATCAAACACTAGAATTGTGATAAACCAGAGAAAGTATGTTCTTGATTTGCTTTCAGGGACGAGGATGTTGTAACACCCTAAACCGAGCCTAGGAAAGTTACCACTATCTAAGTGGTTAACTAATTGAATTAGGAGTTAGTCAAATTAAAAGAACTGGAAAATTATGGATGAAGCCTTATTTGAATTTCGAATATGTGTTTAATGTGAAGTTTTGGTCTTTCAAATGGTACATATATGACTAGATTGTTATATTATGTATTTTTCACAACATGATTAAGATGTTAAATTGCTTTATTATGAACTTATGACTAATTGATTTGGCATTTATGTATTTGTAATGAATATATATAAAGATGGGACTGCTTTAGATACATAGGAAATCATGTGGACTATTTTATGTAAAAGAGTAGAGTATATATGAATAATTTGATTGATTCATAAAAAATGAAATTAAATGAGGGTTTGTTTTGATAAATTTTGGGGTCTAATTGTATAAATTAAAACATAGGGACTGTTTTGAAGAGTAAAAGATTGAGCAAATTTTTTATTTTGAAACAGGGGATTAATTCGAGTATTATAAGACTGCTTGAATCTGTTCGAATGAATAAGAAGATCTGGTTGGGATTGCTCTGTACATAAGCACAAGTACGCACATGAGTATTTGATTGTTTTCGAGAGTTATAGAAAAGATATGGGTCTGTTTTGAGTCTGTGTATGTATGAATATAAAAGATGAGACTGTTTTGCATATAAATGAAAGCTTATAGGCTGTTTTGAAAGGTTTAGGGACTGCTAATGAAGCTAAAATCAAGCCTAGTGAAATCTGCCCAGAAAACTCTGTTTTGGGCAGCAACTTTGAAAATTCACTAAAAATAGTATGAATTGAATTGAGGGCTGAAATTTGTATAAATGGAACCTTAATATGTCTATTTTCATTAGAAACAAGCGAAATGGAATTCTGGATTGTAAAATGGATTTTAGAAATGAAAATCTAGGGACAGTGCAAACTGTCCAGTAATGCAATTGGTCTGTCTTTAAGTTAAAAACTGTATTAATTGGAAAAGAATTAAAATGCAAGGCTTATATGGTTAGAAATACAATTAAGTTATCTTTCCAACGGCGTAAACCAATTGAAATTCTGACGTATGGAATGGAAGTTATGGACGTTTAAGTAAGCAGTGCACCTGCTGCCTGGCAGTAGCAGTTTAGGTGTCTTGGACAGTTTTGTAAACAGTTTAGACAGTATGGTTACTGCCCTGTATTTTCCAAGTTGGAGTGTAAACAATTGTAGTAATATGCATTCATAAATATATATGAATATGCTGCATGTTTCTTACATGAAATGTATGAATATTGTTGACATGATAAATGATGGTGTAAACACATTTGAATACTTGAGATGGGTAATTGTTATGATCAATGTACCTTGTTTGACATGTATTTACTTGCATGAATTGTTAGAGCAAGGAGTAAATCTTGTGGGGGAAGAAAGGAGTGGCCAAGCTAGTGGCAAACACAAAAGGATTTTGGATCCAAGACTAGCTAAGCTTGGAGTATTGTGAGTGTAGTTAAAATAGGGTTAGGACTTAGGTCCTAACCAAAATATACATGTCTACTTTCTTGCTATTAATATACTATGTTCATGGACTTAAATAAGCTTGATTAAGGATATAAAAAAAAGGGAAGAAGGATTTAAGCTAAAATTGTGAATAATAGTGACATGGATCTTCATAAATCGATTAAAAGAAAATATAAACAAATGCTTGATTTCTTGCCTTGGTTGTGATCCTTTCAAATGGTTACTAGAATTGGATTTTGATCTTATTTGATTCGTTGTATACTACTTGCAAATATGTTTTGAATGATAGACTTGAAATGTAATGTGGTTAAGTTTGGCTTGTGAAGTATGTATAATGTTTGTACATGTTAAATGACTTGAATTGAGTATACTAAGCTTGTAGTCGAATGCTTGCTTGATAGTGCTCTATGATGTAAATGCTTTATTTCTTGATACCTTGGGTGTGAACCAACGAATGCTTGTTTGTATGGATTTCTATGATGAAAATACTTGATAACATGAATTAAGACATGAAATAAAGACCTTACTTGATACCTAAGATGGTAATGTAAATACTTGCTTGAAAGATAAGTAATTGGTGATTGTAGAGTTAAGGCTTAACAAGCCTAAGGGCTAAGCATGATATTGCTACAACTTGCTTGAATGTAATTCATGAATATGAATTGTCTTGCCTTGAACATGAATTGTCTTGCTTTGAACATGAATTGTCTTGCCTTGAACATGAATGTCTTGCCTTGAACATGAAACACTTGAAAACGTGAAAAGTAATTGAAGAGCTAAGGCTCAATTGGCCTAAGGGCTAAAGCATAATATTGCTTTACTTGCTTGAAATGATTCTTGACTACATGATCTTGAACTTGAAAAGCTTGATAACTCTTGAATAAGTAAAGTGTAATCAAACACCTTGGTTGCTAGTTGAATAGGTAGAAGTGCATGCCTTAGACTCTAAAGCTCATTGTGTCAGGGTGGACTACGGTCCAGGGCTAAAGACCCTAATTGGTGACAGACGGAGGGTACGTATGTGTGGTCTTTTGGCGATAGTAGGAGGGTTGACCAGTACTACGGTACATCTTGCGTACTATGGTACATCTTGTGGCGACAGTTGGTTGGAGACTTGATTACCTAGTCAAACTATAAACCAAGGATTGTTTCAAAAGAATGTAAATAAGCTAATAAGTATGAATTGTTTAAATACTTGTCTTGAAATATTTGTTACTTGAATTGCTTGACATGTATTCTTGAAATAACAAACTATGAACCAAGGATTGTGTTAAAGATATTAAATGAACTAATATCACCTTGAATATTTGAATTACTTGACATGTAAGCTTGAATCTTGACATGAATCCTTGAAATACTTGAATTGCTTGACATGTAATACTTGAATCTTGGCATGAAACTCTTAAAATGATAATTGCCTATGCTTGGACCTTGTATTGTATGATTTTCTACTTGGAATGGCTTATTGTCTCACTGGAGCTAATGTCTACTTGATTAGTTTACTTGTATTACTTGACATGTATGATTGAATACTTGAATTGCTACTTGGATTACTTGACATGTATTCTTGAAAAGACAAACTATACACCAAGGATTGTTTTAAAAGAATATAAATGAACTAATAAGTATGAATTATTTAAATACTTGTCTTGAACTATTTTTTACTTGAATTTCTTGACATGTAAACTTGCTACTTGGACTACTTGACATGTATTCTTGAAATGACAAACATGTAAACTTGAACTATTGGTTACTTGACTTGTATACGTTAACTTCTTACCACATGATTATTACTTGAAATAGATCTTAATCTTACTTGAATTCATGAGTACTGTTGTAAACTTGTCTTGAGTGAAAAGCTTGAATGCATTATGGATATACTTGACTTGATAAAAATGTGTATTGCTTGAGTGTTGCTGCCATGTACACCTTGTACATGAAAATATGGATTGTTTTATGTGATTAACATGTAAAACTTGAGTGTTACTATCATGTACACCTTGTACATGAGAATATGGAATGTTTTATGTGATTAACATGTAAAACTTGAGTGTTGCTGCCATATATACCTTGTACATGAAAACATGAGCTGTCCTGAAATGTTAAAATGTATAAGAATACTATATGGACAGTTTTGTCAATGTGTGATCAAATTATGAGCTGTCTTGAAATGTTAAAATGTATAAACATGTAAAATGGAAAGATTTGAATAAATTAGAGGTCATCATGGATTATTTTGCATTACAAGAATGTATAAACATGTATAATGGACAGTTAAGTAACAAGGCTTAAATTAAAGAAAGTAAACAAGCAATAATTAAGGCTTAAGGCTTACATGTTACTTAAAATGTATACTTGTACACTTGATAAACTTGTCACATGAAATGCTACTCGAAATGGAATTATACTCTCACTTGAATCAATGTGTAAAACTTGTGAACATATCTTGAGTGATAAGTTTGAAATACATTGTGATTATGTTACTTGACTTGGAAATATTGTGATTTGCCTAAATATGCTATCGATTGACTTGAAATGATTGAAGATTGAATGGTGATCTATGATTTTGCTTGTCATGCTATCTTGCTATTCGAATGATACTAGAAAATGTTTACTTGATAATTACTCGATAAGCTTACCATGGTGCTTTAATTGCTTGATAAAATGGTTACTTAACATTTGCTTGTCTTGATATTTGATTGCCATAAGTATGATGATACATGAGTTCATGATTTTTGCTTGACCTGAAATGCTATAAACCTTAATTGGGCTACTTGATTAATGGAGACATGACATAATAATTGGTTAGAACTAGTACTACCTCACTAAGTACATATTGTACTTATCACTCTCGTTTCCTCTCTTCCCAAACCATAGGTTAGGTGCTTCAAGGTGAATTACTTGATCCCGAAGTTAGATTTCCTGAGCTTGAAGTAAGACACAAGCAAAAGCACAAGTATGGATCCATACTTGTTTGTAATGCTCCTAGTGGTTGGTGGCACCTAGTCTTATATATAGTAAGCTAGGACATGCATTATGTTAATCGAAAGTTGTATATGTGAACTTGAGTTGGCATGTAATATCACGAAGGCTTAAATGCTAAACTTGGAGTATGTAATGATATAATTCTCATATGGATTAAATGGATTAAGTCGTGCATATGTTATGTATTTGAATTGAGTATGTCCTAGTCAAGTATGCTAGTTGAATTCCTTGTATGAACATGTAAATGCTTGAATAAATATCATAAATAATTCATGTATACATGAACTTGAATTGCCGAAGGGGTAAAGATGAAACCATGCATGCTACTCGAAGTATGATTCGAATAAATGCTCACATGAACTTGATTTGCTACGAGCATATGGAAATTAAAATGAAATGTACACATTTTTCCTAATGCTATACATGACATTAAGACTCGATGAATGTGAAAACTATTTTATGAAATGCTAGAACTTGCTATTGCCTAATAGGAAGGGATCAAATGTACATGCTTTGCTTGTTCACATGCCTAAATAGTAGTTAACCTTGAATGAACAATTGAAGGTAACCAATCACATGAATGACCTATAATTTCTATGAAACATGATATGCTTGCTTGAGATATGTTCGATTTGATGTATATATGATCGTGTTTAGTTAATCTTACATGAAATATTTACATATCTTGAACGTAACGAGATTGGGTACAAAAGAATATGTTTTTGTCTAAGTATGATATCTGAATGCTATGCATGGTCGCATGTTTAAATAGTAGACATCTTTAAATGTAGAATTGCAAATGTATAACCAAGTTGGTAACCTAGGGTGAATAAAATACATATGCTTGTTGTATGATAATATATGAACGTTTAAATGCCACGTTAGTCACTCAACTCATCTAATAAGGATGAGTTCTTGAAAAGTTTTAAATTATTCGTGTTTCCAGTGTTCCCCGTAAAGCTCCTCAGTCGGTTTACTACTAAAACGGGGTAGGGGTGTTACATTTGTTATGTTGCAAGTATGTCGAGACACCAAAAGAGCATAATCTAAAGTTTAGGACTGACAACAACGGAACCCATACTAATAAGGAGCAATATCATAGGCTAGTTGGTAAGCTTATTTACTTATCACTAACATGACCTAATATTGCCTTTTCAGTTAGTATTGTTAGTCAGTTTATGAATGATCCTAGAGAAGAGCATCTAGAAGCAGTAATTAGAATTCTCATATATTTGAAGATGACACTAGCTCATGTTTTAAAAAAGAGCAAAAAAGTGGAAATTTTTATAGATGCAAGCAGGACAGGAGAGCTTACATCTAGAAGATCTACGAGTGGTATCGAGAAATAGTGCAGAAGCTAAATTTCGAGCATTAGCTAATGGAATATGTGAAGGAATATGGATTCAAATGTTGCTGCTAGAATTAAAACTGAATCACATTAAAGACTTTGAACTTTATTGTGATAGTCAGTCAGCAATTAGTATTGCTAAAAACCTTGTACATCATGATAGAACAAAACACGTGTTCACTTTATTTTTGAAAATATCATCAGTGGAACAATCAAGATAAGTTTTGTTCCTACTCACAAACAACTAGTTGATGCACTCACCAAGGCACCTCCAAGAACTACCTTTGATAAGCTCACATCCAAGATCGGTCTGTACAATGTGTACTTTATAGCTTGAGGGGGAGTGTAGATTGTAGCCGTATGTTTTACTGTTTGTATATAACTAGAGTAATTTAATTATAGTAGGAACATATGTAATTAAAGGATAAATTCACTAACTCCTAAAAGTTAGCTATAAAGTTTTACCTAATTAAGGTTGTTGCATTCTAGCCATTTAAAGGACTCTATTCTTTCTATGATCGACATATTAAAGGTTATTTTAATAGTTTATATTGATGGTATAATCATCGTGGGTGATGATGGTCTGGAAATTAGAAAATTGAAAGAATTCTTGGCAACAAAGGTTGAAATAAAAAGATTTGGGTCAGCTAAGATACTTCCTAGGAATGGACGTTAGAAGATCAAACACTGGAATTGTGATAAATCATAGAAAGAGTGTTCTTGATTTGCTTTTAGGGACAGGGATGTTAGGTTGCAAGTCTGCCGAGACATCAATGGAGCATAACCTAAAGTTTAGGGCTGACAACAATGGAACCCCTACTAATATCAAAGGCTAGTTGGTAAGCTTATTTACTTATCACTTACATGACATGATATTGCCTTTTCAATTAGTATTGTTAGTCAGTTTATGAATGATCCTAGAGAAGAGCATCTAAAAGCAGTAATTAGAATTCTCAGATATTTGAAGATGACACCAGGTTATGTTTTACTTTTCACAAAAAAAGAACAGAAAAGTGGAAATTTTTATATATGCAAGAAGGGTTGGAGAGCTTACATCCATAAGATCTACGAGTAGTATCGAAAAACTGTGCAGAAGCTGAATTTCGTGCATTAGTTAATGGAATATATGAAGGAATTTGGATTCAAAGTTGTAGCTAGAATTAAAACTAAATCACATTAAAGACTTTGAACTTTACTGTGTAGTCGGCCAGCAATTAGTATTACTAAAAACCTTGTACATCATGATAGAACAAAACACGTGGAGCTAGACCATCACTTCATTTTTGAGAAGATAACAAGTGGGACAATCAAGCTAAATTTTGTTCCTCCTCATAAACAAGTAGTTGATGCACTCACCAAGGCACATCTAAGAACTACATTTGATAAGCTCACATTCAATCTCGGTCTCTACATCGTGTACTTAATAGCTTGAGGGTGAGTGTAGATTGTAGCTGTATGTTACTAGTTTTGTATATAACTAGAGTACTTTAATTATAGTAGGAACTTATGTAATTAAAGGATAGATTCATTAACTCCTAAAAGTTAGCTAGAGATAAAGTTTTAACTAATGAAGCTTGTTGTATTCTAGTCCTTTAAAGGACTCTATTCTTTCTATAATCGACATATTAAAGGTAATTTTAATAGTCTTTGTTGATGGTATAATCATCGTGGGTGATGATGGCCTAGAAATCAGATAATTGAAAGAGTTATTGGCAACAGAGGTTGAAATTAAAGATTTTGATTAGCTAAGATGCTTCGTAGGAATGGAAGTTAGAAGATCAAACACTGGAATTGTGATAAATTAGAGAATGTATATTATTGATTTACTTTTAGGGACGAGGATGGTAGGTTGCAAGTCTGTCGAGACACCAATAGAGCATAATCTAAAGTTTAGGACTGACAACAATGGAACCCCTACTCATAAGGAGCCATATCAGAGGCTAGTTGGTAAGATCATTTACTTATCACTTACATGACCTGATATTGCCTTTTAGTTAGTATTGTTAGTCAGTTTATGAATGATCCTAGAGAAGAGCATCTAGAAATGGTAATTAGAATTCTCAGATATTTGAAGATGACACTAGGTCATGTTTTAATTTTCACCAAAAAAAAAGTAGAAAAGTGGAAATTTTTATAAATGTAAGTAGGGCATGAGAGATTACATCTAGAAGATCTACGAGTGGTATCGAGAAATAGTGCAGAAGCTAAATTTCAAGCATTAGCTAATGGAATATGTGAAGGAATTTGGATTCAAAAGTTGCTACTAGAATTAAAACAGAATCACATTAAAGACTTTAAACTTTACTGTGATAGTCGATCAGCAATTAGTATTGCTAAAAACCTTGTACATCATGATAGAACAAAACACAGGGAGCTAGACTGTCACTTTATTTCCAAGAAGATCGCATGTGGGACAATCAAGCTAAATTTTGTTCCTACTGGCAAACAACTAGTTGATTGACTCACCAACGCACCTCTAAGAACTACCTCTGATAAACTCACATACAAGCTCAGTCTCTACAACGTGTACCTAATAGCTTGAAGGGTAGTGTAAATTGTAGACGTATGTTACTAGTGTTTGTATATAACTAGAGTGCTTCAATTATATTAGGAACTTATGTAATTAAAGGATAAATTCATTAACTCGTAAAAGTTAGCTAGAGATAAAGTTTTCCCTAATTAATGTTGTTGTATTCTAGTCCTTTAAAGGACTTTATTCTTTCTATGATCGATGACCGGCTCTCGAGATTTCGAGGTCGAATCCACAGGGAAGTTTGTTTAGAAATTACAAGATTATAAGTTTAAATAAAAATTTCTGCAAAGAGAATAATTGATTAAAAATAAATAAACAATGATATAAATAAAATATGTTGAGGTTTTGAGAATCCACCCTTGGTATTATACTAAGATTAATTTTTATTCATCTTATTACTCAATTGAAGTCCACATGATGAAATGATATCCAATCAAAAGGTCTTGCAATGAAAGTCCACTGTCTAATGTTCAATGTCCATAATCAAAGTCCAAGGTGAAATATACAATGTCCACAAAAATGCAAAGGTATAGCATATGGTGTTATATGGATTGGTGCAATCAAAATTAATAAACAAGTCAAAGGGTTCATTATGCCAATTTGTTTCGTCTACAATAAATCAAGTTAATTATAACAAGCATTTATTGTGCCAAATTACTTGTCTATAATGAAGCAAGGTTCTTAATTTACTAACATGAATATTAGCCAAATGAACTTAACATCATATACTAATTTAACATGTTTTAGTATACATTGAGAATTTCAAACTAACCTTTAGTATATACCAAGAGCTTCATCCTTTCACCTCAGCAACTTGACTTAGAAAGACATCATAACTTTAAGGAAAATAATTTTTTTTAGAAATATCAAACATAAAAAAGAAAATATAAAAATGAAAGAAAGAAAAGTGATCTTGAATTCTTTCAACAACAAAGTTACAACAATGCTACCAAGAAGATTTCCAAGGAAAACCTAAAGCCTATTTATAGAAGGTTTGTGATGTTAAATTACAATGGAGAGTGGATTTCCAACCAATTCATCCACTTAAAAAGTCTTTCCATTACTTGATGATATCTTTAAATACTCAAAAGTGGTTATCATGGTGTCACCACTTGTAAGATTCAGGTTTTCAGCATTTTGTGGGCATTTCCTAATTTGTTTTGCCTTCCCAATTACTTTGAAAATGTAGTAGACTCAATAAGCTTTCTAATGGTATCTCACGGGCTAATTTTCGAGTTTTGGAGCTCAAGTTTTAGTCAAAACCGTGCAACATATTGAGTGCAGAAATTTAGTACAAGTTTATTGAGTTTATTTTCTCAATTTAAGCATTTTCCTAATTCCTTTCACCTTAGATAATCTTTGGATTCAACTTCATTTGTGTTATAATTGCAATCACCAAATTCTTACCACTTTGGAGGGTTGTGATAGAATTAACATCTTCTTGTTAGGTTCCACTAGAACAAGAAACAAGAGAATGATTAAAAGGACTTGGACAAGAAACAAGAGATTGATTAGAAGGACTTGGAAGAGGTTGAGTAGGAAACTTACTTTTTTCTTGTGTGCGCAACGAATCTGTTAGTGTTGAAAGAGTTATCTTGATTTCATTGATAGCTTGTGATGTTTGAATATTAAAATTTTTCTGTTCCTGCATGAAAACTTGCAATGTCTCCTCAAGACTTTTTACCTGCAAATATAAATTAGATTAACCGTTTGGAAGGCTTTTGATTTTGGGGTATATGAGGAAGGTTATTGTTTTGCCAACTAAAGTTTGGATGATTTTTCCATTGAGGGTTATAAGTTTTAGAATATGGAGAAGGAAAAAGCTTTGAGGATGTATTTATGACATTCGCATGCTCATGCAGCATTTATTTAAAAATTGTAATGTTCCGACATTCAAGACTAGGGTGTCCCATGATCTCACAAATATCACAACTCTCTTGATTTTCACTGAATTAACTTCTTTTATTTTCCTAGTTTCTATGGCATCGAGTCTTCTAGACAAAATAAAACACTTAACACTTAAATCATCATCTTGGTTAAAGTGATATTTTCCTTTATTATGCATAAGATTTGGTTTAACAAATCCTTTTGTAGAATTATTTTTGTGCCAAGACTGAGAATTTTCAGCTAAATGATCTGAGTAATCAAATGTTTCTTTAGGTTGTTTACTCATGAAATCACCATTGAACATTGTTTCAATAAATTGTTTGGTTTCAAGAGTCAAACCATCATAGAAAAAACTTATGATACGCCATTCTTCAAAACTATGATGTGGGTAAGAATTTAATAAATATTTAAAATGTTCCCAACATTGAAAAACATTTCATTGGCTTATGATTGAAATTTTGAATTTGTTTCTTTAAATCATTAGTTTTATGTGTTGGAAAAACTTTTTAAAAAATTGAGTTTGCATTTCTTGCCAAGTGTCAATTAACCTAGGTTTCAACATATTAAGCCAAATTTTTGCCTTATCCTTTAAAGAAAAAGGAAATAATTTTAACTTAATAATTTCATTTAAACATTGTTGGTTATTAAAAGTGACGCCTACATCTTTAAAATCTTTAAGGAAAGCATAAGCTCTTTCACATTCCATGCCATGAAAAGTAGGAAGTAAAGATATCATACCTGGTTTAAATTGAAAGTTGTTTGCATTTGGGGGAAATATAAAACATGAAGGTAGTGAAGTTCGAGGGGGTTGCAAGTAATCACGCATCGAGCGCACTTGCATATTCTCATTTTCATTGAGAACAAGTTGATTTTCAGCCATGGTAGCTAAATTTGGAGGTGTGTCAAACAAATTTTCAAAAAGAGTTTCAAAATTACTTCTAACCAAACGACGAGAATTAAAATCACGCTACCAAACTGACATAAAAAATTAATGTACACATAAATAGGCGGTAAAACCATCCATTAAATATAATATATATATAAACTTGAATTCTAAATCTTACCTTCCCTGGCAACGGTACCAAAAACTTGGCCGGCTCTTTTTAGTCATATACCAAAGTGCAGGTTCTTGTCAAGTAATAATTCTCGGGAGTCCGAGGTCCAATCCACAGAGAAGTTTGTTTAGAAATTACAAGATTATAAGTTTAAATAAAAAATTTTGCAAAGAAAATAATTGATTAAAACAAATAAACAATGGTATAAATAAAATATACAGAGGTTTTGAGAATCCACTCTTGGTATTATACTAAGATTAATTTTTATTCATCTTATTAGTCAATTGAAGTCCACATGATGAAATGAAATCCAATCGGAAGGTCTTGCAATGAAAGTCCAAAGTCCATTGACCAATGTCCATAATCAAAGTCCAAGGTGCAATAAACAATGTCCAAAAAATGCAAAGGTATGGATTGGTGCAATCAAAATTAATAAACAAGTCCTAGTGTTCATTATACCAATTTGTTTTGTCTACAATAAATCAAGTTAATTACAACAAGCATTTATTGTGCCAAATAACTTGTCTATAATGAAGCAAGGTTCTTAATTTACTAACATGAATATTAGCCAACTGAACTTAACATCATATACTAATTTAACATGTTTTAGTATACGTTGAGAATTTCAAACTAACCTTTAGTATATACCAAGAGCTTCATCATTTCACCTCAGCAACTTGACTTATAAAGACACCATAAATTTAAAGAAAATAAAATTTGATTTACAAAAACCAAACATAAGAAAGAAAGAAAAGTGATCTTGAATTTTTTCAACAACAAAGATACAACAAAGCTAGCAAGATGATTGCCAAGGCAAAACTAAAGTCAATTTATAGAAAGTTTGTGATGCTAGATGACAACGGAGAGTGGATTTCCAACCAATTCATCCACATAAAAAGTCTTTCCATTACTTGATGATATCTTTAAATACTCAAAAGTGGTTATCATGGTGTCACCACTTGTAAAATTCCGGTTTTCAGCATTTTGTGGGCATTTCCTAATTTGTTTTGGCTTCGCAATTACTTTGAAAATATAGTATACTCAATAAGCTTTCCAATGGTATCTCACGGGCCAATTTTCAAGTTGTGGAGCTCAACTTATAGTCAAAATCGTGCAACATATTGGGGGCAGAAATTTTGTGCGAGTTTATTGAGTCTATTTTCTCAATTTAAGCATTTGCCAAATTCCTTTCACCTTAGATCATATTTGGATTCAAATTCATTTGTTTCATAATTTCAATCACCAAATTCAATATATCTAAGCCTCCAATTAACAAAAAAATACAATTTATTAAAAATAACATAACAAAGGTACTAAAACCGCAACATATTTATAATACAAACACCAAAATATGAAATAACTAAAAACCTACAAATGTCAATAAAACACTTAAGAAACAATGCAAATGTTCGTACTATATATACTAAAGTAAAACTATATTTAGGACTCATCAATCGACATATTAAAGGTTATTTTAATAGTCTATTTTGATGGTATAATAACCGTGGGTGATGATGGTCTGGAAATCAGAAAATTGAAAGAGTTATTGGCAATAAAGGTTGAAAAAAAAAGATTTGGGTCAGCTAAAATACTTTCTAGGAATGGAAGTGAGAAAATCAAACACTAGAATTGTGATAAACCAGAGAAAAGTATTTTCTTGATTTGCTTTCATGGACAGGGATGTTAGGTTGCAAGTCTGCCTAGACACCAATGGAGCATAATCAAAAGTTTAGGACTGACAACAATGGAACCCCTACTAATAAGGAGCAATATCATTGGCTAGTTGGTAATCTCATTTACTTATCATTAACATGACCTGATATTGCCTTTTGAATTAGTATTGTTAGTCAGTTTATGAATGATCCTAGAGAAGAGCATCTAGAAGTAGTAATTAGAATTCTCAGATATTTGAAGAGGACACTAGGTCATGTTTTAATTTTCACCAAAAAAGAGTAGAAAAGTGGAAATTTTTATAGCTGCAACTAGGGCAGGAGAGCTTACATCCAGAAGATCTACGAGTGGTATCGAGAAACAGTGCAGAAGCTGAATTTTGAGCATTAGCTAATGGAATATGTGAAGTAATTTGGATTCAAAGGTTACTGGTAGAATTAAAATTGAATCACATTAAAGACTTTGAACTTTACCGTGATAGTCAGTCAACAATTCATATTGCTAAAAACCTTGTACATCATGATAAAACAATACACATGGAGCTAGACCGTTACTTTATTTCCAAGAAGATCACCAGTGGGACAATCAAGCTAAATTTTGTTCCTACTTGCAAACAACTAGTTGATGCACTCACCAAGGCACCTCTAAGAACTACCTTTGATAAACTCACATCCAAGCTCGGTCTCTATAATGTGTACTTAATAGCTTGAGGGGGAGTGTAGATTGTAGCCGTATGTTACTAGTGCTTGTATATAACTAGAGTACTTTAACTATAGTAGGAATTTATATAATTAAAGGATAAATTCATTAACTCCTAAAAGTTAGCTAGAGATAAAGTTTTACCTAATTAAGCTTGTCATAGTCTAGTCCTTTAAAGGACTCTATTCTTTCTATAATCGACATATTAAAGGTTATTTTAATAGTTTATGTTGATGGTATAATCATCGTGGGTGATGATGGTCTGGAAATCAGAAAACTGAAAGAGTTCTTGGCAACAGAGGTTGAAATAAATGATTTGGGTCAGCTAAGATACTTCCTAGAAATGGAAGTTAAAAGATCAAACACTAGAATTGTGATAAACCGGAGAAAGTATGTTCTTGATTTGCTTTAAGGGAAAGGGATGTTAAGTTGCAAGTCTGCCGAGACACCAGTGGAGCATAATCTAAAGTTTAGGACTAACAACAATGGAACACCCTACTAATAAGGAGTAATATTAGAGGTTAGTTCGTAAGCTCATTTACTTATCACTTACATGACCTAATATTGCCTTTTTTTGTTAGTCAGATTATGAATGATCCAAGAGAAGAGCCTCTAGAAACAGTAATTAGAATTCTCATATATTTGAAGAGGACACTAGGTCATGTTTTAATTTTTCACCAAAAAATAGCATAAAAGAGGAAATATTATAGATGAAAGTAGGGCATGAGAGCTTACATCTAGAAGATTTATGAGTGGTATCGAGAAATAGTACAGAAGCTGAATTTTGAGCATTAGCTAATGGAATATGTGAAAGAATTTGGATTCAAAGGTTGCTGCTAGAATTAAAACTGAATCACATTAAAGACTTTGAACTTTACTGTCATAGTCGGTCAGCAATTAGTATAGCTAAAAACCTTGTACATCATGATAGAACAAAACATGTGGAGCTAGACCGTCACTTTATTTTCGAGAAGATCACCAGTGGGACAGTCAAGCTAAATTTTGTTCCTACTCATAAACAACTAGCTGATGCACTCACCAATGCACCTCCAAGAACTACCTTTGATAAGCTCACATCAAAGCTCGGTCTCTACAATGTGTACTTAATAGCTTGAGGGGGAGTGTAGATTGTAGCCGTATGTTACTAGTGTTTGTATATAACCAGATTACTTTAATTATAGTAGGAACTTGTGTAATTAAAGGATAAATTCATTAACTCCTAAAACTTAGCTATAGATAACGTTTTACCTAATTAAGGGTGTTGTATTCTAGTCCTTTAAAGGACTCTATTCTTTCTATAATCGACATATTAAAGGTTATTTTAATAGTCTGTGTTGATGGTATAATCATCGTGGGTGATGATGGTCTGTAAATCAAAAAATTAAAAGAGTTCTTGGCAATAGAGGTTGAAATAAAAGATTTGGGTTAGATAAGATACTTCCTAGGAGATGACACCAGGTCATGGTTTAATTTTCACCAAAAAAGAGCAGAAAAGTGGAAGTTTTTATAGATTCATGCAGGGCAAGAGAGCTTACATCCAGAAGATCTACAAGTGGTATCGAGAAGCATTACAGAAGCTGAATTTTGAGCATTAGCTAATGGATATGTGAAAGAATTTGGATTCAAAGGTTGCTGCTAGAATTAAAACTGAATCACATGAAAGACTTTGAACTTCACTGTAATAGTCTGTCAGCAATTAGTATTGCTAAAAACCTTGTACATCATGATAGAAAAAAACACGTGGAGCTAGACCGTCACTTTATTTCCGAGAAGATCACAGTGGAACAATCAAGCTAAATTTTGTTCCTACTCCAAATAAATAGTTGATGCACTCGCCAAGGCACCTCCAAGAACTACCTTTGATAAGCTCACATCCAAGCTCGGTCTCTATAATGGGTACTTAATAGCTTGAGAGGGAGTGTAGATTGTAGCCGTTTGTATATAACTAGAGTACTTTAATTATCGTAAGAACTTACTAATTAAAGGATAAATTCATTAACTTTTAAAAGTTAGCTAGAGATAAAGTTTGACCTAGTTAAAGTTGTTGTATTCTAGTCCTTTGAAGGACTCTATTCTTTCTATAATTGACATGAATCATAATAAAGAAATCATTCTTTCTCTACAAATAGTTTCTCAATAACTTACATTCTCTACCAAACCTTGATGAGGGTGCAGAAGCCAGTTGTGCCTGTCAAACAGAGCTTTCTATCTCAGGGTTAAAAAGCAACAAAGAATCAAGGATATTGATACAACTTATCAACTGAAGTAAAGTTAATCATACAGTCTCTTCATTCTTCACTTACTTGCTGACCATTTTGCACAGGTTGCAAAGTGAAAACAATGACCAACAATGAAAAATAAGGAAAGTGAAAAAACAATCACAACCAACAAACCAACTCAAGAAAGATAAGAACATCAAGTTTAAACATAGCTTACTGCAGATGCTGCAGATGGTAATTGAGATGACATATTATTACAAGATGCATTCAGCAAAGCTTGTTGTCTCAAAATCTTTTCATCAGTTTCCAATTCCGAAATATTTTCTTCTAACCTGCTAAAGGATATAGACAATTATTTTTATGGAAGATAAAGAGAGCTCAAGTTAAAGAAAAGAATGAACAATCCAATTGACTAAACATTCACACTCAAGGGCGGAGTCAAAAAATTTAGGTTGGGGTGTCAAAATTTAAAATTTTTATGAAGAGAATTTTTTAAGTACATTTTAACAAATAATGGATGTCAATATCCATTTAAAGTTATGTTAATTTTATTTCAAACATTACTTTATATTAAATTTATAGGGGAATTTTTTTCCAAATTTTTTGGGGTGTTATGTGACACCCCATTTACCATAGTGGCTCCTCCCATGTTCATACTAAGATAAACATCAAACATCTATTACCACAATACAAAATAGGGATAAAACCTTTGCACTGCAGATTTTAGCTCAATTAACTTCATCTCAGCCTGCTTTAGCCGCTCTTCACTAAGCTTATTTGTTTCTTCATATTTCTTCCTCGTTGCATCAATTTTCTGTTCTAATGTAGCTACCAGAGCCTAAAATGGTGTTTTGGTAAAAAAAATCAAGAACTATTTCTTCCCTAAGCTTATTTGTTTCTTCATATTTCTTCATTCCAAGTAGGGTCCTTATTCAGAAGTAATAAATATCTAACAATACCTTAAGCTGTTCATTTTCAGAAGTAAGTTTATTCATCGATTCATCATCAATTAAGGAGACCCCCTGAATGACAGGAACTTGTCTGGCAATGTTATTTGCACATCCATGTTGCAACTTCCATGTAAGTTCTTCGACATGCTTTTCTAGCTTACTGTTGGCCACTAGAAGGGCATCAGTTTTTAGAATGAAATCATAAATAAATATGAAATCTAAACCCACGATCTATCATGTCAAATCATCAGGAACAATAAACTCAATGCAGAAGCATACCTGAATTAATTGATAGACTAAGAACCTTGAATCTTGATGCTGAAATCCCAAATCTTTGGTATTGATCTTCCAAGAAAATAGGTTTTCTCTTGACGTAAAACTCTCTGACGAGGAAGGAGAGAGAAAACAAGTTAACCTATTTCTTGGGGACCACTACCTCTTTATATAGCTGATTTAAAAAATCCACTATTAAGTATTTACAACTCTGCCCCTCATTGAATTATAAATACATCTTACGGTATCTACACTTTTATTTCGATAACACTTTAATACCTATGACACGACTAACATAATTGGTCACTTAATTTTGTGTCATACTTTATAATAGCATCATACATTTTACATATTTGCCTACAATTGCGCAGATTTTAATCCAACAATCTCCCACTTGGGCAACATATGTTTCTTGATAAATGTACAACCTTACGAGCTCAAAAATTGCTATTATATAATAGGTATTATATAACAATCTCGTCCATCAACTATGTCCATATAGGATCAAAGCAGCCTTTCCATATTTATCATGACTAGACCCATCAATGGTCACATATACAAATATAATCAAATGACATAGATCAATCATGGATGCGTAGCATGGAAAATTACATGAAATGTGAACCGAATATGTCTATTTCCAGTTGGTACTCCTAAACCTTAGAGAGATCAAACTTTACTGAATTCAAAGCGTGCATAAACCAAAAGAACTTTATTTCTGCAGAAAATAATCTTAAAATATCCTTAAACTGGAGTAACCGAAATTGTGTCTAAAAGGAATGAGCATTTTTCAAAATTAAAAACTCCCACTAAAACTGAATATCTTTAAATAACATTACACCCACATGAGTAGTGTGCTCATGAAAGACCTAGGGTGTCAGTTTCTTAATAAGCGTGCAATTATGGAGTTTGTACCAACATGCATTATAGACACACAACCACTCTGAATTTTCTTTAACAATTAGGAACTTAATATTTATGTACTTCAAATTTGAAGTGTTCATATTGTTTATAGAATAAATGAATGCATATTTATTGTCACAAAATAACTAATCTTTCTATTTAATCTATAATTAGCAGCACATGTGAAAAAATTCTTTTGCATCAATATTCTAATAGAATCGAAGCCTGTAAACCTGATGATCTCTAACTTACCAGAACTTCGATATGTGAGCATGTAATTTTTTTGTTCTATAAAGTTATTTCATAACCCTATTGGCTTCTTTTCAATGGTCCATAATATGATTGCTTAAATATTTGTCTAACATTTCAACAATGTAAGCAATATCCGAACGCATACATACTTGAGCATAAATTACATTCTCAATAGCTTATGCATATGAATCTTTTGTATTTTCTAAATATCAAGGTTACTTTGAGGGCATTATGTAAGACTAAATTTGTCTTCTTTAGCAATATGAGTATCACTTGGTTTACTCTCACTGAACTTGTAGTATATACAATTGTCAACCAAATTCATCTCAAAGTCGAATAAGATAATCAATATGAAATTTATAATTTCATTAATGAGATTCCTACTTAAGCTCATAGATGAATTTATTTAATTTACATATCATTGATTTTGTATCATTAGACACAAATCTATGATTGTACCATATAATTTGTTTCTTCAATATCGCCATTGAAAAATACAAGCTTAACATCCATCTTATATAGCTCAAGATTAAAATAAGCAACAAGTTTCATGATTATCTTGAAAGAGTCTTTCAATGAAACTTGAGAGAAAGTCTCCAAAAAATCAATGTCTTCTTTTAGAGTATATCCTTTAGATACAAGACATGCCTTATACTTATCCATATTATCATTTGCATCCCTCTTGGTTTTAAATATCCATTTACAAACAATTGGTTTGCACGTTCAGGTAATGAGACAAGTTCCTAAACTTTATTGTCTTGCATAAAATTATACTCTTCTTGAATGACATCAATCCACTTTTGAGAGTTAGAACTTTTACGATCTGATAAAAAATGATTGAATCATTTTCTATCATTCCATTATTATCCTTATTTTCTTGAAGAAATACAAAGTAATAATTTAGAATAGTATTTCTCTTTCCTCTCGTGGATATCTTTAATGACACTTGTTTTTTAAGGTTGTTGAGTTTGTTCTTCTGAAACAATTACTGTAACACCCCTCACCCGTATCCATCACTAAATACAAGTTATAGATGTCACATGACACTTGTACAATAGTTCTCTTTTCAAAAATCAGTAAATTTTTGTTTCTTTAAAATATAATAAATTTACATCTTTAAACTAAAATAATATTTAATTGCATAAATTTAAATTTAATTTAAATTAGTTAAATTCAAACCTAAATTCAAGCAGCAACTAGGCAGTTTACTTCTAGATCACATAGTTAATAGGACTGCCTAAATTTAAAATCATTTAAGTATCAAATAAAATATGATTAAATTATATCTTTTCTAAACATTCATATCAGAGCAGCTCAAAACATTTGTAATTTACATGCCAACTAATAATATCAAAAGTAACATCAAAGATGTCATACTGATAATGATGTTTTGCTTCCAAAAATAGATGATGTTTGCTACTGCTGCTCCTTAATCCTTACGTCTTTTACCTATGCGTGAAATATTCACACGCTAAGTATACACTTAGTGAGGCAACATAAAATAATTTAATCAATTCACTATAAAGATGTAATATAAATAAAAAAAATACAATATAAATATAAATCTAAAAATAAAATTATAAAAAATGACTTATCATAGTCGTTCCACTATTGTATAAACTGTAAAATCCCAAGATTTATATGTATATAAAACAGGTCATACCAAAGCAATTCTTTGCACTTTCACTCTTATTTAAATTATAGCCCAATGTAATGTAATGAGAATGCATGGTATGTGAGTCACTGTTGAGTATGCACATGTGCGGCATCAACAAATATGTTGTGCCTTAATAAATCACTGTATCACTGTATCACTATACCACTGCTGTAATTTAAAGCATCACTGTATCACTAGGTCATAGCTGTAGAACACAGCGTCACTGTATCACTAAATCAGTTTACTCCACCTCATTGGCATGCCAATTATACCAAGAAATCTCATAATGCATACAATGGGCTTTAAACATTCACTGTCATGTAGCATTCACTTATTTAAAATATCAAAAAAATATTAACATCTCATAATATCATATAAAGTGCATTGGGCAGTTCATACCCGAAAATCATTCATAGTTCATTTCAAAAATCTCTGAAAAGATATCATTTGTGAATCAACATTCAAGATAGACTCATCGCAAGTCTTTCTCATATTAAAATAAATAGTATAGGTGCACTCACCTGTTGCCTCACTAGTATACGGTACTAATACTTTCGACTCTACTCTTGTGCTTTTCCTTTATCAATAGCCTGGCTTGTATCTCGATTTTGATCCCGGTTACGATCTACTCAACTTTTAACCACATATACAATTCAAAGTACATGTTAGTATTATACTAACATTAGTACATATTAGGAATAACATTCCTAATAATTCTTTTAATATTGACTTCATATTATAATATCAATGTTAGCTTCAAAAGTTCTAAATCTTCCAAAATAGTCATTTGTCACAAAACTTCAATTCCAACTACTTCATAACATTTTCAAGTGTTCCATCTAAACATTCAAGCTCAATACATCAATCTTTAACTTAACTTCTACTTAATCCTCATATTTCTCTAACTTTACAATTTAGTCCCCCAACACTTTACAAACTTCCACATTAGTAAAATTAACATTCCAAGACTTACAAAATCATCCTTACACCATTTCTAACCTTAGGAAAATTTTTCCATAATTTTCCCTTATTTTTCCCTAGTAGGCCGAATTCCAAAAGTCTTTCTCCAAATTTTTCCAACTTGATTCAAGCATGAATCTAACCTCCAAACATCATATTCAAGCTTCTAACATCATTTTCGATTCAAATAAAAATTTTGCAAGAGTTTCCCTTAAATTTTCAATATTCCCAAAAGTAACCCACAACACAATTCATAAGAATTTTCACTATTTCAAGCATTAAACAACATCGCAACCTCATATTTAATCAACTTAATCCATAAAACCTAAAATCCCAACATGCTCTTCATAAACCCTAATCTCCAATCTCAACATATAAACATGGAAACCACTCAAAAATTATACCAAATGAAAGAGAATTTGATGGAGATTAATTCTCTATTTCATGTCATAACCAAAAACCAATCGAATCAAGCCAAAAATTGAATCAAAAATTCTCTTCTTGGCTATGGTGTTTTCGAATTGAGGAAGAAGACGAGAGAAAATTTCTAGCTTTTTATTCATTTAATTAACATGACAAATGGCATTTTAATTCTTTAAATCCAATATAAAAAACTCCTTTAATAGTAAAATTACCATTTTACCCTTTAATTATGACCAATTAGGTGTTTACACCTATTATTCACTTTTCCATAATCATCTTTAATCAAAAAGTAGGGGCAAAATGACTAAAATACCGTTAATGAATCCATGTATTCACAAAAATGTCATTTGTGCACTATTCCAAAATATTGTCTTCAACTGAATCTAAATCGATTAATAACTTTTCCAAAACGAAATGTCATGTTCTTCAAGCCTTCCCCCAACTCCCTTCAAAATTTTATCACATTCTGAGCTCATACGATTACCCGAATTCCATTTAAACTTTAATTGTAATTTCCCAATAATAGAAACATCAAATCGAACCAACAATTTTATATTCGATTCACACCCTTATGTGATCTATTTATTTATGAAATAAAAATAATTATTGGGAAAATTACCATGGTGGTCCTTGAACTTTTCTCAACTTTTCACTTTGATCACCAAACTTTAACACTTTACATTTTAGTCACTGAACTAAAATCACCAACTTTTAATTCTTTGCAATTTAGTCACTAATCAATTATTGGGGTATTACAATTACCTTATCTTGAATGGGAGTTGTTCAACATTGTTTTGTTGAGGTACTTGATTCAGTTCTTGATTAATGATAAGTGTGAAAACCTAAACATAATCAAAAGTGATAGTATGAATTAAATTATAATCCAACTCATCCTCAATAGCAATGTATCTAACCTTGTTTCTCCCTCCAAACTCAACATCCTAAAAATGTTATAAATCTCTCCTTAAAATAATCCTAATTGTGGGATCATAAAATTTACAGCCCGTGGATCACTCAAAATAACCGAAGTAGTTGCTCACTTTCGAAGTTTAATTACTTCGCATGTGTCCTAACTTGTTACAAAAGAAATCAACCATTTGCAACTTATTGTTATTTCTTTTGAGTTGGACCTTAGCAACTTTATTCTAATATTTTTTATTGCCCTTATTCTTAAAGACACTAACTAAATAAGCACTGACCAAATGATTATTTTACACTTATAATGCTTCAGCCTTTCTTCCTCTTGAATACAATGAGAAATGAGCCCAAATAGAGTTTAATTCTCCCTTTGACAACTATAATTTTAATTGGTTAAACTGTATAGGAAGCGGTGCCAAAACCATAAGAACAAACAATTGTTAGAAAGTTTGATCTTATGTGCCTTAAATTTTGAAGCAATATTAAACATTTTCATAATGTACTCCTTCACATTTCCTTGACCCTTATACTTTATAGACATCAAAGAAGGCATAAATGATGTCATCTTAACCTTAATGTTTTGGGTCAAACATTTCTTAATTTCGTTAAGGAAACCCTTAATATGAGTCATCTCTTTAGATTTTTTTTACTCCTAAAGACTTATAGAATGGTATTCATTATAATCATTAGACTCGTGCGATTTGAACAATCTCACCTCTCAAAATCCCTTGTATGGGTGCTTACCGCGGTGAGAGGTGCAAGTTATTATTCCCTTAGTGCAAAATCTATGTTCATACAACCAAATACTATATATAAGTGCATTTTCTATTCCTTGAAACTAGTTTCACTAAACATGAGAGTAGAATGCATTTAACAGATATTGTGACAACAAAGATAAATTACCTAAATATAGAACAAAAATAAGTAAATAAAATGAAAACAAGAACACATAAATATTCATAAGTAAACAAATAAATTCAAAATAATGGCTAGTTCCCCTCAAGATACCAAGCACAACATTAATATCAAGTCTTTGGACAGTAATATTAGCTGTAAGCGGTACTCTTGTTGTAGCAATCAAACATTGACAATAAAATATGTCAAACAATAGATTAATCTTTGGACTAACGTATTTCTTACATAAAATACCTTATAGTTGTCACACATTTATCGCCACAGTTGTCGTTGTAATTCTGCCAAATATTAACTTTCCTTTGGGGCAATTAATAAACGCATGAATTACAAAAACCCATAATTATCTTAATATTTTAAATAAACTAATCTACACAAAAGTGATCACTTTGGTGATATTATGTTTCAATTAATCCATTAAAATATTAGACATCCGAAGCCAAAATATGAATTTAATTGTTTCAAAATATGTCTTAAATTTATCGTTCAATCAAATTAAAAGATAACCAAAATAATAATAAATTTGAATAAAGGTAAATCTCATATCAAGATATCGGACACTCTATTAATATTTCATCTTTGGACAAAACATTATCTTGCAAGTGATATCTTGGTACAGTAATCAAACATTGATAATAAGAACCATATCAAACAGAAATCTTCCTTTGGGCCAATTTATTGCTCACGTGTAAAACTAAATAATTATCACGTGTTTATTATCACAGTTGCACATGTAACAATGCTAATTATTAACCTTCATTTGGGCCGATTAATACTAACATAAATTGAATTACATGCACAAAATCTTCTATATTTTAAAATAAAATAATTTCTACAATAGAGGTCACTTTGGTGACTTAATCTTTCAATTAATTTATCTTAAAATATATAATATAAATATACCGATATCCAAATTTAAAATTTTGTAACAGTCAAAACTGAAATTTCTGATAATACTTAATTTTTCGAAATAACCCAAAATAAGATTGTGTATATAGGGCTATCAGAAATCAAAAAACCGAAATCATTGATTGTTTCTCAAAAAAAAATCCTTAAGCATGCATTTACCAAAATATAACTTGAATTCAAAACAATCAATCTTTAACTTATATATATATATATATATATATATATATATCATATAAATGAATAATTCATAAACTGATCACATTAATATATCCATAATAACTTAATGATTAAAATTGAAATTTTAATCAAACTGAATCGAGTATACATCGATACCAAACTCAAATAATATACTAAAATCCAAACAATTAATGGAAACTATTAAGCAACGAGGTTCAAGAAATAACAAGATAGGATATGTAATCGTCACTGTCCTTGTAATAAAAAAATTGCTTTGGAGTCGCTAACCAAAATAGACTTGAGATCCAAGTCAAACTCCAGCAACAAACATGTGTCACACAAACTAATCTAAGCTATAGTTATCCTTTTCAAAATTAAAAGTATGATCAAACTGAAATTATATAAATCATTAACCATGTAAGCTAAATAGAAATCCAAATATATGAATTACGACAAATTCAAAGAATTGAAAAACACCATATATGTGTTTCAACCGTTGCTCCAATTGTTTGGTGGTTTACCCAAAGTGAACCCGCTTTCCAGTTTCGAGGTTAGAGTTTCGGTACATTCTTTCAGTTTAACCTAATGGATTCGAAGAATGACAATCGGTAAATTATATACAAAACCCTAAAATTGGATTAAAAACAAACTTGGAACTTTCAAAATAAATCTTAATCTAAATACCAAATCAAATCTGAAATCTTCAAAAAAATTCAGAACAAATCAATCCGAAAAATAAATAATTTGGTTATTACCAATTCAACATGACAAGGCACTGATGCCACTTTTTAGAATCAAATCATAAATAAATATGAAATCTAAACCCATGATCTATGATGTCAAATCATCAAGAACAATAAACTGAATGCGGAAGTGTACTTGAATTAATTGATAGACTAAAAATCTTGAATCTTGATGTTGAAATCCCAAATCTTTGTATTGATCTTTCAAAAAGATAGGTTTTCTCTTGACGTAAAACTCTCTGAAGGAAAGAAAAAACAAGTTAATCTATTTTTTGGGGACCACTACCTCTTTATATAGTTGATTTAATAAATCAACTATTAAGTATTTATAATTCTACCCCTCATTGAATTATAAATACATCTTACGGTATCTACACTTTTATTTTCATTACACTTTAATACCTATGACACGACTAACATAATTGGCCACTTAATTTTGTATCATACTTTATAATAGCATCATACATTTTACATATGTGCTCACAATTGCAGATTTTAATCCAACATCAGTTTTCTTAGAAGCCTGCAGACAAACACGGAGAATCAATTGTAACAATTATGCACATATTGTCACCTCATGGACAAGCCTAGGAGAACATCACATCAAAGTCAAACATGTCAATTCACAGGGAAACTGTACATGGATCTCTTGACCATCCAGAATGGAAGCAGTTTTAGAGAAGTAAAGAGTTGACTGAACCAACAGATAAGGACTTTTTTTAGAACCTACGGGGGATTAACTTGGATGTATCCTATTCCTTCCACTACGATGACTGAACTTATCGACAATTGAAAATTTTCATATTGATTGAACCCGGAGAATAAGGACTAAACATTGAATGGGTATTTTTGTTGGATTAAAATCCATAATAGTGGGCACATAATTATAATGTATATTGCTATTTTAAAGTATGACACAAAATTAAGTGACCAATTATGTTAGGCGTGCCATAGGTATTAAAATGTCATGGAAATAAAAGTGTAGATACCATAAGATGTATTTATAATTCGATGAGGGGCAGAGTTATAAATACTTAATAGTTGATTATTAAATCAACTATATAAAGAGGTAGTGGTCCCCAAGAAATAGGTTAACTTGTTTTTCTCTCCTTCCCCGTCAGAGACTTTTACATCAAGAGAAAACCTATCTTCTTGGAAGATCACAACCACCTTTTAGGCGATCTTCATCAAAAGATTCAAGGTTTTCATCTATCAATTAATTCAGGTACGCTTCCGCATTCGGTTTATTATTCTTGATGATTTGACATGATAGATCCTGGGTTTAGATTTCATATTTAGTTATGGTTTAATTCTAACAAGTGGCATCAGAGACTGATTATGTCGAATCATTAAGAATCAATTATGTATTTATTTTGGATGATTTCTTCTTAAATCTCTTTAAATCAAAACCCTAAGTTCAACGATAAAATCTTTTGTTTCGGTATATCTATTGTGTGATGGAGACTACAATTTTGTTTTTAGTTTTCGCAGGAATTAGGGTTTAATATTTCGCATGTTTTGAATTTTTACGATTACCTTTATGTGCGATAACCTTTATTCGATAACCCTTATGCATTGGCAAATTAGCTTTTGAGTTTTGCTGTTGATTGTTTTAATAATCGGCGATACAAGTTTTGATTTTTCAATTTAATGGATTCTGACATTTAGAATCAATGCAATAGTATATGCAATTTCTATTGAATTTGGGTTTTAATGCTCATTATAGGTGTTTAATCATTTTTTTAGCCTTAATTCAGTATTATTAAACTGGTTTCAGAATATGATTATGCCCTCAATTTTTGGTATTACTTTTGCTTTAATAATTGCATATAGTAAATAAAGTCATGAAATATATATTTGTTTTAAAATATATATTCAATTCGGTTTGGTCAAAATTTTAGTTTTGATCGTTAGCAATTAAGAAAGAAAAAAATAAAGTTTGACTTGAGCTTTGTTGTGGTAAATTTATAGTGACTTAGAAACTTTATAAACAAGCTAGTTCTCGAAGCTTTATATTCGGGTTAGTTTAATAAATTACGGTTGAATTTGTTAAATCTTGTTTAGTTTTGAACAGAGCCTTTGACTTAAATTTATTTCACACTATGCTTAATTATGACATTAATGTTATCTACGGAATATACATTTGGTTTTGGAAAGCATGTCTTCATCTTATGAAATTCATATTTTATTCAGTTTGACCAAGAGTTTCAATTGTGATCATTAGGTTATTATGGATATTTTAAGGTTTTATGTGATAATTATATGAATTACTCATCTGTATGATACTTATCATTTTTGAATTTTAGTTAAAGATTGGTTGTTTTGAATTCAATCTTTTATTTTGATAAATGCATGCTTAATGATTTTTTTTTTGAGAAACAGTAGCCCCATTCAGACAATCTTATGTTGGGTTATTTCGGAAACTTAAGTGTTATCAGAAATTTCAGTTTTGACTGTTATAAAATTTTAAATTTGAATATCGGTATATTTATATTATATATTTTGAGATAAATTAATTAAAGCATTAAGTCACCAAAGTGACCTCTATTGTGGAAATTATTTTATTTTAATATATAGAAGGTTTTGTGCATGTAAGTCGGATTATGTTAGCATTAATTGGCCCAAAGAAAGGTTAATAATTAACATTATTATATGTGCAAATGTGGTAATAAACATGTGATAATTATTCAGTTTTATATGTGAGCAATAAATCGGCCCAAAGGAAGATTTTTGTTTAACATGTTCTTATTATCAATGTTTGATTACTGTACCAAGATATCACTTGCAAGTTAATGTTTTGTCCAAAGATAAAATATTAATGGAGTGTCCGGTATCTTGATATGAGGTTTACCTTTATTCAAATTTATTATTATTTTGGTTATCTTTTAATTTGATTGAAAGATAAAATTAAGATAAATATTTTAAAACAATTAAATTCATATTTTGGCTTCGGATGTCTAATATTTTAATGGATTAATTGAAACATAATGTCACCAAAGTGACCGCTTTTGTGTAGATTAGTTTATTTAAAATATTAAGATAATTATGGGTTTTTGTAATTCATGCGTTTATTAATTGGCCCAAAGGAAAGTTAATATTTGGCAGAATTACAACGACAATTGTGGCGATAAATGTGTGACGATTATAAGGTATTTTATGTAAGCAATACGTTACTCCAAAGATTAATCTATTGTTTGACATAGTTTATTGTCAATGTTTGATTGCTACAACAAGAGTACCGCTTACAGTTAATATTACTGTCCAAATACTTGATATTAATGTTGTGCTTGGTATCTTGACGGGAACTAGCCATTATTTTGAATTTATTTATTTACTTATGAATATTTATGTGAGCTTGTTTTTATTTTATTTACTTATTTTTGTTCTATATTTAGGTAATTTATCTTTGCTGTCACATACATTCTACACCCTTGTTTAGTGAAACTAGTTTCAAGGAATAGAAAAGACACTTACATATAGTATTTGGTTGTATGAACATAGACTTTGCACTAAGGGAACAATAACTTGCACCTCTCACCGCGGTAAGCACCCATAAAAGGAATTTTGAGAGGTGAGATTGTTAAAATCGCACGAGTCTAATGATCATAAAAAGCAACATTCTATAAGTCTTTAGGAGCACAAATCTAAAGAGATTACTCATATTAAGGGTTTCCTTGACGAAATTAAGAAATGATTTACCCAAAACATTAAGGTTAAGATGACATCACTTATGCCTTCTTTGACGTCTATGAAGTATAAGGGTCAAGGAAATGTGAGGAAGTACATTATGAAAAATGTTTAATATTGCTTCAAAATTTAAGGCACATAAGATCAAACTTTCTAACAATTGTTTGTTCTTATGATTTTGGTATCGCTTCCTATACAGTTTAACTAATTCAAAATTAGTTACAATCACAAAAAAGAAAAATAGACTTTAAATGAGCTTATTTCTAATTGTGTTAAAGAGGAAGAAAAGTTGAAGCATTATAAGTGTAAAAGTACTCATTCGGTTAGTGCTCATTTAGTTAGTGTCTCTAAGAATAAGGGCAATAAAAAAAATATTAGAATAAAGTTGCTAAAGGTCCTAATCAAAAGAAACAACAATAAGTTACAAAGTATTGATTCTTTTGTATAAGTTAGGACACATGTGAAGAAATTAAACTTCAAAAGTGAGCAACTACTTCGGTTATTTTGAGTGATCCATGGGCTGTAAATTTTATGATCCCACAATAAGGATTATTTTAAGGAGAGGTTTATAACATTTTTAGGATGTTGAGTTTGGAGGGAGAAATAAGGTTAGATACATTGCTATTGAGGGGAAGTTGAATTATAATTTAATTCATACTATCACTTTTAATGATGTTTAGGTTTTTTACACTATCATTAATCGAGAAGTGAATCAAGTACCTCAACAAAACAATGTTGAACAACTCCCATTCAAGATAAGGTAATTATTTCAGAAGAACAAACTCAACAAACTTAAAAAAATAAGTGACATTAAAGATATCCACGAGAGGAAGGAGAAATACTATTCTAGATTATTACTTTGTATTTATTCAAGAAAATAAGGATAATAATGGAATGATATAAAATGATTCAATCATTTTTTATCAAATCATAAAAGTTCTGACTCTCAAAAGTGAATTGATGTCATTCGAGAAGAGTATAATTTTATGCATGACAATAAAGTTTAGGAACCTGTCTCATTACCTGAAGGTGCAAACCAATTGGTTGTAAATGGATATTTAAAACCAAGAGGGATGCAAATGATAATGTGGACAAGTATAAGACATGTTTTGTATCTAAAGGATATACTCTAAAAGAAGACATTGATTTTGTGGAGACTTTCTCTCAAGTTTCATTGAAATACTCTTTCAAGATAATCATGACGCTTGTTTCTTATTTTAATCTTGAGCTACATAAGATGGATGTTAGGCTTGTATTTTTCAATGACGACATTGAAGAAATGAATTATATGGTACAATCATAGATTTGTGTCTAATGATACAAAATCAATGATATGTAAATTAAATAAATCCATCTATGAGCTTAAGTAAGACTCTCATTAATGAAATTATATATTTCATATTGATTATCTCATTATGCTTTGAGATAAATTTGGTTGACAGTTGTATATACTACAAGTTCAGTGGGAGTAAACCAAGTGATACTCAAATTGCTAAAGAAGACAAATTTAGTCTTACTCAATGCCCTAAAAGTAACCTTGAAATTTAGAAAATACAAAAGATTCCATATGCATAAGCTATTTGAGATTCTAATTTATGCTAAGTATGTATGCGTTTGGATATTGCGTACATTGTTGGAATGTTAGATAGATATTTAAGCAATCATATTATGGATCATTGAATAGCAGCCAATAGGGTTATGAAATATCTTTAGAGAACAAAAATTACATGCTCACATATCGAAGTTCTGGTAAGTTAGAGATCATCAAGTTTACAGACTTCGATTCTATTAGAATATTGATGCAAAAGAATTTTGTCACATGGGCTGCTAATTATAGATTGAATAGAAAGACCACTTCGGTTATTTTGTGACAATAAATATGCATTCATTTATTCTATGAACAATAGGAACACTTCAAATTTGAAGCACATAAATATTAAGTTCCTAGTTGTTAAAGAAAATTCAGAGTGATTGTGTGTCTATAGAGCATGTTGGTACAAACTCCATATTTGCACGCTTATTAAGAAACTATCACCCTAGGTCTTTCATGAGCACACTACTCATGTGGGTGTAATGTTATATAAAGATATTCAGTTTTAGTGCGAGTTTGTAATTTTGAAAAATGCTCATTTGGTTTAGACACAATTTCGGTTACTTCAGTTTAAAGTAATTTTAAGATTATTTTATGCAGAAATAAAGTTCTTTTGGTTTATGCACACTCTGAATTAAGTAAAGTTTGATCTCACTAAGGTTTAGGAGGACCAGTTGGAAATAGACATGTTTGGTTCACATTTCATGTAATTTTCCATGCTACGCATCCATGATTGATATATGTCATTTGACTATATTTGTATATGTGACCATTGATGGGTCTTGTTATGATTGATACGACAAAGACTGCTTTGATCCTATATGGATATAGTTGATGGACGAGATTGTTATAGAATACCTATTATATAATAGCAAATTTTTGAGCTCATAAGGTTATACATTTGTCAGGAAACATATGTTGCCCAAGTGGGAGATTGTTGGATTAAAATCCGTAATAGTGGGCACATATGTATAATGTATATTGCTATTTTAAAGTATGACACAAAATTAAGTGACCAATTATGTTAGGCGTGCCATAGGTATTAAAATGTCATGGAAATAAAAGTGTAGATACCATAAGATGTATTTATAATTCGATGAGGGGCAGAGTTATAAATACTTAATAGTTGATTATTAAATCAACTATATAAAGAGGTAGTGGTCCCCAAGAAATAGGTTAACTTGTTTTTCTCTCCTTACCCGTCAGAGACTTTTACATCAAGAGAAAACATATCTTCTTGGAAGATCACAACCACCTTTTAGGCGATCTTCATCAAAAGATTCAAGGTTTTCATCTATCAATTAATTCAGGTACGCTTCCGCATTCGGTTTATTATTCTTGATGATTTGACATGATAGATCCTGGGCTTAGATTTCATATTTAGTTATGGTTTAATTCTAACAATTTTTCCTATAGATTAACAATACAGTTGACTGAAAAAGAGTTGCACTTTGGAGATAGTTGACTTTGAAGAAGTGTTGTTGCAAGAAGTATTGTGGAGACTGAATTTAGATCAATTGCTTATTGAATTTTTGTAGTGTTGTGGATTAGAAGACATAAAGATATCTTGTTCATTACCTATAAAGGTGTATTGTGGCGACAGAACAACAATCTCCATTGCTCATAATCCAGTTTTTAATGATAGAGCTAAACATGCTTGAGTTGATAAACACTACATTAAAGAAAAATTAGATAATGGGTTAATTTGTATGTAGTACATGTCTACAAATAAGCAAATTGCAGACATTTTAACAAAAGGGTTAGACAAAGGTCCAATTGTGACAACAAAGCCACCCGTAGGACCAAGCATGTTTAAAAGACCGACAATCCATAAAGGATAAGACTGAAGCAACGCAAATAATAACTCCGGTAAAATCAAAATAGAAACTTGTAGATATCTTTACAACTAGGTTACAAAGTAAGAAGTTTGAAGCATTAGCAGACAAGTTGGGAATCCATAATCAGTCCACAATAGCTTGGGGGTTGTACTGGAAAACGTAAATCGGTTCCCAAGAAATCATGGACTTAGTAACACATGGAACACGAGTATTGTCGAACTATGCAAATTCCTTTAAGAAGTTTTCATATATTAGGAGTCTCTTAAGATAAGGAAGCCTTGTTATTATCTTTTAGGAGTTTGTTACTTTTTAGCAGTTTGATATTATCTTTTAGCTAAAATAGTTGTGTATAAAAAAACTAGCTGTAATCTATTTCAAAATAACATAAACTGAAACTCTATTCTTCTTTCACGTTTTCTGTCAAGCACATTAGGCTAAACCACCATCTATTAAGAACTTGTTGAAGTTAATTGAGAACATGCCTATGCAAAACATCATGAGCTTAAACTAATTCAAGATATAAAAGAAATATGAAAATTCACCAATTTTAGTTTCGTAATTGTCTACGTGCAATTTTTACTCTCCAAGCACATTGTGTGGCTAATGCAGCTTTCTTTAACCTTAAGTAATGACGGCTCACCAAGAATCGACCACATTGACTCTGTCACAAACATGAAATCACATGGTATGAATATGCTGATATAGCAAAAATAGCAACCGGACATTGCAAAAACACAAAGCAATATTTAGAGTTTCGGTACATGCTTTCTTCACTCGAACTACCACTAGTTGCTACATTAGACTATGATTTTCTTGGAGCCCTGTTGGTGGATAATTTCCAATCTGTTGATTTGCCATGTAGTTTCTAACATTGTTTCTTCAAGTTCCCTATCTTCTTGCAATAGTGACACATAATTTTGCCTTTTCTGGTTTTAGCCGAGGTTTGAGTGACAACACCAAAAACATCAGAAAAATACTCCAAGCCTGCAGAATTTTATGTTGTAGATTGTTGCTCAATGGATTTCGATGAATTATCCATGTTAATTTGTCGAAATAGGATCAATTAGACTGATACCATGAAGTGAAATAGAAACAAAAACATAAATCTATTTTTTTGTATTCGAATCATAAAAAAAGTCACAGAGATTACATCCTTTTATAGGCTTAGGATAGGACTTTGGGTACAATTAGGAGTACTACTTACAATAGACTTTTAGTCCTACTTACATTAGACTTTCAACTCTTCTAGGTAGTAGACTTTAACTAAAACTACTACTATAATTAAATACAACTATTTACATCATATTAACTTACACTCCCCCTCAAGCTGTAGAATATACATTGTATAATCTCAGCTTAAATTTGAATTTCTCGAGAAAAAAAAAAAGCTTTTGGTAAAGCTTTTGTTAGAATATCTGCTACTTGCTCTTTAGTAGGAACATAACTCAAGACTGCCACTTTACTTGTGAGCATCTCTACAATGAAGTGTCTGTCAATTTCAACATGCTTTGTTCTGTCATGTTGAATAGGGTTCTTGTCAATTTCAACTTCACTCACTCCCAGCTCCTTGAGCAGTTTACCAACCAAATTCCTTCACACAGTCCAAGGGCTAATGCTCTATATTATGCCTCTGCACTACTCCCTGCCTCTAAGAAATCTGCCAAACTAACAGTAATATCTGGTGAAAATTGCATCACTAGATGTTGATTTATTCTACATGGATAAACAAATTCCGATAAGGATAGAATTAGACTGATACCATGTAGAGAAGCAGAACAAGAAGAAAAATAGAAAAGTAGTTTCTGTTATTAAAAGAATTCTGTCGTAAAAAATTACAACTAGTTTACAGACTATTTAAAGACTAAAGAATAGGAATTTTAGTACATTAGGAGTCCTACTTACAATAGACTTTTAACTCTAATACTCTTAGGATATCAACTCTAGATATACTATTTACAACAAGTAAAACTGTAATTACACATTAAGTAAAACTCTAATACTTTTCGGATAAGCTTACAAGTAGGTTCAGAGATAGAATTATGTGCTGAAATAGGAGTGGGTTTAATAGTGGATTCATTTAGTGGTAATTGAATTTGTTGAGACTGAATTTCATCACAACTATTCTCTCCCTGAATTTTAGAATTTAAGAAAAAAAGGTTAAATTCATGAAATGAAACATCCATAGAAACATAAAATTTCTTAGAGACAGGAGAATAACATTTAAAGCCCTTCTCATGAAAAGAATTTCCTAGAAAGATACATTTGGTGGCCCTAGGATAGGTTGGGGGTGTCTTACTGTAAGTAATTTAGAGGCCGTTTGTAGAGAAAGAATGATTTCTCTATATTTTGATATATCGTTTGCAGAAAAAATAGAGTCCTTTTAAAGGACTAGTATACAACATCCTAAGATAGGAAAAACTCTATCTCTAGCTAATTTTTAAAGACTTTATCTTTTAGTTAGATAAGTTTCCTATCCTAATTACAGAGTATTCTAATTATATACAAACACTAATACAATACGATTATATTCTACACTTACAATACCAAGGTACTCTTTTCTAACTTGGCTGACTATTCAAGATAGACTTGCTGTGAAAAATAAGATGATGTTATGGAGCTGCGTTTTTTATAATTAACTCTGTAATTGTATCCTACAAGCTTGTGAAGTTGGTGTTAGACTTGATTCATGGAAGAGTAATTTTGAGTAGATAACTATGGAAAAGGAAGAGCTCTTGGTTCTACCATTTTACGTATTATCTGGAATGTGTTCAATTATCTGGTATGGAAAGAGAGGAATCAAAGAGGACATGGAAGTGCTCCAAGGACTGTACGGGCATTGTTTAGTCACATTAAATGCATTGTGCAGCATAAACTTCAAAACACTAAATTTATAAATCAGGAGTCTAATATAAGTAGGAATAGTGGATTAAATGTAAGTAGCTGAGGTTGTAGTAGATAGTCGGTTGTATTGTTAGTAGCAAAAAGATTTTCTTGATGAAATGAAATATTACATATCCAACAAAACATATATATTAGATAGAAATAATTGCGCCAGATATGATTCTCAAATCTAGTTTTGAAATAGACGCTTTTTTAGTATTCACCATGAAGTGATTTTTGCTACAGGTGACTTACCAGACTGATCTCTTCTTGGAGAAGAATAAAGATTTAGTTGTTCCACAGCATCAGGCTCTCTTGGGTGCTTCCAGATGCTCTTTTCTTTCAAGCTTGTTTCCTCCTGTGCCTTAGGAATCTTCCAAATCATCAAAGTTGTCCTCAATAGCTTCTGGATTCAAGGTCTGTTGCCGCTACAGTGTCTATAACAAAGGCAGATCAAATCATATGCGCCATTTATTTTATTTGATTGACTTCTATTATTTGCTTTATGCAGCTACACCTCCGAACTTTACTTGAAACTTTGAGTGCCACTGAACCACACTACGTTCGTTGTGTAAAGCCAAATAATGTTCTTAAGCCGGGAATATTTGAAAATAACAATGTACTTCAACAACTTCGGTGTGGGGTGAAATTTCATATTTTGGTCAATCCTTGCTTCAATCAGCCTGTCTGTATGATGGTTTGGTACATTTTTTCCCAAGGGAGTTCAGCCAAGGCTGCCTCATCCTCGATCATTAACTATGGGCCTCAGGTCACATGATTGGTAATAGGGAATTATTTTTCAGTTTTACACCTATTGTAACACTCTTTTTTCGTATCTATTACTGAATACGAGTCAGAGATGTCACATGACACTTTATAAAATAGTTCACTCTTAAAAATTGGTAAAATTTTGTTTCTAATAAATAAAAACACAAAATTGGAGCTTCCTTTACCTTTCAAAAATAACAAAATGACTATTTAATAAATAATAGACTCTGAACCAAAATAGACAATTTCATTTCATTTATACATGCCACTAAAATTAATCAAAACCCTCAAGTATGATGTCATTATTGTGGTAGCTTGATGAAATTCTCTGAACTTGAGGCAACGCCTTGCTTACTCCAATATCTTGAACCACCTACGTGTGCAAAATCAAACACAGACTAAGTACGAACTTAGTGAGGCAATTAGTAAACTATTTAGTTAAATCATGTGATCATACATTACATTATATCATATGACAATACAAATACAATTCCCTGAAAAATGGCAAGCGATTCCCCGTGCAGTTTATAACATTTCATCATTTATCATAGTAAATGAGAAACTAACTTAATTCAATGAATCAAATTGTATGTATATATCCAAAGTCATAATATCATTCTTACTTTATCAGTAGTAAACAATAGACTTACTGGCCTATCCACCTGCATAAAAGTATTTCATGAACTATTGCCTAAAGTACAATTTCATGTGAACCTATGGTATGTGAGTCATCATAACGACACCGTAGTGTCTGAACGCCATAGCGTCTGATGATGAGTACGTACTCGAGGACGCTCTTTGCTCCTCATTATCGCACCTTTTGTGCTAGTTGATATCGAATTGTCTAAACAACACTGTAATGTCTGAAGTCAACACCGAAGTGTCTAGAACGCACCGTAGTGCTGGAACGCAGCTGCTAAACTCTATGGATATCCAATTATACCAAAGACTCTCACACTAGTACTCGAGCATAACAATATAATATCTTTACATTCAATATCCAATCCAATACTACTATCATCCATAATTCGATAATGGGCAATTCATACCCAAAATCTAAAAGTTCGATTTATCTTAGATAAATCTATAAACTATGACAATGTATCATACATGTAACATTATTAATTCATAACATTCATACAATTATTAATTAACATGCATTTTAATTAATATTAAGGTCGACTTGTCGCAAATCGTCCTATTTGTAACATGCCATACATGCATATAATGCACTCATCTTGGCCACTTAACACAATGTCTCATTAAGTCCTAGTTCGATCTTTTCTTTCATAGTACCTCGAACCTTCTTTGATTCAGACTTGACTTCATTAATCACATGAATACAAAAAAAATATTTTTTAGATTCAAGTCTATCAATACCTTAAACATTATGTCTAATATAATCACTCGAATATAAAATTTCCAAATATTTTTCCTTTCTTCCTTGTACTGTTCAAAAACTCATTATGGTCCTTAGTGACCAATTTGAACTTCCAATAATTCTTCCAAGATTGATAACTAACATTTAAATACAAAATGTTTCAAATTCCATTTTCTGACAAGTTGCGCTACCTTCAAAGATTTACTTATACATGGCAGAATACATATTGGATCTTAATTTCCTTTATACTGTAGAAATTAGATTCGATAATGGTTCTAACGTATAAGCCACGTAAATTAATAAAATCTACAAAAATTATAAAAAGTCCTTACATTCACGTCACAGAGTTGTCCAGACAGAAACTGTTCTGTAATTTTTTTCTGACCTTCATTCGATTAAAAATTCATATCTTTTAACATCGAACTCAAAATCAGTTTTCGTTTATTGGAAACGAAACTAGACTAACAAATCTTTATAACAGTATAAAATTCATCATTTAACCATTTTTGTAGAATTTATGACGAATTTTTAAACTTATTGTCATAATTCAAATTCCAACATAACTTTCCATAAATAACTTCTACTTTTCCTTATTTCTCTACTTGTCAATTTAGTCCCATCACTTTACTTCAAATGACTAGAATAAAGCTTGTATTCATATGTTCTCTTTACATCCTTCATCAAAATAGGCTTAAACTTTTACTTCTCTAACTTCTCTTGATTTGTCGAGATGGTCACCAAAATTTCAAATGTAAGGATTCAAGCTTCTTAACTTTGCAAATTAGTCCTCCAATCAACATTACTACCTTAATTCCATCATTTTAACTAAAATTCAGATTTATTCCTTCTATATATCCTCTTTGCCGAATAGACCATTCAAGTTTGACAATTTATCAAAATGGTCACTAATGTGATTAATCATCGGTTTAGCATTCTAACTTCATTTTCATGTCTATAACATCATTAATAATATACATACACATCAAATTCATAAAAATCAGATCTGGTCCCTTAATTTTGAAGCATGCCGAAATGGTCCCTATGTATTTAACTTAGGGTTTTGCTTCCAAACAAGAAATCAAGCTTACTAGATCATTAATCCAACATCACAAAACCTAAGTTAGATTTGAATCCATAAACCCTAATATTCTCTATACAAACCAAAATATGTAGGTTTTAAATTCCAACTCAATAACATGATTCTAACATCGTACAAGCGTGATTCTAACTTAAAATCAACCATGGATTCATAAAATCATAAAAGCCCCAATTTGTTCATAAACCCTAATTTCTTCCTCATATCAAATCTCATCAACCAAGCAAGTATTCTATGAATTATTTACATCAAAAGATAGAGCTCGAAGAGTAGAACAACTTTGTAGTTCGAAAGATTACATGGAACCCGAGATTCGGGCTTAAATCGAGCTTGTAAATTTTTTTCTCTTCGTTTTATCTTCACCAACATTTTGAAGAGTATTTTTGCTGATAATTACATCATATTTCATATATTTAAGACACTTGTATCATTAAAAATGAATTCTTAATTCAATAAATTCCATTTTCCAAAAATATCCTCCAACTAGATTTATATTTCAAATTTGCCATTTTGTAACATTCCAACTAGACTTAGTTGGATTCTAATCAGCCACTATTCATCCATAAAATAAACCTCAAAATTCCCTCCATGTCCCTTTTGGGCAAAATGACCAAAATGCCCTTTATTTATCAACTTACTCACAAAATTGTCATTCCATGTCATTTTGGTTTATTTAAATTTTTCTCGATCTTTTTAACATCCAAATATCCATAAAATGATATTTTATGACTCTTATAAGGTCCATGGAACTATCTCTGAAATTTTAGCTTAATTCGATTATTCGAATATTTTTTCGAACTTTATCGCTTTATAGCCATTAATACAAACTCCGTACGAAAATCCAGGTAACACGGAAATGTCATTATTGGGGGTAAACTATTCATTTACGGGGTTAAAATACATAACTTTTGAAAATTACACTTTGATGCCTAAAGTTTTCCAAAGTTTATACTTTAGCCACAAAACTATCAAAATTTACATTTTGGTCACTTGCCAAAAATTGGGATATTACACCTATTAGTTCTAGCAGCTCAATTAAGACCGCTGATGGCTCTCTATCTCCTATTAAAGGGAGTGGTTCTGTTGTTTTTAGTGAAGACTTGTTACTTGAGGGAGTACTATTAATGCCTAACTTTGCATGCAATTTGCTTTCTGTCAGCAAGCTTTCTAAAAATTTAAAGTGCTCCTTGAATTTTAATGACCTAATTGTTTTTTGCAGGCACTGGACTCGAGGAAGAAGATTGGCAGTGCTAGCTTGCAAAATGGCCTTTATGTTCTTCAAAGCAACCACAAACCTTTACCTACTAAGCCAATTTCTTGTTTTACTTCTTTAGGACAAACAAATGATGCAATGTTATGACATTTTAGGTTAGGCCATCCTAGTTTTTATTATCTTGCAAAATTGTTCCTTGATTTATTTGTTAACAAAAGTCCAAGTTCCTTTAAATGCCATATTTGTCCTCTTGCTAAGGAAACAAGATCTTCTTATTTACCTTCTCTTTATAAATCTTCACAACTTTTTCTTTGATCCATAATGATGTTTTGGGTCCTTTCTAAAGTGAAGAATGTGACAGGTAGTAGGTGGTTTGTTAATTTCATTGATGATCATAGTATAACCACTTGGACATATTTGCTTAAAGACAAATCAGAAGTTGCACCCATTTTTGAAATATTTTACACCATGGTTAGTAGTCAATTTGGTACAAAAATTCAGATTCTAAAACCTGACAATGGGGGTGAGTACTTTTCTTAGTCCCTAGGAATTTTTTTTGCTAAACATGGAATTGTCCATATTACATCTTGTGTAGATACGCCACAACAAAATGGGATTGCAAAGAGAAAAACAGACATTTGTTAGAGGTTACTAGGCCTCTTATGTTTACCAATAATGTTCTTAAATATTTGTGGGGTGAAGCCTTGTTAACTGCCACCTATCTCATTAATAGGGTGCCCAGTAAAGTTCTCAAATTCAGGATGCCTAGGGATGTTTTCTTGGAGAGTTTTCCTAATTTTAAACCCATGTCTTTTGTTCTTCCCTTGAGAGTCTTTGGTTGTATAGTCTTTGTTCAAAACATAGATCCATCTAAAACCAAACTTGACCCTAGATCTTTAAAGTGTGTCTTAGTTGGTTATTCTTCACTTAAGAAGGGCTACAAATGTTTTCATCTTCCTTCTCAAATTTTTTTACTTCTATGGATATTACATTTTTGAGCAGGTACCCTATTTTTCGAAGGCAACAACTCGGGGGGGGGGGAGTTGGGATGTGTTCCAGCCTCAACCAAATTAGGTTTATCCTTTATTTTCTTCAGCACCTCTATTTTTTGATAATCCTAAATTTTTGAAACCTCAAAATTTTTCCAGATCCCCTGCTCCTTCACCCATCACCATAGAAATTGTTCCATCTCCACAGATTACTCCTATAGCTCCTCACACCTCACCTAATCCTACTCTTAATCCTTTTAAAGATCTACATGTTTATACCAAAAGAGAAAAGTCTATCCCAGAGACAATTTCGCAATCTGATACTTGCCGAGAATTGCACTTGAGTCCAGCTGCCAATGAAGAAACAAAACGTAACTGAAATTCCTCCCCACTTGCTTGAGTTTGAGTATCTGCGTATTGCTAAAAGAAAAGGGGTTAGAGAGTGTACAAAACACCTATTCAAAAGTGTGCTAGTTATAGTAATTTAATGCCATCTTTTAAGGTTTTTACAGCTTGTTTGGATGAAGAGCAGATACCTACAATTATTGAGGAGGCATTATAGAATCCTAAGTGGAAGAGGGTTGTTGAAGAGGAGGTTGAAGCACTAGAAAAGAATGGAACATGTTCTGTTGTTGATCTTCCACAAGGAAAGAAACTAGTGGGTCTTTGCCATTAAATATAATGCCGATGGGAATGTGCATAGGTACAAAGCCAGACTGGTGGCCAAAGGCTTCACACAGACCTATGGGGTTGACTACAAGGAGACCTTTGCTCCAGTAGCCAAATTAAACATTGTTAGAGTGTTAATTAGCTTGGGTGTGAACAGTGACTGGAAGTTACACCAATTGGACATGGAAAGTTAGAGGATGATGTGTACATGAAAATACCAGAGGCTTAGAGTTTGCAGGTTGTGAGAAGAAGGCTTGTCGACTAGAAAAATCACTTTATGGCTTGAAACAATCTCCTAGAGCATGGTTTGACAGATTCATAAAAGTTGTCATTGAGAGTGGATATCAGCAGTCCTTAGCAGACTATACATTATTTTCTAAGGTAACTTCAAATAACAAGAGGGTTATCTTAATAGTATATGTGGATGATATAATTTTGACAGGTGATGTGAATGAGGAAATAAGTCATCTGAAAAATTTGTTGAGCAAGGAATTTGAGATAAAAGACCTAGGAAAACTCAGATATTTCCTAGGCATGGAGGTAGATAGATCGAGCAAAGGACTAATCATTAACCAGCGGAAGTATGTCCTGGATTTACTCACTAAAATTGGAATGCTAGGTTGCAAACCAGTCAAAACACCCATGGATGCAGGCTTGAAATTCAGCCAAGGTAATTCTAGTCCAAAAATAGATAATGGGTTGTATCAAAGGTTAGTTGGAAAGTAAATTTATTTACCTTTGACTAGACTTGACATAGCTTTTCCAGTTAACATTGTTAGCCAGCATATGACTAATCCTGCTGAAGAACACATAGAAGCTGCAAAGAGGATTCTAAGGTATCTAAAAGGGACAGCAGGCCATGGTTTGATGTTTAAGAAAACCTTGGACATGACAGTAAAGAACTTTACAGATTCTAGTTGGGCAAGTGAACTGACAGATAAAAGGCCAACTAGTGGATATTGTTCTTTCATTTGGTGGAACTTGGTCACTTGGAAAAGCAAGAAGCAAACAGTTGTTTCAAGGAGTAGTGCAGAGGCAGAATACAGAGCATTAGCCCTTGGAATATGTGAAGGAATTTGGTTGGTAAAACTGCTCAAGGAGCTGGGAGTGAGTGAAGGTGAAAAGTTTGAAGTGTTCTGCGGCAACCAGTCTACAATTCAGATTGCCAAGAACCCTATTCAACATTACAGAACAAAGCATGTTGAAATTGATAGACACTTTATTGCAGAGAAGCTCACAAGTGAAGTGGCAGTCTTGAGTTATGTTCCTACTGAAGAGCAGTTAGCAGACATTACAATAAAAGCTTTACCAAAAGCTTTTTTTCGAGAAATTCAAATTCAAGCTAGGATTATACAATGTATATTCTCCAGCTTGAGGGGGAGTGTAAGTTAATATGATGTAAAAGTTGTATTTAATAATTAGTAGTAGTTTTAGTTAAAGCCTACTACTTAGAAGAGTTGAAAGTTTAATGTAAGTAGGACTAAAAGTATATTGTAAGTAGTACTCCTAATTGTACCCAAAGTCTTATCCTAAGCCTATAAAAGGATGTAATCTCTGTAACTTTTTTATGATTCGAATATAGAAAAATAAATTTCTATTTCTGTTTCTATTTCTCTTCAATTTTTCTCTACTACAACAATTGTTTTTAGCAATTTCACAAGGCAGCAAATAGATGAGCTTCAAAAGTTGTCCAGCAAGTTTAATGGTTCTGGTGAGGGGAATGTTGCAGTGATAGAGAATGAAGGTACTAAGGACCCTTCTTTACTTAATGCTCTTGTTTCTACCAAGGCTGCACTAACATGGATCATTGATTCTGGAGCTTCTAATCACATTACTGGTAAAAGTGAGTTGTTCTTTAAGTTTGAGTGTTCATCTTCTGAAGCTTTCATTAAAGTTGTTGACAGTTCTTTATATCATATTGAAGGGATTGGTTCTATTTCATTAAATGATAACTTGGTTCTTGAGGATGTATTATTTGTACCTAAACTTGTGTGCAATTTAATATCAGTACACAAGCTTTCTAGGGACTTAAAGTGCTCTCTACAATTTACTAATTCTTCTTGTTTCTTGCAGGCACTGGATTTGAGAAAGATTATTGGTTGTGCTAGCTTGCAAAATGGTCTCTATGTTGTTCATGGCCAGCCACAATATGTTTTTCCCATTCCCATTCCTGGCTTACTTCTTTTGGACAGGTTGATTCTATTATGTTATGGCATTTTAGGTTATGTCACCCTAATTTTTCTTACCTTCAGAAATTGTTTCTGCTTTGTTTATTAATAAAAATCCTAATTTTTTAAATGCCATATATGTCATCTTGCAAAACAGACTAAATCTTTATATTTACCATCTACTTATGAATCTTCAAAACCCTTTACCTTAATCCATAGTGATGTTTGGGGTCCTTCTAAAGTGAAGAATGTTACTAGTAGTAGGTGGTTTGTGACCTTTATTGATAACCATAGTATAATTACTTGGACCTATTTGCTCAAAGAAAAAATCTGATGTTGCTCCTATCTTTGAGAGATTTTATAATATGGTTGTTAATCAATTTGGCAGCAAAATACAGGTACTCACTAGGTCATTGGGAGAGTTTTTCCATACTAAAGGGATCCTTCATATTAGCTCTTGTGCAAATACCGCACAACAGAATGGGATTGCTGAAACGAAAAACATACATTTGCTAGAAGTTACCCAAGCCTTGTTGTTTACTAATAATATTCCTAAATATTTGTGGGATGAACCCTTGTTGACAGCCACTTATCTTATTAATAGAATGCCTAGCAAAGTCTTGAACTTTAGGACACCGAGATATGTTTTCTTAGAGAGCTATCCCAACTTTAAACCTATATCCTCTATTCTTCCTTTTAAGGTGTTTGGCTTCACTGTTTTTCTAAGATATTCTGATCCTAGGAATTTAAAGTGTGTTTTTATTGGGTATTCTTCACTTAAGAAGGGGTACAAATGTTATCATCCTACTTCTCATAAAATTTTTACTTCATTAGATATAACCTTTTTTGAACAGGTACCATACTTTCCTATGGCTGCAAATCAGGGGGAGAGTTGGGATGATTTCCAACCTCCTAAAAATTAGGTTTCTCCTTATTTACCTTGTACTCTTGTACCTAATGATATTTCTTTTGAGCCTCAAACTTCTTTCAAACTTGCTTCTCCTTCACCTAAAATTACAGCACTGCCTTGTTCACCCACTATTACACCTACATTCCCTCATATTTCATCTAAATCTATTGTTCAGCCTCCTAACCAATAGTAGGTTTATACCAAAAAGAAAAAAGTCATTCCAGAGACTATTTTGCAATATGATATCTGTCAATAATTGGACTTGAGTCTAGCTTCTTGTGAGGATAATAGAGGTAATATTGTTGATGAAATTCCTTCTCACTTACTTGAAGCTGAGTTTTTGCCTAATGCTAAAAGGAAAGGGGTAAGGCAGTGTACAAAACACCCTATCCAGAGATATGTTGCTTATAGAAACCTAATGCCTTCTTAGCTTTTACAGCTTCCCTAGATGGAGAACAAATTCCAAATTCTATTGAGGAGGCCTTAAAAGATTCTAATTGGAAGAAAGATGTTGAAGAAGAGATTAAGGCACTAGAAGAAAATGGTACTTGGACCATAACAGATCTCCTACAAGGCAAGAAATAGTGGGATACAAATGGGTGTTTGCCATTAAATACAATTCTGAAGGAAGTGTGCACAGATATAAAGCAAGGTTGGCGGCCAAGGGTTTTACATAGACTCATGGAGTTGACTGCAAGGAGACCTTTGCCCTTGTAGCTAAATTGAACACTGTAAGAGTTCTATTGAGCTTGGTTGTTAATTATGACTGAAAACTCCATCAACATGACATTAAGAATGCATTTCTTAATGAAAAATTGGAATAGGAGGTTTATATGAAGATTCCACCAGGTTTAGAATCTGGAGAGACTAAGTAGAAGGTTTGCAAACCTGACAGATCACTCTATAGGTTAAATCAGTCACTTAGAGCTTGGTTTGATAGATTCACCAAAGTTGTTTTGACAGGTGGATACAAGAAGTCGTTGGCAGATCATACTCTATTCTCTAAGGTAACCTCCAATTAAAAAATGGTTATCTTAATAGTATATGTCGATGACATAATTTTGACAAGGGATTATGAGGAAGAAATAAACCACTTGAAAGCTTTATTGAGAAAGGAGATTGAAATAAATAATCTAGGAAAGCTTAGGTATTTTCTAGGCATGGAGGTAGCAAGATCAAGCAAAGGTCTAGTTATTAACCAGAGGAAATATGTTATGGACCTACTTACTGAGATTGGAATGTTAGGTTGTAAACCAACTGACACTCTCATGGATGCATGTTTAAAATTCAGCAAAGAAGAGTTGAGTCCTAAAGCTGACAAGGGACTTTATCAAAGTATGGTGGAAAATTGATCTATTTATCACTGACCAGACCAGATATTACTTTTCAAGTAAACATTATCAGCCAGTATATGATAGATCCTAAACAAGAACATATGGAAGCTGCTACTAGAATTCTAAGATACCTTAAGGGTGTAAGTTATCAGAGAAATGTTAGAGCTTGAAAGGGAGTGTAAGTTGACGATGAGTGTTAGGGTTTTTATTTAATGTGTAATTAGAGTTTATTCCTAATCAGTAGTTTAGATTTACTATAAGTCTTAATTAAATTAGAAACAAGTATTATTTAAATTAAAGATAATATTATAGTTTTAGTTATATTAAAACTCTATATCAGCCTATTTAAAGGCTTAATCTGTATACATTTGATAATTAAGAATAATAAGAAAATATAGAGAAACACGATTTTCTCTCTGAAAAATGTCTTGTTCATCTTCAAACAACAAATCCCTAACCACCGATCACATACAAACCACCATTGTTATTGCATCTTCGGCCACCATGGCCCTTTTCTCACATGGTATAATGAGCCAACAACGGTCTAAATGCCATCACCACTGCTGCCATCTTTAATCTGAAACAGGTCGACGACGATCTGATTTTTCAGATGCACGTCATTTTTCTATTTCGCTACTGTCATTAGGCCACACTCGTTTCATGGCTTCTCCCTCGTTGGAATCTTACATCTCTAGTGAAATTTCTACTCGTTTAATTTTTCTTTTTTGTTCTCTATTTAATGGTTCTATCTTAGCCAATCAAAAGGATAGATGAAAAGGTTATAGTTTAGCCTTAAAAGCTATTTGGTTCTATCTTATCCATCCACCCTAAAAGATAGGAGAAGAGGTTCTAGTTTAACCTTAAAAACTAGATAATTTTTTAAGGGATTTTACATCGAAGATCCAAGGTGTAACTCCAGTCTGTGTAAGTACCAGCTTGAGGGGAGTGTAGATTCATGTGATCACTTCCTACATCGTTCGCATCAAACTTTTCAGTCAGGAACTGCATACTAGAGCATCATGTGGATCAGACCTTTTAGTCAGGAACTGTATGCTGGAGCATCTTATAGAGCAGTCTTGATATTCCAATGGATGCATCAACCATCTCAAGCGTACCATAAGTTGAATAGCATCAACAATTGTTGCGCAAGAACATCATGGTTCTGTCCTCACTCTTTTAATCAAAGACTCCCAAGAACGAAGAGTAATTTTCTCTAAGAAACAGCAGAAGAAATATGAGTACGGCAACAAATCCAAGATCCAAGCTAGTGTTCTACTACGTTTGCTCACCAGCTTGAGGGGGAGTGTAAGTTATCAGAGAAGTGTTACAGCTTGAGGGGAGTGTAAGTTGACGAGGAGTGTTAGAGTTTTTATTTAATGTGTAATTAGAGTTTATTCCTAATTAGTAGTTTAGATTTTCTATAAGTCGTATTTAAATTAGGAACATGTATTATTTAAAAAGTATAGTTTTAGTTATATTAAAACTCTATATCATCATATTTAAAGGCTTACTCTATATACATTGGATAATTAATAATTATAAGAAAATATAGAGAAACACATTGTTCTCTCTGGAAAATATCTTGTTCATCTTCTTCAAACAACAAATCCCTAACCACCGATCACACACAAACCACCATTATTCATTGCATCTTCGGCCACCATGGCCCCTTTTCTCACAAAGGGTACACCAGGACATGGCTAAATGTTCAAAAAGACTCTTGACAGGTTAGTAAAAATTTTCTCAGATGTAAGCTATGCTAGTGAGTTGACAGATAGAAGGTCAACAAGTGGTTATTGTTCTTTTGTTTGGGGAAATCTAGTGACTTGGAAGAGCAAAAAAAAAATGTTGTGTCAAGAAGTAGTGCTGAAGCTGAGTACAGAGCTTTAGCTTCTGGAATGTGTCAAGGAATTTGGCTGATGAAGCTACTCAAAGAGCTAGGAATGATTCAAGAAGAGAAGTTCAAAGTGTTCTGTGATAAACAGTCTACTATACAAATTGCCAAGAATCCTATTCAACATGACAGAACCAAACATGTTGAGATTGATAGACACTTTATTGCAGGAAAACTGACAAATGGAATAGCTTCCTTAAACTATGTTCCTACATAAGAGTAAGTAGCAGATGTTCTTACAAAAGCTCTGCCAAAAGCATTTTTCGATAAGTTTTGATTCAAGCTTGGATTATACAATGTATATTCTCCATCTTGAGGGGAAGTGTAAGCTTATCCAAAAAGTATTAGAGTTTTACTTAATGTGTAATTACAATTTTACTTGTAGATAGTCTATCTAGAGTTAATCTCCAAAGAGGATTAGAGTTAAAAGTCTATTGTAAGTATGACTTATAATGTACTAAAAGTCCTATTCTTTAGTCTTTAAATAGTCTGTAAACTAGTTGTAACTTTTTACGACATAATTCTTTGAATAACAGAAACTAATTTTTTTGTTTTTCTTCTTGTTATGTTTCGCTACACTACTGTTATACCAGATACTATTCTTGAACAAGTAGTCGATGCACTCACCAAGGCACTTCCAAGAACTTCCTTTGGTGAGTTGACATCCAAACTTGGTCTCTACAATGTGTACATACCAGCTTGAGGGGGAGTGTAGAATATAATCGTATTGTACTAGTGTTTGTATATAATTAGAATACTCTGTAATAAGGATAGGAATTTTATCTAGTAAAAGATAAAGTCTTTTATCTCTAAACTCTTAGAAGTTAGCTAGAGATAGATTTTTACTATCTTAGGGTGTTGTATACTAGTCCTTTAAAAGGACTATTTTTCTGCAATCGATATATCAGAATAAGAGAAATCATTCTTTCTCTACAAACAGTCTCTAAATTACTTACAGTAAGACACCCCAAACTATCCGGTGTCAGGCCACTTTCCCATTCTTTTCCTTAATTTCTCCCGAATCTCCTTTATCTTGAAATCTCTCAGGAAATCACCAATGAGAGGCACTGGAGCTTTAAACTTCAAAATCCTTTTCCAAGACCAGCAATCCCCTTGTTTAACTTTAGAACCCCTAGCAGATCCCTCCTTTCCTGTCCAAAGTAAAGCTGCACTCAACTTACCAATATGTTTTATAATCTTGGCAGGCAAAAGAACTATCCTGAAACAAAAGTTATGAACACTGAAAATTGTAGATTATGTACGATAAGATAATAGAGTTTTTATTTAAGTGTGTAATCTATTCAAATAGAGATTAGATCAGTCTTATCTGATAAGACTAATCTTAACTAGGACTCTAGTAATTTAATTCCAGAAGGTATTTTTTACCTGTTGTATCACTGCCTATTTAACATAGGATTAACACTGTTGTACAGAACAAATAATTTCATTTCTATGAGAAATAAACATTGTATTTCTCCCATATCAGAATTATCTACATGGTATCAGGATAGGTTCCTTCGAAACCTATTCCACAATAATTCACAATTCTTCATTAGAAATCAGTTTAGGATCTGATCAAAATCCTTCTCCGCACACTCTTGAAGCAATTCAGAAATTATTTGGGCAGATGTCAAACCTAGGTGATTCACACACCTTCATGGCTCAACAGGGTAATGGATTCTCCTCAAATTGGATAGTAGACTCTGCAGCGTCAGATCATATGACAGGTGATGTGAGAATGTTCACAAACTTCAGCCTACCAGAAAATATCTCCAATGTCAAGATTGCCGATGGCTCTCTCTCCAAAGTAGAACGAATTGGGGATATTCAAATAACTCAAGATCTAACTTTATCTTCAGTACTTTATGTCCCTCGCTTGTCATGCGATCTTATAGCTGTTGGCAAGTTGTCTAGAGACCTGAATTGCTGTAATAAATTTAACTCTCATATGTGTGAATTTCAGGCACTGGATTCAGGAAAGGTGCTTGGCAAAGCTGAGATGTGTAGTGGCTTCTACCTACTCAAAGGGAAAACTTCTCCTAAAAGGCAAGCTCACACAAGTTGTGTATCAAAATCTGTTTCTGCATTCCCTTCTAATTCTCAGCTTTCTTTAAATGATATAATGTTATGTCACTTTCGCTTGGGACATCCAAATTTTCATTATCTTGCTAAGTTGTTTCCCAAATTATTCATTAATAAAAATTCAAGTTCTTTCTTTTGTGAAACGTGCCAACTTTCTAAACACACTAGAACCATATTTCCTAGCACTTCTTATAAACCTTCAAATTCCTTTGCTCTTATTCACAGTGACATATGGGGCCCTTCAAGGGTTAAAAATATCAATGGTTCTTGATGGTTCATCTCTTTTATAGATGATCGCTCTAGGACAACTTGGACCTTCTTAATGAGAGACAAATCTGAAACAGGGACCATCTTCAAAACCTTTTACGCAATGATTGAAAATCAGTTTCAAAGAAAAATCCAAATTCTCAAATCTGATAATGGGAGTGAGTACTTCACCAAGCATTTAGGATGCTTTTTTTCAAGAGAATGGTATAGTCATATAAGTTCATGTGTTGACACACCACAACAAAATGGGGTGGCAGAAATGAAGAATAAGCACCTATTAGAGGTTACAAGATCCCTTATGTTTTCAACCAATGTTCCTAAACACTTTTGGGGGAAAGCTCTTCTTACTGCAACATACCTCATTAATAGAATGCCTAGTAGAGTGATCAATTTTAAAAGGCCTCGTGATATCCTTCTCCAACAGTTCCCCCACCTTAGGTATTTTTCCTCTGATCTTCCTTTAAAAGTGTTTGGATGTAAAGCTTTTATGCATATTCATAATCAGTCTAGAACCAAACTTGATCCTCGATCCATTCAGTGTGTCTTTCTCGGCTACTCTCCTACTAAGAAGGGATATAAATGTTACTCTCCTTTAACTCAAAAATGTATACTGCTATGGATGTCCAATTCTTTAAACACAAACCTTATTTCCCCAAATCTGATATTCAGGGGGAGAATTCAAATGAATTTCATCTTTCAGACAGTTTTCAACCTATCCCACCCATCTTCCTTCCTTCACAAAATAAAGAACTTGAAACCTCCATCAGAGAAATTCCTTCTTCACCACAAACAGCCAGCCCTTCACGAAGAATAGCACCACAAGCAGCTAGCCCTTCACCAAAAATAGTACCACAATCTGCTAGCTCTTCACCAGAAATAACAGCTCCTTCCACAGCTAAAACCCCTCCAAAACATAAACTCCTTCAAGAGAAAAATTGGAAAATGCCGAGCTTCGTAAGGAAGGGGTGTCCTAATACACACCAAAAGGACATGACGCATCTCAGAACATGTCAAGAACCTGAACTAGTTCCTACTGCCACAAAAATTAACACAGGTATGGACCCTCCTTCTAATGAACTTCTCATTCCTTTCATCGATAACTATGAGTTACCTACTGCATAGAGGAAGGGAGTTAGAAAATGCACCAACCATCCTATTGAGAGGTATGTAGCATATGGGAAGTTGCTGCCTGGTTTTAAAGCTTTCACTGTTTCACTTGACAAAATCAAAATTCCCAACACCATACAAGAAGCTATGGAAAGTCCAGAATGGAAGAAAGCTGTCGAGGAAGAAATCAAGGTACTGAAAAACAATAGAATATGGGTTCTCACAGAATTACCTCTTGTAAAAAAGACAGTGGGCTATAAATGGTTGTTTACATTGAAATATAAGGCTGATGGAAATGTTGAAAGACTCAAAGCAGGCTGGTAGCTAAAGGATTCACTCAATCCTACGACATTGACTACGAAGAAACCTTTGCACCAGTGACTAAACTAAATATTGTTCGTGTTCTTCTATCATTGGCAAAAAATAAAGATTGGCCACTACATCAACTAGACATAAAAAATGCCTTCCTAAATGAGAACCTTGAGGAGGATGTTTACATGGAGATTCCTCCAGGACTGCAAAATGAATCAAATAGGAGCAAGGTCTGCAAATTGGAAAAGTCATTATTTAGCTTAAAACAGTTGCCTAGAGCATGGTTTAATAGGTTTGCTACGACTGTGATCAAGTATGGGTATACTCAGTGACAGTCTGATTATACAATGTTTTTAAAAATTTCTCAAGAAAAGAAGAAGGCCATTCTTATAGTCTATGTTGATGACATCATCATCACAGGTGATGATACATCAGAAATCAACAAACTAAAGAGTTTACTTGCTGCTGATTTTGAAACCAAGGACCTTGGATCACTTAAGTATTTTCTAGGGATAGAAGTTGCAAGATCCAAACACGGCATGGTAATCTCTCAAAGAAAATACATCCTGAATCTACTTGCTGAAACTGGGATGCTTGGGTGCAAGCCAGCTGATACACCTATAGATTCCAACCTTAAGCTAAAGAATGATGAAATGGGAAAACCAGTAGACAAGGGGCAATATCGGAGACTAGTTTGGAAGTTGATTTATCTATCTCTTACTCGACCAGACATTGCCTTCTCAGTTGGCATTGTTAGTCAGCATATGACTGATCTTAGAGAAGAACATTTTGAAGCTGTCAACAGGATTCTAAGGTACCTAAAGATGACTCATAGTCATGGATTAATTTTTAAAAAGAGCATGAACCGATAAGTAGAGATTTATACTGATGCAAATTGGGTTGGTGAATTGACAGAAATAAAATCAACTAGTGGTTATTGTTCTTATGTGTAGGGCAATATTGTAACATGGAGATGCAAGAAACAAAATGTTGTCTCAAGAAGCAGTGCTGAAGCTGAATTTCGAGCACTTGCACTTGGGATCTGTGAAGGCATGTGGATCCAGAGGCTACTAAAATAATTGAAAGTTGAATCAAATGAGGGGTTCAAAGTACAAACTGACAGCCAACCTGCCATCAGAATTGCAAAAAATCTTGTCCATCATGACAGAACAAAGAATGTGGAAATTGACAGGCACTTCATCTCAGAGAAAGTTAACAGTGGTGTTGTCAAACTAAGTTACGTTCCTACCCAGATGTAATTAGTTGATGTACTCACTAAAGCTCTTCCAAGAAGTAACTTTGATGAACTTATATCTAAGCTGGGAATATACAACATATATTCACCAGCTTGAGGGGGAGTGTAGATTATGTACGATAGGATAATAGAGTTTTTATTTAAGTGTGTAATCTATTCAAATAGAGATTAGATCAGTCTTATCTGATAAGAGTAATCTTATCTAGGACTCTAGTAATTTAATTCCAGTAGGTATCTTTCACCTGTTGTGTCACTGCCTATTTAACATAGGATTAACACTGCTGTACATAACAGAGAATTTTATTTCTATGAGAAATAAACATTGTATTTCTCCTACATCAGAATTATCTACAAAAATAACAGATTGTAAAGTGAAGCCTTCCAACAAACAGTAAGAATTTGGTAGTCCACCTTCTAATTCTCTGAGTTATTCTTTCAGTGAGATTCTTACAATCCCCTTCCTTAAGATTTCTAGATACCAACAAAATTCCAAGGTATCTAACTGGCAGTGTACCAAGTTTAATACTTGTTAAATTCACTATAACATGTAGGTTATCATCACTCAAATCGGTACTGAATGGTTCGTTCTCGGAACAATTCATTTCTATATAATATTGGGACCACTTTATGTTTATTTAAGATCCAATATTACCAGTTTACTACTTGCAGTACAAAATAATGCTATCAATTTATGTTATTTAATATCCTGAATCGAGGCTTTTTAGAAGATTTAACATTTGCTAAAAAGGGATTGTTATTCATAGTTTGAGTAGAATTAGCTAACCTTTAATCTTGACTAGTTTAGAACTGCACTTGCTAGTCAAGTTTAACTTGTCTTTTACACACTGGACATCATCAAGTCTGTGGTACAAGGTGTGATAAGCAGAAACATACACCACATAATCTATTTCTTGGTATGTATTGTATATCAATTTCGGCAAAGACGAGATCCAGATGGAAAGTCTACTTGGATTGATTTTAGGTTGGGTTGTACAACACTACAGTGTGTACCTACTACCTTTTGACATGAGATTCGAGGTTCATGAAAGGACCTTATCCCTTGGTGGAATTTCATGCCAATACAGATCCTAGTGAGGGAACAGATGACGTGTTTTCCAGACATATTATAGTTTGGAGTGTAAGACTCTTGTGTGAACTGAGTTAATGAGAGCTTATTTAGTTGCCGATATGAGTTATCATGCTGAGTTTAAGGTAAGTGCTTGAGATGAGTGGAGACATCGTTTGTTTTTTTAGAAGTCTTGCATCGGGCAAGTAATGATATTGATAAGGGATGACGCCGGAGTTAGAGTCTTATTCAGGGAGTTACTACGAGATGAATCATTTCATTTTAGATGCAACAACTATTTAACCTCCTGTTCTTTTAGATCATACAGAGTCGTGGAAGGAATTTGTGTACATCAACCTTTTGAGTTCTGCGGCATAAGTTAAGTTTCTTTGATGACGTATTTGTGTGACGCTTTTGACGGGGTACCATTGGTTTTTGCTTGACGTCTGTAATGTATTGAGTGATGATGGATTCCTTCTAAGAGAAAGAATCAGTTGAGATTATGTTTGTATTATTAGAAGGCAAGGGTTATAATTGATAAGTGTTGTGAGAGAATAGGTAGTGAGCGGAAATTATTTGAGTTCTTGGAAGAGTTATTTAAGCTTCAGCATCTTCTTTGATTTATGGATACAAATTTCAAGGATGAAAAAAATTTTTAGGAGGGGAGAGTTGTAACAACCCAATTTTTGGGTTGATCATCGGTATTTGGTTTCGGGTCGAGTATTTAATTCAAGTATTAAATTGAAGGAATGAGATCTTGGAAGATTAACTTTAAGGTAAGTGACGACCGTTTTATGTAAAGATAAGAGGTTGAAGGTTTGTGATGCAATTATACCGAGATGTGATAGAATGGGCTTTCTTTTGAATTAAAGTGGGGAAAGGGAGGGAAAATCAGATCTCATATTTTCTCCCTTTCTTCTTTTCTCCCTTATCTTTTCTCTCTTTTTTCTTTTTCTTCCACAAGCTTTCAAGTTCGATCTACCACCATTGGAATGTCCATTTTCGACACCTCCATTGTCATCATGTTTATCTCATCGAATTAAGTCGATCGTTAGTCATGGCATCACCGTCGGAGTTACCGTGAAGGGGTGAACAGAGAAAGTTTTGGGTTGTTCAAATGAAGAGGTTCGAGTGCTTGAAAAGCAAAACGAGGCTGCCATCGTGTTCACCGACATCGAGAGAGTCAATATGGGGCATTCACCATAATCGTTCAGCCACCGAAAGCTGTCGCACGTGTATGGGGGACGTCCGACTGAGAAAGACAGGTATATCAGCTGCTGGGATTAAGGCAATCCCTTAGGCCAGCTGTGGAACCGGCCTATCAGTCGAGCCAAAGCCGACAGCCGAGTCAGCTTATCAATAGCCACACCGTCAGCCGCCGTTGACTGTCGCCACCGTCGTTGTTGATCGGCGTTGACTTTTTCTAAGGGACCTTACTTGGGGGTTTCTCGATGTTTTAAGTCTGTTGGAGAGTCTGTTTTGCCAAATTTGAGCATGGTAAGCTTTTTTATGCATTTGACCTTATGGATTAGTCAGTGAATGAGGTTAATTTGTAATTGTGGTGTTCGTATATTTATGAGGGTTGTTCAGGCCCAAAAAACTGAATCAAAATAAGCGTTTGAGGAGATTGAGTAAAGATTTATCAATAATCGCTTAAGATTAGTACACCTCGAACTCATATTTCTTCATAAGCATGATAAATATAATTGCTTTGCGTATTAGTATCTTCAAAATAAGTAGACGATAAATACATGTTTGGAGACCGATAATATGAGACTTGATATCTCTATAAGGCATGATGATGCTGTGAATATGTTGAGACTCATGAAGGCTTTAGAAATCGTGTGAGGTCGTTTGAGATACTCGTAAGATAATTTGATGATTGTTTGATTGATTGATAATTGTGATGCCTTGTATGTTGGTTCGTATTATTGAAGTGATTCGATAAGAATTATGCTTAAGGGATAAATACTCGATTAAATAATTATGAAGTCAATAATTATTATTGATTGATTGAATGCATTAGTAAAGAAACCTTAAGGACTTTCATAAGCTTTAAGGAGTGAGTAGGGCCTCGTGAATCTCAAATTATGCTAATACGTTTTAAGCTAGTGATTAGGGTATCAGTACGAGCTTCAACTGTACTGGTACGCTATTCAATATTGTATCGGTTCGGGTTGACCCGTATTGATACTCGGGGAAATTAAGATTTCTAGTAAGCAGTTTTAGTAGCGGTACGCATATGAGTACTGATACCTGAGGGTACCGTATTAATACTCGTGTTTGAGTATCGGTACCTGATACGCTAAATAATATATAAATGCAAATTAAAGATAAGAATTGATGTGTATAGTAATAAATGAATTATGCATTGATAAATGAGATAACGTGGATTAATGGAGACAATAAATGAGATTAATTATATACTTCTCCATAATGTATTAACAACTCGCTAATGTAAAATAAATGATGTGTTGACTATCAGCAACAATAGGGGATCCTTATGATCGCGTTGCTTGTATGCCGGGTAGGCATTTGCTTGGTTGAGTCATTTGGTTGATGGGATCCAGATACCTAGAGAAAAAGTATTGCATCACCATGGTTAGAGATATCATATAGAGGTTACCGATTTCGAAGATACTCAAGGGGGATTCCGAGTATAGGTGTATGTTCTGATGTTATATGACCCGGCCTCACCCTGGGTGTATATTCTGATACTATGTGACCCAGCCTCACCCAGAGTGTATGTTCTGATTTTGCGTAACCCAACGTCACTCCAGAGTTGTTGTTGTTGATATGTGTTTTTGCCTACATGATCTAATGAGATCTCGGGTATGGTTGGGCCATGAGTTCCATGTATGATGATTGCTTTGATGAGAACATGTGTTTAGGTGACTAGTGGTAGCGCCACGTGTTTATTTATCTATCCTTATTGTTCGTACTAGCTTGCATGCTTATGTTTATGATTACCATGAAGTATAGTAGAGTAGATGTGTACCATTAAGCTTTGTAAGCTTAGTGCTCGGAAACATTATTTTTGTCCGTAGGTTGATTGTCGGATCGTAGGATCGAGGAGCACTATTAGTACGAGATTCCAGCATGTGGTGATTTCTAGAGTACGATCCTGTGTTTACTGGGTTGTGTATTTATAGGACCTTACGTGGTGGAATTTGTAATTCTTATTTTAAAAATTGTATTATTCAAATTGAATGTTTAAATATTTTAATTTAATTAGAGCTCATTTTTTACATTTTAATTTCTTATCTATATTTTCAACTATTGTTTTAAATGATTTTGGGAAAAATACGTGGTTGGGCTAAACCCAGTTTGAGAAATTTTATTGTAATAGGTTTGGGCTTAGGCCCAAATGTTACATCCGAGTTTAGGGTGTTACAACTATCCCTCATCGCGATAATCAATAGATGTGATTGCTCAAAAAATATAATCACTTCAGTACTGAACAATTGACAAACTAATGAAACATACCCATTATGACTTTAACGTCGTCTTCTAGTAGACAATCACTTCACTAATAGAATTTTTAAATATGAAGGGTTAAATTTATTAAATTATTTCAAATTGGACTAAGTTAATAGAACATATAAGTTTTGTGATTAAAATTATTATATCAAGTCATCCCTCTCAATTTTGATGATAGAATGACCTATTTGTTATATAATTTTGATTAGGGTAAACTACATAAATGGTCCCCCGACTATGACCCAATTCTTTGTTGAGTCCCCCGACTATGAGAAGTTACAAATATGTCCCTCGACTAATCACGACTAACAAATCGGTCCAATTCATTTAAAAAATAAATGGTTGGTGATGAGGCAGTTAATAAAATCTGTATAATAAGATATTAAACCATCACCCTTTGCATTTTTATTTTAATTTGGTCCTAAATTTAAAATTTTAGGTCTCAACATTTAAGTATTACAACATTTTAGTCCCTTAAATCCTAAACTTCATCTTCTTCCCATCTAAAAAATAACCTACATTGCCGTTAACACTGCCCATCTGCAACCCCAATTGTATGAGCAGTTAAAATAGTTGGAGAATCAAAACCTCCATTACTATTAATGGTAGCTAATCTCTTTAAAAGGCTCAAAAAATAACTAATCTCATACTGTTTTCAGCTAAAGCTTTTCTTTTTCTTTTATTTCACTCCATTTTGCAAAAGTTTAGTAAATTCATGACAATTTTGCAGAGCTGAATAAAAGAAAGGTTATTATACATATTAGTAAATTTATGACAGTAGCTAATTTAGGACCAAATTAAAATAAAATGTAAAGGTTGGGGGTTAAATATGTTATTCTCTATATTTTATTAACTGTCACATCATCAACCGTTTATTTTTTAACGAAATTGGACCGATTTGTTAGTCGCGATTAGTTAGGGGACCTATTTATAACTGCTCATAGTTAGGAGATTCAACAAAGAATTAGGCCATATTCGGGGGACCATTTATGTAGTTTACCATTTTAATTAAATGATTAAATTATTATTTTAAGAAAAAAGTGATATGTTTATCTCAAAATTTTAATTGAATAATTAAATTGTTACATTTAAAAAAGAAAATTAACCTGTTTATTAGTAGATCTATAATTAAGTGACCTTTGATGTATTTTACGCTTAAGAAAACGATGCTTCCTACACACTTGCAATTGGAACTTATTTCAAAATGTCCAAATGTTTTTAAACATTTTCAATACCCAAAACCCTATAAAACGATTGAAATAAAAGCAAAGCAATTAGACAAATATGCAAAAATCAGGCAGATTTGGCTAAATAATGTGGTTGGCAACTTTATTTTGGTTTCGACGGCAAAAGGAATAGTGTTGGTGTAAGAACTCCTGCATAAGCTGTTTGAAATATTTTAATTTTTTTATTTGACATGGCTACAGAAAAATACAAATTTTATATTATTTTCTCCTTACGAACGCCTCCTGCAGGAGGCGTTTTATACATTCGTCACATGCATTTACATGCAGCAGGGGGCAGCAACTGCATGATTCAGGGTCTGCGGGAATCTCTTCCGCGAATGACTCCTGCAGGAGCCATTCATAGAGTGAACAATAATCGTGCATGCATCGTTTAGGTGGGAAAGTTGTGGCATGCAGCTTTGGCAGGTAGCTTTGGCAGGCAACCAGACCCGTGAACGTCTCCTACAGGAGTCGTTCATCGAGTTAACAGTAACCATGCATGCATTGTTTAGGCGGGAAAGTTGTAGCATGCAGCTTTGGCAGGCGACTTTGCAGGGTGCAGCTCCTGTGAACGTCTCCTATAGGAGTCGTTCATGGGTCGAAAAGTGTCCCTCATCCTTCTATATAATGAAAGGACGGGGTGGGGGTAGGGTTGTATTTTAAAAAACGTTTAGAGGATTGCCATAGAGAGGTTCAAAAAATTGAAACAGGTTAGTATATTTTCTGATATATATTTATTTAATGGGGAATTTTATTATTCTTCCTTTATGTAATTTTTTATTGATTATTACATTAATTTGGTATTTATATAATTTTTATTTTTGTGTTTAGGTAATACAATTTTTTTGTTGAAGATATATCAAGTAAGTTTTTTTATATAGTAAATTTTTAAGTATTTTAGTCATCTTACTATATTATTAGAAATTAATTTTTATGGATGTTAATTTCATAATTAATTCTCTAATTCATAATATTTGGATTAAAATGTCCTTTCTTTATTTCCTTTTATTATTGTTGATGTCATATTTTTTATATTTACGAATATTTTTTAGAGGACTTAGTTGGTTGGAAAAAATATTCCATAATAAATATTTATAATATTTAAAATTAATTAATTAATCAAATACTAATAATTATTAAAATATACGTAAATAATACCTACAAGTTTGGAAGAAACGCTAAATAAATCTAATTTCTATGTTGTGTTTAAACTTTTAAAACATGTAGTAATATAGTAGGGTGACATGGGGTATTATTTAAATAATTGGTGTTTATATATATATATATATATATATGACATGGGCGACGTGACATGGGTATTATTCAAATACTGTATATAGTATCAAATGTTTTTATAAATTTAGATTATTGTAATTAATATTGTTATATAATATTAGGAAAAAAAATTCTAAATAGTTGTTTTGCAGATTAGTTAGAAATATGGCATCTGAACAAGTTTTGTTACAACTTGATCATGTTCACATCTTTTCTCATCTTATAAGTAAACTTATAAGTTGTTTAATTATTTGCGAATTCGTAATTACCTTTTGTTCATTCTATGTAATTATTAAAATAAATTTATTACAGGACAATCATCGCTTCCGGCCTCGACGAACGATGCCGAGGATACCATCTGATCGCATAGTTATTTACTTGCAGATTGCCGAATTTTATAATGTAACATTTCTTCAGGGATATAAGTTGGTCCCTGGTTGATAACTGAGCTGATTGAATGGTGGAGACCAGAAACTCACACATTTCATTTTCCAGTCGGGGAATGTGTGATAACCCTACAAGACGTAGCTATACAATTTGCTGTCTCAATAAATGGGAATGCAGTGGTGGGATCTGATAGCTACAATGTATTTCAATTGTGCAATACGTTACTCAGGAATGTACCTTCTATGTCAGATGTGAGAGGGGCACATGTAAAATTGTCATGGTTGGAGAACGAATTCAAGGTAACCGAGAACTCTACTGAAGAAGAAGTCATTTATGTCGTGCAGACATATATGCTTCACATTATTAGAGGTACATTAATGGCAGATAAATCTGGTAGTTATGCGCACACACAATATCTGCCATTATTGGCAAATATTCTGCAAATACTTCAATATAGTTGGGGATCTGCTATATTGGCATTTTTGTATCATGAAATGTGTAAAGCGGTAGTTCTTCATAACAATAATAAGAACGTGGATATCGGTGGATGTCTTACTTTGCTCCAATCTTGTGCATGGTACAGACTTCCTTATTTAACATCGGTTTGCAGATCACCCATTGAATATCCATTTGTAGGAAGGTAATACAATGAATCAAATATTGTTGTGAATATGTTAATGATTATTAGCTTTATCTAAAATTACTTAGAATAAAATATTTAATTTCTATGCAGATGGAGGCATGATATGAGAAAAGCGGGGGTGGTGCACAATAATGTTGTAGATATACAACTCCAGATCGAATTCGAAGGAAGAAATCAGGTATCATATTATTTTTAAATACACTCCTAGCTTATTGTCTTTTATTTAATTATATAAATAAATATATACTGTAATTTTATTTACAGTTTATTTAGAGGTCGTACGAAGTGAAGAAGCGATTTCTTGCATACCACGAGATGTGTGGGAATTTTCTACATTTTGGGGTGCGGTTATACTGTTGATCCATTTTTCTATTGTGGAGTATTAGTGTGCTGATCGAGTGTTGCGGCAATTCAACTTTTTCCAGCCCATTCCTAAACCTCTTATTGATATTGAGTATATACATACTCGAGGTTTGAGTGATGAGCTAGAAGATTATGTTATTACTCTATGGAATGATAGAACAAGTTGGCTGCCAGAAGATTGTACTCCAATTGAAGACGATGCTTTTGATTATTGTCCAAAGTACTCAGAGTGGTTTAATAATAATGGAAAACCATTCTTGGTAGGCCAAGAAATGAGTCAAAAATGGCAGATGTAGCATAGATGTTCATATCAGCATGTTGACAGAGAACCCAAACCTGATCAGAGCTTGCCACAACCACCAAACGATACAACAATAAGTGGGCCTACGGATTGGTCTCCATGGGGGTCAATAATGCGCCCACAATAACTATAGAGAGATTATCTGACCTTAGTAATCCTTAGGAATAGGCAATTCGTAGATATCCAACAATTGGTGAGACCTCATATCAGCACACTGAAGTGAACTCATCCCGACTGAGTAATGTATTCGAACAACCATCTGTCCATGCTACATTTGTTGGTAGCTTATAATCTTATCCAGGCCAGGATGATAATGTATACATACCATCATTTGAGCATCATCAATCACATGGATATGGTCATAGCATGAGTGTTGACAGTATGGCATCTTTGTTGTCGACTACGACCATTTTCATTCCACTATTTACACCAATTGTGTATTCTACACCGCCTACCGTGCAAATTATAGATGATCATGTCAATCAGGATGAGCAGACTCCCAATGACCCACAATTTCCACGAAGAATGGTATGAGCCCCTCGACGGTATGATCAAACGACATCTCTACACGGCAAAAATTACCAAGGAGTAGGAGATAATTTTATGGTTGTTTGAGAAACATTAAAACTTGTCTTCTTTTTTAATCACGACATTAAAACATTAAGTTTAATATTTGTTTGGACTTTTCAAGTTTGTTTGGACTTTGATTTATTTTTGAAGTTTTTTGGACTTTGATTTTGCTTGTACAATAGATTGTTAAATAATTTTGCTTGTACAATAAATTGCCAAATAATTTTGCTTGTACGATAGATTGCCAAATATTTCGAAACCAAAAAGCATTTTAAAATAAGTTCACATTAACAGAAAATTAAGTTGATGGTCCAGCACGATAGTTGGAAAGATTAGATTTTTTCGGACACTTATTTCTTGTGTGACCTGGTCCCCTGCAAAGTGTACAATGCTTAACTTGAACTCCCCCTTCTCTGTCATCCGGGTCATCCATATTCGTATGAATGCGAGTGGAAGTCGGTCGACCCTTCAACTTTCTGCGGAGCTTTGGATTTGGTAACCATTCTTCGTATATTGGCTCTACCGGCCAATAATCTTGGTTTGGGATGATGTTGAATCGAAATATGTATATATTTGCCATAGTCTGCAAGTTATAACACTCATCCGTAAACATGTAAGGGTCCACACGAATATGCATACATACGGCGTGTGCGTGAGAGCAGGGGTATCTAAATGCTTAAAATTCACCACAATCACACCATCTCTGATTAAGGTTTATGGTGAACATTCTTTGCTCACCTCGGACCTTGGCTTCGATAGAAAATTCAAAATTATTTGGGTCAAATGTTCTGACTCTCATAGAGGTGGCATCCGCTTGAAGAGTGATCATTCTATCCTGCAGGGTTTGAGACCAATTTTGTCCGCTGTTTATCCGGGCATTAACTTTCTGCCCTTTATCGGACCAAACTTTACCCAATCTGAAGTAAGTCTCCTACACAATACTTATAATTGGGAGATGGCGTGTTCCTTTAAGGACCGAGTTTATAGCCTCAGCAAGGTTAGTTGTTATATAGCCATAATGCCGACCTTCTTCATAGGCTTGTGATCATCTTTCCCTGGGGATGTCATTTGCAAAATTAAATACACGTTGACCGTGTCGCCTCAACTTTCTTATCCTCGCGTCGAATTTTGCTTGAACTAGTTCATACCCTATTTAAAAAATTGTTAGTTAAATCAAATAAGAAAACGTCAACTCAAAAATAAATTAATATAATTTTTATAAACAATGAATAACAATTTACCCGCGCCTAATATCTCTTTTCGGATCTGATTGTTTCCAAAACGCGTCTTCGCATCTGCCGCAATATGCCGTACACAATATGCTGGATATGCATACGGTGGCTTCCATAAACTCCCCTCTCTGTCAATTACTGATAAGAGTGCAGTCCCTCTATCAGAAATCATACAAATCCCTTCGTCTTTTACTACATGGTTGCGTAAATGTTTCAAAAATAATTCCCATCCATCAGCATCTTCCTTTTCTACTATGGCAAAAGCATTTGGGAATATATTACTGTCTCAATCTTGTGCAACGGCCACGAGTAATATATGACCGTACTTCCCATACAGCCAGGTACCATCCACTTGAATCATGCTTTTGCAAAATGGGAACCCTTCAATGCACGCATTGAACGCCCAGAATAACTTACTAAATATCCTTTTACTAGGAAGTAGTGCGCCTTGTAATTTGTACGCCAGTTTTGTTTCGTATTCTACCATGGTTCCTAGGATGAATATTTGCATTGCTTGTAAAAGAGCTGGTAGATCATTATACGATTTATCCCAATCACCATACACCTGCACCATCACCTTTTGCTTTGCCATCCATGTCTTGTAGTAAGATGGAATATATCCAAGCTGATTCTTGATGGATGCTACTAACACTACAATTGAAATCCTTGGATCATTTTCAACCAATAGCCTAGTGTAGGCACATATTAGATCGGAGTCTAAATTAATATGGTCTTGTGATAATGACATATTTGAACATGTGTGTTGCTCAATGAACCGTGTTACCTCTCATATTTGACTCCACTACCGGTATAACATTCTTATCCTCCAAGGACATTTGCTCTTCCAATTAATACACCTGGATTAATATGTATGCCTATCAAAATCAACAACACACGATCTCGTATGTCGTTTGATGCAATACTCTTTAACTGCCAGCTGGTCATCTTTTTTGTTTCAAATTGAGCCTTCAGTACCAATTCCCCATGGTTCGAAGATGATAAAGAACCAAATACGCGCCCTTCATATTCTGGATCTTGCTTTGCAGCATAGTCTACCTCATATATACAGGCTGGAGGTTCATAAGCTGGATAAATGGATTTCGGTTGCTCGGGCTCCAGTTCAACATAACCCCAAACAGACTGACCATTTCTTAGCCCAGGCTTAGCGACAGCCGTAGCCCAAACATCATCTTCAACATCCAGACCATTACCCTTACTCGCATTTGTCATAACAACATCAACATCATCAGCATCAAGTAAATGAACGTCATCATCTTCCGTAATGGGTACAATATTTTCTTCATCCTCATTGAAATCATCAAGCGATTCGCCCCAATGACCAACTACGATTTCAGTGACACAATATGTTGATGAGTGCATTCTAACTACATATTGCAAAAGAAAACATTCAAAAGGATATATTAAAATATTGTTATTAAAATTTGTTAATACAAAAAGCTTCATATATGTAACAAAAACATTAACTATTAAAAAAGTTATTAACTAATTAAAATTTAATAAATGACAAAAACTTACCGGATTTGACGAGAAACCAAAAAATTTCCTCTCAATCCTTCAACAAAAATTAATTTATTGATTAATAACATTATTATTTAAAATTTAGCATACAAATTTATTTTTTTCTACCTTAATAATTTCTTGATTACTAAATAGTTAAATAATCGTATAACAATATCATCTAAGGCAAAATGTGTGTTTTATATAACTTACTAATTAGTTAAAAAAAATATAGATTTTTTTTTTGTAAAAATATTATCTAAGTACAAACTAAATTTACGAACTACTATATTACTAACTAAATAAAACTAAAGAATACTTAAAATTTAGATTTCGGTTAAAAATAAAACATGAATTGATTGCTACTACCCCTCTCTTGTTTTCTATTTGTATCTCATTTTTTTCTTTTAACCTGAATTTAGATTTCGGTTAAAATTTAAATTTTAACTATTATCTAAGTAGTAACTAAACTAAATAGGGGAATAATAATTTATAAAAATTTATCCGAGGTTATATTACCAACTAAAAATTACTAACTAACTAAATAGCTAAAAAACACTTAAAATTTAAATTTCGGTTAAAAATAAAATAAACTTACTTAATAATTCACTGATCAAAATATACAACCAAATCCAATTTTCTCCAAAGTCTGATAAATCTTTTCTTCACCAAAGTTGAATTCCTACACAGATAAAATTTTATATTAACAACAAAAAGAAATATATTCACAAAGTTTATAAAAAAAATTATAAACATAAATAATAAATAAACCATAAAAATAAACCTAAAAAAACCTGAATTGATTGCTACCCCTCTTGTTTATCATCTGTATCTCATTTTTTTTCTTTTAACCCAGCATCCAACCATGCATTATATAGAGGAATATATTACTTAGTAATTAGTTAAAAAATATATTTTTTGGCAAAACAATTATCTAAGTAGTAACTAAATAGGGGATAATTTATAAAAAATTTATCCGAGGTTATATTACCAACTAAAAATTACTAACTAATAACTAAAAAACTAAAAAATAATTAAAATTTAAATTTCGGTTAAAAATAAAATAAACTTGATAAATCACTGAGTAAAATACAAGACCAAATCTAAATTTTTCTCCAAAGTCTGATAAATCATTTCTTCACCAAAATTGAATTCCTACACAGATAAAAATTTATGTTAACAACAAAAAAAGTATATTCACAAAGTTTATAAAAATATTATAAACATAAATAATAAATAAACCAGAAAAAATAAACCTAAAAAGCTGAATTGATTGCTATCCCTCTCTTGTTTATCATCTGTATCTCATTTTTTTTCTTTTAACCCAGCGTCCAACCATGCGTTATATAGAGGAATATATTACTTACTAATTAGTTAAAATATATATTTTTTGGTAAAGCTATTTTCTAAGTACTAACTAAATAGGGGAATAATTTATAAAAATTTATCCAAGGTTATTTTACCAACTAAAAATTACTAACTAATAACTTAATAACTAAAAAATAATTTAAATTTAAATTTCGATTAAAAATAAAATAAACTTACTTGATAATTCACTGAGCAAACTATACGACCAAATATAAATTTTTCTCCAAAGTCTGATAAATCTTTTCTTCAATACAATTGAATTCCGACACAGATAAAAAAATTTATATTAACAACAACAAATATATTCACAAAGTTTATAAAAAAATTATAAACATAAATAATAAATAAATAAACCAAAAAAATAAACATAAAAAAACTTGAATACTCGTCTCTTGTTTATGATCTTTTTTTTCTTTTTTTCTGTTATCCCAGCGTCCATCCCCAACCATGAATTATATAGAGAAAAGGTAGTCAGGTTGTAAGGACTGAACGATTCCTGCAGGAAACGTTCCTACAAACCTCAATCATTCCTGCAATAAGCAAGAAAAAGCTACCTCCTGCTTGTCTCAATAATGGACGTACTGCATGCTAGGAATGCCTCCTCATGCTGTAAACATTAGAAAAAGTCTCCTGCAAGAAGCGTTTAACAAAATAATTTTTTTTTATTTTGCTATAACCATTTAAATAAAAAATATTAAAATATTACGGACAACTCTTACAAAAAGAAGTTCTTGCATCAACACTGTTCCTTTGACTCTAGAAGCCAAAATATAATTGGCACAACCCTATTCTCTATTTTTTTTTCAACCACATTATTTATCCAAATTCACCCAAAAATCATTCGAGTGTTTATTAAGATAAAACCACTAAAGGAAGAAAACCATACACAAAGCCAAAAGACCCCACTTTTTCTTTTTTCTTTTAACTACCCAAAATCTGGCAACCTTAGAAGGATTGAGGGCTCGTTCATCGTTTAAACCAGAGATCTTCGATTTTAACAGCAACGGCGAAGAGCGTAGGCCTTGGCGTCGTAGGTTGTCAATGGCTTTCACCTGGGGCTCCTCTCTCAGGATCACTCTTCTTCTCCTTCTTCTTGCTGCTATTGTTTTCGCTTGTTTCACCCTCCCTGTTGAAAAGGTTTTGCTTTCTCTATCTTTTTACACGTTTTCGTGATCTGGGGTGAATTTATTTTCTGTTGTTTATTCTTAATTTTGCTTTTTTCTTTTGGTTTTCTGATCTGGGTATTTCTTGTTTTCTCTTTTTGGATTGATAATTAGTTTTATTTGTTATTTTTGTGGGTTTTTTAATCCGAGTAATTCTATTATTTCTTTTTGAGATTTTCTGGGGTTTCCTGTTTTCGCCTTTTTGGTTAGTAAATTTTTTCTTTTTTGGGGTGTTTGCGTTGATTAAGATTTGAATTTTGTGGTTTTCTACTCCAATGAGTTGCCTATGTGGCCTATTTTGGGAATATGTTTCAGGATTAATTTGCAACCAAGCCTTTTGAACTCAGTGTATTTATCTAATTGCATTCCATTTCTGAAACCAATACGGGAATACCAAGTGCAAAACTGTAGTAAATATAAGGCCAGATTTATGAGGAGAAATACAAAATTAAGTAGGGTCATGAATTCTTAAGGATTCCGGTTTTCCCTGGCTTTCCAATTATTAACTGTTAGTGTGATTACCTAGTTGTTTTTCTTTATGTTGATCAAAACATGTTTTCTTGCAGATTCTGATGGATTTTTTGTTATGGGTTGACAAGGATCTTGGACCTTGGGGTCCACTTGTGCTGTAAGTCACTTAAAATCCTCTTGTAATTTCTTTTCGCTTCCATTAGCATCTATTATTTTTGTTTACTTGATGCATTTCATTCGATTCGGCATTGTATCATCAAATAACGTAATATAAATTGTTCGTTTCTGTCAAGACACAACTGATTATTAATATAAAGCCCAACAATGAGTATTAATCTTACCCTCATTGTTACGTAGAATACCTCTAAATTTGAAGCTTTGGATAGCTTAGTTCTGAAGTAATGGAATTTGTTACCTTTCAGCTCATATTTCTTTGTTGATTTGCAGGGCTGTTGCTTATATTCCTTTGACAGTCTTGGCAGTTCCAGCTTCAGTTCTTACTGTAAGCATTAAACTCTTATACTAATGCTTCACTGTAGCCAACTCGTTAGCTTTTTGTGTCATCATGATTTTTTTCTTGTTCATGCTATTTTAACTTATCAATGGTGTTTCCGTCCTTGTGTTATCTGGATTCACGATCCTGATTCTTCCATTCATTCTTAGCGGTTTTCTTCTGTAGAGTAGGGATGGTGTCCATGCCAGTAATTTACCATTATCTACTATTTTAGAAGTAAAATCAAGTCAATTCTTGATGCAGATTATTTAACTATACATGGCTCTTTTGGGGAAGCTTTTGGTCAACCCTTATATGGAAGAGTTAGTTACATGTTAATAAACTTAGAATTAGTTTCTATCGATGAGTTAGTAGCGTTGTGTAAGTATCTGGATCAGTGCTAAAAAGGGCGAAAGGCGCACTAAGGCGATAGGGGTTTTATAGTCGAGGAGCAACGCGCAAGGCGCGAGCCTTATTGAAGTACGGCGCACTTTTTAAAAATAAGAGATATACAGGTTTTTTTCAGTTGTAGAGTAAAGCAAAAAGAACAGTTCATGCATTGTAAACACCAAAGAGTATTCATCATCAGCATTTTATGTATTAAGCATCATTTCAAAGTTCTTTACACTCAATAAAATTTTGGGTGATACGAATAATGAGATTCTGTGAATGTTCAACTTCAACATAAACCAATCAAGGAGAATGTATAAATGCACATGAAGCAGGGTACTAAGCAAGAAAGAAAATTTATTACTTTAAAAAGGACTATAAGTTCAACAAAGCTCTTAATTTCATTTACCTTTAACTTTCCAATCAAAAAGCATATTGCATTTTATCATGCAATATAAAAATTTTTATATTGTAAATAGACAAAGCTAGTTATATAATACTCTAAAAAAGATATATCATAATATGATTTAAATTAAGGATTTATATCCAATATACTAGTGGTAGAAACTTTTAGTTTCTACAAGAGCCTTAGTTTTAGGGTTTATGGAATCAATTTAGGGTGTAGGATTTAATGGTTAGAATTTAGGAGTTAGATTTAGGTTTAGAGGTTAGGGTTTAGGGTAATATGTTGAGAATTTAGGTTTTAACCTATAAACACTAAATTCTAACCTTAAACCCAAAATTCTATTCACAATGACTAAATTCTAAACTACTAAACCTAAAACCTACACCCTAAATCGAATCTCTAAACCCTAAAACTAAGATGCTTGTAAAAACTACCCGTATATCAAATAATTATCCATAAATTAAATCATGATAGAAATAAGTCAATTCAAGATTAATTTAAACTTAAATTAACTCAAATACGCAATAACATTTTATTGTATGAAAACAATTAAATTTAGTTCAAGTTTTACTCAACCAAATTAATATGAATTTAAATTCGATCCAATTTAATTAATGTTTGTATATATCGTGTGTTATGCTTTAAGTTCAAATTACACATTAACTCGACTAAATTAATTTAAATTTCATTTAATTAATGTTATTTTTGTGTGGTCCCTACCTTTGACCCAAGTTAGTATGTAAAACACAATAAAAAATAAAAAAAAAAGACAAAAAGAACAAGAAAAATTAAACAGGTGCGCTGCGCTTCATTGAAATCGACTAGCCTAGACCTAATTAGGCGCTTCACCCTCGCCTCGCCTTAGCGCCTCAGCTGTGCCTTTTTAAACACTGATGTGGATCTGGACTGAAGGTTCCTTTGCAACAACTAGTGTTGATAACAGTATGCACATACTGTGCAACTCGGTAGAATTTTGGCTCTTGTTAAATTGACACTTGTTGGTAAAATTCAATGCCTGCCTATTAGAAAATTTGAACTTAAGCAAACCGTTTTAACCCAAAATTTTGTTTGTCATTTACTGGAGAAGACTAATGTATGATTGACCAGCATTCTTACAGTTAATATGACATTAAACTATCTCTATGATCTTGTAACTTCTTTTTCTGCTACCTGTTTTCTTAAATTTCTTGTTATTACGTGATATATTTTACTTGCCATGTGCAATTGTAGGTTGAAACCTACTAAAAATTAAAAGAGAAATGAACAAAATTTAACCTTACCAAGTACTGCATTTCATTTTTCAGCTTGGCGGTGGCTACCTTTTTGGATTGCCTGTGGGCTTCGTTGCGGATTCTATTGGTGCAACTCTTGGTGCAGGAGCGGCATTCCTTCTTGGCAGAACAGTATGTTAATTGATTTGTTATGAAATTTTTAATGTTGTTTTTTTACTTTACCATCCATGGACAAAAAGCAACATATTGATATGTTGGATATTGGTTTTTACTAAACCTTGTCACTTGCTCTATGTTTACTTAGGTTTCATATTTATTTCTAGCATGTCTTGTTCAATTTTCATCTTATTATTGCTCTTATACAGATTGGGAGATCATTTGTTGTTTCTAAGTTAAAAGATTATCCCCAGTTCCGGTCAGTGGCAATTGCAATACGGAGATCTGGCTTTAAGGTTTGTAGTCGTCGTCTTATTTTCTAAAGGATGACTTACTGGTTCTATCTCTAAATCTCTATTAAATTTTACGCTATTTGATAAGTTTTGGCTTAAATTATGCTTAGTGCATCAGAATGAGTTAATAAATGTGATTGTATCTCACTTAATGAAATGCTATTAGCCAAATAGTGGAAATTTTCTCTTCTTCCCCGAGTTTGAGAAGTTCGGAGAACTTTGATTTAATAGAAGAAAAGTGTCTTTTTCAGGCTTTCAGTAAGTGGTGTTTCGGATTATTTAGATAAAAATGTTGTTATTTATCCTTGTCGATATCTTTCTCATGCTACATTGAAGCGTTTTTGTTCACTGAATCAATTTTGTGTGGTCTCAAATTTTGGATATGGGTTGTATTATGTTTGGTATTCTTAATCTGTTCACATGAAATTCCTCCTTGCAATGTCCACCCCCAAAAATGAAATAAAAATGGAAACTACTATTTATAGATTGCCTGATGGTTCAGTGGCAACACATCATGTTAGTTTATACCAATTAATGTTTTTTTTGAGAAAATGGATAATCACCATTGAGGATAAAAAAGGAATAACTTCTTTATTTATTGTTTGAAATACTGTCAGATTTCTAAATTTTCTTGTTGGACAGATTGTTTTCTGCTTCGACTTGTACCCTTGCTCCCATTCAACATTATGAATTATTTGTTGTCAGTGACTCCCGTTCCAGTTCTAGAATACATGCTGGCCTCCTGGTTAGGAATGATGGTATTTGCATCTCAATCTAGTATCACCTTCTGCTTATTCTTTCCAAGAATTTCAGCTTGCTATTTATGCGTGTTTCAGATTTTTGTTGTTTTGTCACGCTTCGGATTTAACACTGAGATTGGTGTTTGTTACAGCCAATAACCCTTGCTTTAGTTTATGTCGGAACAAGTCTTAAGGATCTTTCTGATGTGACACATGGATGGAGTGAGTTTTCAACTGCACGTTGGGTATGTCTTGTTATTCTTCATATGTTCAATTGTTTATCTATATTTATTTTAAGTGGTGGGTCCCAATGTGTAGTTTGCTGAGGTATGCTTCATTTGTTGCCCCTTTAGGCCAGGGAAATTTACTTAATTAATTACTTCTAGTTACTTTTCCTTAAGATTCTTTCCTGCGACTGACTGAGCAGCACAAACCGAAACCTGGGGTGCATTTTTTTAAATATATTTGGCAATCCTAATTAGGACAACAAAGATGTTTTTCTTGCTTCATCTTAATTCTGTCTGTGTTCTTACAACCATGTTTGCTTCATGAATGCAGGCATTTCTCATAATGGGTCTTTCTGTGTCTGGTAAGGTGCAATGAACTGAATAAATGATATTTTGCATCTGTATCTCTCTAATTGTTTTCGTTTCCCCCCTTGCAATACATCTAATTTTAGAATTACCAAACCTTCACCACCTCAAATAATACTTTTAAGCCATAAGTTTTCTATGTTACTCGAACTCGGATGTGTGTCAGATATGACATGTGTTTGACATGGGAATGTTCAAAATTTTGTTTTTTTTAATGGACTTGGAGGATATTTATTAGGTGCAAGTGTCGGATACAAAAAAAATTACGGAAATGAATTTCCTCACCTTTATTTTGTTAGTGCTTTAAATTCTAGAATGTTGTCAAGAAAATACTTAGAATTTCGCAAAACTGCAATTATGTAACTGCACTATAACTTGTGTTTTTACAGTTTGGAGCTTTTTGACCTGTGTGTATTTCTTTTCATGCAGTGGTTTTAATGATTTGTGTAACCAGAGTAGCCAAATCGGCTCTAGATAAAGCCTTGGCTGAAAATGAGGATGTCGATAGCATCATAGGCTCGCTGCAGTTGCCTATTGTGGGTGAGGCACCCGGAAATCTCCACCAGCCCCTTATAATTAAGATAGACTCGACCGATGATACTCATGAAAAATGAACTAAAATTACCTGTAAATTCTTCTCCCCCTTCTTTATATGCTGTGGTTCACATAATTTGCCTGTTGGTTTAGTTTTCCTTAGAAATAACTGATGATACAATTGAGATATTGTTGAGAATAAGCCATTTAAGTTTAGGTTGCTGAATGAAAATCAACGAAATAATTGACATATTGTTGAGAGTATACTGGTTTCGAGCTCCCCCTTTCTCAATTTTCTGCATTTTTTACTTGTGTTAGTTACTTAGACTCGACTATGGTATGATTGTTGGAGAACATTGGTTGGTATGTTTAATTTTTCTAAGGTTTCTCTTCATGTATTTATAGAATTCTTGAAATTTAACATCTCTAAAGTTATGCCCGAGTATGTATATTTCAGGTTTATGGATTCTGTGTTCTTGGAATATTATTCAAAACATAAAATATTAGAGAACTATACAAGGAATTAAGGGTTTGGTTGGTTTGGGAGAATAGAGACTGTTTTCATTCACTTTTTTGGAAAATAGAACACGTTGAAGAAAAAAAAATTTGGTTGTAAGTTAAAAAAAAAAAATCCGCAATGCTACCGAAGGGGATGTGCGAGGAAATTTAGAAAAATAATTCGCAATTTTGTGTGGGGGCATTCGGATTCAAGAGGCGGGATCAATCTAGAAAGTTGAAATGATGTATGCAAATCGACGGAGGGTGAACTTGGAATTAAACTGGAACATCAGAATGCTGCTATTTTTTTTTTATGAAAATAACGTTTAATTTGATTCACCGACGGGATCAAATGTGGGTACAACTTTAAATCGGCATAATTCCTCTCGTTTATGGGAAGGTGTTAGCATGGCATGGGAGGAGGTTGGAGATAGTTTGGTTTGGAATATTGGAGATGGTAGGAGCGTGGATTTTTGGAGGGATTCATGGATGGGGGCGGTTGGTCCATTGCATGAATCTATCGAGGACCAATCTCTAGTTCCTTCTCTACCAAGTGTTAGTGTGGCGTCAATGGGAAATGAAAATGGGAAGAGCTACATGGTTTTCTACCGCAATCGATACTGCTTCGCCTTGCGGCCGCTATGCCTCCATCATCAACTCTGATTGTGGAAATGAACATAGAATGAGGGTGTTTACTGGTATTAGGGGGTAAATTCGGAGAAGGTCTGGGAGGTTATCTCCAGATTTCGCAGACTGCAGCGAGTTAAAGTTTTTCTTTGGTAAGTTGCTTGTGGTAGGATTCTTACAATCAATGCGACATTTGGCTGATCGGGCCAATTGTGGTGTTTGCGGAGCAATGGAGGAATCGATAGAGCACTTGTTTTGTGAGTGTTCTTCAGCTTTGGCTGTGTGGTCGAGTCTAGTGGAGATATCATCAAAATATTGGAAGTGGATCATACTTTGTTAGTGATGGCAAAGAATAGTGTATATTGAAATATGGATTAATATTTAATATATTGTCAGTGTAAAAAAGTTTATACAAGCATGTTTATTTTCAAGCTTAAATTTAAAATTCACCCTAAAACCCTAAAAATCTTACCTCAAACTTTAAACCCTAAACCCTAAAATTTACAAGACAAACCCATAACCTGTAAACACTAAACTAAAACCCTAAACTCCTAAATAACCCCGCTTGTGAAAATTTTATTTTTCACCGTCAGTGTATAAGATAATAATCCTTGATTAATATTTGATATACTGCCAGTATAAAAAAAATTTACACAAACATACTTATTTTTAAGCTTAAATCCACTTTATGAATTCAAATATCTCAATTACTGTTTTCAACGAGGATACTAAATATCTATTATTTGTATCCATTATGTAATTGGTCTGGATTTGGATATCTAATATCTTATATGTATTTAAAATTCTTTTTTTATTTACTAAATTCAAATAATTGATATGCTTTGAAGGATTTAAATATTACGGATTTGGATACTTTTAGATTAAACACATTTCTTCACTTTCCTTTTCAAATTTCGACTTATTAAATTTAGGGTGAATCTAGATATTTTATGCATAATTTATTCAAGGATAAACTAACTATATGTTACCTAATCTATTAACGTATTTTCGTTTCGATTATGTTAGTTTTTAGGAATGTATCATCGATGTAATGAGAGCAGAGAGAGAAAAAAACCCCTTAATTGGGTAAGTCTAAAAGAAAACCCATTAAAAACGGCTAAAAAAGCAGTACCGATATGACTGTTAGATTAGGTAAAATAAAATCTGAGCCGTTGAATTTTAAAAAGGAAGAAGAAAAAGTGGTAAAAGGTTAAACAAGTCAAAAAGTTATAACACAAAGTATTACCTGGTTATAACACAAAATATAACAGAAAAGGTAAACAAATGTTGCAAAGTAAATTCTTACCTAGTTAATCAAATCTAAAACCCTTCAAACACATGGTAAGAATTTATGTTATAACCTAAAATCTTACCCAAAAATATTATTTCTTATCAAACATATATGATTTTATGCTCCTACACAAATTCGTACCGAGACCAACATAAATTCTTACCGAAAATGTAAGAAAACGAGTTATAATATAAATTCTTACCATTCGTTTGAAGTGTTTTCGATTTGGTGATATGAGGTAAGTATTTGTGTTATTACCTTTTTTCTCACCGATTCTATAAAAAATAACAATTTGTGTAGGTACAATATTTCTTATGAGTTTGGTAACAAATAGAACTATCCTTTAAGATTTTACGTTATAACACAATTCCTTGCCATAAGTTTTGTTGGTTTTAGATTTGGTGATATGAGGTAAAAAGTTGTGTTATTATCTTTTTTTCTTACTAGTTCTATAATAATTTATGTAGGTTTCATAACAATTTGTGTAGGTACCCTATTTCTTATGAGTTTGGTAAAACATAAAGTTATCCTTTAAGAGTTTATATTATAACACAATTTTTTACCATAAGTTTCGTTGGTTTTAGATTTGGTGATATGAGGTAAGAATTTGTGTTATTACCTTTTTTATTAGTTCTATAACAATTTATGTAGGTTTCTTAACAATTTGTGTATGTACCCTGTTTCTTATGAGTTTGGTAAGATATATAGTTATCCTTTAAGAGTTTATGTTATAACACAATTTCTTACCATAAGTTTCGCTAGTTTTAGATTTGGTGATATGAGGTAAGAATTTGTGTTATTACTTTTTTTTCTTATCGGTTCTATAATAATTTATGTAAGTTTTGTAACAATTTGTGTAGGTACCCTATTTCTTATGAGTTTGGTAAGATATAAAGTCATCCTTTAAGAGTTTATGTTATAACATAATTTCCTATCGTAAGTTTCGCTGGTTTTAGATTTGGTGATATGGGGTAAGAATTTGTGTCATTATCTTTTTTCTTACGAGTTCTGTAATACTTGTTGTAGGTGTTGTGACAATTAGTGTAGCTACCCTACTTCTTATGGGTTGGGTAACAAAGAATGTTATTTTCTATGATTTTAGGTCATAACACAATTTCTTACGGGTAAGAAATTATGTTATCACATATTTTACTACTATTTGTGTAGGGTTTATGTTGGTTCTAGAAGAATTTATGTACTTACCCAAAATCTAATGAGTCGGCTAAGAAATAATGTTATCCTCTAAGACTTTAGGTTATAACACAATTTTTTACCATAAGTTTTGAAAGGATTTTGGATTTGGTGATCTTGGGTAAGAATTTATCTTATAACATTTTTTCTAACAGTTACTCTAATAATTTAAGTAGGCTCCATAAGAACTTATGTAGCAACCTAAAATCTTATGTGTTTTATACAAATTAATGTTATCGGGTAACCATCTAGGTTATCACATAATTTCTTACCATGATAAGCATTTGTTAACTACCGTTTTTCTTGTAATTACTATAAGAATTTATGTTACCGCCTCGTAAGAATTTATGTTGAAACCAAATACCGATATAATCGGTGAACCCTTTTTTTTAGCTTTTTTAACTTGCCTCACAGCAGAACTACTCTTAATGTGCTGATTGGGATTTTGAACACTATATCCAAGCATAGAGACCCAACATCAAACCACTGAGCTAGGAGGGAACGTTGAATTTCACCACAACTTGTATTTAACTTATATTGTATCCATCTATAGTGGAGTGAACCTGGGACCCAGTACATTAAAAAGCCTAACGTCTAACCACGAAATTAAACTATACAATTTTAACTAAAATAATTCTTAAAAAATGTGATTAAAATTGTAGATCAAATCAAATTAATTTTTCACTTCATACGAGAATAACAATATATTGAAGGCAACATAATAAAATTGTTGTCCTTAAACTCGATAATAGGTGATTGGTGTCACAATGATGATATCCTATGAGGGGAGGTAGTTCATTTCTTTCAAGTTATCTACTTAAATAAGTGTTCATCGTTTAAAGCACAAAATACCATTGCTCATTAAACTAAATCAGACTTGTTGGATAATGCTCAAGTCAAGTATCCCACATTGGGTGGGAAAGTACCTTGGGCTTGGTTTATATAGAGGTCTTAATAGCCTCCTTGGTTGAACATTAGTAGATAAGGCCCTTGCATATGCGCATTGTCGCTGCTGTCTAGCTCGGCTCGGTTGCTCGTGCTTTATCATTTTAGAAAAAATTCGAAAGAATTTTTACAATGTTTTAATTGAACTTACTAGTTTCAAAGTAAATTAAACGTCCATTATTAGAATTAAAAGCTGTGTGCTCATTATCTACAGGAATGAATGTAGACCTATTTTGGTACCATATTCGTTCTGAATTTAATCCGAAATAGATGTTACAACAGCTATTAAAAAGTGATTAAAGCAGAATTTAATTTATCTTTTGCACAGCATATTCCAAATGAATATGGACACTTTTGCAATTTTGGTTCAAACTGTTCAGCTTCTATAACATTTGGTTTTTGAGAGAATTTAAAACATGTTTTAAATTATAATTAAATATGTGATTAATGTCGATTTATTACCTATTTGTTTTGGACAGAAATGCCCTTGGTTTTACACTATAAATATGGGTTGTTCTAAGCTCATTTTACATACAACAAAATGAAGCTTTCTACAAGGTTTATGTAACCCCATTGACTTGGTCTAGCCGAAAGACCGAACCGAGCGAGCTACATTAGGGATTACCGAAATAAACCCCAAAAAGATTACAACTAAAACAATCCATTTTTTCTTTTATCTTATCTAAATGCATTATTAGGTCCTAAGGTGTTCATACGAGTCATGGTTAAAATTAGAACTCAATCGGGTGCCATTTCGACATCCAATTGCTAGGATTTAGCTCACGGGGATTAAAACATAATTTCCCAAATCTACAAGGGCTTTCATAAAAATAAAGTTACCAATCTCAATTAGTCATGTTACATGCCTTCATCTTAAATCTCAACCCAAAATAATCATTCATACACAATTAATTGAACATTTAAGAAACAAGGACGAAAATGCAAAGATTTCAAACTTCAGATAGCATCTCAACAGATTTAACGGTCTGCGTACCGGTACGGGTATCCTGCGTTTTGATACGGTATAAAAAGACAAAGGCGTACCGATACGGTCCCTAAGCGTATCGGTACGGGCTTGTGTATTTTGAAAATTAGAATTCCATTAGCTAAACACCGTATCGATACGGTAACCCGTATACCGAAACGAGCACTATTTCACAGCTATGCGTACTAATATGGTTACCAAGCGTATTGGTATTCCTAGGCTATTTTGAACATTCTAAGCCTGGACGAGTCCCCACGTACCGAAACCTGAGAGCCTGTACCGGTACGAGGCGATCTGTATTGACCTCTAGGTCCAACATATGACACTTTGGCTCAATCTAACACTATCCATACAACCTCTAATCATCATATGACTTCATAAACATTCAATCTTCAAGCATAGCAACATAGATTTAGGCTATACTAAGCATGGCATCCACAAGCAATCACCTATGATCATGATTTCTACCCAAGCATGCTTAATGTCTCACAACCCCTCAAAACCAAATATAAAAGCATCATTCCAAACCAAAACATCAATCCAAACTATTACAACATGGAGTAACTCAAAACACATCTCCCAAAAACAACCCGGTCACATTGCCTTCTTATTACTACTTAACGTATATAAACCATACTTTGTATCGAAATGTTCATTGGATCCTCACTTGCTCACGTGCCGACCGAGAAAGCTATTTCTCTGCATTGATGAGGAAAAGAGAATGTAAGCTATAAGTTTAGTGAGGGAATTGCAAAACACTCATCAATGCATTTAAAACCATTTCTATCAAATCACATGTAATTATCTCATGGCAAAACATCTCATGCTTTTCACATCTCAAATACGCACATTTAAATCATTTTCAACACATGTATCATGGATTCAATCTCTACCTCAATTTAAGCTTCACACCACAACACCATTATTACAAGCTTAAAGAGTAACACATGTATAAATCTCATTATACAAACATAATCCATTTCATACGATACATTATCTCATATATTGGCTTTCAAGTGACTCAAAACCAGCAACCTTTTATTTCACAAAACTTATCGGATATACGGATTTCTCACGTGGTTCCCACAACCACTTCACATACATACCTCAACCGGAGTAACGACACACTTGCCCACCTCAACGGTTTAAACTGGAGTAACGAAACATTTACCCACCTCTACGGTTTGGATGTATAATCCACCAGCGGGAGCAAACGGAGCATTACCCACCTCAACCGTTGCAATTCTCATATTGGAGATTACGGACACTTAACACCCCTTGACAAACATGAGGTAACTTTTTATAGTGCACTATAAACCCTATGGCATGCCAACTATATCCGTTATCATTTTAAACACAGCCACTTGCCAATATATTTAATAAACAACATTACCTTACTATTTTACATATGCATCAAATTCATCTAACACAAATACATTAAACCATGTATTTAACAATCTCCAAAATCACATTTGTAAACATATGCCATTCTCATGATTCATCATCTATGATCATTTGCAACATCTTTCTCTTTTAAATCATGCATAACACAGTGAGTAATTAAAATCAACATGTGCATGAGATTTCATTTTGCAAAACCGAAATCGGGAGAAAGCTCAACCGATACTTACTTTCGAGCTTAGATATGTGTATAAAACTTTACCTAAACTCCCACAACTCCTTTTCAAATCTTTTAACAACAGTAAAACACTTTTCCACTCACCAACAATCCAACACTTGCTTGCCGATGCGCGGATCAAGCTTTCGAAGCTTTCGCGCCTTCTTCAAAAGCCAAGGGATTCAACTCCCCTGCTTTACCCAATCAAAAATAGAGGATTAAAACACATCTATGTACCTCAAACCTTCAGCAACCAACAAACACAACATCACCTCACAAGAATCCACTCAACACCCTCCTAAAACCATCAAGAACACCACCAAACCCTACCTAAACAAAGCCCAGCCAACATCCAATGATTCTAACACATTAACAACATCAATTAATATCCAAAAAACACCTTAAACACGTCCTTATACGTCCAGCAACACTACAGCAACAAGATCAAGCCAAAAACCAACTATACAAAACCTAAAAAACTAACAATTCACATAGTTTCGGTATTGCATTGATTAATCAACTCTTTCAACATTAAAATACATCCAAATTGAGATATAAATCAATTAAATCCATCACCAAAATAGATCCAATTCAATTTCCAACAATTTTCCAAGAAAAACTTAATTTAACCAATAAATCCATATTAAAATCATAATTGCTTATCATAAATCAACAACAAAGGATCAAGAACTTGGGAATTTCAATAAAGAACCTTTAATTAGAGGAGAGAAACAAAAATCATCTCCAATTGCTGATTTCTCCCTTAATTGGCCAAACTTTGATGAAATCCAAAGAGATTTTGCAAAGGAATTTAGAGAAATCAATAAGGAATCAAAAAAGAAATCAATGGACATTGATTCATGGAGATTTTGAAGTAGAAATCCTAGTTTGGTTGCTGAGAAAGTTAAGAGAAAAGGTTTGGAGAAAAGTAGTTACGTAAGAAAATATTTTTGGCAAATTAAAGATCTTTTTAATAAATCCTCATTTATCCAGTTATTAAACCATTTTAAAAAAGCCTAAATTAAGAGAAAAATCTGTTGAAAAAGATTGGATAATAGATCCTTAAAGATTCTAAGTTTTGATCCCTTTTCGATTTAGTCACCAAAACAATTGTGAAATCTTTCAATTTAGTCACTAGACTAAAATGTCCAAAAATCAAATTTAATTACCTCAAATTGACTTCACCAATTTACTTAAAATATTAATTAAGTAATTTAAAACATTTTCCCATATTTTATTTTATCCCAAAATCAATTTTATAAATTTATTTTTCCTGAAACTATTCGAATTGCCTAAACCGGTTCTCTTGAACCACTAACCCGATCCAGCCGACACCTAGCCCAATTTTAGGGCGTTACAACTCTCCCCCTCTTAAGAAATTTCGTCCTCGAAATTTACCTGACGAAAAAAAGATGAGGGAACTGCTTCAACATATCCGTTTTGTTCTCCCAGGTAGCTTCCTCTACACCGCGGTGCCGCCACAACACCTTTACCAACTCAATGGTCTTCCCGCGGAGAACTTTGCTACTCGAATCCAGAATTATCACCGGTTCCTCATCATAGGTCAAATATGAATTCAACTCAATCTCCTCAGCAAGCATTACATGTGAAGGATCTGATCTATACCTCCGAAGCATCGACACATGAAAAATATCATGCATCTTTTCTAGCTCAGCCGGCAATCTCAATCTATACGAAACTGGACCAATGCGCTCCAACACCTCGTACGGTCTAGTAAACCTAGGGCCCAACTTGCCCTTTTGTCCAAATCTCATCACTGGCGAAACCTTAAAAAACACACGATCACCAACTGCATACTCAATTTCTCTTCGCTTCAAGTTAGCATAAGACTTTTGCCGATTCGAAGCTGCTTTCAACCGCTCACTAATAAGCTTTACTTTCTCATTGGTATCCTTCAACATATCTAGAAAAGAAACATACTTCTCCCCTTCCACCGCCCAACAAAGTGGCGTACGACATCTTCTACCATACAAAGCCTCGTATGGTGCCATCTGGATACTAGCTTGGTAACTATTATTATAAGCAAACTCCACCAACGGAAACTGCTTCTCCCATGATCCTGAAAATCTATGATGCAACACTGCAACTTGTCCTCCAACAGTTGAATAACACGCTCAGACTAACCATCCATTTGAGGATGATACGAAGTACTGAAGTTCAACTGTTTACCCAAGGCCCTATACAAACACTCCCAAAACCTTACAGTAAAACGCGGATCTCTATCTGACATAATAGACTTTGGTACACCATGGAACCTCACAACCTCAGCAATATACAACTCTGCCAACTTATCCAAAGTATACGTTGTATGCACAGCCAAAAATGTGCACACTTCGTAAACCTATCCACGATCACCCAAACATAATTCTTTTTTGATGGCGTCAAAGGCAAACCGAACACAAAATCCATGGTGATCATTTCCTATTTCCACTCAGGAACCTTTAATGGTTGCAACAACCTTGAAGAAAACTGATGCTCTGCCTTAATACGTTGACAAACCATGCAATGAGTCACAAAATCCACAACATCCTTTTTCAAACCAACCCAAATTACTCTTTCTTTAGATCCTGGTACATCTTTGTACTCCCCAGATGCCTAGCAAAAGGAAACGAATGTGCTTCAGTCAAAATAGTGTGCCTCAACTCTTCATCCATCGACACCACCACCCGTCTCTTAAAGTATAAAACCCCATCCTCATTAAAACCATAATCCATCTGATTCCCCTCCAGGATATCCTTACGTGAGAAACCAACATCTTATCATATGGTTGCTTATCTTTTATCATCTGCAACATCGAAGGCTTCACTTGCAATTCCGCTAACAACGCACCATCACGCGTTAAACTCAACCGCGCAAACATGACCCTTAACCCCACCACGACCTTTCTACTCAAGGCATCTGTTACCACGTTTGCTTTTCCTGGATGATACTCAATCGTTAGGTCATAATCCTTAAGCAACTCCAACCATCTTCATTACCTAAAGTTTATTTCCTTCTGCGGCATCAAATACTTTAAACTTTTGTGATCCGTGTATACGATACACTTCTCACCGTACAGATAATGTCGCCAAATCTTCAAAGCAAACACTACCACGACCAACTCAATGTCGTGTGTAGGGTAGTTGCACTCGTGCACCTTTAACTGCCTAGACGCATAAGCTACCACCTTTTCTTCCTGTATCAGCACACACCCTAAACCCACGTAGGATGCATCGCTATATACGACAAACCTTTTCCCTAACTCAGGTTGAGTCAAGATTACAGCCTGCGTCAAAGCTTCCTTCAATTGTCGAAAGCTTGCTGCCTAGCTTCCGTCCTCTCAAAACTCACATCCTTCTGCAACAACTTCATCAAAAGGGCAGCAATTTTTGAAAACCCATCTACGAAGCGTTAATAGTATCCTGCCAAACCCAAGAAACTACGGACTTCTGAAACAGACTTAGATTGCTTCCAACTCATAATGGCCTCAACTTTTTACGGATCCTCACGAATACCCTCGGCCGAAATAATATATCCAAGGAAAACCACCTGTTTGATCCAGAACTCGCATTTACTTAGCTTGGCATAAAGCTTATTGTCCAACAGAACTTGTAACACAATTCGGAGATGTCAATCATGATCTTCCTCGGTACGCGAGTACACGAGAATGTCATCAATGAACACTACCACAAATTGGTCCAAAAACTCTTAGAACACCCTATTCATCATATCCATGAACGCTGCCGGTGTATTTGTCAAACCAAACAGCATCACTAAGAACTCGTAATGCCCATAACGTGTACGAAAAACTGTCTTCGGCACATATTTATCCTTCAGCTTCAACTGGTAATACCTTGACCATAGATCAATCTTGGAAAACACTGGTATCACCCTTGAACTGATCAAATAGATCATCAATCCTCGGCAAAGGATACTTGTTCTTAATCGTCAACTTGTTCAATTACCGATAATCAATGCACATTCTTATCGTGCTATCCTTATTCTTCACAAACAACACCAGTGCTCCCTAGGTGATACACTTGGCCGAATGAACCCACGATCCAGCAACTCTTGCAACTGCGTCTTCAACTCCTTCAACTCTTTCGGTGCCATACGATATAAAGCAATAGACAATGGAGCCATATCCGCGTACGTCTTAATATAGAATTCCACCTCCTTATCCGATGGCAAACCAGACAACTCTTCCAAAAAATACTCATGGAAAATTACAAACTCTGAGAATATCCTGGGCATGCATTTTCTTCATATTTGGATTCATAACATAGGCTAGGTATGTCTGACCCCCAAACTCCAACAACTTTTGTTCCTCCAAGGCATATACAACATTTGACATGAACTTTATGTTTTTGCCCACAACTTCATAATTCTCGGCAAGTTTCAAAGAAACTCGCTTGGCTTAAAATCCACTCAACTTCGTGTCGAGACAACCAATCCATACCCAAAATCACATCAAAACTGTGAAATGGTAACTCCATCAGATCAGCGTCAAACACATACCCTTGAACCATCAAGGGACAACTCTTATACAACTTTCTAGCTACAACCATCTCCCCAAAGGAACTTGTTACCCGTATACTAACATCTAACACTATATAGGTAAATCCAATAAACATGCATGCTCGTGCAAAATGTAGGAATGCATAGAACTAAAATCAATCAAAGATAACAAAGGTATAGATTGTAAGGTAAAGGTACCTACGATCATATCAGTGTCATTCCTCCTTACACGGTCAGCAAAGACACTTGTCGGTCTACCATCCTCAGGCTGAATCGCTACGGTATACGCTACCACTCTCTGACCATCATCCCTGCGCTGGAAATGTTCATGATCGTGCCCACAACCCCTCTGTGCCACAGTAATCGGTACATAAGCCTGACCCTCTCTGACCAGCTGTAGAAAATCCCTCATGAGATGATCCCTCGATTCACAACTCCAACAAGTGACTATAGCACCCCAACATTCCCCCGAATGCTTCATTCCACACCCCCTACACTTAGGAACTCCAACAAAGGTATTATGACCCTGAAAACCACTCTCAACACCACTTTCTCCCCACCTTTGATCCAGACGGTACCTCCTGTCTCTATGCCTCTTATATCGATCCTTACAAACATTAAACTCTGCATTCATCTTTTCTGCCGAAGAACTCTCAAAACGAGCAGACAAGCCCAAATTCTGTTCTATATCCTTTGCATGAGAAACGGGACATCAAACTCTATATAGTCGGTGGCCAGTATGTATGTCTTCACCCTTTTGATCAACCCATAACAGAACCGTTCACACCTCTGTTGCTCATCCAAAACCAACTCATGAGCATACTTACTCAACCGAACAAACTGAATCTCATACTAAAAAATAGACGTGTTTCCTTACTCCAAAGCCATGAACTCCCTTTTCTTTTTATCTTTATACCGAGTTACCAAATACTTCTTCCTGAAAGCCTCTCAAAAGAATTCCCACGTAACATTAGCATGTTCCATTCCCACGAACACAGTTGTCCACCAACTGTAAGCATTACCCTAGACCAATGACACAATGCATCTCAGCTTGCGTACATCAGTACACTCCATCTGGCCAAGGATTCTCTCAGTACTAGCAAACCATTCCTCGGCTGCTTCAGGAATCAATCCTCTAAACTCAACACCACCCAAGCTACGCAGATGCTCCAAAGGTAACCCAGTATTAATAGCCGTAGGTGTCGGTGTAGGTACATGCACTGCAGCCATGGCCGTATGGAAAGCTCCTGACGTATACTCGTAAATCGAATATACATTAAAGATATTACAGAGTCGTTTAAAGAAATCTCAACTTATAAATTTATTTTTACAAGTATTTACAAATTTTAGTTTGTAAATCTAATCCTTTCTCGGTTTTCTTGAAAACATAACCTATGTGCAGTTAGCTAGTTTCAACCTTGAATTAATTATTTTAAAACATATTTGGCAATTCTTAAAAAATAATAGTTCAATTCAGGGTGAAATCTAGGTTCGCTATCTAGGCCCTTTCTTGACTTCAAAATTTTTATGCGATTACCGATTATTCTTATTAGCAAAGTAATTATCATTTCTACCTTAGCTTTACTCTGTTACAATGCTAATGCCTTATTTTGCTTTATTCATGTATGATTCATCATCAAAACTGATTACTTATCTATCCTTTAGTCTAATTTAATGCATCATACTCTACTAGCAATTAAATGATTACATGCCCACTAGAGATTATCATAAGATAGAATATCTTACTGATGTCTTGCAGATTGAAGCTTGATCAGCATGTTCGACTCATCTTCAAATACTCCATCTTAATCTACGCGTGAAACAAACACACGCTAAGTACGAACTTAGTGAGGCAAAACTTATAAATCAAATTAAAGCACTTTAATTTTAATAAAAATTGCATAATAAATAAAATACTGAATATAACATATAAGAATTTAGAATCGTATAGAATGACTTATCGAAGTCGTTCCTTTGTCATGTAACCTGTAAAAATCAACATCTCATATACATATATAAGGCAATGTCACGTCAAATCAAATATCTAGTAAATCACTTATTTTCATTTGAATCATATCACTTTCACTTTTCACTTTACTTTAGATCACTTGTACTTGTTACTTTTTATTCATTTCATAGCCCAAGGTAATGTAATTGAGAATGCATGGTATGCGAGTTTAATGATGAGTAATGCACATGTGCCCACAACAACTAATCAGTTGTGTTTGGATCAATAGATCAATGCTAGTGTATCACTAGAAATACTACCGTAACTTAATGGTATTAATAACCTTCACTGGATCATAGTTGTAAAACACAACTCACCGTCTCGCCTGCCGTAACAGTATTAAATATATCGCCTGCTTAGTACCAGTATTAAACGAGTAATGCACATGTGCTCTCAGCAACTTGTAAATACTTGGGGAGCCTGAGGCACACCTCCCTATACTCCAACACCAACAGGAGGATTCGGTGGAGGAGTAGGCAACTCATCATCGTGTGTACCCACCACACTACCCATGTGAGCTTTAGTCTCTCGTCTCGGTCCCATACGTGAAATATGAGTCTAAACATGATAATGCAACAAAACAACATAATTAGGCTAGCTCGCAGCAAAAATCCAAGTCACTATTGTTTAAAATCAAAATCCTTTAACTCAAGTAGTAATAAGGCAATGTGTCCAAGTTTAAACACCCTGAACATACCACACATCGAATATAATTCACAAATTCAATCACCGTACATGTCAAACAACATATTCAAACAACATCAACCAACCAAATAACCATAGCCCACCTCCCAACAATCCTAACCTCGCTCTAATACCACCAAATGTAACCCCCTTGACCCGACCTAGCTGAAAGACTGAACTGAGCGAGCTATATTAGGGTTTACCGAAATAAATCCCAAAAAGATTAAAACTAAAATAGTCCATTTTTTCTTTTATCATATCTAAATGCATTATTAGGTCCTAAGGTGTTCATACGAGTCATGGTTAAAATTACAACTCAATCGGGCGTCATTTCGACATCCAATTGCTCGAATTTAGCTCATGGAGACTAAAATGTAATTTCCCAAATTTACAAGGGATTCCATAAAAATAAAGTTACCAATCCTCAATTAGTCATGTTACATGCCTTCTTCTTAAATCTTAACCCAAAATAATCATTCATGAACATTTAATTGCACATTTAAGAAACAGTGACCAAAATGCAAAGATTTCAAACTTCAGATAGCATCTCAACAGATTTAACGATCTGCATACCGGTACGAGTATCCTGCATTTCAATACGGTACAAAAAGACAAAGCTGTACCGATACGGTCCCCAAGCGTATCGGTATGCGCTTGTGTATTTCGAAAAACAAAATTCCAATAGCTAAACATCGTATCAATACAGTAACCCATGTACCGAAACGAGAACTATTTCACAGCTATGCGTACCGATACGGTTACCAGGCGTATCGGTACACCTAGGCCATTTTGAACATTTTGAGCCTGGATGAGTCCCCAAATACCGAAACCTGAGGGCCTATACCGGTACAGGGCAACCTATATTGACCTCTAGGTCCAACATATGACACTTTGGCTCAATCTAACACTATCCATACAACCTCTAATCATCATATGACATCATAAACATTCAATCTTCAAGCATAGCAACATAGGTTTAGGCTATACTAAGCATGGCATCCACAAGCAATCACCTATGATCATGATTTCTACCCAAGCATGCTTAATGTCTCCCAACCCCTCAACCAAATATAAAAGCATCATACCAAACCAAAACATCAACCTAAACTATTATATAAGGGAGTAACTCAAAATACATCTCCCAAAAACAACTCGGTCGCATTGCCTTCTTATTATTACTTAACGTATATAAACCATACTTTGTATCGAAATGTTCCTTGGATCCTCCCTTAATCATGCGCCGACCGAGAAAGCTATTTCTCTACATTGATGAAAAAAAGAGAGCCTAAGCTATAAGCTTAGTGAGGGAATTGCAAAAACACTCATCAATGCATTTAAAACCATTTCTATCAAATCACATGTAATTATCTCATGGCAAAACATCTCATGCTTTTCACAACATCTCAAATATGTATATTTAAATCATTTTCAACACATGTATCATGGATTCAATCTCTACCTCAATTTAAGATTTACACCACAACACCTTTTTTACAAGCTTAAAGAGTAACACATGTATAAATCTCATTATACAAACATAATCCATTTCACATGGTACATTATCTCATATATTGGCTTTCAAGTTACTCAAAACCAGCAACCTTTCATTTCACAAAACTTATCGGATACACGGATTTCTTAAGTGGTTCCCACAACCACTTCACATACATACCTCAACCGGAGTAATGACATACTTGCCCGCCTCAAAAGTTCAAATCAAAGTAACGAAACATTTACCCACCTCTACGGTTTGAATGTATAATGCACCAGCGGGAGTAAACGGAACATTTACCCACCGCAACCGCTGCGGTTCTCATGTTGTAGATTACGGACACTTAACACCCATCGACAAACATGAGGCAACTTTTTATAGTGCACTCTAAACCCTATGGCATGCCAACTATATCCGATATCATTTTAAACACAGCCACTTGCCAATATATTCAACAAACAACACTACCCCATTGTTTTACATATACATCAAATCCATCTAACACAAATACATTAAACCATGTATTTAACAATCTCTAAAATCTCATTTGTAAACCATATGTCATTCTCATGATTCATCATTTATGATCATTTGCAACATCTTTCTATTTCAAACCATGCATAATACAATGAGTAATTAAAATCAACAACATGTGCATGAGATTTCATTTTGCAAAACCGAAATTGAGAGAAAGCTCAACCGATACTTATTTCTGAGCTTAGATAAGTGTATCAAACTTTATCTAAACTCCCACAACTCCTTTTCAAACCTTTTAACAACAGTAAAACAGTTTTCCACTCACCAACAATCCAACGTTTGCTTGCCGATGCGTGAATCAAGCTTTCGAAGCTTCAACGCCTTCTTCAAAAGCCAAGGGATTCAACTCCTCTACTTTACCCAATCAAAAACAGAGGATTAAAACACATCTTTGTACCTCAAACCTCCAGTAACCAACAAACACAACATCGCCTCACAAGAATCCACTCAACACCTTCCTAAAACCATCAAGAACACCACCAAACCCTGCCTAAACAAAGCCCAGCCAACATCCAATGATTCTAACACATTAACAACATCAATTAATATCCAAAACACCTTAAACACGTCCTTATACCTCCAACAACACTACAACAACAAGACCAAGCCAAAAAGCAACTAAACACAACCTAGAAAACTAACAATTCACATAGTTTTGGGATTGCATTTATTAATCAACTCTTTCAACATTAAAATACATCCAAATTGAGATATAAATCAATTAAATCCATCACCAAAACAGATCCAATTCAGTTTCCAACAATTTTCCAAGAAAAACTTAATTTAACTAATAAATCCATAATAAAATCATAATTTCTTATCATAAATCAACAACAAAGGATCAAGAACTTGGGAATTTCAATAAAGAACCTTTAATTAGAGGAGAGAAACGAAAATCACCTCTAATTACTGATTTCTCCCTTAATTGGCCAAGCTTTGATGAAATCCAAAGAGATTTTGCAAAAGAATTTAGAGAAATCAATAAGGAATCAAAAGGGAAATCAGCGGAGATTGATTCCTTGAGATTTTGAAGTAGAAATCCTAGTTTGGTTGCTGAGAAAGTTGAGAGAAAAGGTTTGGAGAAAAGTAGTTATGTAAGAAAATATTTTTCGCAAATTAAAGATCTTATTATCCAATAATTAAACCATTTAAAATAGCCTAAATTAATAGATAAATCTGTTGAAAAAGATTGGATAAATAGCTCTTTAAAGATTCTATGTTTTGATCTTTTTTCAATTTCGTCACCAAAACAATTTTGAAATCTTTCAATTTAGTCACTAGACTAAAATGTCTAAAAATCGGATTTAATTACCTCAAATTGACTTCACCAATTTACTTATATTAATTAAGTAATTTAAAACATTTTCCCATATTTTATTTTATCCCAAAATCAATTTTATAAATTTATTTCTCCCGGAACTATTCAAATTGCCTAAACCAGTTCTCTTGAACCACTAACCCTATCCGATTTTAGGGCGTTACAGTTTTGAAAATCAAGATTTCTTACAAAATTCTTATGAGTTCTTTATGAGTTTCTATGAAGAGAAGAGCAGTACCACCGAATTCCACTATGAAATCTGGGTGTACAAATTATCGGAGCGACCGTGTTAACCTCGGGGGACGATCCGCCTATAGCAACAACTACACCAGTTGGGGTGAATCTGTTTCTAAGGCAGTGGATTCGATCCACGATATGGTTCTTTTAACATTTATGTTATTTTTAGATTATTCCATCCTATCAGTACTAACGCCCTGTTTTGCAGTGATTTTACCAACAATTTAGAAACAGATTATACTGCAAAAAATGAATAATAAACCTATCAAGTCGAATCTTAACGGTTCTACATGAGGCTGTGACTTGAAAGGAAACATGCATACGGAATTTCAAAGTGGTAAGAATCAAAGAAAGGTTAGTATTATGAGAGTTTTATACTGGTTATTGATTCTTAAGTGTTTGTATGCTTAGCTTTTAATTAAAACGTTTTATGTGGAAACGTTTATTAAAATATTTTAATAGGAATTAATGAGTTCCAAATATGATTTCCTATAAAATATATGTTACAGCTTTGATAGACTTTGGTGGTTAAAACCATATTAAAAATGATGAGATGGTAGAAATGCATGTTTTAACATGTATTTGTTTTTGTAATTATTATTACTAACGTTTTGGGTTTTATAGCTTATGATTGTTTAATTCTTATTATGTGATTAAGAATATTTAATTTTTTCAATAAGTAAGCTATAAATGGATATTGAATCATTGTTAATATTTTAAACCGTTTATAAATTTTTGTAACGGCTGAGTAAGTAATGTAGGTTACAATGCTAATAATAATAGCAAAGCAAATTTATTTGCTTTTATTAAAATTGAATTATATTTCAATTATTAGAAAATATCAATACAATTAAAAGTGGTTGAAATGCCTATTTATATAGGTCTACTTTTCTATATTTTCTAAAATGATTTTTAGAAATTTGTAAACATAGACATGATATGAAATCTACATCATGTATGCTAATTAGTAATGTTATCACGAAGTTGCAATATTTTATATAACATTTAAATGTTAGCCTTTGTGATAATCGGTATGTGGGGGTAAAATTATTTACTCATGATAACTAAGAGAATAAATATATTGCAACTCTGTTGTCATACTAATAATTACTTTTGAGAAGTTTATTAAGCAACCAGGACAGTTGTAAATTTTGGAGAAGTTCGAAGCGGATGATGCTAGAAGGGAAAAATCTCCAATATCTTTATCGAGGAACTATAGTTTTTACATGAATTTATATTTAGCCTTTAAGCTAGTCTGTAAACTCAGTAAGCATGTTTTAGACAAGGCTGAACTCTAAGGCTATATGACTTTTCTGAGTAAAAAACCTTATCATGTGTATGCTTAACAAAATACTTTTATAAAGTAAAAATATTAAAGCATAAATTTTGAAGAGACCTAAATAAAGAAAAGAAATTTTCATAAGTGACTAATTAGAAAAGAAGTGAGATAGTATGAAAATGCATGTCTAGGATTAGTTTAATGAAAGACATGGTATTTAAGCGTTCTTCATGCACCACCTCTCTTTCAAACCTTCATGGTGCATTACTATTCCAATTTATAAAAGACTATGACTAAATAATATTTTCTAACTTAGTGCAGAAGTTAAAATATTAAATTAATAATCTTTCAAAGAAAGATTCTTCTGAGTCATAGTAGATAGAATTTTATGGTCTCTTTAAGTCAAATTTTCAGTAATATGAAGAGAATTTAATAAGACATTAGTGCTACTCAAAAGTGTTTTTGTAGCCTTTAATCCTTCTCGTCATAAGAGGATTAAGAATGAAGAGAAGAATTGTCTATACAAGGAGTGTATTGAAATCTCCTTGTAAAATTCTTTTTTGGGAAAAGATGAAATATCATTAACTATGTCATTAACTCTAGTGTGATTGAGTAAAATAAGGAATGCAGACTTTGACATATAAATATTAAATAAAAACATTTGTGGTATGACATGCTAGATTAGGGCATGTGATTTAAACTAATAACTAATCTAGAAAAGAATGGCTTTAGCAAACATGAGCTTTGTATAAGCTAAGCATAATAAACCTTCTTAAAGATAGTTTCTAAACTTAGATCTTATACATTTTGATCTAGCAAACTTTAGAAACTGTGTGTAAAGAAGGAAAATACTGATACATCACCTTTGTAGATTTTTTTCTTTCTAGATATACGAAAGTTTATCTCCTTAGACTAAAGATGAAGCTGAGAACTTCTCTCTTAAGACAGAAGTTGAGTATCAGCTAGACATGAGAATAAAATGTGTTAGATCCGGTAGAGGTAATAGATATAGTCTAATTTTCTTAAAGAGGTGTGTAAGAAGAATAGTGTAATTCGAGAAAAAAAAAACTCCATTCAAATTTTTTTGTATCAAAATTATTAAGAAGGAAAAATAAACTTCAAGAAGAGATAATGAATTCTTAAGTTTTAAGGAGAAAGCCATTCTCGGTTAATCATGTATTAAACCGAGTACCTCATAAAATTGAAAGTGTGGGGGTATCTGGCAAAAGTGGTTTAGCCTGATTTTAAGAAAACCTCTATTGAACCTAAAATCGTTGATGCAGTGTTTGTAGCGTATGCTACATATAGTGCCATATTGATTTGTCTTTACATGATTTCTCAAATTTATGAATCTAGGGTTGCTGTGAGGACTCCTTTCCTCTAAAGAAGCCTAGATTAAGAGTTGTAACACACCAAGAGAATCATGCCTTTTCTTCTAATACTCCTACCAAGGATACTCTAGAGTTTGAATTATAACCTAGAAGAAGTTAAAGATAAAAGGTAGCTACTACCTTTTGACCAGATTTATAAAACTTCATTTATTATAGAAATAAGTGATTTAGACTCTATATCTGAACTTACAGCTCAATCTTTCCTGATAAATGAGGATCCAAAAACCTATAGTGAACCTATAATGTTCAAACTGATGCTAGTTTTTGGATAAGTTCAGTTTATGATAAACTAGAATCAATAAATGTCAAATCACACTTGAAAGAGATTAAGTGATATTAGGAGTTAAGGGTACCTAAAAAATAGAAAAAGGGTTTTTCTTTAGAAAAATACTATATTTTTGAAAAGGTGTTAAAGAAATTTGACAATGTTGGTTTCATCCCTGTTTAAAACTCCTTATGACTATAGATTACACCTCTTTAAGAATAAAGGAAGTAGTGTTTTCATGGTTGAGAATGCTAAGGTAGCCTTATGTTCTTATTTCGGCCTGATATTGCCTATACAGTGAGTAGGTTAGGTAGATATACTTATAATCCTAGTGATGAGCATTGGATTACACTCAAAATCCTTACTGTAATATCTTAAAGGTACTATAGATTGAAAACTCGAGTTTGTTGGCTTTCCTTCAGTTTAGAGGGATTTTGTGACGCCTATAGCGACCTCTTTTTTTTTTCAAAATGTCAAACTCGAAGTGATCGCTAAAAAGGAGTAGTTATTTTCCTTTTCTTTTTTAAAGATATTTGGAAAATGAAAAATTCCTTTACCAGAAATGGTAATATATCATCAATCAATGAAGACATATCTATATATGAAAACTAAGGTATAAAATATGAGGGTATAATATATAATAACATGTAATAAACAGTATGTAACAAAACTATATAATAATAATAGCATACGTAGATTATATATAATATATATGTATGTAAACTACATAATGTAATCGTATATTTCATAATATATATAATATATATAAAAAACATATAAAAGGAAAGGATACTAATAAAAAATATATATATATACATGCACATATCGACTTATAATAATAATAATAATAATAGTACACAGACTATGCTACGTATATAAACATACACAGAAAGGAGAACAACAAAATATTTATCACCATCATTTAAAAGGTCCAAAAAAATAATAAAGGTAAGAGTGTACCAAAAACCCACATAATCTTGGACTTAACAATGATCTGGGCTACATGTTAATGGGCATCTGCTGGACCGGGTTACTGGAATGGAGCCGGGTCTGGGTAGAACCCACGCGGGTCAACAGGGTCACAACCGGGTCGTGAATTGGGTTACCCAGTTTAGATAAATAAAAGGATGAACCCTTCACTATCTCCCCTTCTTCGAAAAACCGAAGGGAAGGGTTCAAGCCCTAGTCGTCAGTGTTCTACTGCCGCTACTCCGGTGGGCTCTCCGATGAAACGAAGCCACCACCTGGAAGCTCTCGTGTTCCTCTTCCTTTTTATCGGAATGATTTCACCAAGAACGACCAAAACGCCTCAGAACGAGGCCAAAAACTCTGGTGCCTTAGGGCGTCGATTCACCGCCTCCTACCGTTGGATTACGTTGAATTCGAGGCATGTCACTCCCCTCACCGAGACGCTCAAGTTCGCCGTTGTGATTGTCATTCGGAGGCGCTGATTGCCGAAAACCACCACGGCCGAATGGGTAACTTCTCTTCCTCTTCTTCAATCCTCTGTTTTTTACCTTTTCTTCTCCTTTGGTTACTATGTTTACGGGGGTTTGATGATTGGGCTTATTTGGGCAGTGATTTCTTTTTGGCTAAAGGGGTGAGGGCGAAATGGAGATCGGTTTGTTTCTATGGTGGTTGAGGGAAGCTTTCAACGGTGAAGCTAGGCAGTGGATGAGGGATTTGTGCGTGTAGTCAGAAAGGAAAGGTGGTGAAAAGGGGGTCAAAATGGCGATAGAAGCTTCAGTTGAGGTCTCGGTGTAGCAGGGTGTTTGCAATGTTGAGCCTCGATGAGGGACACCGAACGGGTTACCGGTTCTGGTTTAGAAATGAGTGGTGAGGAGGTGGCTCGGTGATGCTCAAAATATATAGCAATGGTGGCTGAAATCGGTATGTATATGGGTTTTTGGGTAAAGGAAGGGGCAAGTATAATGGTTTTTAGGATAAATGTTGCTTCGATGGTGAAGGGATATGAAGCTTGGCCGAGTTTTTAAAGATGGCAGTGATGAAGATGGTGAAGGGGTTGGTGTGTAAGTTCGTTTTTTAGGGAGGAAGATGGTGTTGAACCAACACTGGTAGCAGTGAGGTCGGTGGCTGCCTGGGGGTATATATCAAGTGACAAGGTATGGGGTAAAAGCCTCCGTCCCGTGAGTGGGAGCCTCCACTCCCTTTTGTAACCAACATAACCTTTCTTGTTTTTTTTTTGCAGGTAGAGCATGGAGGGCCGATAGGGACCATGGGGTGCTATTCACATGTCGTGCAGAGGAGACCATGGGTGCAGAGACTGGTCCGGCGTGGAGCTGGTTGGGGCAGCTTGGGCATGGGGCTGGCAGAGGGGACCAAGGGTGCAGAGATCGGTATGGCATGGAGCTGGCTCAGGCAGCTTGGGTTTGAACCAGGGCCGTCCGATTGGATTTAATCCAATGGTCTGTATGTGGCTGCACTAGTAAACCAAAGGGGATTAGGGTAGGCTTAGATTAGAGTTTTCAGATATGAGCCCTTAACGAACTATGTGTAATATATTTATTTTTGAGTTTTTTTTATATAAATGGACTTTGATAACTAATAATTAGTCCTTTATTTATTAGTATTTAACTTTTATGTTTTCTTGGTTTTAATAATAATAATAACAGTAACTAGTGGTAATAATAATAATATGTAATGATAAAACCATGGTAGTTAATAATGATAATTAATAATTATAATATACAATAAGTACTATTGATAATAATATTATAAATATAATGACAATAATACTAACATAAGTACTAATAATATTTTGGGTTTTGTATTAATAAATAATACTTATAATGATAATATTAATTAATATAAAATAAGGTAATAATAACCAAAGCCCATCATTTCAAATATTCACAAAAATGTAAAAACGAGTTAACACTTCAGATAAAATTAGTGATTATAGTTGCCCCTCTTTACTTATTCTTGTGGAACAAAGATAAAGGAAAGACTATAAGCACTAATTTTATCCGACTTTCCTGTTTGAAGATTTTGAGTTACGAGTTCGTCCTATATAGAATTATTCACCTTTTCTCTTCGTGAAATTCTGGAGCTAAGAGTATCTGCCTCCTTCGCTCTGAAGTTCTTGAGCTATGGGTATCTGTCCCTCTCGCTCTGAAATCTTTGAAGCTATGAGTCCCTCCTATATAGAACCTTTCACCTCGAAATTCTGATGCTGCAATTTTGAAACTCCTCACCTAAAATCTTTGAGCTATGAGTATCTGCCTCATTTGCTTTGAAATCTTTGAAGCTACGGGTTCCTCCTATATAGAACCTTTCACCTCGAAATCCTGATGTTGCGAGTATGAAGCTCCCCACCTGAAATCTTTGAGCTATGAGTATCTACCTCATTCGCTCTAAAATCTTTGAAGCTACGAGTCCCTCATATATAGAACCTTTCACCTCAAAATCCTAATGTTGTGAGTTTGAAGCTCCTCACCTAAAATCCCTAAGCTATGAGTACTGCCTCTATCGCTCTGAAATCTTTGAAGCTACGAGTCCCTCTTATATAGAACCTTTCACCTCGAAATCATGATGTTGCAAGTTTGAAGCTCATCGCCTAAAATCTTTGAGCTATGAGCATCTGCCTCCCTCGCTCTGAAATCTTTGAAGCTACAAGTCCCTTCTATATAGAACCTTTCACCTCGAAATCCTTATGTTGCGAGTTTGAAGCTCCTCGCCTAAAATCCCTAAGCTATGAGTATCTGCCTCATTCGCTCTGAAATCTTTGAAGATGTCGGTCCCTCCTATATAGAACCTTTAACCTTGAAATCATGAAGCTAAGAGTTTTTCCTATATAAAATTCCTTGCTTGAAGTCCTTGAGCTACAAGTATTTGTGCCTTTCACTCTGAAATCCTAAAGATGTCGGTCCCTCCTATATAGGACTTTCCACCTTTAAATCCTGAAGCTGCGAGTTTTTCCTATATAAAACTTCTCGCTTGCAGTCCTTTTCAGGTTTTTACTTTTTTTCTTTTTTTTTCTTTTTTTCTTCTTCTTCTTCTTCTTCTTCTTCTTCTTCTTCTTTTTTCTCTTTTTTTTTTCTCTTTTTTTGGGAGGGGTCAAATTTAAAGAATGGAATCTCGTCCTTGTGAAATGATCAAATTGAAAAATTGGTTTTGAGAAAAACATCCTTAAGAAATGATCAAAATTGGGAGATCTGAGTTTTAAGAAAAACATTCTTTAAGAAGGGATAAAATTGAGGAATCCGAGTTTTAAGAAAAACATCATTGAGGAAGGGATAAAACTAGGAAATCTGAGTTTTAAGAAAAACATTGCAACCCCCTAAACCCGGCCAAGAAGAAAGGGCCGAATTTAGGAAGTCTCATTTGAAAACTTCACCCTCAAGAAACCAATTTATTTATAACAAATCATTTAACTTTTCTATAAAAGATACTTTATAAGTTCGATGTCATCTATTAAAATTTTAAATCCAAAAGTATAATAAAATATTTGGTTCAGTAATAAAAACATGCATACTGAAAACATCCTCAAATCCCAAATAGTCTCTAGTCCAAATTACAATCCAAATCTGATAAAAATATAATAAGAATAATAATAATTTAAAATTTGTGAGTCCGTACTGATGAAGAAATAAAACTGAATACGCAAGAGGCCCTCCGAGTACCAGGTCGCCTAGAGTCAGGAATCTGAAAGATAAGCTATAAAGGAGTGAGCTTTTAAGCCAAGTGTGTCTCTAAGTGCAACAATCATAAAACACAGTTTCACATAAACAACACAAGGTAAAATCATGTCATTATAAAACACAGTGCATGAGATGATACTAGTAAATAGTCACAATACCCATCTACTAACACCAATCACAGTGGTGGCAGAGCCAACCGGTCAGAGCGGAGGTAGTTCCCCCGAACTCCTCACCCCTTATTTCTCCAATCACAATGTGGTCAAACCACTTCTTCCTCCGTACAACCCATCCCATTAATGATAAAATAATGTTTATGAACACATTGTTAACACAGTTGTATCGTACTAAATACGTGGAACACAATTCGAAAGTTCTAATAATCTCATAAAACACAGTTCACAGTATGCATAGCATCTCAAATCTCAGTGAAATCTCAACCCAGAAAATAGTTATGCAAAGTTTGTAAAACATTTCACAGAATATAGCACAGACAGAGAACACAGTTCACACTCCTCTCATAAAGCTCTAACGTCGATGCTGATGCCTCCCACGGTCTGAACTAGCGCTAGGTCTAGCTGAGTCAGAACCTAAAAGGTAGAGTTCTAAGTTAAATTCACATTCTAACGTAATTATTACAATGCCACCTAACTAAAACTATGCTAGAACTCACGTGTATTTCTCGCAGAAGGTGCAGGGGCTGGCTGAACATGAGGTGGTGGAGGAGGTGGTAAAACGTCGTCCTCGGAATTGATGTCGTCTGAAACATTTAAGTAAATCTCGTTAGATTGCATAACCAACTCCTTAGTTTTTTTCCCAAAAAATAGATTACAATTAGCAAAACTATCAAATCGAGTTCGAATTAGGCAAAACGGGTTGCAAAAACAGACTTACGACGTCGAGAAATATCAAGATCAAGTTGGTTAAAAAAGTCAACGGTCAACTTTGACTTTGACCGGTCAATTCAACGTTGACGTCATCACACTGGTCAACGCTGACATCATTACACTGGTCTGCGCTGATGTTACTATCCTGGTCAATGCTGATGTCATCCCAGGTCAATGGGTCAGGTTGGCGAAAAGGTCAGGTTAGTGGTTTGGTTTGATCATCCGGTTCACTCAAGGGCTTGGTTCACTACGTGGTTCGGTCCGGTCACTCACACACACCCCGGTTCGCCAGCTGGTTCGGTCCAGTCCAGGTTACTAGGATCACATAGTTTGGGATCACTCCTAAAAGGGCCACACCCTTGAGGAAACGTGACTAGGCTCAACCCAGACACCACCGGTAACCCCTTTCCAAAGCCCTTGGCCATTCGAATGGCCTACAAACCGGGCTCTTACTCTCACATGGGTCCAACCGGCAACCCATAGCACCTAACCTGAGGGTCCACTCTCACAACCCAACCCACTGGTAATACCCCAAGGCTGCTAGGGTTCCAAACCCTAGCTATGGCAGCCATACGAAGAAGCCAAGGCGACGACGGCCACAACGAGGCGGCAGCATATCACGACGAACAACGACAGCGCTATAACGCGGAGGTGGTGGCCATATCGCACGACGATGAAGAACTCATCGATTTTCAAACTTTGACTACCACAACCACAAAAACAAAGCCTTTTCACACTTACCCAACTCAAACGGAGAGGATGATCAACGGTAGAACACCCGACGACGCAAGGTCACCCGAAGGACTTTTCTTATGATTAGCCAACAACCACAGACGACAAGGGGCGATTGGACGGTTTGGTTCGCGAGGGCTCAAGAACCCGATGAGAGGAGTGGTGCGAAGCACGCACGACACCAACCTCCTCGCCGGAGCTTGCCGGAACAAGACGAAAGAAGGGAGTTTTGAAAACGAGAGTTTTGTGAGAGGGAGAGGATACGTACGGCTGAAGAGGGAATAATGGCAGCTAGAAAGCCTTAGGGTTTTAGTATTAGAATTAAATCCCCTAAAACAAATGGTTAAATTATAGAGCAGGTCCCCCGCAAATGTCCCGCCTTTTCACATGGCCACAAAGTTCAGATGTTACTCAAATAGGTCACTAAAATTGGCCTGACCCAATTAAATCTCCAAATTAAATAGTTAGGGTTTTAGATACCTAATTCCCAATTTCTAGGGTTTTAATTTGGGAATTATTCATTTAGGGTTAGGGTTCCTAATCTAATTTCTAGGGTGTTACAATTCTCCCCCTTTAAAAGAAATTTCGACCTCAAAATTTCACACTTAGCGATAAATTCCTAAAATTAACAAGTGCACACACATACTTCTTCATTTTAAATTATTCAGTTATTAAGGTTAGAATAAGGACTGAAAATATCACAACGATACCTACTATGTCCTCAAACTCCTCATCATCATAATTACCACGAGCTCTGATTGCATAGATTAAACCTGGTCACCTAACCTCAAATTTAGCTGATCTAACACCCTAAGAAGGTATATCTCCACTAACAGTACCAGAAGCAGCTGATCTACTCTACTCTCTACGTCTAAGGGGTGCCCGAACTGACGCATGTGTTTGACTATGCATGACCGAACCAGTACGTGATTGCAGACAATCATTAAGGAAATGATCAAGAGAACCACATATAAAACAAGCTCCGTTCTTCTTTCTACACTCCCCGTCATGCCATTTCTTACAATAAGTACACTGGGGCACAGAGTAAGCACCTGTCGATCCACCGATACTACTTGTCGTAACTGCCAAAATGGCTGATCTCACTCTCTGGTTGCCCAGCTGATCAAATTCCTCCCTAGCTCTCTTGCCAGTAAATCCAACTGAACCTTGATGTACGCTCTGAGCTGGTTGCTTCTTGCTCCTATCCCTCTCTTGCACTGTTTGACTGTGAACAAGTGTCTTCATTCTTTCTACTTGTTACGAGCCTGCCCATTGATGAAGGCTTCCTTTGATTGTTTCGGATCTAGGATAGAAGTAAGAATTCCTGCATAGAAGTAAGGCTGCAAAAGAAGATGTTTTTGGAAGATAACATGGTGTTTTAGGGGCTGGTTTTTGGACGTTTTTGAGGGTATGAATTGGTGTTGAAATGATGGTGTAAGGATGGGTTTAAGATGGTAAAAGGTTGCTGGAAATTTGGACTAAAGTATGGCGTGTAGGGTGGTGAAGAAGATGATGAATGTTGCTAGAAATTTGGTGTAAGTTTGGCGTGAGGAATGGATGAAAAGGTTGCTGGAAATTTGGTGTAAAAGATGAAGAAACAAAGTAAAAGAACAAGGAACAAGGAAGAAGGAAGAACCTATACTATAAAGAGCATAAACCCGAACCTTATACGTTCTTTGTTCGAAACGAACTTGGACCCTTGATTATTGAATCAAGAACCACAAGTATCTGATGTAGGTGCCACAAGCAACAAAGCCTGATAAGTCTTGAAAGTTCAATGAAGAACTAAAGTTGAGAGAAATTCTAACAAAGTAAATTTTATTCATCAAAACTCGTTTTTACATTGACATAGAAGGCTATTTATAAGAAAAATACAAAGGCACATGGAGAAATCAGATTTTGAATTAATTTGCATATGGAAAAATAATTCAACTTCAAACTTCTTTTCAACCTTATCTATTATGACGCCATGGGTGTTTAAATCACATGGGAAATCTGATTTGTGAAGTATTTTGCACATAGGAATAATTTAAAATTCAAAAGAAAGAAACTTCTTCTATTTATCCACATGCAAATGGCGCCATGCATGTTTTTTACATGCTGAATTATTTGAATTCAAATGCATAACTTCTTTTCCTTATCTTCAATGCTGCCCATGCAGGTGGAAGAGTGGGAAATTTGAATTCAAATCTTCCTTGTAGTTTATTGCTTCATGCCGCTTATGCAATCTGATTTGGAGCTTGAGCCAGCTGCACACATAGTGTAGGACACTCCCTTAGGTGTAGGCATATGTCCCAGAACCTTTGAGCTGCATTTGGACTCGTGAGCTGACGTTGAGCTACATGAGCTGAAGGTGACCTGAGTGAGCGAAAGGTAAGCTGGATTGAGCTGAATCGGGATTGCTTGAACTGAAATGAGCTGAGTGACAATGTGTTGAGCTGCTCTGAGTTGCACACTCATTGTTGAGCTGCATTTGAGCTAGCCTTAGCTTCCTTAAGTTGTCCACACTTGTTATTTCCTGAAAAAAAAATAAACACACAAGTAAACACACTTTAACTTAGCATATTAAATACTTATATATAAACTAAGTATAAGTTATATATCATGTCACATATCAGCATGTAACATATTACATAACTTAGTGTCTAAGGCTGATTCATCTTTAACAGAAATGAGAAGTATAAATGCATTTGGGGTAAAAAAACTTCCCTGAAATATTTAGCCTTAGCGCAAGTAAATGGTTTGTTTAGCATGACACTTGGCTTGAGCGAAGACATGCTCACATCATCCCCCATTCTTTTAGGTTTATTTGTCCTCAAATTGAAGCTTGTCGTCAAGGAATAATTTTTGGATGTTTGGATGGCCAAATCCATACTACTTTCCTCCAATGGAATATCCTGCAAAGTAGAAAAAGAAAAATCCTCTGGGTTCTCGTTAGAAAAATCAGCAATCATAGGTTGTGTCAAAATGCACTTCCCAGTCATTTCGTTGTATTGAACATCACCAATTTGTTCGGACTCTCCTTTAGGATGGTTAGTATTATCACGATCCTTCCTCCAAATTTCAAAACTCTTTTTCATTTGCAACTGATTGTGGTGTACTTGATGGAGTTAAAGGTTCAAGTGTGAACTTCTTTCTTTCATGCTTGATTGTGAAACGGTTGGTGAAGCAATCATGGATGGTTCGCTTGTCATATTGCCATGGTCTTCCAAGAAGTAGATGGCATGCATGCATTGGAACCACATCACATAATACATCATCCTCATACCTTCCAATGGAGATTGGAATAATCACTTTCTTGGAAACTTTTAATTTTTCTCCATCATTCAACCACTGTAATTTGTAAGGATTGGGGTGCTTCATCGTTTTCAAACCTAACTTGTCAACCATAAGAGTACTTGCAACATTAGTGCAACTACCACCATCAATTATAACAAAACATACCTTATCATTCACATGGCATCTCATGTGAAAGATGTTTTCACGTTGCTGATCGTCTTGTGTTATTTGGACATTTAGACTTCATTTGACAATGAGGATCTCACCATTCGGTGGCTTTTCAATCTCCTCTTCTTCTTCCTCACAAAGTTCTGGTTTGTCTTCTCCGTGATCTGATTCTATCTCACCATTATCTAACAGATGCATCATGTTCTGATTTGGGCATGGGCTCGTTATGTAACCTCATCCAAGGCACTTGAAACATTTGATGTCCCTCGTGCGCTCATGAGTGGCCGTTTGCTTTCCTTTGCCAATTTCCACAATGGGTTGCTTCATTTTGCTGGATTTAGCCTTCTCTTCAATTTGAAGAGGCGTAGACTTCCTGAAACAGTGTTGATTGAAACGAGGGTTAGAAATATTACTAAAAGTATTATTACCTCAGGAAGTAGACTTCGTCCTTTGTTGCCGTTCAACTTTGATCGCCATATGCACCATCTCATCCAATTCAACATAGTGTTGTAATTCTACAACATTAGCAATCTCTTGGTTAAGACTGGCTAAGAAACGTGCCATCGTTGCTTCTTGATCTTCTTCGATATTGGCTCGGATCATGGCCATCTCCATTTCTTTAAAGTAATCTTCAACACTCCTATTGCCTTGTTTTAAATTCTGCAACTTCTGGAACAAGTCTCGATAGTAGTGGGATGGTACAAATCTCTTCCGCATGATTCTTTTCATTTCAAGCCATGTTGTGATTGGCCCTTCGCTTGTTCTTCTTCATGTACTGATTAATTGGTCCCACCAAATTAATGCATAATCCACGAACTCCATTGCTTCCAATCGCACTTTCTTTTGTTCAGAATAGTTGTAACAATCGAACACATGTTCTACCTTGCTTTCCCATGCTAGATAGGCACCCGGATCTATTTTTCCTTGAAAAGGAGGTATGGTAACTCAAATGTTGCTCAAATTGTCATCAAGTTGTGCATTCCCTCCATGGTGTCTCGGGGCATTTTGTCTTGATGATCGGTCTATCTCGTCATCATCATTGTTGTCAGCATACTCTTCATTGTATTCGTCATCTCTAGGCTGATTTTGCCTTTGTGGGCCTTGGGTTGCTCGGGTGTTGCCTTGTGACCCTTCAAGTATGTCTAATCTTCCATGTAATGGCTCAAATTCAACCCTCAACATTTTCTGCAATTCTTGAATCATGGCCTGCATTTGCAAATTCGGTTGTCCTCCATCCTGATTTATTTCGTTAGAACCTGTCATTGTTAGTAAAAGAAAATAAAACCTCACTTGCACACTCACAAAATCCTCACAATTTTCTCCAAGGAAAATAGATATGGTACTCCACTCTACGCTCGTATTTCACTCGGGAAATATGGCTTTTACTTTCCCCTTCTGTTCTCACATGCTCAATATGCCTTTTTCCACTCCTTCTCTTGCGTTTAGTTCTTTAAAAAACTAACTTAAGACTTTGTCAAACCTGTTCAAGTGTGTCGGCTAAATAACAACGGTTAGTAAACAGAAAAAATAAGGTAAAAGTAGGCTTAGAATTAGAAAGAAAAGAAAGAAATGGGTGACATACTACACAGAAACACTTACAAGTTTCCTTCACTGAACAATCAAATTCTCTTCGTGCCCGTTTGATGTTGTAATGTTCGCTGTTGTAGAACACATTGCCATTGCAATTTCTTTCATCTTTTTCACTTTTTGAAGTGCTTTTCTTCTTTCTTTTTCGAAACTGAATTTTCTTTTTTTTTTATTTTCGGATTTTTTTATATTTCACACTCACAAAGATGATTTCTTACTTGAATCCAACCTAAGCTCTAATACCATATGTTACGAGGCTGCCCGTTAATGAAGGATTCCTTTGATTGTTTTGGATCTAGGATATATGTAAAAATTCCTACACAGAAGTAAGGCTGCAAAAGAAGATGTTTTTGGAAGATAACATGGTGTTTTAGGGGCTGGTTTTTGGACGTTTTTGAGGGTATGAATTGGTGTTGAAATGATGGTGTAAGAATGGGTTTAAGATGGTAAAAGGTTGCTGGAAATCTGGACTAAAGTATGGCGTGTAGGGTGGTGAAGAAGATGATGAATATTGCGGGAAATTTGGTGTAAGTTTGGCGTGAGGAATGGATGAAAAGGTTGCTGGAAATTTGGTGTAAAAGATGAAGAAACAAAGTAAAAGAACAAGGAAAATGGAAGAACCTATACTATAAAGAGTATAAACCCGAAACTTATACGTTCTTTGTTCGAAACGGACTTGGACCCTTGATTATTGAATCAAGAACCACAAGTATCTGATGTAGACATCATAAGCAACAAAGCCTGATAAGTCTTGAAAGAAGTTGAGAGAAATTCTCACAAAGTAAATTTTATTCATCAAAGCTCGTTTTTACATTGACATAGAAGGCTATTTATAAGAAAAATACAAAGGCACATGGAGAAATCAGAGCAAAAAAATTCAAATTCAAACTTCTTTTCAAACTTATCTATTATGACGCCATGGGTGGTTAAATCACATGGGAAATCTAATTTGTGAAGTATTTTGCACATAGGAATAATTTAAAATTCAAAAGAAAGAAACTCCTTCTATTTATCTATATGCAAATGGCGCCATGCATGTTTTTCACATGCTGAATTATTTGAATTCAAATGCATAACTTCTTTTCCTTATATTCAATGCTGCCCATACAGGTGGAAGAGTGGGAAATTTGAATTCAAATCTTCCTTGTAGCTTTATTGCTTCATGCCGCTTATGCAATCTGACTTGGAGCTTGAGCCAGCTGCACACATAGTGTAGGACACTCCCTTAGGTGTAGGCACATGTCCCAGAACCTTTGAGCTGTATTTGGACTCGTGAGCTGACGTTGAGCTACATGAGCTGAAGGTGAGCTGAGTGAGCTAAATGTGAGCTGGATTGAGCTGAATCGGGATTGCTTGAACTGAAATGAACTGAGTGACAATGTGTGGAGCTGCTCTGAGCTGCACACTCATTGTTGAGCTGTATTTGAGCTAGCCTTAGCTTCCTTAAGTTGTCCACACTTGTTATTTCCTGAAAACAAATAAGCACACAAGTAATCACACTTTAACTTAGCATATTAAATGCTTATATGTAAACTAAGAATAAGTTATATATCATGTCACATATCAGCATGTAACATATTACATAACTTAGCGTCTAAGGCTGATTCATCGTTAACAGAAATGAGAAGTATGAATGCATCTGGGTAAAAGAACTTCCCTAAAATATTTAGCCTTAGCGCAAGTAAATGGTTTGTTTAGCATGACGCTGGGCTTGGGAGAAGACATGATCACATCACTACTGTCTTAGCTCGATCCACTAACTAACTGAACAACATTTCTTTAAACGGAGCCACCTTCTCACGAATTGAGAAATGCAGGCCTTTGAGAAACTCCCAACATCTATCTTTCTCAGCGGCTACCAACTTAGGCGCATACTGAGACAACTCTAAAAATCAAATCTTATAAGAAGATACTGTCATGCCCTCCTGCTTAAGGTCTATGAATGCCTAACGATGATCAGCTAAATACTGCTCACCCACGTATCGATTCTGGAATGCCTGACGAAAAGTCTCCCATGACATCTGATCAGCTGACTTCAATCTCTGCCCAGGCTTTCACCAACGTTGTGCTTCACCATGCTGTAGTGAAACAACAGCTCTCAATTTCTTGTTAGCAGGATAGTCTAACTCCTTAAAGAGCCTCTCAAGATCCTCCATCCGTAACTCAGCATCAGATGGGTGTTTATCAGACACACCCAAAAATACTCTCATCGCAACACTCAGAAATACTGTAGAGATAGGCTTCCTTAAATTTTTTGACTGATCTTGAAAATACCGCAATAGCTTTCGATTAACAGTAGCACTATCTAGCTCTATAGTCTCACTGTCATCTGAATCTAGCAAATCCTCACCAGGTAGCTCCTGATCATGAGCATCTCCATCACCAGACTGTTGATTCATAGTCTGTTGTCCCGCAAGTGGCTGGGTTCCTCCCAGATTCTGTATCTCCTCCTAATCGTCTGTATGATTAACAATAGGAGGTTGTTCACTAGCGGCAGTAGATGTACAGCCTCGGCCTCGACCTCTAACTGAAGTGAGTCTAACACTCTTACGGGGTGTCATAGTCTCTATCTACAAGAATAAGAAACTAGAGATTAGAACTGGTACCAGAGTCTCAAAATTTTCAAAACACTTTAAATTATTAATTAGGTAATCGATTATTTAGAAAATTTCCAATTTACCCAAAACCTTTATTATGCATGCAAAAATAATTTGAAGTTTAAAATTTCATATGAGCCTCACAGTCCGAGGGTCAAACTTGGCTCTGATACCACTAAATGTAACCCTTAAACCGACCAAGAAGAAAAGGCTGAATTTAGGAAGTCTCCTTTGAAAACTTCGCCCTCAAGAAACCAATTTATTTATAGCAAATCATTTAACTTTTCTATAAAAGATACTTTATATGTTCAATATCATCTATTAAAATTTTAAATCCAAAAGTATAATAAAATATTCAGTTTAGTAATAAAAACATGCATACTGAAAACATTCTCAAATCCCAAATAGTCTCTAGTCCAAATTACAACCCAAATCTGATAAAAATATAATAATAATAATAATAATAATAATAATAATAAGTTAAAATTTATGAGTCCGTACTGATGAAGAAATAAAACTGAATATGCAAGAGGCCCTCCGAGTACCAGGTTGCCTAGAGTCAGGAATCTGGAAGATTAGCTATAAGGGAGTGAGCTATTAGGCCCAGTGTGTCTCTAAGTGCAACAATCATAAAACACAGTTTCACATAAATAACACAAGGTAAAAACATGTCATTAAAAAACACAGTGCATGAGATGATACTAGTAAATAGTCACAATAACCATCTTCTAACACCAATCACAGTGGTGGCAGAGCCAACCGGCCATAGTGGAGGTAGTTCCCCTGAAGTCATCACCTCTTATTTCTCCAATCACAGTGTGGTCAAACCACTTCTTCCTCCGTACAACCCATCCCATGCATGATAAAATAATATTTATGAATACATTGTTAACACAGTTGTATCGTACTAAATACGAGGAACGCAATTTGAAAGTTCTGATAATCTCATAAAACACAGTTCACAGTATGCATAGCATCTCAAATCTCAGTGAAATATGAACCCAAAAAATAGTAATGTAAAGTTTGTAAAACATTTCACAGAATATAGCACAGACAGAGAACACACCTCTAGTGGCCAAAGCTCTAACGGTGATACTGACGCCTCCCACGGTCTGAACTAGCGCTAGGTCTAGCTAAGTAAGAACCTATGAGGTAGGGTTCTAAGTTAAATTCACATTGTACTGTAATTATTACTATGCCATCTAACTGAAACTATGCTAGAACTCACGTGTATTTCTCGCAGAAGGTGTAGGGGCTGGCTAAACAGGAGGTGGTAAAACGTCGTCCTCAGAATCGATGTCGTCTGAAACACATAAGTAAATCTCATTAGATCGCATAACCAACTCCTTATTTTTTTTACCAAAAAATAGATTACAATCAGCAAAGCTATCAAATCGGGTTTGAATTAGGAGGAACGGGCATGCAATAACAGAGTAAAAATGTCGAGAAATGTCAAGATCAAGTTGGTTGACAAAGTCAACAGTCAAGGGTCAACGGTCAGCGTTGACTTTGACCTATCAATTCAACGTTGACATCATCACACTGGTCTGTGCTGACGTCACTGTCCTAGTCAATGCTAATGTCATCCTAGGTCAATGGGTCGGGTTAGTGGTTTGATTTAGTCCGATCGTCTGATTCACTCAACATCTCGGTTCACTACGGATTCGGTTCGGTCACTCACACACACCTTAGTTCGCCAGCTGGTTCGGTCTGGTCCAGGTTACTAGGATCACATAGTTTGTGCTCACTCCTAAACGGGCCACACCCCTGAGGAAACTTGACTGGGCTCAACCCAGACACCACCGGTAACCCCTTTCCAAAGCCCTTGGCCATTCGAATGGCTTACAAACTGGGCTCTCACTCTCACAGGGGTCCAACTTGCAATCCACAGCACCCGACCCGAGGGTCCACTCTTACAACCCAACCCACTGGTAATACCCCAAGGTTGCTAGGGTTTCCAAACCTTAGCTATGGCAGCCATACGAAGAACCAAGGCAACGACAGACAACGAGGCAACGACACATCACGGCAAACAACAGTATCACTATAACATGGCAGTGGCGGCCGCATCGCATGATGACAAAGCCTAACTACCACAACCACAACCATAACCATAACCACAACCACAAATCTGACTACCACAACCACAAAAACAAAGCCTTTTCACACCTACCCAACTCGAACGAAGAGGAAGATCAACGGCAGAACACCCGGTGGTGCAAGGTCACCCGAAGGACTTTTCTTTCGATTAGCCAGCAACCACGGATGACAAGGGGCAAGTGGACGATTTGGTTCGCGAGGGCTCAAGAACCCGATGAGAGGTGTGGTACGAAGCACGCATGGCACCAACCTCATCGCCGGAGCTTGTCGGAACAAGACGAAAGAAGAGAGTTTTGAAAATGGGAGTTTTGGTAGAGAGAGGATACATGCGACTGAAGAGGGGAGAATGGAAGATGGAAAGCCGTAGGGTTTTAGTATTGGAATTAAATCCCCTAAAACAAATGGTTAAATTACAGAGTAGCCCCCCGCAAATGTCTCGCCTTTTCACTTGGCCACAAAGTTTAGATGTTACTCAAATAGGTCACTAAAATTGGGCTGACCCAATTAAATCCCCAAATTAAATAGTTAGGGTTTCAAATGCCTAATTCCCAATTTCTACGGTTCTAATTTGGGAATTATTCATTTAGGGCTAGGGTTCCTAATCTAATTTATAGGGTGTTACAATTCTCCCCCTTAAAAGAAATTTCGACCTCAAAATTTCACACTTAGCGATAAATTCCTAAAATTAATAAGTGCGCACACATACTTCTTCATTTTAAATTATTCAGCTTTTAAGGTTAGAATAAGGACTGAAAATATCACAATGATACCTGCTATGTCCTCAAACTCCTCATCATCATAATTACCACGAGCTCCGGTTGCATAAAATAAACCTGGTCGCCTAACCTCAGATTTAGCTGATCTAACACCCTGAGAAGGTATATCTCTACTAGCAGTACTAGAAGTAGTTGATCTACTCTGCTCTCTACCTCTAGGGGTGCCCGAACTGATGCATGTGTCTGACTCTGCATGACCGAACCAGTACGTGATCGTAGACAATCATTAAGGAAATGATCAAGAGAACCACATCCGAAACAAGCTCTGTTCTTCTTTCTACACTCTCTGTCATGCCATTTCTTACAATAATTACACTAGGGCACAGAATAAGAACTTATCGATCCACCGATAATACTTGTCGAAATTGCCAAAACGGCTGATCTCACTCTCTGGTTGCCCTGCTGATCAAATTCCTCCTTAGCTCTATTGCCAGTAAATCCAACTAAACCTTGATGTACACTCGGAGCTGGTTGTTTCTTGCTCCTATCCCTCTCTTGCACTGTTTGACTGTGAGCAAGTGTCTCCATTCTCTCTATTGTTTTAGCTCGATCCACTAACTCACTAAACAACTTGTCTTTAAACGGAGCCACCTTCTCACGAATCGAGAAACGCAGGCCTTTGAGAAGCTCCTGACATCTATCTTTCTCCGTGGCTACAAACTCAGACGCATACCGAGACAACTCTACGAATTGAATCTTATAAGAAGATACTGTCATGCCCTCCTGCTTAAGGTCTATGAATGCCTGACGACGATCAGCTAAATATTGCTCACCCACGTACTGATTCTGGAATGCCTGATAGAAAGTCTCCCATGACATCTGACCAGTTGACTTCAATCTCTACTCAGCCTTCCACCAACGTTGTGCTTCACCTTGCAGCAGTGAAACAACAGCTCTCAATTTCTTATTAGCAAGATAGTTCATCTCCTCAAAGAGCCTCTCAAGATCCTTCATCCATGACTCAACATCAAATGGGTGTTCATCAGACACACCCGAAAATACTCTCATCCCAACACTCATGAATACTGTAGAGATAGGCTTCCTCAAATTTTTTGACTAATCTTGAAAATATCGTAACAACTTCAGATTAACAGAAGCACTATCCAGCTCTACAGTCTCACTATCATTTGAATTCAACAGATCCTCACTAGGTAGCTGCTGATCATGAGCATCTCCATCACCAGACTGTTGACTCACAGTCTGTTGTCCCGCAGGTGGCTGGGTTCCTTCCAGATTCTGTATCTCCTCATGATCGCCTGTATGATCAACAATAGGAGGCGATTCACTAGCAGCGGTAGCTGTACGACCTCAGCCTTGACCTCGGCCTCGACCTCTATCCAAAGTGAGTCTAACACTCCTACGGGGTGGAATAGTCTCTATCTACAATAATAAGAACCTAGAGATTAGAACTAGTACCGGAGTCTTAAAATTTTCAAAACACTTTAAATTATTAATTAGGTAATCGATTATTTAGAAAATTTCATATTTACCCAAAACCTTTATTATGTATACAAAAATAATTTTCAGTTTGAAATTTCATGTGAGCCTCACAGTCCGAGGGTTGAACTTGGCTCTGATACCACTAAATATAAACCCCTAAACCCGGCCAAGAAGAAAGGGCCGAATTTAGGAAGTCCCCTTTGAAAACTTTGCCCTCAAGAAACCAATTTATTTATAACAAATCATTTAACTTTTCTATAAAAGATACTTTATAAGTTCGATATTATCTATTAAAATTTTAAATCCAAAAGTATAATAAAATATTTGATTCAGTAATAAAAACATGCATACTGAAAACATCCTCAAATCCCAAATAGTCTCTAGTCCAAATTACAACCCAAATCTGATAAAAATATAATAAGAATAATAATAATAATTTAAAATTTGTGAGTCCGTACTGATGAAGAAATAAAACTGAATACGCAAGAGGCCCTCTGAGTACCAGGTCTCCTAGAGTGAGGAATCTGAAAGATAAGCTATAAGGGAGTGAGCTATTAAGCCAGTGTGTCTCTAAGTGAAACAGTCATAAAACACAGTTTCACATAAATAACACAAGGTAAAAACATGTCATTATAAAACACAATGGATGAGATGATACTAGTAAATAGTCACAATACCCATCTACTAACACCAATCACAGTGGTGGCAGAGCCAACCGGTCACAGTAGAGGTAGTTCCCCAAAACTCGCACCCCTTATTTCTCCAATCACAGTGTGGTCAAACCACTTTTCCTTTGTACAACACATCCCATGCATGATAAAATAATGTTTATGAACACATTGTTAACACAGTTGTATTGTACTAAATACGTGAACACAGTTCGAAAGTTCTGATAATCTCATAAAACACAGTTCACAGTATGTATAGCATCTCAAATCTCAGTAAAATCTCAACTCAAAAAATAATCATTCAAAGTTTGTGAAACATTTCACAAAATATAGCACAGACAGAGAACAAACTCTAGCGGCAAAAGCTCTAATTTTGATGCTAACGCGTCCCACGGTCTGAACTAGCGCTACGCCTAGCTGAGTCAGAACCTACGAGGTAGAGTTCTAAGTTAAATTCTCATTTTAACGTAATTATTACTATACCACCTAACTGAAACTATGCTAGAACTCACGTGTATTTCTTGCAGAAGGTGCAGGGGCTGGCTGAACAGGAGGTGGTGGAGGAGGTGGTAAAACGTGTTCCTCGAAATCAATTTCGTCTGAAACACATAAGTTTGTTGAAAAGTCAACAGTAAATGGTCAATGGTCAACAATCAGCGTTAACTTTGACCGGTCAATTCAACGCTGATGTCATCACACCGGTCAGCACTGACATCACTATCCTGGTCAATTCTGATATCATCCCAGTTCAACGGGTCAGGTTGGCGAATAGTTCAGGTTAGTGGTTTGATTCGGTTCAATCGTCCGATTCACTCAACGTCTCGGTTTACTACGTGATTCAGTCCGGTCACTCACACACACCCAGTTCGGTCTGGTCCAGGTTACTAGGATCACATAGTTTGGGCTCACTCCTAAACAGGCCACACCCTTGAGGAAAAGTGACTGGGCTCAAGCCAAACACCACCGATAACCCCTTTCCAAAGCCCTTGGCCATTGGAATGGCCTACAAACTGGGCTCTCACTCTCACACGGGTCCAACCGGTAACCCACAACACCCGACCTGAGGGTCCACTCTCACAGCCTAACCCACTGGTAATACCCCAAGGCTGCTAGGGTTTCCAAACCCTAGCTATGGCAGCCGTACGAAGAAGCTAAGACGACTACATCCACAACGAGGCGGCGGTACATCACGACGAACAATGGCAGCGCTATAACGCGGCGGTGGCGGCCACATCGTACGACGACGAAGAACTTCCTGGTTTTCAAACTCTGACTACCACAACCACAACCACAAAAACAAAGCCTTTTCACACCTACCCAACTCGAACGGAGAGGAAGATCAATGGCGGAACACCCGGTGGTGCAAGGTCACCCATAGGACTTTTCTTCCGATTAGCCAGTAACCATAGACAAAAAGGGGCGAGTGGACGGTTTGGTTTGCGAGGGCTCAAGAACCCAGATTATGTATCTCCTCCTGATAGTCCGTATGATCAACAATAGAAGGCAGTTCACTAGCGACGGGGTGGCATAGTCTCTATCTACAAGAATAAGAACCTAGAGATTAGAACTAGTACCGGAGTCTCAAAATTTTCAAAACACTTTAAATTATTAATTAGGTAATCGATTATTTAGAAAATTTCCCATTTACCCAAAACCTTTATTATGCATGCAAAAATAATTTTCAGTTTTAAAATTTCATGTGAGGCTCATAGTCTGAGGGTTGAACTTGGCTCTGATACCACTAAATGTAACCCCCTAAACCCGGCCAAGAAGAAAGGGCCGAATTTAAGAAGTCTCCTTTGAAAACTTCACCCTCAAGAAAACAATTTATTTATAACAAATCATTTAACTTTTCTATAAAATATACTTTATAAGTTCGATATCATCTATTAAAATTTTAAATCCAAAAGTATAATAAAATATTCAGTTCAGTAATAAAAATATGCATACTGAAAACATCCTCAAATCCCAAATAGTCTCTAGTCCAAATTACAACCCAAATCTGATAAGAATATAATAAGAATAATAATAATTTAAAATTTGTGAGTCCGTACTGATGAAGAAATAAAACTGAATATGCAAGAGGCCCTCTGAGTACCAGGTCGCCTAGAGTATGGAATCTGAAAGATAAGCTATAAGGGAGTGAGTTATTAAGCACAGTGTGTCTCTAAGTGTAGCAATCATAAAACATAGTTTCACATAAATAACACAAGGTAAAAACATGTCATTATAAAACACAGTGCAAGAGATGATACTAGTAAATAGTCACAATACCCATATACTAATACCAATCACAATTGTGGCAGAGCCAACCGGTCACAGTGGAGGTAGTTCCCCTGAACTCCTCATCCCTTATTTCTCCAATCACAGTGTGGTCAAACCACTTCTTCCTCCGTACAACCCATCCCATGCATGATAAAATAATGTTTATGAACACATTGTTAACACAGTTGTATCATTCTAAATACGTGGAACACAGTTCGAAAATTCTGATAATCTCATAAAACACAGTTCACAGTATGCATAGCATCACAAATCTCAGTGAAATCTCAACCCAGAAAATAGTCATGCAAAGTTTGTAAAACATTTCACAGAATATAGCACAGACAGAGAATACACCTCTAGCGGCCAAAGCTCTAACGTCGATGCTGATGCCTCCCACGGTCTGAACTAGCGCTAGGTCTAGTTGAGTCAGAACCTATGAGGTAGAGTTCTAAGTTAAATTCTAATGTAATTATTACTATGCCACCTAACTAAAACTATGCTACAACTCACGTGTATTTCTCGCAGAAGATGCAAGGGCTGGCTAAACAGGAAGTGGTAAAATGTCATCCTCGGAATCGATATTGTCTGAAACACATAAGTAAATCTCGTTAGATCGCATAACCAACTCCTTAGTTTTTTTTCCAAAAAATAGATGACAATTAGCAAAACTATCAAATCAGGTCATCCTCGGAATCGATGTCGTCTGAAACACATAAGTAAATCTCGTTAGATCGCATAACCAACTCCTTAGTTTTTTTTCCAAAAAATAGATTACAATTAGAAAAACTATCAAATCAGGTTCGAATTAGGCAAAACAGGCTGCAAAAATAGACTCAGGATGTCGAGAAATATCAAGATCAAGTTGGTTGAAATAGTCAACGGTCAAGGGTCAACAATCAGCATTGATTTGACCGGTCAATTCAACGCTGACGTCATCACACTTGTTAATGGTGACGTCATCACAATGGTCAACACTAATGTCACTGTCCTAGTCAATGTTGACGTCATCTCAGGTCAACGGGTTGGGTTGGCGGACGAGTTAGGTTAGTGGTTTGATTCGGTTCGATCGTCTGGTTCACTCAACGGCCCGATTCACTACGTGGTTCGGTCTGGTCGCTCACAGACACCCCAGTTCGCCAGATGGTTCGGTCCGGTCCAGGTTACTAGGATCACATAGTTTGGGCTCACTCCTAAACGGGCCACACCCTTAAGGAAACGTGACTGGGCTCAACCCAGACACCACCGGTAACCCATTTCCAAAGCCCTTGGACATTTGAATGGCCTACAAACTGGGCTCTCACTCTCACACGAGTCCAACCGACAATCCACAGCACCCGACCCGAGGGTCCACTCTCACAGCCCAACCTACTGGTAATACCCCAAGGCTGCTAGGGTTTCCAAACCCTAGCTATGGCAGCCATACGAAGAAGCCAAGGCGACGACGGTAACAACGAGGCAACGACACATCACAGCGAACAACGACAGTGCTATATTGCGGCGGTGGCGGCCACATCGCACGACGACGAAGAACTCACCGGTTTTCAAACCCTGACTCCCACAACCACAAAAACAAAGCCTTTTCACACCTACCCAACTCAAACGAAGAGGAAGATCAACGATGGAACACCCATCGGCGCAAGGTCACCCAAAGGACTTTTCTTCCGATTAGCCAGCAACCACGGACGACAAGGGGCGAGGGGGCGGGTTGGTTCGCGAGGGCTCAAGAACCCGATGAGAGGTATGGTGCGAAGCACGCACGACACCAACCTCCTCGCCGGAGCTTGCCGAAACAAGATAAAAGAAGGGAGTTTTGAAAATGAGTGTTTTGGGAGAGAGAGAAGATACGTGCGGCTGAAGAGGGAAGAATGGCAGATGGAAAGCCTTAGGGTTTTAGTATTGGAATTAAATCCCCTAAAACAAATGGTTAAATTATAGAGCATGTCCCCTGCAAATATCCCGCAATTTCACATGGCCATAAAGTTTAGATGTTACTCAAATAGGTCACTAAAATTGGCCTGACCCATTTAAATCCCCGAATTAAATTGTTAAGGTTTTAGATACCTAATTCCTAATTTCCAGGGTTCTGATTTAGGAATTATTCATTTAGGGTTAGGGTTCCTAATATAATTTCTAGGGTGTTACAAGCATCCTTGAGGAATGGATAAAATCCGGAAATCCAAGTTTTAGGAAAAACATCCTTGAGGAAGAGATAAAACTGGGGAATCATAGTTTTAAGAAAAACATCATTGAGGAAAGGATAAAGCTGAGGAATTCGAGTTTTAAGTAAAACATCTTTGAGGAAGGGATAAAATCAGAGAATCTGAGTTTTAAGAAAAGTATCCTTAAATAATGGATAAAATCGGGGAATCTAAGTTTTAAGGAAAACATTCTTGAGGAATGAATAAAACCAGGGAATTTGAGTTTTAAGAAAAACATCCTTGAGGAAGAAATAAAAGTGGGGAATTTGAGTTTTAAGAAAAACATCCTTAAGGAAGGGATAAAACTAGGGAATCCAAGTTTTAAGGAAAACACCATTGAAGAAGGGATAAAATCAGGGAATTTAAGTTTTACGAAGAACATCCTTGAGGAAGGGATAAACCAGGAAATTTGAGTTTTAAGAAAATGGCATCTCAATTTTAGACTACCGAAATACCTTAAAGAAAGAGGTGTCTCACTTAGAGACCACTAGAATACCATGACTGAAAGCCGTAACTTCGGATCGTCTTGACATAAAAAGATGCTTGCCGCTCATGACTAACCGAAGATTGGCAGACCTTTAGAAATCCTAATTATACAAGACAAAAGTCTCTTGATTCTTTGCTGAGATCTACTTTTTATGAAGCTGTAGATCAAATCTTTTATCAATCTTCAAATACATGTTTAAAATGATACGATGGTATGAGTTAGCATGCTCCTAACATAAGGACGTCTAACTATAAATGATGCATGAGTGGAAGTCATTTTTAGAATTATTGGGGAAAAACCCTTATTTTCTGGTCGATCACCATTACTTTACCTAGGCTTTCCGTCTTTGCTGAATCTTTTGTCTTATCTAGAAGGGGACTGCTGACCTGCGCTGGCCAGAACAAAATCTATCATTTCCTAAAGTTCAATTTTGTAACCTTGCCTCTCTCAGTTTGGGCTCAACTGTTGCTTCTTTTTCGACTCTTCACGTCGAGTCTTCTTCAATCCCAACATTAGGTTGAGCATATACCCTTAGTCTCTGAGCTTTTCATACTTCGATGAGGTCCAATTTTTAGTTTTCTGAACCAAACAAAGTATTTCTTATGTCTTTATTGAAGCTTCATCTTTTGTTTCTTTTCGAAAGGCCATTACTGCCTTACACTGGTCATACGGAATCTATCATTTTCTAAAATTCTATTTTGTAACATTGCCCACACTCAACTAGGGCTTAAACCTCTTCCATGACTCTTCACAATGAGCCTTCTTCTATTTTCAGCATTGGGGTGTACTCCATGTCCCCAAGTTCTCAAAATTTTCCTTAATTTTCAACAAGGTCCCAAATCTTCATTATTCTGAACCATACAACACATTAAGGTAGAAAAGTCACTTCAAATCTTTAAATTAGTCCTTCAAGCTAGGTCAACCATGTATATCCTTGACCTAAAACTCCAACTATAGGTCCACGTAAGAAAACATTATTCTCATTCTTTACCTTGGTAGTTCCTCATCTCACCTTTGGGTTTAGCTGCCATTTTTTCTTCTTTTTAGCCCATCGGGATGATCTTTCTTCTATCTCAACGGTAGGCTAAAAACATGCCCCCTAAGTCTCCAAAATTTCATTTCTTCAATAAGATACAATCTTTAATTTTCTGAATCAACCAAAACATTCCGACAGGCACTCACTTTGAGTCCTTGTACCGTGTAGCATACTAAGGCTTGCCATTATTCTCTTCAGGATCACTGACAGGTTTTGTATTAGGTCGATCATGTACATCCTTGACCTTGCATTCTAAACTCTATTTTTACAACAATACCTTATTCTTTCTATTTCTCTCTCTTTTTATTTTCTCTCTTTTCTTTTATTTTTTTCTCTTATTTTTTCTCTTTCTTTTTTCTTTTCTTTCTTTTCATCTATATGTCAGTTTGCTGACTATCACTTCAACAAAGGATGCTTTTGGGTTAATATAAAAAATCAGTATAAAAAGAATAGAATACCCATAATATCAAATGCAAGAGTGTCTTAGATTCAATCCCCGGTGATCAATAGCTTGCCTTTGCATGTTGTGGTAATATTTAAAGTTGTGAAATTCCTCCCATATTGTTCGGTCCATCCTCATGATTAAGGCGTTTGCTTGATATATTTGAAAACTACTCTTTCTAGTTATCATTGTTTTTCTCCACTCATGTATTCCAAGTTTTCGAAATTGCTTAACATATGGAGTGCAAAAATATCAAACTGAGAATTCTTAGTACAAATGCATTCTTCTAATTGTAATTAATATCGTATCAGTGTCTTCAAAGAGTCATTTCTGACGCTAGGGTATTGAAAATGTGGAGCATGTCTCCTTATTAGATATGTTCTCCCCCATCACTCCATCAAGATTGAAACACCCTTTACCCGGTCTAGAAGAAAACTGGTATAAGAAGTGTTACAGAACAAAGATCCAAACAAAGATATGATACATATAACTTTTACAACATAACATGCATCCGGAAATCAGGATAAATTAAAACTTTAGTTGATGGCTAGATCTATGCTTAACTTTATTTTATGTACAAACAAAAAAATACATACTGTAAGTAAAGTACCTCAACCATTAATTCTTAGCATGCCCTTATCTTTAATATACCTCAGATTATAAGGTTTATTACAAACAAACATATATTCATGGTAATAACCTTAGACCCTTGCATAAAACATAGAATAATCAACAAGTAACCAATCAAAGCATTATACATTATTTACACAGAGTATTAATCACCTTTATTAACATAAAAACGTTTACTTATTCTAACCATTGAACTAGTTCTTTTAACAATACTACTTTTACTTAAGGTTTAACTCAATAATTTAAATATCAGAGTTTGTAACGCATATGCCATGATGATAGTCAATCAACTTAAGTATCTTACAGATAAATAATCAACACATCACATTCATTACACAACAGTCACTAGTTTAGGCATAACAAACATTTTGTTAATAACTTTTAACCTCATCTAAAAGATAGGGTGTGCTACCAAACATTTATGGTCTCACTCTATTAAAACATCATGATTCATATAATATTAGAGACAAGTAGGTAATCAATTATTTCGCTAGCTTTAATCAATCATCCAGCAACTACTAAATCTTGCTAATTAATAAATTATATACAATGAGCAAACCAGGAAAATAATAAAGGCCCATTACAAAACATGAATACTGATCGACATATATATACATATATAACCAAATAGAATCTAATTGCATTATGCAACTTAATAACTATGTGCCACCCTCTAGGAGTTCTAAAAGCAAAATTTCAAACATACATATAGACCCTTGTGATCATATCCAAGCTCAAGTGTAACTGATAGCACGTTTACCCTAAAATAACACGAAAGATTAGAGTAAGCATATGCTTAATGAGGTAGTTTAAAATAACCAAAGGGTATGAATCAAAGTTCTATTTTATAACCCTATGTTTTCTTCGAACGTTATGGAGTGAGGTAAGTTGCCATTTTAAATAATTGCAATACAACTTATTCTCAAAGCCTAACTTTAATGTTAACGCTAACTTCACCAAATCTTTATAATGACCGATCTGGCCACATAAAAGATAGAATAACTATAAGCTTTCAAGCATAGTAGTAATTCTTGTTCCCCTATGAACATAACTTTCCTTGCTAACATCGGTTATACGTTGCACAAGTAACCAAAAGTGGTACATTGGTTTAATTTATGAACTTTTGTTAGACTCAATCACATAGTATTCCTTAACAATTATTTCTTCTTATATAAGTTATCATATTAGTATTTCAACATGTGAGTTACTTAGTAAATAAGACACCAAACATATCAAGTTATATTCGTGAGAGACCTATATGCATTTAAAAACATTCCAATACATTTTAGTTTACACAAAGGCTTCAAATAAAACCTATATATATACGTGAGTATTCAACCAAGCATTTACAATTAAAGATGAGTGTTCGTATTAACATATCTATTCACTTAACTAGATACTTAATTATCAATAATTAAACATTACGTATTATGCTGGACATCACAACAATTCATTAATTTCACTTGTAAACTTTCTTGGTTTCCCTATAGCTTGGTCTATTATATCCTCAATCATAATACACCATATCAAGAGTTGTTTAAAACTTAGGATAACAACATAGCATAGCAAGGTCATGAATTACATATCGATTTAGATACTAACATGGCATATCCAAGTCCTGAGTTACATATCAATTTAGATATCAACATAGCATATCAGGGTCATGAATTACATATCAATTTAGATACTAACATGGCATATCCAAGTCATGAATTACATATCAATTAAGATATCAACATAGCATATCAAGGTCATGAATTACATATCAATTAAGATATCAAACTTAATATATTAGTTTGAATCACAAATTTTCATTTTTTTACCTTTACTTAGAATATAAGGTACAAAACATATAAGTATTAAGGTGTTCGAACAATCATAACCATTTTAGTATTCAAGTAAATTCACAAGTATGGCATTTAAGCATTCTAATCAATTGCAAGTATGTAAGTACATTTCCAAACATATTTTCTCACTAAAAGGATATTCAATACTCAATTCGCAAGCATATAAACACATTTATCTTAAGTGTATCGGTTTACCAAAGTAGGACATTCAACATTCAAAGTATATACTTTACTTACTGTGCAAATCATTGCCATGATTCACTAATTTAAACTATAAAGTTGCTTGGTTTCATTACTTATCTCGTAAGTTATCAAACATAGATATTAAACATTGCACCTTATAAACATAATTACTTATCATGTAAGTTATCAAAATAACATATCTTAACATAGGTACTTATCACATAGATATTAAACATGGCATCTTATAAACATAATTACTTATCCTGTAAGTTATCAAAATAACATATCTTAACATAGGTACTTATCACATAGATATTAAACATGGCACCTTATAAACATAATTACTTATCGTGTAAGTTATCAAAATAACATATCTTAACATAGGTACTTATCACATAGATATTAAACATGACACTTTATAAACATAATTACTTATCGTGTAAGTTATCAAAATAACACATCTTAACATAGGTACTTATCACATAGATATTAGACATGACACCATAAACATAATTACTTATCATGTAAGTTATCAAAAAAAATATATCTTAACATAGGTACTTATCACATAGATATTAAACATGGCACCTTATAAACATAATTACTTATCATGTAAGTTATCAAAATAATTTGTTAGTTTGACTTGTAAATTAATTGTTTTGTCTTTTTATCATAGCCTTGAGAATCAAGTAACAGCCTAGGTACACGAATCCCCAACTAACTGTCGCCCAATAAAATAGTACTCGCATTACCGGTCAATCCCTCTTACTGTTGCCAAGTGACCACAAAACTCCCCTCCTACTGTCGCCAAATAAGGACCGTAGTCCTGGACCTTAGTCCTCCCCAAACACGAGCTCTATGGACTCTATGGCATGCCAACTATACCTAAAACTGACTCGAGACCAAGGCTTCCACATTTTTTCTTATCTTATTAGAACAAAATGAGCGTAGCTCCTTATCAGGATATCATATCCATAAGCATAATGCCTTTTTCATATTAAACATGTAGTTACTTCACGTAACTTTCTCGTGGTATCATTTCTCTTATTCGAAAGATATCATAGTAAAGATTATTATCACATATAAGCCACACATATATATAGTCTTCCATTGTAACCATAGTTACAAATTCACATAAACCTATCATGAAATAGGTATTCGCAAGGATGAACATAACTTCAAGATCCTAACCACACAATAAAACTTGTTTTTACCATTTCAGACACATACATAGTTCATGTATAATTTTTTATTCATACTTATTTATAAATCAAATGATAACATAGCAAGGTTTCTTTTAAGAAATTATACGTAAGCTATTTATGTCATCTTATGAGTATATCAATGGATCAAGTGAAACATAATACATCATGCCAAACGTTCAGATACTTACCTCCGTTCCAAACTCTTTTTATGCATAACAAGTTTCAAGTCATAATAATGAAATTAAACAGCATGAAATACTCGAAAAGGTTTACAGCCTATCCCGAGACTTTAAACTACACTCACAGTTTATTCCAAGCTAGTTTCGCTTCCGTATAGAATTCCTTTTTGCTTATCTCCTAGTTGATCTATTTTTGCTTTTCTATTTTCACATCTTTCTGGATCCATGTATATATAACAAAACATATATTAGAACTTGTTTTACCAATCATATTCACATTTAACCACTCAGTCATATATACACACAAATATATCCAAATAATCTGCTCAATTCACTTATTTTCATACATACATATACATCTAAATTAACCCATAATGCATCTATATATATTAAATTCTCTTAGGCATGTATCTATATCTATGTATTCAATCAAAACAGTCCACTTTTCCTTAAAATATACAAAACAATCCACTTCATTTTAAGTTTACAAAACAGGGCAGCCTTTAATTATTTACTTGTTTAATCAAAGCATTCCCATGATGTTTACTACATACATCGTAACAGCCAAATTTACTTATACATACATTAGTAAATACATAACAGCCCACTATCTTAGCCAAAAACAGTTTCAACAAATTAGATACTCAAGTGTATATATTTTAAAGCAGTTTCACATACGCTCTTATGTCTAGGCAGACCAGCAACTCACGTATACATACATATATACACTAGACTATCATCGTGTAATCACATATATTCTAACAACCCCCATATCAAGCATTCATTTATGTTCAAAACAGGGCAAGCTAATAAACACTATAACTGAGCATCTCCCATAGCTTTCTAAACATCAATAAACATGTAAACATTCTTAGCAAATGATGATTCATAAAAATTTTCCAATCAACTTCATTAATAACTATTCAAACTCTAAATATAAATAATTGAAAAGAATTCTTACCCTTCACTTAAGCTATCCAAACAAGGTTTAAGTATAGCTCAACCAAATCTCAAATCTTCTTTACCGAAAGTGCAATCCAAGCCCTCACTCATTTTTTTCTCTATCACTCAAGGTTCGGTTTTCTCTCTAGGGGAGAAAGAAGATGATACACACTTGTTTGTTTCTTCTTTCCTACCACCGGTTCCAACACATGCATGCCTTATCACATGACACATCGACATCATCCTTGCTTATTTTTTTCTTTAACATGCAACACAAAATCTTGTAAATGCATCCGGTTTGGTCACTTTAGGATTTGGCTATTCAAGTTTCCTTGATACGATTTTGGTCCTTTTTCATTCTTCCCAATCGATTCTAATTCCATTTACTTATTCTAATATATGTGAACCATACTAAAATTTACTTAAATACTTAGATACTATATATATATATATATATATATATATCTAATCCCATATTTAGGGTATTACAAGGATGCTCCGAGACTTATTCAATTGTTCATTGATTTTAGAGATTTATCCCAGATGCTAGGGTATTGAACAGGTGGAATCTAGTTCCTTAGAAAATTTTTCTTCCCCACATCTCTATCAACTATTCATTTCTTGACAGATTTTTTTTATTTTAAAGGAATTCTCAAGTTTGAACAACTCTATCGGTCTTTCTTAGGAGATTTTCTTATCATCGACCATTATCGAATGAGTAGTAATCTTACATCTCGCGCTTTACCAACTAGAGCGTACTATGTAGGGAATCCTACTTCATTGTGATCACAACATTCAATTGATCTTTTTATTTGAATCAATGCCATATCATGCATGTGATATTCGAGGATCGACGAGGGTAAGAAAGAATATACACATATATATTTAATTAAAAGACGTATCCTTTTATTGAAATGAAAAAGGCAAACATAACATATGCCCTTACAGAAAGATCCTTGCTACTTTTGGGCAAAGAGTAGTAAAGTTAATTACACACATAAAAAGGAAAGCGAGAGAGAAAACAAGAGGAACGAATAGGGAAAAAATTAAAAAGAATGGATAGGATGCATTAGAAATCCTCGACCATTGCAACACTGGTCATTCAATCGTTTCATGGGATGTAGCCTCAAGAGTTTATTATGAACTAGCAGGTGTATCAGCTCCGAATTTGGCATCGGGAATCACATATTCATCTTCTTTTTACTCCCTTTTGCATCTTTATCATGCATTCCAACATTCTTTGCCCCTTTTCCCTTAAACAAAATTCCCCTTCCTTGAGAACGTCATTATTATCAAGCACCGTCGCTTTTGCGGATTCTTCTAGAACTGCTCCTGACCTTTTAAGCGGGTACAGAATAATACTTTCTATGGAATAGTTGTGATCATGATAATTGCAGACATTTTCAAATTTTGTTGATGTCGGCAAGTTCGCTTTATCCACCTCATTTACTGTGGAGACCTGATCTTCACCCAATTTCATAGTGCTGGCCACAGTTGGGAAATTATTATTCAGACCTGGACACGTTGTCTCAAACTCTACCACCCCAAGATCTAGAAGGTGTTAAACTTTACGCTTAAAACTTACACATCTCTCGATGGAATGCCCTTGACTTCCGGCATGATAATCACAATGATCTTCCTCATTAAACCAACTCGGATATGGAGGTGATTGAGCTTTGACAAAGCATGGTGCAATCAATTGAGCTTCTAGCAACTTTAAAAGTAACACCAGTAGGTAAGAGGAATAGGACTAAATTGAAAGCCCTATGCTTTCTTGCTTTTCTCTTGAGAACTGAAAGTTGGGTTTGCCGACAACTGAAGAGATTCTTGTGGTTCTACCTCATCTATCTTTTCATTCACTGGAGAAGGCAAAACTTTTAAGAGAGAGTCCTCGGTCTTATCCATCACCAATTCAGTGGGACATTCAGGGGCGATATAGACTACCTCGTACTGGTTGATGATAGCTTGGTCTTTATCGGACAAGGTCTCTTCCACTACAAAGCCATAGTCTCGATTTTTGCTTGTTTTTTCAATCCCTTCATTCACGAGGGAGTCTCCGGTCAAACTCGTCATGTACAACTACTCGAATTCTTGACCTAAAGCCCTCTTTGCATCTACCTCTTCAAGAGCATTCATGCCCTGACTTCTGTGGTTTTGTAATGGCTTAATTTCCACGTTAGGTCCTTCACACTTCAAGACCCCGACTTTGAACATACTCTGGACCACTTTCTTGAATGTCGTGCAATTCTCTATCATGAGTCCTATTACTCCGGCGTGGAACTCATAGTCTGTGTTAACATCATACCATGAGGGATAAGGTGGTTGAAAAGGAATAACGAAACGCGGTCAAACCAAATCAACCTTGTATAGCTGTGAGTACAACTCCGTGTATGAAATCGGTAGAGGGGTAAATGACTTCTTCTTCATCTCTTCTTTGGGACCCTTGGTCTCTTTTCTAGTCGAGCCATGCACATTTTGGGACACAGCTTGGGGTGAGGAGACCATCAACTTTTTAAGGGCCTTATGGGTGCCCACGTTGCTAACCTCCTAATCTATTTTCTCATCTTGCTTTCGAGCTGGTTCTCGGTCCGTTGGCGAAGACAAGATTTTCAAAAGAGAATCTTCAATCTTATCAAACACCAATTCGATGAGATATTCAGAAGTAGTGCAGACTACCTCATATTGGTTGATGATGGTTTGGTCCTCATCAGACAAGGTCTCTTTCACCATGAAGTTGCAATCCTAACTCTCACTGATTTTTTTGAACTTCTTTTACATAAACGAGTTTTCTACCAAACCCTTTCCTTTAGTCATGGTACCCATCAATTCGTTGGTTTGTCCCCTAGTTTCTTCTTGGAACTTCTTCATATATGCCATCATCTCTCTTTGATTCCTAACCAAAAGTTCTTGGAGCTTCTCAAGCGTATCCACTCTAACCACAAGGTCATTCATACTTTCGAAGTTGTACTGACTAAAAGTAATTCCTTTGTTCTTTCTATTTTCTAAGACAATTGCTCTTATAAAATTGGCTTCCATTTTAGAAAAACTTTTTTCCATTTGCTTTTTCAGGTGTCGGGTGAATTGCGATTGCAGTGTAACCCTCTCGACCCGGTCTAGTCGCAAAATCGAACCGAGCGAGCTACATTAGGTTTACCGAAGTAAACTGTAAGAATTAAACTTGAAACCCGACCATTTTTTCTTTTATCTTATCTAGATGTAAAATTATTATCCTATATGTACATACTGATTTCTGGTGAAAAACCAAATCAATCGAGCATCGAATTGATATCCAATTGAACACAAATGCAATTTAGGGACCAAATTGAAAATTCAGAAAGTTGCAGCGTCTTAACTCATTTTTATATTACCAACCTTTAATTAAGCAGGTTTTATGCTCACATGTTAAAAATCAAGTCAAAGAGACCATCCAAACTCATTTAATTGCATCTACAACATTCAAGGACCAAAACGTAAAAAAAATGGAACTTTAGAAGATTCCAAATAACTAAGTTAACTACAACTGTACCGGTACGACAAGGGTGTTTCGATATGCCTTTATTGATTTAAAACCCTAGAATTCCAGTAACCAATTTCCATTCCGATAAGCCCCGGCATATCGAAACGCCCTTCATGAAAACATTGTACCATATCGAAACGCCTCCCCCAGTACCGAAACATTGGCCAAAATTGCCTAGGCCCGTACCGAAATAGTTGCCCGTGTACTGGTACGCTAAGCCTGGAATGGCTTACTCGTAACGAAATAGGAACACCCGTACCGGTATGCCTGGACCTGAAATGTCCTTTTTTGTTGGTTTAACATTCTTTTGATCACTCCAAAACAACCTAACATGCCCCTAACACATATCCAACATATTCAAGAATCAAACCACACCAAGACAACCTAACTTCAACATCAATTCATGGTATTATACTTCAAAAGGAAATCTAGAGGCATGCTTCCTAGAAAACCAATCAAGCAAAGCATGACACTTCAAACCATCACCACAAACAATCATTAATGGCCATTTACAAACCAAGAGCAACAAAACAAGCCTGGTCAAACAGGGAGTTTAACAAAACACCTCCCAAAATAACAACGGTACCCCCATTGCCCTTATTATTTATAGTCTATACCAAAAACATACTTTGGTGATCAAGTCTTGTTGTGATCCTTTGCTTCCCGCTGCCTTCCAATCTTTCATCATGGAAAAAAGGTATCTTAAGAAGGATGACATCAACCTAGTCGTGTGACATTGGTCAGAGGTTAATCAACGGGTCCGAGGTAACAGTTTGCTGAGCAAGCATGTAGTGCAAAAGTGTATACAAGAGAGCCTACAACAGAATGATCTGTGAGAGCTTAAAGAGATTTAGGAAAGATGGGACCGAAGACTACATGACCTATTTTCTGACAGTTATGGCGATATAGCCCATCTAATGAATGTTTGGGTTAATCAGCCTTTACTCCGAGCCATTTTCCAGTTTTGGAATCCCATTTTTGTTGCTTTACCTTCAACGGCCAAGACATGATATACAACCTTGCTCAACCAGAAGAATGTACAGAAAGATTGGATCTACGCGAAGTCGCCAAGGAATCAGAACTATCCATTGAAGCTCAAAATCTTTTGATAAGCAAGGATTAAGCCAACGATTTGATTTAGAATTGAAGAGACAACCTAGCATCTTCATGGGAATGTATTCGAGATAACACACTCAAATGAGGTAATGAAGATAGACCTATTTGTTTTGGGGACATGTGGTTTGATCATCTTCCCGAGGGTATTCGAAAACATCGATGAAGCCATCTTGGATCTGTTTGAACGCATGAAGCATTAGGCGAACCCGGTACCGACAATCTTAATCGAGACTTTTAGTTTCTTTGAGTATGACCCGATGACATGAAGAGGGGAATATCTGTAAAAGTTTACTTTTCTGGCTCCAGAATCTGGACCCTTTAATTCCTATGAAAGTCGTTCAAAAGGGCGATTACCAGCGGAATCAACGCCTTTATTTGCATTCATTTTGCATATCATGACATGGTGTTGATTGAAGAACGGTTCATTTAAAAGGCTTTCAAAATAGAAAAAGTCTACTTTGCCGAAAACGATAATATTATAGTATCAAGTTAGGCCGAGCAAAGACCAATCGAGAAAGAAGACGGTCCGATAGTAAGGCACGTACGGCGCAGAGGATCCAGTGGGGACTACAGAACACTAATTTTAAAATCTTCACATTTGACCCTTTGTAAAGATCTCAAAGATTTTAATTTAACTCCTTCAAAAAAATGAAAAATTTTATTGTGTTTTGAATCCTTTTCCCTCCTAAAACTTTCAAAACAAAAAAAAATTAAAAATAATAAAACCCTAAAAGTTTTATTTTTTAAGAAAGTTAAAACTTTTTGATAATAAAAGAGGAAATCTTTAAACCAAATGATCTTTGAGAATTTTAATGTAAAACCAAAAGTTTTAAAGACTTTAAGTAGACCCCCTTTGGACCGATAGAATCCATCCCTGTTCAGACGTATTATTCGAAGATCAGATCGTTTGCACCCAGATCTATAGAAGAAGAAGAAGATCTTGTCCGCATTATGCATGCAATTGTTGATGTCCTTTTCAGAAGCCCTAAAAATGAAGATCATAACGTCACGAGCCCATGGAATAGAATAAGAGGAGAAGACGAGGGCATCCATCATCTTGAAGATGACGTCGAGACGTAGAACACAGGCTCTGTTTTCCGAAGTCAAGGTCTCTAGAAAGAATCCAACTGTTACGTGTAATTTATTATTAGTTTCTTGCAATCAGACATTTTCTTTATTGAAAGTTTTTAAAGACTGTTCGAGAATCAACATCGCATTTACATGCATTCTCGCATTTATAGGGTATTGATTCCCGAGTGGTTTCTCAAATCTCAAAAATCGTTTATAATTGACAAAGGGTCGTTTGGTCAGATATTGAAGGGCACGGATACAGGGTTTTATCCCAGAACAAGATCGGAGACAATAAAAGAGGAATTATTTGAAGACTTCAGGTCAGACACGGTAGGAGATACGGTATTGGTAATGAGCAAAGCAAAGTGCAAGAGTTGAAAGAAGCAGATGGCAGAGGTGATGAATCAAATGCATACTTTGACGAAAGGTAAGTGATCTGTCGAGCCGAAAGAATAATCGATTAAGGATCAGAATAGAGAGTGGGATAGTCAAAATTCTACCTCCAAGCCAGCCAAATACGACAAATTGTGAACCCTTTTGTCATCCGCATCAATAAACAGGTAGAAGGTATGGCTGAGTCAGGCTTCCAAAAAATAGAATTTGGTCCAGAAGCAACCTGAGAAGCAAGTAATGAAAAGAAGTACATCTCGATTTCGGTGAGGTACACCGAACTACTCCTAATGTTCATCGAGAAGAGCCTTGTTACCTTAGTGAAGTCTCTACCGAAGAGACCGTCTTGTCCGAGAGGTTACGACACACGTGCTAGAGGCAGTTACCGTTTAGGAAGTTTGGGTCACACTATTGATAATTACGAGGCCCTGAGGAACAAGTTCAAGATCTTATCGCGATGGGAGTTTTGGGTTTCGAAGACGGAATACCTAATACTATAGTAAGCTAACAATCACCCGAGGGACAAAATCGAGGAAGAATCAATGTCCAGGACAAGGTTTGAGTAATACTGAAGTGGGTCACTCAAGCGAGTTAAATTTGAAGATCAGAGATAGGGCATCCCAGGAGAGGGATATTCTTTCGAGTTCAGCCAGCTCAGATAAGAGAGAAATAACTTGGAAGAAATTGAATTTGCATAATGATCACCAGAAGCTTTAATGTGTATTTAAGAATATCAGATTGGGTCATCTTTAAAAAATAGATGAACGGTGTTGTTCAGTTGAAGGATGACTCAGAATATTGGAAGAAGAGAAACTAGTCAAGCGAGAATCAAGTCGGGCTGCTATCAGGTAAGTTTGAGGAAATTGAGAATAGGTACGACTGTCTCCAGAGATGAGCTACAGAATAACTTAGCCATTAATAAGAGTGATGAAAACAAGTTTACAACAGAACAAAGACAATCCAACACTCTTCAGTTGGAAAGCAAAGAGCAAGTGGAACAGCTCGAGACTTCTTTGCGTGAATGCGAGGTTCGTGTATAAGTTAACAAACAAGTTGCTGCTAAAAATGTTGTAGAGAAAACTTCCAAGCTGCGAAAAACTAAGCAGGGGATAGATGAAGACATGAAGATCGATATTACCCGAGCAGGTAAAGTGGCTCAACAAGGTGGCAGACTTAGCTGACGCATCGATGGCATTGAGTCAGAACATGGACCCAGTGTTGGACCACGGAGGCAAGCTGACCGGACTACTGGATGAAGTTAAGAAATTAGGCACTAGAGCTCATCAGTAATTATAAATATCTAATATTTGATGTAATGAAACCTTTTGGCCTCAATGAACGTCGTTCTATGGGGATCACTTTTGGAATCAATACCTTATTGCATTCATGTTTATATTTTAGGATTGCATTGCATTACATTGCACAATCCTGGCATATTTTACATGACATCATCATTACCTTGCATTATTATTACCTTGAATAAATTTCCTGGGAAGTAATCCAAAGACCAATTAGAGTTTTATCGTGAATAAAAGAATTGAACACACTCAAGAATCAAGATTCGAGCAGTTAGAATATGGGCTCGGAAAAAAAGAAAGATAAAAAAAAGAGAAAAAAAAAGAAAGAAAGACAAAAAAAGAGAGGGATTGATGTCGTCGATACAAGAAACTCTGTTTAAACCCTGATTTGGTCATTCCCCCCAAATTTCAAAGATTCCCAGATTTGCGCATGATGACGGAACAAGATGCCCCAATATTCACCTGACCATATTCTGCAAAAAAAATAAAGGGCTTCATTGAGAATGAAATATTACTGTTACACTGCTTCCACGACAGTCTAACAGGACCTACCGTGATATGATACAACTGTTTGAGTAAATACCAAGTGTAGTCATACGGAGCCTTAACCGATGTCTTTATGGGCAATACATATATGCTTTAGACCTAGCACTAAGTCGTCAGTATCTCCAGGGTATGAGGTTGAAACCTGATGGGAGTTTCAAGGAATGTGTTTTGAGATGGAAGAGGTTAGCCGCCCAAGTGCAACCTCCCATTGCTGAAGAGGAAAATGATTTCCATGTCTCAAGCCATCTTTCGTATTTCCTATTTGATAAGATGCTTGGGAAATGGAGGGGCAAATGTGATGACATGATCCAGGAAGGAAAATTGAGTCTTAATTCAATGAACCATACATGCCCAAGAGCAGAAGGAAAGAAAGAGATAAATGGGTACCACTTTCAAGGTTCTTGTGATCGTAAGAGAAGAAGACAGGCAAGTTCCTCCGAATCACCGAGAAAAATTCTTCAAACAAGTACATATTTAATGATATACAGAGTATTCCATCTTGGACATATGGCCTCATCTGGTCAAGTGTTAGTACCTTACCTCCGGGCCGATAAAGATTACAACCAGCTCATCTGCTTACATTTTTGATCCATACAGTACATGTAAGTTCTACATTAAGGCGCCGGGGCATGACACCAAGAAATTTGGGGTCGTTAATAGAAGAAATCAAGAAGCTGGTTGACGAGGGAGTCATGATGAGAAAGTTGATCCAGCGGTGGGAAAACAAGAAAAGTGGCACAAGCCTACACTACCTTGAAAGGGCCGGAATGAGTTAGTACCCTGGAGATAGTTCGAAGGTCCCTACGGTTTTCTCATCATTTCATAAAGAAATTCTCACCATAAAACATAAAAAACTCATTGTTTGTCAGAATAACAAATCATTTCCATTTAGAAAGCATTTTTACATTTTTGATTCTTTAAACATTTTATTTTTATGGGGTAGTTTTTGTTCTCCCATATGCATATACACGCATTTTTGAATGGACATATGTATATATCATTTCTATACCAGGTACTCGAATTTTGAATGCAACAGTACCTTTGTTCCAGATCCAAAGATCAACTCTAAGTTGCTTATATTTAAAAGAAATTGAAAGTTGTGAGGACATTACAAATGTGAGTATCTGTTAATCCACTTAGGCCAACAGAGGAACAAAGCGAGTGTTTAGATAATGGGCAGTTCCCATTTTAGGAATTTTCCTTCTCAGGCACTTGTCGTTTAAGATCCTTGAATCGAGAGTTAACCCTAAATTTTTACCCCCTGAAGGCTTTCTCAGGACATCTATGAATGGAAGGACGAATGGTATTCTTTCACTTTACAAAGAGAAAGAGATGAAACCAGATAGATTGGAGATGAAGGCCATAGAACTACCAGAGAAAAATGAATGAAGACAAGTTTATGCTCAGAAAGTAAACCAAGCAACATAAGAAATGACAATCAGAAGGCCGAAGCAATCAAGAGCGAGTACACCAAGTTAAATAGTGTAAGAAGAAGATACATGAAGACTCTACCGTTCGATAGGCAACAGTTTAGAAGAGCTGGGTAGAATTGATTACGTTCAAGCGGGAACAAGCGATAATGTTCGGTATAGATACAATTTGATTTAAGAATACATCCACAGACTCGAATAAGAGGAAAGAGACTCTAGGCTGAAAACTCAAAATGGGCAGTCTAAAAAAGAGAGAGAAAAAAGAAAAAAAAAGAAAGAAAGAGAAAAAAGAATAGAAAAAAAGAAAGAAAAAGAGAGATTACACTCCACTGTTTGGGTTTACTAAAAGGTATTCCTAGATAAGAGTGTTTAAAAAGAGAGAAATGAGTATAATTTTCTAGGGCACTTCGTTGTAGTGAAGAGCTCAGAAGGTGGTTGTATGCTCCATCCATCTTTTAAGTCAAAAGTGGAGTAGCTACATGAGTGATATATTCAAATCATGACTATGCCGAGTAACTCGGGGTTCTGTTGTATGCTCCATCATTATCCTCAAGACAAAGGACTGTGATGAGTTGAATTCCCTTAGAAGTGAAAAAAAGAAAAGAAAAAGAAAAAAGACAAAAGGAAAATACTGTATATACTTCAAACATAGATCAAACAATACAAGATCAAGACTTCAACTGTAAGAAATGAGCAAGAGATACATAAAGAATCCACAATTTTGAAGATTTGTATAGAAGCTTGAATTGAAGCCAAGTCGACCCGAAGATTTCCAATTTCGAAAAGGGAAATGACCTTTAGGGTGAAAACCCAAAAATGGGCAGTCTAGAGCGATCCTAAAAATAAAGAGAAAAGTGTAGTCTGCCTGAGCATGTTGGCATCAATATCCAACCAAAATACACTGATTTGAAGATACAGAAAAATGAAGTAAACTCTAGGGTGAAAACCCAAAGGTGGGCAGTCTAGAGCGATCCAAATAAAAAAGAAAAGAAAAAAAACATTTCATCTGGGCATACCAATCACAAGAATTCCCAGAAATGTACATAATCCTTCGTTCAAGGAACTTTAGAGGATCAATCATTTTTTACGGAAAACAAGCATCAATACATAGCCAGAATGCAAGGCGGACCAAAAGAAATAGAGTGAGGAAATGAACTCTAGGGTGAAAACCCAAAAAATTGGTAGTCTAGAGTGATCCCAAAAAAAAAAGAATACTCCATGTGAGCATCTCCAGATCATACGAGCACATAGATACCGCTTCGTCTAACCATGAATCAAAGCCTACATTACAAGCCTCCAAAGGCCATTCTGATCATCCATAGATATCCAAGTTGAATGAGAATATCTTCAGATTTTATTTCGCCTATAAGGGTTAACCTTGGTTCAAGGAATGTCAAACTTCGAAGTGCTTGATCGACACCCAAATAAGGGAAGAATAAGGCATGGTGAGTTAGTGAGATTAAGAGGGCCTCCTTAAATGGGTTAGAAATTAGGTATGAGATTGTTCCTCTTGAAAGCCTAATAGACTAGAAGAAACTATACATTTGTGCATATCTCCAGAATAGTCAAGATCTTCTAAATATGTGCTTCATTATAGTTTATCTCTGGCAATTTGAAGCAGATGTGCTATGGTGTTTGATATTTTGGGGGCAAACATGTTTTAAAAGGTTTGACATTTTCTCCCAAAGTTTTGATGTTTACCATTTCCCCCAAACATTAGTTTTTAAAATGTGTGGCAATATACTTGGAATTTTGTTTACCATTCTCCAAACCTTAATTTTCAAAAATGTTTGGCTTTAAAAAGAAAAAAAGAAAAAATGTTTACCTTTTGTTCCAAACAATGTTTTTAAAATGTTTGGTATTCCCTCCAAGTTGTAATTTTCAAAATGACTGTTATCTTTTCAAACAATCATTATTTTTTGTATTGAAATATACACAAGTAAATTGCCTTTTGCATTACTTTAAAAATGAATGATGATGAAATTTAAAGCATAGGGACCGATAGTTAGTTCCCGTTGAAATGCTACGAGAAGATCAAGGATGAGCTCAGGGAATTGAAGCATTTTTGCTCACCCTAGTGATTAGAAATGGATCAAGGCTCTGTATGATGGGTTAGGAAGTTTGAAGCAGTGGAGCACGTGATTGAATGGGGCAACGCCAAGCGAAGAAGATGGCAAGGGTTCTTATAAGAATAATATAAGGACCAAAAGATCATTTCTAAAGATAGGTGATAACCCTGAAGACAAGAAAGCCTTCCGCACGAAAGATTTGAAAGCATGTTAATTCAGATTCGAAGTGATTGATCAAATGAGGATTTAAGAGCATACAGTGAAGAAGTAAAGAGATGAAGAAATCTGAGGAACGACCTTTCAGGGCGTAAGACTTTAGAACAAAAAAGATTGAAAGAAAAAAGAGAAGAGAAGAGAAAAGAAAAAGAAAAATAGGGAGAAGAGAGTGAGAGTGAGAGTGAGAGAAGAAAAAAAAAGAAATGAGAAAAGAAAAGAAAAAGAGAAAAAAGAAAAAAAAGAAAAAAAAAAGAAAAAAAAGAGGAAAAAAAGAGGAAAATGAGACATTACATTGCATGCATCATATAGATAGAGGCATGTCTTTTTTGTTGGTTTTAGACAGGTATTTAAAGAATTGTCAAAAAATTTAAAGAAGTAGATTTCATTAAAGAAATAAAGATGACGACAGCCATAGTAGCATGAGGCCAGATAACGGTAGCCAAAGTAGCGTAAAGTCGTATATTAAGTCCTTCGAGCCATCAATAAGACCTTCATGCATGATGATAAGATCTTCGGGCTACCAGTAAGTGTTTCGAGCATGGTGATAAGTCCTTCGGACCATCAATAAGTATTTCGGGCATGATGCGGAAGCCATAGTAGCGTGAGGCCATATGACAGCAACCAAAGTAGCGTAAAGCCAGATATTAAGTCCTTCGAGCCATCAGTAAGACCTTCGGGCATGATGATAAGACCTTCGGGCCACCAGTAAGTCTTTCGAGCATAGTGATAAGTTCTTCGGGCCATCAATAAATCCTTCAGGCATGATGCGGCAGCCATAGTAGCGCGAGGCTAGATGACGACAGCTATAGTAGCGTAAGGCCAGATGATAGTAGCGTAAAGCTGGATATTAAGTCCTTCAGGCCATCAATAAGACCTTCGAGCATGATAATAAGTCCTTCGGGCCACCAGTAAGTTTTTCGAGCATGGTGATAAGTCCTTCGGGCCATCAATAAGTCCTTCAGGCATGATGAGGCAGCCATAGTAGCATGAGGCCAGATGACGGCATCCATAGTAGCGTGAGGCCAGATGACAGTAGCCAAAGTAGCATAAAGCCGAATATTAAGTCATTCGGGCCATCAGTAAGACCTTCGGGCATGATGATAAGACCTTCGGGCCACCAGTAAGTCTTTCGAGCATGGTGATAAGTCCTTCGGGCCATCAATAAGTCCTTCGGGCATGATGCTGCAGCCATAGAGCGTGAGGCCAGATGTCGGCAGCCTTAGTAGCGTGAGTCTAGAAAGATCGCCAGCCTTAGTAGCGTGAGGCTAGATGTCGGTAGCCTTAGTAGCATGAGTCTAGAAAGATCAGAAGCCTTAGTAGTGTGAGTCCAGAAAGATGTCGGCAGCCTTAGTAGCGTGAGTCCAGAAAGATTGGCAGCCTTAGTAGTATGAGTCCAGAAAGATCGGTAGCCTTAGTAGCGTGAGTCCAGAAAGATCAGTGGCCTTAGTAGCGTGAGTCTAGAAAGATCGACAACCATGGTAGCGTGAGTCCAGAAAGATCGGTAGCCAGCTTGGCGTGAACCCTTAATTCGAAGATAAAGGTTATATATAGGAAGGGCCTATATTTTTGAGCCCTCGCAGTGAAAGGTTCTATATAGGAAGAAACCGTAACTACGAGATTTTAAAAGCTAAAAGTTCTATATTGGAAGGACTGACGGCTCCAGGGTTTGAAGACTTGAAGTTCTATGTAGGAAGAACTCCCAATCGGAACAATCCATCTGTGACGCAGAAGGTTTTATATAGGAAAAACCCGTCGCGTTGAAGGCGAAGAGTTCTATATAGGAAGGACTCCGAGCTTTACCGTCTCAAAGTGAAAAGTTCTATATAGGAGGGACTCGTAACTCGAGGCTTCAAAGTGAAAGGTTCTATATAGGAAGAGCCTGTAGCTCCAAGATCGGAAGGTGACGAAGTTCTATATAGGAAGAGCTTACAAGCCTGAAGATTTAGCTAAGGAAGAGCGGAGAGTTCCAGAAGAACTCGTGATTCTGAAGTCAAAGACAAGGAAGTAGGTCAAAAATGAGTGCTTTTGATCTTTGCTTTGTTCTCGTTTCACAAGAACAAGCAAAGAGGGGCAACTGTAATCACTCTTTTCTGTCCGAGTTTTAGTATTATTAGTATTATTTTAATAATAATAATATTAATATAAAATTAATGAAAAAATCAAATAATAATAATAATAATAAAATATATAAAAATATTATTAATTAAAAAATTTAAAAGTAAAAAAAATGCAAAAGAAAGTGCTTGGAGCACATTGCTCCACGTTATCATCACATCCCCCCATTTGCTTATAAAATGCAATGGGGAGAGAGGGCTGAAGCACGCACAAAAATCACTCAAAATTGGGACGAATTGGCTCCCTAATATTCGGGAGCTAGGCCGGCCGCAAGGCTGGCCGGGGTTAGGGGCAGTGCCCTTGGTCCCAGTTGGTTCGATCAAACATTCGATCGGGATTCTATTTTGGATCCGATCTAGTTATTTTTTTTGGAGAGGTCGTGGTAGATCTCGGTGGGGTTCAGTCAGGTTTCGTCATTCGAGCTCCTAGTTAGGTATATTTTCTTCCCTTTTTTATTTGTGTTGTAATTTTTAACTTAATGAAGTATTAGTTAATTTAAAATTGTGTTCTTATTTTTTAGTTATGTTAATATTTTATTTATGTTAGATTTGTTTTTATTTATTTATGTGTTAGATTAATGTTTATGTATGCATTTTTGTTAGATTAGTATTTTATTATGTTAGCATTTATTTTTTTCTCACATTGTATTTATTTATATTTGTCATGTTTTAAGTTTGCATAACGGATATATATTTTGTCAATGCGGTGCCCTTTTATCCAAACTTAAACGGGGCCAGTATCAGGCATAGTGATGGTGGTTAGGCGTTTACTCTCGGATAACGGGGCTTTTAAAAGTTACTCGAACATATAACCAAATTTTAATATTAATCGTCACCTTAATCTGGAAAGTCTAATATTAATAAAGCGGTAATTATTAAAGTACCAATTTTGGGCAGTGTAGGGGTGCTAATCATTCCTCATCCGTAACCGACTCCCAAACCCAACATTTTTAAAATCTCTGGTTTTATGGTGTCCGGCCTACCTAAGTAGCCGGTGGCGACTCCATTTTTAAATAAAACACGGTTTTTCTAAAACCCCACGGAATAAACATTTTAATACCCGAGAGACCCCAAATACCCTTAAAACCTCATTTTTTAGCAAAAAATGAAAGACGTCGCTGTAGTTCTTTTTTGTGAAAAAGAAGGATGGATTGATGTGTATGTGCATTGATTATCGTTAGTTGAATAAGTTGACAGTGAAGAACAAGTATCCGTTATTGATGACTTGTTCGATCAGTTTCACGGGGCAGCAGTGTTTTCAAAGATAGATTTAAGGTCAAGGTATTATCAGTTGAAAGTTAAGGATGTGGATGTTCATAAGACGGAGTTTCGTACGAGGTACAAACATTACGAGTTTTTGGTGATGCCGTTTGGTTTGACAAATGCTCCGGCGACTTCCATGGACATGATGAATATAGTGTTTCATAAGTACCTTGATCGGTTTGTAGTGTTTTTTACCGATGATATACTCGTGTACTCTCGTACCGAGGAGGAGCATGATCAGCATTTGCGGATTGTGTTACAAGTCCTGAAGGATAATAAGTTATATGCCAAGTTGAGAAAGTGTGAGTTTTGGCTCAAGGAGGTGATGTTTCTTGCATGTCAAAACCAAATAATAGATGCAGCAAATTGTAGTATCTCAATTTATGTTACTCTGGCTCTTCATTTTTCTTGAAGTGCTCATGTTAGAAACTCATGTTTGACATATACTCAGACATAGGAATCCCTCCAAGGATCCCCAGATACATGGAAAAGCTTTAACAAATACTTATGTTGGACACAAACACATATCCAACACTAACGCCCACATCCAAGTACTGTAGATCTAAAGTTTGGCTTTTGTTTTCCCCTTCCAAACAACTTCTTCATAGATTACATACTAAAAGCCATTTGAAAACCAGCAACTCTATTCGCCACAATATACCTAAGGTAATCAAAGAAAAGACCAACATCATTAAACAATCATAATAATAGAACCTAAAACAGCTATTCAACTGAACAAAAAGCCACGACGCTGCTACGTTAGGTCGGACGTAATAGGGACCCAAATTAACAAAGAATACCAACCAAAAAGAATTGCCCCAAATAATCAATTTTATTCAGTTCAATCCCCAAAACACCTAAACCACTCCATCCATCACTGGATCAACGAAAACAAGAAAATCCTTAAAAAACACTGGAAATCAATTAATAACCCAAAAATAATAATAGAGTCGTTCCAACAAGATCCTCAAGGACACAAACATGATCTAATAACCAGTAGAACCAGGGATTTAAAAAGCGTCCGCGGTCACGTTTCCAGTCGCGTCGCGTTTATCGCGGTTGCGGACATAACATATGCTATTACGGTCACTGCGGGTGTCGCGGTCGTGAATTTTTTTAAAATTCGCACAACTTGTCTAAAAACATTATAATTATAATTATAAGGACTTATTTTTAATAATTTTAGGGTATTTTCTAACATAAAAATTATAATTATAAACATGAAAAGTTAGATTATTAAAATTAAAGGACTAAATTGAACGAAAAATTAAGTTTACACTCTAAATTAAAAGAAAATCAAAGATTAAATTAACAAGTCTAAAAGTGGCTTTTAAATGTCACAACATATTTAATGGTATATAGGTCAACCAAATCCTATGTTAATTGGTACAATAATTAACTAGTTTGCATATTTAGAATGCTCTTTTTTTTTCAAATCAATAATACATTCTTTTTTAAATTTGCACAAACTTATTGTATAAAACAATAATTACAATTGTAATTATTTAAAGTTACTTCTAATGATTTTTAGAGTACTTTCCAACACTTACAGTAACACATTACCAAAATTAAATGATTAAATTGAATAAAAAGCAAATTTTACACTCTAAATTAAAAAAAATCAAGTACGAAAATAATAAAACTAAAATATGTCATAGCTGAAATGAAGATTTACCCGTCCCTAAATTGGGGGTTGGATTTTTTCAAAATGATTTAAGGACTTAATTGAATAAATATGAAAATTTGATGGTTTTATAGTGTAATTTTGATGTAGGAATTTAGTTGAATGCGGTAGAATATTTAAAAAGATCTAGTCAAATTATTCGTTTTCATTGTTATTATTTATAAATTTCACACAAATTATTATAAAACATAATAATTATAATTATAAAAGTTACTTTTTATGATTTTTAGAGTGTTTTCCAACACTTATGAAATGATTTAATTGAAAGGAAATAAGACTTAGATGCTCAATTGGAAGTTTCATTATGGATTTAAAGACTTAATTGGAATAAAACAAAACATCATAATTAAACTAAAAATCTGAAAGGACTAATTTGTAAGCGGAGTGAAACTTTTAAGTCTCTCCAAAAAGTCACTAAAACTTGAACTCCCTCCCCGCAATTTACCCTTTTAAACTTCATCTTCTCCTTCCCCTCTCCCGCCCGACTCTGCAAATTTTTTCCCCTCCCCATTTTTATCTCCGGCCACCAGGCACAACCGCGATTGTTCTTATAACGGGGATATCGTTCCGTTATCGACGTGACAACCGCAATCGCGTTTTTCTCGCGTCCGCGACAGGCCGCAACAGTCGTGGTTTCGTTGCCCACCGCGAAATTCGCCGAATGCGGTTTCGGACGGTGGCGTGACTGCTATTTGGCGGCCGCAATCACGGTAGCAGTCCACAATTTAGAACCCTGATATTTGATCGAATACTAAGGTGTTTTTTTATTGGGTTTGATTGCAGTTTGTTTTTTGCTTGAACTGATTGTTATGATCTCAAAGGATTGTTATATCAATTTCATCAAAAGCTTTTGATGAAATTCAAGCTTTTTAGCTTTTCATAGAACTTGAGAGTTCCATCTTGTTCTGTCGTTGTTTTTTTTTTTGCCATTTGATGATAGATTCTTTACTATTATATATTGTTGGAATGGATTTTTGATTAATTTTCAAATTAGAGTTTGGAAATTTTGAGGGTTCTATCTATCTCTTGCCGATCGACAACTGGAAAATGACTGAGTCAGTGATAAGGAATAAGCCAGGAATGGCAAGCGTCAAGGCATGCCCATTCTCCAAGATGGGCCTCCTCCGGGTGGATTCGCCCCGGTCCGATACGCCTGTCGGATACCCAACAAGGGTCCCAGTGCTATGGCTATTTTTCTAGCTGCTTTTGGCGCCTTCTCCTATGGGATGTATCAGGTCGGCAAAGGCAACAAGAGCCGCAGGTTCCTGCTTTTGTTTTCTCTGGAAAACCACTTAAATTCTCTTCTATATTGATTTTCTTTTTTCTTTGATTCCATTTTTCATTGGTTTTAGTGTTTCCCCCATTTTCGCTTGCTTGAAATGATCGGTATGATGTCAAATTATGGTAATTCTGCAGGTCCTTGTTTTTGTTTTCTGTGTAGCCCCCTAAATTCTCTTCTTTATTGCTTATCTAGTCTTGTTCACATTTTTTTTGTTGAAAATTTAAGCTGATTTTTCATTAAGTTTTACTTTTTTTGGGCTCGAAATGATTGTTATCTCAACTACGATAGTTCCGCAACTCCTCTAGAAAATCCTTAAATTCTCTTCTTTTATTGATTCCCTGTTTATATTTGACAGGGATTTAAAAAGCGTTCGCAGTCACGTTTTCGGTCACGTCGCGTTTATCGCGGTTGCGGACATAACGGATGCTATTAAAGTCACTATGGGTGTCGCGGTCGTGAATTTTTTTAAAATTCACACAACTTGTCTAAAAACATTATAATTATAATTATAAGGACTTATTTTTAATAATTTTTAGGGTATTTTCTAACATAAAAATTATAATTATAAACATGAAAAGTTATATTATTGAAATTAAAGGACTAAATTGAATGAAAAATTAAGTTTACACTCTAAATTAAAAGAAAATCAAGGATTAAATTAACAAATCTAAAAGTGGCTTTTAAATGTCACAACATATTTAATGGTATATAGGTCAACCAAATCCTATGTTAATCGGTACAATAATTAACTAGTTTGCATATTTAGAATACTCTTTTTTTCAAATCAATAATACATTCTTTTTTAAATTTGCACAAACTTATTGTATAAAACAATAATTACAATTGTAATTATTTAAAGTTACTTCTAATGATTTTTATAGTACTTTCCAACACTTACAGTAACACATTACCAAAATTAAATTATTAAATTGAATAAAAAGCAAATTTTACACTCTAAATTAAAAAAAAAATCAAGTACGAAAATAATAAAACTAAAATATGTCATAGCTGAAATGAAGATTTACCCATCCCTAAATTGGGTGTTGGATTTTTTTCAAAATGATTTAAGGACTTAATTGAATAAATATGAAAATTTTATGGTTTTATAGTGTAATTTTGATGTAGGAATTTAGTTGAATGCGGTAGAATATTTAAAAAGATTTGGTCAAATTATTCGTTTTCATTGTTATTATTTATAAATTTCACACAAATTATTATAAAACATAATAATTATAATTATAAAAGTTACATTTTATGATTTTTAGAGTGTTTTCCAACACTTATGAAATGATTTAATTGAAAGGAAATAAGACTTAGAGGCTCAATTAGAAGTTTCATTATGGATTTAAAGACTTAATTGGAATAAAACAAAACATCCTAATTAAACTAAAAATCTGAAAGGACTAATTTGTAAGCGGAGTGAAACTTTTAAGCCTCTCCAAAAAGTCACTAAAACTTGAACTACCTCCCCGCAATTTACCCTTTTTAAACTTCATCTTCTCCTTCCCCCTCTTCCGCCCGACTCTGTAAATTTTTTCCCCTTCCAATTTTTATCTCCGGCCACTAGGCACAACCGCGATTGTTCTGATAACGGGGATATCATTTTGTTATCGCCGTGACAACCGCAATCGCGTTTTTCTCGCGTCCGCGACAGGCCGCAACAATCGTGATTTCACTGCCCACATCGAAATTCGCCGAATGCGGTTGGACGGCGGCGCAACCGCTATTTCGCGGCCGCAATCACAGTAGCGGTCCGCGATTTAGAACCCTGATAGAGAATACAGAAAGTTGAGGACACTTCTTGAGTAGGCGTTGTTTTGTTACATTTATTTTTGCAAGTGTTGGGCAACTGCACGTGCCGGCATAAAGTTAATTTTTAGAGAAAAAAAATAGGCCGAAGCCATTACATCCAAGGTAAAACTTTGATAAACAAGTTGTGTATCAAAAACTTTTTTTAAAATTAAAATTAAAATTTTGCACGCCTGTATTGAATTTTTTTCCTTACATTAAATTTTCTCTATACGAACGTATGGAGGACCAAAAATGTCTCTAGGCAAAAAATAAATTAAATTTGGAGGCGGGGAAGGCTCCTCGAAAACAATCAAGTATGTAGAAGAAGTAGATTTTGCCATAAAGTCGACCACCATATTGCCTTCACGTTGAACTCGACGGATCATGTGTCGCTGCAAAGTAGGGCAATAGATCTTACCACTTGTAGGGGACTGTGTACATTCGGAGGGGAAAGAAGCTTAAAGGCGTCTGCGTTGTCGGTTTGTACAGTAACTCGATTAAAGTCATGTTGTTTTACAATTTGAAGACCTTCAAATATACCTTGTAGCTCAGCATGTAAGACCTATGAAGCTCCAATAATTTTTTAAAACGTTAATAGATGAGTCCCGGAGTTATTCCTAAGCACTCCCCCAATCGAACTTGAATCAGCTGTACTCAAGACAGCAGTGTTCGTATTGAGACTAATCCAGTCATCTCGAGGCGGCTTCCATTGCATATTTTCTGCCACGGCTGCATATTGCAATAGGCGGTGTATCGGAGTGGAAAAATAAAGTTTTGCCCAATGAGTGCTAACATGAAGATGGCTGGATCAGAAAAAATAAAGTCATTGCGCCACTTCCAGGTCTGCCAAATAATGGACGCAAATAGTAGCTGCCAAAGTGTCTCATACAACGAGCAAATTCGAGAGCATGCCAAATTTTGTAATAGCCAATCATGTAACGGAAGAACAAAGAAATTATCCGTAATTAAATCATTCAGAAAAGATAACCATAGGGGACGAATACGAGGACAATCTCTCAGTAGATGAAGTGTTTCCTCATTCGTTCCACAGAGGGGACATGAAGAGTCGGATGTGAGAGATCTTTTGACACGGCTTAAATTCGTTAAGAGCTTGTCGTGAAGAGCCAACCAAAAAATCCTCAAATTCTTTCCGGGACAGCAAGCTTCCAAATGAATTTCTAAGAGTTGTTCTAGGATTTAGATGATCGCGGAAGAGATAAAGATAAGCACTCTTGACTGAATTCTCTTTTAACAACTTTATTCCAAGAGCAAGTATCTAAACTGAGAGAAGCACTAGGTGGCTGAATACTCTGAATGTACGGAAGAATTGAGTGATCAAGTTGATCACTAAGAAGGTCAATTCCACTTACTATAGGCCAAAACAAAAGAATGAAGAAGCATATCGTCCGAACAAGCAGCAGTGGGTGAACGCCAATGGTGAAGGGGTCTTAGTTTCGAGATCCAAATGTACTTCCAAAATTTAATAATGCTGCTGTAATTTTTGCTTAGTGACTAAAATGTAATTTTTGAAAGTTTAGGGGTTAAAGTGTAAATTTTGGAAAAGTTTAGGGACCAAAGTATACTTTTTAAAAGTTATGTAAGTTAACCCCGTAAATAAATAGTCCACCCCCTAGAGTGGTATATATGTGTTACTGGATTTTTCATGCGAGGCTTATATTATTCGAATTTGGATCGAATAAAATTATTAAGCGTGCTCAGGCCAGAGTAGCCCAAGGATGGGTGACCTAATGGGATGGTCCCACATCCAATATTTTGACTGATAAAAAAGATTCAGTATGAGTTAGTAGTATTCGTAATGGATTGTTAAGATAAGATTTCTAAGAGGAAATGTATCCGATAAAAATTCCTGGTAATTATCGGTATATCATATCGAATTGAAATTTTAAAGATAGTTCCAAGGATTATAGAAAATTCATAAAATATTATTTTATGAATATTTTATTTATGTTGATGGGATTCTAACTAGATTTAGTTAGAATATGATGGAGAGGTTATAAAGCTCAAAGAAAGAAAATTTGGAAATCGTATTTAATGAAATTCGAATATTTGAATCGAATAAATATCGTAAATTAAAATTTAGGATATTTTGGGAAGGAGGCTGGTTAGAATGGAACCAATTTGGTTCAATTTTTATGGAATGACAATTTTCAAGACTTGTTGTAAATAAAGTCTAGTTGGAAGGCAAATTGGTCATTTTCCATGGATGATTTTGAAATATTTTGGAACTTTGAGGGCAATTTTGGAAGATGAATAACGTATGGATTAAATCATGGCCATTGACTTAGATGAGATTGAATCTTGGCCATTATAATAAAAGGGCAAGATGGTAATTTCACCATTTAAATGAATTTTTAATTCATTTAATATGACACTTGGATTAAATATATCAAAAGATGATAAAAAATCATCTTCCTCAGCCAAGGGGGCTGTTCGAACTCAGCAAAAGAGAAAGGGGAAGAAATTTTCAATTTTCAAGTCCAAATTTGAAGGATTCAAGGCTAGTTTCAAGCAAAGTTCATTTAGGTAAATTGTTCTACACTTGATTCTCTTCATTTTGATAGTATTTTTTGCGTTATAAAAGTCAAGTATGAGTTATGTTAGGGGATGAAGATTGATTGTAGAAATTGAAGTTGATGGTGGAATTAGACTAGTAGATAGTTGAATTGATGATTTAAACATGGAATTAAGGTTGAGATTTGATAAATTTCATGTTAAAGATTATAAACCCTAACCGTAAAATTTGGGGGTTTTGGTTAGGAAGTTGAATTAATGACGAAATTGATTAAATTATAATGTTAGAAGACTTATTTTGATGATATGTTGAATAATTTCCCAAGTTGTAAATTTAAGGACCATTCCAAAAATTTGGAAAAATTAGGGGAAATTATTGTAAATTTTATTTTAGCATTGGAATCATTGAATTATGGTGAAATTAGCTTGAATCGGTGATTAGGGACCAAAATATTTTTTTTTGGAAATTCAAGGACCAATTCGACAATTTAGTAAAAGTTAGGGATTGTTCTTGAATTTATGGAAATTTGATAGAATTGAATATTTGAGCATGTTATGAAAGTTGAAGGATTGAAATGTCAAGAAAGGAAAACATGATGGACCAAATTCGAAATGAAAGGTTGATTAGGGACTAAAGTGAATAAAGTTTGGAAATAAAAGGAAAATGTATAAGGATGTAAGAAATAAGTAAATGGTTTAATTGTACATGAATTTTTGTACAAAAGTGAAGTAGTGACTAGAATGTCACTTTTATAAAGTTGAGGGACTAAAATGGAAATAGTCTAAAATAAGTAATTAATTATGGAAAATTGTTCAAAAGTGGATTTAAACAATTTTTTTAATGTTCAAAATGGTCACTAAAGAATTAGGGACCATTTCGGCAATAATGTAAAATATTGGGGAAATTTTCAGAAAAATTTTATATTCGAATAGTTATGCTTAAGAATCAAGTTAGCAATGTTAGATTTAAAGTGAATGCAAGAATGGTGATGTATATGCGATTGGTTTTATACAGTTTCAAAAGAAAACGAAGGAGAACCAAGTATAAAAAGAAAGATAAGAACCTCGAGTAAGCTTAGTGAGACATACTATTCATGGCCCAGGTGAGCGCATTTATACGTTTTAAAAATGCAATTAGGAAGACTTGTGAGTAGTTAACCTTAAATTAAAATGATATTGTATTCCTATATAATGGCATTATGTTGATAAATGGCATTTGTATTTCTCTATAATACGTGCTATAATACTTTGCTCGACATGGCAAGATTGATGGAATACCAGATACGAATGATTGTTTGCATAAATGATGATGCATTATGCATACATGAGATATGGAAAATGTCAAGATTTAAATGGAACAAGATACACCTAAAAATAATATCGCCATATATACATGTTGAGCTACTGCATGTTGTAATAAAAGTAGATTACATGGAATATGAAATATGAATTAATTTTTCTGAGAAATGATGATGATCTATATATGCCATGACTATTTATGATGAAGTATGAAATATGAAATGTTTATTTATATGATTGATTACAATGATTGATTGATGATAATAGAAATGCCCAAGTATTGTGTATGAGAGTCCATGGTATAGTTGTCATGCTATAGAGTCCTTAGCAGCTGCACCCTCATGTTCAAGTTATTAAAAAGATATTGTGACAAAATGATTGTGTCACATGCACCGTGGGCATCTACGCCCACTGTGCCTGAGTGCACTGTCGAGGTGTCGCACCTTGGGGATCTACGCGCATTGTGCCCGAGTACACTGTCGAGGTGCTTCATGTTTATGGGGAGCAAAAAGCGTCCCCGACTACGTACTCATCTTCACGTTCACGTTTGGCACTACGGTGTCATTTCAAGATGACTCGCGTACCTTGATCTCATATAGCATACTTTGGGCAATGATAAAGGAATCATGTCAAGTAAATGAACCATGTTATGTAAACAAATCATGATACATATATGAATCATGTCATGAATATGAACCATGTTATGTTTATGAAATATATCAAGTATACGAATCCACGTATAAGAATCATGACATATATCTATGAATTATGCCAAGTATATGAAGTATGTCACATATATAAGAAATATGCTATGCATATGAATCATGCCATGTATACAAACTATGTTACGCGTCTGAACTATGCCATGCATATGAATTATACTATGTACATGTATGATGTTATGTATATGAAATAGTCATGTATATATATGAATGAAAACACGTATATGAATCATGTCACGTATGAGAATCATATTATGTAAATGAAATATGTCACGTATGGAATCATGTCATGCATATGAAATATGTCACGTATAAGAAATTATGTTATATAAATGGATCATACCATGAATATGAATCATGTTTCGTATATGAATCATGTCATGTATATAAGTCACGTTATACAAGAAAATCATGTCATGTATGTGATTCATGTTGCTTATGTGAATTATACCATGTATGTGAATTATGTTATTTATACGAAATATGCCATGTTTATGATCTATTTTATAATGATAGAGCATTGGAATCATGAGTAGGTTAGGAAATTATGACATGTACATGAAAATATAGTGACTATGGAAACCTTGGTAGTACTATCCTATATTAGGTAGAGAACATGATAAGATATCATATAATCAGTATAACTTTACTCTATGTTTATTAAATGAGATTATTGCCTCACTAAGTTCGTACTTAGCGTGTGTTGTTTCACACGTAGGTTCTCCCACGTAGAAAGGCATGAAGGAGCTATTAATTGGAAAGTCAAGTTACATTAGTAATCACGGTATGTACATCTTAAATTATAGTTGATATCTAGTGGGCATGTACTTGTATGTATGCGAGTTTAAAAGATGCAAAATGTTTTGTAAACTTAAATTATAATGTGTTTACGTATTATTCAGAGTGTATGGACTCAGAATATGGTTTTACTACAAATGATTATGATTTAAGACATAGTTAAATATAGTTTAACCCTAATCACGTAGAAACTTTAAAATCAAGAAAGGGTCTAGGCAGGGTACATAGTTTTCTCCCTGAATTATATTTTTTATTTCAATAACACAATTATAATTTTTCTAAAATAATCCAGGGTCGAAACTAGCTGCTATAGACTGATGCAGTTTTCAATTTAAAACCAAGGAAGGGTTAAACAACAAGACAAAGTTTGGTAAGGTTTACAAAAAAAAATTCTTCAAGCCAAGTTTTCTTAATAATTCAATAACATCTTTCGTGTATATTTGGTCTACGAATATACGTTAAGGGTGTTACAGCTACCATCACCGATTGACCATGCTATCTTGGCAAAATAAGATGGCCACACCGAGGCAAGAGATCGCCAAAACATGGAACTACTAGAGCGACTAATAAATGAGGGACATATTTCGAGCAACTTGTACTTCTCTGTAACACCTCGATCTCGATCCGAATCCAAAGTATTACATTTGGGTCATCCAAAATCAAACCATCAAAATTTCCATTTAAAACAATAAGTTCAGCCATTTTCAAAATATCAAATCATCCATAAATCCATGTAATTAAATAAGCATTTAAATAAGTTTACAAAACATGGCTCCAAGTTTAAAACACCGTATGCCAAAATAATATTTCAAATAAAGTTACAGACTCAATAGTGGTAAAGTTCTATAAATATATTAGCCTAAACTAAAATAATAAGCATTGTACTCTGACGCGAAAACAGTGTTGGGAAGTCTTCGCCAATTTGCTCATTTAAAAAAAGTGACATGTCAACCTACGTACGAAAAAATAACACATCCGCATGTTGAGCTAACAAAGCTCAGTGGTACATTTCTACTCTACCATAATTCGTGATTATCATAAAATAAGCATGCCAGATAATTATAGCATATAAAGCATAGATAAGGCTCTACTATCTATGAGTTATTATCTATCCTACACTAGCTAGAGTTCTTAGATCACTTATCTCAAGGCAACAACAAGTCTACAAGAAATCTTACATGATCTACAAGCTTTACCATACTCGAGGTTACATAGCCTATCGAGATACTCGAGCTCACACAGCCCATCGAGTTAATACATACTGCACCCTGATCACTCAGCCATCGGGTACATGAGCTATCATCTATAGCATCCACACAGCATACATAAATATGTCCACACATCATCCACATAATGGCCAACGAAGCCCTACTTTACTTGTGCTCACATAGCCGTCGGGTTACTTGTGTTCACACAGCCTTCGGGTCAAATAGACCGTATCCGGATCACCATAGCCATGAATATGTCCTAGACATACTTGGATCACATTAGCCACAAGTAGTCTTTACCTAAGGTCACTCAGCCTATCAGGTTACTCGAACTCACTCAACCTATTGAGTTTATTACCTTATATGGATCACTATAGCCACGGATAGGTTTCTAACCGCACCCAGATCACTCAGCCCATGGGTATGTCGAATGTACTTGTTCACATAGCCCGAAGTACATATCCCCTTATATAAGTACCGTAGTATTGACTCTAGGACATCCAGATTCCTTTACCACACCATAAGATAACACATGCTCCCTGAGCATTCATACACCTCACCAAGAGGTAAGTGGCACCAAGTCAAGCCATCAACAAATGCCCAAAGCTATGACACTAACCATCACGGTTATATTGAGTCATCATTTAACAAGTTATTTCACAATATTCTCATCCATGAGGGTTAAACCTCAGTTTCACAGTTTTACAATTCAATTTACTACCTTAGAAGCCCAATGGTCCATAGTCCTTGAATTATTAACCCCTTGAACTCAACTTTATATTTTTTGAGTAGATTGTCCAAGAAGTACCGGTACATGTCCTCGAGTACTGATACGGTACAATGGGTACCGGTACTCTCCCTTCGCGTATGATACACGGCTTCATGAGAGAGAGGGGACACAAACACCAAGTATCGGTACTCAAGCTTCGAGTATCGGTATGCCTCTAGTACCGATACACCCCCGAGTGTACAAGTACACATTTTGCTCACTTGAAATCAATAGAACAAGGGGTACAGATATGGCTCTACTCCGTACTGATAATTCGATTAAGTTTTGCCTGTGTTCATCATTTAGAACATAGGGTATCGGTACAGGCCCCGTGTACTGATACCAAACCCTAGAAAAACCTGCCAAGGCTCAGGAAATCACTTCCTAAGCCCCCAAAAGTAACCTTTAACCCCTTAACCCAAACATACATCTTACGGAAGTTGATTAAGGTGGTTTGCTACCCTTTTTACACCTTATTAACATTAAATCTGGTACCATTAATGAAGCTTTAAGCTAACTTAATACCAAAACTAGAAATCTTAACCACAAAATCAAGCAAGGCAATTACTTTATGATATTCAAGAATCAAAAGAGTCAGAGATATATTGACCTTTAGCAAGCAAAACCAGGATTAAGCTTTCACACTATCTTCTTTAAGCTTCTCTTATTATCCCAAACTTGAAGAAGCTTCCACTCACTTTCCTTTGCCATGAAGCCATGGAAAAAGAACTAAAACTTGAACCAAGGATTTAGGAATGTTTCACTATGAATTTCCATCCTTGAAAATCAATATAGCACACTCCTCAAGCTTAAACCACCAAAAACCCATTAATGAAATCCTTACCTAGTTTAGTGACCAAAAATAAATATATATAATATATAAAATATACAAATTTTGGTCAATTCGGTTAATTAACTGATTTCGAACTGAATTAACCGATAACTGAAGTTTGAAAAAAAATATTAACCGTTAACCGACTGAACCTAAAATTAACTAACCGATTAACCGAAATTTTTTTTGGTTCGGTTAGTTAATTCGATTAACCGAAATTTTGAACACCCTTAGACATGGAGGAGAGATAAATGGTTAAGACATTTATTTAAAATTGGTTTATTCTCCCTATAAAACCCTTATCTTTCACCTTCACTACAAGAATGCCACTCCCCAAGACTAAATAGCCAAATTCTCATCCAAAAAATGACCAAAGGGTCCAAATACTCCAACTAACATGAAGGTATATAATCCGGGTCAACACCCAATTGTTGACTCGAAAATTCTAGTCATTACAACTCTTCCCTCCTAAAAAGAAATTTTGTCCTCTAAATTAAACAAAAAGAGGATATGCAACTATCTCAGACCCATCCATTACCCATCTCACAATGTTTACTTTGGTTCTGCAATTCCTCTACAAAACTTCCTTAGCCAAAACGCACATCATTGGACTCATCTACACCCATCTCATGAATCCCCGATGATTTATTTCCAACAATCGATCAACACTTACATTGAACCTTAAAGAGAATCAACGTAGGATAACCTCAAAAAATATTATCCAGATATCAACCCATGAAACTCACTTTAGATGAGTTTCATCTTGGTTAACAATCCTCTCTACCGTCATCCATTTTTCAAAACTCTTGAACTTAAACCTCAACTGTGTTTGAAACGCGACACCTCCTCGAGGGTACTCTACTAGGAGTACTTCCTTGTGTATTATTAGCACCACACCCAAACTTTTTTAAGAACAAGCGAAGCTCCAACAACTGAACTCTACCGTCTATCTATCTTGTGTTAACAACCCTTCTTCCCGACTTAGCCAACCAAGACGAGACTTAGCACTTCGCTTCACAAGAACTCGCCCCCAACTCGAATGAAAGCTAACTCATGATCATGTAACTCCCCTATTCAAGCCACTTGATCCCAAACAAGAACTGCTGCTGCTTACGAACTCTTACTATAAATCAAACTCACCCCACTGTCCTCGAAAGTTTAAATTTTTTCTTCAAACCCCCACTTAATTCCAACGAATAGTTGTATAGAAACCCTAACAAACCCTCAAAGATTTTCAAATGGTTATTCCAACAAGATATGTTGCAACATAAGAATCCCGATTCCATATCATCCTAGCTGATAACCCATATTTCTGCTGCGCTACTCTGATATCTTCACACTAATTTACCACACATGTAGACAACCCATCTCAAAACTCAGTAGAGCAAACACTCAAACATAGATCTCAAAATTATCGATGCACTCAAGAGCCCAAACCAATTTATGACTCGTTTTTAAAGCCCAAACATTACCTTAACACAATCTTTACCAAAACTTCTCTTTAACCTTCACTTACTGCACTCAAATTCTAAACGAACATATGAAAACCTTAAAACTCCTCAACCATTTACAAGATCATCAACCCTGAGAAATGGGTAACGATCTTTCACTGTTACACGTTGACTCACAATATCTAACGCCACCACTCTTCATAATACCAACTCAGGCATGTCCCAAGATGAACCACTTGGCAACAACACCCACATTTGCTCACCTTTTCAAATGATTCCTCGCTCAAGAATTTCAATATGTGCCATACCACCAGGTGATGGGCACCAACACCGAACTTGACATTACCTTCATTGTAGGTTCTAATTCACAGCCAAGAGGTAAGCCCGATCATTCTTTGAAGAGCACCTCAAAATCCTCTTAACGTTCGTAACTCTAAAGCTTTGGACCTTCAACCCTCGTATATACTAAGTGTCTAAGAATGTCTTGCAACTTACAAGACTCTCCTTGAACTAACATCACAGGAACACGACCTTCACACTACAGAGGTAATGGTTCCTTGCGTCCATTACCAAAGAACTGGTTCATTTCAAAACCTAAACTTCAAGACTCTCACTTGAGAATTGAGGCATACATTGTAATCATACGACTAGCCTACACCAAGGGTAACATCCACTAACTAGGGAGAGAGTAAATCTAACAAGCCCACGGGGACTATTACTTTCAATCCTCGTCCACCATCTACGATAAAACCTTACTTTCAAGCACTTATGCATCTGATGAATTAATCAATCCAACACCAACCTCTAGATCTTACCACAATACTTATTCAACAAAAACCAAAACCACTGTACGAATAAGAAATCAGATTTTCATCAATGAAATAACTGAAAACTAAAACGAAACATAGGTATGTGGCATATCACTAGTGGCAAAGTTGTCCTCTTTGGCCTGAATTGTAGACTATCTAGCAACAGCTCGATCACTAACTCTAACAGTGGATCTTACAGTACCTCCGCCCTGGTGTCCAGACGATGCTTTAGCACTGCCTCTAGCAACACTCTGAACATGTCGAGAAGAAGTCAACCATTTAGACTAAACATGTGTACCATCATCCATAACTGGGTAGTCCTTCACCATATGACATGGTGCCCGACACCTATAGCAAACCCTACAAAGCAAGAAGCACATTCCAAGTTGACATCGATTGCAATGCTCAAAAGCTGGTGAAAGTGATGCTCCAGTTAAACCATTAGTACTCCCCTCTGGAACAGAAATTAGTGAACCCCTACAAACCCTCGATCGGGATCCTCGATCGTCCCTCAATAGTTAATTTGGAACAACTCTCTTTGGACCCCTCGAAATATGAAACCTTTTAGACAAAGCCTGAGAATGACTTATGTCGTCATGGGTCCTCACAATATGGCCTTTAGAGTCCTCAACCTGACTCGGTGTCAAACCCTAAAGTTGTTCAAGTGCCTTTGCACTATTAGCTAACTCTAAAAATGTTCTAAGTAGACCCGCTATCACATGCATCTGAAGGTCAACCTTTAATCCATGTCTAAACCTCTTACACCTTAATTCCTCAGTGGTAACTAACTCCAGAGCATAACAGCTCAACCGTAAAAAATCTTGCTCATACTCAAACATTATCTGATCTCCTTAAACTAGATACATGAACTGATCTCTCATTTTGTCCATATAAACTTCACTAATGTATTTTTTCCTAAACTTGTCCAAGAAAACATCTCATGTTGGAAGTGCAGGTTGCATTCCTAACTCAAATGTCTCCCACCATCTGTCTTAAAAATCTTTAAAAAGAGAGACAATGCAATTGAGGTCGTCCTCTGAACTACCCCTCATCTGTCTTAAAAATCCTTTGAGTGTCCCTTAACCACTGGTTAGACTTGATCAGGTCTTCCTTACCCAAACCTTTAAATCTTTATGTCCAAAATGGTGAAGCCTCTCAATAGTGGTCTTGCGAGGCATTTTAGATTACATCGGGATAGCTTGCACCACATGAAAGAGAGCAGAGTAATATCATAGAGGTGGTTTTCCCCTCTATTTTCGGTACCTCCCAGAAGGCTCGTGTCTCCAACATCTAAAATAGACTCTTTACCGAAGTCTTTCGCTTGAGAGACATGGCTCTTTTCACTACTTTTCCTGTCACGTTTGGCATCACCCGCCATCAAACTTTTTCTAAAACACAAGGAAACATGGTACCATCATCACAATTCCCAGTCTTAAAGGAGTACAACTTAAATTTAAGGGCTTGTATGCGCTAGACACCTTACCATGACCTCTATACCACCTTATGGTTTCCTAGAACCAGCTAAACCTAAGCTCTAATACCACTAAATATAATACCCTGATCCCTATCCGAATCAGAAATACTACATTCAGGTAACCCAAAACTGACTCATCAAAATTTCCATTTAAAACCATAAGTTTAAGCATTTTTAAAATATCAAATCATCCAAAAATCTATGTAGTTAAATAAGCATTTAAATATGTTTACAAAATAGGAGCTCCAAGTTTAAAACACCATATACCAAAATAATATTTCAAATAGAGTTACAGACTCAATAGTAGTAAGGTTCTATGAATACATTAGTCCAAACTAAAATAGTAAGTACTATGCTCTGAAGCGAACACGATGCTAGAAAGTCTTCGCTAATATGCTCATGTAAAATGGGTGACCTGTCAACCTACGCATGGAAAAATAATACATTTGTACGTTGAGCTAACAAAGCTTAGTGGTACATTTATACTCTACCATAATTTTTTATTATAATAAAATAAGCATGCGAGATAATTATAGCATAGAAAGCATATATAAGGCTCTACTATCTATGAGTTATTATCTATCCAACACTAGCTAGAGTTCTTATATCACCTATCTCAAGTATGCAAGAAATCTTATATGATCCACACACTTTACCATAATCGAGGTTACAACTCAAGATCATATAGCCCATAAAGTTAATACATACCGCACCCTGATCACTCAGCCATCGGGTACATGAGCTATCATCTATAGCATACACACAACATACATAAATTTATCCATACGTCATCCACATAATGGCCAACGAAGCCCTAATTTACCCGTACTCACATGGCTATCGGGTTACCCATTTTCATATAGTCATCAAAAGGAATAGACCATATCTGGATTACCATAGCTACGGAAACATCCTAAACATACTTGGATTATAATGACCCAGATTTTAGAATCTAAGATTCGAGTTAAATCGAGCTGTGGGCCTCATGGTTGGGCCAAGATATTGGGCCTTTATGAGCCATGTGGGCTTGTGGTGGTTGTTGGGCTTGAGTTTTGGGCTTTGATATTTTTTAGGAGGGAGAATGAGGGACAAAGGGGTAATTTCACCTTGTTTTTGAAAGGGAAAGTTGAGAGTCTTTATGTTTTTCTACAGAAAAGGGTAGATGATATCATCCCTTGTCTCCCTTATCTCTCTTCCTCAAATATTCTATTCACTCAACTTTCATACCCAAGAAAATGTTAAATCTTTGTGTTAGGAAGCGTGAATCTCATATTGGTTGTTGAGGGAAAGTTAATCATTATTCAAAGATCTATCTATCAAGGTAAAGATCACCAAGTTTGGTGGAGGAATGTGTTTGGTGAGGGTTGAAGAGGAAGAACAGAAATAGGTCATTGAGGGCTTCTTCATCAGCTATAATTCAAGGTTAGAACACTACTAACTCCTATAGTTTCCTGGAAATCATGAAAATAAGCTTTGATGCATGATTTGGTGTTTTTGGCTTTGATATACCTTGGGTGATTGATAATGGAAAAATATGGAATTAGTGTTGTTATAGGCTAAAATTGGTAGTAATGCACCTAATATCTTCACCATAACTTGTAGGAATAATTTGGGGCTTAACCATATAGGTTAAGTAGGATTTCTAGGTGAAATCCGTACCTAGGGTTTAAAGTTTTGGCTTGCGTACCGGTACTGCAACTCGCATATCAGTTCGTCTTTGTAATAAAGAGGGACAAGTTGTGAGGGGCGTACCGGTACAGATTTTTGAGTATCAGTAACCCTTGCTCAGTTGAAATTCTAGTGGTATTTTTATGTACTGGTACGCTTAGGGCATATTAGTACCCATTGTTACATTGCCTGAGAAAGGCTTTTGCGTACCGGTACGTACGGGTGAGGGTACTGGTACGGATCGAAATCAGTACAGAGTGGACACGTACTGATATTGCGTATTGATACGGAGGTTAACGTACCGGTACGACTTGTTGTGCCAAATTTTTTGAACCTAAATTGAGTATCGGTACTTATGGGAGAGTATCAGTACCATAGAGAAGCATACTGATACCTATATAGGAGTGTTGGTACTCGCTGGGCTATTTACTCAAGAAAGTTGGGTTTGAGTTTTGGGTTCTATAATTCGAGGTAAAGGGCCTAAGGGGGTGCCATAAGGTACAAATTAAATACTAAACCTAAGAAACAAACATTTAAACCCCGTATAAAAAATAATGGCTAATAACTTGGTAATTGTTGGGTGAATTGGTTGTGATAGTAACCCATAGAGATATTTGAAGAATCGATTGATGCTACGTGGTAATTTAGGGCCCTTGCTGTGTGCTAAAAGGGTGACTATATATTGGTTCGCCTTGAATATTAAGATACACTAATGAAAGCGGTTAATGTGTACCTTTGTAATATATTAATAATTAAATAAGTTTAATAGGGTGACATAATAATTGATAAAACCCTAAGGTGATGGTAAATATGTTAGAGCTGTGTGCGGTATGACATTGTGTCAATATTGTATGCTGTGTGGTAGCTAAGGCCCTTGTTTTGTGCTGATAGGTTACTTAGTTGTTGAGTCATCCCTTGTTATTGGGATTTGGATACTAATAAAGTGTGTTGCAACACCTTGAAGACTCCCAAATGCAGGATCCCATTCTTTGTGGATGTGGGCCTCATTCGAAGATGCTTGATGAGAGATTCTGAGTATGGATGTAGGATCTCGTTACTTTGTGGACACGGGCCTTATCCCCATGATTATAGGATCCTGATGCTTTGTGGACGCGTGCCTTATTCGTAGTGTAGGATCCCAATGCTTTATGTACATAGGCCTCACTCAAAGTGTAGGATTCCGATGCTTTTTGGACGCATACCTCACTTTATGTTGTTAGAGTTATCTATGTGATGCTATGTAAAATTGTGAGGTACATGTATAAGCTGTGTGCATGATCATAGATTCATGATGCTATGTGTTTAGGCAGTTATGGTAGCGCCATCATTATCTTGCCATAATATTATTCATGTTGCATTACTTTATTTATGATTTGCATGAAGCATGGTTGAGTGGCGGTGTATCCACTGAGCTTTGTTAGCTCAGCGCTCAGAATCGTTGTTTCCATTCGCAGGTTAATAGGTTTGGCACGTTTGTGGAGGAGCACCATCAGGGAAGGATTCCAGCGCATTGTCTCTTTATAGTACAATACTTAGGTCATTGGTCTATGTATTCGTAGGAACCTATTATACATTGTAAATCGTATTTGGATTTTCAAACGATCGAGTTAAGGTTTTATACTATATTTTGAAAATGAGCTCCACTGTATGTGTTTTCAAATATTTATCATGTTTTATTGGATTGAAATGAAATGGGTTTCAATAAGTGATTTGTGGATTGGGATAAACTAGGTCAAAAATTTTATAGTTGGGTTTCAGGTGTGAGGCCCAGATGTGACATCTGGGTCGAGGGTGTTATATTTAGTGGTATCGGAGCCTAGGTTTAGCCGTTTCTAGGAAAGCCTTGGGGTGGTTAGGAGTCGTGAATAGGTGTCTAACGAATACGAGCCCTTGTGTCTGAGTTGTACTTTTTTAATACTAGAATCTAGATGATGTACCCTGTGTTCGCATGTGTCGCTGGTTGAGACATTAAGATAGATTCAATCGCAATCATGAGGGCCGTAATGATTGGTGATTTCTTTGAGGATGTCTCTGGGATCAGAGTTATCTCAGAAGTTAAGCTTGTGTTCATGAAAAAATGGAAGAGTTGAGGGCTTACCCTCCTCTCATCACTCTAGTAGTAATTATGGTTCTGTGTCGTAGGCTACCTTAAAGCCTTGAGTTCACAATGGAACTTCTAGTGGTGAGATTCCATGTGTTGGTAGATGACCCTTATGTAACGGATAAGAGGACTTGCTTTCGATTAACCAGTGACAGAGTGTCAATCGGGTCCCTTCACCTATAGTAAGTAATCCTTGATGTTAAGGTACGTTGTGATGGGGATATAGCATGGCTGGCAGATATGTATTTTTGTCTAATGTTAGGAGGTACTTGATGTCTGTGAGGTCCCAAGTACGCTCTTAGAAGCTGAATGATCTTAGATCTCGAGCAAGGTGTGCTTGTTGCAATTGTTTATAGTAGTGGCTAGAAGGACATTGTGGGTATTGTGTAAGGCTTTACTTGAGTAAAGCTCGAGGATGTGGGTTGATAGATTTAGTAGTGTTGTTCTGCTGAGGGGCTGACATGGTCTTGACCATTGATTTTTTGTTCGAACGAGCTAGCTTGTGATGTCAAGCGTCGTGTTAGAAGTTTCGAGGTTCTGGATGAACCAAACCCAGGGTAACGGGAATGATGAACTAACACCTTCTTAAGGTGGTTCAGACTAGTTTGGGTTAGGTGGTACGAGAAACAACTAGAAAAGTTATGCAGAGAGACGTGTTTCTCAAAGGAGAGAGGTATTATTGTTATGGACCTAAGGATATTGAAAGCTCAGGGAGGATAACCCAATCAAGCATATCAGTGGTTAAAAAGTCACTCAGAGGATTTTAAGGCAAATGTAAAGTAGCCCGAAAAGTGATATTGATTGTATCATCTTTTTCTTAAAGGCAATGCATATGAATGGTGAGAAACTGTTGAGTTGGGACTATAGTCTATAAAATCAACATGGGATGTTTCCTTGGATGAGACGGGAAAAAGGTATGTTAGTAAAGCTCTTATGAAGGAGATGGGAGATCAGTTCTTACAGTTAGAATAAAGTGTCAAAATATTGTTGAGTATGAGTAAGATTCTCCACGGTTGAGTTGTTATGCCCAAAGTTTGTTGTTATCTAAAACTAAAGGTGACATGGATTCAAGGTTGACATATCGATGCTTGGGACATCTTTGGAGTTAGTCCTTAGTGCAAAGGCACTCGAATGACTTCAGAGTCAACACTGAATCAGTTTGAGGATTCTATATACCGTGTTGTTGGGACCCAGGACATTATAAGATTCTTCTCAGGCTTCGTTGAAAGGTTTCATGCTTTGAAGGGATCAAAGAGAGTTGTTACAGATCAGCTACTAAAGGTTGGTTAGAAATCTAGATTGATGGTTCGTAGGGGCTTCTCAAATTTTGTTAACGGGGATTGTTGATGGTTTGGCCCTAGCGTCTTTCCCACCAGTTTGTGAACATTATGGTTGACATCACCTTGGGTATGCTTCTTGCTTAGGGGATTTGTTATGAGTGCCAAACATCGGGTCACATGTCAAAGGACTGCCCAATTGTGGACGAGTGTTTATCGGTTCAGTCTCTGAGGTTGATTCCTTCTTGGCTTAGTCAGAGTTCTTCATAAGGTGGTGCTAGGACATTGTTGAGATAACAGGGTGGTGGTTATATGAGATCCGCCGCCAAATTTGACGTGCAAGATTTTGCTAGATGGCATGTTATTCAGGCCAAGGGCAACTACCTTACTATCGAGAATGTTTGGTTTCAGTCGTTTCCTTGACAACAGTTTGATTTCTTATTCCTACCATGACAATGATTTTGTTGAGTGAGATTTGTATTAAGTTCCTCAAGAATTTATATTAGCTTGGTTAAAATTATTGGATTCATGAGTGCTAGCAGGTAAAGGTTTTACCGTACGTGGTGAATATAAACTGAGAGTAACAGTCCTTGTGGGCTTGTTAGACTTATCCTTGGTATAGGTTGGTCGTGTGAATACAATATGTTCATTGGTGTCCGAGCTGGAGTCTCAAAGTTAGGGTTTGAAATAACTAGTCTGTTGGTGTTGTGTGCAAAGAATCTTTACTTCTTTAGATCGTGTTCCGTGTTCCTACGATGTTAATTGAGGAGAACCTTGTAGGTTGAAAAATGTTCTTAGTTCGCATAGTTGATGCAAGGCCGAGAGTCTATGGTTTTAAAGCAGTGGACGTGTAAATGGAATTTTGGAGGTACTCTTCGAGGATTGAGTGGGCTATCCTCTTAAATTGTGGAATTAGGGCCCATGATGAGAGATGTGTCGGGTTTGGTATTAATGTCTATCACATTGTGGTTTGCATTTACCGAACCTCTCGTGTGAGGACTCCTTGGTAGAGAAGTGGATACGGGCGATGTTGTAGCCTGTGTTGGTATAGCAAGAGTGGTGGCGTTGGATTTAGTGAGTCGAAGTGTAACGATGGAGGACTGTTACCTGTTCCGTGGGGATTGTTAATTTTGTAAATGGTTGAAGAGCCTCGGGGTTGCCATATGATTGTTTAGAGATCGAGTATCGAGAGTTGAAGATTAAAGAGAGGTTGTGATAAAGATTGTGTTTGAGGTGAAGTTTGGACCTTAAGGATGAGTTGTTAGATAGTTTGGACTCTCGAGTGTGTTGGTATAATCTTGAGTTGAATAAGTGTTTTCTCCATCGAGTTTTGAGAAGGGTTGTCTGCATGTATTGTATTATAGCGTTAAGGTTTCTGGGTAGCTTAGTGAAAAAAATGGGGTTTTAACTACGATAGTATGGAATTAGATCCTTGTATTGCCACAGATTTATTGGAAGGGTCTTTTTAGAAACCCTTGAGGGCTTGCCATTGTTCGCAGAATTGTTAGTTGGAAATTAGGTGGTTGGGTTGGAAGAAGTTGTTCGGACCTTTGAGGATAGTTGGATGAGTTTTAGTCCCTGGCTTGGTTTGTAGAATTGTGTGTTCATGGGTTGTTTTCGTTTATGTTGTAGTGGGTGTAGGTAAATGAGGTGTTTAGCTCCATCTTAGTTAACCCCGTCGAGAAAGAAGGTTGTAATTTTATGTTAGACTGGCGGTAGAGCTCAATTGATAGGGTTTGCTTGTTCTAAAACACGTGGGTTAGGGTGTTATTAAATATATGAGGAAGTGCCATGTGGTGTACTTTCGAAGAAGTGCCACTTTTCGAACACAAAAGAGGTAGAGTTCAAGAGTTGGAAATAAGGGAAATAGTAAAGAGGTTGATGTCTGTGATGGGATGTCATCCGAAGTGAGCTGAGTGGGGCGATGTCTGACGTTGTTGTTGTGGTTATCCGTTGTTGATTCTTTTTTTAGGATCGTTGTGAGTGGGCTCTGGATGCTATGAGCGAATCTTGAGGCTTCTTGAGGAGTGTGAGGATGTTGGATTAAGAGTGGTAGCTAAAGAAGTATCATGGCTGAATCGAATGGTCGTAGGCTTGTGTAAATGAGGGGATGGTTGGATCTTCGGCAGTTACCCTCTTTCCCTTGTTTAAATTTCGAGGACAAATTTTTCTTTAAGGAGGGAAGAGTGTAACGACTCGATTTCAAAATTTGAGAGTCGGGTTAAACCAAAACGTGGGCCTCATGGTTGGGCTGAGATATTGGGGCTTTGTGAGCCTTGTGGGCTTGTTGGTGGTTGTTGGGCTTGAGTTTTGGGTTGAATGTTTGTTGGGATGGAGAATGAGGGACAAAAGAGTAATTCCACCTTGTTTTTAAAGGGGAAAGTTGAGAGTCTTTATGTTTTTATGCAGAAAAGGGGTGGATGATATCATCCCTTGTCTCTCTTATATATCTTCCTTAAATATTATATTCCCTCAACTGTCACACCCAAGAAAAGTTAAATCTTTATGTTAGGAAGCATGAATCTCGGATTGGTTGTTGAGAGAAAGTTAAACATCATTCAAAGATCTATCTATCGAGGTAAAGATCACCAAGTTTGGTGGAGGAAGGTGTTTGGTGAGGGTTGAAGAGGAAGAAATAAAATGGGTCCTTGAGGGCTTCTTCATCAGCTATAATTCGAGGTTAGTACACTACTAACTCCTACAGTTTCCTGAAAATCATGAAAATAAGCTTTGATGCATGATTTGGTGTTTTTGGCTTTGATATACCTTGGGTGATTGTTAATGGCAAATTATGGAATTGGTGTTGTTATGAGCTAAAATCGGTACTAATCCACCTAATATCTTCACCATAACTTGTAGGAATAATTTGGGGCTTAACCATATAGGTTAAGTACGATTTCTAGGTGAAATCTGCACCCAAGGTTTAAAATTATGGCTCACGTACCAGTACTGCAACTCGCGTATCGGTACGCCTTTGTAATAAAGAGGAACAGGTTGTGAGGGGCGTATCGGTACAAATTCTGAGTATCGGTACCCCTTGCTCAATTGAAATTCCATTGGTATTTTTGTGTACCGATACGCTTGGGGTGTATCGGTACCCATTGTTACATTGCCTGAGAAAGGCTTTTGCGTACCGGTACGCAAGGGTGTGGGTACCGGTATGGGTGGGAATCGGTACGAGGTGGATACGTACCAATATCGCGTATCGATTCAGAGGTTAGCGTATCATTACGGATTATTGTGCCAAATCCTTCGAACCTAAATTGAGTATTGGTCCTCATGGGAGAGTAATGATACCATAGAGAAGCGTACCGATACGCATATAGGAGTATCGGTACTCGTTGGGTAATCTACCCAAGAAAGTTGGGTTTGAGTTCAGGAGTTCTATAATTCAATGTAATGGTCCTAAGGGGGTCCTATAAGGTACAAATTGAATACTAGAACTGAGAAACGGACATTTAAACATCGTATAAGAAATAATGGCTAATAACTTGGTAATTGTTGGGTGAATTGGTTGTGATAGTAACCCATAGAGATCTTTGAAGAATCGATTGATGCTACATGGTAATTTAGGGCCCTTGCTGTGTGCTGAAGGGGTGCCTATATAGTTGGTTCGCCTTGAATATTAAGATACACTAATAAAAGCTGTTAATGTGTACCTTTGTAATATATCAATAATTAGATAAGTTTAATAGGGAGACATAATAATTGATAGAAACCCTAAGGTGATGGTAAATGTGTTAGAGCTGTGTGCAGCATGACATTGTGTCAATGTTATGTGTTGTGTGGTAGCTAAGGCCCTTGATTTGTGTTGATGGGTTACTTAGTTGTTGAGTCATCCCTCGTTATTGGGATTTGGATACTTATAAAGTGTGTTGCAATACCTTGAGGACTCCCGAATGCAGGATCCCAATGCTTTGTGGACGCGGGCCTCATTTAAAGATGCTTGATGAGAGATTTCAAACATGGATTTGTGGACACGGGCCTCATCCCCACAAGTATAGGATCCTGGTGCTTTGTGGACGCGGGCCTTACTCGTAGTGTAAGATCCTGATGCTTTGTGGACGCGGGCCTTACTCAAAATGTAGGATTCCGATGCTTTATGGACGCAGACCTCACTTAATGTTGTTGGAGTTATATGTTTGATGCTATGTAAAAGTATGAGGTACATGTATGAGCTGTGTGCGTGATCATACATTCATGATGCTATGTGTTTAGGCGATATGGTAGCGCCATCTTACCATGATATCATTCATGTTGCCTTTCTTTATTTATGATTTGCATGAAGCATGGTTGAGTGGCGGTGTATCCACTGAGCTTTTTTAGCTCAGCATTCAGAATTGTTGTTTCTGTTCGCATGTTAATAGGTTTTTCACATTCATGGAAGAGCACCATCAGGGAAGGATTCCAGCGCCTTGTCTCTTCATAGTACAGTACTTAGGTCATTGTGATATGTATTTGTAGGAACCTATTGTACATTGTAAATCGTATTTGGATTTTTAAACGATCGAGTCAAGGTTTTAGACTGTAATTTGTAAAGGAGCTCCACTGTATGTGTTTTCAAATATTTATCATGTTTTATTAGATTGAAATCAAATGGGTCGTAATAAGTGATTTGTGGATTGGGCTAAACTAGGTCAAAAATTTAATAGTTGGGTTTCAGGTGTGAGGCCTAAATGTATCATCTAGGTCGAGGGCGTTATATGGATCATATTAGCCATAAGTAGTCTTTACCTGAGGTCACTCAGCCTATCAGGTTACTCGAGCTCACTCAGCCTATCGAGATTTTTACCTTATCCGAATCACCATAGCCACGGATAGGTTTCTAACCGCATCTAGATCACTCAGCCCTTAGGTATGATAGATGTACTTGTTCACACAGCCCGAAGTACGCATCCCCTTGTATAAGTACCATAGTACTGACTCTAGGACATCTAAATTCCTTTACCACACCATAAGACAACACATGCTCCCCGATCATTCATACACCTCACCAAGAGGTAAGTGACACCAAGACAAGCCATCAACAAATGCCCCAAGGCATGACACTAACCATCACGGTTATATCGAGCCATCATTTACCAAGTTATTACACGCTATTCTCATCCATGAGGGTTAAATCTCAGTTTCCTAGTTTTACAATTCATTTTACTAACTTAGAAGCCCAATGGTCTATAGTTCTCGAATTATCAACCCCTCAAACTCAACTTCATATTTTTCGGGTAGATTACATAGGCATAAATGGTACACACCCTCGCGTACCTATACGGTACAGCAGGTATCGGTACTCTCCCTTCACATATCGATACGCGGCTTCACGAGAAAGAGGGGACACAAACACCGAGTACCGGTACTCGTACGCCTTTAGTACCGATACACCCCTGAGCATACTAGTACACACTTTGCTCACTGGGAATTTAATGGAACAGGGGGTACAGATACAACTCTAGCCTGTACTGATACTCCCTTTAAATTTTGTATGTGTTCATTATTTAGAACACAGGGTATCGGTACAGGCTCCCTGTGTACCAATACCGAAGCCCAAAAATGGCTTTCAGGGTTAGGAAAATCTCATCCCATGCCCCCAAACTATAACCTTTAACCCCTTAACTCAAACCTACATCTTATGGGAGTTGATTAGAGTGGTTTGCTACCCTTTTTACACCTTATTAACATTAAATCCGAGATTTTCCATTAACAAAGCTTTAAGTTACCTTAATACCAAAAGTAGCAATCTTAACCATAAAATAAAGAAGGCAATTACTTTATGATATTCAAGAATCAAAGCAGTCAGAGATGTACTGACCTTTAGCAAGAAAAACCCAAATTAAGCTTTCACACTATCTCCTTTAAGCTTCTTTTGTTATCCCAAGCTTGAAGAAGCTTCCACTCACTTTCATTTGCCATGAAGCCATAGAAAAAGAATTAAAACTTGAACCAAGGATTTAGGAAGGTTTCACTACAAATTTCCATCCTTCAAAATCAATATAACGCACTCCTCAAGCTTTAAACCATGAAAAAACCCATTAATGAAATCCTTACCCATTTTCTTCATGAATGACATTTTCTTGGAGCATGAGAGATGTGGATTATCATACTTGAATTTCAAAGCTTGGATGGAAGAAATGGGGTTGAAAGCTTGAACCTTTAAGCTTGGTGGCTATGGGATTTTTGAAGAAGAAATATAAAATATGGAGATGGGGAAAGAAAAGGTGTAGGTGATGATATCACCAAGTTAAAATTTGCCACCCCTTTTCCATTTCACATGGGGACATGGAAGAGAGATAATGGTCAGCCCATTTATTTAAAATTGGTTTATTCTCCCCAGAAAACCCATATCTTTCACCTTTACTACAAGAATGCCACTCCCCAAGCCTACATAGCCAAATTCTCATCCAAACTTGGCCCAAATGGTCCAAATACTCTAACTAACATGAACGTTTATAATCCGGTCAACACCCAATCATTGACTCAAAAATTCGGGTCGTTACATTCTCCTTTAAAAGATGTATCCAAAGAGCATTGGTGTAACACCCCAAAAAATGGGCTGGAAGATTCGGGTAATTTATCGAAATCGGGTTGGAATTTTAGGTTAGGCTTTAGCTAATTAATTAATTTCGAAAAATAATTTGGATTGATTAAATTGATTCCCGATAAATATATAGTGGCTAATATTTTTGGAAATATATTTAATGTGTTTCTTAAAGGATGAAATTAAGTTTTGATTAATTTAAAATGAGTTAAATAACGATTGGATTGGTTGCTTGTATAATATCTAAAAATTTTGGTTAGTGACCAAAATGTAAAACTTGAAAAGTTTGGTGCTAAAGTGTAAATCTTGAAAAGTTTAGGGACTAAGTTATAATTTTCAAAAGTTATATAATTTAGTCTCGTAAATAAATAGTTCACCCCCAAGAGTGGCATTTTCGTGTTACCCGAATTTTTGATACGGAGTTTGTATTAAGAGCTATAAAGCTTTAATGTTCGGGAAAAATCTGGATAATCGGATTTAATCGAATAAATGAGAAATCTTTTATGAAATATTTTAGGAGATATTTTATTAAAATAAGGCAAGAGAAAAAGGGTCATTTTCATGTCTTATTTTAATGGAAATTAATATGGACCATTGGATTAAAGATTACTTTTCCATGTCTAATCTTAGCCATTGGATGAAAAAATGGCAAGATGGTAATTTTTAAAGATGGCAATGGCAAAGTTGGTAATCACTAACTCCTTGGGTTAATTTGGACCATTGGATGATTGTAAGGACAAGTGGCAAAATATGGAGCTTTAGATTTAAGGGGTAAAATAGTCATTTTGGCATAAAAAGAATTTTTAATTTAAAAATTCCTTAAATAGGTGATAAATGGTCCAAATTAAATCAAAAGAAAAGTCAAGAAAATTCTCTCTTCTTCTTCTTCAAGTGGCTGAAACCCCTATTAGAAAGGTATGGAGTTTTATTTCGATTTTTCAAGCTTATTTCTTTAGATTTTGGATGAAAGCATGAAACAAAGAATTAATCTACATGAAATTCTCTATCTTTTGGTACCATTTATTCATGTTTTCTTTGCTTAAAACCTTAGTTTCGAGGAATTAATGGATGAAGGGGAAGTTGATTTAGAAAGAATTAAGGTTAGTTTTTGATGAATATGATGTTGTGGAATCGTATTAAAGCTTGTGTGAAGATTGAAATTACATGGAAATAGCTAAACCCTAAATTGTTTAAAGTTAGGGTTTTAGTATAAAAGTTGAATTTTGATTGATTTTGATTTGGGAATGATTATGAAATCTTGGAAATGATGTTTAAGTGTTAATTGGACTAATTTGGAAACATGGAAAATCATAGGGATGATTTCGACAATTTGTAGGAATTAGGGGAAATTAAGGAAAACTTCCATAATATTGGAAATGTTGAAATTATGATTTAAAAAGATTTAAAATGTCACTTGGACCATTTTAGAAGTTTGTAAAAACATAAGGACCAGTTCAAAAATCTTGAAAAGATTGGGAACCAATTCGGCAAATCAGAAGAATTTAAGGACTAAAGTGAAAAATTATTTTCATGGAAGCATTATGCTGGAATAAATGTTAGAATGAGTTATAAATCATTCTTTGAGTAAATTTTGGATGAAATACAAAGTATTGAGGATGAAATGACTTATGTCATGAAACTAGTATTTGGAAAATATTAAGGTGTTTATAGGAAAATTATTCCTATATTGTTTGTGTTAGTAAGATACTAACATATAACTTGGAATCTACTTATGGTATTTTAATACACTTGCAGACTGTGAACAAAATCGAGATCGAATTAGAAATGAAGGAAAGGAACGGGACCAAAGTTGATCTTAGTGAAGCTAGTTGGACATTAACAAGTATAAAGTGTCAAGGTGAGTGCATTTTCATGCATGGATAATATTATGATTATCATTTGGAAGACTTATGATAAGTCTACCTTATTAATAATTGCTTGATAGTTATATCATAAACTTATATTTGACATGTTGAGAATTGTCAAAGGTAGAACTGTGATGCATTTGATCACTAGATATATCAGGTATGTATGTTTATGGTATTTCGGGTATGAACTGCCTTAACTTTAAATCATGATAATTATATTGCCATGGATGAATTGAATATGGAATTGGAAAGTATGCCCAAGTAAGTTACTGAGGTATAGAGTATAGTTGGCATGACATAGAGTCCAGCGGTTTAGCACTTCAATGCGGTTTATTAACACTTAGGTGTGGTTCTTTAGCACTTATGTGCGGTCTCTTAGCACTTAGGAGCGGTGTATTAGCACTTTGGTGCAGTTTTGACTCGTGTACTCAAGTCCTCAAACTATGTTGGGCAATAATTTATTTGATGATAAATGGTAAATAATTTAGAGAGTAGGTAAACTCTCGGATAATGGCAAGGATATTAATAGGATTTATGAATCCGGAATATATTATGTTAATATTTGATTAACATAAAGAAAATAAATGAATGGTGATCAAATTGCATGTTTATTTTATTATTGTTATAATTCAAGCATGTTGATTTATTTAAATAATTATAATGCCTCACTAAGTATATACTTAGCGTGTGATGGTTTTCACGCGTAGGTAGTAATCCCGGACAGGAGTAAGGAGTATCGGCATCATCATCCAGAGGGATAATAGTCTTATCGGTAATTTACATCTTTGATGTATTTTGGTTATCTCTAGTTGGCATGTATAAAATATTAGTAGCTCGCTTTAACTAGTCTAGATATGGCTTGTAATATTAATATCTATATAAGTGGTTACTTTATAATGTGGATTATATTAGTTTAAAGAAATTACTAGTAATGGAAATCGGGTAATATTACAAATTTGATTTTTAGAGTAATCAAGATCATTTTTAATTTAGGAAGTTTTTAGGCAGTTTTCTTAATTAAAACGTGTAGTTACAAACTGCCAAGTTGCTGCCGGAAAACGGAAGCTATTTGACGGGTTAAAAATTAGTAATTGGTTTTACGCGACAAACTGAACATTTTGAAAATTGTTGTTTTTAATTAAATTGAGTAGTATAAAATATGGTTAATTATTAGGTGACATTCCTTACTAGTATTAAGAATTAAATACTGGTAAGGGTGTTACATTTATTCGTATCAGAGCTACAGGTTTAGCCAGTTCTAGATAGTAAATGAGTCTTTGTAGAAAGTCAGAGTTATAAACATGCCACTAGGATATCAAAAAATTACTGATATTGTATAAGATTATAATGATGCCTGATATTGGGTCGATTACTCCTTACTTATTTTAGATAATCGTGACATGAACAGATGTCGGATTATCGGGAATCTCGACAGGCTGTTGAGCAGGATGTGCATGCCCAAAGCGGAAGTAATAAGGTGAATCAGAATCCACCTCAGGTTCAGCAAAATATAGAGCAATCGGCTCAGTAGAATGTAGAACAACAAGCTGGGAACAAAGAAATATATCGGTGCAAGATCAATGCTTATTTCTACAATCCTTGGATGCAATCGTAAATCGGCGAGCACCAGTATCAGTCCCTAAGGAGTTAAGGAAAATCGAAGCACCAAAATTCTGACGTGATATTGATGCAGATCCGATGGTTGCTGATTACTGGTTAAATGATTTCAAGATCATGTTAAGCAGAATCCCTTGTGATAATCAAGGAAAATTGGAAGGAGTAGTATCCCTTCTGATGGGACAAGCCAATGTATGGTGGAACGTGATAACTACACAAGTACCTCCGGAGCGGGTTACTTGGGAATTCTTTCTTCAAGAATTCAAAGAAAAGTATATTAGAGATGTATTTGTCAAAGATATGGACAACAATTTCTGTAGCTAAAACAACATGGCAGATCGGTTTATGAATACGAATGTGAATTCAATAGATTAAGTCGGTTTGCAACAGAGCTCCTTCCAACAGAAAAGTCTAGAATAGATAGATTTATTGCTGGTTTGGATTCCCAATATAAGAGGATATTGGTTTCTCGTAACTTTACTACTTTTCAAGAAATGGTGAATCGAGCTAAGGCGATAGAAAAAGTGGACCTTGAGGAGAAGGCAGAAAACCATATTCATGCCGGGAAAAGGTCTAGAGGTTCATTTGCTTCATCATCATTTAAGCGTAGTAAACGAATGCCACAACAACATCCTACAACATTAGCCTCTTCAGTTAAAAAGGGATATGCAAGAGGAAAATAGAACCAGTCTCAGATGAATACTGCGGGTACTCGAGGTTATGGAATTCGCCCGATTACAAAATGTGAGCATTGTGGCAAGAGGCATCATGGTCAATGTTGGTTGATCGGGGCATGTTTCCATTGTGGACAAGCTGGGCATTTCAAGAAAAATTGTGCGAAGCTTTATCCGCATCAATTTGTTGCAGTGCCTCAGAGCGGCAAGGGAAATAAAGGAGGGAAATCGAGAATATCAGCATCAACACCCAATCAAGAAAGTAAAGCTACAGCTCAAGTATATAACATCAAAACTGTTGATGATCGAAATGATGCAGAGATCGTTGCAGGTATGATCGAACTCTTTGGCAGACCTATTTTTACCTTGATTGATCCTGGCTCTACTCATTCATACATTAGTTCTAAAGTAATACATGAAAGAAACATCCCAATAGAACTAAGTTAGAGTGAGATAGTTTTCGTCAACCCAATAGGACAAAGTGCCAGAATGAGTACATTATGCAAGAAATGTCCTTTAAAAATTCAAGTAGTAGAATTTCCTGCTGATCTTATGGAATTGCCTTTCCAATAATTTGAAATTATTCTTGGAATAGATTGGTTATCGGCATATGATGCTGTTGTCGAATGCCGATATAAAAGATTAATCCTAAGGAAGCCAGATGGCTCAAAGATGGTATTCGTAGGCAAAAGACCATATAATTTGAGCAATGTAGTAAGTGTTCTATAAACAAAAATAAATTTGGAAAATAAACCCACAGTACAGGAATTTCCAGATGTTTTTTTGGATGAATTACCTGGACTGCCTCCCGATCGAAAGCTAGAATTCGGTATTGATGTGTTTCCTGGAACATCACCAATATCGATAGCACCTTATAGAATGGCTCCTGCAGAGCTCAAAGAGTTAAAGGCTCAATTGCATGAATTATTGGATAAAGGCTTCATTCGACCAATCATATCACCTTGGGGAGCTCCAGTCTTATTTGTGAAAAAGAAGGATGGATCAATGAGACTATATGTGGAATATCGTCAACTTAATAAAGTGACGATAAATAATAAATATCCTTTACCGAGGATTGACGATCTTTTTGATCAACTTAAGGGAGCAATGGTGTTCTCTAAGATTGATCTTTGATCGGGGTATCATCAATTAAAAATCAAGGAAACAGATATACCAAAGATAGGTTTCAGAACCAAATATGGGATTACGAGTTTGTAGTAATGCTATTTGGACTTACAAATGCACCAGCGGCATTTATAGATTTAATGAATTGAATCTTCCAGCCGTATTTGGATCGATTCGTGGTAGTATTTATTGATGACATATTGGTTTACTCTAAAACCAAGAAAGAGCACGATACTCATCTTCGAGTTGTTCTCTAGATCTTAGGAGAAAAGAAGTTGTATGCAAAGCTATCAAAGTGTGAATTCTGGTTATCAGAAGTAAATTTCCTTGGGCATATAGTTTCAGCCAAAGGAATTAGAGTTGATCCTAAGAAGGTTCAAGTAATCCTTGAATGGAAAGTTCCTAAGAATATCTCTAAAGTGAGAAGCTTTTTGGGATTAGCTGGTTACTATCGATGATTTGTGAAAGATTTTTCAATGATTGCCTCTCCGATAACCAAGCTGTTAAGAAAAAATGTACCGTTCGTTTGGACAGAAAAATGTCAAGAAAGCTTTGAGCAATTAAAGAAGGTTTTGACAGAAGCTCCTATTTTAGTGCAACCAGAACCTAGAAAAAATTGTAATACATAGCGATGCCTCCCATAATGGTTTGGGATGTGTGCTGATGCAAGAAGGAAATGTGGTAGCTTATGCTTCACAACAACTCAAAAATCATGAAAGAAACTATCCCACTCATGATTTAGAGTTGGCTGCAGTGGTGTTTGCTCTAAAACTTTGGCGACACTACTTATATGGTGAAAAATGCTATATTTCCATTGACCATAAAAGCTTGAAATACCTGTTATCCTAAAAGGAGCTCAATTTGAGGCAGAGAAGATGGATAGAATTAATCAAGGATTATGATGTAATTATCGATTATCATCAGGAAAAGGCTAATGTGGTAGAAGACGCAATTAGCCGAAAAAACATTTTCTGTCTTGAGAGCCCTGAATGCCCAATTGAAAATGCAGGAAAATGGTGCTTTAGTGGCTAAATTTCAAATCAAGCCAACTTTGATAGAAAGAATTAAAGAGTTACAAGACAAAGATGAAATGTGCTTGGAAAGAATAAAACAAATAGAAAGTGGTGAATCTAAAGACTTTGAAGTAAAGTCTAATGGGTGCTTATATTATAAAGGGCGTTTATACGTTCCTAAGGATGATGAGCTGAAGAAAAAAATACTTTCTGAAGCCCATTACAGCCCTTTAATTATGCATCCAGGTGGTAACAAAATGTATCAAGATGTGAAAACTCGTTTTTGGTGGCCTGGCATGAAGCGAGCCATTACAGAATTTGTTGCCAAGTGTTTGACTTGTCAACAAGTAAAAGCAGAACATCAGGTACCATCCGGATTACTTCAACCAATTTCCATTCCACAGTGGAAATGGGAAAGAGTTACTATAGATTTTGTAACAGGCTTGCCTTTGACACCAAGTAAAAAGGATGCAATCTGGGTGATCGTGGATCGATTGACTAAATCGGCACACTTCATACCAGTTCGCATGGATTATTCCTTGAACAAGCTGGCAAAATTATATATCAAGGAGATTATTAGATTGCATGGTGTTCCTATGTCTATTATATCGGACAGAGATCCCAGGTTCACTTCAAGATTTTGGAGTGCTTTACACGAAGCATTAGGAACGAAATTACATTTTAGTACTGCTTTTCATCCCCAAACAGAGGGGCAGTCGGAGAGAACTATCCAAGAATTGAAGGATATGCTTAGAGCATGTGTAATAAATTTTTTGGGTTCATGGGAAAAGTATCTCCCATTGGCAGAATTCACATATAATAATAGTTATCAATCAAGCATAAAGATGGCTCCTTACGAAGCATTATATGGGAGAAAATGCAAAACGGCATTAAATTGGTTCGAGCTTGAGGATCGAAAGGTTATTGGACCGGATCTTATTCAAGAGGTGGAAGATAAGGTAAGAATCATTCAAGACAATCTTAAAGCTGCCTCTGAGAGACAAAAATCTTACTCAGATCTTAAAAGAAAGGATATTGAGTTTGAAGTCAGAGATAAGGTATTTTTAAAAGTATCACCCTGGAAAAATGTTACGCTTTGGACGAAAAGGCAAACTTAGTCCAAGATTTATCGGCCCTTATGAGATTCTAAAAAGGATTGGTCCAGTGGCATATCAATTAGCATTGTCACCCGAGATGAGTAAGATCCATGATGTTTTTCATGTATCCATGCTGAGGAAGTATTGATCAGATCCTTCGCATGTCATTACACCAAAAAAAATTGAGATTCAACAGGATCTAACATACGAGGAGGAACCTATAAGGATATTAGCTCTGGAGAAAAAAAGCTAAGAAATAAAAAGATTCCTCTAGTCAAAGTGTTATGGAGAAATCATAAAGTAGAGGAAGCTACTTGAGAACTTGAGGAATTAATGAAAAAGCGGTATCCACATCTTTTTCAACCTAGTACTTAGGAAAATTCGAGGACGAATTTTCTTAAGGGGGAGAAATTGTAATATCTCAAAATTTTGGTTAGTGACCAATATGTAAAACTTGAAAAGTTTGGTGACCAAAATGTAAAATTCAAAAAGTTTGGTGTCAAAGTGTAAATCTTGAAAAGTTTAGGGACTAAGTTATAATTTTCAAAAGTTATATAATTTAGTCCCGTAAATGAATAGTTCACCCACAAGATTGGTATTTTCGTGTTACCCAGATTTTTGATACGAAGTTTGTATTAAGAGCTATAAAGCTTTAAAGTTCGGGAAAAATCCGGATAATCAGATTTAATCGAATAAGTGAGAAATCTTTTATGAGATATTTTATTAAAATAAGGCAAGGGAAAAAGGGTCATTTTCATGTCTTATTTTAATGGAAATTAATATGGACCATTGGATTAAAGATTATTTTCCATGTTTAATCTTAACCATTGGATGAAAAAATGGCAAGATGGTAATTTTTAAAGATGGCAAGGGCAAAGTTGGTAATCACTAACTCCTTGGGTTAATTTGGACAATTGGATTATTGTAAGTGACATGTGGAAAAATATGGAGCTTTAGATTTAAGGGGTAAAATAGTTATTTTGGCATAAAAGGAATTTTTAATTTAAAAATTCCTTAAATAGGTGATAAATGGTCCAAATTAAATCAAAAGAAAAGTCAAGAAAATTCTATCTTCTTCTTCAAGTGGCCGAAACCCCTATTAGAAAGGTATGGAGGTTTTATTTCGATTTTTCAAGCTTATTTCTTTGGATTTTGGATGAAAGCATGAAACAAAGAATTAATCTACATGAAATTTTCTATCTCTTGGTACCATTTATTCACGTTTTCTTTGCTTAAAACCGTAGTTTTGAGGAATTAATGGATGAAGGGGATGTTGATTTAGGATGAATTAAGGTTAGTTTTTGATGAATATGATGTTGTGGAATCATATTAAAGTTTTTGTGATGATTGAAATTACATAAAAATAGCTAAACCCTAAATTGTTTAAAGTTAGGGTTTTAGTATAAAAGTTGAATTTCGATTGATTTTGATTTAGGAATGATTGTGAAAGCTTGGAATTGATGTTTAAGTGTTAATTGGACTAATTTGGAAACTTGGAAAATCATAGGGATGATTTCGATAATTTGTAGGATTTATGGGAAATTATGAAAAAATTTCCATAATATTGGAAATGTTGAAATTATGATTTTACAAGCTTTAAAATGTCACTTGGACCATTTTAGAAGTTTGTAAAAACATAAGGACCAATTCAAAAATCTTGAAAAGATTGAGGACCAATTCGACAAATTGGAAGAATTTAAGGACTAAAGTGAAAAATTATTTTCATGGAAGCATTATGCTGGAATAAATGATAGAATGAGTTATAAATCATTCTTTGAGTAAATGTTGGATGAAATACAAAGTATTGAGGATAAATTACTTATGTAATGAAACTAGTATTTGGAAAATATTAAGGTGTTTATAGGAAAATTATTCCTATACTGTTTATGTGTTAGTAAGATACTAACATATAACTTGGAATGTACTTATGGTATTTTAATACACTTGCAGACTGTGAACAAGATCGAGATCGAATTAGCAATCAAGGAAAGGAACGGGACCAAAGTTGATCTTAGTGAGGCTGGTTAGACATTGACAAGTATAAAGTGTCAAGGTGAGTGCATTTTCATGCATGGATAATATTATGATTATCATTTGGAAGACTTGTGTTAAGTCTACCTTATTAATAATTGCTTGATAGTTATATCATAAACTTATATTTGACATGTTGAGAATTGTCAAAGGTAGAACTGTGATGCATTTGATCACTAGATATATCAGGTATGTATGTTTATGGTATTTCGGGTATGAACTACCTTAGCTTTAAATCATGATAATTATATTTCCATGGATGAATTGAATATGGAATTGGCAAGTATGCCCAAGTAAGTTATTGAGGTATAGAGTATAGTTGGCATGCCATAGAGTCCAGCAGTTTAGCACTTCGGTCCGGTTTATTAACACTTAGGGGTGGTTCTTTAGCACTTATGTGCGGTCTCTTAGCACTTACGTGCGGTGTATTAGCACTTTGGTGCAGTTTTGACTCGTGTACTCAAGTCCTCAAACTATGTTGGGCAATAATTCATTTGATGATAAATGGTAAATAATTTAGAGAGCATGTAAACTCTCGGATAATGGCAAGGATATTAATAGGATTTATGAATCCGGAATATATTATGTTAATATTTGATTAACATAAAGAAAATAAATGAATGGTGATCAAATTGCATGTTTATTTTATTATTGTTATAATTTAAGCATGTTGATTTATGTTAAATAATTATAATGTTTCACTAAGTATATACTTAGCGTGTGATGGTTTTCACGCGTAGGTAGTAATCCCGGAGAGGAATAAGGAGTATCGGCATCATCATCCAGAGGGATAATAGTCTTATCGGTAATTTACATCTTTGATGTATTTTGGTTATCTCTAGTTGGCATTTATAAAATATTAATAGCTCGCTTTAACTAGTCTAGATATGGTTTGTAATATTAATATCTAGATAATTGGTTACTTTATAATGTGGATTATATTAGTTTAAAGAAATTACTAGTAATGGAAATCGGGTAAAATTATAAATTTGATTTTTAGAGTAATGAAGATCATTTTTAATTTAGGAAGTTTTTATGCAGTTTTCTTAATTAAAATGTGTAGTTACAAACTGCCAAGTTGCTGCCTGAAAACAGAAGCTATTTGACGGCTTAAAAATTAGTAATTGGTTTTACGCGACAAACTGAACTTTTTGAAAATTGATGTTTTTGATTAAATTGAGTAGTATAAAATACGGTTAATTTTAGGTGATATTCCTTACTAGTATTAAGAATTAAATATTGGTAAGGGTGTTACAACTTGTGTGTTAAGTGTACTTATGGACATGTGATTCTATTTTTCTAGTTGGTCTATAGCCTATGTTTGGGGTTTTGACCATTGTATGCTTATTGAATAATGCTTTATATTGTTAGGAAGCATGGCTCTAGAATACTTGTATGAATATGAATTGATTTGAATATGTGGCATGTATTTATTTGAAACTACTTGTTTAATGATGGTTTAAAATCAGAAGCATGTCAATGTTGTTTGTAAGTAATTTGAATATGCGGTTTGGTAGTTAATTCGGTTAATGGGTTTTACCAAGTTTAAATTTTTTGCATATTGGTCATCATATGTTCATGCTTTAATTAAATAAGTAAAGCATGTCCAATTGACCTGAGATTTCGCAAGCATGCTTATAATGTATCTAATTTCAATATGATGCTTTTGGAAATGTGTTAGTCCCCATATTTTGGCAGTTTTACAATTTAGTTCTTAATTTCCTATTTTGTTAAATTGGATGCCTAATTGTGATCGTTTGAGTTGAAAATTGACATGCTAGCATGAAATGTAGTTAATTAAATATTGGTAACCTGAAACTTGTATAAGTCCTTATAATTATTCAGATTTGCATTTTGGTCCCTAAAATGCTTGTGTTTGCAATTGAGTGCCTTATTGATGTTTGTTTCGAATGAAAATTGAACCGCTATTTGAATGCACATTGTAGGTATTAACGATGCATCTAGATAAGATAAAAGAAAAAATAGACTTAGTATTTGAGTAATTTAGTTTAGGTTTGCTTCAGCAAACCCAATGTGATCTTCATGTTTCGGGTCTAACGACTAGGTTGGGTCAAGGGGGTTATAGTTGGGAGAATGGACAAGGGCATGACACAATTTAAGCAATAAAGAATTGTTCTAAACATTAGATCGACGCAAACCCAAACCTCCACAAATCTGAGGTTGGCATAAGGTTAATTTTGATTAACTGTTGGTTATTTTTTTTGGGTAAATTACGTAAATCATCACTAAGCTTTACTGTTAAACCTATTTTGGTCACAGAAGTTCTAAAATGTTCAATTTACTCACTAAAGTTTAGACAGTGAATATTTTTTGTCATTAAAGTTTAGATATTGAATGTTTTGGTCACTCTTAAACCCCAAACGATCATAAATGGTAGTTGTTAGGTCCCAAATTTCGACAGTCTCTTTATCTTGGCCCACTGAGTTTGAATTTGACCTCTATTTTTGACAGAAAGTGCTTAGAAGTTCATGAATCGACAAAAACCTTCTTATTTCTATCTCATTGATCTCGTTCCTCTATCGTCGGATGGAGCTCGTTTCTTAATATGTTGCTTCTTTCGTGCCGTTGAAGTTTCCCACCGTTTAAATCTTGGAGAAGTTCCTTCGTTCATTGGTAAATGGAATTCGTCAAAAAGTTAACGAATTAGTGGCCAAAAACATTCAATGTCTAAACTTTAGTGAGTAAATTGAACATTTTGAAACTTTAGTGACAAAAATAGGTTTGAGAGTAAAGTTTAATGATGATTTACGCAATTTACCCTTATAATAATAATAACACGTTCCTAAGATGGCATGCAATCTTATTTCAATTAACAAGTTGTTCAAAGATTTAAACTACTCGACTAAATTGAATTTCAATCATTGTGAATTTGAAGCGACGAACTCAGCGAAGGTAATTGGCAGTGCTAAGCTGTCTGGCAGACTTTATGTCTTGCAAAGTCAAGTACCTCCCAAAAGACAAGTTCAATCAAGTTGCACCTCATAATCCTTTTCTATTTCTAATTATCCATTCCATGAGATTATGTTATGGCACTTCAAATTAGGGCACCCAGTTTTGTGTACCTCGAAAGATTATTTTCACAATCATTTATTAGTAAGAACCTGAAATCTTTTTCATGTAACATTTGTCAATTTTTCAATCACATTAAGACCCCTCCTATCCACCATCCATATGTAAACCATCTCATTCTTTTTCCATTATCAATTGTAACATTTGGAGCCCTTTTAAAATAAAAATACTAATGAACCTGTTGGTTTGTTTCCTTCATTGATGACCACCTCTGAACCAGTTAGACATACCTCATTAAAGACAAATCTGATGCTAGTGAAATCTTTAAATAATTTTTCAAGATGATTAGGAATCAATTTAAGAGTAACATAATTTTTTTTAAAATTGATAATGAATGTGAATATTTCACCAAAGCTTTGGAGTTCCTACTTTGAATAAAGGGGTAATTCACATTAGTTCTTGTATCGATACACCTTAGCAAAACAAGGTAGCCAAGAGAAAAAATAGACATATCTTAGAAGTGGTGAGATTCTTATTGTTTTCTACAAAGTACCTAAACATTTTTTAGAGGAAGTAATCCTTAATGACATCTACCTTATTAATAGGATGACCAGTAGAATACTTAAATTTCAAAGACCAAGAGATATTCTTCTTGAACAATTCTCACACTTTAAACCTCTTTCCTCTAACATTCCCTTAAAAATATTTGGGAGCTCAATCTTTGGGTACATTCACCTATAATTTTAAATCAAACTAGATCTTAGATCCAATAAATGTATTTTTATTTGTTACTCTCGCACTAAAAAGGCTACAAGTTTTACTTTCCTACTAATAGAAAAACATATACTTTCATGGATGTCACATTTTTGAAGATAAATCGTAATTTTCAAATATGAAATTCAAAGGGAGATTTTAGATGAATTTTAGTTTTTTGACAGCCTTTGACAAATTCAACCCACGCCTTGCCCAACAAAATTTTAGATGAATTTCAAATCTTTGTCAACATTCAAAAAATTCAACCCACTACTTTTCCAACAATGGTCATTTGCTACCACAAAAAACTTACATTTCATTCAAAATTCCACAAAAATATAAACTCCTTAAAAAAACCAACTTGAAGGAAGAGAACTTTGTGTCTATAGAAGGAGACAAAGGTCAATCCTAGACAAATTACAATACTTGGGACATGCCTTCACTCAAAACTTGGGATAATCCTAATTTGTCTCGAAAGATGGTAAATGTATGAAATTCCCTCACAATGAAAATTCTAATCCTTTATGTTGACAACTCTGATCTATCCATTCAGAAAAAGGAATAAAAAATGTACAAGCCACTCTATAAGAAATATGTTGCGTATGGAAAACTAATGCCTTCATTCAAAAGTTTTACTATAAAAATTGACATTATTCAAATTTCACAGTAATTATAGGAGGCTATAAAGAATCCTAGGTGGGAAATGGCAGTTGAGGAAGAAGTGAAGGCCGTAGAAAGTAACAACACTTGGACCCTTTGTCACCGAGAAAGAATGCAATATACTAGAAATGAGTCTTTACTGTCAAATACAACTCATATGAGAGTGTAGAAAGGTTCAAAGCAAGGTTGGCAGCAAAAAGGATTCAAGCAATCCTATGAAATTGACTACCAAAAAAACTTTTACACTATTGGTCAAGTTGAATACAATACGAGCCTTGCTCTCCATATATAGGACATAAAGAATGGCCTTTCTATCAAATGGACATCAAGAATAATTTCTTAAATGATAACTTGGCAAAGGAAGTTTATACACAGGTTCTTTCAGGTTTATGAAAACTTAACCAATAACAAGGTATGTAAATTACAAAAATTCCTTGCATGGTTTAACACAGTCTCTTGGAGCATGATTTGACAGATTCACTAAAGTGGCTATTAAGTAGGACTACAAGCAATGCCAAACATATCATACACTGTTTGTAAAAATATCAATAGAAAATAAGAGTCATTTTAATAGTATACGTAGACGACATTATTCTTACATGAGAAGACGCTAAAGAGATTGAAAGATTGAAGAAGATTCTAGCAAGTGAATTTGAGACTAATAATCTAGATTACTTTAGATATTTTATGAGAATGGAAGTTGCAAGATCGAAGGATGACATTGCAATCAATCAAATAAAATACATCTTAGATCTCTTATCTGAGACTAGATGTTGGGATGCAAATCAGTCGAAACACCTATGGAATCTAACCTAAAGCTAAGGAAAGATAACATGAGAATTCCAATAGACAAAAAATAATATCAATGGTTAGTTGGAAAACTAATCTATTTATCGTTCACAAGGCAAGACATAACCTTCGTAGTTAGTGTTCCTATTCAATACATGAATGATCCTTGAGAAGAACATCTTCAAGTAGTAAATAGGATTATGAGATATCTAAAAATGACTCATAGACATGACTTAATTTTTAATAAAAATGATAACAAAAAAGTAAAAAAATTTCAGATGCAAGCTGGGATAGAGGGTTAATGGATAGAATGTTAGAGACATGAAAATGAAGTTAGAATGCTAAACCGATGATTAATCACATTAGTGACCATTTTGACAAATTGTCAAACTTGAATGGTCTATTCAGCAAAGAGGATATGTAGAAGGAGTAAATCTAATTTTTAGTTAAAATGATGGAATTAAGGTAGTAATGTTGATTTGAGGACTAATTTGCAAAGTTAAGAAGCTTGATTCCTTATATTTGAAATTTGGTGACCACCTCGACAAAACAAGAGAAGTTAGAGAAGTAAAGGTTTAAGCTTATTTTGATGAAGGATGTAAAGAGAACATATGAATACAAGCTTTATTCTAGTCATTTGAAGTAAAGTGATGGGAATAAATTGACAAGTAGAGAAATAAGGAGAAGTTGGTGTAAATTAGAAATTATTGGAAAGTTATGTTGGAATTTGAATTATGGCAGTAAGTTTAAAAATTCGCCATAAATTCTACAAAGATGGTTAGATGATGAATTTTATACCGTTGTAAAGATTTGTTAGTCTAGTTTCGTTTCAACAAACGGAAACTGATTTCAAGTTCCGAGTTAAAAGATATGAATTTTTAATCGAATAAAGGTCAGAAAAATTACAGACCAGTTTCTGCCTGGACAACTATGTGACGTGAATGTAAGGAATTTTCATAATTTTTGTAGATTTTATTAATTTATGTGGTTTATACCGTTAAAACCGTCATCGAATCTAGTTTCTCCATTATAAAGAAAATTAAGATCCAATATGTATTCTGCCATGTATAAGTAAATCTTTGAAGGTAGCGCAAGCTATTAGAAAATGGAATTTGAAACATTTTGTATTTAAATGTTAGTTAGCAGGCTCGGAAGAATTATTGGAAGTTCAAATTGGTCACTAAGGACCATAATGAGTTTTTGAACAGTACAAGGAAGAAAGGAAAAATATTTGGAAATTTTATATTCAAATGATTATATTAGACATCATATTTAAGGTATTGTTAGATTTGAATCTAACAAATATTTTATTTTATTCATGTGATTAATGAATTCAAATCTGAATCAAAGAAGGTTCGAGTTACTATGAAAGAAAGGATCGAACTAGAACTTAGTGAGGCATTGTGTTAAGTGGCCAAGGTGAGTGCATTTTTACCTATTTTATATATATGATACGAGGAAGACTTGTGATAATTCGACCTTGATATTAATGAAAATGTATGTTGATCAAAGTTATGCAAATGGCATAAAATATTAAATGGCATATGTGATATATTGATATGACATAATGATTTATGTAAGATAAATCGGATTTTAGATATTGGGTATGAACTACCTAATATTGACTTATATGATTTATATTGATGCTTTGAACATGGAATGTTGATTATAATGTTGATTTTGCTCAAGTACTATTGTGAAGTCTTTGGTATAATTGGATATCCATAGAGTCCTAGCAGCTGCGTCATAGCACTACGGTGCGAGATGGACTCTTTGGGGTCGAGTTAGACTCTACGGAGTCGGTTCAAACACAACGGTGTTACATAGCACAAAATGTGCGAGTATGATGAGCAAAGGGACTCCTCGAGTACGTACTCATCATTAGACGCTAAGGCGTTGTAGACACTACGATGTCGGTTATGATGACTCGTGTACCAAAGTATCACATTATATTGTACTTCGGGCTATAATACATGAAATGCATTTATGCAGGCAGTTAAGTTAAAAAGCTTAATGTATATTTGATTAATAAAATAAAGGTTTGATGATATGATATAAACTGCAATTGGGACTCGTTTTCCATTTTGCAGGAATTGTATTGCACTATTACATGGTAGAGGAATGACTTTGATAAGTCAATTTTATACGATTCTATATTTTTATATAATATACACAGTAATTTGTTTATTTATGTTATTTCTATACATTGAAATGCTTTACTTTAATTTATAGTTGCCTCACTAAGTGAATACTTAGCGTATGCTATTTCACACGTAGGTTATTAGGAACTTACTAGAATAGAAGTCAAGCATGTTGATCAAGATGCAATCTGACAAACATCAGTAAGACATTCTAATTTATGATATTTTTTAGTGGGCATGTATCAATTTATTCGTTAGTTGTTTTAAAGTTATAAGTTTGATTAATAGTCAGATAAATATAAATTATTCATATTGTTAAAGAATTACTGGTAATGATATTTAATCGGGTAAAATTTTATTTATCGTTTATCGCGTAACGATTTTAAATTTAAGAAAGGGCCTAGGCAGTGTACCTAGTTTTCACCCTGAGTTGCATACTTGTTTTAAGAACTGACTAACATGTTTTATAAACCAATTCATGGTCAAAACTAACAATCTGCAAATAGGCTACAAATACTTCAAAAGTCGAGAAATGGTTATTTTATAAACTAGTTTTATGTCAGATATTTAAAACAAATTACAAGTCTAGAACTCTATTAAATAATATTGTGACATTCTTAATGTGTATTCGTACTACGAGTATACGTTAAGGGTGTTACATGGAAGGTCCACCAATGGGCACTGTTCATTTGTTTGGGAGAATCTGGTCACATGGAGAAGTAAAAAGCAGTTGGTTATGGCTAGAAGTAGTGCAGAAGTAGAATATCGAGCACTTGCGCAAGGGATTTGTGAAGGTATATGGATACAAAAGCTTCTAATTGAATTGAAACTAAGTTATAGTGACAACCAATCAACCATCAGTATACGAAAAATCCAGTCCACCATGATAGGTACAAGCATGTGAAGATAGATAAACACTTCATCTCTAAGAAGGCCTACAATGGTGAAGTAAACGATAAACTTTGTTTCTACCAGAAACTAATTGGCTGATGTTTAAAGTTAGACCAAAACTTTATATTTCAGCATTGGGTCTAATTTAATTACAAGATAAAATCTATCTAATGGACTTCAAATATATTTGAGGCTTCCTCTTTAATGGGTTGTACGTATACCTCCTCAATATGGGTTTGTGTGACCCAATTCTTCAAATTTGGATAACGGATACACTCTTGAATCTCATGATCTTTTCATGAATGCTTGTAAGTCTTTGGTCAACGCCTCTTAAACTTTGGTGTGGAGTTTATCTTTGAGTAATTTGGATTTAGCTCGTGTGATTGGTCCTAAAGGAAATATGAGTATATCTCCGATTTGGGCTTGACTGGTACATGTATCATAGAGTAAAGTACAGGTTCCGAAAGAGGGGCTCTGATTTTCAGTGCATGAGTGTCCAACATAAAGCATAAACATCACCGAAATTATTCGAATTTCCCAGTAAAGCTGCGAAATACAGCCAACTTAATTAACTAATTTTTAGTTGTTAAATTTTATAGGTATCCTTTTATTAATGTTCTCAAAATTCATACTTGAACTAATTTTCAAAGAATGCAAATATATATGTACTTAATATTTATCGATAACATAATATATATTTAAATACAAAATAATATGCAAAGAACTTTATAATATAGAGAGAAACGAAGAGGGGCTGTAGTCTCTAATCCTATATATTTTTATCTTTAATTTATATAAAAATTTATAATACTTTATTTCCTAAATTTTTTGAAAATGTGTGTTTTGTCGCTAACAAATTAATATTCTAACTCCTTCAGGGTGGATTTTGATGGAATGACAAGAGTCAAGTCATGCAGATGAAAATGAAGTTATCTGAACAGCAAAAGTCGACGCATATCCGATAATTCTTGTTGCAGAATACCATATTCAAACCGGACCCGGTCGTTGTCTATCCTTAGACAATGATTTTGGTCGGAAACGCTCTTCAACTGGTTGTTTAGTTCTTGGTTCTGGAATCGGAGCTGTCTCACCTCATTGGTCAGCTTTTCTAAATGATTCCGTTTACGCATCCGAGACCTCCGAGCCGAATCCCGGTTTGATATCATTCGTCGCCGCTTTCGTTCGTCGATGACAGGAACCACTTGCTTCTGATCATCATTATGGGAGCCCGTACCGTTGGTGAGGTTTTGTTTCTGTTCATCTGAACCGCTTCCTGCCGACCCAGTTGATTGGGCTGGGAAGAAAAGTTCTGACCAATCCCACTGCATGATGTCGGTTTCCAGTGCCGGAAATGGATCGTTGTGGAGCGTGGAATCTGGTGATAGTATCGCCGGAACAGTGGAAAACATGGCTTTGGGAACGCTATATAACAAGAGCTAATACTATAAACGAAACGAAGGCTTGGGAGAAAGTATGAAATCGGAGGATTGAGAAAAGCTAAGAAATGCAGGGGACAGCTGACCATATTTATGGACAAACTTGATGAACAGGGTTTATGCGTTTTTAGAGTTGGTTACATCAAACCTTTTCAAATTATGTTCAGATTTAACATTGGTCCACAAATTATTAATATTATTTTAATAATCTTAAATTTTTTTAAACAATATATTAGCTGAATTTTATTTAAAATCAAAATAGAAAACATTTCAAAAAAAAAGTTGTAGCAGAAAAAACAAAAGCACAATATATAAAAATAAATAAATAAACATGAGACCAGCAAAACACCTCCGTGGGCTGCAAAACAGTGATTGAGATGAAACACCGAAGAAATAGAAGCTGAGAGCAAGACTTCTTGTCTGTATCCACCTACAAGCTACAGGCATGAAGTAGAAGTGGTGAGCAAAATCAACAATCTTGAAGGCTGCTTCGTAAAACAAATCTTTCTGCATCGGCAAACGCACCACAAAAGGGGATCAAACTACTAAAGACCACCGATAATCCACAAATCAGAGTCGAACGTCGTAAAAAACGTATCCACGAACGCAGATCTACCACAACGGTAGACGATAACGTTCTATAAGATAGAAGCATGCCACAAGACAGAGGAAAAACATGCTCCAAGGCAGAGGAAAAAAACGTGCTACAAAGCAGATAAAAACTAGAAAAAAACACCAAAATATAAAATAAAACAAGAACTAGATACAAAAAATAAGTGAAAAGGACTACTGGCGGTGGCGACTAGCACTAAAACTGACGCCACCATCGATTAATACCCAAATCGAGAAAAATTCTAGAATAAACGTCATGTACGAATATGTATCATTAATTATATCCACTTACATGTAGCATTAATTATATCCACTTACATGTAGCATTAATTATTTTAATTACTTTTGAAATCATGAGACCTAAAACATGATTATTCCTTTTTTATTATAACATACGTTAAAACATTTTCTCTACTTTTTCAGTTTTTTTGAATTTTTAAATTTTTTGTCCATTTTTTATTTGAATAATTTTATTATTTTTGAATTAAAAATAAAAATAATATGAAAAATTGGTAAAAAAGTATTTTAACACATTTTATTCTAAAAAGGGAATAATCACGTTTTAGATTCCATAATTTTAAAATTTATTAAAATAGTTAATAATGCATATCAGTGCATATAATTAGTGTTATATACATAACATTTACTCTAGACTTATCCCAAATCGATAACTAAATTAATAAATAAACATAATTAAAACAATATTGATAGTTTAATCTCTGCGCCATCCAAACAATCCGTGTAATAATAATCCCAATAACATTTCATATGCATTATTGGGTGTTTTAAATGTTTTAATTCTTTTAATAATTTTTAATAATTAATATTTAAAAATATTTTTAGGCTCCTTAATATTTGAAATTATAGTCCAAACTATAATCACACGAATCTATTTACAATACATTTGTAACCAACTCAAGTACTCAACTATAGGTAACACATACTCCAACTATGCAGTACTATCAGACTTTCTAGTTTTTTTTTAGATTTTTTTTATTTTTAATAAAGTTATAATATTTTTGTTATTTTTTATAATTATTTAATATTTTTAAACGACTTTGTAATATTTTAAAACTTTTAAAATACTTTTCAATTTTTAATAATACTCAATATTTTTTATCATTTTAAAACTATTCTGTATTATTTTATAATTTTTAATTTATTTTAAAATTTAATAATATTTTATTATTATTATTATTATTATTTAAATATTTGTTTAGCTTTTTTTTGAAGATTTTAAATATTTTTTTCAAGAATTTAAAAATTTGAAAAGTCTACATGGGAGGACATAGTGTCCCGCATGGTAGTGGAAACCTTAAATCCAGGGAGCGACGCAAGCTTTATGTTAGAAGGGACAAACTTATAAAATTTTAGTGGGCGAGTTTATAAAATTTTAGAGTGACGAAAATAGATTTTTAATAGAAAATACATAGAAAAATTCTAAATTATTTACGAATTTCTTCTTTTCAAGGGGTACCGCTAAGGGTGTTTAAAATACCCAACCTAAGTGACCTGACCCATTGACCCGCCGACCAAACACCTAAAAATCAAATATTTTTCTTAAAAAAATTACCGGGCCGGGCCGGGTACTTATCCCAGGTAGTCGGGCTGGTCAGGACCGAATTTTTTTGTAATAGGGTACCCGACCCTATTTGGTATTTTAATATATATAATTTTAACTTTAAATTATATTTTTATTTCATGTTCCTTAATATTTTTACCCTAAAACTAAATTTAAATCCCTAAATTTTTTCTATGTTTATATTATATACTTTTAAGTTTTAAAATTTTTAAAAATATTTGTATTAATTTGTTAATATGAGATTCGAAGGAAGAAAATCATGAATGAGATTAATATTTTTATTGTCTTATTTTAATAAACTTTAATATATTGAAAAATTAATATGTTTTTAATGTATTACAATATTTATCGTACACTCAACTGTAGTTTCAAAATTTTTAAAGCTTTTTAAGAACACCAATATTTTTTTTGAACAAAAAGAACACTAATATTTGAACAATTGTTTCTCTTTTAAAACTAACTTCAATCATTAATTTTTGTGTTCGAATTATATATTATAAATTTTATATATTTATTATGTTATTTTTTTTAATTTTGAATTAAAAAATAATAAAATATGAAGTGGGTATCCGGTACCCGATTTTTCGGGTACCCAATAGTTGGGTACCCGATAGTCATGGGCCGGGGCACGTGCCGACAAATGCACTACCCGAAGAACCGGTTACCTGGTACCTCAGGTACTCGATAATGAACATCCCTAGCGTCCGTCCTCTCTAGCCTCCCTCAGTCCATCCTTGCTTAAACCATTAAGACTTAACAATCAAAATTGATCAAATGATTTTATTTATATATATTTTAATTAAAGTTCGTAAATAATATTTTATGAGTTTAAGGACTTAATTGAGTAAAAAAAAATTAGAGATTGAATTTATTCTTTTCTTAAAAGTTTGAGGACATTAGGAACTATTAAGCAAAATATATAATAAACATTTTTTAATAATTTTTATATTTTTTTGACTTAATAATAATTTCTATATTTTGCCACACACTATATGTGAAAGAAAACATTTAATGTAAAAAGCATATTTATCAAATTTAATCAATAATTTTTTATTAATGAAGTGATGAAATATTTGTATATAAATTTATGGGTCACATGGTTAACTTTTTACGGGTTAATCGATGACACCAACTCAGTCACTTAAAGAGTGTTGTTTTTACTTAAGTTTATTTTCTCACCCATTTTTTTACTTAGCAAATTGCAATAGGACGAAACAATTTTGTTTTCGATTATTTTTGTTTCCAAATGATAATATATAAATACATACCAAATTATATTGAACTAAAAAGGCACTATATATCTGTCACAGTGAAAAAGAGGATGATGTTTATTTTAGGAGACACGGGTTCAAATCACTTTGTCTGTAAGGTGTATGTGTTTTGTCAAAGGATTAAGAATATGTATAGACATATATTACCTTATAATCACCTTTAGACTATTAAAAAAACACTATACATCGTTTAGTCTTTTAACCGAAAACATTTTCTCTTTTATTAATAATATGCAGTTATATGAATTTTAGAATTATTATTTTTCTTTACTTGTGATGGATTTTAAAATTTTAATTATTTCATTAATATGCATAAACACTGTACTCCAATCGAACACACATGTTTTGAATTCCTGGAAACGATGGTTCCATTTGCTTGGAAGGTGATAAAGTTATAGCTTTGACAAAAAAATCTATGGTACCTACAGGGTTAGTCTAACTGGTAAGCACCTTAGTATTGTTTAAGTAAGACTTGAGTTCGCGGTTTTGCATATGCAGAAAATCTTCACTGAAAAATTCACCTATTAAATGCAGATGTTCGACGTAGGTCAGTCTAAATTAGTCAGGACAAAGATCATGTTTGCTAAACAGTGCTTTGAGTCAAAATTAGAAGTTTGACTAGGTAAATCTGCCAATTTAAATGTTTGATTTTGACATAAAAGTTGTAAATACTCTTTTACCCTTAACAATTACAAAAATCTCAAAATAACCTAAATTTAACCTTTTTTATATTTTAATTTACATGATGACATTTGTAAGCTAATATATATTTTTTATTTTTTTAATTCTCACACTTTTATATTTGTATTTAAATAACTCACATATACTTTTGAAGTAAAACATACTCTCATATATAATTTAAATAATTATATTTCCTTCAAATATATGATATTAATATATGTGCTTCAAATATCATTTAAATTTAATAACTAATTAAATTATATAAATAATAAATTAATATATAGATCCATTAGACATGCTTAATAACGTTATATTAAAAAATAATTTTCATAATATAATTAATATTAATAAATAAAAATATTGATAACTAATAAATTATTCAAACAAGTATTGAATATAATCAAATCCTTATATGTCATTTTACTTGTTTAAATAAGCAAGCATCTATTAGCTATCAGTTAATTTTATCAAACACTTTTATAGAATCAGCTAATACAATATGCTAGTCAATTCAGCTAATACAATCAACTATCAGCTATCAACTAATGTAATCTGTTATTAGCTATCAACTATCAATTAAATAGTAAACAAAAACAAAATTTTAGAAAACCAGAAAAACAACTAAAAAATTTATTATGATCAAATCTGGATTTTGTTTAAGACATTTTCGGGCATTAAATTAGGAAGAATCCACGCGGAAAAAAGTAGTGGTTTGCAATGTCTCATTTTATGACCAAATGATCTAAAATTTGGTTTTATATTACCTAAATGTTTGGTGGCATAAAATGTTCAACCCTTTCCTCAAATACATATCTACCGAAGCCATATTTGAACAAAATGACAAAACTTTAGTTGCTTGTGCCGAAAACGTTTTTAGGTTCTCAAATTATTTGATTTGAAAATATGTGTGTTTTTTTAAATAGAGTCGTTATTAATTATTTTAGACTATATTAGACATAACGTACACTTATAAAATCACCTTTTTAATAAAAATATTTTTAAATTTTCCCTTTAAAAATAATTTTAGAGGTCTATGATTAAAATAGAAAAACAGTTAAGTTAGAGAGTCAGTTATGTGTGAGGATGTTTAAAGTACCCCAAGACGTCCAAAATTAGTATCTTATTTAAAAACCAAATTTTGTCTATTTTTTGCTAAGTTATAGACTTGAATTTAGATTCAAAATGTGATCCTTGTATTAATTCACATTTTGCGAAAGATATCTCTCTCTCACGAATAATTACGAAAGTCGCATAAGTTTGGACATTACCTCGTTAGTCAACTCAACAAAATAACAATGCCTTACTCAGAAATATGAGAATTATGTCACGAATAATTATGAAAGTCACAATCCAATAAATTTGGGCACCATGTTGGATTAAAATCCGTAATTGTGGGCACATATGTAAAATGTATGATGCTATTATAAAGTACGACACAAAATCAAGTGACCAATTATATTAGGCGTGTCATAGGTATTAAAGTGGTATAGAAATAAAAGTGTAGATACCGTAAGATATATTTATAATTTAATGAGGGGCAAAGTTATAAATATTTAATAGTTGATTTAATAATCAACTATATAAAGAGGTAGTGGTCCCCAAGAAATAGGTTAACTTGTTTTCTCTCTCTTTCCCCGTAAGAGAGTTTTACATCAAGAGAAAACCTATCTTCTTGGAAGATCACAACCACTTTTTAGGCGATCTTTATCAAAGGATTCAAGATTTTCATCTATCGATTAATTCAGGTACTCTTTCACATTAAGTTTATTGTTCTTAATGATTTGACATGATAGATCATGAGTTTAGATTTCATATCTATTATAGTTTAGTTCTAACAAGTGGCATCAGAGACTTGTTATGTTAAATCATTGAGAATCAATTGATTTTTTATTATCGAAAATCGCAATCGTATAATAATTAATTTCTGTGTAATTGATGGTATTTATGTTGTTGATATCGATGACTTGAGTTGGAACTTTTAACTGTTTGGAGTACAAAGTTTCAATATCGATATGCTTTCATGTTCGATTGAATTTATACATATATGATATTCGTTGTTTGTTTTTTGATGATTTGTCAACTTTGATTGCTTTCTATAATAATTTAGGGTTTTAATTCGATTGATTAGCAATTTTTAATCTATAATAGCCGCATTTAAAAAGTTAATCAATGGATAGATTCGGTGATCCAATGCAATTATGTTTGCTGTGATCTTTCTTTAACCTATGTTAATTGAATTAAAGGGCCACGTGAAGTCTGCCATTGTCATATTTGGGCTGTATTTTTTTCTAGGGGAAAATTATGCGTCCAAGCACCCTTATTTTAGTATGTTTAGTTTGGTCCTTATGCACTTTGATTAATTCTATCATGTTTAATTAAGGGGGGCTAAAGTTCGTTGACTTCATGTGAATTCATATTTGAGAATTGATTTTTCATTAACTCTGCTTGGTATTGAATCACTTTGATGTTTATGTTTGATTATATATTGATTTGGTATTTAGTATTAGGATTAAAGATTAGGTTTTGATTAATTAAGGATTAAGTTTTGGTTTTTATGTTAAAATAGATTGAATCAATAAGGTTGTGCGATAATCATTAATCTATCGTCGAACATATAAATTTAACCAACCGTCAATCCCCTTATGCCTTAAATTATATTGGTTCAGATGGGCGTGAGTTTTACTTTCACGTTCTATGTTTTGGGCACCAATAGTTAATACATGTCATTAATTTTATAGAATATATATTTGATTTGGTTTGATCAAAATTTTAGTTTTGGTCATTAGTAATTTAGAAAGAAAATACAAAGTTTGACTTGGGTTTTGTCGTGGTAAATTTACCGTGATTTGGAAACTTTATAACCAGGTTAGCTCTCGAAGCTTTATATTCGAATTAGTCTAATAAATTACGGTTGAATTTGTTAAATCTTGTTTAGTTTAGAACATAACCTTTAGCTTAAATTTATTTCACACTATGCTTAATTATGCCATTAATGTTATCTACGGAATATACATTTGGTTTTGGTTTTGGCTTTGGCGTGCATGTCATTAATCTTATGAAATTCATATTCTATTCAGTTTGACCAAGAATTTCAATTTTTATCATTAGGTTATATGAATATATTAAAGTTTAATGTGATCATTTTCTGAATTATCCATTTATATGATATATATATATATATTTAATTTAAGTTAAGATTAGTTGTTTTGAATTCAAGTTTTATTTTGGTAAATGCATGCTTAAGGAATTTTTTGAGAAACAGTCAAAGATTTCAGTTTTTTCGATTTTTGATAGCCCCATATAGACAACCTTATTTCAGAAACTTAAGTGTTATTAGAAATTTCAGTTTTGACTGTTACAAAATTTTAAATTTGAATATCGGTATATTTATATTACTATATATTTTAAGATAAGTTAATTGAAGCATTAAGTCACCAAAGTGACCTCTATTGTATAAATTATTTTATTTTAATATATAGAAGATTTTGTGCATGTAAGTCGGATTATGTTAGTATTAATTGGCCCAAAGGAAGGTTAATAATTAACATTATTACATGTGCAACTGTGGTAATAAACATGTGATAATTATTCAGTTTTATATGTGAGCAATAAATCGGCCTAAAGGAAGATTTCTGTTTGACATGTTCTTATTATCAATGTTTGATTATTGTACCAAGATATCACTTGCAAGTTAATGTTTTGTCCAAAGATGAAATATTAATCGAGTATTCGATATCTTGATATGAGGTTTACCTTTATTCAAATTTATTAATATTTTGGTTATCTTTTAATTTGATTGAAAGATAAAATTAAGACAAATATTTTGAAACAATTAAATTCATATTTTGGCTTCGGATGTCTAATATTTTAATAGATTAATTGAAACATAATGCCACCAAAGTGACCGCTTTTGTGTAGATTAGTTTATTTAAAATATTAAGATAATTATAGGTTTTTGTAATTCATGCGTTTATTAATTGGCCCAAAGGAAAGTTAATATTTGGAAGAATTACAACGACAACCGTCGTGATAAATGTGTGACAATTATAAGGTATTTTATGTCCAAAGATTAATCTATTGTTTTACATAGTTTATTGACAATGTTTGATTACTACAACAAGAGTACCGCTTACAGTTAATATTACTGTCCAAAGACTTGATATTAATGTTGTGGTTGGTATCTTGAGGGAACTAGCCATTATTTTGAATTTATTTGTTTGCTTATGAATATTTATGTGAGCTTGTTTTTATTTTATTTACTTATTTTTGTTCTATATTTAGGTAATTTATCTTTGCTGTCACAATACCTGTTAAATACATTCCACACTCATGTTTAGTGAAACTAGTTTCAAGTAATAGAGAAGACACTTACATATAGTATTTGGTTGTATGAACATAGACTTTGCAATAATGGAAGAATAACTTGCACCTCTCACCGCGGTAAGAACCCATAAAAGGGATTTTGAGAGGTGAGATTGTTCAAAATCGCATGAGTCTAATGATTATAATGAATAACATTCTATAAATCTTTAGGAGTAAAAAAAATCTAAAGAGATTACTCATATTAAGGGTTTCCTTGACGATACCCAAAACATTAAGGTTAAGATGAAATCACTTATGCCTTCTTTGATGTCTATGAAGTATAAAGGTCAAGGAAATGTGAGAGAGTACATTATGAAAATGTTTAATATTGCTTCAAAATTTAAGGCACATAAGATCAATCTTTCTAACGATTGTTTGTTCTTATGGTTTTGGCACCGCTTCCTATACAGTTTAACCAATTCAAGTTACAGTTGTCAAAGGGAGAAATAAACTCTATTTGGGCTCATTTCTCATTGTATTCGAGAGGAAGAAATGTTGAAGAATTATAAGTGTAAAATAACCATATGATCAGTGCTTATTTAGTTAGCGTTTTTAAGAATAAGGGCAATAAAAAATATCAGAATAAAGTTGCTAAGGTCCAACTCAAAAGAAATAACAATAAGTTACAAATGGTTGATTTCTTTTGTAACAAGTTAGGACACATATGAAGTAATTAAACTTCAAAAGTGAGCAACTACTTCGGTTATTTTGAGTGATCCATGGGCTGTAAATTTTATGATCCCACAATTAAGATTATTTTAAGGAGAGATTTATAACAATTTTAGGATGTTGAGTTTCGAGGGAGAAATAAGGTTAGAGACATTGCTGTTGAGGAGGAATTGAATTATAATTAAATTCCTACTATCACTTTTGATAATGTTTAGGTTATCACACCTATCATTAATCAATAAGTGAATCAAGTACTCAGCAAAACAATGTTGAAAAACTCTCATTCAAGATAAGATAATTGTTTCAGAAGAACAAACTCAAAAACCTAAAAAAAGGTGTCATTAAAGAGGTTCACGAGAGGAAGAAGAAACACTATTCAAGATTATTATATTGTATTTCCTCAAGAAAATCAGGATAACAATGGAATAATAGAAATGACTCAATCATTTTTCATCAGACCATAAAAGTTCTAACTCTCAAAAGTGGATTGAAGTCATTCAAGCAAAGTATAATTCTATGCAAGACAATAAAGTTTAGGAACTTGTCTCATTACCTGATGGTGCAAACCAGTTGGTTGTAAATGGATATTTAAAACCAAGAAGGATGCAAATGATAACGTGGATAAGTATAAGGCACGTCTTGTATCTAAAGGATATACTCTAAAGGAAGACATTGATTTTGTAGAGACTTTCTCTCAAGTTTAATTGAAAGACTCTTTCAAGATAATCATGATCCTTTTTGTTTATTTTAATCTTGAGCTACATAAGATGAATGTTAAGCTTGTGTTTTTCAATGGTGACATTGAATAAACAAATTATATGGTACAATCATAGATTTGTGTCTAATGATACAAAATCAATAATATGTAAATTAAAGAAATTCATCAATGAGCTCAAGTTGGACTCTCATTAACAAAATTATAAATTTCATATTTTTATCTCATTTGGTTTTGAGATAAATTTGGTTCACAATTTTACATACTACAGTTCAGTGGGAGTAAACCAAATGATACTCATATTGCTAAAGAAGACAAATTTAGTCTTACTCAATCCCTAAAAGTAACCTTGAAATTTAGAAAATATAAATGATTCCATATGCATAAGCTATTGAGAATCTAATTTATGCTCAAGTATGTACACGTTCAGATATTACGTACATTATTGGAATGTTAGACAGATATTTAAGCAATTCTAATATGAACTATTGGATAGCAGCCAATAGGGTTATGAGATATCTTTAGAGAACAAAAATTACATGATCACATATCGGAGTTCTGGTAAGTTAGAGATCATCAGGTTTACAGACTTCGATTCTAATAGAATATTGATACAAAAGAATTTTGTCACATGAGCTGCTAATTATAGATTAAATAGAAAGACCACTTCAGTTATTTTGTGACAATAAATATGCATTCATTTATTCTATATACAATAGGAACACTTCAAAATTGAAGCACACAAATATTTAGTTCCTAGTTGTTAAAGAAAATTCTGACTGGTTGTGTCTATAGAGCATGTTGGTACAAACTCCATAATTGCGCGCTTGTTAAGATATTGTCACCCTAGGTCTTTCATGAGCACACTACTTATGGGGGCGAAATTGTTATGTAAGGATATTCAGTTTTAGTCGGAGTTTGTAATTTTGTAAAATGCTCATATGGTTTAGACACAATTTTGGTTACTTCAGTTTAAAGTTATTTTAAGATTATTTTCTACAGAAATAAAGTTTTTTGGTTTATGCACACTTTGAATTCAGTAAAGTTTGATCTCACTAAGGTTTAGGAGGACCAGTTAGAAATAGACATGTTCGGTTCATATTTCATGTAATTTTCCATGCTATGCATCCATGATTGATCTATGTCATTTGACTATATTTGTATACGTGACCGTTGATGGGTCTAGTCATGATTGATATGGCAAAGGCTGTTTTGATTCTATATGGATATAGTTGATGAACGAGATGGTTATAGAATACCTATTATATAATAGGAAATCTTTTAGCTCATAAGGTTGTACATTTATCAGGAAACATATGTTGCCTAAGTGGGAGATTGTTGGATTAAAATCCGCAATTGTGGGCACATATGTAAAATGTATGATGCTATTATAAAGTACGACACAAAATCAAGTGACCAATTATGTTAGGCATGTCATAGGTATTAAAGTGTCATGAAAATAAAAGTGTAGATACCGTAAGATATATTTATAATTCAATGAGGGGCAGAGTTATAAATATTTAATAGTTGATTTAATAATCAACTATGTAAAGAGGTACGGTCCCCAAGAAATAGGTTAACTTGTTTTTTTCTCTCCTTCCCCGTAAGAGAGTTTTACATCAAGAGAAAACCTATCTTCTTGGAAGATCACAACCATCTTTTAGGCGATCTTCATCAAAGGATTCAAGGTTTTCATCTATCGATTAATTCAAGTACGCTTTCGCATTCAGTTTATTGTTCTTGATGATTTGACATGATAGATCATGGGTTTAGATTTCATATCTATTATAGTTTGATTATAACACACTACCCCATTAATTAACACAACTAAATAATATCGCCTTTTTAAAAAAAACAATGAAGAGAAATTTGAGAAGGATGTCCTCCTATCACGGATAATTAACGAGATAACATCCCGCGAGTTTAGAACCATCACGTCAACTACCGTTAGATGATAACATTGCCTTAATTTTTTTAAAAAAGAAAATTTGATGAAATGTGTACCTTTTAAAATAAATGAAATTACACGGCTAAAAAATGTAAAATGGAGTCGCCACAAACTTTTTTCAAGGAGAGACTGGATTACCTAAAAAGGGTTATTTTTTAGAAAAATTTACGCGTGGGGAAGGGTGAGCACTCCATAACGCCCAAAAATTGGTACCTAGCCGATTACAAGTTCTCATAATGTCAGAATTTGCAAGTTCATGTGAAATTTAAATTATTATATATTTATGAATGTGAATTCATTTTAACGCCCTCACCATTCGAAAAGTAAATAAATAATCACTACCAACACTTCTGAAGCTAACCCAATTTACCCCGTTTAGTGGGGCACCACATTACAACTTATATGTCCGATAATATAAGTCAAACATGTCATAAAAGATATTAAATAACATATTTATTTAAATTAGAAAGTAGAGTTTTCTCCTATTATTTTAAGCTAATTAATATTAACCTAATTAAAATTATGTAGCCTAAAATGAATTTTACCTAAAGGGTTCAAATTTTGTTAAAAGTCAAATTATTAGAGGAAAAAAATCATAGGTCAAAACGAAGACTAAACTACACTAAAAGTCTAATCTAGAGGATTTCTAAGATTAAATTAAGGCCTAAATTAAAAGAACTTAGTCTTGAAGTTTTAAAACTACCTAAAGATCTAACCAAAAGATACTACTGTTTAAGGTTTTTCAAAGAAGCAAAATTAAGGCAACATAATAAAAAAAAATGAACAACATAAAATTTAAATTATATGAAATTATACATACACTAAAATTAAGCGAACATTAAGAAAAAGGGATGAAATAGGTAATTTTCAAATGTGCATCCTTCCCTTGATCGGGTCAACACTTAATACTCGAGTCGAATTTTAAAGAAGAAAGAATAATAAAAAATATATATAAAAAATGAAATGGATAGGAAAGATTACTAGTTAAACTGGTTAAAAAAGGATTAAAGTGATACTAAAAGCAAAAAATGAAATTAAACTAGTCATACAACAGTGGTTAAATTGAAAAGAAATAAAATTATGGGCTAAGTTAAAAATAAAAAAATATTTCAATTTACGGGTTAAATCGTAACAAAATTAGTTTCATGGCTCAAATTGAAAGTGAAAATCTCAAAAAATAAGGATCAAATAGAATGATTTGAAAAATGGGTGGCTGGCGAGAGAAAAAGTAGGGCGGAGGGATTTAATGAGCCCAATTAGCCTTTTTTATTTTAAAACACATGGGTATAAAATCCAATTTCATAAACACTTTCCATTCTTTCATTTCTCTAAAAAGATCAAAACACCCCTCCCTCATTTTCTCTAAAGTTGTTCATTACGTTCTTCATGGGCTGAAGAACATGGCGGTGGTTCGCCGTGCCAGCCGCCATCCACTGGTGTCGGCCGCTGTACGTTGGTAGCAAAATTTTAAAAAGAGCCTTAAAACCACACAGATTGCTAAAAAAAAGCCAAAATCGTTGAAAAACTTTAGGATCCTGCCCCAATTTTTAAAAAATTTATAGAATCGGCGACTTTGTTTAAAAACAATGGAGGGAGAACATCCATCATTGGAAATGTGTCTTCAAAAAGCCTTTGGCCGCTCGAAAGACGATCGAGTAAAAAATCCCTTTCCCTTTATTTAATTTGAAATAAGCATGTATAAAATAAAAACAATATGAAAGAATACCTAGAAATTTCTTGCTTGCTTTTATTTCTCAGAAAATTTGTGGTTCTTATAATAAAATTGCTAGGCTATTTATGGCCATATTACATACCAAAATTACAAAGAGAATTGGAATAATAAAAAAATCCTAATTTCCAGCCAAATGCTTTCCATGTTTGGTTGATTCGGTTCGATGCTTGATTCCTTTTCTCTTTTGTTTCTTTATTTCGATTTGGTGGTTGACTTGATTTGAATGGGTGATTGATTTCCTTTTTTTTTGTTTTTTTGCAGCTTTCATGGGCTCTGCGGCTGAACAGTGAGGGAACGGAGGTGCTCTGGTCATTGGCGTTGCTCGACGTCTTCAAAAGTAGTTCAACAATAGCGCGGCGTGTGGTCTACATGTGCGAAATAGGAGCTGAATAGGTGGTGCGTGGACTGCACGCGCATGTGGAAGCCGATCGACCTTCTCCTGATTCAAATCTGGACTATTGGATCTTGCTTAGATCCAACGGCTGTGAATGGGTTATGCATGGGAACAAGGGAGCAATTAGGGTTTTTATTATTTGGGCCAAATGGGCCACCAATGTAAATAGGCCCTTATTTAAGTAAGTATATGAGATCGTGTACTCCCAGAGTACTAGCCATTTCCCCTAAAGAGAAAGGCAAACATTACATTAATACGAACTCATTTTGCTCCCGGAGCACTAGTCACTGAAGTGACGGTAGTCCCAGACTACTAGATCCGAAGATCAATGCATTCCCAGAATGCTAGCCACTATGTGGCAAATGTAGCTGTAACACCCTTAACGTACTCGTAGTACGAATACACATTAAATGTAACCCCCTAGACCCGCTTACACGTTACACCTAAATCTAGGAGGTCATATTTGGGCTACAAGAGAGACCCACATAAAAAATGGGTTGCCTCTAATACTATTAAATTCCATTAAGATTTAAATTCATTTAAAATGTAGTTTCAGAAAATCATTATACATAGAATAGTAATTCAGAAAAACAGATTACAAACTCAAACTTAAAATAAGACAACATACATGCCTACTAACTGTACCAGTATTGTACTCCGCAAGCAACGTCAAGGGAACTTCAAACATTAATGTCGATCACTGAACCATGATCAAACTCTTTTAACCTGCGATGGTAAAACAACATGAACTTCGAAAAAAACTTAGTAATACATTACTAGAAGATGCTTTAGGCAACATGCAAATATAAGAAAAGAGGTGAAAAAGTTATTCTTCTTTCGGTCACACGAGTATCAGATGATAAGCCTATAGCCCAAATATTCAGAAGAGATATAAATTACAAAAGTTGAATCGGGGAATTTAGTGTATTTCATTAAGTGCAGATTAGAAGCATACTGAGAGTTTCCTACTTTGGACTCTTAGACTTTGGTAAACTAATTCAGTAGGGTAGATTTCAAAAGGAGACACAAAGTTTTATTTTAATCACTAACTACCCTCCAACCGAACACCAACATGCAGTAACCAATAACAGTATCCAAAAAGACTTACCCTAGGCCCATTGGCGTATGAGCTTACCTAAGGGAATGTCTTAGGTCTAGAAGGAATCACCGTAATTGAAGTATAGTTGCCTGAATGCATAATGTATTACCCTAGCCGAAGCATATAAACCCGATATAGAAGTCATAAGGTATTACCCTAGCCGAAGCGTAGGAACCTGATACAGAAGTCATAAGGTATTACCCTAGCCGAACTGTAGGAACCTGATACAGAAGTCTACACTGATATAGAAGTCATAAGGTATTATCCTAGCCTAAGCGTAGGAACCTGATACAGAAGTCATAGGGTATAAAATATGCAATTATTCTTAATAAAACAGTAACCAGAGAGCATGCTATTCAGTCAGGTACTTAGGCATAAATTAGACAATTAATATGATCATACATAAAAATCAGAAAACATGTTATGTTTTTACAAAATCAGATACTACCATTCACGTGTGCATGATCAGAAGTTATCATATCAGATGTCATCAATAAATCATAATGGCAGTTCATAACCCAGATAATATCAGGTATACTATAACAAAGATGTCTATCAGAGCATTGACAATGTATTATACATATTACTTGCTCTTACCATATTCAAATAACATATCGGTTATAGTGACTATCATAACATTTCACAGATAAGTTCTCATACTTGAAACAATATGTTATTCAAGCCATATTAGCTTATTTATTAAGAATAATTTTCTAGTCAATGATCATGTACCACACACATCACTTATTCATAATTTTTATGAACATAACATAACATATCATAAATAATTCTTTAGTCATATGTTAGGAACATTGTCCCCACATTGCTCGCCATATTACTTACCACATTTAAAAGTAGAACATAATGTCAACATATATCATATCATGCATTCATAAATAAGGTTGGCTTATCACAATCATCCCTTTATCACATGCATAATTAAGTAACAATTAAGGCACTCACCTTGGCCACTTAACACTATGCCTTACTAAGTCCTAGTTCGATCCTTTCTTTTATAGTACCTCGAACCTTCTTTAATTCGGACTTGACTTTATTAATCACATGAATATAATAAAATATTTATTAGATTCAAATCTAACAATACCTTAAACATGTTGTTTAATGTAATCATTCAAATATAAAATTTCCAATTATTTTCCTTTCTTCCTTGTACTGTTCAAAACTCATTATGGTCTGACCAATTTGAACTTCCAATAATTCTTCCGAGCTTGCTAACTAACATTTAAATACAAAATATTTCAAATTCAATTTTCTGATAGCTTGCGCTACCTCCAAAAAATTTACTCATACATGGTAGAATACATACTGGATCTTAATTTCCTTTATAACGTAGAAACTAGATTCGATAACGGTTCTAACGGTATAAGCCACATAAATTAACAAAATCTACAAAAATTATGAAAATTCCTTACATTCACATTATAGAGCTGTCCAGGCAGAAACTGCCCTGTATTTTTTTGACCTTCATTTGATTAAAAATTCATATATTTTAACTCAGAACTCGAAATCAGTTTCCGTTTGTTGGAAATGAAACTAGACTAAAAAATCTTTACAACGGTATAAAATTCATCATCTAACCATTTTTTTAGAATTTATGGTGAATTTTTAAACTTACTGCCATAATTCAAATTCCAACATAACTTTCCATAAATAACTTCTAATTTACCCTAACTTCTCCCTATTTCTCTACTTGTCAATTTAGTCCCATCACTTTACTTCAAATGACCAGAATAAAGCTTGTATTCATATGTTCTCTTTATATCCTTCATCAAATTAGGCTTAAACCTTTACTTCTCTAATTTTTTCTTGATTTGTCGAGATGGTCACCAAATTTCAAGTATAAGGATTCAAGCTTCTTAATTTTGCAAATTAGTCCTCAAGTCAACATTACTACCTTAATTCCATCATTTTAACTTAAAAAAATCATATTTACTCCTACATATCCTCTTTGCCAACTAGACCTTTCAAGTTTGACAAATTGTCAAAATGGTCACTAATGCGATTAATCGCCGATTTAGCATTCTAACTTCATTTTCATGTCTATAACATCAGTAATAACATAAATACACATCAAATTCATAAAAATCAGATATGGTCCATTAATTTGAAGCTTGCTGAAATGGTCTATATGTATTTAACTTTGGGTTTTGCTTCTAAACAACAAATCAAGCTTACCAGATCATTTATCTAACATCACAAACCCAAAGTTAGACTTGAATCCATAAACCCTAATATTCTATATACAAACCAAAATATGTAGGGTTTAAATCCAAACTCAATAACATGATTCTAACATCATACAAGCGTGATTCTAACTTAAAATCAACCATGGATTAATAAAATCATAAAAGCCCCAATTTATTCATAAACCCTAATTTCTTCCTCATATCAAATCTCATCAACCAAGCAAGTATTCTATGAATTATTTACATGAAAATATGGAGCTCGAAGAGTATAACAACTCTGTAGTTCGAAAGATTACCTAAAAACTGAGATTCGGGGTTAAATTGAGCTTGGAATTTTTTTCCTTCTTTTCCCTTCTTCTTCTCTTCACCAGGGTTTTGGAGAGTATTTTTTATGATAATTCCTTCATATTTCATGTATTTAAGACGCTTGTATTATGAAAAAATAAATTTTTAATTCAATAAATTCCACTTTTCAAAAATACCCTCCAACTCGATCTGTATTTCTAATTTGCCATTTTGTAACATTCCAACTAGACTTAGTTGGATTCTAATCAACCACTATTCATCAATAAAAGAAATCTAAAAATTCCTTCCATGTCCCTTTTGAGCAAAATGACCAAAATGCCTTTTACCGATCAACTTATTCACAAAATTGCCATTCCATGTCATTTCAATGAATTTAAATTTTTCCCGACTTTTTAACATCCAAATATTCATAAAATGATATTTTATGACTTTTCTAAGGTTCATGGAACTATCTCTGAAATTTTAGCTCGATCCGATTTGTCGATAATTACTTAGGACTTTTACTACGATTTCTCGATAAGAATTGAATCCATGACTTCATATTTATAAATTTTAGGATCCGATATTAATACATTATTCCGTCATCTAATAAAATTTCATGTATTTCCACTCATCCATAGAGATATGGGACCTTCCTAGATGGCCATCCATCCTAAGGCCTGAGCACGCTTAACTATGAAGTTCGATCAAAATTCGGTATCTTGAACTGCATTTTTCTTCCTGAAACTTTTATCAACTTTCGTATCATATCCTGTCTTATCCATATACAGAATAAAAACAATGACCAAATAATTTTCGTTATTCGAGTCATATATCCGGGCATCACCTAATTATTCGACTGAGAATAACTTTTTACATAATTCTCGTACCAGAATCCGGGTGATGCCAAAATACACAGTCTAACCCGGTTTATCCATCAATGGAATAAAAATTCTTAATGGTAAAATTCTTCATTAGGGGCTCATACTTTTCCCATCTTTATACTCTACCAACTTTTGAAAAGCTATCATTTTGGTCACTAAATTTTAAACTTCAATTCCCATTCCAATTTTCCTTGGATTTCAACCAAACTTTGCAAGTTTCTTAATTAGCTTGCCCTCTATCATATGATGCTTTTAAATCTCAGAAATTCCTTTTCCATAACCCATAACCGAAGAAATCCTAACTTTTGCATTTTTGTCATTTTGGTCACTAAGTTAGCTTTTAAGCTACTAACTTAGTAACAAATGACCTTAATACCGTTTAACGAAATTTTGGGGTTTTACAGTAGCTACAATGCAGTCCCAGATTGCTAGTCTCTTATGGCATGCCACTATATTGTAACTCTCATGTAATCTTGGGCAATAAAACAATATCATTACCTTTGCAATACATCATTTTATAGATGGTAAAAATCTCATCATCGATAAATCAAAATAATAGAGCAGTTCATACTCAATTATACCATAAGTCATTCTATAACAATCATCAATGTGATAATAAAGTTATCATAAATAAAACATAATAAGGCAGTTCATACCCTAGCATGTACAAAACCATCTCTTTTTATCTGTGAAAATATTATATTTCACATAAAAATCAATATTAATTATACCATAAATCATTCCGGTAACATAATTATCGATATATGATAATAAAAATTATTATAAGCAAAACACAATATGACAGTTCATACCCCGTCATGTACCAAACCTTTACTTTATGCCTGTGAAAATATCATATTTCATATGAAAACCAATATTATTAATTCGATAAAATCATATAGGTTGACTTGTCGCAAGTCTTCCTAAATACGTTTTAAAACAATAAATGCACTCACCTTGACACTTCTTATCCCAACTAAATTGAATAAATTAAGAGAACTCCAAGCTTGATCCTTTTCCTTATCTACCGAATTTCCGATTTCTCGTGTTTACTTGAATGCTTCACATCCATCCTTTACATGCACAAATTAATAACACCAATAAGGTACTCATTTTATAATCTGTCAGTCTGCGCTACCTTCAAAGAGATATTTATATAAAAATAATCTAGAACTCAGAATGCAATTATTTTTGTTCTGACAGAAACTAGATTCGATAATCTGTTCAACCATATAAACTAATAGCCCAAATTCAACTTGTACGATTTATGACGAATTTTTAAAGTCGAATTCCAATGCTGAATTTAGGAGCAGACTGCTACTTTGTTTTCTGACCTTTCGTCACTTAAAAATTCATATCTTTTGATATACCAATCAAAATCAGTCACCGCTTATTTTAAACGAAACTAGACTAAACAAGGAATACAATGGTATTTGGCTCACCTTTTAATCGATTTTATGGAATTTTTGGTTAATTTCCAAACTCATTGCCAAAGACTAAAATTTTGGGAAAATTTCATAATTCACATATTTAGCATCCTTTAACCATTCTAGCACCTCAAAATAACCTTCAATTACATAATCAAGCATAAACAACATCATTCAAATTATTCCATCTCTAAAATAATTTTTACAATATTTTATCCTCAATTTCTCTATATAGCCGAATGGTCCCTATACCATATACCATGGGATTTTCATCACTATAAACATAGAAACAACATCATAACAACATTTCCAACATGATTGAACCTTAAAACATGAAATTTTAACATGGTCTTCAACAACCTTAACCACCAACTTCAACTTAGGAACAAGAAAACCATGTAAAACTTGTACCAAATGAAAGAGAATTCGAAGGAGAACAATTTTGTATCTCATGAACTAACCTTGAATCCAACTCTAAATGCTTGAAATCAAGCTTGAAAATTTTCTCCTCTCTTCAAAACCCCACCGTAGCAAGGATGATGAACCAAAATTTCACACTTTTATTTTCTTTTCTTTTTCATGCCAATTGACATTATTTAACCTTATTTCATAAATAAAAATCTTCTTAATAGCCAAATAACTATTTTACCCTTGATATCCAATGCTCTAAAGCTTGCCACTTGTCAAAATATATTATCTAATGACCATGATTTATTCTTCCATTAGTAGTTGACAACTTTGCCCTTGAAACAAATTAAAATTCCAATTTTGCCCTTGTAATTTTTCTAAATTACAATCTTGCCATTATTCATCCAACGGCTCGTATTTAATATAGAAAATCAACTTAAATCCAATCGTCCATGTTAAATCCTTCCAAATTAAGGCATGGAAAAGATATTATTAATCTTGCCTTATCATATAAGAAAATATATCAAATATTCGATTCAATTATATTATCAAAAATTTTCTCTAGCTTAACCCTTTTATAGCTTTTAACACAAATTATGTACGAAAAACCTGAGTAACACAGAAACGTCATTCTTGGGGGTAAACTATTCATCTACGGGACTAAAATACATAACTTTCAAAAATTACAATTTAATCCCTCAACTTTTCCAAAGTTTATACTTTAGCCATCAAACTTTCATTTTATTCATTTTGCTCACTAGCTAAAATTTTGAGGTATTACAATTCTCCCCCTTAAGAAAATTCGTCATTGAATTTTAGCACATACGTGGTAATTCTCTAATCAATCTTCCATATGGCTTCTACCACTTTGTGATTCTTTCAAGATTTTTTTTCTATAGAAATCTCTTTTATTTCTCTATTTTTTTGACTCCATAAGCCTTGATCTCTTTTGGTTCCTCTTCATAAGTGAAATCTAATTGAATCACAACCTTTTTCTGGTATTATGATATGTGAAGAATCAAATCAACACTTCAAAAGTATCGACATATGGAAGGCATCATGGATTTTGATTCTTCTTCAGAACCTAATATAGGTCAATGAATCTTAGGGTAAGCTTTATTTCTCATCCAATCTGCAACACTTTCTTCCAAGGTGAAACTTTTAAGGAATACTTTATCCTTAACTTCATATTGTTTATTTAAAAGCATGCACTATAGAGATATAGGGGTTTTTACATGATCAAATTAGGGCAATGACCATCAAGAAAGGCTTTGCTAATTTTGAATCTGCTCGACAAACAATGCCAAGATAGGTTGTTATTAAAGGCTGGAACGACATGAATAGCGTGAAAACCAGGCATTCCCTGCCAACGCTCATCATTCATTAAAACACCTTCCTTGCCAACATCTTTGCTTACTTTTATTTCTTTTCTATTCAATTATTTCCAAAACCAACTTCAAAACAAAACAACTTTTTCTTAAGGCAAGTAACAATCAAGGCAATTGAATTCCAAGTCAATCTTTGTGGGATCGATACTCAGCTTACCAGCTATATTACTTGCAGACCATGTATACTTGCATGCAAAAGGCTCATCTAGGCATTGTTTTATACTTTTCCAACATAACTTTTGCCTCTTTTGCCAGCATTTCACCTAAAGAGTCTACAAGTTTCTGGAGCCGTTGCCGAGGATTGCAACGAAATTGATTGTTTTTAAATTCTTACTTGTCTTTCTTTTATTTTTATTTTTGTTTTTGTTTTTACCTTTTATTATTGTCGGTGTATGACCAGAAGCCATCCTATGGTGGACGAGTGGCCATACGATCTGAAAATTGAGAAAACCTTACGGAGGTTAAAAAGAAGATTTCGAGAGATGCAAAACCAAGGTAATGGAGGGAATGGTGTGGTGCAAAATGGAGGAAATCCACTTAATAATGAGATACCACCACCACATGTTGTCCTAGTTGCTAATGAGAGACCTATTAGAGAACATTCGGCACCAACCATTGACAATTTGATGTCAGGACTTGTTGGCACAGAGGTAAACGCTGTCAATTTTGAACTTAAGCCGATAATGTTTCAAACTCTTTTGAATGTAGGTCAGTTTGATGGAGCACTCACTGGATATCTGAGGTAACATCTAATGCAGTTCATGGATATTTGCCAGTTATTTCAACAAAATGGAGTATTTGAAGATACCGTGAAGCTGAAATTATTTACTTTCTCTTTGAGAGAAAGAGCAAAGGCTTGGCTTAACTCCTTGCCACCTGACTCAGTTACTTCATGGGAAGACCTATGCCAGAAGTTCTTGACAAGATTTCAGCTACCAACACTCACTACCAAACTGCGAGGTGAGATCATTACATTCAGGCAGGCTGAGGATGAGACTTTATATGATGCATGGGAAAGATTCAAAGACCTATTGAGGAGGTGTCCTATGCATGGATTCCTGAATTGGACCCAGATCCAAACCTTTTACAATGGACTGAACGTACCAACAAGGACTGTTGTTGATGCTTCAGCAACCGGTTCATTGCTTGACAAAACATATACTAAGGTTGTTGACATTTTAGAGAGGATTGCAATCAATGATTTTGAATATCCTGTTGCGAGACTTGGGACCGGAACTAAAACCAATAGGAAATTTTAGGTTGACAAACTAACGTCCATTCATGCTGAGATTTCCAGCCTTACTAGCATGGTAAGAACGTTGCAAAAGAACAACGAGTCCCAGGAAGTCAAAGCATTAGATCCTTTCTGTACAATTTGTGGATAGAATCATCATGTGGATGAATGCCCTGCCAACCCTGAAATGGTAAACTTTGTTGGAAATGTTAATCGTTACTATAATCCTAACTCCAATACTTATAATGTAGGTTGGAGACAACACCCTAGTTTAGCATGGGAAAATTAGGGAGGTAACCAGTACAATCCCCAGCGCTGGAATACCCAAAGGCAGAATAACAATGCCATGCCACTATTCTATCAGAATGCTATGCCATAGAAAGCCCAAAACAATTTTCAGCAAGGGCAGAGACTCAACCAAGGTAGCACACTCACAGAGTACATGGAGAGGAATGATTCCACAGTCCAGAGTTTGGCATCATCAATGACAAACTTGGATGTCCAAATAGGGCAGATTGCCAATGCACTCAATAATCGACCCCAAAGAACATTGCTAAGTGACACAGAAGATGCTCGGCACAAAGAAAATGAGCAATGTAAAGCCATAACTCTTTGGAACGGTAAGCAGTGTAAGGTGGAGAGGGCTGCTAAGCAGCTAGATAACTGCCAAGTCGAGAAGCCAGCGCCAGTAGATAATCCCAGTGAGGTAGAGAAGGAGCAACCAAAAGCAGATGATGCCATCACCGATTCCAGACAGCATACAAATGCCAGCACCGATGCCAGACAGCATACCGATGCCAAACAGACTGATGCCAGAACTGACTTGGCAAAGCCAGCAGCATTGGTATATGTTTATCCGCCACCACCATTTCCAGCAAGACTTCAAAAGCATAAGCAAGATCAGGAGTTCAACTACTTCTTGGAGGTTCTTAAGCAATTGCAAATCAACATTCCATTGGTAGAAGCCCTTGAGCAAATGCCAAACTATGTCAAATTCATGAAGGACATCCTGTCTAAGATGAAGAAGTTGGGAGACTTCGAAACTTTTGCTATAACCGAAGGATACAGTGCCATGATCCTAAACAGATTGCCACTAAAGTTGAAAGATCTAGGGAGTTTCACTATTCCCTGCACCATTGGCAACAAATTCATGGGCACTGTGTGACCTAGGAGCGAGCATCAACTTGATGCCAATGTCAATTTTTAGGAAGCTTGGCATAGAAGCAAGATCTACCACGGTGACACTTCAGCTGACAGACCGATCCTATGCACATCCCAAGGGTAAGATTAAGGATGTGTTGGTAAATGTAGACAAATTTATTTTTCCAGTTGACTTTATCATTTTGGATTATGAGGCTGATATTAATGTCCTGATTATTTTGGGGAGTCCTTTTCTTGCCACGGGTAGGGCTTTGATTGACGTTCATAAAGGGGAACTAACAATGCGCATGAATGACCACCATGTTACATTTAATGTGTTTCAAGCTTTGAAATGTGTAGATGAACCTGATGAGCGCCAAGTAGAGGAGATGATGGAGTCCATTTACACTTTGGACACGGCTCAGTTATGCCAAGATACAGAAGTCGATGCCAACAATTTAGATGGCATAGCTGATCTGTTTGGGGAACCAGAAGAACCAGTCTTGGAGGCTGAAGAGGTGAGTTATTTTGAGCCACTTCAATTAGCTGGCAGAGAAATCAAGGCACCTAGACCATCAATTGAGGAGCCACCAGCGTTGGAACTGAAACCACTACCAGATCACTTGAAGTATGCTTACTTAGGTGAACACTCAACTCTGCCGGTGATCATTGCCACTGGTCTCACTAATGATCATGAGGCAAGATTGTTGGCAATATTACACGATTATACGTAAGCATTAGGGTGGACCTTGGCAGACATCAGAGGTATTAGCCCAACCATTTGCATGCACAAGATTATCTTGGAGGGGTACCATGGCGAGACCATTGAAGGCCAAAGAATGCTAAACCCAAGCATGAAAGAGGTAGTGAAAAAAGAGATCATAAAATGGCTTGATGCCGAGATTATTTATCTCATTTCTGATAGCTCTTGGGTTAGCCCGATGCAATACGTGCCAAAGAAGGGTGGCATAACTGTGGTATGAAACAATGAAGCTGAATTAATCCCCTCCAAAACTATCACAAGATGGAGAGTGTGCATGGACTATAGGAGGCTGAACAATGCCATGAGGAAAGACTACTTCCCATTTCCATTCATTGATCAGATGCTAGACAGGTTGGCAGGTAAAGCTTACTATTGTTTTTTGGATGGTTATTCAGGTTATAATCAGATTGCCATCGCTCCCGATGATCAAGAGAAGACAACGTTCACATGCCCATATGGGACATTTGCGTTTAGAAGGATGCCATTCGGCCTATGTAATGCACCAGCAACGTTTCAACGTTGTATGATGTCCACTTCTTTTATATGATCGAGCACAACATGGAAGTGTTCATGGATGATTTCTCAGTGTTTGGCAAAACATTTGAGGAATGTCTTCAGAGTTTGGAACAAGTCTTGAAGAGATGCATAGAGACAAACCTAGTGTTGAACTGAGAAAAATGCCACTTCATGGTAAAGGAGGGCATTATTCACGGGCACAAGGTAACTGCGAGAGGGTTAGAAGTGGATCAAGCAAAAGTTGAGGTAATTAAGCAACTACCGCCTCCAACGAGTGTTAAAGGTATAAGGAGTTTTTTAGGATATGCAAGTTTTTATCGGCGTTTTATTAAAGACTTTTCAAAAATTGCTAAACCTTTATGCTTGTTGTTAGAACATAATGCCACTTTTGCATTTGACAATTCTTATTTGAGAGCATTTCAGGAGCTTAAAGAGAAGTTGCTCAATGCCCCTATAGTTGTGGCACCAGACTGGAATGAGCCCTTCGAGCTCATGTGCGATGCCAGTGACTATGTCGTTGTAGCAGTTTTGGGACAAAGGCATGGCAAGGTTTTTCATGCCATCTACTATGCCAGCCAAACTTTGTACGATGCACAACTGAACTACTCTACGATCGAGAAAGAATTTCTTGCATTTGTATTTGCTTTTGAAAAATTTAGATGTTATTTAATCGATAAAAAGTTGTGGTTTTTTTACAGATCATTCGGCATTGAAGTATCTCTTGGCAAAGAAGGATGCCAAGCCTAGACTAATCCGATGGACGCTCTTACTTCAAGAATTCGACCTTGAAATCTGAGACAAGAAGGGCAGTGAAAACCTAGTAGCTGACCATCTGTCATGTTTAGAGCATCATCTTGAAGATGGTAAGACCAATTCTATAAGAAATGAATTTCCTAACGAGTATTTGCTTGCAGTTAATGTCGTGCCATGGTATGCTGAAATTGTCAACTACTTGGTAAGTAACATTCTACCACTGACTTGGCATACAATACCAAGAAAAGGTTCTTGCCGGAAGTTAGGCTATACTATTGGGACGAGCCAATATTGTTCAAACAGTGTGCCGACCAAGTGATCCGCCGGTGTGTGCCCAAGGATGAGCAGAACAACATATTGCATCTATGCCATGCCGCACCATATGGAGGTCACTTTGTGGGGGTAAAGACTGCTGCCAAACTACTGCAGTCAGGATTCTTTTGGCCCACACTATATAAGGATGCCCATGAGTATGCCAAGGCATGTGATCGATGCCAACGGACAGGAAACATCTCTGGCAGACACCAACTACTACTCCAAAACATTATGCTGTGGATTTATTTGATGTATGGGGGATAGACTTTTGCCTCTTTTGCCAGCATTTCACCTAGAGAGTCTACACCTCTCTAGGTGGGTGTTAACACATTTTGGCTCACTAGGATTGAACTAAATTACAAGATATTACAAAATAGACAATAAAGAACTCTACTATCTTGATCTTTAAGCTTGGATGTCCATCCTCATCTTCTTCAAGTGTCCCAAGCCTTCTTTTATAGTATGGAATGAGCTACTAGCCGTTTATAGCTGTTGGAGATGAATTGGAGCCGTCGTGAAATGAATTTTCGAGCATATTTAAGCCCCTACACTCAATGGTTTCAAAACCTTTATAATGGTTTTGATACCTTATCAAAATATAGCTGTTACAGGCTCAAAATTGAGTTTCTAACAGCCTAGTTTCGATACCGTAAAGAATGGTTTTGAAACCAAAACTATTCATGAACTGTACCCATGCATGAACAATGTCGTAAACAATGCCAAATAATGAATGAATAGTGTTTTCATGTTTTAAAAGCTTTAAAACCATTTTTAAACACTTTAAAAATATTTTAATCAACTCAAAAATATTTTATAAATATAAAACAATTAATAAACCATATTTTTTAGGTTTTAAAACTTTGAAACATATTTTTCAAGTTTGTTGGACTTTGAATTATTTTTGCTAATTAGTTTAAGTCTAAAAACATTTTTCATTTTCAGTTATGTCAAAATAAATATCTCAACACATGTATTGCTGAAATATGTCGTTACACTTGGATAATGAGAAGCTTCTCATTCATTGTTTTCAAGACAGCTTGTCAGCATCTACAGCCCGGTGGTACACTCGGCTAAGTCGGGTCAGCATATGAACTTGGAGAGATCTGTCAAGAACCTTTCTCAAACAATATAAACATGTGACCGACATGATCCTGAATCGGCTCGTTTTATAAAGAATGTAGCAAAGGCATAATGAGAGCTTCTACCAATACGCGCAAAGATGGCGGGACGTGGCCGCTCAAATTCAGCCACTATTGCTGGAAAATGAAATTACCCCTATGTTCATAGAAATATTGAATGGTCCCTTTTATGATCGTATGATACACCATATGACTAAAGGTTTCGTGGACTTGCTGATGAATGGAGAACTGATCTTGGCAGCTGTCAAGAATGGGAAACTTGATAGAGGCGACACAAAGAAGTTGTACAAAAGTAAAGAAAATGAGGTGAGTATGACGAGCGTCTACAATCTAAATTTCTCAAAAGGGGTAGTTATTATCAAGCCCAGTACCCCAACTGTGAGTTCTACAGCCCAGAACCCACCAAAAGTAGAACCAAAGAACCAAGGAAATAAGAAGCTTTTTTCTCCCATTCCTATAACTTATGTAGATTATTCCCACAGCTAGGCGAATCATGATTATTGCACTGGAACACCTTGCTCCTTTCTTTCCCTTGTACCCACCATGCTACAATGAAAACGTGAAATGTGAATATCATGCTAGGTTTAATGGACACACTATTGAAAATTGCACTACTTTCAAAAGGGTAGTATATGACCTACGTAAAGCATGCATGCTATCATTCAATACGTCTGAAGTCAATGGGAATCCCTACCAAATCACCAGAAAGTAGGGGTAAACGTTATAATTGAAGAAGATTCAATGACGATGTTTAACATTCTCATGCAAACAAAGATCAGATCCAACAATTGAAATATGAAAAAAGCTAATAATAATATATTGAACTAAAAACAAGGTTTAAACACGTTCATACAAAGCTTAAAGAGTTTAAACCAACGTCATTAACACACAAAATATAATAAAATCTCCAACAAACATTTATCTCTACAAAAGTTTAAAAAATAACATATATTTCTCCTTGATATAGCACTTGAATCCTCATCTCCTCAGATAGTTCTACCTGGCTTTGCCTTGAATCTCTAGAAATAAAGTTTAAGCCACCATGGAAGGAGAGCTCGGAGGTTGAAGATGAAAGGAAAATAGAAATCACATGACTTCTCTCTCTCTTCCTGGATTTATCGTTTTATAAGCTGCCAAAGAAAGGATACATGTCCTTTAGGTATTCTGCGTGACTCTTTGCCGTACCAATTTTGTTATAACAAATAATGCAGCTAGTAAGGTCGTCCTTATCTTTTAACAGACTAGACAACTGGCTGCTGTAGTGTCAAGCTGGCTGCAGTAATGAGACATCCTCTGTAGGGACATTAGTAATGCAGCAACAACAGAGCATGTACAAAATGCTAATGTGATGACAATTTAATCCATAAATCTAGAGAAAATACATGCTCTTTAAAGAGCTATTAGTGAACCCTGACACCATGAAAGTTGAGGATGAAAAAAGAAAAGATGTTCTTGATAAGATCTTTGGGGACCTGAACATCAATGTTGTGATGGACGAGGATGAAGGAATGGATACATGTCCATGATTCACCCCTTCTCTAATCTTAATAATTGGACTGCTATAGAGATTCATGTAGTCTTTAAATCACTTACAGAGTAATTCCCAAAACCAACTGTGTTTTCTTAAGCCTATGGCAATAAGGGATATTTTGTAAAGGGCCTATATTAAACCATTTTGATTCCCATTTCAATAAAAGATGCATTTTCAATAAATTTTGTGTGGCAAATGTGCATTCGTAAATAACCAAAAAATGCAAAAATAAAATAAAAAACATAAAAAAATCATTCCATTCATTCATTGTTTCTCCAGTACCGTTGTATATATATTTTTGACCCTTTTCTTTTCAGGTTTCTGGATATCAATGGCATAAACAACCCATGCATCTGGTAGAGGTTGAAAACTATGATGATAAGAAAGAATGTGACTTGCCTAACAATTTGCTCAGGTTAATGGAAATGAAGAGAAGTAAATTTTACAAGAAAGAATTGGAAATCTTGAATCTCAGAACCGAAGAAGAGAAATGTGAGGTGAACATTGGTACCACCATCACAACTAAAATACGACAGAGCTTGATCGAACTTCTACGAGAGTACAAAAACATATTCGTTTGGTCGTATCAAGAAATGCCTGGCTTAGACACTGACATCGTGGTACATTGATTACACATAAAGACAAAATACAAGCATGTGCACAAGAAGCTTAGAAGAGTGAGATGACGAGTGTGCAAATGACCTATTTTGTATACCCTTTTTACATGTATTTTTGCATGTTTTCAAGCTCATTTAGTTGCATTTAGGTTATATTTTATATAGATTGCATGTAGATAGGGAGTTACACTGCCAGTGCTTAAATGTTATATATTTTGGTACTGTTATGGGAAATGTGATATTTTGTGGTGCATGTACAGGATACGAGAAGATGCTGGAGGAATGTTGGAGCGAATGAGTAGCGGATCTCATGGTTGGAGCTGACGAGGCATAAAGAGTGGGAAATGGATCTACTTTGAACCATGTGGACTTTCTCCAAGATACAGAACATTAAATATTATAAAAAATCAACGGCCTTCTTTAATGAAGCTGTGAGCACTTTAGGGTACACAAACCCTAGTTTCATCGCTATATAAGGGAGACTTGGATGCTATTTTAGAGATCAATTTTAGAAAAAAAAGTCCTAGTCTAAAGCTTTCGGAGAACCACCAGATTCAAAGCTAGAGAACTCCACACGACTAACTCCATCGAGAGAGGCTGAAGAGGTTGGAGACCTGTAGCAACAATTGGATAGCATGGAGGAAGATTGTCGAGGACGCTTGACCCTTTTCTATCCCTTTCTTGATAAACTCCCGTACTTTTTTCTTTTTATTATGGATGTTTTAGGCTCGGACATGAGCTAAATACTTTAGTTGGGTTTATTGCTTCCCACGATTTTTATGATTTGATTATTTTATTTTAATGCTATAGTTGTTTTCTCTTTATCTACTTTGTTCATCGTTCTTCATGCGTATTTATTGTAAGAGATATCGAGAGAGGCCTTTTAACTATTGATTTGTGGCTTAATATCAAGAGATTTTGGTTAAACAAATGTGAATAGTAGGGCTAAGCTATTAACTTAGTCTTAATTTGACTTAGACATAAGCTTAGGGTTTCAATGACTAAAGGTGAGTTCTTAAACAAATAATAGAGTTGTTAGGGTACACGCAGACAAGTATTAATAACGACTACCATTTCCCAAGAAGAAGGTTGAAGCCAAGACCTCAATCTTCTGAAACACTCTAGTTGAATGATTCCTAGAGTGTAGTGGCTTAGCTCTCCACCATCACCAACCTGCTTAAGAACATGCAAGCAACATCCAATGTACGAGAGGCTAAGTTAGTGCAATACACTTGTGAACATTGTGATGGGGAACATCAGTCGAGTGTATGCCCCCAGAAATAAGAATCTGAATGCTACGTAGGGAACACCAACTGTAACAATAACCCCTACTCCAAAACCTACAACCCAGGGTGGCGACAACATCTAAATTTTGGTTGGAGATGTAATACAGTTAATTCTGGAGCGCGACAGAATGCCATATACGAACCTCTTGGATTCCAACAAAAGACTCAGAGGCAGAGGCAGAACCAAGGAGCTTTTAACTACAACTCTAATTCTCTTGGTAATACTTATCAAAATTTTATGGAAACTGTCTGAGTTATTATGCAGGATTAGGCAGCACACTTAAAAAACCATAGTGACATGCTCACAACGCAAGTTGCCATATTGCAGAACCAGCAATTGATCATGCAAAACAACACTGCTTCCTTGCGGTCCTTAGAAATACAGGCTGGGAAGACTGCCCAAGTATTGAAGATGTGACTACAGGGAGGAATACCTAGTGATACTGAAGTCACTAAAGCCTTTAATGCAGATCAATGCAATACCATCACACTACGTAGTGGTATGCAATTAAGGAAAAAAGACAAGTTTGGGGGAGAATCCCTTATTGATTCCACCCCAAGCAAGCCATCCACTGATGCTCGTGAACCTAAAGAAACAACTTATGCGTCTGATACAGTGAATGACCATGATACTAAAGGCAAGGATGACAAAGCTAAGGATGTCCCTACATCTAGTAAACCACACGATGAGCCTAGACAAGTACCTCTATTCCCACAACGATTAAAGGCTAAAAAATAAGATGTCCAGTATTAGAAGTTTCTAGATATGCTCAAACAGTTGCATATCAATGTCTCATTCCCGAATGCCATTGATTAAATGCCAATATATACAAGGTTTCTAAAAGAGGTCGTGATAAAGAAAAGGATGGTGGACGAAGTTGAAACTGTTGCTACTACGGGCAAATGTGTGGCTGTGCTAAGTGATTTACCACCCAAGATGAATGACCCTGTCATTTTTACCATTCCATGCTCCATAAGCCATAACTATTCTGGCTGAGCCCTATGTGATCTCAGTGCAAGTATTAATTTGATGCCAAAATCTATGTTTCAAAGACTAGGGATAAGAAGAACTAATCCTACATCGGTGAACCTTTAGTTGGCCAATCATTCTTAAATCAGATCCAAAAGTATAATTAAAGACGTCTTAGTTAAGGTAGATAGGTTTGTCCTCTCGGCAAACTTTATCATCCTTGATTGCCAAGCTGACGAGAATGCTTCCATCATCCTGGGGAGACTATTCATAGCCACAGGGCATATTGTGATTGATTGTGAAAAAGGTGAATTCACTATAAAGATAAATGACCAAAAGATCACATTCAACGTCTTCAGCACTTTCAAGCATGCAGATGATTATGAAGAATGCCAGTTTGTGGATAGTGATGAACCCATAATTAAAGAAAGCTTGCACGAGATTTGCTGCAGCAATGTGCTTAGCACCGTAGAGCAAGTTGACTTTGATGAGGTCATGCAAGAATTTGAGCAAGAATGTAAGGTTGAGATTGAAAAATCTAATGTTGTGCTTAGCAGACCTGGTGTACCTTTTAAACCTTTGGATTATGCTGAGTTTAAATCTTCCAAGCCCTCACTTGAGTATCCACTAGTACTTGACCTTAAACCTGTTCGCCATAACTAAAATATGTATATATAGGGGAAAATAATATGATGCATGTTGTTATATCTTCTAGCTTTACACCTGACCAGGAAGCTAAACTGTTACATATTTTGTCCCAACATAAGAAAACTATTGGTTGGAATATTGATGATTTGAAGGGTATAAGCCCTACTTTATGTATGCATAAGATTTTGCTTGCAGATGACCACAGCAGCTCGATAGAACTACATCAGAGACTCAATCCAATTCTGAGGACTGTGGTAATGAAGGAGATCATCAAATGGCTCAATGCTAGAATCATTTGCCCTATATCAGATAACTCATGGGTGAGTCTTGTCTAGTGAATGTCAAAGAAAGGAGGCATGATTGTGATCAAGAATGATGCCGATAAACTCTTCCCTACTTGAACCGTTACTGGATGATGGATCTATATTGATTACCGGAAGCTGAACAAAGATACAAAAAAGACCACTTCCCGTTACCATCTATTGATCGAATGCTTGATAAGCTTGTAGGTAAACCCTACTATTTCTTCTTGGATGGTTACTCTAGATACAACCAAATTGCTATTGCATCGGGGGACCAGGAGAAGACAACTTTCACATGTACATGTGGCATTTATGCCTTTTGCAGAATGCCCTTTAGCCTATGCAATGCACCATCAACTTTCAAGCGTTGCATGATGGCCATCTTTTCCAACATGGTGGATGACTTCTTGGAGATTTTCATGGATGATTTCTATGTCTATGGAGACTCTTTCGATCATTGCCTAGGAAACTGGGAAAAGGTGCTGCACGGTTGTGAGGAAACTGACCTTGTACTTAACTGGGAAAAGTGCCACTTTATGGTGTCTGTGGGCATTGCCCTAGGTCATCATATTTTTGACAAAGGCATTGAAGTTGACAAAGCCAAGATTGAAGTCATAGAGAAGCTTCCACCTTCAGCTAATGTCAAAGGCATTCAAAGCTTCCTTGGCCATGACAATTTCTACAGGAGATTCATCAAAGATTTTTTTAAAATCTCAAAGCCGTTATGCTTGTTTCTAGAACAAAATAGAGCATTCGAGTTTGATGACCAATGTCGTGCAGCGTTTGAAACCCTAAGGAAGGAACTTATTTCTGCACCGGTTATAGTGTTCCCCGATTGGTCACAACCATTTGAGATTATGATGCTAGCGACTTTTCCATTGGTGTTGTTCTTTGCAGCACCAAAATAAGGTTTTTCATGTTATATATTATGCTAGCCATACCCTTAATGAGGCACAGGTTAATTGCACTACCACTGAAAAAGAATTGCTTTTATGGTTTTTTATTTGATAAATTTAGGTCATATCCAATAGGAACTAAGGTTATTATGCATACTGATTATTCTTTCATTAAATACTTAGTGACTAAAATGATGCTAAACCTATACTTATTAGGTGGATATTACTACTGCAAGAATTTGACATTGAAGTAGTTGATAAGAAAGGTACTAAAAATCAAGTTGTCGACCATCTCTCTAGGCTTGAGAATGCATGTGATATTGATGTTGCATGTGATATTAAAGAAGAATTCCCTGATGAGAAACTATTGAAGGCTACGGCTTTGTCGTGGTATGCTGACACTGTTAACTTTCTTTTTTATGGTATTTTTCCTTATAATCTTAGCAACTAAGGAAGGAAGAAATTCCTACATGATGCACGCTATTATTATTAGGAGTCTTACCTTTTTTAGCAATACGCTAATTAGATGACCTAGAGATGTGTACCTGAGGAGGAACAAGAATACATCATATACCACTCTACTCTACCCCGTGTGGAGGATATTTTGGAAGACAAAGGACTACTGAAAAGGTCTTATAGTCTGGATTCTATTGGCCAACCTTGTTCTAAGATGCCCATGCATATTACAAGGCGTGTGATAGATGCCAAAGAACGGGGAACATCTCTCAGCAAAATGAGCATCCCATGCAAGTTATTCTTGAAGTTGAACTCTTTGATGTTTGGGGAATTAACTTCATGGGACATTTTCCATCCTCCAAGGGACAACTATACATCCTACTTATGGTGGATTATGTGTCCAAGTGGGTGGAGGCCATTGCTACAACCAATAATGATGCAAACACCGTCTTGAGGTTTTTGCACCAAAATATCTACACCTAGTTCAGAATCCTTTTAGCCATTATTAGTGATAAGGGAAAAAAACTTCGACAAAAACCTAATTACTAAGGCATTGCGTCGATATGGAGTCCATCATAAGATATCTACAGCATATCACCCACGGACTAATGGACAAGCTAAAGCGTCCAATCGAGAAATCAAGTAGATCTCGAGAAAGTAGTCAAGCCAAACTAGAAAGATTGGTCCCTAAAACTGGATGAAGTCTTATACCAGACAGCGTTCAAGACACTTTTGGGCATGTCACCTTATAGACTTGTCTATGGTAAATCATGTCACTTGCCAGTTGAGCTTGAGCTTACGGCCTTTTGGGCTATTAAGAAGATCAACATAGATTACCAATTAGCTAGAGAAAGAAGATTACTAGAGTTGACGAGTTAGACGAGCATCGTCTGGATGCTTATGAGAATGCCAAAATTTATAAAGAGAAGACTAAAAGATTTCATGATACTAAATTGATGCCCCAACATTTTGATAAAGGCCAAACAGTTCTATTTTACAACTCTCATCTGAAGCTTTTCCTGGGCAAGTTGAAGTCTCGTTGGTGTGGCCCATTCCAATTTGTTAAGGTGTATCCACATGGTGTTATGGACATCAAGGATCTCAAAGATGGCCCAATTTTCAAAGTTAATGGACAACGCTTGAAGGCCTACAAAGGAGCACCGATTCATCGTGACAAATCTTCAGTCACGCTACTGGATGTCTAGTGCATCCAGTCCTATCCTTTAATTTAATGCATTTTTAATTTTATGCATTCTTTTTCATAGTTATTTTAATTTTAGGTTTTATTTAACGTTTGTGTATTTTAGGCAATTATTACAAGGAAAAGACAAAAGGTTGAATGTTCCCCTAGGAACTAGGAAAGCAAACTGGTTGAATATTGGCTGTGATTGGCTTTTGAGGATATTCCATTTTCACCCTTCACCACGTCTTAAAAATTGCCACATGTCATGGCCTTATTTCACATGGCGACTACTTTACTTTCCTGCTAAACAAAACAATCAACATTAAATACTGACATCCCTCAATCATTCTCAAAACCTTTTGCCTCCATAACCTTCTATTCTTTTATCCCCGAGTTTCCCCATATTAGCAAACCCAACCAATCTTCTGCCAGAGCAACTCTTTGCATTCCTGTGATAATCCCAGACTTCTTTTTTCCAACAAGTTCTCCACTCAAAATGGCATAGCAAAGAAGAAACCTCAGTCCACCTTCATCTTTTTCCTTCCACCAATCATCTCCTTCTTCGATTTTGACTCAGACTCTTTCGTAGAGCTACTGACATCTCTCCACAATTGATTTCATTCTACAACTTTCAAGCATCTGTATGAGTCCTTACAAAATTAGGATTTTTCCCAAAAAGAAGGAATGGCACGATCTCTCACCTTTGCTCCCATATTTGACAGTGAGGAGTTAGCCGTCATAGGCTCGCATGGTTGGGAGGTGTTCTCTCGACATTCAGGGCCAATTAATATTGATTGGGTAAGGGAGTTTTACACTCACTTTGGCCAACATAGTGTCGATTGGGTGTTTATTTGACGTATAAAGATGGAGTTTACAGCACAACTTATTGCCCGCAATTATTATCTGGAGATGTCAAACAAAATGTATTTAGGGTTTGCAGCCAATGCCACTGCAGCAACAGATACCAGGGTCCAAAGGGACCTTATTCTTTCTAGAACCACTTGGGAAAGATGTTGTCTAATTCTATAGCAGTGTGATGGTAGGACCTCACCCTAATCGCTAAATTTTGGGCGAGGTTCATCAACACGGGCCCCTACCCACCAAAAATCAAACTACATTCTCCCATCAACGATTACTTTCTCCTCTACTTCATTCTCATTGGACACAGGATTGAGTCTTACGAGCTTATATATGGGGACATTCTGGAACGAGCGGCATCCAGATGAAAGACCAGGGAATTTCCTTTTCCCAAACTCATCACAACATTATGCCAAGAGGTTGGCAGGGATATAATTCTCAAGGCACCTTTCAGATAGTTTCCTTTAAAAGTACGTGCTATGAAAAATCCAACACCTGCACATGCCACCACCACCAACCGATAGAGACAGCGACCAAATACTGATGTTGGTGCATCCTTCCGCCCCGGGACAAAGGCAAGGGAATCATCATCCAGGAACCACCTCTCAATAACTCTCTAGGTTAGTTTTCTTTTTTTCTTCTTTTATTATTATAGTTTTTCATATGGTATTTTGCATGTTTTTCTTTTCCTTTTGGTTCTTTTGTTTTTCTTTTATTTCCCTTTTTGCATTGGGGACAATGCTCTTCTCAAGTTTAGAGGAGTACTATCCCATGTATATATTAGGTTAAATTTAAAATTTTTTAGCCTGTAAATAGCCTATTATGTTTGATAGGTTCCTTTTGCTATGATTTCATTTATTCTAAAATTGCTGCTGCATTGATCATGATTTCCTATGATTAATCTATGTTAATACTTTGCAATGTATTAAGAGCTTTTGTGTTTTGAACTTTGTGTTGAATCTGCTGTAGACCTTAAAACACATGTTGCATGCCTTCTAAAAGCTTAAGAAACCCTACGAAAATTCTAGGTTGACTCTCTGATGCCAAAGAATGAATCAGTGTGAATGAACTAAATACTCAATGTAGCATGTTAAAGGCTAAAATCTCCCTGAAAAAGTCAAGTAAATAATGAAAATTAATTGAAAACTTGATAACATAAACAAAACTGTTAAGGGACCTCTTCTATGCATCTTGCTATCTTAGTACACTAGGTGAGTTGTGTCTGCTCCATTTAACTTTCCTAGGTAGGAATGATAGTACTGGTAAAGAGTGAATGAAAGTCTTCACGGGATGACACTGCTCGTAGGGCTCGGGGCTGGGTTGCTTGCTCCACTCCATCTTCAGGTCTGAAGAGTATGTGTGATGAACTGAATCCCCAATGATACAGTTTTCGAATTTAAAAGAGAAAATAGAGTAAAACAATATGTTGAAAAAGAAAATAACATGCCGAAGCTATAAAAGAGAGCAATCCTTAAGTTTTTCTAAGGCCATTAAATGATGAATGTATGTAACTTATAACTCATTGCACCTACAGCAGAATTAATCCTTTGAACAAAATTGTAAGCTCTAATGCATTGCATCTCATTAATATAGCTAAGGAATGAATTACTGCTAAAGCATGACTTGGAATCCTTGTAATCATAGCTTAGTGGAACCTTGGGATTTATAGGTTGTTTACTGTTTTATTTTTTTCTTGCTTCCATTTTGCATTGCTTGAGTACAAGCAACAGTTCAAGTTTGGGGTATTTGACAAATGTGTAAATGACCTATTTTGTATACCATTTTTACTTGTCTTTTGCATGTTTTCAATCTTATTTAGTTGTATTTAGGTTAGATTTCATATAGATAGCTAGTAGATAGGAAGTTACACTACCTGCACTTAAATGTTATATATTTTGGTGCTTTTTATGAGAAAGGTGGTGTTTTGTGGTACGTCTGCAGGATAGGGGAAGATGCTAGAGGAATGTTGGAGCGAATGAGTAGCGAATCTCATGGCTGGACTGACAAGGCATAAAGAGTTGGATATGAATCTAGTTTGACCCACGTGGACTTTCTCCTAGATATGAAACATTAAATATAGTGGGAAATCAATGGCCTTCTTTAATGAAGCCGCGCGCACTTTAGGGTGCACAAGACCTAGTTTCACTGCTTATATAAGGGAAACTTGGGTGCCAAATTAGAGAGTGCAATTTCAAAAGAAAAAAAAAGTTCTAGTATGAACCTTTCAAAGAACCACCAGAGTCAAAGCCACAGAGCACTCCACACGACTAATGTCATCGAGAGAGGCTGAAAGAGAAAACAACAATAGCATTAAAATAAAAAATCATAAAAATCCTGGGAACTTAGAAAAACTTTTCCAAAGGTTAAGAAAGTTAAAATTAAAGCTCAATCCTGCCAAGTGCACTTTTGGGGTTACATCAGGCAATACATGATATATATCACAGGCAACCAAAAGGCTCAGGCAATACATGTTATATATCACACCACGTGGTTGATATCAAAGCTTGATCCCTTGAAATTCATGATGGAAGCACCGACCTTGTTAGGAAGATTGGCCCATTGGCAGATGTTGCTCTCAGAGTCCGACATCCAGTATGTAAGTTAAAAAACAATAAAAAGGGAGTGTCATAGCAGAATTTTTGGCAAGTCGTGCTTTCGATGACTATGAGGCACTGAATTTTAATTTCCATGATGAGGATTTGATATGTATCTCAACCGAAAAGAATAATGATTTGACAAAATCACGGGTGATGAATTTTGATGGTGCCTCAGATGTTTTGGGATGAGGCATCGGAGTAGTATTAGTTTCATCAGAAGGAAATTATTATCATTTCACCAGTCGGTTGAAATTCTTTTGCACCAACAACATGGCAGAATACGAGGCTTGCATACTGGGTCTGCAAGCAGCCATCAAAAGGAAAATTAAAAGCCTAAGAGTCTTCAGGGATTTTTCACTAGTTATTTATCAAATTCGGGGAGAGTGGGAAACAAAATATATAGAGCTAATTGGGTATCACGAGTTGGTCCTCGAACTAATCAAAGATTTCAATGAGATCACCTTCAAGTACCTCCCAAGAGAAGACAATCAGATGGTTGACGAACTTGCCACTTTAGCTGCCATGTTTAAGGCAAGCAAAGGCTATGAGATGATGCCAATCAAGATACAAATCCTTGATTTCCCCGCCCACTATTATGACATAGAGAAAGAGGTAGATGGTCTCCCGTGGTACTGTAACATCTTACAGTACATAAAATTTCAAGAGTATCTGTCGCAGGCAACTGAAAATAATAGAAAAACAATCGGGAAAATAGGCTCATGATATGTCCTCGATGTAGAGATCATGTACAAAAAGAGTCGAGATCAAGTGTTGTTAAGAGGTGTAGGCTCTAGAGAACCCCAAATTATCTTAGAAGAGGTTTATGAGGGAGTTTGTGGAACACAACCCAGTGGTTTCACCATTCCTAGGCGAATTATGCACTTCGAATACTATTGGTCCACCATGGGTCGGGATTGCATCAACTACTTTCAGAAATGTCATGTTAGATTTATGCTGACAAAATCCATACACCTCCGTAGCCCCTCCATGTTATAATAGCTCCTTGGCCCTTCTCAATGTGGGGCATGGATGTAATTGGAAAAATTTACCCTAAGGCGTCAAATGGGCATAGGTTCATCTTGGTGGCTATTGAATACTTCACCAAGTGTGTGGAAGCAACCTCATACGCAAATGTCACTAGATCAACAGTCTGTAAATTCTTGAAGAAAGAGATCATTTGTCGTTATGGCCTACCTGAGAGGATTATCACTGACAAAGCGTCTAATCTGAACAATAAAATGATAGCTAGGTATGCGAATAGTTCAAGAATAAGCATCACAATCAGTAACTTATCGCCCGAATCCGAATAGGGATGTAGAGACTACTAATAAGAATATCAAGAAAATAGTCACAAAGATGGTCGACACTTACAAGGACTGGCATGAAAAGTTACCATTTGCCTTATATGCTTATAGAACCTTCGTACGAACTTCTACTGGAGCAACACCATTTTCATTAGTTTATATGGAGGCTATGTTACCAATAGAGGTTGAAATTCTGTCTCTTCATGTTTTGATGGAAGCAAAGCTAGATGAAGCGAAATGGATCCAAGAGAGATATTACCAGTTGAACTTAATCGAAGAAAAGAGGTTAAAAGCCATCTGTCATGGTCAAATGTATCAGAAGATAATCATACAGGCTTATGAAAAGAAGGTTCGTCCGAGAGAATTTTGAGAGGGAGATTTAGTACTAAAGAAAATGCTGACAATCCAGAAATATTCTCGGTAAAAATGGATGCCTAACTGAAGGGGCCTTATATCGTAATAAAAGCCTTCTTTGGAGGAGCATTGATCTTGGCTGAAATGGACGGCGATGAACTCTAAAATTTGATGAATCTAGATTCGATCAAGAAATATTATGCTTGAACAAAAAAATAAAAAAGAAAGAAAAAGACCAAAGTGAAAACTCGAGAGGGCGCTTCAAGAAAAAATTAAATTATCTAAAAGTGAAACCCCGCAAGGACAGTTTAGGTTAAAAAAGAAAAAAAGAGGGTTCAAGATGAAAATCTACAAAGGGCATCTTGAAACCAAAAGAGGATTTGAGTTGAAAACCCTTAAAAGGCAGCTTGGATGTTTGTAATTTGAAAGTAGGCATGTAGAAAGCAACTCTCTCAAAAATTTTACATTTTGGGAGGAATTTCACATCTTTATGCATGATCGTAGTTTTTGAAATCTTCTTGACAAATGATGCATTCAGGGTGATTTTTGGTGGTTTGACTTGAGAGGTTTTGGCCCTTGATATTCGGATACTTGCTTTTCTTTTCTTTTACCTTGTAATTTCTTTCATGTTTGCCACAATATCAATAAAGTAATTATTTCATAGACCTTTCTTTCTCATTTACACCCTTCTCAACCATATAAACATCTCATACTGAAATAGGAACCAATGAGTTCACACACTAAAAAAAGATTTTTGTGCATTACTCTAAAAATGTTTTAAAAACATAGAGACTATGATACAGTTCATTATTTACGCGAGCATGAAATTGGGGCAATGTATACTGACTAGGGACTCATGATCTCTGACATTGATAAGCGCGAGAGGAAAAGACTAAAGCAACAATATCATTAAAAGGCATTTAAGGTAGAAATTCCCTTACAAGCAATCCAAAAACTCACAAGAAGCGCTGAAGGTGATTGATATTATTTTAACAGACATTTGAAGATCCGAAGCAAAGAGGTACAAAGATTAAGAATGGTGAAGCAGGACAATAAAGATTACTATCTCTGAATATCTGAACAAATGTGCAAAGATTAGATGTTTTCTACGAATCAAAGAAGTACAAAGAATGAGAATGGTGAAACAAAGACGTTAGAGATGACTATCTATGATTATCTGAACAAATGTGCAAAGATTAGATGTTTTCTGTGAAGAAAAGAAGTAGAGAGAATGAAAATGGTAAAATAGAGATGGTGGAGAAGGCTACTCATCTAGATTAAGTAAGCAAATGTACAAAAACATATGAAACAGAAATAGGAATTTTAAAAACCATAAAACATTACATGCATTCATAAGTTAGGAATTCCTAGGAGGATGCTAGCTCATCACAATCATAGCATTTGTTGAAATTTGACGGGAATACAAAGACCATTTTTCAACTCCACATCACTTCAAGAATTAGGGGCAGGACCGCTGCATTATTTTTAGAAGAAGCAATAGAAGCATGACACCCTATATCGCTTTAGGGGTAAGACACCCCATATCGTTTCCAGAAGAAGCAATAGGCACAAAACACCCTATATTCCTTAAGGGGAAAGACACACCACACTATTTCCAAAAGAGGTAATAGGCACAAGACACCCTATACCGCTTTAGGAGTAAAACACCCCGTATTATTTCCACTACTCAGGTTTGAAGGAGAGGAGCCTGGTTTGTCCCTTTCGGGTTCAAAGGAGCAGATCATCTTTCTTTTAGCTCAAAGTCCTTAGGTTTGAAAGATAAGAGTTTTTCTCTACTACTCAGGTTTGAAGGAGTGAAGCGTAATTTGTCCTCTTTAGGTTCGAATGAGTAAATCATCATTTCTTTTAAGCTCGAAGTCCTCATATTTGAAGGATCAGAGTTTTTTTCCCACTATTTAGGTTTGAAGGAGTGGAGCCTGATTTGTCCTCCTTAGGTTCAAAGGTGCAAATCATCCTTTCTTTTCAGCTCGAAGTCCTCGGGTTTGAAGGATTAGAGTTTCTTTCCACTACTCAGGTTTGAAGGAGTAGAGCTTGGTTTGTCCTTCTCAAATTCGAAGGAGCTAATCATCCTTTCTTTTCAGCTCGAAGTACTCAAGTTTGAACTATCGAAGTTTCTTTCCACTACTCAGGTTTGAAGGTGTGAAGCTTGGTATTTCCTTCTTGGGGTTGAATGAGCAAATCTGAAATACCTCAACATTTTGGCTAGTGACCGAAATGAATAAAATGAAAGTTTGGTGGCTAAAGTGTAAACTTAGGAAAAGTTGAGGGAATAAATTGTAAGTTTTGAAAGTTATGCATTTTAGTCCCGCAGATGAATATTTACCCACAAGAATGACATTTTCGTGTTACTTAGATTTTTTGTACAGAATTTGTGTTAAAAGCTATAAAAGGGTTAAGTTCGAGAAAAATTCTAATAATCTAATTGAATCGAATATTTGAAATATTTTGTTATATGATAAGGAAAGATTAATAATATCTTTTTCATGCCTTAATTTGGAAGGATTTAACATGGTCGATTGGATTTAAGTTGATTTTCTATATTAAATATGAGTCGTTGGATGAATAATGGCAAGATTGTAATTTAGAAAAATTATAAGGGAAAAATTGGAATTTTGATTTGTTTCAAGGGGAAAGTTGTCAACTACTAAGGGAAGACTAAATCTTGGTCATTGGATAATATATTTTGACAAGTGGCAAGCTTTGGAGCATTGGATATCAATGGTAAAATAGTCATTTGGCGATTAAAAAGATTTTTATTTATGAAATAAGGTTAAATAATGCCATTTGGCATGAAAAAAAAAGAAAATAAAAGTGTGAAATTTTGGTTCATCATCCTTGCTACCGTGGGGTTTTGAAGAGAGGATAAAAAAATTTTCAAGCATGATTTCAAGCATTTAGAGTTGGATTCAAGGTTAGTTCATGAGATACAAAATTGTTCTCATTCGAATTCTCTTTCATTTGGTACAAGTTTTACATGGTTTTCTTGTTCCTAAGTTGAAGTTGGTGATTAAGGTTGTTGAAGAGCATGTTAAAATTTCATGTTTTAAGGTTCAATCATGTTGGAAATGTTGTTGTGATGTTGTTTCTATGCTTATAGTGATGAAAATCATATGGTATATGGTATAGGGACCATTCGGCTATATAGAGAAATTGAGGAGGAAATATTATAAAAATATTTTAGAGATGGAAATAATTTGAATGATGCTTTTTTATGCTTGATTATGTAATTGAAGGTAAATTTGAGGTGTTTGAATGGTTAAAGGATGTTAAAGGTGTGAATTATGAAATATACCCAGAATTTTAGTCTTTGGCAGTGAGTTTAGAAATTCACCAAAAATTCCATAAAAATTATTAGAAAGTGGGCCAAATACCATTGTATTCCTTGTTTAGTCTAGTTTCGTTTAAAACAAACGGTGACTGATTTTTATTGGTATATCAAAAGTTATTAATTTTTAAGTGACGAAAGGTCAGAAAACAGAGTAGCAGTCTACTCCAAAATTTAGCACTGGAATTCGACCTTGAAAAATTATCATAAATCGTACGATTTGAATTTGGGCTATTAGTTTATATGGTTGAACAAATTATCGAATCTAGTTTCTGTTAGAATAAACGAAATTGAATTTCAAGTTGTAGATTATTTTATCAAATTAATAATATTTTTTTCATATGAAATATGATATTTTCACAGGCATAAAGTAAAGGTTTGGTATATGATGGGGTATGAACAGCCCTATTGTGTTTTGCTTATAATAATTTTTATTATCAGATAGCGATAATTATGTTACCGAAATGGTTTATGGTATAATTAATATTAATTTTTATGTGAAATATAATATTTTCATAGATAAAAATAGATGGTTTTGTACATAATAGGGTATGAACTGCCTTATTATGTTTTGTTTATGATACCTTTATTATCATATATTGATGATTGTTATAGAATGATTTATGGTATAATGGAGTAGGAACTGATCTATTATTTTAATTTATCGATGATGAGATTTTTATCATCTATAAAATGATGTATTGCAAAGGTAATGATTTTGTTTTATTGCCCAAGATTACATGAGAGTTAAAGTATAGAGGCATGCCATAAGAGACTAGCAGTCTGGGATTACATCGTAGCTACATTTGCCATATAGTAGCTAGCATTCTGGGAATGCCTTGATCTTCGGATCTAGTAGTCTAGGACTACCATCACTTCAGTGACTAGTGCTCTAGGAGCACAACGAGCTCGTATTAATGTAATGTTTTCCTTTCTCCTTAGGGAAAATGGCTAGTACTCTGGGAGTACACGATCTCGTATACTTAGTTTCTCTCTATACGTATTTCTTGGTCTACTGATAAAAAGAACTTTTACAAAATATATTTATAAATATTTTAACTTTGCTTTAAAGCAATATTGATTTGAAATAGTTTTATATGGAAATTGTTTATACTATGTTATTCTTAAAAACTGATTATTATTTAATTTTATGATTAACTTATAATGTCTCACTAAGTTCGTACTTAGCGTGTGTTTGTATGTGCACAAGTAGGTGGTTCGAGACATTGAGTGTAAATAAGGCATTGCATCAACTTCAGAAATTTTCATCAAGGTATCGCAGTAATGACATCCTACTTGAGGTTTTTTATTTATTTAGTGGCATGTATAAATGTGATAAATTTGTCTATTTTGGTTTAGAGTCTGCTATTTATCAAACAGTTAATTTATTTTTTGAAAAGTAAAAGAGCTCCGATTTTGTGTACAAGTTAATTTCAAATATTTTCAAAAGTTTTACATTTATAGAATTTTTTGAATAAAAGTCATGTTATTATTTTGTGAAATCTCTGACTCATTCGGTATTCGAATACGGGAATGAGGTGTTACTTTTATTGGTATCAAAGCTACAGGTTTAGCTGGTTCTGGATCCAAACTGAGCTTGTTATCAGTTAGTAAGTATATACATGCCACTAGGATGTCATTATTATTGTATTGATGCTTCAGTGACTTGATGCAATTGTTTATTGAATTGATTGAATAAAGTTATAGATGTCTGAAGTTGAGAGATCGCATAGAGCGATCGAACAGTTGGGTAAAAAGAAATAAGGCCCATAAAAGTAGTAACAAGGTTAATTATTAACCATTTTTCGCTCAATATGATGTTAATGTGCTAGTGTATTTGGAAATGCCTAGCTAAACCAAAGTTTATTATTTCGAACCTTGGATATGATTTTAAATAAAATTCAACCCCAAGTTCCTTAAACTTTTATTGCTAGAGAGCTGGGAAGTCGTGAAGTGTGAAACTTCAGGTGGGATATTGATGGAAAACCAATGTCGATGGACTATTGGTTTGATATATATATATATAGAAAGAAAGATACAAAAAGGGCTTCGTTGTGATAATCAGGAGCTCAATGTGATAGTAACTTATCTCTTGGGACATAGCACAAGAGTAAGATAAATATGTAAGAATTACTCTATAGTAATTCAAAGAAATCGAATTTTAGTAAACATAATGGAGTTGCTTCTTATGAATTTTTACTTGAAACGAATAGTTTTAAAAGGAACTAGAAAGTTTGGAGACTGTAATGATGAGGGGAAATTAGATTTTTCTGATCAATGTGGTTCAGTAATATTTTTTTGGAAACTGCTATCACAAGGATGTAAGAACTTTTTAGCTTATGTTGTGAACATATAAGTATTCAAAGGTGAACTTGGAAAGTATCTAAACTGTCAATGAATAACAGTATGTGTTCCCTCAGGAATTGCCAGGTTTACCATTTGATTGTGAAATGAAATTCAGGACTTAGGTTTTCTCTAGCACCGAACTTCTATCAAAGGTTCTGTACAAAACAGCTCTTACAGATATAAGAGAGTTAAAGTTTAGTTACATTAAATATGGGATTAAGGTTTTATACGACTTAATATATTACCTTGGGAAATTTTAGTAACGTTTGTGAAAAAGAAAAACGGTTCGATGAGATTGTGTATTGATTATCATCAATTAAATAAAGTGGTAGTAAAGAATAGATAATTGATGTTGTAGATTGATGATCCCTTCAATAAATTGAATGGAGCAGAAGTATTCTCCAAAATTAATCTTTATTCGAAGTATATCAATTGAAGATCAATGGGGAGAATATTCTTAAAAATTAGTTTCAAGACACGATTTGGACACTATGAGTTCATAATGGTGCCTTATTGGCCATGCTAATACTCTAGCAGCATTCATGGATTTGATAAATAGAGTGTTCTATACGTATTCGGATTGGTTTGTCGTTGTAATCAAGAATGATATATTTTAAGTACCCAAAGACTAGGGAAGATTATGATTTATATTTTTGGGTGGTATTATGGATTTAAAAAAAGAAATTGTATACCAAGTTGTTCAAGAATGGATTCTAGATATTTGAGGTTGTCTAAATATGAATTTTGGATATCTGAAGTTGCAGTTTTAGGCTATATTGTTGAGACCAGTGGAATTTGATTGTATTAAAAAAATTGATTGGGATACATAAGAATAAAAAGGGGCAAATTAGTGGCATGTGCATCATGGAAACTCAAGATTTATGAGATAAATTATTTGACTCATGATTTGGAGTTAAATACAATAATATATGCTAAAAATGGTGTCATCATTTATATGGTGAATGATGTTATGTCTTCAGGATTATAAAAGTTCAAAAATGCTTGATGAACAAAAAAGGATCAGAACTTGTAGTAGAGGTGGTAGATAGAACTCCTCAAGTATTATGATGTTACGAATGACTACTATCTTGGAAAGGCTAATATAGTAGCTAATGCATTTAGTTGAAAGATATTATCTACTTTAAGAGTAATGAATGTGCAACTGTAAAAGATGGTAGGTTAATTACAGAACTTTGGCTTAGACCTATTCATTTAGGTCAAATTAAAGATTTTCAGTTAAAAGATGAAAAAAATGTTGTCAAGGTTAAAATAAATTGAAAATGGTGAAAATAAAGACTTCGAAGTTAAATATGTCGGATGTTTGAGGAAAATATTATGTCTTGATGATGATGAGTGGAAACTAGAACGTCTTAATGAAGAACACTGCAGTCCCTTGTCAATACATCCAAAAGGAAATAGGATGTATCTAGATCTGTAGAGCAAACATTGATGGCCAGATATAAAAGAGGACAGTAACTGAATTTATGGCTACATGTTTGATAGGCTAGCAACTAGAATCAAAACATCAAGTACCGTCAAAAATATGGTAACATATTTCCATTCCCCTAGTGGAAGTGGAAAATAGTTACGATGGATTTTGTAACTAGTTTACCAATGATACCGAGTAAAAATAATTTGATTTGGGTAATTATGGATAGATTGAATAAATCTATAATGAATAAATATGTTGAGATCTAAATCTGAAATATTTTGAAGTTACGTGATGTACCTATTTTCATTGTGTGTGATTAAGATCCAAGGTTATCTATAGGTTTTAGAGTTCCTTGCATAAGGCACTAGGGACTCGGCATAAATTTTAACAAAGTTTTACATCCATAGAATGACGAACGAACTGAAAGGTTAATTTAGATTTTGAATGATATGCATAGTTTTTATTTGATTAAGTTTGAAAGCTCATGGGAAAAGTATGTGCTACTAGATGAAATTTCTTACAATAACAGTTATCAATCGAGTATAAAGATGGCTTCCTTAAAAGTGTACTTTAAAAGAAGAAGTTGATAAACATTTATGAATAGTGCTACAAGGCTTGTGGGAAAGGTAGTTATATGCAAAGTTACCCAAATATGAATTTGATTAATTCAAGTTGCATCTCCAGGTCACATTGTCTCAACAAAAAGGATCTGAGTAGATCCTAAGAAAGTTAAGATGGTAGCACTAGTATTAATACAATTTGAAGTTAATAAGGATTCCATGTTATTTAATGATATGTCTCATACTATGTTGAGATGTGTATTAATGTAATAAGGCTAAAATAGTAGTGATGTATTTAGCCTAAAGTCTTTCTTTGCCTTATAAGCATTAAATGTCCAATTATCTTTGGAAAAGAATGGTGCGTTGATTACACAGCTTCATCTCAAGTCTACAATTGACAAATTAGACCAAAGATTTATAGATGAAAGATAAGATATGGTTGGAAAGAATTCAGTAAAGTGAAATGGAGAAATTAAAGACTTCGATGTTAATTATAAAGGATGTTCATATTATTAAGGGATAAACTATATCCCCGATGATAATGAGTTAAAAAGAAACAAAAGGTGATTGGATGTGATTCAGTTTAGGATGTGGAGAATAAAGTAAGAATGGTTTGAAGCAATCTTAGAATTGCTTTAGAATGATGGAAATTATATGTTGATCTTGAAAGAAAAGATATGTAATTAAGATCCAATCTATACTCTTAAGGGGTAGATTTCACTCCTAAAGTAAGTTCATCTACTTGAATGACTTCTCTCAAAGCTTCTCTCCTCAGTATTCAACAACTTAATCGTTGCCACCCCAAGTCTGTTAAGATATTGAGGCACAGTAGGCCAACAGTGCCAGCTCTCGCTTGGCATAGTATTTAGGAAATATTAAAGTATGCCGAATAGTGAAAACATTGTCAAGGCATATTTATTATTGAAAACTAAAACATAAAAATAGCGTTCAACGCAAACATCCCCCACCAACTATGAAATTAGTTCATGGCGAGGGACTTAACTAGAAAATCACAAACGTTTCCCAAGTACATCATCGTTTAAAACAAAATAAAATAACTTGAAAGAGAAAATGAGCTTGAAGGGGTCTCTCGATACAGCCCTTCAAGATCCAGGCTTCTCGGCCAAGTTGGTCGGACCACTCTTCCTAGGTGCAGCCAATTGTCACTCGTCACACACCAACTCTTCACTCCGATCTTCTTCCTCTCAAATGCTAGCTTGGTTGGTGTTTAAATAGGCGTGCGAGGAAGGGATATGATTAGCTCTTCAAATTTTGAACTTCAACTGCCCAAGGGATAAGGGATTATCATCTTATCCAAATTTGAATGAGAGCTGATCAGGCTAGGGCTGACGTCATACTACCGACGTTGCCTTGGCGCCCAAGCTTGGCATGAATCTGCCAACAAGTCTTGGCACCATCTTATCCGCTATTTTTTGGAGATTGATCCAATTGCTATCTTTTCGGACCTGATCATTTCCTATTTTTTCGGGGTCCAATAGCTTCTTGGCATGGAAGCAAGTTCACTTCTCTGCCAACCGGTTCTTGGCATTGTCTGGTCCATCTATGCCAATAGCACTCGGCATTCTCTCTGGCACTCTTTCTTGTGTTGCTTTTCTGGGCCAAATCCTATGCCAAACTTGCAAAATTGCCAACAAAACAACCCTTCACACTAGCATAGACAAAACTCTAAACTCCTTATGCAAATGCATGATTCTAACATCCTAATGCAACTAAATGTACCTAAAAACAAGCAAAAGCATTTTAAGGTTGGCATTAAAAACAATACTTTTGGAGAGGTAACGAGAGGTAATTAGTTTACATTGTCAAGACCTCGTAATTGAGGAATAGGTTCTAGATGATCCTTATAAAAACTAGTGAGAGGGTTCTATCTTAGCCAGTGAAAAGATAGGGATGTAAAGTTGCCCCTTGAACCCGTAAAAGGGAAGAATTCATTGTTAGTGAATTGGGAAATCCTTACTGTGGATGCTAAGGTAGTGGATGTAGACCTTGGTTATAAGGTCGAACAACTCTAAAATTGATCGTGTTAAATTGTCATTTCTTTTTCGATTTTTGTTTTCCCAAATTTAAAAGAAACCTCTACACACTTCATCAGCGGTAATTTCGGTTGAAGACATTGAGCCTTTCAACATGGTTAGGTGTGCCAAGGGGCAAGTGGTCCCATCATATTTCTCGAAGTCAGGATCTTTAAATTTTGGAGGACCATCAAATCAGTCACCAGATTCAAGTCTCTGGCGTCTATGTCGTCATGGATGTTTCTTTCTTGGAGAGCTTTGATGATTCTTTCCAGTTTATCACAAGTCTTTTAGTTTCTTGTCTACTTTGGTCCTATTTACGGCTTCATCGAGGTCAAGTACCTTGAAATCTTGGTTTTCTCCACGATTAACTTTAGACTCAATTAGAACATTAGCAGAAGACCCCACGAACTGAAGTTCAAACTTTGCTTTGGGTGGGACAGCTTCCCTTTGGATTCCTGAATGAGCATAGACGATTCCAGGAAAGTGTGGCAAGGCATCAACGACCTCATCTATTTTCCCTTTGTCTGGGTCCTTGAGCCCTAGCATAGTCGCTATCTGGCTAAATGTGTTTGTGCGATGTATTCTTCCAAATCTTTCTCTATATTGTCAAGCCTATCTTGGGTACTCTTTTGGTTTATCTCTAGGGTTGTCAATCTATCCTATGTGGATAATGCTCGAATTTGTGAACTTATACCGTATTTATGCGGAATCTTTGCTATTTTAGATTTTCTATTATGTAATTTACCATAATTATTCTTTTATTATGTGTGTATGTATGCAATGTTATAAACTATGCTAATGCAAACATAGACAACACAATGAAATGCATGAATGGAAGCAAAGGGCGTTGATTCCATAAATAGTTTCTGTAGAAATAGCTTTTATTGGATGACAAAGGTCCTTATTACAAAAAATGAAGATATGTTTTACGAATACGTCTCAGCTCGAGCACCCAATTCCTTTATTTCTTCAATTAGCCACATGAGTCTTTGTCCCATTTCTCCTAATGGCATGACATATGGGCGAAGAGCTGTAGCATCTTTAGCTAGCATCATAACATGCTTAGCTATGTCTTGAATTTGGGACATGACACTCTTGTCAAACTCGTCCTACTCTTGGAACCTTCTGGCATTGTCCCTAAGCTGAGTGAACCAGTATTCATTTCCTCTTCATTGACATTTTTAAGAACCAAAATCTTTATTCTGTATTCCTGGATCATGCCTTCCAAAGCTTCCGCTTGCTTATTCAGTGCTTTACTCTCATTCGACTAGCATGAAGCTCAACATAAGTGTCATGATTATGGAACATGTGCAGCGAATGATTTAGGTCTACCACCTTGGCCTGCAGCTCACCAAAAATGGCCTTATACAAGACCACCTTCAAATGTTCCTATAGGGAATTAGTTTGCCCTGGGATAGGTAACAAAATTCTATCATTCATGCTCACATGTCTTCAAAAGTCATAGTCAGGGGTGAACATACACTCATCATCATGAACCAACTCCATGAAATAACAATGCTTCTATGAGTCATTAATGCCTGGACTTTCTCCTTGTACTCTGTTAGATTTCTTCATACAATTTCCTGATCATGGCGGTCTCTAAAGATGTCCACCCATTTTCTCCTCTTTACTATTGGCCACTCTTTTGCCAAAAATTCTTAGAGCGGAGAAAAGTTTAGAGAGAAGACATTAGACAACACTAGAGTCAAAGTATTCCAGAAATTGCTAAGGGCCCAAACCTGGAGCAAAGGAACACATCCTCTCAAACGCACACCTTCCAGCTTCTGGCATGCATTCAAAGAAATGAAGGTTTCTTCTAGTACAACTGGTACCAAAGTAATTTCCCTCTTCAGCTACTCAAAGAAGTCCAACATAGCCACATCAATATTACCCGGTACTCTCGAGAAGATAACTAAGCTGTAGATCCTTATGGCTAGGAGATCAACTCTCTTCACCCTATATAGCCACATCAATATTACCCAGTTCTTCACCACCTTGCGTAGATTGAACAATGTTGAGTGCTCTTCGACTATGGGCATCATGTCTTTCTCGTTCAAGGTGAAACAACAATACCCCAGATTCAAGAATTGGACCAATTCCTTAAGCAACGACTCATCCACCTTCACATGCAACAGATAAGCTATATCGCCATCGATGTTTTACAATAACTATTTGGTTATATAGTCAAAGAGGTCTCATATCACTCGCAACTCATGCACATTATTCTGCTTGACATTGATGTGAACATACTCTGACTTTTTTGTGACGTGATCAACTGACAAATTATCCCCCTTTGCCTGCTGGTTAACCTCAGCACAATGATGTACATCCATATTGTCTTTCTCTTTCTTTAGGTACCTTCCATCCACAGCAAAAGTTTTTTCTAAATGAGTAACCGGTTCGAGAATCAACCCCTTTAAATTATGCTATGTGGATGCAAGAAACAAATATACAAAATAAAATAAAACAAAACAAGAGAAAGAAAGGATTAGTACTCTAAAAAAACAAAAATAAAGCATAAAAGGTTTGGTTCTAGAAAGGTCCTCGAGTTGTCCTCGTTGTCCCCTACTAAGGGTAGCAAGGCCCTTGATCCTCACCCATTATAGGCTCTTATAAATCAAGTTAAACTCGAGGGGACCCATTTTCCTATGTCCATACGAAGAATCAGTATTTCCATGACTACATAGGGCATATGAGCCCCGAAGGTACTTGCTAGGTCCATACAGAGAATCGATATTCCTATGAGAGCACTATTGTTTTCCCTCACTTAAACGAATGGGATGAAGCTCGGGTATAGAGTTTATATTATGCCACATTTTTAAATGTGTAAAATGAAATCACATTCATAAATGGACAATTAAAATAAATGTTACACAAACTTAGCAAATTTCGACATTAAGATAAAGTGTAATCGGCTTGTGGCTAGACTCTACTTTTTTGTAAAATATAAAAAGTTTCCCCAGCAGAGTTTCCAAACTGTCGCAACAAGGACTCGATACAGCTTTAAAAAATGAGTTATCACCAATCTTTTTTCAATGTGAGATTGGATCACCTAAAAATGAGTTATTTTAATAAAAAACATTTTATTTTATTGAAACAACAATTTTGGTCTGCGAAAACACAAAAAATGGGTTCAAGAGTCAGTTACGCATGGGGAAGGGTGAGCAACCCCACAGTGCCCAAAAATTGGTACCTAGCCAACTACAAGTTGTCTTAATGTCAAAATTTGTAAGTTGTACATTTATGAATATTAATTCATTTTAGCGTTCCCACCATTCGAAAAGTAAGAAAATAATCATCGCCAACACTTCTGGCGCTAACCTAGTTTACCCCAATTTAGTGGGACACCGCATTACAATTTATATGTTAGGAAATATAAGTCAAACATGGCATAAAAGACATTAAAGATCAGATTTATTTAAATTAGAAAGTAGAGTTTTCTCCTATTATTCTAAGCTAATTAATATTAACCTAATTAAAATTATGTAGCCTAAAATGAAATTTACCTGAAGGGTTCAACTTTTGTCGAGAGTCAAATTATTAGAGGAAAATTAAGCCTAGGTAAAAAAAGACTAAACTACACTAAAAGTCTAATATAGAGAATTTCTAAGATTAAATTAAGGCCTAAATTAAAAAAGGGTAAAGTTAACAAATGATAACTGAACTTTAGTAAATTATTCAATTTGGTAACCAAACTTTCAATTGCTTAAATGTTACCACTGACCCGCTAACGGACGTTACCAACAGTTAAAATATTTTGTACAATAACACTTTTAGTCCTCTACATTTGCACATTTCAACAATTTAGTCCTAATTCAAAAAAATATAATAAATTCAACCCTTATTATTTAAACATTATTTCAATTTGTCCCTATTTTTTATTAAAAATAATTTAAGCCTAAACCTTAAATCCTAAACTCTAAATTCTTAAACCATAAACCCTACACTCAAAACCTTAAACCATGAAAATTTACCAATCAATATTTCCTAAAATCGTGGGCTTCATTATTGTTGAATTAAGATACTGATGAATTGTTAGAACTATTGTGAGGTGTGTCCTCGAAGGGCATTGCATGTTCTATCACCATATTGTTGGACTGAAGCCAGAGAAAAGTATGTTTCCATGCCTGATGCGTTGAAAGACACAAATGAGAAAGTAAAGCTTATTTGTGATCATTTGAAAGCAGGTAGGCAAAAGTCCTATACGGATTTGAAGCGTCGAGAGATTGAGTACGCTGTTGGAGAAAAGGTTTTCTTGAAAGTCTCACCTTGGAAGAAGTTGTTGCATTTTGGACGGAAGGGAAAGTTGAGTCCAAGGCTTATTGGACCATTTGAGGTGTTGGAATGTATAGTTCATGTGGCTTATTGGTTGAGTTTGCCTCCTGAGTTGGAGAAGATTCATGATATTTTTCATGTGTCCATGTTGTGGAGGTATCGATCGGATCCGTCACATGTAATGTCAGTTGAGGATGTTGAGTTGTGACCAGATTTGTCTTATGATGAAGAACCAGTGGAAAATCCTTGACTCTAGTAGTAAAGTATTTTGTGGCAAAACAATTGAGCTTGTAAAAGTGTTGTGAAAACATCGTGGTGTTGAGGAGGCTACGTGGGAGAGTAAGTCAGATATGGTTGCTCAGTTTCCGCATTTGTTCCCATCAGGAAAATTTTGAGGATGAAATTTCTTAAGGGGTGGAGAGTCATAACGCCCCGGTTTTGGTCCTAGGAGTTTTCTAGGTAGTTTAGACGGTCCGTTGGATCAGATTAGAGGATTCAAGTAAGTTTCGAGATTTAATTCGAAACAAATATTTTCGGGTGAGATAAAAATATGGAAAAATAATCTAAAATCATTATTTAACATGTATATAATTCTAGTAAAGTCAAATTTGCAAAAAAGGGTCTTAAAATTGGACATTTTGGTTAGTGACCTAAATGTAAAGTTTTCAAACTATTTTTAGTGACTATTTTGTAAAAGGGTCAAAACTTTGAATCTTTAAGGAACTATTTATCGTAAAGGCTAATATCAGACTTTTCCCCTTAATTGGCTATTTTTAAATATTTTAAAATAATATAAAAAGGTTGGAGAACTAATTGGATAATTAAAAAGCTTTAAACAAATTGATGTAACTAACTTTTCTCAAAAAGGAATTTCTTTCCAATTCTCTCCAGCCAAACACTTCTTTTCTCTTCAAAATTCTTAGGAAATTCTTATTTTAATTAATATTTTGATTTCAATTGGAATTATAATGATTTTCTAACAAAATGAAATTGGGTTTTCATTGTTTTGATATATAAATTCATCCAATTAAGGGTAAAGACATCCATTAGAGGTAAGGTTCGTTCTTCTCCTCGAATACCAGTTTCTTTATTGAAATTCCCAAGTTATTGATCCTTTACATATGTTTTCTAACTTGATTTAATGATTTAAATAAGGAAAATTGGATAAGTTAAGGTTTAATTGGTTTAATTGATGGATTTTCGTATGGACTCTATCTTGATGAGTTCTTGATTGATTTTAATCATGACTTTGATGTTAAATAATGTTAATAAGTAGCCTTTAACAAGGGAATCCGAAACTATGTGAATGTCTAATTTTCTAGGTTGTTTATTAGGAGTTTTTTAGGTGTTGTGGATGTTTTATGAATGCTGGAGGTATAAGGATATTGCTTATATGTTTTTAGATGTTAATTGATATTAATTGATGGGTTAAGATGTTTGGTTATCGATGGGTTAAGTTTGGATGATGTTTGGTGTTAATTTCGGTTGTTGTGGAGTGAAATTTGGTAATGGATGTTGAGAATTTGTGTTGTTTTGATGTTGATTGCATTTCGATGCAATGTATCCTCTGTTTTTGTGTCGATAAAATAAGGGAGGTTGGTCTTCAAGCTTGAGAATTTGTTTCAGAAGCTTTGAAGACGAGATCACCGTATCGACAAGCGAGGCTTTGCGTGTTGGTGAATGAGAACTAGATTTACAACTTTTTGAAGGTTTGAAAGTTGTGTTTGGGAGTTTAGATCAAGCTTGAAATGCTGGTCTAAGCTTGGAAGTAAGTAAATGATGAATTCTCTCTCGAACCCGGTTTGGCAATTGGTTTTTTATGCACTTGTTTAAATGGTTTAACTACTCTCTATTTATGCATGTTTTGGGCATGGTTTAATGCTGGAAATTGATTACATAATGATGTTGATGAATTTGGGATTAATTCACATTTTGTTAATATTTATAAACATTAGTTAATGCAAGGTTTATTGCATTGGTTAAATGAATTGGATGATGCATCTGAAAACAATGAGTTGTTGTTAATAAAATGAATTATATTGGTAAGTGATGACGTGAAAAAGGTTTGAAAATTTTATCAGATATAGTTGGCTGGCCATAGGATTGATAGTGAACTATAAAACGTTGCCTTGGATGTTGAGGATTTTGATCCGTGTACCGAAAACTCCATCCAAGTACCCTAACAGTTGAGGGGTTTTGATCTTTGTACCGAAGACTCTCGTTAGTGGGTTATGCATCCAACTGATTTGTGGGGTTGTGAATGCACCTTTTATTCCGGTTGTGATGGCATGAAGTGTTGGGAACACTTGTTGAATTCATGTATGTAACGGCCCAGATTTCAGGTTAACGAATCGGGTCTTGGACTGAGTATTGGGCCTTGGGTTTAGGGCCCAATTAAAAATGTGTAATTGGTCTTAGGGGTAAAAAGGGGAAAAGAAAATAAAAAGAAAAGAAATAAAAAGGAAAAGGTTGTTTGAATTTTAAATAGGGAGTGGGTGGTTGAAAAAGAAAAAAGATGAGAATGGTGAGAGAGAGAAAATTTGGGGTGAGAATTCCAAATTCCGATCTACAGAGATCTAGCCGTCCGATCGTGACACCTTCACCGCCATTGTGTTCATCTTGCCGAGACAAGTCCACCGGTACCAGCATCACCACTGTCAGAGTTACCGTCGGAGGAGGTGAGAGAGAGAAATTTTTAGGTTATGCTATTCAAAGGGGTTAGAGGGCTTGAATCAAGAAACGGAGGCCACCACCAAGTTCATCAGCTCGAGAAGAGTCGGCCAGTGAAGTTTGGTCGTCGGAAGCTGCCGGAGCCGCCATCACGCGCCCCCAAGCGCCGTCACTGTGCGTGGACGTGGCCCTGCTCTAGGGGACCGAGTCACTTGAGTTGACTTAGCCAACTTGACCGAGTCAGGACGAGCTGACTTAGCCCAAGCCCAGCCGCGCCGAGTCGAGCTGAGCCAAGCCGCACCGCGCCGACCACTGACGTCCTCCGCCGTCTACAATCGATAGCTATCGACCGCCGCCATCCACCGTCATCGTCCTCCACCGTTGAATGTCGTCATTGACTTTTTTTGAGAGACCCTACCTTGGGGTTTCTCGATGTTTCAGAGCCGATGGCATAGTATGTTTTTCTAAATTCAAACCCAGTAAGCTATTTGTCCGAGGGACCGTACTTTGGGGTTTCTCGACGTTTCATAATTGTTGATATGCGAGGATTAATCGGGTCGGTTATCGGATCAAGTGGAATATTCAGGAAGCTAGGATGAGGATTTTAGCGATGTCAGCAAAAGGTTAGGACACCTCAAACTCCAAAATGCTTCCTGAGCATCGTAAGTGTAATTTCCTTGCATGTTAGTGGTTTCAAATTAGGAGATGAGTAATAAGCATGTGATGATGTGGATATTTGAGGCTTGGTAATTATTAAGAATGTTAAGACTGTTATGAGCTTTAGAGACCGTATAAGATTGTCTGGATATTACTTATGAAACCGGTAAATTGCTTATGAAACCGATAATTAATACTAATTGGTTTAAAGGTCGGTTTGAGATGGAAATCGATGAATATGATTAATAAAGTGGTTATTACTGTAATCAATGAGATAATGTGGATTGTTGGAAATGATTAGTGGGAATGAATATGATTAAAACGTAACAACTCGGTAATGCTGGAGTGGTTGTAATTGTAACCCCCTTGACCCGGCCTAGTTGCAAGACCGAACCGCGCGAGCTACATTAGGTTTACCGAAGTAAACCATGAAGAAAACTCTGGAAACACGCCCATTTTTTATCTTATCTAGATGCTGGTTATTACCCTACATGTACATACAAACAACAAGTGAAAATCCAACCCAATCGAGCATCGATTTGATATCCAACTGGTCACTTTACAATAATAGGGACCAAAATTTAAATCTACAAATCTATAAGGGTTAACTTGTAATTTGATTTACCAATCTTCGATTAGTCAGGTTACAAGCATACATGCCAAATTTCAACTTAAAACGATCTGAACTCATCTAATTGCATACATAACACCCAGGGACCCAACTGTAATATTCCATTATTTTGAAGGACCAATTTCGCAATTAAAGTTACCAATCCTCAATTAAACCAAATACATGCATACTGGTGAAATTTCAAGTCAAAACGATCATTCAAACTCATTTAATTGATGTATATCACTCAGGGCCTAAAACGAGAGAAAATAGAAGCCTTAATTAACTAACTTAACTGCCTGAAACCATAAACCCGTATCGATACGGTCACCCGTGTACCGATACACTAAGCCTAAAAATGTGCTTACCCGTATCGATACGGTCCCCGTGTATCAATACGCTGTGCCTAGAAACACTTACCTGTATTGATACGGGCACAGGCGTATCGATACGCCTGACCTGTAACGTCAAAATTTACTGGTTTTTAGCCTCGTTTTGGAATTCTAACACTTAAGCATGCTTCTAACCATCAAATAACATCATCATTGGTCATTTACCAACAACTACCATAAACTAAATATCAAAAAACAATCATCATGCTTTAAAGGTAAACTGTAGGCATTCTTCCTAATACTCAAGCAACCAAAGCATGAACCATGTGCAAAATCCAACAAACCAAGCTTATCACAAGTCCAAAGCAGCAATATAAACTTGCTCAAATGGAGAAGTAACCACTCAAACCCTCCCAACAACATTTAAGTCACATTGCCTTTATTACTACTTAAAACTCAAACATACTTTGGTGATAAAAAAGAGCGTAAGCAATCATTGCTTAGTGAGGAACGCTCGAAATACAAACCATCATCCAATGCAATTAAAAACCATTCCTAAACAATCATGCTATTCTTTCAAAACATGCACTTAGTCTTTACAAAATCAACATATTAATCCATATGCAACATGTATCATGGATTCCACATCATAATCTCGTATGCAATTCCCTCTACTTAAGCCTTTCCCATGCATAACATCTCATATGCAAAGCTTAAGGAGTAAAACATGTGTAAACATTTATTCCAAATCAATCCATCAATATGATACATTTAAAACATTATATTGGCTTATAAGTGATCCATCTCAACAACAACATTTCCATAAAACCATCATTAACATTAGTAACATCGGATACATGGATTTCCCAAGAGATCTCGCAATATCTTGCAGCTTAATGGCATGGAGTCGTGCAACACATACACCACCTCTACACTACCAAGGCTAATCCTCTAACTTCGAGTAAACACATTCGACGCATCAACCTCTACAGCTATTGGCTGGAGTAAATGCCATTTAAATGTCACCTCAACAACATTAGGGTTCACATGGTCGGAATAAGTACCTCCCGTACCACCTCTACAACCACGGCGACTTATTATAGTGCACTTTAAACCCTATGGCCGGCCAATTATATCCGATAACATTTCCATAACATTTTTAATTCATTACTTGCCAATGTAATCCACTTTTATAAACATACCTCACTGTTTTCATATGCATTATTCAAAACACCTCAACATGCATTAAACCATGCATAAACCATGTTCACAAACATTCTTTAAAATCATGCATTACTTTCCAAATGCATCTAATATCATTTCACATCAGTTTCCAACATTAAACCATGCTCATTTCTTGCATAAAACATGAGGTAAACATTCATCAAACAAGTGCATTCATAAAGCATTTGCCAACCAAAAACGAGAGAGAAAAACCAATTCACTTACTTTCGAGTCTTAGACCAGCTATCAAGCCTAGTCTAGACTCCTATAAACCTTTTCAAACCATTGAAAAGCCATTCTTATCCGTTTCACTCACCGACAAAGCAACACCTCCTTTGCTGATGTCAAATCAAGCCTTCAGAAACTTCTCAACACCAAGATTTGCTTCCGAACTACTTTCCCTTGTTTCAAACACATCATAACAGAGAATCCAATGCATTATAATGCATCCAAACTCACATCAACACAACAATTATTAGCACCCAACTATAATCCTCCACAACACTCTATCTTAACAACTGAAAACATCATTGATTCCCCAAAAACCTCAACCCAGCCCACAACTACGAATCTCAACCTTCAAATAACATCAATTAACATCCAAACAACAACCTAAAACAACATTATACCTCCAGCAAGCAATAATCAACCACAACACCTCAAAATCTCCTAAATAACAACCTAACAAATTAGAGATTCATTAGATTGCGAGATTCTATCATCAAAACTCGCTTCATAATCATTTTAGACATCAAAATCAAGTTATAAACCAATCCTTAACTTAGCAAAAACATATTACTACGAATTTCCACAATTTTTCATCATAAATCATCAATTAAACCATAAATCTGAGTTTAATTTATCAAAACCCAATACAAATTATATAAAATGGATCAAGAACTTAGGAATTTCAATAAAGAACCTTTCAATAGAGGAGAAGAATGAATCCTTACCTCCAATGCTGATTTCTCCCCTTAATTGCTTTATAAACTATGAAAATCAAGGTAGAAATAATAAGAATTTGATGTAAAAGCTTTAGAAATCAATTGGAAATCAAAAGCTCTTTGAAATCCTAATTTTACCTAAAGAAATTGAAGCTGGAAAATATGTTTGGCTGCAGAGAATTTGGGAGAAAAGAAGTTACAAAATTAGTTACGTGAAATTCTTTTAAAAGCCTTCATTGTGTTTAATTAATTCTCTCCTTATTTATACCACTTAAAACTTAATTAAAAATAGTTAATTAAAAGGAGAAATATGATGAAACCCTTTTGGATTAATAGATCCTTAAATATTCAAAATTTTGACCCATTTCCAAAACAGTCACTAAAAACAGTTTTGCAAACTTGCATTTTGGTCACTAACCCAAAATGTCCCATTTTCGAATTTCATTTTCCAAAATTGTTTTTACCAAAATCATTTATACATTTAATATTGATTTTAGACTATTTTCCCATATTTTTATCTTCAATAAAAATACTTAATCCAATTTAAATCCTGAATCCGACTCGAATCTCTAATCCCGGTCCACTGGACCGACTAAACCGTTCCTAAAAACTCCTAAGCCCAAAATCGGGGTGTTACAGTAATAGCAACAATAGGGACCCATAGTGGGTCATACGATAATTGTGTGCCAGGTAGGCACTTGTATGGATCCATGGTGGATCGTGTATGGTTACATGCCAGGTAGGGCATTTGTTTCGTTATGTCTTTGTTTGGTGGGATCCGAATACCCAGTGAGTGAGTGCTGCAACACATGAAGGCCATTCGATGTGAGATTTTGGGTGACGAAATGAAGGCCATCCAATGTGAGATTCCGGGTGATGACATTTTCTCGATGTGATATTCTAAGCCCCGCTCGATGTGAGATTCTGAGCGAAGACTCAATGCAAGATTCTAAGTATACCGCTCAATGTGAGATTCTGAGCAGCTCAATGTGAGATTCTAAGCATGGACGGGTCTTTTAGTGTCGGGTTATATTGGGCCCCACTCCCAGTTTGGTTTATTTATGTGCTTGTTGTAATTGCAATGATGTTTATATACTTGACATGTGTTTAGGCGATTATGGTAGCGATATGTTTAGTTATCTCTTCTTATTGCTTGTACTAGCTTGCATGCTTACGTTTATGATTAGCATGAAGTATAGTAGAGTAGATGTGTACCACTAAGCTTTGCAAGCTCAGGGCTCAAAATCATTATTTTCGTGCGTAGGTTGACGGTTGGATCACGGGATCGTAGAGCACTATCAGATTAGGATTCTAGCATGGGGATCTTCGGAGTATGATATTTATGTCTAGTGGGCTATGTGTTCATAGAACCTTACTTGTGGAGTATGTATTTTATTATTTGAAATTGTATTATTTAAAATTGTACCTTAAAATGTTTTAAATTTAAATTGGAGCTCCTTGTAGCATTTTATTTACTTATATATATTTATTTTAATCGTTTGTTTTAAAGGCTTTTTGCAACTTACTTGATGGGTTGATCTTGTTTGAAAAGAAATTTTATGGTTTTGGGTTTGGGCTTGAGGCCCAAATGTGACATTCAGGTCAAAGGTGTTACATTTAGTGGTATCAGAGATTTGGTTTAGCTGGTTCTAGGAAACCCCGGGGTGGTATAGGTGCTTTAGTAAGGTTTCTAGTAAATACGAGCCCTCAAACTAAATTCATACTCCTTAAGGCTGGAATTCTGATAGTACATCTAATGTTGCAACGTCAACATGGTTATGATCGTGGCGGAGAGGACCGAGTTAAGTGTAGGACAATTAATGGTAGTGATCGCGAGATTGGGGTCGCCTCAGATTGTTGAGATGCAAGTTAGTCGGAGGACACCCGAGTCTAGAATATGTTCTCCTCATATCGCACGAGTGGCATTTTCGTTGTGCGTTGTAGTCCCTGAAGTCTTCAGATTCATTGCAAGAGTTCACATCAAAGAATTCTCATCGTTACGCATGGATAAAGGTTTTGTTGCAAGAATGGATAAACTATTCTCGAATCGATCGGTGAGTGCATATAGGTTGGAGGACCCTTTTATCTGTTTAAAAAGAAAATAAGTCCTTGTTGATACTAGGAGAGTATCATTACCATTCTTAAGGTCATTCCTCGGAGATAGTGGATTTAGGATCCATTAGTTCGTCAGTGCATGGCCGAAGTTAGACGTTCTACTGGTTTGAAGGAGAGCTATCTTCTTCAGAGTTGTTGCACCGTGGGAATTATTTCAGTTAATCAAGTTGGGAGTTAGCCAGTGATGCCGAGAGTGAATTTAAGGCTTCGAGACCTCGATGGAACCTAGCTTTGGAAATGGAAATGTTGGATCATTGCCCTTTTATCGTGATCATCACAGTGATAGTTTTGAGGATGGCTACGTGGTTGTGAGACAGGTTTGACCGAATCGATAGGTGTTAATGTGTGTAGTTCGATGCTTGAGAGCTTTTAGACTACCAGAGGGCTTGTTTATGCTTCATGGAGGAGTCGCTAAGTTCCCTCCCTTTTAGGAATGTGAGTAGATATGAGGTAAGACCAAGTTGGATGCCGGTGCCGTTGTAGTTGTTAGATGTTATCAACCTAGTTGAGTAGTTGGAGATTCAGTTTTGGAGGAACAACTTGAATAAGGTCATTCTAGTCTAAGTGCTTCGCTCAAGGGAGAGTCAGGCTTGTTCTCTAGTAAAAGTTGGTTCATGAATGTGCTGCCCAAACCGTTGATAGTTTGTTAAACTATCAGAGAAGATCGTTTGGAAGGGTCATGCTTATCGCTAATCGAATGTGCTTCCCTATCAGTTTGTTATCTACCCGTCTAACCGAATGTGAAGCGCATGTGTGTTTTTCTGAGATTAGTTTGGAAGGATGATGCTTATTGCTATGTGTTGAGGTTAGAAAATTTGATAAATGGCTTTTGGAAAGAATATTCTCTTTTCTCTTGAGTATGTCGCGATAGTGGGTAATGTTAGCAGTGACATCAAGGTATTTTGGTGAAGATAAGGTGGGAGCCACTTTGTTGTCTCTTTAAATATGAGTTGGATGTTTTGTGCGACAAATGTGGATGTAAAGGAATACGGAAAGTTTGGCATTGAAAAGATAAACATCTCATTGACCGTGTATGTGGGAAGGGTTAATTACCGTATAATCAGTTAAGAAAACAACGGTTTGAGACTTCGTAAATGCTTTTGATTATATCACAATCGCTCTGAGCCAAAGGACATCGGTGGAAAGCTGTGCTATGTTAAGCCATTTGTCGTGACAATTGAGTGGATCTGATTAGAGCTGAATGAGATTTTAGGGTTTTTAAAGATGTTTGGTTTTACCGTTAGTGCTGTACTTTGGTGCTAGAAGAGAAAGGTTGTGTTCTCCCCAGTAGAGTGAAGTTTGAGGTACTTGATTTGTAAGGAAATTTGCGGTTTAGATGATGACATGAGATAAGGTATATAAGGACTGTTGATGGTGTAGTCGATAAACACCTAAGCAAGTGAGCTAAATAAGTAGTGGATCGTATCGGGTAACAAGATTCAGAGTATCATGTTGTAGTATAGGGCTATCCTAGATAATGGTCATGTAAGGGAGTGTCGATATTAGCTCTATGCATTACCAGTACCCGTATTTCCTTTAGCATGTTTTGAGTTAAGGGTTGATTTGCTTTAGGAGCCACAAGAAGAAGCATCTGGTTAAGTTAAGAGGATACAATGTTATGATTGAAATTAGGTCCAATGGTTGAAGTCTTGTGACAAGTGTTTTGGAAAAGACGTATCAAGATAAGAGATTTTCCCTTATAGTAAAATTGTCTGTATACGACAAATTTTGAGAGCGACAGTTGATGCTAAGCTTTCATCACGTATTCATGAAACAGGGTGGAGTTGCGTGTTGAGATAATGACAAGTAGCTGCTTGCTACCAGTTAAGAGATAAGTATTGAGTTCCTCAGAATTGTGGGGATGTTTTGGTATTCATTGGTGAAATTTATTAGGTGGCTGGAGTTTTTGTACAAGATTTGTGAGTGCACAGTTTCGTTGAGTAATGATATAGTCCGTGGATATGCACCATTTGATAAGTTTTCAACAAAGGTGTGAGCCACGAAAAGTCTGCTTGGTTTGTTTGCTAGTTGGGTTGTACGGCACAACGAAATGTTCATGTCACCTTTTAGCATAAGATTCGAGGTTGATGGAACCTTTTCTGTGGTGGGGCCTTGTTTACTACGATAGTTTTAAGTAGTATTACAGGGGATAGGTTCTCTAGATACGTTATGATTCGAATTGTATGACCCTTGCGAGAATCGAGTTGGTGGGAGCTATATTAGTTACCAATATGGGTTCCATGCCGAGTTTAATGTGAATGCTTGAATCGAGTTTGGGTGTCGTTTGTTTACAAAAAGTTAGTGCCCGACAAGCGATGTTTTGGATGAGAATGTTGTTAGAGTTAGAGTCTCCATCAGGGAGTTACCTCGAGAACAGTTATCTAGTTTGGATGCAACGACTATTTAACCTCTTGTTCTTTTGATCATGTGTTGAAGTAGAAGAATTCGTGTACAGCAATTCCTTGGGGTTCTACAAAGTAAGTTAAGTTTCTTTGATGAAGTATCTATGTTAACGTTTTTTCAAGGCACCATTGAGTTTTGTCTGGTCGCTTGTGATGTACGGAGCGAGGATGAAATCCTCCCATGAAAAAGGATCAGTTGAGATATTGTTCGTACCATTAGAAGGCATGGTCATGTTGATAGGTGTTGTGAGGGATCAGAGTAGCGCAGCGGGAAATTCTTGGGAACGTCGAAGAGTTGTAATGTTTCAGCTTTTTCCTCTAGGTTATGGGTGCAAATTTCGGGGAGGAAATTTCTTTCCCATATTTTGGGTTAAAGAATTGGGTATTGGACCGAGTATTGGGCCTTGGGTTCAGGGCCCAATTAAAAATGTGTAATTGGGCTTAGGGGTAAAAAGGGGAAAGAAAATAAAAAGAAAAGAAATAAAAAGGAAAAGGTTGTTTGAATTTTAAATAGGGAGTGGGTGGTTGAAAAGAAAGGAAAATAATGATGGAGGAGAGAGAAAAGGAAAAAGATGAGAATGGTGGGAGGGAGAGAAAGGAGAAAAATTTAGGGTGAGAATTTCAAACTCTTATCTACGAAGATCTAACCGTCCGATCGTGACACCTCCACCCCCATTATGTTTATCTCACCGAGACGAGTTCACCGGTACCAGCATCACCGCCGTCAGAGTTTTCATTAGAGGAGGTGAGAGAGAGAGAGAGGAAGTTTTGGGTTGTGCTATTAAGGTGGTTAGAGGGATCGAATCAAGAAACGGAGGCCACCACCGAGTTCAGCAGCTCGAGAACATTCAGCTGGTGAAGATTGGTCGTCGGAGACGCTCACCCGAGTTGACTCGGCCCAACTCGACCGAGTTAGGCTGAACTAACTCAGCCCAAACCCAGCCGCGCCGAGCCGAGCCAAGCTGCGCTGAGCCGAGTCGAACCACGCCGAGCTGACCACCACCGTTAGCAATCGTCAGCCACTGTCTACCGTCGTTGACCTTAACCATCGCCGTTGACCGTGTTGACTTTTGTCAGAGGACCCTACCCTGGGGTTTCTTGACGTTTCGGATCCAATGTCGCAGTCTGTTTTACCAAATTCAAACCTGATAAGCTACTTTTACGTGTTTGACCCTTCACTTGGCATAGGAGGTGTATGGAATTTAAGTGTTTTCATAATTGTTGATATGCGATGATTAATCGGGTCGGTTATCGGATCAAGTCGAATATTTGGGAAACTAGTGTGAGGATTTTAGCGATGTCAGCATAAGGTTAGTAAACCTTAAACTCCGAAATGCTTCATGAGCATTATAAGTGTAATTGCCTTGCATGTTAGTGGTTGCAAATTAGGATATGAGTAATAAGCATGTGATGATGTGGATATTCGAGGCTTGGTAATTATTGAGAATGTTAAGACTGTTATGAGCTTTAGAGACCGTATAAGATTGTCTGGATATTCATATGATTACCTGATTTATGATTGCTAGGTGGTGATGCCTTGTCTGCTAGTGGAATAAATTAATATGTTCGATTGAATATTGGTTAGGGGCAGTGCTGATAAATATTCAATGAAATGATTAAAAATCGATAATTAATAGTAAACGATTTAAATGCGCTAGTAACAAACTATAATGACTTTCATAAGTTTTAGGGGTAGAATAAGGCCTCATAATTAATATTGATGTTGTCAGGCTTAATGGACTAATACCGACAAATAATCGATAAATTGCTTATGAAACCAGTAATTAATACTAATTAGTTTAAAGGCCAGTTTGAGATGGAAATCAATTAATATGATTAATAAAGCAGTTATTACTGTAATCAATGAGATAATGTGGATTGTTGGAAATAATTAATGGGAATGAATTGTATTACTCATCCATAAAATGTAACAACTCGGAAATGCTTGATTGGTTGTAATAGCAACAATAGGGACCCGTGGTGGGTCGTACGATAATTGTGTGCCAGGTAGGGTGTAATGCGCCAATTTTGGGGCTAGCGGTTTTGAGGTTTGTTAGACGGTCCGGTGGACTGGGTTAGAGATTCGAGTCGGATTCGGGACTGTATATTTTTTCGGTGAGATAAAAATATGGAAAATGGTTAAAAATCATGTTTTAATATATGATTAATATTGGTGGAATTAATTTTGGAAAATGAGATTTATAGGAATCACATTTTGGCTAGTGACCAAAATGCAATTTTTTAAAAATGTTTTTAAAGTGACTAAAATGAAAAGGGTCAAATTCTTATAATCCTTAAGGAGCTATTTTACCAAGTTTTTGCTAGTGATTTCTCCCATCAATTAAATCATTTTAACATGTGTTTTAAAATTTAAATAAAAGGGATTTTAGATATTAAAGTTAGTTATTTAGTTTTAATGAAAATTGACGTAACTTTTCTCTCAACTTTTTTCTCCACTTATTTTCTGCCAAATACTCAAATTTCATCAAAAACCAGAGGTGAGAGATCAATTTTACTTAGATTCTTGATCTACAATTGATTATTTAAGATTGATTTATAAAACCTTATTGTAATCTTATGTTTTCCTAGCTTTAAACAAGCCAATTGAGGGAGAAATCACACAATAGGGGTAAGGTCCGTGATCTCCTCTATTGGATGGTTCTTTATTGATATTACCAAGTATTTGATCATTGATTTATGGTTTATAATCTGATTTTGTGTTTTTATATTGAATTAATTGATTTAATTGGGTAAAATTGATGAAATAGCGAAAGATCCAAATTGGATATGTTTTTCAGTGATGTGGACTGATTTTAAACATATTATGGATGTATAATAATGTTGATAAGTCGTTTTTAACAATGGAATCCTGAAACTCTTGAATCTCTAATTGTTTAGGTTGTTAGAATTGTGTTTTTGTGGAGTTGTTGTGGTTGTTTGGTCACTGGAGGTGTTAGGTTGTTTTGATTTTGTTTTTAGATGTGATTTGATGATAAAAGTGGTGTTAGATTGATAGGTTGTGGCTGGGTTATGTTTGGAAATGATTAGATGTTCTAGTTATTGGGGTGAGGAAATCTGGTGGATTTTCATGTTAAAGGTTATAGGGTGTTATGTTTTAAATATCGGAAGGTGGTGTCCTTTGATGTTGAGTTGAGGTGTAAGGTTTGATGGAGGGGCATGCCAGTTCTTGCAAAATGCATTACGGTAATGCCAAGATATATCGAGGTTTGAAAAGGGATTGTTGTTGGGTTGGTTTAAAGGGAGATATGGTTGATTTTGTTGTTCAATGCATGGTATGTCAGCGAGTGGAAGCTGAGCATCAGTTTTCTTTCAGGTTGTTGCAACCGTTGAGGATACCGAAATGGAAATGGGAAAGAATTACCATGGATTTTGTGTTTGGGTTGCCTTTGGCACCGACCGAAAGGATTCCAATTGGGTGGTTGCTGATTGAGGTGTGAAATGTGTGCACTCTCGTGGCTATGCTTATGATGTATGTTTTTGAATATGTGGCAGATTTGTATGTTGCCGATTTAGTGCATTTGCACTGTGTGCCTGAGTTCATAGTTCTGGATTAAGATCTGTGGGTTACAGTGAGGTTCTGAGGGTGTTGCTTGAGCTAAAGTGTATGTACTTCATATCTATCCTGGTTGGATGGCGGGTTAGAGCATGGAATTCAGGTTTTGAAAGATGAGTTGGATTGTGTATCATGGAGCTTTCAGGAAAATGTGGAAGGCACATGCCTTTGGTAGAGTTTGCTTTAATGTCAGTTATCAGGCAAGCATGCAGGTGGCGTCGTATGGGCATTGTGTGGTTGGAGGAACCGTACGCCCGTGTGTTGGGCTGAAATTAGGGAAAGTACATTCCCATGTCTGATGTGTAGAAAGGCACTAGTGAGAAGGTGAAGTTGTTATGTGGGCGCTTGAGAGCTGTTTTGGATCGTCATAAATTCTACACGAATTTGAGGCGTAGTGATCTAAAGTGTGTTGTGATGGTCGGATGATCATTATGGTATCGCTTTGGAAGAAGGTGATGCGTTTTGAGGACCATACGATTTTGTTGAGTGTGTGAGTCCTGTTGTTTATTGTTGAGGTTATCTCCTGTGTTGGAGGGGTTCCATGATGTGTTTCATGTGATGATGTAGCGATGGTATCGGTTGGATTCCTTGCATGTTGTGCCGGTGTAAGGCATTGTGTTGAGATCTAAGTTATCTTGTGTGAAAGACCTAGTGGAGATCCATGTTGCCCGCGGTAGAGTTCTAGGTGGTATATTGGTTAACCTTGTTAAGGTGTTGCGGAGACACCGCAGTGTTAGGAAGCCGCGTGTGGATGTAAGTCGGAGATGTTGGAGCAGTTTCTTCTTTTGTTTCTTTCGGGTAAATTTTGGGGATGAAATTTCTTAAGTGGGGGAGAGTTGTAATGCCCTAATTTTTCCCTAACGGTTTTGAGGTTTGTTAGACGGTCCGATAGACCGGGTTAGAGATTCAAATAGAATTCGGGACCGTAAGTTTTTTGGGTGAGATAAAAATATGGAAAAATGGTTAGAAAATCATGTTTTAATATATGATTAATATTGGTGGAATCAATTTTAGAAAATGAGATTTGGAGGTATGACATTTTGGCTAGTGTCCAAAATGCAATTTTTGAAAACTACTTTTAAAGTGAGTAAAATGAAAATGGTCAAATTCTTAGAATCCTTAAGGAGCTATTTTACCAAGTTTTTGCTGGTGATTTCTCCCTTCAATTAAATCATTTTAACATGTGTTTTAAAAGTTAATTAAAAGGGATTTTTTATATTAAAGTTAGTTATTTTGTTTTAATGAAAATTGACGTAAGTTTTCTCTCCACTTCTTTTCTACCAAAGACTCAAATTTCATCAAAAACCAGAGGTGAGAGATCAATTTTACTTAGATTCTTGATCTAGAATTGATTATTTAGCTTTGATTTACAAAACCTTATTGAAATCTTGTGTTTTCCTAGCTTTAAACAAGCCAATTGAGGGAGAAATCACACAATAGGGGTAAGGTCTGTGATCTCTTCCATTGAATGGTTCTTTATTGATATTCACAAGTATTTGATCCTTGATTTATGGTTTATAATATGATTTTGTGTTTTTATATTGAATTAATTAATTTAATTGGGTAAAATTGATGAAACAGTGAAAGATCCGAATTGTATCTGTTTTCCAGTGATGTAGATTGATTTTAAACATATTATGGATGTATAATAATGTTGATAAGTCGTTTTTAACAATGGAATCCCAAAACTCTTGAATCTCTAATTGTTTAGGCTGTTAGAATTGTGTTTTTGTGGAGTTGTGGTGGTTGTTTGGTTTCTGGAGGTGTTAGGTTGTTTAGATTCTATTTTTAGATGTTATTTGATGATAAAAGTGGTGTTAGATTGATAGGTTGTGGCTGGGTTTTGTTTGGAAAGGATTAGATTTGTTCTCGATTGTTGTGATTGGGTAATTATAAGGTGAATGTGTGAAACCGTGAGGATCTGTTGTTGCAGTGTTTTAAATGCATGTAGATGCATTAATCCTCTATTGTAATATGGTTAAAACAGGGGAGATGGATCCGAAAATGATCGGGGAAGCTTTGGAGGTTTCAGACGCTTGTTTTCGTGTTGGCAAATCGAGGTTTCATGTATCGGTGAGTGAAAACGTGGTTTAAAGCGTTTTGATGTTATGGGAACAGAGTTTGGGGAGTTAAGGAAGAGCTTGAAACGCTTACCTAGACTCGGAAGTATGTATAAAGTGGTTTTACTCTCTCTGTCGTGCTTGTTCGAATGATTTTATGCACTTGTTTTGATTTACATGTTACCCACTATTTAAGCATGTTTTAAAGTATTTGATATACTGTTTTTAAGAATGAAATGTTGAAGGATGCACATGTTAAGTGATCCTTGTAAGTATGTGGCTTATACTTGTGTTTAAAGCATGTGATGTTGCTTTGGAAAAATTGTTTGGTGAATGCTTGTTAAAACAATAAGGTAAATGGAAAATGGTTAATTATATTGGCAAGTGATGCGGCTTTAAAATTGTTATCGGATATAGTTGGCCGGCCATAGGATTGAGTGCACTATAAATAAGTCGCCTTGGATGTTAAGGGGTTTATACGGTGTACCGAATACTCCATCCAAGTACCCTAACAGTTGATAGGTTATATGGTACCGTAAACTCCCGTTAGTAGGTTATACATCTACCGATGAGTGTGTTGAGGGGTTTATATGGTGTACCGAATACTCCACCATGGGTGTCACAATGCTGGAGGGGTTTATGTGTTCCGAAAACTCCCGTGTGTGAACCTTGTGTTGCCGGTGAGAATGTATGAAGTGTTGGGTTAACACTTGTTGAATTCGTGTATCCAATGAACTCTTTTGTTAATGAACTTGTTTAATGATCACTTGTAAGCCAATATAATTGTTAGTGTATCATTGAAAGGTTTATGTTGTATAATGTGATTTATACATGTTTACTCTTTAAGCTTTGCATATGGTTGTTATGCATGGGAAGGCTTAAATTGAGGTTAGCAATGGGATTTACTGTTGGTTAATGATACATGTTGCATATTGTTTAATATGTTGGTTTTGAAAGTGTTAAAGTGCATGGTTTTAAAGGCATGATGTTTTATATGATGATAAATATGGGTTGAAATGGGAATTTCGTAGTGTTGATGGAAAATGGTTTTAAATGCATTGATGGTGTGTTGTTTTTGAGCACTCCTCACTAAGCCTAGTGTGCTTACGCTCCCTTTGTCCATCAATGCAGAGAACTAAAGGTTTGGGAGGCAGAAGGAAGCAAGGGATCTCAACAAGACTTGGTAATCAAAGTATGTTTTTGGAATTAGACTATAAGTAATAAGGGCAATGGGGTTTCAGTTGATGTTTCGGGAGATGGTTGTTAAACTCTCTGCTCGAGCAAGTTTGTTTAGTTGCTCTTGAATTGTAAGTGGCCATTATAACGTGTTTTTGGTGATGGTTTGAAGTTTCATGCGTTGCTTGATTGGTTTTTAGGAAGCATGCCTATAGATTTTCATTTGATGCAAGATGCCATGAATCGATGTTGAATCTGTGATGCTTTGATGTGGTTCGATCCTTGAATATGTTGGATATATGTTTGAAGCATGTTTGAGCGTTTCAGAAATCATAAATGGATGAAATACCAGTTAAAATTCTCTTTCCAGGCCCAGAGGTTTCGAAACATGGTCCCTAGTTTCGAAACCTGTAGGCCAAAATTGGCTATGGGGTGCGGTACGCGGGGAGTCGTACCAGTACGCATTTTAAGTTCTGAAGGCCTGGTTTCGAAACCTGTAGGGGTGGTTTCAAAACCTCTAATATAATTTGTCATCGTATCGATCCAAAAACCCGTGTACCAAAACCAAGGACCATTATTTCAGTTATATGTTCGATTTAAGCTTTGAAATCTTGCAGTTTTGTCCCTAGATGTTGTGTATGCAATTGAATGAGTTTGGATGGTTCTTTTAAGCTGCAATTTGGCATGTATGCATGAAACATGACTAATTGAAGATTGGTAAATTGAATTTTAGATAAGTCCTTATAGTTTTGTAGTTTTACAATTTGGTCCCTAAATGATTGAATGATAAATTGAGGGTGCTGTGGTGATCTAATTGCGATGCAATTTCATGAGCTTGCATGAACTGAACTTAATTATGGAATGGTAAACTTAATTTGTTAATTGGACCCTTAAACTTGTGGAAATTACACTTTGGTCCTTATTTTGTAATAGTGTTTAATTGGATGTCAATTCGATGCCCGATTGAGTTGAGTTTAACTTATGATAAGTATGTACATGTAGGTTAATAATTATACCTCTAGATAAGAAAAATGAAAAAATGGTAGTGTTTTGAGTTTCATCTTCACGGTTTACCTCGGTAAACCTAATGTAGCTTGCTCGGTTTGGTCTTGTGACTAGGTCGGGTCGAGGGGGGTTACATAGGGCACTTGTAATACCCCAAAATTTGCTAAGTTGGTTAATAGTCATTTAGTACTAAGATAAGGGATCAAAAGCTAACTTAGTGACTAAAATGTCAAAAATGCCAAAGTTAGGATTTCCTTAATTATGGATTCTAGAGAATGAATTTCTGAGAATTAAGAGTACCATTAGATAGAGGATAAGAAAATTAGGGTACTCGCATAGTTTGGTAATAATCCAAGGAAAAATTGGAATTGGAATTCAAGGTTAAAGTTTAGTGACCAAAATGATAAGTTTTCAAAACTTGTATAGTACAAGTCAAAATATGAAACGTTGAAGGACCAAAGTTGTAATTTCCCAAAAGTTAAGTGTTTTATTTTATAAATAGATAGAGCACCTATTGGTGTGGACCAAATGTGAAATTACTAGTTTGATCCGATATTTCAAATTTTGGGAAATCAGAGTTAAAGTTTAAGTGGAATTCAGATACTCGGATCGAACTGTAAAGTTAAGCATGCTCAGGCTAGAGTAGCACTAGGATGGGTGACCTATTAGGAAGGTCTCATGTCAGTACTTGAGACAGATAAAAAGGAATCAGTTTGAGTTAATATTATTTGTATGGATATCTGATAAAGGACAATTAAGAGAATTTTATCCGATAAAGATTTCGGGTAAATTACCAATATATTGTGCCGAGTCAAAATTTCAAGATCGAATTGGAATTTTAAAGACAGTTTCATAAGCCATGGAAAATTCATAAAATATTATTTTTATGGATATTTTAATATTTCTAGTTGGATTCTAACTAGATTTAGTTCTACTTTTACATGATGGCAAATTAGAAAATAGAATTTATTTGGAGGGTTATTTGGACTTAAGTACTTAAATGAATTTAATATTCATTTAATTAAACACTTGGCATTAATAAGTAAAAGATGAACAAAAATTTGCTCATCTTCTACCCTCCAATTTCCAAAACATAAGAGAAAAGAAGGGAAAAATACACAATTTTTTTCCTAGGCATTTTGAAGGCTCCAAAGTTAGAATTAAGGTATGTTGCTTTGGGAAAAATGATCTATGCTTAATGCTCTTTCTATTGATAGTAATTTTGCATGGTAATGTGAAGAATTGTTCATATTATTGATGAGAGAGAAAATAGGGTTTCATGTTCTATGTTGAGATTGAAGCTTGATTTAAGTAAATTAAGTGTTGTGGAGTTGAAATCAAGCATAGATTTAGATTAATTTCATGTTTGAAGACATACACCCTAACCCTAAATTTGTGGTTTTATTTATGGTTTTGAAATTAAGGATGAATATGGAAGATTTATGATTCTGCAAGCTTGATTTTGATGTTAGAATGAAAATCCTTAACTAGTCTTCTAATTGACTACTTTGGCATGCTTGGTAAATTAGGGAAAATATTGTGAAAATTATTCTAGTGGTGGATTTGAAGAGATTATGAAATTACAAGCTTTATTATGGCATTAGGACTAAAATAAAGTCCTTGAAAAGTTTAGACACCTGATTTGCCATGTAGGAAGAATTTGGGATTTAAAGTGTTCATTCTTGGAAATGAAGAATATATGTTGGAAAAACTTATTTTGAGCATATTAGAATGTTGTTTGAATGAAAAAAAACATTGGGAAGGTTTAGTGACCAATTCGGCCACGGGCTAAAATAAAAAGGAAAATTTTGAGAAATATTGTAAAAATGTTTGATTGATTAATTAATATAAGTTTGCAAACTTTTGTTTGGAATTAGTGACTAAAATGTCACTTTAACAAAGGTTAGTGGATTGAAGGGCATTGAGTAAAAGTTTGTGGAAAATGATAGAATTATGGAGTAATTGTGATTTGGGCTTGAATAAATTTCAAAAGTTGCAAAATGGTCACTACGGACCAAAATTGACTATTCGGCTACTAAGGGAGAAAAAGAGAAAATTTTTGGAAAAATTTTATATTCGAATAATTATACTGGTATTTTATAGTTAAGCAATGTTAGATTAAAAATATAGCATGAATATTGTTATATATGTTCAAATGGTTCTGTACAGTTATTGATGAGGCTAAGGCACCATATCAAAAGAAAGCAAGGAAAAAGTATCGAGATAGCTTAGTGAGGCTAATATCATGCATGGCCCAGGTAAGTGCATTTTTACTTATTTATTATGTATGTGATATGAGTGATTGCAATATATGTATTTATGACATGTTGATAAATATGACAACTTGTGATGAACCGACATTAGTATAAATAAAAATGCACGATGGCTTACTTATGCAAATAGCATGAAATATTAAATGGCATATTGATACAATGATTTTAGCATAATGATTTACTCAAGGTAAATCGAATTTTAGATATTTGGATATGAACTGTCCCTTAACGAATTATGGATAACAATTTTGAAGGATTTGATATTAAATATGAAATTATTATATTGTTATGCCCAAGTACTAGTGTGAGAGTCTTTGGTATAATTGGATATACATAGAGTTATAGCAGCTGCAATCTAGCACTACGGTGCTATCCAGACACTTCGGTGTTGATGTCAGGCGCTACGGTGTTCCAGTCACTTAGGTGATGATTAGACACTACAGTGTTGACTAGCACAAAAGGATGCTATAATGAGGAGCAAAGAGCGTCCTCGAGTACGTACTCACCATCAGACGCTACAGCGTTGCCGACACTACAGTGTCGTTATGATGACTCGTATACCATAGGTTCACATGAGAATCCTTGGTATAGTTGGATATCCATAGGGTTTTAGCAGCTGCCCCTAGCACTACGACGCATTCAGTCACTTCGGTGATGTTTAGACACTTCGGTGTTGACTTAGACGCTATGGTGTTGTTGAGACACTTCAGTGTTGTTAGCACAAAAAGTGCGATAACAAGGAGCAAAGAGCGTCCTTGATTATGAGGAGCAAAGAGCGCCCTCGAGTACGTACACATCTCAGTCGCTTCAGTGATGCAGACGTTACGGCGTCGTAAACGCTACAGTGTCGTGATGACTCTAGTACCATGGCATCACATGATTTTGTACTTTGGGCTATAAAACTTGAAATGCATTTATGCAGGTAGTTAAGCTAAAAAGCTTATCATACACAAGACTGGCAAGACGGATCGAATCCTATGATTTGAATATTATATTGGTTTAATGAACTATACATGTAAGGTAGTTCTATGTATGATAAAATGTTATCAACTGCAATTAGAAATCGCTTGCCATTCTGCAGGAACTGTATTGCACTGTTATACGACTTGATATTTACTTTGGGCCATAAGATTTTACAGTACAGTACATAACTTTACAGTACAAAATTATTGTATTACAAATTTCTTACATGATTATTCCTGTATTAAAGATTAATAATCATTGTTTACATTGTTATGATTATGCCTCACTAAGTTCTACTTAGCGTGTGTTTTGTATCACACGTATGTACCTCAGACTAGATATCAGAGGAAGAGCTGCACATCGTTGGATCAAGTTAGCCTGCATTATCAGTAAGTATCACCACATCATAGTCTAGTGGAGCATGTATAGATATTAAATAATTAGCTATTTTGTATGATCTAGAAACATGATTTAGTTTGAGGAATTGAGAATATTATAAAAGATGTTGCAAACAATTTTTAAACTTAGTTGTTTATCGCGTAGCGATTTTAAAATCAAGAAAGGGTCTAGGCAGCTCACATAGTTTTCACCGTGAGTTATATTTTAATTTTAATAACGGCTTAAAGTATATTATAAACAAATTCAGGGTCGAAACTAGGTCACTTTAGACAAATTTATAATTTAATGAACATGAGAAAAAAATTATTTTTCTAAACTAATTTAAAAAAATACAAGTCTGAAAATCATTGTAAATCAATTAGTAACATCTTCAATGTGTACTCAAATTATCGAATATGCGTTGAGGGTGTTACATTTAGTGATATCAGAGCAAAGATTTAGTCGATTCTCGAGGTTAAACTGAGTCCAATATGATTTTGTTAAAGTGTACATGCCCCTAAGATGTGATGTTACTGATGTATTGCTTGCATAACTTGATGTAGTTCCTCAATAGTATGAATAAGACTCTAATGGCTATAAGAAGTATAAGATACTATTAGATTTTGTCAGTTGACAAAATTCGAGGGTTAAGAAAAGACCCATAGTGGATACAACACAGTGAAATAAGTATGATTCGGATATTATAGTAGGAACTTTATGACTTTTTAGTGAATATGTGTTTTTTTTAATTGATCCTAGTTCTACTCATTCGTATATTAGCTCTAATCTAGTTACTAAAAGAAGAATTTTTATGGAGACTTTTAGTAATGATGTGATTGCTAGTAATCCGCTTGGTCATAGTGCTATAGTGACCTGGATATGTAAGAATTGTCCCTTAGTGAATCAAGAGATTGAATTTCCAGCGAATTTAGCGGAGCTACCATTCCATGAATTCGGGATTATCTTGGGGATGGATTGGCTATCTGCATATGATGCAAATGTTAAATGTAAAAAGAAGCAATTAGTACTTCAAGGACCTGCCGCATTTATGGATTTGATGAATAGAGTGTTTCAACCGTACTTGGACTCGTTATGCTTAGAGGAGCTGTTGTGTTTTCAAAGATTGATCTTTGATCAGGCTATTATCAGCTAAAAGTTAAAAAAGAAGATATACCAAAATAGCATTCAGGACTCGTTATGGGCACTACAAGTTTTTAGTAATGTCGTTTGGACTCACAGACGCCCCTGCCGCATTTATAGATTTGATGAATAGAGTGTTTCAACCGTACTTGGACCAGTTTGTGGTGGTGTTTATAGATGATATCTTGGTATATTCTAAGACTGAAGATGATCACGATCAACATCTCCTAGTGATATTACAGACATTAAGAGATAAGCAGCTTTATGCAAAGTTTTACAAATGTGAATCCTGGCTATTTGAAGAAACTTTTCTCGGACATGTCGTATCTACTGATGAATAAGAATGGATCCCAAGAAGGTACAAACTATCCTTGAATGGGAAGCACCAAAGAATGTCTCGGAAGTTAGAAGTTTCTTGGGATTAGCTAGATACTATAGATGATTTGTCCAGAACTTTTTTACCATTGCCATGCCACTTACTCAGCTGTTAAGGAAATGTGTTTCTTTTGTATGGACAAAGAAGTGTAAAGAGAGTTTCAAAAGATTAAAGAAAGTTTTAACAGAGGCAAAAGTATTAATTCAACTAGAGCTGAGAAATGAGTACATTCTGTATAGTGATGCATTCCATAATGTTTGGGTTGTGTACTAATGCAAGAAGGACGTGTTGTAGCTTATGCATCGCGACAAGTTAAAACTCATGAAAAGAATCATCCGACTCATGACTTGGAGATGGTAGCAATGATTTTTGCACTGAAAATTTAAAGACAACATTTATATGATGACAAGTGTCATATCTATACTAATCACAAAAGTTTGAAGTACTTGATGACACAACGGGATATGAATCTAAGACAACAAAGATGGGTCATGTTTTTAAAGGATTACAACATGGTTATTGATTATCACCCTGGAAATGCTAATGTAGTAGCAGATGTTCTTAGCCGAAAAACATTTTCTGTTCTACGCACAATGAATGCACAACTATCTTTGGGACAAGTTGGTTCTTTAGCAGCAGAACTTTAGCTTAAGCCAACTTTTTTGGATCGAATTAATGATTTACAGCTTTCGGATGAGGAATGCCTTGAAAAGAGGAAACAAGCTGATTCTGGGGAAGTGCAAGACTATGAAATCAAGTATGATGGTTGTTTATACTATCGAGGAAAAGTTTATATTCCTGACAATGGTGAATTGAAGAAAGAGATTTTAACAAGAGCTCACTATTGTCCATTAACTATGCACCAAGGAATTAATAAGATGTATCAAGATTTGAAAACCTTTATTGGTGGCCGATAATTAAAAGAGCAATCTCAGAGTTTGTAGCAAAATGTTTGACATGTCAACAAGTTAAAGCAGAGCATCAAGTACCTTATGGACTGTTACAGTCTATCTCCATTCCTGAATGGAAATGGGAAAAAGTGACTATGGATTTTATAATAGGGCTACCAGTTATGCCCAGCAAAAAAAGATTCAATATGGGTCATCGTGGATCGTTTATTGAAGTCTGCACAATTTATTCCAGTTCGTATGGATTATTCAAGGACAAGTATACAGAATTGCATATCATAGAAATAGTTGGACTACATGGTGTTCCAATATCGATTGTATCAGATAGAGACCTGAGGTTTACCTCGAGGTTTTGGGGAGTATTATACGAGGCTCTAGGTACTAAATTAAATTTTAGTACTACGTTTTGGTCGAAAAGGAAACTAAGTACCAGATTTATTTGACCTTATGAATTTCTCAAAAGAGTTGGACCAATGGCTTATCAACTAGCCTTACCTCCAGAAATGAGCAAGATCCATGATGCATTTCATGTATCTATGTTGCGAAGGTATCGATCAGATCCCTCGTATGTTATCACTCTAGAAGATGGAGATTTTATCTTATGGAGTCAAAGAATTGAGAAATAAGAAAATTCCATTGGTTAAAGTCTTTTGGAGGAACCACAAAGTGGAAGACACAACTTGGGAGACCAAGGAGAAAATGAGAAAGCAGTACCCGAAACTTTTTAAATCAGGTACGTTTTAAAATTCGAGGATGAATTTTCTTAAAGTGGAAGAATTGTAATACCCCGAAATTTGCTAAGTTGGTTAAGATTCATTTAGTACTAAGATAAGGGCTCAAAAGCTAACTTAGTGACTAAAATGACAAAAATGCAAAAGTTAGGATTTCTTTAATTATGGATTCTAGAGAAGAAATTTCTGAGAATTAAAAGTACCATGAGATAGAGGATAAGAAAAATAGGGTACTCAAAAAGTTTGGTAATAATCCAATGAAAAATTGGAATGGGAATTCAAGGTTAAACTTTAGTGACCAAAATGATAAGTTTTCAAAACTTGTATGATACAAGTCGAAATATGAAAAGTTGAAGGACCAAAGTTGTAATTTCCCAAAAGTTAGTTGTTTTATTTTATAAATAGATAGAGCACTATTGGTGTGGACCGAATGTGGAATTACTAGTTTTATTTTATAAAGTTTAAGTGGAATTCGGATACCCAAATTGAACTGCAAAGTTAAGCGTGCTCAGGCTAGAGTAGCACTAGGATGAGTGACCTATTGGGAAGGTCTCATGTCAGTACTTGAGACTGATAAAAAGGAATCAGTTTGAGTTAATATCATTCGTATGGATATCTGATAAAGGACAATTAAGAGAATTTTATCCGATAAAGATTTTGGGTAAATTATCAGTATATTAGACTGAGTCAAAATTTCAAGATTTTGATCTTTACAAAATTATGGATATTTTGTATATTAATAATATTTATTCATGAAAATTAGAAATATGAGAATTTTAGATTTTACACGATAGTTCGAAAAATGGAAAATCGTAGTAAGTGATATCAGATAATCGGGTCGAATTTGAATTTTAAGGACAATTCCATAAGCCATGGAAATTTCATAAAAATTATTTTTATGAATATTTTAATATTTCTAGTTGGATTCTAACTAGATTTAGCTCTACTTTTAGATGATGGCAAATTAGAAAATAGAATTTAGTTGGAGGGTTATTTGGACTTAAGTAATTAAATGATTTTAGTATTCATTTAATTAAACACTTGGAATTAATAAGTAAAAGATGAACAAAAATTTGCTCATATTCTACCCTCCAATTTCGAAAGCACTTGCCATGGAAATTTCATAAAAATTATTTTTATGAATATTTTAATATTTCTAGTTGGATTCTAACTAGATTTAGCTCTACTTTTAGATGATGGCAAATTAGAAAATAGAATTTAGTTGGAGGGTTATTTGGACTTAAGTAATTAAATGATTTTAGTATTCATTTAATTAAACACTTGGCATTAATAAGTAAAAGATGAACAAAAAATTGCTCATATTCTACCCTCCAATTTAGAAAACACAAGAGAAAAGAAGGGAAAAATACACAAATTTTCCTAGGCATTTTGAAGGCTCCGAAGTTAGAATCAAGGTATGTAGCATTGGAAAAAAATGATCTATGCTTAATGCTCTTTCTATTGATAGTAATTTTGCATGGTAATGTGGAGAATTGTTTATGTTATTGATGAGATAGAAAATAGGTTTCATGTTCTATGTTGTGATTGAAGCTTGATTTAAGTAAATCAAGTGTTGTGGAGTTGAAATCAAGCTTAGATTTAGATTAATTTCTTGTTTGAAGACATAAAACCTAACACTATAATTTGGGGTTTGATTTAGAGTTTTGAATATAAGGATGAATATGGAAGATTTATGATTCTACAAGCTTGATTTTGATGTTAGAATGAAAAATCCCAACTAGTCTTCTAAGTGATTACTTTGGCATGCTTGGTAAATTACGGAAAATATTGTGAAAATTATTATAGTGGTGGATTTGAAGTGATTATGAAATTACAAGCGTGATTATGGAATTAGGAATAAAATAAAGTCCTTGAAAAGTTTAGACACCCAATCTGCCATGTAGGAAGAATTTGGGTTCTAAGTGTTAATTCTTGGAAATGAAGAATATATGTTGGAAAAACTTATTTTGAGCATATTAGGATGTTGTTTGAATGAAAAACAACATTGGGAAGGTTTAGTGACCAATTCGGCCTGGGGCTAAAATAAAAGGAAAATTTTGAGAAATATTGTAAAAAATGTTGGATTGATTAATTAATACTAGTTTGCAAACTTTTGCGTGGAATTAGGGACTAAAATGTCACTTTAACAAAGGTTAGTGGATTGAAGGGCATTGAGTAAAAGGTAGTGGAAAATGATAGAATTATGGAGTAATTGTGATTTGGGCTTGAATAAATTTCAAAAGTTGCAAAATGGTCACTAGGGACCAATATGGACTATTCGGCTACTAAGGGAGAAAAAGGGAAAATTTTTGGAAAAATTTTATATTCGAATAATTATACTAGTATTTTACAGTTAAGCAATCTTAGATTAAAAATCTAACATGAATATTGTTATATATGTTCAAATGGTATTGTACAGTTATTGATGAGGCTAAAGTACCAGATCAAAAGAAAGAATGGAAAAAGTATCGAAATAGCTTAGTGAGGCTAATATCATGCATGGCCGAGGTGAGTGCAATTTTACTTATTTATTATATATGTGATATGTGTGATGGCATTATATGTATTTGTGACATGTTGATAAATAAGACAACTTGCGATGAACCGACATTGGTATAAATAAAAATGTATGATGACTTATTTATGCAAATAGCATCAAATATTAAATGGCATATTGATACAATGGTTGTAGCATAATGATTTACTCAAGGTAAATCAAATTTTAGATATTTGGATATGAACTGTCCATTAACGAATTATGGATAACATTATTGAAGGATTGGATATAAAATATGAAAATATTACATTATTATGCTCAAGTACTAGTGTGAGAATCTTTAGTATAATTGGATATCTATAGAGTTATAGCAGTTGCAATCCAGCACTACGGGCCGATCCAGACACTTCGGTGTTGATATCAAACGCTATGGTGTTGCAGTCACTTTAGTGATGATTAGACACTACTGTGTCGACTAGCACAAAAATATGTATAATGAGGAGCAAAGAGCGTCCCTCGAGTACGTACTCACCATCAGACGCTACGGCATTGTAGACACTATGGTGTCGTCCCTTGGTATACTTGGATATCCATAGGGTCTTAGCAGCTGCGTCCTAGCATTACAGTGCCTTCAGTCACTTCGGTGATGTTTAGACACTTCGATGTTGACTTAGATGCTACGACGTTGTTCAGACACTTCGGTGTTGTTAGCACAAAAAGTGCAGTAATAAGGAGCAAAGAGCGTCCTTGATTATGAGGATGAAAGAGAGTCATCGAGTACATACTCATCTCAGTCGCTTCGGCGATGCAAACGTTACAGCGTCGTAGACACTACGGTGTCGTGATGACTCGTGTACCATGGCATCACATGATTTTGTACTTTGGGCTATAAAACTTGAAATGCATTTATGCAGGCAGTTAAGCTAAAAAGCTTATCGTACACAAGACTAGTAAGACGGATCGAATCCTACGATTTGAATATTATATTGGTTTAATGAACTATAGATGTAAGGCAGTTTTATGCATGATAAAATGCTATCAACTGCAATTGGAAATCGCTTGCCATTTTGCAAGAACTGTATTGCATTGTTATATGACTTGATATTTACTTTGGGCCATAAGATTTTACAGTACAGTACATGACTTTAGAGTACAGAATGATTGCAATACAAATTTCTTACATGATTATTCCTGTATTAGAGATTAATAATTATTGTTTACATTGTTATGATTATGCCTCACTAAGTTATACTTAGCTTGTGTTTTGTATCACACATAGGTACCTCAGACTAGATATCAGAGGAGGAGCTACACATTATTGGATCAAGTTAGCCTGCATTATCAGTAAGTATCACCACATCCTAGTCTAGTGGGGCATGTATAGATATTAAATAAGTAGCTATTTTGTTTGATCTAGAAACATGATTTAGTTTGAGGAATTAAGAATATTATAAAAGATGCTGCAAACAATTTTTAAACTTAGTTGCTTATCGAGTAGCGATTTTAAAATCAAGAAAGGGTCTAGGTAGCTCATATAGTTTTCACCTTGAGTTATATTTGAATTGTATTAACTGCTTAAAGTATATTATTAACCAATTTAGGGTCAAAACTAGGTGACTCTAGACAAATTTTTAATTTAATGAAACCGAGAAAAAAATATTTTACTAAACTAATTTTAAAAAATCTACATGTCTAAAAATTAGTGTAAATCAATTAGTAATATCTTTAATGTTTATTCGAATTATCGAATATACGTTGAGGGTGTTACAACACTTGTATGGATCTGTGGTGAATCATGTATGATTACGTGCCAGGTAGGGCACTTGTTTGGTTATGAGTCTTTGTTTGGTGGGATTCAGATACCCAATGAGTGAGTGTTGCAACATTTGAAGGCCATCCGATGTGAGATTCCGAGTAATGAAATGAAGGCCATTCGATCTACGATTTTGGGTGATGACATTTGCTAGATGTGAGATTCTAAGCCCCGTTCGATGTAAGATTCCGAGCCCTGCTCGATGTAAGATTTCGAACGAAGACTCGATGTGAGATTCTAAGTATACCGCTCGATGAGAGATTCTAAGCATGGGTGGGTCTCTCAATGTCGGGTGACATTGGGCCTCGCTCCTGGTTTGCTTTATTGTTGTGCTTGTTGTAATTGCAATGTTGTTTATATGCTTGACATGTGTTTGTGAGATTATGGTAGTGCCACATGTTTATTTATCTCTTCTTATTGCTTATACTAGCTTGCATGCTTACGCTTATGATTAGCATGAAGTATAGTAGAGTAGATGTGTACCATTGAGCTTTGTAAGCTTAGCGCTCGGAATCGTTGTTTTTCGTGCATAGTTTGACCGTTGGATCTTGGGATCGTGGAGCACTATTAGATCAGGATTCTAGCATAGGGATCTTCAGAGTACGATATTTGAGTCTAGTGGGCTATGTGTTCATAGGACCTTACTTGTGGAGGCTGCATTTATTATTTGAAATTGTATTATTTAAAATTGTACCTTAAAATGTTTTAAATTTAAATTAGAGCTCCTTGTAACATTTTATATACTTATATATTTATTTTAATCATTTATTTTAAATGCTTTTGCGACTTACTTGATGGGTTGACCCTGCTTGAAAAGAAATTTTATGGTTTTGGGTTTGGGCTTGAGGCCAAAATGTGACATCCAGGTCGAGGGTGTTACAGTGTATCCAATGTTATGTTTTGTAAATTGAAATTTGATTAATGATCACTCGTAAGCCAATATAATTGATAATGTATCATGAGACAGATTATGTTGTTTAATGTTGATTTAAACATGTTTTACTCTTTAAGCCTTGTATTGGTAGTATGCATGGGAAGGCTTAAACTGAGGGTAGCAAATGGGACTTTGATGTTGAATCCATGATACATGTTGCATATGGTTTAATATGCTATATTAGAAATGTTAAGTGCATGTTTTAGGTAAGGCATGATGTTGTATTGTTGATTTAAAAGTGTTTTGGATAGTGGTTTTTAAAAGGGTTGTTAAACGGTTTAAAATACATTGATGATGGTTGGTTTTTGAGCATTCCTCACTAAGCCTAGTGTGCTTACGCTCTTCGTTTCCATCAATGTAGAGAGTTAAAGGTTCTGGGCAATGAGGAAACAAGGAAGGATATCCAAGGGCTTGTTTTCAAAGTATGGTTTGAACGTTATATAGTAGTAATAAGGGCAATGTGTCAAATGTTGATTTGGGAGGGTTAATTTTGTGAACTCTCTGCATGTACAAGTTTCAATTGGTGGTTTGGTTTTGTAAGTGTTTTAAAGTGCTTGAGATGTGGTTTTGTATAGTAGTAGTAAATGGTTTTGTATGCTTTCGGTGTCGACTAGGGAGCATGCCTATAGACTTGGTTGTTGATTGTGCTAAATTTGCAAAGATTGTTTAAAATACTAGATTGATGTTGCCAAGCATGCCTCTAATGTTATAAGATGATTAGATATTTTTAAGGTTGATTTGAATGATCCAAAGTGTCATAGGTTGGACCTAGAGGTAATTACAGGCTCTGCATGCTAGTACGGGTACCCAAGGATTGGTACACGGGGTCTGGAAAGGCTCAATCCTTTGAGAATTAACAAAGAGGTATCGGTATGCTTATCCACCGTATCATTACGCCTTGAGGTAAATTTATACTGGTATCGGTACACGGGTTTGAGTACCGAAATAATCCCTTCAAATTTAATGGACCGTAAGTATACGCGGGATACCATATCGGTACACTTCTTGGTCACTAGAATTTTGAGTTTTGAGAAAATACAAGGGGGATCGATACGAGGTCAAAGCTGTATCGGTACGGGTTGGTCAACACATTGTATTGATATGACTGAACATGTTTTGGTATGAGTAATAATTATGTTTGTTAATCTGTATTGGTATGGGCTTGCTCGTATGGATACGCCTTACTATTTCTGTGTAAACCAGTTGCTGAAGTTGGAAATCTTGTAGTTTAATCTCTAAATGTGATGTATGCAATTCAATGAGTTTGAATGTTCGTTTTGAGCTAGAATTTAACATGTGAGCATGAAATTGGACTAATTACGAATTGGTAATTCAAAATGTAGCAAAGACCTTATAACTGGTGGAAAATATGTTTTGGTCCTGAATTATCATTTTTTGCACAATTGAACCTTGAATTTAAACATGATTTCAATGTAGCGTTTCTGTTGAAGCATGTATACCATAGGAATTAATTTGATGCATCTAGACAAGGTAGAAAGAAAAATGGGCTGATTTAGGTTATTAGCTTTGCTTTGCTTTGGCAAACCTAATGTGATTATTTTAATTTAGTTTCGGCTAGGCCGGGTTAAGGGGGTTACATATATAATCAAAAGCATTTGCAAAGTCTCAACCCTTGGTTCCTTAACTGATTACGCAATAACTAACCTTTCACACACACACGGTCATTATCTCATCAATGCTCATATTTGTATATTTTTATACATTCATATGTGCCACGCAAAGCATCAACTTACATTCGAGAGACAACACGGTTGTCCTCACCTTATCATAGCTGAAACACCTCAAACATCACTACAGACATCATACATTACCACGACACGCCCTAAAGAGAGAGAAACCCTCATTCCAAAATTTATTTTGAAACTACAAACCTCTAACAGTTTAACCACAACCATCTTATTCTCGAACGAATCTTAGAAAAACACACGGGTACTTCACAATCAGTAAACGAGTCATACATCTTAGGAGACATGTAACGATCCCTCACAGTCACTTAACAAGCTATCAACAATTTAAGCATCACCTCAACGAACCAAGTTCTTACTAGCAAACAAGCCTAGTTCTCTCTTGGGCAAAACAATCACACAAAATAAGCCTCATTCAAGTTGCACCTTCACAACTGAACCTCTGAGTTTCACAATTGGTTGGTATCCTATGGCAAGGGCGATGGGCACTAACATCCAACTCAGCCTTACCGCCACATATATTCACGTTCTTGACAAGGAAGAAGTCCTAAAGACTCCTCAAAGAAGCAGAAACAAGCAATCTGTGAATCTAAAAGCTCACGAGCATTAAACTACACATATCGACATCTGCCAAATGGCCAAACATGTCTCACAACCTGTTGTGTCATTCTTAAATCGACCACTACAAAAATCAATGTGGAAGGGCAATGGTCCAACATTCCCATTACCAAAGGTTGGGTTCTCTTGAGGCCTCAAAGCCTTAAGCTCACTCTCAAAATTACTGGATAGCATCACACTTGATTAACCAAAGAAATTTCCAAGGTGCAATAACTCCCAAGAAGACAAATCTCTCTCAAACCTGTCGGACGTCTAGCTTTGGTCACACTCTGACGAACTATTGGATAATGAATCAACTATCTCCGATAAACTCCCTTGAGAAGGGCGATGATACTTCCCAAGTATCAATGAGTCTCCTTTTAAGCGAACAAAGGACCTCAGATTTAAATTTAAAACATTTGAACATTTGATTGATTAATACAATTTCAAAAATAAGAATTGTAGACCCCACCATGTAAGGTCCTATAAATACACAACCCACTAAACACAAGTACTGTACTCTAGAAAAACATCACATTCTGGATTCCCGTAATGATAATGCTCCTCGATCCTCTTATGCAGGGAAACAACAATTCCAAGCTCTGAACTTATAAAGCTCAGTGGTACGCATCTACTCTACTATACTTCATGTTAATCATAGACATAAGCATGCAAGCTAGTACGAGCAATAAGGAGAGATAAATAGACACGTGGCGCTACCACTAGTCGTCTAAACACAGTAAAACATCATACATGGCATACAAGGCCCAACCATACTCGGGATCTCATCAGATCATCCGAACTAAAGCACACAAAGTTATACCACAAACCTAGATTAAGTCCAGTACCACCTAGCTTAGGGAACATACACTTTTTGTGTGAGGCCTGGTGCCACATAGCTTTAGGAACGTACACTCATGCTCAAAATCTCTCGTTGAGTACCTTTGACTGAGACACGGTGCCGTATAGCTTCAAGAATGTATATTTGGCATCTCTAACCATGGTGTTGCAACACTTTCTTATTAGGTATCCATATCCTATCAAACAAGGTAACTCAACCAACCAGGTGTCCAAATAGCACACAACATGGACTCGATTACCACACAACACACATTATTAACATGATTACCAATCTCTATGGTTTCTATCAATTATGAAGCCATCATTTAAGTTTACCAACTTGTTAATATATTATGAAAGTACATATTAATCATCCTCATATATTATCTTTATTAACCCATATTATCTCATTATCATCTCACATAAATTTCCTTCTTTTATTGGCATTATAAATTGTTTTGTTCAGTGGGTATCAGTACTCGAACACAATTATCTATACGGTACCCCCGAGTACCGATACTCATATGTGTACCGATACTGATACCGTTTACTGGAAATCCTAGATTTCTACAAGTACCGGTACAGGTCGACCCATACCATTACTGCCCCCAATCGCGTATTAGTATTGTCAAAGCTCATACCGATACCCTACTCAAGGGTTCGCACAATTTCATTAAATTACGATTTCACAACACTTTCCTCGATCCCAAAAACTATAAAAGTCAATAGGCTTTGTTTACTAATGCATTTAATTAATTAATATTAATTATTAGCTTCATGATCATTTATTCGAATATTACCAATTATCAGTCCATTTAGTATAATTCACATTGAACATGCCAATTCGTATCTCAAGCACTCAAACAACACAACATATATATCAACCAATCAAATAATTATACAAATATTCAAATGACCCTGCACGGTCTTTAAGCTCATAATAGTCTAGAATATTCTCAAGCTCTATGGCATCTCAACATTACCAAGTCTCATAATACTGATCTCAACACATGCTTATTTTTTTCTACCTATTTTACAAACACTAACAAGCAAGGCAATTACACTTATGATGCTCATAAGTATTTTAGAGTTCAAGATGTACTAACCTCAAGCGGTAACCAATGATTCCTTATTTGAGCTTCCTGTTTACTCTACTGGTTCCTATATCTTGAATATTCCTCGAACAAATACGAATACAATATGTATTAGTTTTCCACATTCACCATATAATTGACAAGGTCATACACGAAAAAATAGGTTTATCGAGTTTGAATTTGGCGGAACAAACGACACAAACATTCTTAGAGCATCAACAATCCCCCAAGTAGGGTCTTTCAAAAAAGTCAATGGCCGATCAATGCCAGTCAACAACTGGTCAACGGCCTTGGCGATATGGTGAGGAACAGATGTACGGGAGCTATAGTGCACCCTAGGAGTGAGATCTTGTGTGAGCAGGTGCATTGTAGCCTCGGTGCACCCGTGAGGCGTGCTCTAGTGCGGGCAAGTGCACGTGCACCCAGTGAGTCTACTTCGGTGTGGCACGATGCACCATAACATGGTGTACCCGCCTGGGCAGATCTACGCCCACCCTCATTGGCAGAGCATGGATGCTGTATGTGACATCCTCCAATAGTTGGATAGCGATGACAAGCTTTAGATTCGCTCTTCTCTGACTGATGAGTCACGTGGTGGAGCCGGTACTAGTAGTAGACGGTGAATCATGACGCTTTAAGCTACGCCATATCTTTTTTCTCTTATCCGAGAAAGCGGCGGTGACGATAGCGATGAGGCGACCATGGCTAAACTCCTCTCGGTGAGCCAGATCTGATAGTGGCGGTGGTGTTGGCCACAGACGATCGATTGGCAACGGAGATGGGTTAGTAGCTAATCCCTCTCTAAAATTTCCCTTCTTTCTCTCTTCCTAACACACTCTCTCTCCTTCATAGATTTTCTACTCCCTTTCCAACTACCCACCAACCCCTTTTAAAAATCAAAAGCCCTTTTCCTCACATTTGGATAAAATGATTTAATAAAACCCATCATATCTTCTTCTTTTTCTTTGCCACTTGGCCCAATACCCGGGTCCGAGACCCGATTTACTAGCACGATATTCGGGTCGTTACATTTAACATGGTTCTACTATTATGAATGTCATGTCTTACTCTAATTTGTAGAAAAATAAGTTGATGAATATTTTTTATGGTGTTTGTTATTTATACTAAAACATATAATTAATATTAGCCTCAAGTTGAAAATAACGAAGGGATAGAAACAATTAGGCTTAATGGTAAAATAGGTGTTTAAACTGTACTTTTCTTTTGCGTTAGGCGCCTAAAATTTTTGGGTTAAAGTATGTGCCCAACATTTTATTTTGTTATTCTTTTAAAATCTATCAGTCAACAACCGTTAAAAACTTCATTCACCCAATCGTTGCTTGACACTTGACTTAAAGTTTAATTTTTTAATAAAAAATTAATATTTTTAATATCTCAAAAAAGTATAAAATCCCTAATTTCAGATAAAACCCATAAATCCCGATATTTTCTCAAAACCCTTAAAATCCTAATTTTAGATAGGACAATTGACTAGTAGGGATTCAACGATATAATAATGAGATATAGGATTATAAATTTGATTTAAAGAATTAAAGATTTTTGTGAATTTAGGGATTTAAGGCGTCAACAAGAGGGCTGTTGACCAATGGATGTTCGATGACGAGGTGAACAGTGGTCGACAACCGTCCATGACAAAAATGTTCTTTATAATTATAAATTGGCATAATGCAAAAAAAATACCTCTAATGTTTAACTGAATAGTCGTTTTGGCCTTTATTATTTTTCTGAACCAATTTAACCCTCAACATTCATTTGTGTCACAATGGTCCCATTATGGATGAAAGCTGTTAGTCAACTAACGATAAACAACTTGAAATGACATGACAAACCTACATAGCAGTGCACGCAGCGATAACAATGTCATATAGACAAATATGCCGACTTTACATAGTGATACATCAGTAAAAAATATTTTTATAAAATTGTATAAAAGATAAAATGTTTTTCTTCCAACGCATCATTCTCTAAAGTCATTTTAAGGTGTTTATTATCAGTTGACTAACAGTTTTCATCCGTACAGAGGTCACTTTGATCCAAAATGAAATGTTTGGGGGTTAAATTGGTTCAAAAAAAAGAATAAGGGCCAAAATGACTATTCAGTCAAACGTTAGAGGCATTTTTTGACTTTATGCTTATGAATTTGATATTGGGTTTAGGATTTTTGATTCTAGGAAATTTAGGGATTTAGGTCAATGAGGCTAATTAGTGAGGTTCCATCGATGAAAGGGGATGGGCTTTGAAAATAAGGATTTATGGAGATGATATTAGGGGTTTAAGAATTTTAGTTTTTTATATTTAAGGATTTTAAGGTTTTTTAGTTAGGTATTTTATTTTTTGAAAATTAAAATTAAATTTTAGAATTTAAAATTTTGCCACATGTCATATTTTAATTGGATAACATATTTTTTTAACGTTTGTCACTGAAAAACTTTAAAATGGTTATGTAATGAAAGACAAAAAAAAAACTTTAGACACCTCATGTTCGACTGTGTGAGTGCTTGGCAAAAGGGTGGAAAATGTATTGGAAATGTATGAAAACAGTGCCAAGACTAAGTCTTTTGCGTGCAAGTATACACGGTCAACAAGTAATACAATGATAAGCTAGTTGTCGATCCCACAAGGATTGGCCAAGAGTTTGCTTGCCTTGATTGTTTACTCGACAAAAGGGAAAGTGTTGTTGACTTGAAGTGGGTTTCGAAAATAGTTTAAAAGAAAATAAAAGGAAAAAATCATTAGCACAAGGAGAGCTTAAATGAGTGATGAGCGTTGGCAAGGGATGCATATTTTTCACGCTTTTCATACCAGCCTTTAATAAATTTCTGCCTTGATATTATTTGCCGAGTAGATTCGAAGTTGGCATTGTCTCTGTCGATGGCAATGCCCGAAATTAACCATGTAAAAACCCTTATATCTCTATAATGAAGTTTTTCCTAAATCAATTTGATTAAGTTCTAATCTATACTCCTAAAGAGTAGACTCACTCTCGAAGTAAGTTCATCTACTTGAACATCTTCCATCGAAGCATCTCGCCTTAATATCTAGCAACTAATCGTTGCCCCCTAAATCTGTTAAGATATTAAGGTGCAATAAGCATACTATGCCAGCGGTGGCTTTTCACAAAGTTTAGAAAAGTGAAAAACTTGCCAGATAGGGAAAGCAATGCCAAGGAATTTTTTATTATTAAAAAACTAAACATAAAAACAACGTTCAAACGTAAACATCCCCCACCATCTGTAAACGTTTAGTTCATGGTGGGGTATTTATCCAAAAAACCATAATCGTATCTCAAAATCATCATCTTTAAAAATAAAAACAAGTTAAAATAAATAGAATGGGCTAGAAGGGGGTCTGTCGATGCAACCCTTCAACGTCCAAGCTTTCGGTCAAGCTGGTCGAACCACGTCTCATTGGTGCAACCTTCATCTCAATCTGATCGTCCTTTTTGATCCCCTTTCTTTGGTGATAGATCTCATTTCCTTCTTTAAATAGGCAAGCACGGGACGCCTAGGATAAGCCTTGAAATTTGAATTTTGAATGCGCAAGGGATAAGGGATGTGATCATCTTATCCTATATTTGAATCATAGGGCTAACATCATCAAGGTCCAACAGCTACTCAGTCGGGCATCAAACTTTTCTTCTATGCCAACCGGTGCTTTGGCAATTTTTTGTAACATCCCAGTTTTGGGCTTAGATGTTTTAAAGGTTGGTTTGAAGTTCTGGTGGGCTGGTATAAGAGATTCGAGTTGGTTTCGGGATTTAATTGAATTAATTATTTTTTATGGTGATAAAATTATGAAAAAATGTGGTAAAATCATTATTTAATATACTAATGAGTTTGGTGATATCAATTTTGGAAAAAGAGTTTTGGAAGGGTGACATTTTGGTTAGCGACCAAAATGTAACTTTTGAAAACTATTTTTATAGGTGACTAAATTGAAAAGAATCAAATTCTTAGAATTCTTAAGGAGCTAATTTGCCAAGTTTTTGCTGGTGACTTCTCTCTTCACTTCTTTTCTGCCAAACACTCTTATTTTCATCACATCACATAGGTGAGAGACTTGTTTTCTTAATTTCTTGATTTGTAATTGATTCTTTATCTTTGATTTACAAAACCTTATTGAATTCTTGTGTTTTTTCAAGCTTTAAACAATCAATTGAGGGAGAAAATCACACAATAGAGGTAAGGTTTGTTCTTCTTCTCTATTGATAGTTCTTTATTGATATTCCCAAGTATTTGATCCTTGATTTATGATTTATAACCTAATTTTGTGTTTCTATAATAATGATTAATTGATTTAGTTGGATAAAATTGATGAAATAGTGGAAGATCCAAATTGGATCTATTTTATAGTGTTGAGGATTGTTTTAAAGATATTTTGGATGTATTATATTGTTATTAAGTTGATTTTAACAATGGAATCCTGAGACTCTTGAATCCCTAGTTGTTAAGGCTGTTAGATGTGTGTTTTGTGGTGTTCAAGTGGCTGAGTAGTAGCTGGAAGTATTTGGATGAATTAATCTTGTTTTTAAGTGTTAATTGATGATATTTGATGGATTGAATCATTGTAAAAAGGATGGGTTAAGTTTCGGAAGTGTTTGATGATGATTTCGGTATGTTTCAGATAAGTTTTGAGTGGGCAACTTGAGAGTTGAGGGTAATTATTTTTATGCAATGGTTTGAATGCATAATGATGTATTTTCCCTCTGGTTTTATGTGGTTAAAATAGGGGATAATCAAAGCGATGAAGCTTAACGTTGATTTTAGCTTGCTGGAAGCTTGCTTCGCGTTGGCGAGTAAAGCGAAGCATATCGATGAGTGGAAACTGGTTTAAACGCCTTTAAGATGTTTAATAAAGGTTGTTGGGAGTTTAGGATAAGTTTGAAACATTTACCTAAACTCGGAAGTAAGTTTTCCTTCTTTTGCTCTTTAATATCGATTCAGATATGAGCATGTGTAATTCATGTTTTGGTCGTAAACATGGCTTGATTTACTTACTGGAAATGCATGATTTTAAGTACATATGCAGGGGTTTAAAAGTATCAAAAATTCTTGTGAGCATTGGTTTTCATTCAGTCAGGAATGGTGTTATTGCTTTAGCAATGAGATTGCATATGTGGTGGTTTTGTATAATGCATTGTAAAACAGTGAGTAAATGGGTTTGCAAATGATATATTGGCTATGTGGCATGATGAGAAAACATTCAGATATAGTTGGCATTCCATAGGATGAAGTGCACTATAAAATTGAATGTGGTTAAGAGTCCTTGAGGTAAGCGGTCGGCTACTTGGATTATAATGTTGTCACTTGGGTTGAGAGGTCAGTTCCCCTTTTTGATGTTGATCTTGCAGTCGGCAAGGGTGTTATATCATGCGGTCGGCATGGTATGGGCCATGGTAGTGGTCGACTATCATGGGAGAATCGTGTATCCGAAATGTAAGGTTAATGGTCGGTTACCTAAGGATTAGCGGTCGGCTAATCAAGGATAGAGGTCGTCTATCCGAGGTCACTATAAATGCCAATATATGAAAATTCAAGTGTTGAACTTATTTTATAATGATTTGGAATTTAAGCATGGTTTTGTATATAGCATGGCTTTGTATATAATGCTTTAGGAATTTAAGCATGTGGATTATAATGTTTTGTATATGGTCGTTATGCATGTTTGGAATTGGAATCATTGGAAGTTGCTTAGGTCGTAAGCATGGTTTGAAAACAAGTTTTTATTTTCAAGGGTTATAAAAGCATCATTGTTTTAAAGAGCATCCTCACTAAGCATGTCTGCTTAGGCTCTCTTTTTCCTAATAATGCATAGCATTGAAGTTTAGGGGCTGCAAAGGCAAGGCTAAAGTGATCCTAAGACAAGGACTACTTTGAGTATGAACTCGGTTTATGTTTCTGGTTAATATGGCAATGTGTTCGCCATATTTTGGGGATTTGTATTTTAGTTTCCATGAGTTTTAAGCATGAGTAGTGCGGGATATTATGGTTTGTTGGATGTTAGTTGAGCTTGAGTGAATCTTTCCTATGTTGTTGCTAGCCAAGTGCTAGAGTATGCATCTAGCTGGTTTTGAATAATTTCCATGGTTTGATGATTCAAGCAAGTTTGGTTTGGTGCTATAAATGTGCAAGCATGCTGAGTATGCCTTAAATGTACCAAATGTGGGTTTTGGTTGCTTGGTGAAAAGTTTTTAAGAAGCATGCCTATAGGATGTTTTGCGTAATTTAAATGCCATGAGTAGTTGTTGAATATGTGATGCTTTGGATGGTAATGTATCTTAGTGATGTTGTATAAGTGTTTTAAGCACGTTAGAGTGTTTTGGTTATCATCAAAGTGTGTTTAGACAGCAATTTGGGACGTTACAGGCCTAGGCGTACCGGTGCGGGTAAGCCATTCTAGGCTTAGCGTACAAGTAAGCGGGCAGCTATTTTTGTACGGGCCAAGGCAAAATTGGCAAGTGTTTCAGTACTCAGAGAGGCGTTTTGATACAGTCTAATGGTTTTATGAAGGGTGTTTCGATATGCGAGGGCGTATCAGAACAAAAATTGGCTACTAGAATTCTGGGGTTTGAAATAACGAAGGCGTATCGAAACACCCCTTTGACCGTACTGATATGGTGGCGGTTAAATCTATTATTTGGGTTTTTTTGAAGTTCTATTTTCTTAGGTTTTGGTCGTTGAGTTTCATGAATGCAATTGTATGAGTTTGGGTCATCGTAATGATCTGAAATTTGACATGTAAGCATGTCATTGAACTAATTGAGGATTGGTAACTTAGTTTTAGCTTTGGTCCCTAAAATTATTAGTCCTTAAAATGTATGTTATGCAATTGGAGGCCTTTCCATGATCCGTTTTCTTTAGAAATTCACCCGCTGCAAGTATGTACATTTAGGTTTATTAATGTGCATCTAGATAAGATAAAAGGAAAAATGGATTGGTTATCGTAATTGTTCTCCGGTTTGCTTCGGCAAACCTAATGTAGTTCTCTTAGTTCGGTCGGGCATCTAGGACAGATCGAGGGGGTTACATTTGTTGGTATAAGAGCTAGGTTTCAAAAAGTTGGGATGTTGTTTGATTATTTGGTGATGTGTGAAATGCAAGGTGATTGCGTGTTTGCTCAGTGATTGTTTAATATCGTATTGGGGTATGATTTGGGAACACATTGCCTATTACCAAGGTTTTAAAATGTTTTATAAGGTTGTGTTGGATTCTTGCCTAATGCTAGCCTGACTTTAATGTGTTTTGATGCTTTTGTTAGTATGGTTCAACGTGAGACGCGTTCCATGGCTAATAATGCGGAAGTTGAGCAGAATAATGTTGAGGAAGGAAATCCTCCTAATGTTTTACCTCTTCTTCCACTGTTAGTTCCTCCTGTCGATGTTTGGGGGAAAGGTGTACCCTAGGCTCCTCCTATGTCAGTTCTTGGTGATCTAACTCCGTTAATCCAAGTGATGACGGGAGCGTTTCAAGCAGCAGTGGCTAGAGTGCAAGTGCAAGCACCGACACCTGCTGTGGTGGCTAATCAAGGGTTACCCTTGGAGTGTCTTCGAAGTTTGAGAGGCGAGGAATTTCAGGGTTTGAGTCCTAAGGCAGTCGAGGGTTGGCTGGAGAAGACAATTCGTATTCTAAACCAGATGGGTTGTAATGAGGAGAGCAAGTTGGGTTGCACTGTGTCACTATTGTTGGGTGATGCATATCATTGGTGGATGACCACAATTGTTGGCATTCCCGAGGCGGGTGTGACTTGGGAGTTCTTTCAGAGAGCTTTCAAGAGGAAGTATCTTGGTACGTAGTATTTAGATATGAAAAAGTATGAATTTATGTCGTTATCTCAATGAGACATGTCGGTTGCCGAATATGAGGTGAAGTTTGTCCGCCTGAGTCAGTATGCTCCGGAGTTAGTTCCTGATGATCCGTAGAGACGTGATAGATTCTGATATGGGCTTGTGAAGGAAATTAAGTCTTATCTCCTAGCAACGGATTACACAGATTTTGATGTGTTGGTCAACCGTGCTAAGGATATTGAGAAGTCCTTGGGTTCATCAGTCCAAGATGTGGCGCAAGCTTGGGTAAGAGAGTGGCCGATTCTAGCTATTTTGGGAGGCAGAATAGCAGGTTCAGGGACAAGATGCATAAGCCAGATCACAGGCATGGTGGTGGTGCAAGTTAGGGTAACTAGGAGTTCGTTTTGTAGCTGAGTGTAACACCCTTAACGTATACTCGTAAATCGAATATACATTAAAGATGTTACGGAGTTGTTTAAAGAAATCTCGACTTATAAATTTATTTTTACAAGTATTTACAAATTCTAGTTTGTAAATCTTACCCTTTCTCAGTTTTCTTAAAAACACAACCTATGTGCAGTTAGCTAGTTTCAACCCTGAATTAATTATTTTAAAACATATTTGGCAATTATTAAAAACAATAGTTCAATTCAGGGTGAAAACTATATTCTCTATCTAGGCCCTTTCTTGATTTTAAAATCTTCATGCGATTACCGATTATTCTTATTAGCAAAGTAATTATCCTTTCTACATTAGCTTTATTTTGTTACAATGCTAATGCCTTATTTTGCTTTATCCATATACGATTCATTATCAAAACTGATTACTTATCTATCAGTTAGTCTAATTTAATGCATCATACTCTACTAGCAATTAAATAATTACATGCCCACTAGAGATTATCATAAGCTATAATATCTTACTGATGTTTTGCATATTGAAGCTTGATCAGCATGCTCGACTCCTCTTCAAATCCTCCATCTTAATCTGCGTCTGAAACAAACACACGCTAAGTACGAACATACTGAGACAATTAAACTTATTTATTTACACATGAAATGATGTTATATAATACTTCATATAAGAATGCATTTCATATTTCTCTACGACAAGGCAAGCATATCAATAACATTTTTATCTCGTATGTCATGTACTTCTCAGACATGTAACATGTAACTTCTTTTCAAGTATCATGAAATCATGTAACATCTGTATCATATATCATGTAGCATCTATATCATGTTTCATGTAACATCTATATCATGTACCATCTCTTTCATATGAATCATGTATCGTCATGCAGCCATTTGCATGCTCATGATCTACCATGTAACCATCATGTTATTATTATCATCGTGCCTAGCTAGAGGCCCATGGAAGCCTCATAGCCTATCTGCACCGTAGTGCTTTGTAGAGTACATACTCGAGAGGACGCTCTTTTCTCCTTATATTAAAACACCTCGTTAGTGCATTTTTCACTATGCGCTTGGATCCCCAGGGTGTATCTTGTTTCATTTTCCATATTCCTTGTATAGACATACATTTCCATTATGCATAATGCATCATCATTTATGCAAACAATAATTCGTACCAGTACGTGGGCAGCTATTTCGGTATGGGCCAAGGCAAAATTGGCTAGTGTTTTGGTACTCGGGGAGGCGTTTGGATATGGTCTAATGGTTTTATGAAGGGCATTTCGATACGCGGGGGCGTACCAGAACGAAAATTGGCTACTGGAATTCTAAGGTTTGAAATAACGAAGGCGTATCGAAACACCCCTTTGAGCGTACTGATACGGTGGTAGTTAAATATGTTATTTGGGTTTGCTAAAGTTTTGTTTTCTTACATTTTGGTCCCTAAGTTTTGTGAATGCAATTGTATAAGTTTGGGTGATGGTAATGATCTGAAATTTGACATGTAAGCATGTAATTAAACTAATTGAGGATTGTAACTTTAATTTAAACTTTGGTCCCTAAAATTGTCAGTTTTGCAATTTAGTCCCTAAAATGTATGTTATGCAATTGAAGGCCTTTCCATGATCAGTTTTTTTATAAATGCACCCGCTGCAAGTATGTACATTTAGGTTTATTAATGCGCATCTAGATAAGATAAAAGAAAAAATGGACCGTTTATCGTAATTATTCTCTGGTTTGATTCAGCAAACCTAATGTAGTTCTCTCGATTCGGTCAGGCATCTAGGTCGAGTCGAGGGGTTACATTTTTGGTCCATCACTGCCAACAACAACTCGGCATTCTCTCTAGCATTCTTTCCTTTCAGCGCTGCTTTGCTCTACCAAACCTATCATTCTCTACTGAGCCTGCAATAATGCCAACAAAGCAACCCTTCACACTGGCATAACACAATTCCTAACTCCTTATGCAAATGCATGAATTTTAAGGCTAAATTCAACTAAACACACTTAGAAGCAAGCAAAGACAACGTGAAATAAGCATAAGATTTAGTATTTTTGATGAGTTAACAAACCCCCAAACCTAGCTCATTACTTGTCCTTCAGTAATGCAAATAAGCTAAAAAAAATGGTGAAAATAGTACATCGACAAAATTTTGATCGGAATGCCAACACATGCTGGCAAGCAAAATGAAGCTCTAGTTCTGTCCTCAAATATCTCAATGCAATAATTCCAAGTAGGTAGTAAATTCAAGTGCAGCAATATATGTAACACCCTTTCCCGTATTCATTGCTGAGTAAAAGTTAAGGATGTCACATGATACTTGTAAAATAATTCTTTAATATTAAGAAAATTTTATCTTTGACTGTAAAAAAAATAGTTAATCGCGTAACATTTAAACTTAATAATTTCGCATTTAATTTTGAACCAAGATTCAGGCAACAACTTAACAGTTTGATCCATTAGCATATAATTAATAAAATTGCTTGTAAATTGCCTAATTTAAAAATCATTTAGATTATGAATAAAATAACATTCATATCAGAACAGGCTTCACATTTTACTATACATGCCAACTAGTCAATATCAACAACATAACAATTATATTACTATACTGATGTACCTGTTTTCGATAGATGATGTTCGCTAATGCTCCTTACTCCCAAAGCTTCTTTTTTCCTACGCGTGAAACAATCACAAGCTAAGTACAACTTAGTAAAATTTTCGGGGTATTACAATTTCGACCGTTAAAATAAAATTCATCCTCGAATTTTAGAACGTAACTAATTTGAATAGTTACGAATATATATATATTTTTGTCTTCTTCTAACTTTCTCCAGTGGCCTTCTCAATCTTGTGGTTCTTCCAAAGAATTTTGACCAAAGGAATTTTCTTGTTCCTCAACTCTTTAACTTCATATGCTAGAATTTTCACGGGTTCTTCTTCATACATCAGATCTGGTTGAAGTTCAATTTCCTCGAAAGTGACGACATGTGAAGGATTTGACCGATACCTTCATAACATAACTATATGGAATATATCAGATAATCTTGCTCATCTCTGGTGGTAAAGCTAACTAGTAAGCCACTAGTCCTATTCTTTTTTTAACCTTGCTACATCTTGTTTTCATTTGGATGCATAGTCCCACAGATCCATCCTTCTTTTCATAAATAATACCGGTGCGCCCCAATGGTGACACACCTGGTTTTATAAAACCCTGATCCAACATTTCTTGCAATTGCACATTCCTTTCCCAAAGCTCAGTCGGAACCATCGATATAGATATAATGCCTGGTAATACCTATATTATAAATTCTACCTCTCAATCTGGAGGTAATCATGGCAACTTATCAAACTTGCTACAAGTTCTACTCCTATATTGATCACCAATATATTTCACCTTGAATGCTTCTTGGGAGAATACCCATGTCACTTCAATTGCAAGTATCATCTATATGATACTTATCCACCATATTTGAACATGTCCTCTTAACAGGGATACAATTCTTTCTAACTTTTCCATATCAGAATGATTTAGCTCTTCCTTTATAATTTTAACATTATTAAACCATAAGTCAACAGTCATCGGACCACCTTCACTATGAAATTCAGGATTTCCCAAATCCTGTATAAGCACTCCCTATTGTGCCAATGTTCTGATTAATCCAAAAGGTTATGGTTAACCTTATTATTACCACTATGGTTTTTTCCAGAACCTCCCATTTATTAATTCATCTCAATCTTCTTAGCTCAAATATTAATTATAACTTATCTTCTTTCATATTAGTAAGGAACGACATTAATCAAATCATATAAACATCATATCAGTAATATTGATATCCTAGTGGCATGTATAATCTTTTTGACATAAAATCACTTATGTTTACGCCTAGAAACGGCTAAATCTGTAGCTCTGATACCATTAAATGTAACACCCCTTTTTCGTATTCATTGCTGAATAAGAGTTAAGGATGTCACATGATACTTGTAAAATAATTATTTAATATTAAGAAAATTTTATCTTTGATTATAAAAACAATAGTTAATCGCGTAAAATTTAAACTTAATAATTTCGCAATTAATTTTGAACCAAGATTCAGGCAGCAACTTAACAGTTTGATCCATTAGCATATAATTAATAAAACTGCCTAATTTAAAAATCATTTAGATTTTGAATAAAATACGATTCATATCAGAGCAGGCTTCATATTTTACTATACACACCAACTAGTAAATATCAACAACATAAAAATTATATTACTGATACTGATGTACATGTTTTCGATAGATGATGTTCTCTCATGCTCCTTACTCCCAAAGCTTCTCTTTTCCTACGCGTGAAACAATCACACGCTAAGTACAACTTAGTAAAATTTTTGGGGTATTACAATATAACTCTAGTCTAGGGCATTACAAGTGCACAAAGTGTAGGCAATATACATCAAGTATCCGTTTACTCCCTTAGTCATATTTACTACCTAAACTCAGAATTTTTCTTTTATTCAGGCCAATGGGTTCTTCTCTTTTTTTCAATTGGCATTAAATTAGGGTTCGCGTCATGGCCCTGTTTGGCGTGAGTAATAAGAGGGAGCATACAACGAATCCCCACGTTAGTCCAGACTACATCATTAAGGTAACCCGTTACACTTATACCTTTAAAGTTTTTGACCTAAGCACTAACGAGGGAGTTCCACCAAGCCCCAGGTTGCCTATTATCTCTAAGGTAGAGGAGTGTTCCATTTTTTCTTGCCTTGGAAAAACATTGTTGCCTTGTGAATTTATTTTACCCTGCCACAATCTTTTTTTTCCTAGGCTTAGCTTCAAAAATTCTAAGTTTGCTTAGGAACTAAATGCACGCTACGTATTAAGTGAAAGTCAACTCCCTAAGCTAGAGATCAATTACCAAGCAGACCTGGCATTACTATTCTGCTGGCATAGACAACTAAAGATTAAAAAAATTCCTTCATCGAACAAACTACCGTAAAACACATTGAACTTGCCTAACAAAGTGTTAACATTCTTCAAAATTTTACCAAGGCAAAATTTTATTTTTCTGTTCTTTTAGTGGTTCAGTATGCATGGTGTTAATTCAGACATGGCGACAGAAATGTAAACATGAATGTATGGCATGGCATAAATGTGAGGTAACGCACACCCCCAAACCAAAGAAGTGCATTTTCCTCAATGCATGAAAACAACACATATATACAAAGAACAAAAAAATAAAATGCATGAACATGTGAAATGCAAATGAATGAAATGCAAAGATGTTTAGGAAGAAGAGAACTCCCCTATGGAGACTTCCTCTCGTGTGATGCGAGTTTTTCTCTTGATAAATGTCCCACGATCAAATGCCATTTTTTCTTTCCTTTCATGCTTGGCTTTGAGGCAGCAGTAGAAGCTCCAACTTTCTTGATAATTTACACTGGCTCCGACGCGACAGGAGTGGCAGTGGCATCGGACGGTACAGGCATTGTGGCAAGTTTCTTTTGGACTTCTTCTTCTGATTATGGCGGTGTTTCTGTCTTTGCAGATTCAACTTGAACTGGCAAAACTAGGACGGTGGCTTTTGAGTGTGTCGGGTTATGAACTGAGTGAGGGCTATCTGGCATGGCATCATTGATGGAAAAGAGCTTGTTAGGGAATATAGGGAAGGTTGGCATAACTCCTAGAGACATACTCGTAAAGGTCTCCTTGATAGCAATATCCCTGGCATGAAAGTAATGCCAGAGTTTAACATTTTGCTCCTCAGCTCTCTCCAATTTCTAGAGAATAATCTCATGGCGGTGGTGGATCTGGGAGAGTAGTACCACTGAACTAGCTAGCATAGGAGCATCAGGCTCTGCCTTCGGCACCTTAGGCTTGGGCGTTGATTCCTTAGCCTTTCCCTTGCCCTTGTCTTTTGACTCGGTGGTAGTGAGTTGCCTCTACAGGGCGGCTGTGATTGTTGTTCCCTTGATTATTTGGGCTTTATCCGTAGCAAGCTTGGGAACACAATGTTGTATGCAAATGTTAGAAATTAACAAGGGGAAAAACAAACTACCATCACCTCTTTCAGCACATTTATAAGTTTCGTTGATGATAATCCTGCCTACATTAGTCTTTCGGCCCGTAATAATGGAGTGCAATAAGGCCAGCCTCTCTTCCGAGACAGTCTCATTCTGGGTAGTTGGCATCAAATTTGCCTTGATAAAATGGTTCCGCCCCCTCGGCAGTGATTTTAAAGCGAGCCGCTTGACCGTTCGATGTGCAACACCCCAGTTTTGGGCTAGTTAGACGGTCTAGTGGACCGGGTTAGAGATTCTAGTCAGGTTCAGGAGAAAATATTTTTTTGAAAGATAAAAATTTGGAAAAATGTTTAAGATCATATTTTATTATATTAAAAATATGCAATTTTGGAACACGAGCTTTGGAAGGATGACATTTTGGCTATTGACCAAAATGCAAATTTGGAAAATTGTTTTTAAAAGATGACTATTTTGTAAAGAGTCAAAACTTAGAATCTTTAAGGAGCTATTTTACCATTTGGTCTAATCTGAGTTTTCTCTTAATTAGGATTATTTTAAAATGGTTTTAATTAAAAGAATTAAAAAGGATTTAATTAAAAGGTGGTTATTTCTTTTAAAACACAATTTGACGTAACTTTTCTTCTTTCACATTTTATCTCAAAACAGTCTCAACCAAACACTCTTTTTCCATCAGAGATTTAAGGAAATGATCTTAATTCCTTAACTCATTGATTTCTAAATGATTTTTCCAGTTGTTTTCCAAAAATCTCATTGAATTTCTTTGTCTTTCAAGAGGGAAAACCATCCTATTAAAGGGAAACTCATTCATTAGAGGTAAGTTTCGTTCTTCTCCTCTAATGAAAGGTTCTTTGCTGAAATTCCCAAGTTCTTGGCTCTTTTCAAATGCTTCCTAATAGGTTTTGATAGCTAACTTTAAAAGGTTCTTTACTAAAATTCCTAATTTCTTTAAAAGTGATGGTTAACTTTAGTATCTAAGTTCCATTTAATGAAACGGCGGTAAAAACCTGCATGCCCCAAAAAACTTGTAATACCTTTTACACTTTTCAATGATGGCAATTGCTTGATTACCTCAATTTTTTCTTGGTCGACCTCCAATCCCTTCTTGGTTACCTTGTGCCCAAGAACAATGCCCTCCTTCACCATGAAGTGGCATTTGTCCCAATTCAACATTAGGTTTGTCTTAATGTATCTCTTCAATACTTGCTCCAAATTCTAAAGGCGTTCCGCAAATGTTTTGCCAAACACTGAGAAATCATCCATGAATACTTCCAAATTTTGTTCAATCATGTCGAAAAAATGGACTTCATACAATGTTGAAATGTTGTCGAGGCATTACACAACCCGAATGTAATTCTTCTAAAGGCAAACGTCCCATATGGACACGTGAACGTGATCTTCTCTTGATCTTCTAGAGCTATGGCAATTTGGTTATATCCTGAATAACCATCTAGAAAATAGTAAAATGCCTTACATGCCAGTTTGTCCAAAATATGATCAATGAAGGGCAATGGAAAATGGTCTTTCTTGGTGGCATTGTTCAACTTCTTATAATCCATGCACACTCTCCATCCGGTAACGGTCCTGGAAGGAATTAACTCATTGTTTCTATTTTGAACCACGTTTATACAACTTTTCTTTGATACACATTGCACCGGGCTGACCCACGAGCTATCAAAAATGGGATAGCTTATCCCAACATCTAGGCACTTGATAATCTCTTTCTTAACAACCTCTTTCATGCTCAGGTTCAATCTTCTCTAACCCTCAATGGTCTTCCCATGATATTCCTCTAAGATGATTTTGTGCATGTAAATGGTTGGGCTTATTCCTCGGATATCAGCCAAGGTCCATCCCAACGCTTGCTTGTAATTGCTTAGAATTTACAGTAATCATTCCTCCTGATCATTAGTGAGATCAGCAGCAATGATTACTCGCAAGGTTGAGTGTTTACCTAAATAACCATAGTTGAGATGGTTTTGCAGTAATTTGAGATCCAGTTTAGGTGGCTCCTCAATGGACGATTTTGGTGCCACGATCTCTCTGACAGCCAACTCTAATGGTTCGGGTTGTCCAAAATAGCTTACTTCTACTAAGGCTGCTCCTTTAGTGTCCTCACTTGTTTCACCTTCACTGTCACTTCTGCTGGCATCATCATCAGTATCTTGGCACGGCTGTGCCACGTCCACCTTAAAAATGGACTCCATCTTATCATTTGCTTGGCATTCGTCTGATTCATCTATACATTTCAAAGCTTGAAACATATTAAATGTAACATACTGATAATCAATGTGCGTAGTTAATTCACCTCTATGAACATTAATCAAGGCTCTACCTATAGCAAGGAACGGTCTGCCCAATATAATTGGGACATTTAAATGTGCCTCATAATCTAAGATAATGAAGTCAGTTTGGATTATGAATTTATCTACCTTTACCAACACATCCTCAATCTTACCCTTAGGATGTGCAAAGGATCGGTCCGCCAACTGAAGTGTCACCGTGGTAGGCCTTGCTTCTAGGCCAAACTTCCTTAAAATAGACATTGGCATCAAATTGATGCTGGCTCCCAGGTTACACAATGCCTTACCTATGAATCTAGTGCCAATGGTACAAAGAATAGTAAAACTTCTTAGATCTTCAAGCTTTGGTGGCAACCAATTGAGTATCATTGCACTGCATCCCTTAGTGAGAGCTACAGTTTCAAAATCACCAGATTCCTCTTTTTAGACGAGATGTCCTTCATGAATTTGACATAGTTGGGCATTTGCTCGAGAGCTTCCACCAATGGTAAATTGATTCGCAATTGTTTAAGTACTTCTAAAAAGCGTATAAATTGTTGATCCTACTTGTGCTTTTGTAGTCTTTATGGAAACGGTGGAGGTGGATAAACATATGCTTGCTCTATCATCTTTGCCAAGGTTTTACTGACATTGAACTGAGGTCTGTCATCAGACTGTGGTCTAGCATTGCTTATGTCCACTTATTTCTTCTTTGGTTTGTTTGGTTCATCTAATGGTAGTTTCTTCTTCTCCTGGCAACTATTTGGCTGCTTGACAGATATCTCAGCCTTGCATTGTTTGCCACTCCGTAGAGTCACAACTTTACATTTTTCATTATGGCTTTACCTAGCATCCTCTGTATCGCTTGGCAAAGCTCCCTGGGGTCTATTGTTGAGTGCATTGGCAATCTTTCCAATTTGTACCTCTAAGTTTTGCATCGATGCTGCCAAGATCTGGACAGTTATATCATTCTTCTCCATGTATTCTGTCAAAGTCCTGTCAAAGTCCCCTGGTTGTTCCTTTGCCCTGCATAAAAATTATTTTGTGCCCTTTGTGGCATGGCATTCTGGTTGACCCTTGGCATGGCATTGTTCTGATGTTGGACATTGAATTGACGTTGGCCATTGTTGTTCTGTTGTTGGGAATTATATTGGTTGCTTCCTTGATTCCCCCAAGCTAAATTTGGGTTCTGCCTCCATCCTGATTTGTAAGTATTAGAATTTGGATTATAATTACAATTAAAATTGCCAACAAAATTTACCAACTCAGGGTTGGCAGGGCAATCTTTCGTGTGATGATCCTTTCCACATTTTGTATACAATGGGGCTAATGCCTTAACTTCTCTGGCTTCATAACTCTTTTGCAAAGTTCTCACCATGCTAGTAAGATTGGAAATCTCAGCATGGATGGATGTGAGCTCATCTATCTATAATTTCCCACTAGTTTCAGTGTCGGTCCTAAGTCTGGCAGTAGGATATTCAAAATCAATGATTGAAATCCTCTCAAGGATGCCAACCGCCTCTTTATAGTTTTTGTCAAACAGTGAGCCATTTGCCGATGCATCAACAACTGTTATGGTTTGAGCATTAAGTCCATTGTAGAAGGCCTCCATTTGGGTCTATTTCAGGAATCCATGCATGGGACATATCCTCAACAAATCTTTATATCTCTCCCAGGCATCATATAGGGTCTCATCATCAGCCTGCCTAAATGTAATGATCTCACCCCTCAGCTTGGCCGTGAGTTTAAGTGGATGGAATCATAAAAAAAAATTATAGCATAGATCTCCCCATGAGGTGACAGAACCAGGTGGCAAAGAACTTAGCCGCGCTTTTGCTCTATCTCTTAGAGAAAATGTAAACAACTTTAGTTTCACTGTATCCTCCGATACTCCAGGCTGCTGAAATAGCTGGCAAACTTCCATGAACTGCTTCATGTGTTGCCTTGGATCTCCAGTAGGTGCTCCATCAAATTATCGTACATTCAAAAGCATTTGTATCATTACCTATTTAAGTTCAAAATTAGGTGTATTTACCTCGGGACCAATTATTCCTGGCATCAAATTATCAATATTTGGTGCCGAGTGTTCTCTAATAGGTCTCTCTTCCTCCACGTTAACAATTGGGGCAATAGGAGCTGGTTGTATTCCATTGTTATTGTGGATTTTCTTCATTGTTTAAAACAACATTTCTTCCATTGCCTTGTTGAGCCATCTCTCAAATCTTTTTCTTTAATCTTCTCAGGGCTCTTTCAATTTCTGGATCATATAGCTAATCTTCCACCACATGGCAGTTTCTGGTCATACACCGGTTAAAACCAAGAAATAAAATAAAGAACAAAAATAAAAAGAAGACAAGTAAAAATTTAAAAATAGCAAGCTTTGTTGCAATTCCCGGCAATGGCGCCAAAAACTTGTTCGACTGTGTAAGTGCTTGGCAAAACGGTGGAAAATGTATTGGAAATGTATGAAAAAGTGCCAAGACTAAGTCTTTTGCGTGCAAGTATACACGGTCTACAAGTAATACAACAATAAGCTGGTTATCGATCCCATAAGGATTGGCTAAGAGTTTGTTTGCCTTGCTTGTTTACTCGTCAAAGGGAAAGTGTTGTTGATTTGAAGTGGGTTTTGAAAACAATTTAGAAGAAAAGAAATAAAAGGAAAATAGCGTTGGCACAAGGTGAGTTTAAATGAGTGATTAGCGTTGGCAAGGGATGCCTGTTATTTACGCTTTTCATGCCAACCTTTAATAATTTTCTTCCTTGATATTATTTGCCAAGCAGATTCGAAGTTGGCATTGCCTCTATTGATGGCAATGCCCGATATTAACCATGTAAAAACCCTTATATCTCTATAATGAAATTTTTCATAAATCAATTTGATTAAGTCCCAATCTATACTCCTAAGGGGTAGACTCACTCCCGAAGTAATTTTATCTTCTTGAACATCTTTCGTCGAAGCATCTCGCATTAGTATCTAGCAACTAATCGTTTCCCCCTAAGTCTGTTAAGATATTAAGGTGCAATAATCATATTGTGCCAGCGGTCGCTTGGCACAGAATTTGCAAAACTGAAAAACATGCTAGATAGGGAAAACAATGCCAAGGCATTTTTGATTATTAAAAAGTAAACATAAAAATAGCGTTCAAACGCAAACATCCCCCACCAACTGTAAAAGTTTAGTTCATGGTGGGGGTATCCATCCAAAAACCATAATCGTATTTCAACAACATCATCATTAAAAATAAAAACAATTTAAAACAAAGAGAATGGGCTAGAAGAGGGTCCGTCGATGCAACCCTTCAAGGTCCAAGCTCTCCGTCAAGCTAGTTGAACTACGTCTCCTTGGTGCATCCTTCCTCTCAATTCGATCGTCTATTCTGGTCCCCCCTCTTTGCTGATCGATCTCTTTTCCTTCTTTAAATAGGCAAGCACTAGATGCCTAAGATAAGCCTTGAAATTTGAATTTTGAAAGCGCAAGGGATAAGGGATATGATCATCTTATCCTATATTTGAATCCTAGGGATGACGTCATCAAGGTCTAACAGCTACTCGGCTAGGCATCAAACTCCTCTTCTCTAACAACCAATGCTTTGGCAATTTTTGGTCGTTCGCTGCCAACAGCAACTCGGCATTCTCTCTGGCATTGCTTCCTTTATGGGATGCTTTGCTCTGCAAACCTATCCTTCTCTGCTGAGCCTGCAATAATGCCAACAAAGCAACCCTTCACACTGGCATAACACAATTCCTAACTCCTTATGAAAATGAATAAATTTTAAGGCTAAATGCTACTAAACACACTTAAAGGATTGTAAAGACAATGTGAAATAAGCATAAGATTTAGTACTTTTGATGAGTTAACACCTAACACAAAAAATAAGTATAGTGTGGGCACTTATTTTGTAGTTAAGCCCAATAGTAACTTGACCTATAAATTACAACATTACTGAAACACCCCTAAACTGATATAGAAGAACTCCAAGCTTAGAAGCATCATAAAAAACAAAATTTATTAAATCTAACAAACATGGAAGGCAAACTCTTGCAACAAAAGGAACATAGATAAACTTGGTGGAATGAACTATTAATAATCTAATAAATCTAAGATAAATATAATAGATTATGACCTCTCATTTAGATAATTAACAGGTTAAGTCATAGTGAATCACGATACCAACTTAATTATACACAAGGCCCCAACAAACTCCTTACAAAATTTAACATCATACATAAATACAACTCATCACTTAAGAATTTAGCACATAGCATTCGAATGAGATACAACTTCAATCCTAAACTACTCATGAGATCACTAACATTCTTGTAACTTGAAGATTATTACTTCTAATTTCCCATATAGCAATTTATAGAAAGTTAAAAGAAACATTTTCCTTAACTTTTACTTAGAAGGTCACACATCAACTTACCAGAATTTAAATAATAACTTATCATGTAAGAGACCGTTTCTAGATAATCATTTTTCTGATCTTATGCATAACTTCATTCAAAGGTTAGATATCTCTAACTTACCTTAGTTCCATCCATATCCATAACCATTCATACTAAGAAACAAACATACAAACCCAATACATATAAAGGCCGTTTACAAACATGATCAAAATAGCATACTTGACCTGGATATTTACATACCAAAAGATACTACAAACACCTATATGCAAAACAAAACATGTGGCCACCTCTCTAGGAGTTTTAACACAAAATGAGCAAAACATACACTTGGCTACTTGTGATCTAGCTGAGCTCCCAAGCTATTGATTACTTCAACTTTAACTTGGAATAGAATGAAAGGACTATATAAGTTTCACTTGGTGAGGTAGTTTAAGGTGACATAAAGCAGTAGCACTAGTTGTGTTTTTCCTTTGATTCATTCCATTATTCATTTTTATATAACAATGTTTTGAACAAGATGGCAAGCATGATTTCACATAATATTTGAAACAAGTTACTATAAACATAAGCTTGATTATCACATTAAAATTTCCAATTAATTACATGTAAACATAATCATTCACAGATCATATATTAAGCATGTCATTAAAATGAGTAAAACTATATTATAATATAAACTTTATATGCTTTCCAAGATGATATATAATCAAGAACGTAGATGTTTCTTGTTACGCAAGTAAATTCAATACATTTTCTTAATTCTTTATAACTTTCTTGATTTTTAAAGATACAACCTTGAGTTTCAAGCTACAGCCTAAGTACTCAAATCCCCAACCAACTGTCTCCAAAATAACACAATATGGTACTCGCAGTACTAGTCAATCCCTCCTACTGTCGCCAAATGACCACGACACATCCCTCCTATTGTAGCCACATAAGGACCGTAGTCCACCCCAAATACGAGCTCTATGGACTCTATGGCATGCCAACTATACCTAGACTGACTTGAGACCAAGGCTTTTCACATAATCTTAACTTATCAATAAGTGAGCTTAGCTCCATAATCATGTAATCTTATACATGCTGAAATCTTATCATAGCCGAAACAATTTAGCCATACTTCATATCATAGTGTCAGATAACATATCATACAACTTAAACATTAATACATACGTGTACATGCAAATTCTATCCATATTACATTGTTAATGTAATTTAGTCAATCGATCATGTATTAGATTAACACTATTTTTCTTCTCATGTTCCCATTTAGTAACATTCTTCAAGTTAAACATACTCATTCAAACATTAGTTTAGCGAAGAACTCTTTAGCAAGTAGTTACATACCTTCTTCCAAGCTTAGCTTAAGCATTGATTAACATAATGTAAAGTAACATAAATTTAAATAATAAATTCTACTCGGGAAAGCTTTTTGCATATCCCGAGACTTAAACTACATCACAAGTTTATCCCGCTAATTTTGCTCTCGAATAATAACCCCTTTCTGCTTCTCAACAGCTTGGTCTATCGTGTGCCTCACTTGGTCATTCCCTGCATTGTCTAATTATAACAAGAAGTTTAATCATACATTAGAACTAATTTCACTTTCAAACATTCTCATGGCAATCCACCAACATATGTAAATACTTCATATTCCTAAAATACATGTAACCACTTACATTTTTACCCCATATTCCAATATATATATGTATGCATGCATCGAAACATAGTATTTGATATACATTATGTCTATTTGATCACAACAGCCCAGTTACTTAAGTGTATACATATCAAATAGTCAAAATTTCATACTCATTCGATTACATGTATAAAGCTGTTCACATTTGTAATCCAAAACAGCCCAAAACTCTAATTTAACTATAACAGCATTAAGTTTTAAGTTCCAATATTAATTTCATGATCAACAGGATTTATTCAATTAATACTTATCACCTTATACATTTTCATGTTCATCATATATTCTAATTTACCATAGCAGTATTCACATATCTCTTCCTATGTACAATACGTTCGAATAACCCAATTTCTCATCACCTAACTTCGATCTCTAACCATTTCAGCATCCATCTTTTGAGTTTTGCTGGATTCATACATCCCTATTAATAAATTTTCCATGATAAAGTTTCTAATTATCTTATTAAATTTTGCTTAGACCAAACCATTCACATGCATCATCCAACATAGCAATTTTATAATTATACACAATCAACTTTCACAACAATTTCGTAATGAAGAGAACAAGAAGTTACCTTTCATTCACCACAGCAAACGATTAAGAGCTCAATTCTAGGCTAAGATATCTATTATACTTTTCTCTTACTTCTCACTTTACATTCGGCTAAGAGAATTGAAGGAAGAAGATGGCTCTTTCTTTGTTTCCTTTCCCTTTTTCTCTCAATGCCGTGAACCCCTACCTAGCTCCCAACACTTTGATCGGTTTCAAGAGGACAAGTGGCCAAGGTCACCAATTCAATTTTTCTTTGCATGCAATCCCTCACTCTCAAATTTAAATCAGTTTGGTCCTTCTCGTTGCATGTATATTTTCTTTTTATTACAATTTATTCCTACACATATTGATTTAGCTTATAGATGTCATTCATTTAACAATTGTTTTGGTTTCAAGGTACTAATAATTCTAGTCTAATAATCTGGGTATTACAATTACTAGCTTTAGTTGAGTAATCTTTGGGAAGTTTTGTTGCTTGTTTCAATTTTATCCAGGGAAAAATGTTGGGCATGGAAAAGATCGTGCAATCTTTTCATTGATTGTTAGATTAAATTAATGGTAAGAAATATTTATAAAGAGTTGCAGTTAGTGGATCAAGTTGAATAAAATGAAAAATTTTGGGACTAAATTATAAAAAAGAGAACTTTACTGTCAAAAAGAAAAATTAGAGTTACAAAGATATTTTACCGTTATTGAGGAGCATGTGGTTTAAATTTGATCAAAATGAACCTAAAATAAAGAAAACTTGAAATAAAGAAAGCATGCAAAGTCGAGGGGCTAAATTGTTAATAAGAATGTTAGTTTTTAAAAAAATTTAATTTGAGTTATTTTTACATAGATTTTTAATCTTCAATTTAATGCTTTTTTATGACAACCCGTATCCGACCCATTGGTCAAAAAATTCATATCGAGTTTTGTAGAGGATCATTATGGGGCAACCCTACTAACTCAATTTTTTTCCTTCACAATATCATGATTCTAACATCTGATATTGTTTAAGGTACTTAATACCTTATCATATTAGATCGATTGATTATTGGTTAATATACTTTAATGTATATACTATATTCAATGTGCATTCTAATAAGAACATAGAAAAATGTTTACAAAAAATATTAGACTCGAAATAAGGTATGAGCTCGAGAATAGCATAAATATAATTTCTAAATTGAGATTTAAATTAGGGTAAAGTTCACAAATGGTCACTAAGCTTTAGTTAATTATTCAATTTGGTAACCAAATTTTCATTTGTTTCAATGTTACTATTAAACTTTGTGATTTTCTTCGGTTTGGCCATTGAACTCTTAATGGATGTTAAGGAAGTGGCGTGACAGTTAACAAATTTTGTATAATAATACATTTAGTCATCCACATTTGCATGTTCAAACAATTTAGTCCTAATTAAAAAAGTAATAACAAATTTAACCCTCAATATTTACATAATTTTGATTAAAAATAATTTAACCTTAAACTTAAAACCCTAAATCCAAAACACTAAACCTAAAACCCCAATTCCATAAGTACAAAATCAAAAGCCTAAAACATATAAACCCTAAACCTAAAACACTAAACACTAAAACCATAAACCATGAACATTGAAGCATAAGAATTTAGTTCCATTGAGAGGATTTTGATGTTTAAAGGCTCAGGGAAAGTGCTTTCTCGTTTATGATTCTGTTCCTAATGGGGACTTGCTAAGCTACCTTGATGTGAAAGATGGTGATCGGCAGGTCCTGCAATGGTCAACAAGAGCTTCCATTGTCAAACGCATAGCCAAAGGTTGGTTTAGTTTTGCCTTCACCCATTTTTCTTTTTCGGGATAAATAATTTTGCTTTTTTATCTGTTGTAGATTAAATTTCTGGTTTTCATATTGTATTGTTGTGATAACGTAGTCGCCGCCGGTCCCTTTTATTATATTAGACAGACCAAAAATTAAAAATAAAGCAGAGATTATGAAATCTCAAGAGTTCGAGCGCACGGTTACGTTTGGAGAATGATTAACACCCTACAACGCCCGCAGAAGGGTGCTTACTTGATCACTAATATTTTTCTTGGTAACCTGAATGAATGCGTGCAAAGATTAATGTAAAAATCCATAAAGTTTTAAAGGTGACCCAAATTCACTCACGACTGAGGAAATTCATGTCAAATTTAAACGCAATGGGAATAAGGCATTAATCTTTAAAATTAAAAAATATAGTCTCACATATGAGTTTTGACCGTTCCCCAACTGTTAGGGGAAAGTCATATTAGCCCAACTTGAGAAAATACTTCATTTTTCATGACGCAAAGAAAATCTTTTTGAATGACATTTTATGTGCTTGTTAATTCTTGTGGGTAATTTAATGTTCAAAAATTAATTATTATTTTCTTAAAAGCATGTGTTTAGAGAAACTAATCCTAAAAAGGCTTTATTTAATTACTTACATCTAAGGGATTTTTTTACTCCTCTAAAAGATTACCTAAAAGGTCTTATTTAATTACTTGCAATTAAGGAAAATACTTATTTACTTTTTTAAAAATTTACCAAGTGAGTTATTAGAAGGCAAATTATTTAAGGTAACTATACCTAAGGCATTAATAATTAGACAATATTATTAGGAAATTAACCTACAAGACAACAAGTTTAATTAAATCATCTAAAGCTCATTAATTATTAAAGTATAAGAGAAAATAACCTAAGAGTATTTTTTATAATTATTTTTAAGAGTTTTCTTTTTATCATTTTTATGGAAATATTATTATAGTATTATTTAATCTATGTTAACCAAAAGTTAAATTTAATTAAGTGACATAATTACCCATTAAATAAAATTAAAATGGATAATACGGATTAAATAACACAAGGATTAAATTGCAGCAAATAAAAATTAAAGGACTGAAATTTAAATATAAAATGCTAAAGTGAAGAAATACAAATAGTGTGGGATTGCGGCATAATTTTGTCGAAGATGGGGTACGGGTCGAGTCGTGGACCGCCACGCCTGTCGTCGTGCGTGGATGCCAGACGCTGCTCGCCGGTAGCGTTCTGCTCCTGCTGCTGGTCCTAGCTCCAGTGGTGACATTAGTTCTACCTCTTGGCGACGATAGCTCATCCGTGATCTTGACTTGGTGAGCACCTACACCCATTTTCCTTCCAATTCGAATCAAAATAATAGAAAAATAAATAAAAAACAGAGTTTGGGTATGGAAAATACCTCAAAAATCAACTATAGCTTGTATTACTCTTGAATAATGTGTACATGTGTTTGTATCTACTTGTGTTGTGTGGTGTTGTTGTGAATTACAATGGAATGAAGCCTATAAGAAACCCTAAATGCATATTCCTTGTTTGTGCTAAATACATTTGGAAAGCGAATAATGCTTTTACTTGAGCGTCAAATCATTTTCCTTACATTCAATTTGATCCTAAATGAGTTAAAACAAATGGGGAAATGTCTAAGCTTGGATTTAATTACAAATATTCAATAAAATAATTGAAAATTCGTAATAAAATCAAATTCTTGTATTGAACCCGTATCCAATTTTTTGCACGCGGTGTCTTTAGTAAAATGAGCATTTTCTTGAGCTCTTGACGTCCAATTGAGGCATTTCAAGATGCGTTGGAAAGGTAACTGAAAGAAGATCAATACATAAGTAGACATCCTGACTCAGAAGTGCTCGAATCATATCAGAAATTTTTCGTGAGTCCACAATGAGAATTCCTTATGCATCACTTAACTTTCCATGTTTGTTGGACATGATCTCTTGTAATCTTCCTATATCTGATATGAATAGGATCATGTGTGATCTGTAAGAATAACTATAATACATTAATAATAATATAAAAACTACAATAATAAAAAAATGGGCCTGATAAAAACACGTGACTATAACTACCCCTCTTTGCACATTCTGTTGAAACGAGAATAGCGCAAAGAATCCAAAGTACTGATTTTATTCGGTCGAACTGTACACTAGTAACCGCAATCTGCTTATTTGAAACTTAGGAGAACAAACGTAATCCCCACTCTTTCAAACATGAGGAAGTGTGAAAATATGACTATAATCCTTCAAACCTGAGGACGCCAAGTCAGAAAAATGAACTGCTCTTCGAACCTAAGAAGAACAAATCAAACCCTACTCCTTCAAACCTAAGGCAGTGCAAAATTATAACTCTGATCCTTCAAACCTGAGAATGCCAAGTCAAAAAGATGGTATGCTCCTTCAAACCCGAGGAGAACAAATCGAACCCCACTCCTTCAAAATAAGGTAGTGTGAAAATATGACTCTGATCCTTCAAACCCAAGAACACCAAGTCAAAAAGATGATCTTCTTATTCGAACCTAAGGAGAATAAATCGATCCCCACTTCTTCAAACCTAAGGTAGTGTGAAAATATGACTTTAATCCTTTGAATCCGAGGATGCTAAGTCAGAAAAATGATCTACTCATTCGAACCAAAGGAGAACAAATCGAGCCGCACTCTTTCAAACTTAAGGTAGTGTGAAAATATGACTTTGATCCTTTGAACCCGAAGATGCCAAGTCAGAAAAACGATTTGCTCCTTCAAATATGAGGAGAACAAATTGAACAACACTCCTTCAAACCTGAGATAGTGTGAAAATATGACTCTGATCCTTCAAAGGACACCAAGTTGGAAAAATGATATGCTCCTTCGAACCTGAGGAGAACAAATCAAACCCCACTCCTTCAAACTTGAGGAAGTATGAAAATATGACTCTAATCCTTTAAACCCGAGGACCCCAAATCAGAAAGTGATATGCTCCTTCAAAGTGAGGCGGGGTGTATTGCCGCTCAATCTTGATGGAGGGTGTCTTACCTTATTTTAAGAGAACTTCTCCTTCTTGAAGTGATGTGGGGTGTGTTGCCTCTTATTCTTGAAGTGATGTGAGGTGTCTTGCCCCTTAAGTGATATAGGGTGTCTTGCTCCTATTGTTTCTTCTAGAAATGATGTCGTCTTGCCCCTAAAGCGATATAGGGTGTCTTGCTCCAATTGCTTCTTCTATAAATGATGCGGGGTGTCTTGCCCCTGAAGTGATATAGGGTGTCATGCTCGTATTGCTTCTTCTTGAAACGATGCGGGGTATCTTGCCCCTCATCCTTGAAGTAATGTAGAGTTAGAAAATGGTCTTTGTATTATTGTTTAAATTTAACAAATGCTATGATTGTGATGGGTTAGTGTTAACTCTTGAAAATTAATGCTTTTTACGCTTATTTCATTATGCTTTTACTCGTCCTTGAGTATATAATTTTGCATCTAGTTGTTAAAATCATGCATTTGCATAAGGAGTTAGGAGTTGTTCTTTTGCTAGTGAGACGAGTTATTTTTTCTAGTATTGATGTAGGTCAGAGGTAGGAAGGCATGGCAAAGCAGTGCAAGAGCAAAAATCAGGAAAAGAAGAAGAGAATTGTCGAGTTGCAGTTGGTATAGTTTGACCAAAACTTGCCAAGCTCAGTTTGTAAATGATTGAAGTTCGATGCTCAATCAAAGTAGCCGTTCAACCAAGTACACGTTAGCCCTAAAATTCAAAAGGAAGATAAGATGATAGCGCACCTATCCTGGAGCTTATCCGATTTTTCAAATTTCAAACCCATCCTAGGGTTTCCACACACCTCTATTTAAAGGGAGTTTATCAATGAGCAAAAGGGGAGAGGATCGGGAGGCTACACCATGGTGAAAGAGGATGTAACACCCCGATTTTGGGCCTAGCGATTTTGGGGCTGGTTAGACGGCCTAGGGGACCGGGTTAGAGATTCGAGTTGAATTCGGGAGAAAATATTTTTCTAAAAGGTAAAAATATGGAAAAATGTTTAAAATCATATTTTATTATATTAAAAATATTGGTGAAAGCAATTTTGGAAAATGAGCCTTGGAAAGGTGACATTTTGGCTAGTGACCAAAATGTAATTTTTTAAAATAGTTTTAAAAGGTGGTTGTTTTGTAAAGAGTCAAAACTTAGGATCTTTAAGGAGCTATTTTACCATTTGGTGTAATTTGAGTATTCCCTTAATTAGGATTAATTTAAAATGGTTTTAATTAAAAGAATTAAAAAGGGATTTAGTTAAAAGGTGGTTATTTCTTTCAAAACACAATTTGACGTAGCTTTTCTTCTCTCACATTTTCTCTCAAAACACTCTCAGCCAAACACTCTTTTTCCATCAGATATTTAAGGTAATGATCTTAATTTCTTAACTCATTGATTCGTTAAATGATTTCTCAATTTGATTTCCAAAAATCATATTGAATTTCTTTGTTTTTCAAGAGGAAAAATCATCCAATTAAGGGAAAATCATTCATTGGATGTAAGTTTCATTCGTCTCCTCTAATGAAAGGTTCTTTACTGAAATTCCCAAGTTCTTCGCTCTTTACATATGATGTTGGGTGGCACAGTCTTGTGTTGTAGTTAAACCTTGGCACAATTATTGTTAAATGTGATGTTGGATGGTTATATGTATGTATGCAAGTTGGTAGGACCTAAATGCATCTAGTTTTGTGTGAAGAACCAACTAAGAATATCATTACAGGTACAGGCGTATCGAAACAGGTGTCCTCGTACCAGTACGGCTAGGCCATTTCAGGCATAGAGTTTTGATACGCGATAGGGTATTTTGATACGATTCTCCCTTTTGAGGCTTAATGTTTCGGTACTCGAGCAAGTGTTTCAATACGGTCATAGGTATTTTTACCAGGCGTACCGATACGCGATCAAGCTTTTCTGTACGGGTTTTAGCTACTAAATTTTGAGTTTATGAGAATGTAAGGGCGTATCAAAATATGAGAACGCGTATCGATACGAGTACTGTTATATTTATTATTTAGGAATCTTGAAAGTTTTTGGTTCTTTTATTTTGGTCCTTGAGTTTTGGGAATGCAATTGTATGAGTTAGGATGATTAAATTGATTTGGAATTTATCGTGTTGGCATGTAAATGAACTAATTGAGAATTGGTAACCTTAAATTCAATTTTGGTTTTGTAATTTAAAGTATTTACGTTTTAGTCCTCAATTTTGAATATGATGTAATTGAATGTCTTCTGTGATTCGTTTCATTCAAGAACTGTCCTACTATGAGTATGAACATGTATGGACATTAATTTGCATTTAGACAAGATAAAAGGAAAAAAATGGAATGACTTTTTGTAACCTTTCTCCGGTTTGCTTCGGCAAACCTAATGTAGCACTCTCGGTTCAGTCAGGCACCTAGGCTGGGTCGAGGGGGTTATATTTGTTTGTATTAGAGCCACATTTCGAAAGGTTGGGATGTTGTTGTTTGGGAACACATTGCCTGTTACCGAGGTTTTAAAATGTTTTATAAGATGGTCTTGGATCCTTTGCCTTATGTTAGCCTGAATTTAATGTGTTTTGGTGCTTTTGTTAGCATGGCTCGGCGTGAGACACATTCTATGGCTGGTAATGTCAGAATCGGGTAGAATAACATTGAGGAAGAGAACCCCACTAACATTTTACCTCTTCCTCCTTCGTTGGTTCTTCCTGTTGATGTTAGGGCTAGTGGTGTATCCCATGCTCATCAAGTGCTAGTGTTTGGTGCTTTGACCCCGTTGGTCTAAGCGGTGATGAAAGCTTTTCAGGCAGAAATGGCTGGAGTGCAAGTGCAAGCATCGACACCTACTGTGCTGGTCAATCAAGGTTTATTCTCGGGTGCATGTATGCAAGAGGTGTATGTAGATAAGAGCAAAAGGGTTACTGACGTTGGCTTCCCTAGGAAGCAGAGTAGGATGACTCGTTTCAAAATGCATAAGTCAGGTTATAAGCGTGGTGGCGGGGTGGCCATGGTAATCTGGGAGTTTGTATCATAGCTGAGTGTGTGCATCGTGGTAGACGCCAAATGGGTGCATGTTGGGGATGTAGTTTGTGTTGTTGGAGGTGTGGGCCGCCGGATCATTTTAAGCGTGATTGTCCACGTGCCGGGAGAGATGCACCAGTTCATGTGGCTGCAGTGGCTAGGAGCAGAGGTCTTGGTAGAGGTAATTATCTGAGGCGTGAAGATGGTTTGGCGGCTGTGGCTCATGCTGTTGTTGTACAACCCGAAAATGGTGAATCAGTGCAGGATTATGCTCGTGAAGAATGCAATGACACTGATGTGATCGTAAGTACCTTTACCCTATAATCTCGTTATTGTTTTCTTTGAGTAATTCGAGGCTACCCACTTATATATCTTGAGTGAGCATGCATTTTGCTGAATATTTCGGCTGTAATCTTAGATGCTGGCATAGCAGTTGCTGAGTGAGGTGAACTTAGTTTGTCTGAGAGTTCTTTTCTTGAGGCTCTGATATGGTTGGAGCGAGTTGAATTTTAGACCGTAGGCCGATATGGCCATTTGTTGAAGCATCGGATGTGCTAGTGACATTCAAGAAGATGTCATGTTGGGTATTTTTGAAATACCTGGTTTGGGTAGTAATCAGTGTAGTGGTGTTCTCGTGTACTATGGTACCGAGGAGTGTCGATCAGCTTTTGAGGGTTGCTAGAGTGTTTTTGAAGAGTTTAAAAGAATGTTATGAGTAAGTGTGGATACGAGCATGCGCTGTGCAAAAACACTTATACATTATATTTAAATATGTCAGTACATGCATACTTCTTTGAGCATGACATTAGAGGTTTTGCATCCATAAGCATAGACATTTAAGGTAACATATAAGGAATCATGCATACATAAGTCCACACTTGCGGGTAATTTCTCAAAGCCTGATGAAGTGTTAGTAACTAGTTCTTTTGGGGAGACAGTTACAACTAGAAGGTTGTATAGGCGTTGTCCTTTGGCGGTGCAAGGTCATGAGTTTGCCGCAGATTTGATGGAGTTGCCATTTCATGGTTTTGACGTTATCTTGGGTATGGATTGGTTAAGTGAGCACAAGGCGGTGGCGGATTGTGAATCCAAAAGGATTTCTCTGAGGTTGTCCGATGTTTATGAAGTCATCGTGGTGGGTGAGAATGTAAAATTCTTATCCAATGTTGTTTCGGCTACCCGAGCGGAGAAGATGATGTTTGATGGTTGCCTAGATTATTTGGTTATTGTTATGAATTTGGAAGCCAAGGGTATTTGGGTTTAGGACATTCGAGCTGTTGGTGATTATTCTGGAGTTTTACTTGAAGAGTTGTCTGGTTTATCTCTGGATAGGGAGGTGGAGTTTCGCATTGAAACTTATGAAGGTACAACTCCAGTATCCATTGCTCCTTATCGGATGTCATCGAAAGAGTTAAAAGAGTTGAAATTGCAGCTCCAGGAGTTGTTGGATCATGGGTTCATTCAACTGAGTGTTTCTCCTTGGGGTGCTCTGATTTTCTTTGTGAAAAAGAAGGATGGATTCATGCGTGTGTGTATTGATTATCGTCAGTTGAATAAGTTGACAGTGAAGAACAAGTATCTGTTACCGCAAATTGATGACTTGTTCGATCAATTTTGTGGGGCAGTAGTTTTTTTGTAGATAGACTTAAGGTCGGGGTATTATCAGTTGAAAGTTAAGGATGTATATGTTCTTGAGACGGCGTTTCGTACGAGGTACGAACATTACAAGTTTTAGTGATACCGTTTGGTTTGACAAATACCCGACGGCTTTCATGGACATGAAAAATAGAGTGTTTCATGAGTACCTTGATCGGTTTGTGGTGGTTTTTATTGATGATATACTCGTGTACTCTTGTACTAAGGAGGATCATGATCAGCATTGGCAGATTGTGTTGCAGGTCTTGAAGGATAATCCGTTATATGTAAAGTTGAGCTAGTGCTAGTTTTGGCTCAAGGAGGTGATGTTTCTTGGACATGTGGTGTCCGCGGAGAGAATTCGTGTTGATCCATAGAAAATTTAGGCTATTCTCAATTGGAAACAACCTAAGACCGTGTTGGAAGTGCGTAGTTTCCCTGGGTTGACAGGTTATTATCGCTGTTTTGTGGAAGGGTTTTCTAGTATTGCCTCTCTGTTGACAAAGTTGCTGCAAAAGAGTGTTCCTTTTGTTTGGATGGAGAAGTAACAACAGGGTTTTGAGAAGTTGAAGGAGGTTTGGACACATGCTCTTGTGTTGATTCAACCAAAATCTGGGAAAGAGTTTGTGGTTTATAGTGATGCATCGCATGTTGGTTTGGGTTGCGTGCTAATGCAGGATGGAAAGGTTGTGGCCTATGCGTCGAGGCAGCTAAAGGTTCATGAGCGCAATTATCCAACTCACGAGTTGGAGCTTGCGACGGTGGTGTTTGCCTTGAAGATTTGGCGACACTACCTATATGGAGGAAAGTGTGTGGTCTGTACTGGTAAGAAGAGTTTGAAATATTTGATGTCTCAAAAGGATTTGAACTTTAGGCAATGAAGATGGTTGGAGTTGCTTAAGGATTATGACTTGATAGTTGAGTATCATCCTAGAAAAACAAATGTTGTTGCAGATGCGTTGAGTCGTAGGATGGCGGTTGAGCTTAGGGCAGTGTTTGCAAGGTTGAGTGTGACGCGGGAAGGTGGGTTGTTGGCTAAATTGCAAATTAAGCCTACTCTGTCACAGTTGATTAAGGCTAAGCAACCATATTATGATTCTTTGGTTCCTCATGTTAAGGACATAGCAGATGGTAATCCGACAGATTTTGTAACACCCTCAACGTATACTCGTAGATCGAATATACATTAAAGATGTTATAGAGTCGTTTAAAGAAATCCTGACTTATAATAATTTTTTTATACATATAAATCTTGTCTTTATTAATCTAACCCTTTTCTCGATTTTCTTGAAATCATAACTTATGTGTAGTTGGCTAATTTCGAGCCTGAATTAGTTTGTAAACATATTAGTCAGTTATTAAAACGATAATGCAACTTGGGGTGAAAAATAGGTTCACGGCCTATGCCCTTTCTTGATTTTAAAATCCTTATGCGATTACCGATAAATAAAAATGTAAACTGATTAGACATGATTTACTACCTTTTTAAGCTTATCGATTATTCATATTAACAAAGTAAGCTTCCTTTCTACTTTAGTTTATTTTTTTATATTACTAATACCTTATCTTGCTTTATCCATATATGATTCATCATTAAAACTGATCAATTATCTATCGTTTAATTTAATGCATCATATACTACCAACGGATAAATAATTACATGCCCACTAGAGATTACCATAAGCTAGAATATCTTACTGATGTTTTGTAGATTGAAGCTTGATCAGTATGCTCAACTCCTCTTCAAGTATTCCATCTTAACCTGGCCCATTTATTAGCTTGCCTCACTAAGCTCTATTCGATCCTTTCTTTCATAGTACATCGAACCCTCTTTTGATTCGAATCAAACTGAAAATTGAGTTTCGGGGCTTAAATCGAGCTTGGAAAAATTTTCTCTTTCTTTCTCTAGCTCTCATGTTTTTGGTTGGAAAAGCTGAACATTTTGTTCATCTTTTCACCATTATTTTACACATATAACTATTAAATGAATATTAAATTCATTTAATAGTGAAATTATAATTTTACCCTTTTTATCCAATGGCTGAGATTGATTTTATCATCAATCAAGGGCCAAGATTTGATCTTCAATTTCCTCTTTCAAAAATCGCCCTTATAACTTTTTAAATATTTCAAAATTGTCATTGGGGCCAAATAACTAATTTGCCTTCTAACTAGTTTTTATTTACTACTTTGCCATTCTTGTAAAAATTCAACGAAGTCTAGTTGGAATCCAACCAACTGTAATAAAATTTTTATAAAATAGTATTTTATGGCTTTCCTATAGCTTTTGGATCAGCCTCTGAAATTTCAGTTTGATCCGATTTCCCGATATTCATTAAATACTTCTACTGCGACTTTACCTTTATCGAGCTGTCGAATTTATTCCACTAATTCTATATTTCCATATTCGGGAAATCCACAATATCATCTCATAAAATTTTCCTTTCCTAAGATCTTAGACTGAATTTTCTTAACTCATTCTATTTTCCCGGTACTTATCGAAAATCTTCATAGAATAAAATATCTCTTTGAATTCCTTTATCGATAATCCATACGAATATTCTCTACTCTTACTGAGTCCAAAATTTCGATAAAAAACACTTTTATGAGACATTTTCAGAGGTCGCCCATCCTAATATTTCCCTAGCCTGAGCACGCTTAACAATTTATTCGATCCAAATTCGGTACCTTTTACTGCATCTTAATTCTTAAAACTGATATCAAGGTACTTATTTCAATCCGATTCATTCTTATATTGAATAAAATTACTTATTGGGGAAATTTACACTTTAGTCCCTAAACTTTTCCAAAGTTTATACTTTAACCCCAAAACTTTCAAAATTTACATTTTGGTCACTAGAAAAGAATTTGGGATATTACAATTCTTCCCCCCTTTAAGAAAATTCATCCTCAAATTTTCAACACGTACCAGTTTCAAACATTTGCAGATATTACTCCCTCAATTTCTTTCAATTTCCCAAGTGACTTTTTCAATCTTGTGATTCCTCCGAGAGCTTCAAATATAATCTCTTAATAGATAAATTCTTTCTTAGCTTCTTTTCTAACCATCTTCGTAGTATCACTACTTAACTTTCTAATTCTCCCCTTATATGTACTGACAGTACAGACATCTTGCAATTCGGGGTCGTTTAAAGAAATGTAACACTCTTAACGTATACTCGTAGACCGAATATACATTAAAGATGTTACAGAGTGGTTTAAAGGAATCCTGACTTATAATAATTTTTTATACATATAAATATTGTATTTATTAATCTAACCATTTTCTCGATTTTCTTGAAATCATAACTTATGTGTAGTTGGCTAATTTCGACCCTGAATTAGTTTGTAAAACATATTAGTTAGTTATTAAAACGTTAATGCAATTCGGGGTGAATAATAGGTTCACGGTATAGGCCCTTTCTTGATTTTAAAATCCATATGCGATTACCGATAAAAGATTTAAATTGATTAAACACGATTTACTACCTTTTTAAGCTTACCGATTATTCATATTAACAAAGTAAGCTTCCTTTCTACTTTAGTATATTCTTCTATATTACTAATACATTATCTTGCTTTATCCATATATGATTCATCATTAAAACTGATCAATTATCTATCGTTTAATTTAATTTAATGCATCATATACTATCAGCGGATAAATAATTACATGCCCACTAGAGATTATCATATGCTAGAATATCTTACTAATGTTTTGCAGATTGAAGCTTGATCAGTATGATTAACTCCTCTTCAAGTACTCCATCTTAACCTGGGCCATTTATTAGCTTGCCTCACTAAGCTCTATTCGAGCCTTTCTTTCATAGTACCTCGAACCCTCTTTTGATTCGGATCAAACTAAAAACTGAGTTTCAGGGCTGGAATCGAGCTTGGAAAAAATTTCTCTTTCTTTCCCTAGCTCTTATGATTTTGGCTGGAAAAGATAAACATTTTGTTCATCTTTTCACAATTATTTTACACTATAACTATTAAATGAATATTAAATTCATTTAATAGTGAAATTACAATTTTACTGTTTTTATCCAATGGTTGAGATTGATTTTATCATCAATCAAGGGCCAAGATTTAATCTACCATTTCCTCTTTCCAAAACTGGCCTTATAACTTTTTTAATATTTCAAAATTGCCATTCGGGCCAAATGCCTAATTTGCCCTCCAATTAGTTTTTATTTACTAGTTTGTCATTCTTGTAAAAATTCAACTAAGTATAGTTGGAATCCAACCAATTGTAATAAAATATTCATAAAATAGTATTTTATGGCTTTTGGATCAACCTCTGAAATTACGGTTCGATCCGATTTCCCGATATTCATAAAATTCTTCTACTGCGTTTTCCCTTTATCGAGCTGCCGGATTTATTCCAATAATTCTATATTTCCATATTTGGGAAACCACAATATCATCTCATAAAATTTTCCTTTCCTAAGATCTTAGACTGAATTTTCTTAACTCATTCTATTTTCCCAATACTTATCGAAAATCTTCATAGAATAAAATTTCTCTTAGAATTCCTTTATCAATAATCTATGTGAATATTCTTTACTCTTACGGAGTCAAAAGTATCGATCAAAAACACTTTTATGGGAACTTTTCAAAGGTCGCCCATCCTAAATTTCCCTAGCCTGAGCATGCTTAATAATTTTATTCGATCCAAATTCGGTACCTTTTACTGCATCTTAATTCTTAAAACCGATATCAAGGTACTTACTTCGATCCGATTCATTCTTATATTGAATAAAATTACTTATTGGGGAAATTTACACTTTAGTCCCTAAACTTTTTCAAAGTTTATACTTTAACCCCAAAACTTTCAAAATTTACATTTTGGTCACTAGCCAAAATTTTGCGATATTACATATTTTCATTTTGATTATGATGGAGTTTTGTGCTTCAAGGGTCGAATAGTGGTGCCAGAAGTCCCAGAGCTCAGGCATATTATTTTGGCAGAAGCACATTCTAGTCTTTTTGCTATGCATCCTGGTAGTACCAAAATTTATCATGATTTGAAGTAAAGGTACTATTGGGTTAGTTTGAAGAAGGATGTGGCGGAGTTTGTGTCCAAGTATATGGTGTGTTAACTGGTTAAAGCTGAACATCAGTTTCCATCCGAATTGTTGCAACCGTTTAGAATTTCAAAGTGGAAATAGGAAAAAATCACCATAGATTTCGCGTCAGGCTTGCCGTTAACGCCGGCTAAAAAGGATTCCATTTGGGTGGTTGTCGATCAGTTTACAAAGTGTGCACGTTGTTGCGCGTAATAAGTGCTACGCAATTGTGCAAGTATACACGTCGCAAGTTATAGTATAAAAGATATCGTCTCCACAGGGATTGGTGCCACTTCAAGAATCTAGTCTCTTGCACTGTAAAAAGTAAAAACACAGGTAAAGGATTATAGAAGTTTTAACTAATAACTAATCTAGAAAGCAATTAGGTAAATGAAAAGATGAATTCAAATGAGAGAGATAAGCTAGGTTATCGTGAGTTGAGGTGTGATAGCCGATTGGATTGTCTTGGTAAAAGAGTGCACGGGCAACTCAGTTGCCGTGGCAACTTGCACGACGGGGTTGCCGTAGCAACTAATTGATGGTTGCTTGGGCGACTAGTTGGGCAACTACTTGGGCGACTGGGCAGCAACTTCAAGGTTCGGCGGAGCGTTCTTCAATGGTTTCTTCTTATCCCTAAGTCGAAACTCTAGCTATTTGTGCATGCCTTGATAATACATCCCTGCGTGAATCAAGGGTGAACAACAACCAATCTTGCGCTCCTCTTAGCCGTTGAAATCCTTAACTTATTCCTAAGCCGGATTAATCTTCACCATCATTGGATTGAATAAAGATCATATTCATTCGTTTCTTGAATCTAACTCTCCCGATATTAGATAAATGGATGAAATCACGAGATCCTCTCCCAATTCACTGCAAACAATAATAAGAATCAAGAATGAATAAACCTTGAAATAGAAAAGTGCAAACTCTTATTACCTAAACAAAAACCAATAGTTTCTCACAACCACAAAACACAATAACCATAGCCAAGTAAATTTAGTTCATGACTAGGTTCCAAAGAAACACAAGATAAACAATCCCTAGCATGAACCCAATCGAACAAAGATGAAGGAAGAGGCTTGTCGAAATCCTCCTTGCCCTTGATGCTTGTCGAAAATTCTCTCCTCTTGCCCTACTTGGACTTGCCGAAATTTCCCTCTTGCTCTCCCCCTCGAATTGTCGAAATCTCCTTGATATTTATAGGGCTAGGCCAAAGTCCTTCTTTGAGGAGGAGTTTGAGTTGGAATTAAATTATCTTTAAAGAATATAATTCTTTATTATAATTTTATTCCTATTAGAACTTCTCCTATCCTCTTGGAATTTAATTCTTCTTTAATCTCTGCATGGCAATCAAATTCCTTTGGGCTTGGACCTTGCTCCATGTCATCTTGGGCTTGTAAAATCATGAATTTCGACATCCATATTGCTTTTGGTCTTTGTCGACAAATGCCATGGCAACTGGCTCAGCGTCTCCTTCATGCACCGCCCGCAACTAGCTCGGCATATCCTTCATGCATTGCCACGCAACTAGCTCGGCATTGCTTTGGCAAGTGATCCTGCACATACATACACAAAAACACACCAAAGCAGCATCTATTTCCACAAAAATCACCAAGTTATGTAATCAAGCTCAACAATTGAAGGAATCATGGATTAATGCATGAATAGCTAACTATGCAACTAATATGAGCCTAAGTCTAACAATAATATGAGTAAAAGGGTAAGAAAAAAATAGTACTTTTGAACACTTATCACACCCCAAACTCGAACTATTGCTTGTCCTCAAGCAATGCAAACTCATAATTACCTGCCAAGACTTCAAATTTTCACAAACTTAGCTTTGAAATTGATTTCAATTCTCTCAACCAAGGCACAAAGTATGATTGGCTTTTTATTTTTCGGAAAACGAGGAGTTACTCGGAATCAAACTATAATGCTTGTGAGTGTGTGCGGAGTTGTGTGCAAGTTGATTTTCCGGATTCTATGCAAACAATAGGTTTTCAAATTACTTCATTGGGTTCGTTTTAACATGTTTTAACTAGAGCCAATTTGGGCACCTCTAGTGTTTTATTTTTAGTTTTCTTAAGTTAATTTAATCGACTAGAGCCGGTTTGGGCACCTCTAGTTAAAAAAAAAAAACCCCTCCTAGAGCCCAGTTTGGGCACCTCTAGTGATCAATTTTTTTTTTTTAGCATATGCTAGAGCCAATTTCGGGCACCTCTAGCATTCATCCAATTTTATTCTAATCCCAATTAGTTAATTATCCACCTAAGTTTACTAGAACTCCTTAAATCAATCAAACCACAACAGTGTTTCATCAAATTTAGCATCATAGTAAAATTCTAAGTTTTTCCATGGTTATCCTAGAATAAAAATTCTATCAATTAAGTGCATTGGTAAAGTCATCATTGAATATTCATCAAATCTAAGCAATTCTTGTTCCAATTAAAGGCATGGCAAGCAATTTATGTATCCTAAATGTAATGCTTAAGATTAATGTAACTAAACATGGTAATTACTAATAACAATCCCCCCCAAACTCGAGTGAGGCATTATCCTCAATGCATGCATAAAAATAACGAAAAATAACAATAAAAATAAAAATGCATACGAGGACTTACTCCGAGAGTTCGTCATCGTAGATGATTAGTTTCCTTCTAGTTGGCGTCTTGATTTTCTTGCTTGAATGCAATGGTTGTTTTCTTGTTGCCGGGATGTCTTCAGCTTTGGTTGCCGTGGCATCTTCAGGGTTGGTTGTCGTGGCATCAGCTTGTGCATGCATGAAGTAAGTTGTCGCGGCATCTTCTTCATTGGTTGCCGGGGCAAGGATCTTGGCAGTAAATTTTCTTAGCATAGTAGTTGTGAAAAAGAAAATAAAGAAAACCTGAAAACTAAAGATAATGAAGAAAAAATAAAATATCTCCTAAAAATAAAAATAAAAAGAAAAAGAAAAAGGAAATACTGAGAGGAGAGCATGCTCATGCATCTCCTAAGTTGACCACTTCCTTGTTACGTTCCACATGGGCACCATTGTAGTGCTTCAATCTTTGTCCATTAACTTTGAATTCATGGTTGTCAGAGATGGACTTGATTATCACGGCACCATGGGAGAATGGTTTGACGACTTCAAATGGTCCCGACCATCTTGATTTCAGCTTTCCCGGGAAAAGTTTTAGCCGAGAATTGAATAGGAGAACTAGTTGCCCTGGCGTGAATTGCCGTGGCAATAGTTTCTTGTCGTGCCATCGCTTTGTTTTCTCCTTGTAGATTCGTGCATTGTTATAGGCGAGTGCACGAAATTCTTCTATCTCATTGAGATCCATCAAGCGCTTTTGTCCGGCACTTTCCCAATCCATATTCACGGTCTTGATTGCCCAAAGACGCCTTGTGCTCGATTTCCACCGTAGATGACATGTTTTACCATAGACAAGCCGGAAGGGGACATACCTAATGGTGTTTTGAATGCAGTCGATATGCCCAAAGTCGTCATCTAGTCTTAATGACCAATCCTTCCTTGAGGGATTTACAACTTTCTCGAGTATTCCTTCAACTCCCGGTTGGAAATTTCGCTTGCCCGTTGGTTTGTGGGTGATATGCCGTGGCGATCTTGTGTGATATGCCGAGCGTTGCAACATCTTGGTAATTAGTCTGTTGTCAAAATGCTTGCCCCGTCGCTGATAATTGCTCTCGGCATCCCAAACCGTAAAATATGTTTTCTGCAGAATCGTTGCACGGTCTTGGAATCGCCGTTGGGAACTCGCAGCTGCCTCTACCCATTTAGACACATAGTCGACGGCGAGTAAGATGTAGAGGTTGCCGAATGAAGATGGGAAAGGTCCCATAAAATCGATCCCCATACATCGAACAGTTCCACCTCGATGATGTTCGAGTGGCATCTCATGTCGCCTAGAGATATTGCCCGTCCTCCGCAACGATCACATTGCTTGTAAAAGTCTTGGGCATCTTTGTACAATGTTGGCCAATACAAACCGGATTGCAAGACTTTGGCCATGCGATACGAGTTCCTCCAAAATGTCCTCCATAGGGTGAAGAATGGCATTGCCGAGTACATTCTTTGCTCTTCTTCGAGGACACATCGACGTATAACCCGATCTGCACATTGTTTAAACAAAAGAGGCTCGTCCCAAAAGTAATGCTTAGCATTATGGCGGAACCGATTCTTCCCTTGGTGAGTAATGCCATACGGAAAAATACCACAAACAAGGAAGTTAACTAAATCTGCGTACGTGGGGTATTGCCGGCATGTCTTTGCCATAGTGTCTGCTCCCAAAATTGCTGAGGCGTGCTCGTCAAAGACTGCTGCTTTGCGGCGAGAGTTGCCGAGGCGTGTGCTTCCATGGTTGCCGAGGCGTCATGGGCTGTCGAGGCGTCAAGGGTTGCCGAGGCGATTAGAATTTGTTCATCCGGGAATGCATCGCATATCTCTAGATCCGCGTCCTCTTCCCTATTGCGTTCCAAACGTGATAAATGATCGCCCACTTGATTTTCTCGCTCCTTTCCGCCCTTAATTTCAATATCAAATTCTTGTAAAAGTAATATCCAACGAATCAAACGAGGTTTAGCATCCTTTTTAGCAAATAAGTATTTGATTGCCGAATGGTCCGTATGAACAATTACCTTTGTACCAATTAAATAGGATCGAACTTGTCAAATGCGAAAACTACAGCTAGTAACTCTTTCTCCGTTGTTGTGTAATTCACTTGAGCATCGTTAAGAGTTTTACTAGCGTAGTATATCACATGGAAGGTCTTACCTGTGCGTTGGCCTAGGATCGCTCCTACCAAAAATCACTTGCATCACACATGAGCTCAAAAGGTAGCGTCAAACTGGTGGAACAACAATGGGTGCCGAGGCAAGCTTTTTCTTTAGGGTTTCAAATGCTTGAGTGCAAGAATCATCAAAATCGAAGACTTTATCCTGTTCAAGAAGATTACACAAAGGTTTAGTGATTTTAGAAAAGTTATGAATGAACCTCCTGTAAAAACCCTGCATGTCCGAGAAAACTTCAATTCCTTTAACCGAATTTGGTGGGGTAATCTCTCGATCACGTCCACCTTGGCTTTGTCTACTTCAATTCCCTTGGATGAAATCTTATGGCGAGCACTATTCCTTCATCTACCATAAAGTGGCATTTCTCCCAATTGAGGACTAAATCCGTTTCTTCGCATCTTGCCAACACCCTCTCTAAATTGCCGAGACAGTCGGGTCATTACAAAAACGAAAAATCATCCATGAAGATCTCAAGGAAGTCTTCGACCATGTCCGAAAAGAGCGCCATCATGCATCTTTGGAAGGTTGCCGGGGCGTTACATAATCCGAACGGCATCATTCGGAAGGCATAAGTACCGTATGGGCATGTGAAGGTTGTCTTTTCTTGATCTTCTGGTGCTATGGCAATCTGATTGTAACCTGAATAACCATCAAGAAAACAGTAAAAGGGTTTACCTGCAAGACGGTCAAGCATTTGATCAATAAAGGGTAATGGGAAGTGATCTTTCCTAGTGGCTTTGTTTAGCTTTCGATAGTCCATACAAACCCTCCAACCGGTCACAGTCCTGGTTTGGATAAGTTCATTATGTTCATTGCTTACCACTGTTATACCTCCCTTTTTCGGCACACATTGTACCAGACTTACCCACGTACTATCGGAGATAGGGTATATAATGCCGGCGTCAAGCCATTTGATGATTTCTTTCATTACAACCCCTTTCATGGCATGATTCAGTCTCCTCTGGGCCTCAATTGAAGGTTTGTGATCATCTTCCAACAAGATCTTGTGCATGCACACCGCCGGGCTAATTCCCTTCAAGTTGGCAATTGTCCACCCTATTGCCTTTTTATGTAGCTTCAACATGTTGATCAGCTTCTTTTCCTGCTCAGGCTGTAACTTAGAGGAAATAATTACAGGTAATGTATTATCGATCCCTAAGTATACATATTTTAGTTGATCCGCAAATTGTTTCAACTCAAGAATTGGTGGATTTTCGATAGAGGGTTTTTCGATCTTACCTTCCTTACCCGAGTAGTCCAAAGGTTCAAAGTATGTACCTGGTCGATTTACTAGCCAATTTACCTCTTCGGGTTGTTCCTCATCGACCGCTCTTCATACTCCTCGGGTTCCTCTTGATCGGCAATGTAGTTGCCGAGGCAACTAAATTCCTCATCGGTTAAACTCTGCCGTGGCATGAAGTAGTTGGCATTCTTCGGATCATCGGCATGCCTTAGTGTTTGGAACACATTTAGTTTTACCTGCTGGTCATTCACCCTCATTGTGAGTTCTCCTTTTCAACATCAATCAAAGTTCTCCCCGCCGCTAGGAATGGTCTTCCGAGAATGATAGGCGCATGCTCATCTCGCTTCACAATCTAAAACAATAAAGTCAGCGGAAAAAATAAATTTATCAACTTTTATCAGTATGTCCTCGATTTTTCCCTCGGATGCACATAGGATCTGTCGGCTAGCTGTAGCATAAATCATTTGTAGGTCTTGCCTTCCCGATTCCTAGTTTACGAAAACCGATTTAGGCATCAAGTTTATGCTAGCCCCTAGGTCGCATAGTGCTTTCCCGACATAGTGATTTCCAATAGAACAGGGTATTGTGAAACTTCCGGGATCCTTCAACTTGGCGGCATACGATTGTGCAACATTGCCATGCATCCCTCTGTTATGGCAATTGTTTCAAACTCTCCTAGCCTTGTTCTCTTGGACACAATGTCTTTAAGAAACTTGGCATAGTTTGGCATTTGTTCAATTGCTTCCACAATGGCAAGTTGATGTGGACTTGCTTTAGGATATCAAGAAACTTCTTGAATTGGTATTCTTGCTTTTGTCGCTTCAACCTTTGTGGGAATGGTGGTGGAAGTCGGATATCTTCGATCTTTTCATTGGTTTGAAACCCGATTGACGGCATTACAGGGACATCCGGAGTTGCCGATGTGTTACCAATCGGGTTGCCGCGGCGTGCTTATCGCAAGTTACCGAGGCGTCATTGGTTGCCGAGGCATGCTTATTGCCGGTTGCGCAGCAATTCTTGGTTCAGCATCCGAGACTTTGCCGCTAGGTTCGTCTTGCTCTTTTTGTGGAGTTTTGTTTGACGAGCGGGTTTGAACCTCTCTAAGTTGTTGGCCACTTCTGGTGGTGATTGCCTTACATTGCTCATGGCCGTTCCTCTTGCGACTTTAGTATCGCTAGGTAAACCTCCTTGTGGTCTAGTGTTCAGATTTTGAGCAAATTGTCCGACTTGATTTTCCAATGATTTGATTGCCGCCTCTTGGTTTTGCAATCTCATCTCGGTCCTGTTAATAAAAGCATCATTCTTTTTATGAAATTACTATTCTCAGCCATATAAGATTCAGTTTTCATCATAAAAGCATTTAGAGAATTTTCCAAAGAACTAGATGTCGCTTGGTTGTTGCCGCGGCATCCGCTGCCGTGCCATATTCTCGCTAGAATCCCGATGCTTGTGCATTCTGATTGTTCTGGTTTAGAGCATTGTTGGGATTACTCCATGAAAAATTCGTGCTTCTTCCAAGCTGGATTGTATGTATTTGACATCATGTTGTTGCCCCGATTGTAATTCCCCACATAGAAGCTAGATTCCGATTCGTGCATACATTCGGAAAGAATTATGGTTATTACCACATAACTCACAAAAAGAATCCATTACCTTGACTTCATGTGTGTTGTTTGGTTTTTGCATGTTCGGACCATCTTGGTTAAAGCGCCAATTGTGCGAAATTGAATCGATGATCCTAGTTCATGTATTGTGGCTTAGCGCCTAACTCCTCCTCTTCTAGTAGATGGGAATTGATAATCATTCTTGGCCAGCCTGTTTAAAATTTGCATTGCTTCTTCCGGTGACTTATCTAGGAGTATGCCGTTTGCCGAGGCGTCTAGCATCATCCTTGTTGGTGTATTCACGGCATTGTAAAACATTGTCACTTGAGTCCACACCGGGAATCCGTGTAGAGGGCATTTGTGTAGAAGTTCTCTATATCGCTCCCAAGCCTCGTACATGGATTCATCATCTGCCTACCGAAAAGAAGTAATGTCGTTACGAAGCTTATCAGTTAAATTTGTAGGATTAAATCTAGCAAGGAAATCACGACAAAGATCAGTCCAAGATGCTATGGATCCGGCAGGAATGCTATTTAGCCATGCTTTCGCCCTATCCCTCAGTGAATAGGGGAATAATCTTAATCGTAAGACATCGGGGGTGACTCCGTGTATCTTGAACGAGTTGCAAATCTCGAGGAAAGATTTCAGATGTTGTCGTGCATCTTCAGTTGCTGAGCCGCCAAATTGACCTATTGTGTTGATCATATTAAACATTACCGGTTTCAACTCAAAGTGGTCAATTTCGGGTGCGACAACTCCTGGGTTAAGTCCATCAAGATCTTCTTCAAGATAGTCTCGAATAGTTCTGTTTCATGCAAGAATCACTCCTCCTCCTGCTCGAACATCTTGATTAATATTGCCGTCTTGATTTGCCATTGCTTCTCTTATCCTTCGTCTAAGTCTTTGTAAGGTTCGTTCGATTTACGGATCAAAGGGATATTCTGTGAAGTCGGTCTCGCCTGGTCATATACCAATGCAAAACCAAAGTTTGTTAGCCCTTTGAATTTTAAACAAGAAAAATAAAAAGAAAGTGCAAGAAAATAAAAACAAAGTTGCTATTGCCAATCCCGAAACGGCGCCAAAAAACTTGTTGCGCGTAATAATAAGTGCTACGCAATTGTGCAAGTATACACGCCGCAAGTTATAGTATAAAAGATATCGTCTCCACGAGGATTGGTGCCACTTCAAGAATCTAGTCTCTTGCAATCGTAAAAAGTAAAAACACAGGTAAAGGATTATAGAAGTTTTAACTAATAACTAATCTAGAAAGCAATTAGGTAAATGAAAAGATGAATTCGAATGAGAGAGATAAGCTAGGTTATCGTGAGTTGAGGTGTGATAGCCGATTGGATTGTCTTGGTAAAAGAGTGCACGGGCAACTCAGTTGCCGTGGCAACTTGCACGACGGGGTTGCCGTAGCAACTAATTGATGGTTGCTTGGGCGACTAGTTGGGCAACTACTTGGGCGATCGGGCAGCAACTTCAAGGTTCGGCGGAGCGTTTCTTCAATGGTTTCTTCTTATCCCTAAGTCGAAACTCTAGCTATTTGTGCATGCCTTGATAATACATCCTGCGTGAATCAAGGGTGAACAACAACCAATCTTGCGCTCCTCTTAGCCGTTGAAATCCTTAACTTATTCCTAAGCCGGATTAATCTTCACCATCATTGGATTGAATAAAGATCATATTCATTCGTTTCTTGAATCTAACTCTCCCGATATTAGATAAATGGATGAAATCACGAGATCCTCTCCCAATTCACTCGCAAACAATAATAAGAATCAAGAATGAATAAACCTTGAAATAGAAAAGTGCAAACTCTTATTACCTAAACAAAAACCAATAGTTTCTCACAACCACAAAACACAATAACCATAGCCAAGTAAATTTAGTTCATGACTAGGTTCCAAAGAAACACAAGATAAACAATCCCTAGCATGAACCCAATCGAACAAAGATGAAGGAAGAGGCTTGTCGAAAATTCTCTCCTCTTGCCCTACTTGGACTTGCCGAAATTTCCCTCTTGCTCTCCCCCTCGAATTGTCGAAATCTCCTTGATATTTATAGGGCTAGGCCAAAGTCCTTCTTTGAGGAGGAGTTTGAGTTGGAATTAAATTATCTTTAAAGAATATAATTCTTTATTATAATTTTATTCCTATTAGAACTTCTCCTATCCTCTTGGAATTTAATTCTTCTTTAATCTCTGCATGGCAATCAAATTCCTTTGGGCTTGGACCTTGCTCCATGTCATCTTGGGCTTGTAAAATCATGAATTTCGACATCCATATTGCTTTTGGTCTTTGTCGACAAAATGCCATGGCAACTGGCTCGTCTCCTTCATGCACCGCCCTGGCAACTAGCTCGGCATATCCTTCATGCATTGCCCTGGCAACTAGCTCGGCATTGCTTTGGCAAGTGATCCTGCACATACATACACAAAAACACACCAAAGCAGCATCTATTTCCACAAAAATCACCAAGTTATGTAATCAAGCTCAACAATTGAAGGAATCATGGATTAATGCATGAATAGCTAACTATGCAACTAATATGAGCCTAAGTCTAACAATAATATGAGTAAAAAGGGTAAGAAAAATAGTACTTTTGAACACTTATCACACCCCCAAAACGAACTATTGCTTGTCCTCAAGCAATGCAAACTCATAATTACCTCGCCAAGACTTCAAATTTTCACAAACTTAGCTTTGAAATTGATTTCAATTCTCTGACTGGGCACAAAGTATGATTGGCTTTTTATTTTTCGAAAAACGAGGAGTTACTCGGAATCAAACTATAATGCTTGTGAGTGTGTGCGAGTTGTGTGCAAGTTGATTTTCCGGATTCTATGCAAACAATAGGTTTTCAAATTACTTCATTGGGTTCGTTTTAACATGTTTTAACTAGAGCCAATTTCGCACCTCTAGTGTTTTATTTTTAGTTTTCTTAAGTTAATTTAATCGACTAGAGCCGGTTTGGGCACCTCTAGTTAAAAAAAAATAACCCTCCTAGAGCCAGTTTTGGGCACCTCTAGTGATCAATTTTTTTTTTAGCATATGCTAGAGCCAATTTCGGGCACCTCTAGCATTCATCCAATTTTTATTCTAATCCCCAATTAGTTAATTATCCACCTAAGTTTACTAGAACTCCTTAAATCAATCAAACCACAACAGTGTTTCATCAAATTTAGCATCATAGTAAAATTCTAAGTTTTTCCATGGTTATCCTAGAATAAAAATTCTATCAATTAAGTGCATTGGTAAAGTCATCATTGAATATTCATCAAATCTAAGCAATTCTTGTTCCAATTAAAGGCATGGCAAGCAATTTATGTATCCTAAATGTAATGCTTAAGATTAATGTAACTAAACATGGTAATTACTAATAACAATCCCCCAAACTCGAGTGAGGCATTGTCCTCAATGCATGCATAAAAATAACGAAAAATAACAATAAAAATAAAAATGCATACGAGGACTTACTCCGAGAGTTCGTCATCGTAGATGATTAGTTTCCTTCTAGTTGGCGTCTTGATTTTCTTGCTTGAATGCAATGGTTGTTTTCTTGTTGCCGGATGTCTTCAGCTTTGGTTGCCGTGGCATCTTCGTGGTTGGTTGCCGTGGCATCAGCTTGCATGCATGAAGTAAGTTGTCGCGGCATCTTCTTCATTGGTTGCCGGGCAAGGATCTTGGCATAAATTTTCTTAGCATAGTAGTTGTGAAAAAAAAAAATAAAGAAAACCTGAAAACTAAAGATAATGAAGAAAAAATAAAATATCTCCTAAAAATAAAAATAAAAATAAAAAGAAAAAAAAAAAGAAATACTCGAGAGGAGAGCATGCTCATGCATCTCCTAAGTTGACCACTTCCTTGTTACGCCCCACATGGGCACCATTGTAGTGCTTCAATCTTTGTCCATTAACTTTGAATTCATGGTTGTCGAGATGGACTTGATTATCACGGCACCATGGGAGAATGGTTTGATTTACTTCAAATGGTCCCGACCATCTTGATTTCAGCTTTCCCGGAAAAGTTTTAGCCGAGAATTGAATAGGAGAACTAGTTGCCCCGGGCGTGAATTGCCGTGGCAATAGTTTCTTGTCGTGCCATCGCTTTGTTTTCTCCTTGTAGATTCGCATTGTTATAGGCGAGTGCACGAAATTCTTCTATCTCATTGAGATCCATCAAGCGCTTTTGTCCGCACTTTCCCAATCCGTATTCACGGTCTTGATTGCCCAAAGACGCCTTGTGCTCGATTTCCACCGGTAGATGACATGTTTTACCATAGACAAGCCGGAAGGGGACATACCTAATGGTGTTTTGAATGCAGTCGCGATATGCCCAAAGTCGTCATCTAGTCTTAATGACCAATCCTTCCTTGAGGGATTTACAACTTTCTCGAGTATTCCCTTCAACTCCCGGTTGGAAATTTCTGCTTGCCCGTTGGTTTGTGGGTGATATGCCGTGGCGATCTTGTGTGATATGCCGAAGCGTTGCAACATCTTGGTAATTAGTCTGTTGTCAAAATGCTTGCCCCCGTCGCTGATAATTGCTCTCGGCATCCCAAACCGTAAATATGTTTTTCTCAGGAATCGCTGCACGTCTTGAATCGTCGTTGGGAACTGCAGCTGCCTCTACCCATTTAGACACATAGTCGACGGCGAGTAAGATGTAGAGGTTGCGAATGAAGATGGGAAAGGTCCCATAAAATCGATCCCCATACATCAAACAGTTCCACCTCGATGATGTTCGGAGTGGCATCTCATGTCGCCTAGAGATATTGCCCGCCCTCCGCAACGATCACATTGCTTGTAAAAGTCTTGGGCATCTTTGTACAATGTTGGCCAATACAAACCGGATTGCAAGACTTTGGCCGCGGTACGAGTTCCTCCAAAATGTCCTCCATAGGGTGAAGAATGGCATTGCCGGAGTACATTCTGTTGCTCTTCTTCAGGGACACATCGACGTATAACCTGATCTGCACATTGTTTAAACAAAGTGAAATGGATGAGTGGAAATGGTTTAAAAAGTCTTTCAAAGGTTCGAAAATGGTTCTGGGAGTTTAGGATATGTTTGAAACACCTACCTAAGCTCGGAAGTAAGTTTCCCTCTTTTTCTCTTTAATATCAGTTCGAATATGAGTACGTGTAATTCATGTTTTGGTCGTAAACATGGTTTGTTTTTACTTACTGTAAATGGATGATTTTGAGTACATATGCAGTGGCCTAAAAGTATATTAAATGCTAGCGAGCATTGGTTTTTATTCCGGTCGGGAATGTGATATTGCTATGGTAATGTGATTTGCATATGTGGGGATTTTCTGTAATGCATTGTAAATCAGTGAGAAAATGGTTTTGTAAATGATATATTGGCTATATGACAAAGTGAAAAAATATTCGGATATAGTTGGCATGCCATAGGATAAAGTGCACTATAATATGATTAAAAATTGATCGTGGTTAAGGGTCCTTGAGGTATAGCGGTCGGCTACTCGGACTATGTCGTTATCACTCTGGTTGAATGGTCGGTTTCCCTTGTTGATGTAAAACTTGGGGTCGGTAAGGTTGTTAAATCATGCGTCAGCATGGTGTAGTCTTGTTGACGTAAAACTTGCGGTCAGCAAGGTTGTTAAATCTTGCGGTCGGCATGGGGTAGTCTTAATGATGGTCGGTCATTAAGGGAGATCCATGTATCTGATGTGTAAAGTTAACGGTGGGTTAACTAAAAAAAATTAGCGGTCGGCTCATCAAGGATAGTGGTTGACTATCCAAGGTCACTATAATTGCCAATATATGAAAGTTTTTTGTTGAACCTATTTATTTATGCTTTGGAATTTAAGTATGGTTTATGGTTTAATGCTTTGGAATTTAAGCATGGTTTTGTTTATATAAATATTTGGGGACTTAAGCATGTTGTTTATAATGTTTCACATATGGTCGATATGCATGTTTTGAATTGGAATCATTGGAACTTGCTTAGGTCGTAAGCATGTTGTGAAAACAAGTGTTGGTTTTCAAGGGATTTAATGCATCATTGTTTTAAGAGCATCCTTACTAAGAAAGTGTGCTTACAGTCTCTTATCTCTAATGATGCAGAGCATTAAAGTGTGGAGCCAGAAAAGGCAAGGATTAAATGATCCAAAGACAAGACTATTTGAGTATGAACTCAGTTTTAATTTCCAGTTAATAAGGTAATGTGTTCACCATGGATTTTTAGGCTTTGTAATTCAATTTTCCCTGTTTTTGGCTTGAATAATGCTGTGATTTTGGAGTTTGATTGTTGATGTTTCACATATCATGCACCGTTACCTATGGTTGGGGTTATATGGTTACCTAGGTATGCATCTAGATGGTTTTGCTTGGATGACAGGCTTTGATGAGGTAATCATGTTGAGTATGGCATTGATGTGTTGTTGGTATGGTGTTCTTGCTAATAATTGCTTAGTTGGGCATTTTGGTATGCTTGGTGGTGAGTTATAGGGAGCATGCCTCTAGATCAATCTTTTTGGTGGCATAGTCTTGTGTTGTAGTTAAACCTTGGCACAATTGTTGTTAAATGTGATGTTGGATGGTTATATGTATGTATGCAAGTTGCTAGGACCTAATTGCATCTAGTTTTGTGTGAAAAACCAGCTAAGAATGTTATTACAGGTCCAAGCGTATCGAAACAGGTGTCCCCAAACCGGTACAGCTAGGCCATTTTAGGCATAGCATTTTGACACGTGAGAGGGTGTTTCGATACGATCCTCCCTTTCCAAGCTTAACGTTTCGGTACTCGAGGAAGTGTTTCGATACGGTTATAGGCATTTTTGCAAGGCGTACCGATACGCGAGCAAGCTTTTACATACAGGTTTTAGCTAATAGATTCTGAGTTTTTGAGAACGTAAGGACGTATCGAAACATGAGTACGCGTACCGATACGGGTACCATTATGTTGGTTATTTTGGAATCTTGAAAGTTTCTGGTTCTTTCATTTTGGTCCTTGAGTTTTGGGAATGCAATTGTATGAGTTGGGATGATTAAATTGATCTAGAATTTATCATGTTGGCATGTAAATGAACTAATTGAGGATTTGTAACCTTAAATTCAATTTTGGTTTTGTAATTTAAAGTAATTACGTTTTAGTCCTCAATTTTGAATATGATGCAATTGATTGTCTTTTGTGATTCGTTTCATTCTAGAACCTACCCTCTACGAGTATGAACATGTAGGAACATTAATATGCATTTAGACAAGATAAAAGGAAAAAAAACGGATCGACATTTCATAACCTTTCTCTGATTTCCTTCGGCAAACCTAATGTAGCACTATCGGTTCGGTCGAGCGTCTAGGCCGGGTCGAGGGGGCTATAGAGGAAGCTAGAGGCTACGTGGTTCGACCATCTTATACCGAGAGCTTTGGAGAAATTGAAGGGCTGCATCAACATACCTTTTTCTTTGCCTATTATCTTAGTTTAATTTTTATTTGAATGATGATGTTGAGATGCAACGATATTTTGTGGATAGAACCCCCAACCATGAACTAAGCTTTTACAGTTGGTTGGGGATGTTTGTGACTAACGCTTAGTTTATGATTGGTTTTTAAAAATTTAAATGCCTTGGCATTATTGTCTATTTGCTAGCAGTTCATTTCCTTAAATTCTTTGCCATATGACAGTTGGCATTGTATGCTTATTATGCCTTAATATCTTAACAAACTTAAGGGGTAACGATCAGTTGCCAAGTACTAAGAGAGAAACTTTGACAAAAGGTGTTCAAGTAGATAAGCTTACTGCGGGAGTGAATCTACCCCTTAGGGATAAATATTGATACTTAATCAACTTAATTAATGAAAAGCTGCAATATGACATCTTTGATGTTTTCTTTTGATATTACTAGTTGGCATGTATATTTTTTAATGTTTTGGCTGCTCTGATATATATGTGGTTAGAAAAGAGTTAGTTAACCGTATTTTAGTTATTATTTAAATGATTTGTAAATTAGGCAGATTTTAAGCAGTTTAATTAGCCATATGATTTAGAAGTAAACTGCATAGTAGCTGCTTGAAACTAGGTTCGAATTGAACATAAAAATATAAAAAATAAAATTTAAGTTTTAAATTTTACGCTATTAGCTAAATTACTAATTTAGAAGGTCATATTTTATGTGATAGAAGAAACAAGCTTTTATTGAATTTATATATACGATAGATTGTAAATGCTAAATGACATCTTTGACATGTATTAGCAATGGATACGGGAAGGGGGTGTTACATTTATTGGTATCAGAGCTATAGGTTTAGTCGGTTCTCGGGCGGAATAAAAGTTGTTTTTGTTGAAAAGTGTGTACATGCCACTAGGATGTCAAAAATTACTGATCTGATGTTTATATTATTGATGAATGTCGCTCCTTACTAACGTAGTGATTACTTGATTTTAGATGGCTGAATCAGGAGGTTCTAGACAAGCTACGAAACATGAGGTTCCAGAAGAAGTTGGAAGTGAGAATAATGTGGTTAATAATAATCCTCCAGCTCAACCGGAACATGAAAGAGCACCAGCATAGCAAGGAATGCTGTGCAGGACCAAGGGACTTTTCTTTAGGCATTAGAAACGGTTTTGATACGTTTTCAGCCATTAGCTCCCCCTACTTCTCGAATGTCTATTGCTAAAGAATTAAAGAGTTTGGGAGCACCTGAATTGAAAGGAGAAGCAGATGAAGGTCTCGTAACCGCTGACATATGATTAAATGATTTAAAGATTATGTTAGAGGGTTTCCACTGCTCGGCAACTGATAAGCTGGATGGAGTTGTCTCTTTGCTTTGAAGACAAGCTAGATTCTGGTGGACCAATGCTACGGTGCATGTCCCTTCAGAACGAGTTACCTGGCAATTCTTCTTGGAGGAATTCAAGAATAAAGATATCGGAGACCAGTTCATCCGGGATATGAAACAATAATCCTCAACTTGAAGCAAGGAAACCAGACTATCTATGAATATGAGTGTGAATACAACAAGTTAAGCCAATTTGCAACAGAGCTGATCCCTACTGAAAATGATTGATGTGATTATTTTATTGAAGGCCTGAATAAGAGACGAAAGGAAATGTTGGAGGCATTGAACCTACCTACTTTTCAAGAGGTGGTGAATCGAGCTAAAACAATGGAACGTGTCTATTCGGAGGACACGACAGAAAAGACTTCGCAATCTAATAAAAGACCAGGAACATCTTCAACTCCTTTCTCATAGAAGAGGAATAAATGTGGTTCTTGGTATAAGAATAAATTTGGATCTGCTCGTAAAGGAGGCAATGCTGGAGGAAATAAGCAGGCCCAGATAGTTAATTCCGGTGTTGGTTCATCATCCCAGTTTAGAACTCAGTCGTGTGATGTTTGTGGTCAACGTCATTCAAATACATGTTAGTTGGTGACCAGAGCATGTTTTAAATGTGGAAAGATGGATCATTTTATAAGAGACTGTCCTTAAAAGTCTGGAGAGAAATCTATACAGACATAAAGGTCTGCTGTGATGCCACAGAGAGGTAGAGGCAGAGGTGGATCTAGAAGACCATTTGAATTTGCTTCACAACAAGAGATGTGTGCACCGGCTCGAGTCTTTAATATCAGGACAGATAGAGATCGTGATGATCCAGAAATCATTACATGTACATTCTATCTTTATGATGAGCCTGTATTTGTTTTGATTGATCATGGTTCTACTCATTCATACATTAGCACTAAGTTAATCAAAAAAGAGGAATATTCCATTAGATTCTATCTCTAGTGATATCATAGCGACAAATCCATTGGGCCAAAGTGCAAAAGTGAATCGGGTATGTAGAAACTGTCCGATAAAGGTGTAGGGAATAGATTTTCAAGCAAATTTAATGGAGTTACCTTTCAAAGAATTTGAGATAATTTTGGGAATGGATTGGTTATCTTTTTATCATGCCGTGGTAGATTGTCGTTTGAAATGATTAATATTGAGGGATTCGAATGGTACTGAAGTAATGGTAGTGAGTGAAAGAATGAATATTTTCTCTAATGTAATCTCAACCGTTTTTGCAAATAAGCTACTTTTAAAGGGTTGTCAAGCTATTCTGGCCAATGCGGTGGATACTCAGACTTTAGAAATTAAGTTGGAAGATATTCCTACAGTTCAAGAATACCCAGATGTGTTTCTAGATGAACTACCGGGATTACCACCAGATCGAGAACTGGATTTCAAAATAGAAGTATTACCTGGTACTACACCTATATCAATGGCTCCATATAGAATGGCTCCGACAGAGCTTCGGGAATTAAAATCACAGTTGCAGGAATTATTAGATTGAGGATTTATAAGGCCAAGTGTGTCACCTTGGGGCGCACCAGTGTTATTCGTGAAAAAGAAAGATGGATCTATGCGATTATGCATAGATTATCACCAGTTAAACAAAGTGACCGTGAAGAATAAGTATCCTCTTCCAAGGATAGAAGATCTTTTTGATCAATTAAAAGGTGCAGCGGTGTTTTCCAAAATTGATCTTCGATCTGGATATCATCAATTAAAGATTAAGGAAGAAGATATTTCAAAGACAGCTTTCCGAACGCGATATGGACACTATGAGTTTGTAGTGATGCCGTTTGGATTAACTAATGCTCCTGCAGCATTCATGGATCTGATGAATCGAATATTTCAGCCGTATTTGGATCAATTTGTAGTGGTATTTATTGATGAAATTTTAGTCTATTCAAAGACAAAATAAGAACATGATGCTCATCTTCATGTTGTTCTTCAAATCCTCCGAGAAAAGAAACTATATGCTAAGCTGTCAAAATGTGAATTTTGGTTATCAGAAGTTACTTTTCTCGATTATGTGGTTTTCACAAAGGGAATAAGAGTAGATCCCAAGAAAGTACAAGCTATAGTTGAATGGAAAGCTCCGGAGAATGTTTCTAAAGTACAGAGTTCTTGGGATTGGCTGGTTATTATTGAAGATTTGTAAAGAATTTCTCAATGATTGCCTCCCCGCTAACCAAGCTATTGAGGAAGGATGTGCCATTTATTTGGACTTACAAGTGTCAGGAAAGTTTTGAAGCATTGAAGAGAGTTTTAACTGAAGCACCAGTATTAGTACAGCCAGAATCGGGTATAGATTTTGTGGTGTATAGTGATGTATCTCATAATGGATTGGGATGTGTACTTATGCAAGAAGAAAAAATGGTGGCTTATGCTTACAGACAGCTGAAGACGCATGAGAGGAATTATCCTACCCATGATTTAGAGTTGGCAGTAGTTGTTTTTGCTTTAAAGATATGGTATCATTATTTATATGGAGAACGATGCTATATCTATACATATCATAAAAGTTTAAAGTATCTACTAACTCAAAAGGAGTTGAATTTGAGACAAAAGAGATGGATTGAGCATCTAAAGGATTACGATGTGACTATTGACTATCACCCTGAGAAAGTAAATGTAGTAGCTGATGCCTTAAGTAGGAAGATTTTTTATGCTTTAAGAGCTATTAATACAAGACTAGCTTTGAAAAAGGATGGTGCCTTGATTGCTAAATTAAGCATAAGACCTGCTTTGGTAGATCAGATAAAAAAACTTCAGAAAGGAGACAAGGAATGTTTGGCAAGATCAAACAAGTTGAAAAGAGTGAGACTAAAGACATAGAAATTAAATCTGATGGATGCTTATATTATCGGGGAAGGATTGCCATCCCTGATAATGAAGAATTGAAGAAAGAACTTCTCTTTGAGGTACATTATAGTCCTTTAACCATGCATCTAGGTGGAAACAAGATGTATCAAGATCTTAAGAGTCGGTATTGGTGGCTAGAAATGAAAAGAGCTATAACTGAGCTTGTTTCAAAGTGCCTAACATGTCAACAAGTAAAAGTAGAACATCAAGTGCCTTCTGGCTTGCTGCAACCAATTTCCATTCCTCATTGGAAATGGGAACGAATAACCATGGATTTTTTCATGGGGTTACCTTTGACTCCAAGCAAAAAGGATTCAATCTGGGTGATTGTTGATAGATTTTCTAAATCGGCACATTTCATTCCAGTGCGAACAAGTTACTCTATGGACAAATATGTTGTGTTATATATCAGAGAAATAGTTCGGCTTCATGGAGTACCAGTCTTGATTGTTTCTAACAGAGATCCAAAGTTTACTTCTAGGTTTTGGAAATCATTTCATGAAGCTCTAGACACTCGACTTAATTTTAGCACAGCTTTTTATCCCCAAATGGATGGACAATCAGAGCGAACTATCTAAATTTTGGAAGACATGTTGAGAGTATGTGTAATTGAATTCAAAGGATATTGGGAGAAATATTTGCCATTAGCTGAATTTGCTTATAATAATAGCTACGAAGCAAGTATCAGAATGACGCCTTATGAAGCCTTATATGGAAGAAAATGCAGGACTCCTTTGAATTGGTTTGAGTTAAAAGTTCGTGACAACGTTGGTCCTAATCTAATTAGAGAAACAGAAGACAAAGTGAAGATTATACAAGATAATCTGAAGATAGCTGCTGATCGACAAAAGTCATATGCAGATTCAAAGAGAAAATAAATTGAGTTTCAAGTGAGTGACAAGGTGTTTCTTAAAGTATCACCTTGGAAGAAAGTGTTGCGTTTTGGATGGAAAGGAAAGTTGAGCCCTATATTTATTGGACCGTATGAGATTGTAGATAAAGTTGGTCTTGTGGCTTATCGACTTGTTTTACCTCCAGAAATGAACAAGATTCATAATGCATTTCAGGTATCAATGCTCATAAGATATCGATCGGATCCTTCCCACATCGTTACTCTCGAGGAAATAGAGATTTAACTAGATTTGACATATGAATAAGAACCGATCAAAATTCTAGCTCATGATATCAAGGAACTAAGGAACAAGAAAATTTCACTCGTTAAAGTTCTTTGGCGAAATCACAAAGTCGAGGAAGCAACGTGGGAAAAAAAAGAAGATATGGAAAAGCAGTTTCCTCATTTGTTTAAATTAGGTATGTTTCAAAAATTCGACGAATTTTCTTAAGGGGGAGAATTGTAATACCCCAATATTGTTTAGTGACTAAATTGCAAAGATTTAAAAGTTGGTGGCTTTAGTTTAGTGACCAAAACGTAAAAATTCAAAGTTTGATGACAAAAGTGAAAAGTTAGAAAAAGTTTAGGGACCAACATGGTTATTTTCCCAATAATTATTTTTATGGAAAAAATTAATAGTTTACCCCGGTATAATAATTTTGATGGGAATCCAATTTTTGGAACGAAATTTGTGTAAAAAGCTATAAAGGGAATAAGTTTCAGGAATTAATTTGGATTACTATTCGAACTCGAAAAATTATGAAGATTTTATGGGAGTCTTAGATAGACTAAAAGAAGATGGTGTTAAGTTTTGGGATCATTTTGATTCGATTTGGATTCAATTCTATACAGTATTTGAGTAAATAGGTGATAATGGTATTTTTGAAAATACCAAGATTCATTAATGGCATTTTTGTCATTTTGCCCTTACTTTTTATGCTAAATTGATTATTTTGGATAAATTAAGACAAGTGTTGCGATCCTATTAGTTATAAATAATGGGAAAATTGGTCATTACACTATTAGTGGAGATTTTTATATTGGCTTTTAAGAATAAAATGCCATTTGTCATTATAATTAATGAAGAAAAAGCTAGAAAATTTCTCCATCTTCTTCATTCATTGCCGAAACATATAGCTAGGTAAGAAAGCATTTTTTATTAAAATTTTATCAAGATTTAGTTGGTTTTTGGATCAAGACATGAAATAGAAAATTTTTCTCCATCAAATTCTCTTTCATTTGGTATAATTTTTGAGTTGTTTCCGAGTCTATATGTTGAGTTTGGGGATTAGGGTTTATGAAGAACAAGTTGGATTGTCATGTTTTATGGATTCTTTTGAATAAATATGATGTTGCGATGTTGTTTCAAGTTTGTAAATAGTGAAAATTCCATGAATTATGATGTAGGTTGAATTTGGGGGAAATTGAAAAATTAGGGGAAACTCTTGCAAAAATTTTATTTGAAGTGAGAATGATGTTAGAAGCTTGAATATGTTGTTTTGAGGTTGAATTCATGCTTGAATCAAAATGTAAAGTTTGGTCAAAGTGACCTTTGGTATTCGGCTATGGTAGAAAATATTGGGAAAATTATGGAAAATTTTCGTAAGGTTATAAATGGTGTAAGGATGATTTTGTAAGCTTTAGAAAGTTATTTGGAATAATGTGAAAGTTTATAAAGTGTTGAGGATTAAGTTGTAAATTTTGGAAAGTTTAGGGGTTTGGTTGTTAAGCTTGTTTTTGAAGTGTATTGTGTTGGAAAATTAAGTTAAAGTGATTAGAAGGTTGATTTTGAGGTTGTGTTAACTTTGGGGACCAATTTGAAATTTTGGCAAATTCAAGGACTAGTGTGTAAAATTTTAAAGTATGGGTCCTCAAGTTTAAAGAATGAGAAATATAAGGTTTAGACTTGAAAATGTTGGTTGGAAGTATAAAAAGAGTCATTAGGACTAAAATGAATATTTTGGAAAGTTAAAGAATTATTAGGAAATATTATTCCTAACATGTATCAATGTTAGTATGATACTAACATGTACTTTGAATGGTATGTGTTATTGAAATGTTGTGTAGATCATAATCGGGATACAAGCAAGGCTGCTGATAAAGATAAAATTCAAGAGTAAGGTTGGAAGTAACAGTACAACTTATTAGTGAGGCAAAGGTGAGTGCAATCTTATTTATTTAATTATTATACGAGGAACACTTGTGATAAGTCAACCTCAAATGTTGAAAGAAAAGGATTTGATTTATATTAAATAATTTTGAATAGTTTTATGAATGATTTCGGGTATGAACTGCCCTATGCATATTTTTATATGTCAAAATTATTGATTTTGATCTATTGATATTGTCGAAAAGAATGGAAGGTTCATAAGAGTGAATTGTGCAAAAAGCCCATTGTATGATTATTGAGAGTCTTGGTATATTGGCATGCCAAAGAGGTGGAGTATATCGATATAATATTACTGTTAAATTGCAGTAATGATACAGTGAGCTATGTTTTACAGCTATGTCCTATCGGTTAATACTACTGTTAAGTTACGGCAGTGATACAGTGATTTGTGTTCTACAACTATAACCTATCCTTATTATTGATGTCATTAAGTTACAGTAGTGTTTACATTGATACATTGACATTGATACATTGATATCAATACATTGATATATTGTTTTATTATGGTACAACAAATTGGTTGATGTCAGCACATGTGCATACTCATCATTGACTCGTATACCATGTATTCTCATCCATAGTACATTGGGCTATATTGAAATTGAAAGTACAATGGATTGTATTGATATAACATGTATTGTATATATATATATATGAATATTGAGATTTTTACAGGTTACGAAAAAGTGGAATGGTTTTGATAAGTCGGTCTTTATAATTTTCAAATCCTTTTTTATAGTTATATTGCCCTCTATTTATTTCCATTATTACTTTGCAAAGAAATATTTTAATTATTTTATATTGCCTCACTAAGTATATACTTAGCGTGTGATTGTTTCACGCATAGATATTAAGGAGCACAAGGAGTAAGGAGCAGCAGAGGACATCATCATATTTTGGAGAGCGGAATATCAGTATCAGTATGACATCTTTGATGTTATATTTTGATATTACTAGTTGGCATGCATATTTGTTAATTTTTGGCTGCTTTGATATGTATGTGGTTAGAAAAGAGTTAGTTAATCGTATTTTATTTACTATTTAAATGATTTGTAAATTAGGCAAATTTTAAGCAGTTTAATTAGCCATATGATTTAGAAGTAAACTACCTAGTTGTTGCTTGAAACTAGGTTCGAATCAAACATAAAAAATAAATAAAAAAACATTTAAGTTTGCCAACCATATAATCGGGATGCCTTCAATTTTATTGGGTGATATTTGTGTACCCACCATATAAATTAAACCTACATCACATCCATTGCATTAAAATCTTTAAGCTGTTATTAAAGAAATCACTGACTCTAAATAGTCAGTTCTTTCTTCTAGAATGATTACTTTAGAACCATCGGGTCCTTGAAGTACCAACCTTTTCTTTTTACATTTCACCCCTGCATCATATGCATACAACCAGTTCATTCCAAATATAGTCCCAAGTTTGCAAAATAAAAGCTCCAATAAGCTTGCCAGGAACTCAATTCCTTAAATCACTAACAGACATTTCTTACATATTCTAGTCACACATACACTATATCCAAGTGGGTTACTAGGAATCACATTACTAAAAATAGTTTTCCTTAAGAATTTTTTTTTGTACTATCTTAGTACCAATATATGAGTGAGTCAAACCTGGATCAATTAAAGTAATTACAGGCTTTCTCCATAGCCTTTGCTCTCATTATAGCATCCTAGTAAATTGACAAACTCATACCTAAGAATTATTCTTTAGACCTCAGGTTAAGCCCCTCCATAAACCATTCTCATAGGGACTTCTCAATTGGTATCAAATCAGTTGCATACCGACTTAATCCATTAAAATCCAGCTCTTACTTGTAGATAGTACGAGTAATTTGTTTCAAACTTTGAAACTAATGTAACATCTCTTTCTTAAATTGGTCGCCAACATACTTGACTCTAAACACTTTTTAGAATGTCCAAGTCATTTTCTCAACAGGTATAATTCTGTGGCTTCAGACTATCAAATACAAGAATGTTCCCTTAATAAGGATGCAGCTTTTCTAACTTTTTAGCATCTGTACAATTTAATTCCTCTAGTGTGACATTAACATCTTTATGCCACAAATTGGCAATTATTGGACCACTTTCTCCGTTAAATTCAGGAGTTCCTAACTTCTCAAGCTCCTTAACAGTTGATGCCATGCCTTTATTGGTGTAGGTGCCAGATTGATACAGGCATTAGGGTTTGAATTTTTTTAACCATAGCTTTTTAGGGCTCATACTAAGGTTCCATATTCTTATGCTGGAGCTTCCTACTGATTAGGTGGCTCAATTGTGGTAGGAGCTAGAGGTGAAACATTTTATATCTCTTTACTTCCACTTCAAACCTTCTCTTAATCCCCATAATTAAACATTTAATGCAGCCCATCAGTACTGAACATCATCTATTTCCACTAAAACTTATTCATGTAAATGAGGAGCATAATCAAGTTACACAAATAGTACATCAGTAACATGACATCCTAGGGGCCTGTAGTAACATCAAATCATATTTAACTTGGTTTAACTTCCAAAATCAACTAAACATGTACTCTGATACTAATAAATATAACACCCTTAATGTATACTCGTAAACCGAATATACATTAAAGATGTTATGGAGTCATTGAAAGAACTCTTAACTAGTAAATATTTTTTTTATATATACCAAAGATCATCTTACAGTTTAACCCTTTCTCGATTTTGAATTAAAAACTATGTCAGTCTATTGCAGCTAGTTTTAACCCTGAATTGGTTTATAAAATTCATAATTAAGTTATTGAAATAAATATATAATCAGAGTGAAAACTATGTACACTGCCTAGACTCTTTCTTGATTTTAAAATTTATACGCGATCAGGGTTAAACAACATTTAACTACGTCAAAAATTCATAGTTATTAATAGCAAACCATTTCTCTAAGTCCATACTTCCATGAAAATGTATAAATATGTTATAAACTTAGATTTACAAAACAATTTACCTACTTAAAATATTACATGCCCACTAGTCTATCAAATTACGTTAAAGATGTACGTACTGTACTTACAGATAGTAACTTGATCTTCCTAATTAATAGCTTCTCCCTGCTAGTCTGTTTTCGGAGAACCTATGTGTGAAATAAAACACACGCTAAGTACGAACTTAGTGAGGCAATTAATCTCATTTATCTAAACAAGAAACAATGCATGACAGTGTATCATAAGAAAAGTGCAGTACATGTTTTGTAAATGGCAACCATGTCCAAATATGATTCATATCATTAATCTACCTAACATAGAATCATACTATCATTATTCCATAATCATCAAGTATTCATGTGCATGTCATATTCTTTAACATAGACATGTTGTCAATCATAACTCATGTCGCCTATCAGTTTTGTCATAGAAACATGCAATCAATATTTCATGATCATCCATTAGTCATTTACATAACGTAATCTTTATCATAGCCATGATTCCAACATTCTATTATTAGCATGTAAGCATTTGCATAATATGTCTTTTAACATATTCTTGCTTTCATCATGTATTCGTTTACATATCATATACCTTATCATGGTCATACTTTCATTATGCCATCACTTGCATATCATGTACTTAAACATAGTAATGCTTTCCTTATGCTTTTATTATCAAATAAATCATATACATGGCATAGTTCACATACATGGCATATTTCATACACATGGCATAATTCACATGGAGGCATAATTCATTTACGTAACATAATTTGTATGCATGTCATGATTCATATACATAACTTGATTCATATGCATAACTTGATTCATTTACATGACATGATTCTTTTACCTGACATGATTCATATACGTGATTTAATTCATATACATGGTATGTTCATAATTCATTGTATGGTTCATATACATGGCATGGTTCATATTCATGACATGATTCACATACGTGACATGATTCGTTTAAATGACATGATTCCTTTACGTGACATGATTCTTTTATCATTGCCCAAAGTACGCTATATGAGATCGAGGTATGCGAGTCATCTTGAAATGACACTGTAGTGTCTAATGTAAATGTAAAGATGAATACGTACTTGGGGACGCTCTTTGCTCCCCATCAACATAAAGCACCTCAACAGTGCACTCGGGCACAGTGGGCATAGATCCCCAGGGTGCATGTGACACAATCATTTTGTCACAATATATGTTTGATATCATGAACATAAAGGTGCAGCTGCTAAAGACTCTATGGCATGCCATGGACTCTCGTACATAATACTTGGGCATTTCTTTTATCTTCAATCATCATAAATCAATCATACATATAGACATTTCATATTTCATGCTTCATCATAAATATTCATGGTAAACATAGATCATCATTTATGAAAATAATAATTCGGAACTGATATTCCATCAAGCTTGCCAGGTCGAGCAATGCATCATATCATGTATTATAGAGAAATGCAATGCCATTTTTAATGTAATGTAAACATTTAAAAATGCTCACCTTGTCCATTTATTAATATGCCTCACTAAGCTCTATTGATCCTTTCTTTTATTGTAGTTCGAACCTTCTTTTGATTTGGATCCAACTAAATATCGAGTTTTGGGGCTTGAATCGAGCTTGAAAAAATTACTCCCTTTTTTCTCCCCTTAGTTCGAAATATTTCAAGGAAGATGAACAATTTGGTTCATCTTTTACTTATTTAAATCCACATGTTAAAATTAAATGAATTTAAAATTCATTTAATTAGTGAAATTACTAATTTGCCCTTTTAATCCAATGGCCAAGACTTAATCTTATCAAAAATCAATGGCCACGATTTTATCCAAGTGTATTTCACCTTCCAAAATTGCCCTTAATATTTCAAAATTGCTATCCTTGTCAAATGACCAATTTGCCCTCCAACTAGTCTTTATTTACTAGTTTGCCATTCTTGTAAAAATTCAACCAAGTCTAGTTGGAATCCAACCAACTACAATAAAATATTCATAAAATAATATTTTATGACTTTTCCATGGCTTTTGGATCCGCCTCTGAAATTCCAATTCGATCGCATTTCCTAATATTCATAAAATACTTCTACTGCGATTTTACCTTTTTTAAGCTATTGGATTTATTGTGAAAATTCTATATTTTCATATTCGGGAAACAAACTGTATTATCCCATAAAAACTTCCTTTTCCTAGGACTTGGACTAAATTTTCCCAACTCAGTCTATTATTCCGATAATTATCGAAAATTTTCATAGAATAAAATTTCTCTTAGAAATCCTTTATCGATAATACATTCGAATATTCTTTACTTTTACTGACTCCAAAATATCGATTATAAACTCTTTTATGGGACCTTCTTGAAGGTCACCCATCCTTGTATTTCCCTGGCATGAGCATGCTTAACAATTTCATTCGATCCAAATTTGGTACCTTTTTATGCATCCTAATTCTTAAAACCGTTATCAAGGTACCTATTACGACCTGATTCACTCTTATACTGAATAAAATCACTTGTTGGGGAAAATTACACTTTAGTCCTTAAACTTTTCCAAAGTTTATACTTTAACCCCAAAACTCTCAAAAATTACATTTTGGTCACTCCCCAAAATTTGGGATATTATAGATTCAACTGGAATGCATTGCCACAAAAAGTACAAAACAAATTTCATGCACGAAAAAGGAATGATGCAACTGTCTAGAGTTTGGCAGCATCTATGCGAAACTTTAAGGTCCAGATCAGACAGATTGCCAATGCACTCAGTAATAGACCCCAGGGAAATTTGCCAAGTGATATGGAAGATGCTCGGCAAAAAGGCAATGAATAATGCAAAACATTTACACTTTAGAGTGGTAAGCAATGCGAAGCTGAGATATCTGTCAAGCAGTCAATTAATTGCTAGGAGGAAGATAAGGTACCAATAGATAAGACAAAAGAAGCAGAGAAGAAAGAAGCAAACACGAGCAATGTCGAACCTCAATCGGATGCCAGCAAACCTTTAACAAAGTCAGCATAGCTAGTATTCGCTTATCCACCTCCATCTTTTCCATAAAGGCTCCAAAAGCACAAGCAAGACCAACAACTTAAGCGCTTCTTGGAAGTTCTTAAACAATTCCAGATCAATATACCATTGATGAAAGCCCTCGAGCATGTGCCTAACTATGTCAAATTTATAAAGGATATTCTAACCAAAAAGAGGAAATTGGGTGATTTCAAGACTGTAGCTCTTACTGAGGGATACCGTGCAATGATACTCAATCGATTGCCACCAAAGTTGAAAGATATGGGAAGTTTCACTATACCCTGTACCATTGGCAATAGATTCATGGGTAAGGAACTGTGTGACTTGGGAGCCAGAATCAACTTGATGCCAATGTTTATTTTTAGAAAGCTCGGTATTGAAACAAGGCCTACCATGGTAACAGTTCAACTGACACCCGATCTTTTGCACATCCTAAAGGTATGATTAAAGGTGTGCTGGTGAAGGTAGACAAGCTTATATTTCCAACTAATTTTATCATTTTAGATTGTGAAGCATGTATTAATGTCCCAATTATATTGGGCAGACCATTCCTTTCCACAAGTAGAGCTTTAATTGATGTTCATAAAGGTGAACTTAGTATGCGCATGAATGACCAACATGTTAGAATTAATGTGTTTCAAGCTCTTAAACGCAGATAAACCTGAGGAATGCGAAGCTGGTGAAATGATGGAGTCCATTTTCAATGTGGATATGGAACAGTTGTGCCAAGACCTAGATGATTATGCCAAAGAACAAGATAATGAAGTTAATACGAGTGAAGACACTAAAGGACTGGCCTTGGAAAATAAATATGTGAGTTATTTTGGACAACTAGAGCCACTAGAGTTGGCTGGTAGAGAAATCGAGGCACCTAAACCATCTATTAAGGAGCCACCAGAATTGGAACTGAAACCTTTGCCAGACCACCTCAAATATGCTTACTTAGGTAAAAACTCAACTTTTCCATTGATAATTGCTGTTGATCTAACTAATGATCAGGAGGAGAGATTGCTAGAAATTTTAAGAAATTATAAGCAAGCTTTGTGATGGACCTTGGCATATATCCGAGGAATAAGCCCAACTATTTCTATGCACAAAATCATTTTGGAGGATTATTATGGCAAAACAATCGAGGCCAAAAGAAGACTAAACCCGAGCATGAAAAAGGTAGTTAAAAAAGAAGTTATCAAGTGGCTAAATGCTGGGATAATTTATCCCGTTTCTAATAGCTCGTGGGTTAGCTTGGTGCAAAGCGTACCAAAGAATGATGGAATGACCATGGTTTAAAACAGTAAAGATGAGTTGATCCCCTCTAGAACTAATACAATCCATCCTTGGCATCTATTCATCATTATCCTTTCATCTCTAATCTTCAGGATGAAAGAAGATGGAGTTGTTAAAACCCTTACACATCTTTTACTTATATATATTATTCATGGCACACTTAATTTATTTTTGTTGCATAACATACCTTATAATGACATTTAAATAGTTTATATTATGCATATTATATTAAAAGTTGTGCTTATGCACATAGGTCCTTATATTACCTAAGTTTGCCTAAATAATATCTTAATCCACGTCTTTACTTAGTCTGTACTTATTTAAGTATGTTTGCAATGCATTCCGTCTATATACTTAAGCATGCATCTTATTATAGCTTTATTTAAGCTCACACATTGTTTAATGTTCTTTTAGGTATTATGCATGAAGGCATAAGCTCGAGATAGCTCAAAGACCTCATAAGGAGCTTGAATTAGCTCAAAGAGTTTAAGGGCATCTCGGAAGAGCTCAAGGACTTCACTGGGAGCTCATATTAGCTCAAAGCCACATGGAGTGCTTAGATAAGCTCAAAGACAATTGATAGCATTTTAAGGGAACTCACAATCTTAAAGGATTGGCTCATCCAGCTAAGGGCAGCTCAAGGAAGCTCAAAACAACTCAAAGATCAAGCTAGCTCATTCAGCTAAGTAGCTCAGCTCAAACTAGCTAACACGAAGCTCAACCAGCTCATTTTAGCTCCACCTACACATGCGAGCTCACTACCTCGTGGGTCATGTTCACTCCTAAGGAACATGTCCTTAAACTTTGGAGGGAACTTGAATGGGCAGCAAACTACATGGAGGGAAAATTAAATTTTGCGCCATAGCCCCTTTGGAGGGAGACACTAACTTGGCCGAACGGTTAAGCCTTCTTTGGAGGGAGATGCCATCACTAGACGAATAGTTAAGGGCCTTTTCGACCATGCCCTTTGATCCAGTATAAATATATGTTGTATTTTCATTTTGTAAACATCTCATTCATAATATAAAATTTCCTTTGTGAGAATTTTCTCTCTTCTAGTTCTTAATTGAATTTTATCTACTTATCAAGTACTTTTTACTTGTGGCATAAACCTCTTATCCACCTTGATACTCCGGGTTCTTGGTTCTTTAAAGCCAACGGGTCCAAGTCCTTTCTACCACCCCTTAAAGACATCTATAATGTTTGGGGTTAGGCTCTCTATAGCCTAGTTTCTTCCTTGATTCATTAAGTTACTATCTTCATGTTTTCCATCCTTAAACACCACCATATCCGAAACATCATTACCTTTCCATTCAATCCATTTCCATACACCATTATAGCCAACGGGTCCAAGTCCTTGCTTGCAGGCTTATTGCTTCCTTCCTAGATCCAACAAATAGAGTGACCATCTCCAACAACAACATCAAGGACGAAGTATATCATTTGGTAGTTAGAGCTTTTTAGTGGAAGAAGCAAGTGCATCATGTGAAGCCCGATTCAAGAAACGCAAAAAAGAATTTGTAAGTGACTATCCTTTGTCATTTCAATTTGTTCAAAAAATATAAAAAAATATTTGAAAAGTAGAAAAAAAGAGAAAAAAAGAAAAGATGTTTCGGATAACACAAGTTTAAGGGTGAAAATGCACAACAACATCATCTTCAACATCAAGCCTGAAGCCATCTTCTTCAAGACTTTGATTGTTGGTTAAGAAAGGTTGTGATTTTCTTGCCAAGTAAGTAACCCCTTCTTCTTTTCCTTTTCTATTCTAACATATTTTATTCCTTTTCCTTTTCAAACTAGCATTTCAATGATGCACAAGATACAATACTTGCCTAAGTCTTTAGTAAGTTCCTTATGGAACTTTACAAGACAGAAAGGAGTGGAAAAAGGCAAATTGAGTGTGTGATATCATAAGGGGATAATAAAAGCCAAATAACATCCCAGAGTGTAAACACAAGTGTTGAGTAGAGTGAAATTTCCTTGGAGTGAATTTGTGAGGTTTTTTTTGTTGGATGCTAATTGGTAAGGTCTTTTCATTTTGTTTCTTTTTATTTTCACTAACAACATGTCTCAGAATTCTGGAAATTCACGTCCAAAGGATGGACAGCAAGCCCTAAACATTGAAATGCAAGCGATGATTTAGGCACTGCAAAGGTTGTTACAAGAAGAACTTGAGCCCATTCACGGGAGAATGGATCGCTTGGAAGGTTCACAAGGCAATGTATAAGGAAGACAAACTTAACCACAAGAATTTGTAGAGGACAATGAAGACGATGAGGTGATTGAGCAAGCATCCCAAAGAATTGCTTTGAGATATCAAATAGGGCGTGCCCAAGTTGATGACAACCTCAACAATATTCGAATTACCATACCACCATTTCAAGGAAAAACTTACCCAAAAGCCTATTTAGATTTGGAGAGCAAGGTGACCATATATTTGAGTGCCATAACTACTCCGAACAGAAAAAAGTATGATTTGAAGCTTTGGAATTCATTGATTATGCACTTATTTGGTGGGACCAATTAACCTTGTCTAGGAGGAGGAATGGAGAAATTCCAATTACTACATGGCCAGATAGGAAAAGCATCATGAGGAGAAGGTACATTCCAACTCATTATCACCTAGACCTTTTTCACAAGTTATAAACCTTAAAATAGGGCAACCGAAGCGTAGAAGAATATTACCAAGAGATGGAGGTTGCAATGATATGTGCCAACATGGATGAAGATAGAGAGGCAACAATGGCCAGATTTCTTACCAGGCTGAACAAAGAGATTGTCGATGTTGTAGAATTATAATATTATGTGGAAATTGATGAGATGGTACATATGGAAATGAAGGTTGAAAGATAGCAAAAGAGAAAGACAGCTACAAGCCACAACAACGCCAACGACCATAATTGGAGTAGTGGCTGTAAGAACACACCCCTCCAAATAAGAGAACCAGCGGAGACCTCAAAAATAAAGCCAACCATGGTGGAAACAAGCCAAGGCACTATAATAGAGGGCAAGAAACGTTCAAGTGAGATCAAGTGCTTCAAATGCATTGGACGAGGTCATATGGCCAATCAACGTCCTATCCTGAATACCATGCTATTGTTGGACAATGAAAACGTCGCTTCTAATCATAAAGGTGAGAAAAAAGAAAAAGAATTCGAGGATGTAGAAGAAAATCCTGAATTTACTAATACTGCGATGGAGAAGTTTTAGTGGTGAAACGATTACTTAACGCCCAAGTAACCACCAAGGTGGAACAAAGAAAAAATATCTTCCACACAAGGTACAACATTAATTGGAAGGTATGTTTCATGATTATTGATGGCGTGAGTTATACTAATAGGGCCTGCTCTATTCTGATCGAAAAGCAGGGTTTAAAGACCTTGAAAAATCTTGAGCCTTATAAACTTCAGTGGTTGAATGCTATAGGAGAATTAAACGTGACAAAGCAAGCATTGGTGCCATTCTCAATCGGGAACTACAAAGATAAGGTATTATGTGATGTAGCCCTTATGCATACAGGTCATATTTTGCTTGGAAGACCATGGTAGTACGATAAAAGGACAATTCATGACTGCTACACCAACCAATACTCTTTTAAGCATGAGTGAAAGAAATTCATTTTGGTACCTCTATCACCAAAAGAGGTACAACAAGGTCAAATGCAAATGAGAAAGAACATTGAGGCCATGCGTAAAGAACGTGAGGAACAGGAACATTGAGGCCATGCGTAAAGAACGTGAGGAACAGCATGGAGAAGGATCCCCAAAAATCATCATCATTCACTAAAAGACATGATGATTCAAACCAGCCCAAGCAAGGAGTTTAATGGATGAGTGCTTTTCAACCAAGGGATTGTGTCCTATGGCACAATATATGATCGGAGATTTCCATTCTAACCCTATTTTCCAAAGTATTTCTCATTTTGTTTCGCAGAGTACGCCGGAATGATAGAATGGCCAAAAGAATGAGAACTTGAAGATCCAACCATCCCTACGGCAAAGAAGTGTCCCGTGAAGAATCCGTTTGATTTGAGGAAAAATTGCCTTAAAGAAGGGGAGGATGATACAATCCAGCCTTGGCATCTATTCATCGTCATCCTTTTATCTCTAATCTTCAGGATGAAAGAAGAGGGAGCTTTTAAAACTCTTACACATCTTTTACTTATATATATTATTCATGGCATACTTAATTTATTTTGGTTGCATAACATACCTTATAACGACATTTACATAGTTTATATTATGCATATTATATTAAAAGTTGTGCTTATGCACGTAGGTCCTTATATTACCTAAGTTTACCTAAGTAATATCTTAATCCACATCTGTACTTAGTTTCTACTTATTTAAGTATGTTTGTATTGCATTGCATCTATATACTTAAGCATGCATCTTACTATAGCTTTATTTCAGCTCACACGTTCTTAAATGTTATTTTAGGTACTATGGATCAAGGAATAAGCTTGAGATAGCTCAAAGACCTCATAAGGAGCTTGAATTAGCACAAGGAGTTTAAGGGTAGGTCGGAACAGCTCAAGGACTTCACTAGGAGCTCGGATTAGCTCAAAGAGACAATGAGTGCTCGGATCAGCTCAAAGACAAATGATAGCAATTTAAGGGAACACACAAGCTTAAAGGACTAGCTCACCTAGCTAAGGGCAACTAAAGGGAGCTCAAAACAACTCAAAGATCAAGCTACCTCATTCAGCTAAGTAGCTCAGCTCAAACTAGCTAACACCAAGCTCAACCAGCACACTTTAGCTCCACCTACACATGCCAGCTCACAACCTCAAGGGTCATGTCCCCTCCTAAGGAACATGTCCCTACACTTTGGAGGGAACTTGAATGGGCAGCAAACTACATGGAGGGAAAATTGAATTTTGCATCAAAACCACTTTGGAGGGAGACACCAAATTGGCCGAATGGTTAAACCTTCTTTGGAGGGAGACACCATCACTAGCTGAATAGTTAAGGGCCTTTTCAGTCATGCCCTTTCATCCACTATAAATATAAGTTGTATTTTCATTTTGTAAACATCTCATTCATAATATAAAATTTCCTTTTGTGAGAATTTTCTCTCTTCTAGTTCTTAATTGAACTTTATCAACTTATCAAGTACTGTGTACTTGTGGCGTCAAAGCTCCTTTCCACCTTGTTACTTTGGGTTCTTGGTTATTTATAGCCAACGGGTCCAAGTCCTTTCTACTACCCTTTAAAGACATCTATAATGTTCGGGGTTAGGCTCTCTATAGCCTAGTTTCTTCCTTGATTCTTTAAGATACTATCTTCATCTTTTCCATCCTTAAACACCACCATATCCGAAACATCCTTTACCTTTACACTCCATCCATTTCCATACACTAATATTACCATCTTCCGCAGTAACCATTAAAATACAATTCATTCTTTCAAGCCTATCTTGCTTGCAGGCTTCTTGCTTCCTTCCTAGATCCAACAATTAGAGTGACCATCTCCAACAACAACATCAAGGACAGAGTATATCATTTGGTAATCAGAGCTTTTTGGTTGAAAAAGTAAGTGCATCGAGTGAAGCCCGATTAAAGAAAAGCAAAAAAGAATTTGTAAGTGACTATCATTTGTCATTTTAATTTGTTCAAAAAAAAAGAAAAAAAGAAAGACATATTAAAAAAGTAGAAAAAAAGAGACAAAAAGAAAAGAAGTTTGGGATAGCACAAGTTCAAGGGTGAAAAAGCATAACAACATCATCTTCAACATCAAGCCTGAAGCCATCTTCTTCAAGTCTTTGATTGTTGGTCAAGAAAGGTTGTGAGTTTCTTGCCAAGTAAGTAACCCCTTCTTCTTTTCCTTTTCTATTCTAAACTTTCCTTTACACCATATTTTCTTCTTTTTCCTTGTCAAACTAAAGTTTCAACGACGCACAAGATACAATACTTGCCTAAGCCTTGAGTAAGTTCCTTAAATAACTTTACAAGAGAGAAAAGAGTGGAAAAAGGCAAATTGAGAATGTGAGATCAGAAGGGGATAACAAAGGCCAAATAACATCCCAGAGTGCAAACACGAGTGTTGAGTGGAGTGAAATTTCCTTGGAGTGAATTTGTGAGGCTTTTTTTGTTGAATGCAAATTGGTAAGGTCTTTTCATTTTGTTTCCTTTTATTTTCACTAACAACATGTCTTAGAATTCTGGAAATTCACGTCCGGAGGATGGAAAACAAGCCCCAAACCTTCAAATGCAAGCGACGATTTAGGCAATGCAAAAGGTTATTACAAGAAGAACTTGAGCCCATTCATGAGAGAATGGATCACTTGGAAGGTTCACAAGGCAATGTACGAGGAAGACAAACTTAATCACAATAATTTGTAGATGATAATGAAGACGATAAGGTGATCGAGCAAGCATCAAAAAGAATTGCTCTGAGATATCAATGAGGGCGTGCCCAAGTTGATGACAACCTCAACAATATTCGAGTTACCATACCGCCATTTCAAGGCAAAATAGACCCATAAGCCTATTTAGATTGAGAGACCATGGTAGACCATATATTTGAGTGCCATAACTACTCCGAACAGAAAAAGTATGATTGGCAGCCATGGAATTCATTGATTATGCACTTATTTGGTGGGACCAATTAACCTTGTCTAGGAGGAGAAATGGAGAAAGGTCAATTACTACATGGAAAGATATGAAAAACATCACGAGGGGAAGGTACATTCCAACTCATTATCACTTAGACCTTTTTCACAAGTTACAAACCTTAAAACAATGCAACCGAAGAGTAGAAGAAAATTACCAAGAGATGGAGGTTGCAATGATACGTGGCAACATGGATGAAGATGGAGAAACAACAATGGCCAAATTTCTTATTGGGTTGAACAAAGAGATTGTCGATGTTGTAGAATTATAATATTATGTGGAAATTGATAAGATGGTACATATGGAAATGAAGGATGAAAGGCAGCAAAAGAGAAGGACCGTTACAAGACACAACAATGCCAATGACCCTAAGTGGAGCAGTGGACGGAAGAACACACCCTTCTAAATAAGAGAACCAGCTAAGACCTCAAAAATAAAGCCAACCATGGTGGAAACAAGCTAAGGCACGACAATAGAGCACAAGGAACGTTCAAGTGAAATCAAGTGCTTCAAATGCCTTGGACGAGGTCATATGGCCAATCAACGTCCTAGCCAGAATACCATTCTATTGTTGGACAATGAAGAGGTCTCTTCTGATCATGAAGATGGGAAAAAAGAAGAAGAATTCGAGGATGTAGAAGAAATCCAGAATTTGCTGCTACTGCTGATGGAAAAGTTTTTGTGGTGAAACGATTACTTAATGCCCAAGTAACCACCGAGGAGGAACAAAGAGAAAATATCTTCCATACAAGGTGCAACATTAATGGGAATGAATGCTTCATGATTATTGATGGCGGGAGATGTACTAATGGGGCCAACACTATTCTAATCGAAAAGTTGGGTTTAAAGACCTTGAACCATCCTAAGCCTTATAAACTTCAGTGGTTGAATGATAAAGGACAATTAAACGTGACGAAGCAAGCATTGGTGCCATTCTAAATCGGGAGCTACAAAGATGAGGTATTATGTGATGTAGTCCCTATGCATGTAGGTCATATCTTGCTTGGAAGCCCGTGGCAGTACGATAAAAGGACAATTCATGACTGCTACACTAACCAATACTCTTTTAAGCATGAGGGAAAGAAATTCATTTTGGTACCTTTATCACCAAAAGAGATGCAACAAGGCCAAATGCAAATGAGAAAGAACATTGAGGCCATGCGTAAGGAACGTGAGGAACAACATGGAGGAGGATCCCCAAAAATCATCATCATTCACTAAAAGACATGATGATTCAAACCAGCCCAAGCAAGGAGTTCAGTGGACGAGTGCTTTTCAACCAAGGGATTATGTCCTATGACACAATATATGATCGGAGATTTCCATTCTAACCCTATTTTCAAAGTATTTCTCATTTTGTTTCGCAGAGTACACCAGAATGATAGAATGGCCAAAAGAATGAGAACTTGAAGATCCAACCATCCCTACGGCAAAGAAGTGTCCCATGAAGAATCCGTTTGATTTGAGGACAAATCGCCTTAAAGAAGGGGAGGATGATACAATCCAGCCTTGGCATCTATTCATCATCATCCTTTTATCTCTAATCTTCGGGATGAAAGAAGAAGAAGTTTTAAAAACTCTTACGCATCTTTTACTTATATATATTATTCACGGCACACTTAATTTATTTTGGTTGCATAACATACCTTATAATGGCATTTACATAGTTTATATTGTGCATATTATATTAAAAGTTGTGCTTATGCACATAGGTTGTGACACCCTAAATCGGGCCTAGGAAAGTTACCACTAACTAAGTGATTAACTAATTGAATTATGTGTTAGTCAAATTAAAAGAATTGGAAATTAATTGAGGGAAGAACCTTAGCTAACATAATTAAAGGACTAAAATGTTATAGCCAACAAGTTAGAGTACCAAATTAAAAGGACCAAAATGGAATAAGAGTGAAACAAAAAACTTGCATGTGTAATTAGACCATTATTCTATAATGGAATACATGTGGCAAATAATTTCACACATGGCAATTAAGGGTGTAATGGCCGGCCATGTTGTGTGAAAGAAAGAGAAAAACCAAATTTGATTCTTCTTCATCTTGTTGCTTACCATAACCGAATAATGAGAGAGAGGGAGAGTTTGTGAGAAAGCTTCATGGAATCATCTTCAAATTCATGTTCTTGATTTAGTCTTGATCAAATTAGCTTAGGAGAAGGTATAATTCTTGATTCCTACATGTTATAGATTTGAATGATTGAAATAGAATGCTTAAATCTGGAAATTTATGATGTTCTTGTTTCTTAATTTGAATAGGATGGAAGATATGCATGTTATTGTGATGTTAGCTCTAATATTTTTGAAATTTTGAATGTTGTGATCAAATTGATAAGAAAGAAATATATATGGTTGCTGGAATTTGCTGGGAGATTGCTGGAAAATTTAGTACTAAATTGGTATGATTTGAATGTATCATGGCATGAAACTATTTTGATCACATTGCTAGGGAAGATTGTGTAAACATGCCTAATTAGATAAAATGCTTTGATCACATTGGTAGGAAAATAAAACTTACCTAGACTTGTATGAATATGTATATAAGTTGAATTAACATGTTTGAAATGTCATCTAAGTGATTAAAGAAGCTAGAAACTCAAACTAGTGAAATCTGCCCAGAATGCTTTGTTCAGGGCAGTAACTTTGAAAAATCACCAAAATATGTATGAAGGGAATTTATGGCTGAAAATTTTAAGGACAATGCCTTAATATGTATAAAATCATTAGGATAAAACAGAACTAAATTCTGGATTGTATAATGAATTGTAGAAATGAAACACCAAGGACAGTGCAAACTGTCCAGTGTTGTAAATTGCCCTGTCTTTAAACAAAAAACTGTATTAATTGGAAAAGAATTAAAATGAAAGGCCTATATGGTTAGAATGAAAATTAAGTTAGCTTTCCAACGGTGTAAACCAATTGAAATTCCGACATACGGAATGAAAATTATGCATATTTTAGCAAGCAGTGCACAAGCTGCCAGGCAGCAGCAGCACCCTTGATGTTTTGAAATGAATGAATTATGTATTGCTGCCTTGTTTGGAAGAAATGAATGTACTTTTGTCTTGACCTTGATTTAATTATATGAATTGATAGAGCAAGGAGTAAAACTTGTGTAAGAAGAAAGGAGTAGCCAAGCTAGTGGCAAACACAAAGGAATTTGGATCCAAGATTAGCTAAGCTTGGAGTATTGCGAGTGTAGTTTAATATAGGGTTGGGACTTAGGTCCTAACCAAAGATGCATGTCTACTTATTTTTATTTCATGCCATGTTAATATACTTGATTTAAGCTTAGTTGTGATGAAAAAGTGGAAGAATGGTTTAAGCTAAAACTTGGGATCTAATAGTAACATGTATGTTGTTGAATTATCTATGATGAAAAGTGAAAACAAATGCTTGAACCTTGATGCCTTGACTGTGAATAATTCCAATGAATACTTGGATGTACCACTATGATTTAAATGCTTGTTAACATGATATAAATCTTGAATTAAAGATTTTGCTTGATTCCTAAGAAATGGAATATGTTAATTGCTTGCTTGAATGACAAGATTGAATTGTAAAGTGTAGAGCTAAGGCTCAATTGGCCTAAGGGTTATGTATATGAACATGATCTTGCAATGTATCACTTGAATTGATCCTTGAATAAGTTATTGCTTGACATAAACATGTAATACTTGAATAAGTGATTCATAATTGAACAAAGCCTTGGTTGTTAGTGGTCATAGGTAGGATGGCATGCCATAGAGTCTAGAGCTCTTTGTATTGGTTGACTACGGTCCAGGGCTAAGGCCCCTAATTGGCGACAGATGGATGGTACGTATGTGTGGTCTTTAGCGACAGTAGGAGGGTTGACTAGTACTACGGTACATCTTGTGACAACAGTTGGTTGGAGACTCGATTACCTGGACAACTAAATACCAAAGGCTTAAACTAAAGAAAGCAAATGAGAAATAAGTAAAGAGTAAAGCTTACATGATACTTGAGTGTCTTGATACTTGAACTACTTGATACTTGAATTACATGATACTTGAGTTTCTTGATATATGAACTACTTGATACTTCAATTACATGATACTTGAATTACTTGACACTTGAATGCCTTGATACTTGAATTACTTGATACTTGAATTGCTACTTGAATGGTTTATAATCCTTCTTGCATCGATGTGTGCCTAATGTTTTGCTTGAAATGATATGTCACTAAATTTGAAAATGATAAGTATGCATTTAAAGCTTGAATTCAAAATGCTTCCAACTTTGACTAGGCTCAAACTTTGTTAATTGATACATGTCTTAACAATTGGTTAGAACTAGTTACTACCTCACTAAGTATATTCTTGTACTTATCACTCTTGTTTTCATTCTTCCCAACCATAGGATAAAGGATTCGATCGTTGCTTGATCCTGGCCTGATTTCTTGAGCTCGAAGCAAGACACAAGCATAGCTAAAGTATGGTTCATACTTGTTTTGTACTCCTCTAGTTGGTGGCACTTGGTTGTATATAATGTCTAGTGTATGCATTTTGAACACTTGAACTTGTATATGTATATATGTCTTAAATGGGCCTATCATGTTATGAACTTGGTGGTTAATGTAAACTAAGTAATGAACTATAATTCTATGTAATGGAAATGTATCTTGCTGCACATATAAGTATTGATATGTGTCTAATGAATGCTCAAAGTAATTGACCTATACTATTATGTTATTTGAATGTCTTGCAGAAGAATATAGTCTCTTGTGTAAACATACCTTGTTGTAGTATTTTTATAAGCTTGAATGGTAAATGCCAAAAGGTAAGGGTGGCATATGCTTGCTTGGAATCAAGGTACGTGCAATGGATCATGATTTGTAAGTTACACATGAAATGTTATATGTAATCAAGATAATGAACAATGAAATGAAAATGGATACTTGTTTGCTTTGTGGTTTCGAATGATGATGTTGTATGATGATGATAATTGAAATTTTTGGTAACCTATAATGTATGTAAAGATGATTATGTACACGATAAGTTTTAAATGTTTGGTTGTTTGATAGTTAAGTAACTCATCTAATAGGGATGAGTTAGCCTATCCTTGCCTTGTTCATGCTTATATTGTACGTTAGTAACGCTCCCTAACCGATTTCCTGCCAACTTGGGTAGGGGGTGTTACATTTTATTTGGTAATCAGAGCTTTTTAGCCGGTTCTAGGATTAAACCGGGCTCTCTTGCATCATATAGGATACTTGTGCCACCTAGGAGACTTGTATTGTATAGCTTGTGTCTTTGCTTAACTAAACTGAACCCCTAATTGTTCTCTTTAAACGTAGAATGTCTGAAACAAGGCTCGTTTGGGACGTTGAAAGTCCCATAGGCTCCTCAAATGAAGAGGTTAGTGTGAGGATGGAGTAAAATCCTCCACAACAACAAGCTCAACCTTGATTGTAAAATTGAACTTAAAGCCTGAAATTGTAAAACAAAGCCTTGTAGTTTCGAACCCAATAGGGGAATTACAAACATAATCCTTATCTGTAGAAACTGTCCCCTAGTTATTCAAAATGTACCCTTTCTTATTAATCTATATGTACTGCCAACTTGTGAGTTTGATCTAGTATTGGGACTAGATTGGTTAAGCAAGCATGAAGCCTAGGTAGATTGCCTAAATAGGAGACTTTATCTCTGGGGCTTAGGAAAGGAATCAATTCTTCTAATTGATAAGAAACCGACCTCAATTTTTGCTACTATGGTCTTACAAGATGAACTTGAATTCGGCTTATCTAGTGTGCCTGTTGTATCTGAATATCTCGATGTTTTTCCTGAGGAACTCCCTGGTCTCCCTTCAACCAGAGAAGCAGAGTTCAGGATTGATGCCCAACCTGGAACAACTCTGATGTCCATCACACCTTACGAATAGCACATGTTGAGTTGAAAAAACTCAAGATGCAACTCCAAGAGCTACAAGATAAGGGTTTTATTAGGCCTAGCTCGTCTCCCTAGGGTGCTCCAGTCTTATTTGTGAAGAAGAAAGACGGGACTATGAGACTCTGTATTGACTATAGAAAATTGAACAAGCTTAGTATCAAGAATCGATATCCTCTCCCAAGGATTGAAGATCTTTTTGATCATCTCAAGGATTCTGCAGTATTCTCAAAGATCGATTTGCGATCGGGATACTACCAAATGAGGGTAAAAGAAGAAGATGTACCCAAAGAAAGCCTTTCATACTTGATGTGGCCATTTTGAATTCCTTGTAATGCCATTCGGGTTAACAAATGCTCTGGCTTCTTTCATGGATCTCATGAACCGTGTATTCAAGCCCTATCTTGACAAGTTCATAGTAGTCTTCATTGATGACATTCTAGTGTATTTTCGGAATAAGGAAGAACATTCTAAAAACCTTCGAATTGTATTCCAAACTCTCTGTGAACGTCAATTGCTTGCAAAGTTCTCTAAATGCGAATTTTGGCTATTAGAAGTGTCATTTCTTGGACATGTTATCTCGGTAGAAGGGATCAAAGTAGATCCAAGGAAAATTCAATCTATCCTGGATTGGAGACCTCCGAGGAATGTTGGTGAGGTCAGAAGCTTTCTCAATTTGGCAGGGTATTATCGACGTTTTGTCAAGGGATTCTCATCCATTGTCGCAAGTTTGACTAAGCTAACTTGCAAAGATACACCCTTTGTTTGGTTGGATAACCAACAACAAAGCTTCGATCAGCTTAAACAAGCCCTGACTCACGCTCCGGTTCTCATCCAACCAGTATCAGGCGAGGAGTACACTATTTACAGTGATGTATCTCATTTAGGACTAGGATGTGTCCTAATGCAAGATGGAAACGTGGTAGCTTACGCTTCAAGGCAACTAAAACCACATGAGTCAAACTACCCTACACACGATCTAGAATTGGTAGCTATCGTGTTTGCACTCAAAGTCTGGAGACATTACTTGTACGAAGAGAAATACAATTTGTTCACAGCCACAAGAGTCTCAAGTATCTCCTAACTCAGAAAGACTTGAATTTGAGGCAAAGGAGATGGCTAAAGTTGCTTAAAGATTACAATTTGTTTATCGACTACCATCCGGGGAAAACAAACGTGGATGCTAATGCCCTTAGTCGCAGACCATACTCAAGTAAACCCTTAAATCTAAATCCTAGAATAATTCATCAAAGGAACATTTTGAATTAGACCTTTCTTGACATACAAGTAACTATTAGAAAATATCCTTTAATGATCTTTTCCATTCATTTATAACTTCATTGGCTATCAATGCTCACTTCTATTTATCCAAAGGATGGAAATTCTTGTCTGAACTTCAAGTTCAATCTTGTCTAATCTCGAAAATCAAAGAACTCCAATAAATTGATCTAGATCTTTAGAAGATCATGTCCAAGCTAGACTCTGAGTTTAATTCTGACTTATCCCTCAAGTCGAATGGATTCCTCTAATTCAAAGATAGAGTATGTGTTCCTAATAACGAAGAACTAAGATATGAGATGTTATAAGAAGCTCACCAAAGCTCTTTCTCGATTCACCCTGGATCGGTTAAGATACACAAGGACCTAAAGCCACTATACTGGTGGCCAAGCATGAAATTGGTTATCATAGACTTTGCTTCAAAATGCTTAACTTGTCAGAGGGTCAAAGCCGAGCATCAAGTCCCTACCGGGTTACTCCAACCAATCGAATTCCCTCAGTGGAAATGGGATCGAATTACAATGGACTTCGTTACTAGTCTTCCTTCCACTCCAACAAAGAATGATATTGTATGGGTGATTGTTGATAGATTCACAAAGTCTACTCATTTCATCCCTGTTCGAATGAACATGACCTTGGAAACCTTAGCCTAGTTATACATCTATGATGTGATTCGATTACACGATGTACCTACAGCTATAATCTCCGATCGAGACCCTAGATTTACTTCTCGATTCTGAAAATCATTGCAAAAAGCCCTTGGAACTAAAGTTCACCTTAGTACAACCTTTCATCCGTAATCAGATGGCCAATCTGAAAGAATCATCCAAGTACTTGAAGACATGCTACGTGCTTGTGTTATAGACTTTAGAAAGAACTAGGAAAAATCTCTACCCATAGTAGAGTTTGCTTAAAACAATAGCTACCAGACATCTATCCACATGGCTCCCTTCAAAGCTCTATACAGAAGAAAATGTAGGACTCCCTTGTGCTGGTCTAAACTGGGAGAAAACAAAGTATTGGGACCTCAAGTACTCAGAGAAACCGAGGAACAAGTTCAAATCATACATGATTGATTGAAGCAAGCTTTCTATAGAGAAAAAGCCTATGCAGACTTGAAAAGGAGAGACATCCAATACAATGTTGGAGACAAAGTCTTCCTGAAAGTGCCCCCTTGGAAGAAAGTCTTTCGGTTTGGAAGAAAAGGGAAACTTAGTCCCCGATTCATTGGGTCATTCAAAATGTCTTCCATGTTTCCATGTTTAGAAAATATCAATCTGATCCATCCTATGTCCTTGAACCTAAAGAAGTAGAGTTAAATCCCGACCTATCATATGAGGAAGATCCACTACGAATACTCGATAAAGAAGTTAGAAGAATCCAAAACAAGAATGTTCCCTTGGTGAAAGTGTTATGGAGAAATCATAAAATGGAAGAGGAACTTTGGGAACCTGAGGTTACGATGAGGGATCAATATCCTCACCTATTCAATTCCGGTGGCAAATTAATTTAAGGGGGGAAGAATTGTGACACCCTAAATCGGGCCTAGGAAAGTTACCACTATCTAAGTGATTAACTAATTGAATTAGGTGTTAGTCAAATTCAAAGAATTGGAAATTAATTGAGGGAAGAACATTAGCTAACATAATTAAAGGACTAAAATGTTATAGCCAACAAGTTAGAGTGCCAAATTAAAAGGACCAAATTGGAATAAGAGTGAAATAACAAACTTGCATGTGTTATTAGACCATTATTCTATAATGGAATACATGTGGCAAGTAATTTCACACATTGCAATTAAGGTTGTAATGGTCGGCCATGTTGTGTGAAACAAAGAGAAAAACCAAATTTGATTCTTCTTCATCTTGTTGCTTACCATAACCGAATAGTGAGAGAGAAGGAGAGTTTGAGAGAAAGCTTCATGGAATCATCTTCAAATTCATGTTCTTGATTTAGTCTTGATCAAATTAGCTTAGGAGAAGGTATAATTCTTGATTCCTACATGTTATAGATTTGAATGATTGAAATAGAATGCTTAAATCTGGAAATTTATGATGTTCTTGTTGCTTAATTTGAATATGCATGCTATTGTGATGTTAGCTCTAAGATTTTTGAAATTTTGAATGTTGTGATCAAATTGCTAAGAAATAAATATATACGGTTGCTGGAATTTTCTGGGAGATTGCTGGAAAGTTTAGTACTAAATTGGTATGATTTGAATGTATCGTGGCATGATCACATTGCTAGGCATGAAACATGCTCTAAGATAAAATGCTCTGATTTGATCACATTGGTAGGAGAATAAAACTGACCTAGACTTGTATGAATATGTACATAAGTTGAATTAACATGTTTGAAATGCCATCTAAGTGATTAAAGAAGCTAGAAACTCAAGCTAGTGAAATCTGCCCATAATGCTTTGTTCTGGGCAGTAACTTTGAAAAATCATCAAAAATTGTATGAAGGGAATTTAAGGCTGAACATTTTATGGACAATGCCTTAATATGTCTAAAATCATTAGGAGAAACAAAATTAAATTCTGGATTGTAGAATCAATTGTAGAAATGAAACACTAAGGATAGTGCAAACTATCCAGTGTTGTAAATTGCCCTGTCTTTAAACAAAAAACTGTATTAATTGTCAAAGAATTAAAATGCAAGGCCTATATGGTTAGAAGTAAAATTGTGTTATATTTCCAACGGTGTAAACCAATTGAAATTCTGACGTACTGAATGAAAGTCATGCATATTTTAGTAGGCAGTGCACAAGCTGCCAGGCAGCAGCAGCACCCTTGATGTTTTGAAATGAATGAATTATGTGTTGTTTCCTTGTTTGGAAGAAATGAATTTACTTTGTCTTGACCTTGATTTAATTGTATGAATTGATAGAGCAAGGAGTAAAACTTGCGGAGGAAGAAAGGTGTAATACCCTAAATCGGGCCTAGGAAAGTTACCAATAACTAAGTGATTAACTAATTAAACTAGGTGTTAGTCAAATTGAAAGAATTGGAAATTAATTGAGAAGGAATATTAGCAAAACTAATCAAAGGACTAAAATGTTATAGCCAACAAGTTTGAGAACCAAATTAACATGACCAAAATGAAACAAAAATAAAACAACAAACTTGCATGTGTAATTAGACCATTTAGAGGTAGTGGAATACATGTGTCAAGGTTATTACACATGTGGCAAATGGGGAGTAATGAACCAGCCATTGTGAGGAAAGGAAGAGAGAACCAATTTGAATCATCTTCTTCTTAATTCTTGCTGCCATACCCAAAATTGAAAGAGATAAGTGAGAGAGAACTCTGTTTTGGGATTAGTTTAGCTCAAAATTATGGACATTGTGTGCATAGCTTCTTGGTCGGAAGGTAAATACTTGATTCTTCACTTGAATTTCATGTTTACATCTTGAACTTTGATGTGGTTGCTGCCTAATTTGATTAGGATGAAAGATATGCATGTTCTAGTGATGATAGTTCTAAGATTCTTTGAAACTTTGAATGTTGTGATCAAATTGCTAAGAAAGAAATATGTATGTTGCTGGAAACTTGAATGTTTATGCTGGAAATTGCTAGGATTGCTGGAAAATTTGGTACTAAATTGGTATGAATTAAATGTCACATAGAATGAAATTGTTTTGATCACATTGCTAGTTGAAATGTGTAAACTTCCTTGGTTGGACATAATGCCCTGTTTTGATCACATTGGTAGGAGAATAAAATTGACCCAGGCTTGTATGAGTATGTATATAAATTGAATTAACATGTTTAAAATGCCATCTAAGTGATTAAAGAAGCTAAATATCTAGCCTAGTGTAATATGCCCAGAATGCTTTGTTCTGGGCAGTAACTTTGAAAATTTTCCATAAATTGTGTAAATGGAATTTAAGGCTGAAAATTTAATGGACAGTGCCTTAACATGTCTAAAATCATTAGGAAAAAAACAGAACTGGATTTGGGATTTTAGAATGAATTGTAGAAATGAAACTCTAAGGATAGTGCAAGCTGTCCAGTGTTGTAAATTGCCATGCCTTTAAACTAAAAATTGTATTAATTGGCAAAGAATTAAAATGCATATATGGTTAGAAAGACAATTAAGTTATCTTTCCAATGGTGTAAACCAATTGAAATTCTTACGTACGGAATGAAAGTTATGCATATTTTAGTAAGCAGTGCACAAGCTGCCAGGCAGTTGCAGCAGCACCTTTGATGTTTTGCACTGATCGAATTATGTATTGTTGCCTTGTTTTGAATAAATAAATGAAATTTGTATTGATCTTGATTTAATTGTATGAGTTGATAGAGCAAGGAGTAAAACTTGTGGAAGAAGAAAGGAGTGGCAAAGCTAGTGGCAAATACAAAGGAATTTTGATCCAAGATTAGCTAAGCTTGGAGTATTGTGAGTGTAGTTTACAATAGGGTTAGGACTTAGGTCCTAACCAAATGTGCATGATTATCTTGTTACCATTGATATTCCATGTTAATGATCTCAATTTTAACTTGAATATGTATAAAAGGGAAGAATGGACTAAGCTAAATTGTGAATAAGAAATAGCACACAAAATTGAGAAATTAATTAGAAAGAAAAGTGAAAACAAATGTATTCTTCCATGCCTTGGTTATGACTTGTTATAATATTTTCTTGATATTGCTCCTTGATACAAATGCTTGAAACTTGATTCCTTGATTGTGATCATTTAGAATGAATGCCTATATGTACTTGTATGATCTAATTACTTATTAACATGATATAAATCATGAATTAAAGATCTTGCTTGATGCCTAAGAGATGGCATATGTTAATTTCTTGCTTGAATGACAAGATTAAATTGCAATGTGTAGACCTAAGGCTCAATTGGCCTAAGGGTTGTGTATATGAACATGATCTTGCAATGGATCGCTTAAATTGATCCTTGAATAAGCAATTGCTTGACATAAACATGTAATACTTGAATAAGTGATTCGTAATTGAACAAAGCCTTGGTTGTTAGTGGTCATAGGTAGAATGGCATGCCTTAGAGTCTAGAGCTCATTGAGTCAGGGTGGACTACGGTCCAAGGCTAAGGCCCCTAATTGGCGACAGATGGAGGGTACGTATGTGTGGTCTTTGGAAATAGTAGGAGGGTTGATCAGTACTACGGTATAGTACTACGGTACATCTTGCGTACTACAACACATCTTGTGGCGACAGTTGGTTGGAGACTCGATTACCTGGACAACTAAATACCAAAGGCATAAACAAAAGAAAGCAAATGAGAAATAATTAAAGAATAAAGCTTACATGATACTTGAATTACATGATACTCGAATTACATGATACTTGAATTACAAGATACTTGAATTACATGATACTTGAGATTACTTGATTTTTGAACTACTTGATACATGAACTACTTGATTCTTGAACTACTTGATACATGAGCTACTTGATTCTTGAACTACTTGATACTTGAATTATTTGATACGTAAGCTTGAATTACTCGAATTTCTTGACATGTCATGCTTGATTCTTGACATTGATCTCTTGAGATGATAATTGCTTATGCTTGAACCTTGTATTGAATAACTTGCTACTTGGATTACTTGATATGTATTCTTGAAAAGACAAACATGTAAACTTGAACTAAAATGTACTTGACTTTAATGAAAATGTGTATATTTCTTGAGTATGTTAATTGGCTTGAAATTAAGATTTAGCAAAGCTTGACTTTGAATGATTTCAACCTTGATTGGGTTCAAACTTAGCTAATTGATTCAAGTCTTATAAATTGGTTAGAACTAGTTGCCACCTCACTAAGTGCATATCTTGTACTTATCACTCTTGTTTTCATTCTTCCCAACCACAAGTTAAAGGATTCGATAGTTGCTTGATCCTGAAGCCTGATTTCTAAGCTCGAAGCAAGACACAAGCATAGCTAAAGTATGGACATACTTGTTTTGTACTCCCCTAGTTGGTGGCACTTAGTTGTATATAATGTCTAGCGCATGCATTTTGAACACATGAACTTGTATATGTATATATGTCTTAAATGGTCATATCATATTAGGAACTTGGTGGTTAATGTAAATTAAGTAATGAATTAACATTCTATGTAATGGAAATGTATTTAGCTGTGCATATGGATAAATATATATAGGGTATCATTTGAATGACTTGAGATGAGATTGTCTTGTGTGAACATATCATGTCATAAGTGCTTTTATAAGATTGAATGGTAAATGACAAAAGGTAAGGGTGGCATATGCTCGCTTGGAATCAAGGTATGTACTTCTGATCATGTTTAATAAGTTAATTATGTAACGTCACATGTATAAAGCTAAAGAGAAAAGAATGAAATGAAGCATGTTTGCTTATTTAGGTTTCGGATAATGATGATTGTATGATAATGTTAATTGAAATTTTTGGTAACCTATACTGTATGTAATTAAGATTGCTTACATGTTAAGTAATGTATGTTTGGTTACTTTCTAGTTAAGAAACTCATCTAATAGGGATGAGTTAGCCTATTCTTGCTTGTTATTTCTTGTATTGTTCATTGGTAACGCTCCCGAACCAGTTTCCTGCCAACCCGGGTAGGGGGTGTTACAAAAGGAGTGGCCAAGCTAGTGGCAAAAACAAAGGAATTTGGATCCAAGATTAGCTAAGCTTGGAGTATTGTGAGTGTAGTTTAATATAGGGTTAGGACTTAAGTCCTAACCAAAGATGCATGTCTACTTATTGTTATTTCATGCCATGTTAATATACTTGATTTAAGCTTAGTTGTGATGAAACAATGGAAGAATGGTTTAAGATAAAACTTGGGATCTAATAGTAACATGTATGTTGTTGAATTATCTAGGAAGAAAGTGAAAACAAATGCTTGAACCTTTATGCCTTGACTGTGATTAATTTTAATGTATACTTGGATATACCACTATGATTGAAATGCTTGTTAACATGATATAAATCTTGAATTAAATATTTTGCTTGATGCCTAAGAAATGGCATATGTTAATTGCTTGCTTGAATGACAAGATTAAATTGTAAATTGTAGAGTTAAGGCTCAATTGGCCTAAGGGTTGTGTACATGAATATGATCTTGCAATGTATCACTTGAATTGATCCTTGAATAAGTTATTGCTTGACATAAACATGTAATACTTGAATAAGTGATTCATAATTGAACAAAGCATTGGTTGTTAGTGGTCATATGTAGGATGGCATGCCATAGAGTCTAGAACTCTTTGTGTTGGGTGGACTACGGTGCAGGGCTAAGGCCCCTAATTGGCGACAGAAGGAGGGTACATATGTGTGGTCTTTGGCGATAGTAGGAGGGTTGACCAGTACTACGGTACATCTTGTGGCGACAGTTGGTTGGAGACTCGATTACCTGGACAACTAAATACCAAAGGCTTAAACTAAAGAAAGCAAATGAGAAATAATTAAAGAGTAAAGTTTACATGATACTTGAGTGTCTTGATACTTGAACTACTTGATACTTGAATTACATGATACTTGAGTTTCTTGATATATGAACTACTTGATACTTGAATTACATGATACTTGAATTACTTGACACTTGAATGCCTTGATACTTGAATTACTTGATACTTGAATTGCTACTTGAATGGTTTATAATCCTTCTTGTATCGATGTGTGCCTAATGTTTTGCTTGAAATGATATGTCACTAAATTTGAAAATGATAAGTATGCATTTAAAGCTTGAATTTGAATTGCTTCCAACTTTGACTAGGCTCAAACTTAGTTAATTGATACATGTCTTAACAATTGGTTATAACTAGTTACTACCTCACTAAGTACATTCTTGTACTTATCACTCTAGTTTTCATTCTTCCCAACCATAGGATAAAAGGATTCGATCGTTGCTTGATCCTGAAGCCTAATTTATTGAGCTCGAAGCAAGACACATGCATAGCTAAAGTATGGTTCATACTTGTTTTGTACTCCCCTAGTTGGTGGCACTTGGTTGTATATAATGTCTAGTGTATGCATTTTGAACACTTGAACTTGTATATGTATATATGTCTTAAAAGGGCCTATCATGTTATGAACTTGGTGGTTAATGCAAATTAAGTAATGAACTATAATTCTATGTAATGGAAATGTATCGTGCTGCACATATAAGTATTGATATGTGTCTAATGAATGTTCAAAGTAATTGACCTAGACTATTATGTTATTCGAATGTCTTGTGAAAGAATATAGTCTCTTGTGTAAACATACCTTGTTGTAGTATTTTTATAAGCTTGAATGGTAAATGCCGAAAGGTAAGGGTGGCATATGCTGGCTTGGAATCAAGGTACGTGCAATGGATCATTATTTGTAAGTTATGCATGAAATGTTATATGTAATCAAGATAATGAACAATAAAATGAAAATGGAAACTTGTTTTCTTTGTGGTTTCGAATGATGATGTTGTATGATGATGATAATTGAAATTTTTGGTAACCTATAATGTATGTAAAGATGATTGTGTACATGATAAGTTCTAAATGTTTGGTTGTTTGATATTGGTAACCTATAATGTATGTAAAGATGATTGTGTACATGATAAGTTCTAAATGTTTGGTTGTTTGATAGTTAAGCAACTCATTTAATAGGGATGAGTTAGCTTATCCATGCCTTGTTCATGCTTGTATTGTATGTTAGTAACGCTCTCGAACCGGTTTCCTGCCAACCCGGGTAGGGGGTGTTACATAGGTCTTTATATTACCTAAGTTTGCCTAAATAATATCTTAATCCATATCTTTAATTAGTTTCTACTTATTTAAGTATGTTTGCATTGCATTGCATCTATATACTTAAGCATGCATCTTATTATAGCTTTATTTTGGCTCACACATTGTTTAATGTTATTTTAAGTACTATGGATGAATTCATTAGCTCGAGATAGCTCAAAAACCTCATAAGGAGCTTGAATTATCTCAAGGAGTTTAAGGGCAGCTTTGAACAACTCAAGGACTTCACTAGGAGCTCAGATTAACTCAAAGCCACAAGGAGTGCTTAGACCAGCTCAAAGAAAAATGAGAGCATTTTAAGGGAGCTCACAAGCTTAAAGGACTAGCTCACCTAGCTAAGGACAGCTCAAGGGAGCTCAAAATAACTCAAATATCAACCTAGCTCGTTCAGCTAAGTAGCTCAGCTCAATCCAGCTCACACCAAGCTCAACCAGCTCACTTCAGCTCCACTTACACATGCCAGCACACCACCACAAGGGTCATGTACTCTCTTAAGGAACATGTCCCTACACTTTGGAGGCAACTTGAATTGGCGGCAAACTACATAGAGGGAAAATTGAATTTTGCGCCAAAACCCCTTTGGAGGGTCACACCAACTTGGTCAAATGGTTAAAGCTTCTTTAAAGGGAGACACCATCACTAACCGAATAGTTAAGGGCCTTTTCAACCATGCCCTTTCATCCACAATAAATATAAGTTGTATTTTCATTTTGTAAACATCTCATTCATAATATAAAATTTCCTTTGAGAGATTTTTCTCTCTTCTAGTTCTTAATTAAACGTTATCGACTGGTCAAGTACTTTGTACTTGTAGCGTCAAACCTCCTATCCACCTTGATACTTCAGGTTCTTGATTCTTTATAACCAACGGGTCCAAGTCATTTATATCACCCCTTAAAGAAATCTATAAGGTTTGGGGTTAGGCTCTCTATAGCCTACTTTATTTCTTGATTATTTAAGATACTATCTTCACATTTTCCATCCCTAAACACCACCATATCCAAAACATTCATTAGCTTTACATTCCATCCATTTCCATCACCATTTCCATACACCAATCTTACCATCTTCTACAACCACCATTAAAATACCTTTTACTCTTTCAAACCTATCTTGCTTGCAGGTTTCTTGCTTCCTCCCTATATCCAACAATCAGAGTGACCGTCTCCAACAACAACATCAAGGACGGAGTATATTAAGAACCGTCACAAGATGGAGAGTGTGCATGGATTACAAGAAGCTAAATATTGCCACCAGGAAAGACCACTTTTCACTGCCCTTCATAGATCAAATGTTAGACAAATTGGCAGGTAAGGCATTTTATTGTTTCCTAGATGGCTACTCGGGTTAGAATCAGATTGTCATTACTTCGAAAGATCAGGAGAAAACCACATTCACTTCTCTATATTGGCGTTCACTTTTAGAAGAATGCCCTTTGGGTTGTGTAATGCTCCAACAACATTTCAATGTTGCATGATGGCGATTTTCTTGGAAATGATCAAAAATAATCTAGAAGCTTTCATAGATGACTTCTCGGTGTTTGGCAAAACATTTGAGGAATGCATTCAGAGTTTAGAGCTTGTTTTACAGAGATTTATTGAGGCTAACCTAGTCTTGAACTGGGAAAAATACGACTTCATGGTGAAGGAGGGCATAGTTCTCAGTCATAAGGTAGCCAAGAAAGGCATGGAAGTAGACAAGGCAAAAATGGAGGTAATCAAACAATTGCCACTTCTTACAAGTGTTAAAGGTATTAGAAGTTTTTTGGGGCACGTAGGTTTTTATCATTATTTCATTAAAGATTTTTCAAAAATTTCTAAACCTTTATGCTTGTTTTTAGAACAAAATATCGCTTGCATTTGATGATTCTTGTTTAAAAGCATTTCAGGAACTTAAAGATTTGTTGATTAATGCCCCTATTGTCGTGGCACCAGATTGGACTGAACCCTTCGAGCTCTGTGCAATGCCAGCAACTTTGCCGTTGGAGCTACGTTGGGACAGAGGTGTAGCAAAATTTTCTACACCATTTATTATGCCAACTAGACATTGAATAAAACCCAACTAAACTACACCACAACTAAGAATGAGTTTTTTACGGTTGTATTTGCATTTGACAAGTTCAAATCTTACTTTGTAGGTAACAAAGTGGTGGTGTACACAGACCACTCGACATTGAAATTTCTATTGGCACAAAAGGATGCCAACCCAGACTAATCCGATGGACACTCTTGCTGCAAGAATTTGAACTCAAGATTCGAGACAATAAGGGGAGTGAGAACTTAGTAGCTAACCATTTATCACGATTAGAACATTATCCCGAGGGTGGTGGAGCTACTACCATAAGAGATGAATTCTCTAATGAATATTTACGTGCAGTAGATTATATGCCATGGTAAGCTGACATAGTCAACTACTGGTAAGTAATATTTTTCCATTGGATCTGGAGAGTAATGCCAGGAAACGATTTGTGCGAGATGTTCAGCGATATTAGTGGGATGAGCCAATTTTGTTCAAACAATATGCCGACCAAGTGATCCGCTATTGTGTGCCAGAAGATGAGCAACACAATAATCTATAGTTGTGTCATATAGCACCGTATGGAGGCCACTTTTCTGGAACAAAGACAACAACCAAAGTGTTACAGTCAGGTTTCTTTTGGCCTACACTGTTCAAGGATACTCATTATTTTTCCAAGGCATGTGACCGATGCCATTGGATGGGTAGCATCTCTAGCAGACATCAATTGCCACTCTATAATATTATGCCAGTAGAGTTATTTGATGTATGGGGAATAGACTTCATGGGTCCCTTTCCCCCATCATTTGGTAATCTATATATCCTTGTAATCGTTGATTACGTTTCAAAATGGGTTGAGGTCATTGCTTTACCAACAACTGAGGCCAAGACTATTGCCAAGTTCCTACACAAACATATCTTTACAAGATTTGGTGCTCGCAGAGACATCATCAATGATGAAGGTACGCATTTTAAATGTAATTTAATCTCTAGAGCTCTATGCAGACATAGGATTGAACAAAGAATTACCATAGCCTATCATCCCCAAACGAATGGCCAAGCAGAGATCTCAAATAAAGAGATCAAGAACATTTTGGAAAAACCGTGAATCCAATAAGGATAGACTGGTCTTGAGACTAGATGACTCATTTTTGGCTTACAGAACAACCTTTAAGACTATGTTGGGTACCTCCCCTTATACGCTCATTTTTGGGAAGGCATGCCACTTGCCTGTGGAGTTAGAACATCGACCTTATTGGGCAACCAAAAAGCTTAATATGGAATGGAGGACGTTGGTACGAAATGCTTGTTAGACCTGAATAAACTAGAGGAATTTAGAATACAAGCCTACGAGAATGCCACACTTTACAAGGAAAGAACAAAGAGGTGGCATGACAACAAAATATTGCCAAGGTAGTTCAACATATTTTGTTGTTTAACCAAGGTTAAAGTTATTTCTAGGGAAGCTTAAGTCTAGATGGTCGGGTCCCTTCGAAGTTGTCAAACCACATGCTCACGAAGCAAAAGACATCAAGGATTTGAATATTAGAACAATTTTTAAGGTAAATGACCAAAGGTTAAAATATTACTTGAAAGGTAGTCAAAAGAATGCCATGGAGGTTGTTCTCCTGGTAGAGATTTAGTAACCTTCATCATCATCAATTGATTTGTGTATATAGTAGGTTAGATGTTTTTATTTTTTTTATTAATTTCAATTATTTTTTTTTTTTGTTTTCATCTTTTTTTTGTGTTGAAAGGTTTTTGTTGAGTGAATGCAGGATTTTGATTGCCAGGCAAAATACCAAGGCAATGGTTGGCATGGAGAGATGAAACATCATGCACATGTGGACTTGTGTGAGTTAAAGCCAAAAAGAGTAAGTTTTGGCTAGGTGTGGGATTTAACCCTAGCCGCCTAGGGTAAAAGCTGAATTCCAAAATTTAAACATCATATTTTTATCTCTACACCTTTCTGGCGTTGTCTTATCATTTGAACCCCTTATCACATCACTCTACCTCTTCCCCAAACACAGCTAACTTCATCATTATCCCTATTTAATATGCCAATTTAAACATCCTCATTACAACACTCAATTGTTTCTCTTTCCACCTATTTAAACCCAAACTATTGCTTTAGCTAAACACTTTTCACTATCTTTTCAACTTCTCTATCGAGCAAGAAAGTAAGAAAGCAAAGATTCAATTCTTCTTCTTCCAAAACATTTTAAGTCCCAGAAAGATTTCCATGGCATCCTCTTCAACACCATTCAAGATTTTCTTCAAAAGAAGAAATCTAAAAGAAGTATGAGGAGAATTTCGCAGCAAGAACCTTTTGCTACGAGAAGGGCTTCGAGTTCAAAAATGAACCCAACTTGGGTTACCACTGGAGTTTGTTGTAGTGGTGAAGAAGCACAAGTGGGAGAAATTTTGCCAGCAACCAGGGGAAGTTTATTCCAACATTGTTCGCTAATTTTATGCCTACCTCACAGCCAAAGACTCACCTTTCTTGTTGGTGCGAGGTAAGTGTGTTAGATTTGATGAGGGTTATATTAATGAGATGTTTAATTTTGATGGTGCAGAGGAAAAGCACTCTGAGTTTTCGGATTCATTGGAGGATACCAAGAGAAAGATGATGTTGAACAACCTATGCGGGCCTGGCACCAAGTGGAATATATCATCAACTGGCCACCGAACTATGAAGCGGTTGGCACTAAAGTCTCAGCCGAGGGGGTAGAACCACTTTCTAAAAGCAAACCTTATGCCGACCACCCATAATGAGATTGTATCAAAAGAAATGATGGCCTTGTTGCTTTTGATCATCATAGGATGCAATATCAACATTGAACGACTCATCATGGATAAGACTTATAAATGCATCGGTAAGAGCAGTGGGAGTTTAGTTTTTCCTTCTTTAATCTCTACTATTTGCATGATGTGCCACAACTTGGCTCAGACAATGTCCAAACGAGCAAAGGAACAACTATTACCCCTTCCATGTGGAGGCAATTGACTGCCACAGAGTCTAAGGAGTAGGGCAAAGAAAAGACTACAGAGCCGGTGTCTAAGGCTAAGATGCCCAAGGTAGAGCCTATGACTCCTATGCCAGCTGGTTCAGTGGTAATGCTTTCTCATATCTATTAATGCTAGTAGATCATCCTTTAAAAGCTCGAGAAAGTAGAGGAGTAGAACTCAATGCTCTGGCAATACACTCATTCTAGGGACTATACCATTAAGAAAACTCTTGAAAGAATGTCTGCGCATACCTTGCCAGCCTTCCCTAAGTTCCCTACTGCCTTTCTTGCAAAGAAAATATGCTAACCAGTCCTTATTCTATCTACACGTAGACACAATCTGATGCCACCGTTCCAATTTCCCCAGTTCAAGTTAAATTTGCTAGCACATACACACCACCTGAATCAGAAAAAGGAGTCCAAGTCTAAGTCGGTGCAACACCTATAGCACACGCATCATCTGCTGCCACTGACATCCACGTTGCTTCCAAGCCAGTGAGGATAGTTAAGAGGTTATCCATGACATTGGAGCTCATAGGGACGCATCAAAGCCCAACCTCAAATGAAAAAAGCACATGTCTCCCAATAGAGGAAGCTTTGTCAAGAGAAAGTCCCGTATTTCACAGCTAGAACCCTCCTAAGGGTAGTCTTCTTCCCCTTATGTAACCCCCTTAACCCAGTCTAATCGCAAGACCGAACTGAGTGAGCGATATTAGGGTTTATCGAGACAAACCCTGAAGAACTACAATTGAAATGGTCCATGTTTTTCTTTTATCCTATCCAAAGGTATACTTAAGTCCTAAGTTGATAATACTAGTTAGAGTTCAAGTTACAATTCAATCTGGCGTCAATTCGACATCTAGTTGCTCAAAATTATATTACAGGAACTAAAATGTAATTTCCAATATTTACAAGGACTTCCACAAAATTAAAGTTACCAATCCTCAATTAGCCATATTTTATGCCTTCATATTAAACCTCATCTCAAAATAACCATTCAAACTCATTTATTTGCATAAATAAGGAACAGGGACCAAAATGCAAAGATTTCAAAAATCAGAGAGTAGCCCAACCGAATTTACGGCTAGCGTATCGTTACAAGTGTCTATCGTATCACAACGGAGTTAAAGGAAAAGGGCATATCGATACGGTCCTCAAGCGTATCAGTACGGGCTTGTATGTTTTGAAAATCCAGACTCTAGTAGCCAAAGATCGTATCGATACGGTAACTCGTGTACTGACACCTTACATGTTTTTCTACAATGCATACCAATACGGTTACCAGGCATATCAGAACGCCTAGGCTATTTCGCCCAAATTAAACTGAGACAGGTCCCCGCGTACCGATCCTTGAGGACCCGTACCGGTACCGACAGGCCTGTAATGACCTCTAGGTCCAACATATGACACTTTGGCTCAATCTAACACCCTCAATTCAACCTCTAAGCATCATGTGGCATAACAAACATAGCAACAGTGTATAAGAGGAACTAGGTGGCATTTTGTCGTGGCATATTTTGGTGGAATCCAAGTGGTTTTGACACAGTAGTATATCGAACAACTGAGTTTGATTTACTTTTCCTTGATTTCCCTATCTAAAATTGGGGTGCTGATGCCATCTAGGATTATAAGTGTTAGAATATGGGTTGTTGTTCCGATTATAATCATTGTTACAATTATAATTGTCCACATAGCAACCATATTCTTGTTTTTGGGTACATTCTCTCACTTGATTATTGCCATTACGATGCTCGCAAGAGGAACTAGGTGCCCTAACACCTCGAACTTTTGCTGCACATTGAAGATTCTTGAGCATATTTGTGATGGTGGAAAGTTGGGTTGACACATTGTTTGAGGGTCCAACTCGAGTGTCCCTTGGGGTTTTCTCCCTAAACCAACTTTGAAGAAGGAAACTAATAACGTTGTTTGCTATCTTGTTGATGGTACTCAAAAGAGCGCATATTTTCCCCTTATTTATCAATTAATTTGTCCCCACATTGGTATCTCATGCATGCATTCTTGCATTTTTAGTTTACTATTTGTATATCTTCTAACTCAGTTTACTCTGCTTGAATTCTCCTTATCTCTTCTATTTTTTATTGTTTTGTCACTACACTGCTAATGTCGCAATAAATGCATCTTATTATTGCAGCTAGGACTGTAACTATATTGTGACGTTGCTACATAAGCATTGCTTAGATTACCTCCAATCATTGTCACCACATTGACACATGCCAACAATTGTGAGGATAAGATCAAAGGACAATGAGCTTGCAGTTAGTTACAACAACTTTTGTCCATACCTGATGGGGGCGCAATAAAACAATCATTGTCGCCACATTGATAGCTGTCAATAGCTGTCAGGATAAGATCAAAGGACAATGAGCTAGCAGTTAGTTAAGAAAATTGTTATACGGACTAGATGTCACCACATTGAAATAAGATTAATCACCGAATTTCGTCTAGGATTGTTGGCGCATTAAAAGTTGTCAAAAAGATAAGATTAAAGGACAATGAGCTGGCAATTGGTTGTAGCTTCCTTACACAAAAATTCAGAACTGTAGATCCATGAAGGACACCTGTATTTACCCTATTGGAAAGAAAGGAGGCATCTTGATATATATATCATCTTATCCTTATTTCTTCCTGTAACCCCCTTGACGTGGCCTAGGTGCGAGACCGAACCAAGTGAGCTACATTGGGTTTGCCAAAACAAACACGAAAGATTTACTTTAAAAAATGGTCCATTTTTTCGTTTATATCTTATCTAAATGCATAATTAAGTCCTAAGGTGATCATGCTAGCAGCGGTGAAATTTACAACTCAATCGGGCATGGAATTGACATCAAGTTGCATGAGATTACACCTTAGGGACCAATTCGCAAATGCTAGTAATTATAAGGACTTCCTTGAAATTAAAGTTACCAATCCTTAATTAGTCAGATTTCATTCATACAGGTTAAATTTCGACTTGAAATAATTATCCAATCTCATTTAATTGCATATTCAAGAAATAGAGACTAAATTGCAAAGAATCTAACTTTAGAAGCATTTTAATAGAAATAATGACCGGCGTACCAGTACGGCCACATCCCGTAACGCAAATGATGTAAACTACAAAGGCGTATCGGTACGGTCCTCAAGCGTACCGATACATGTATACAATTTTGAAAATGAGGAATTCTAGTGGCTAAAGGGCGTACCGATACGGTTGACCGTGTACTGACAGCATGCCTATTTTTTAGCTACGCATACCGATACGGTTACCAGGCGTATCGGTACACCTTGGAATTTTTACCGGGATTGAGCTGAGATAGGTCCCCGCGTATCGATCCCTGAGGACCCGTCCAAGTACGGACAAACTTGTAATGACCTCTTGGTCGATCATATGACACTTAGGCTCAACCTAATATGCTTCAAACAACATCTAATCATCATATAACATCCCAAGAAATATTAACACAATCATATGACCATGGTAAAGGATCATACACAACATATCAAAACCAAGGAAAGGTCCTATCGGCATGATCTCTACCCAAGCATGCAAAACATATCCCAACCCCTTAAGGCAAGATATAAAGCATCATATAAGTGCAAAACACCAAATATAACTTGTACGAATAGGGAGTATCCAAATTAACCCTCCCAATTATAACTTGGTCACATTGCCTCTTATTGCTACTAAGTATTTGTAAAACCATACTTGAAAATACTTCGCCCCTTGGATCTCCTCTTGCTTACTTGTTGTCCTGTAGTGCTTATCTCTCTGCATTGATGAGAAGGGAGAGCATAAGCTATAAGCTTAGTGATGGAATCTCAAAAGCACTCATCAGTGCATTTAAAACCATTTTATCTCAAATCAAGTTTATAATGTTCATGCTAAAATCATGTCATGCTTCTATAATTCTTCAAATATGCACATTTGAATCATTTGCAACACATGTATCATGGATTTCTATCATAAAACTCAATTTAAGCTTTATATGCCAAAATCTCTAAATAGCAAGCTTAAAGAGCATTTCATGTATAAAAAATATTATACAAAACATAATCCATTTCTCTTGATACATTATCTCTTATATTGGCATTCAAATGACTCAAAACCAAGTTCCATTCTATTTTACAAAAACACATCGGATACACAAATTTCCCAAGTGGTTCTTTCGACCACTTCACATACAACCTCAAATTGGAGCAGCCCTCAACGATTATAATGTATAAATCCACCAGCAAGAGAATTGGCACACTCTTGACCCCTCGATCGTTGTGGTTCTCATGGTGGAGCATGGCACACTCTTGACCCCTCGACACACATGAGGAGACTTATTATAGTGCACTTTAAATTCTATAGCTAGCCAACTATATCCGATAACATTTAATCTCAACCACTTGCCAATATACTCAATAAAACCATATTACCTCACTATTTTACATATGCATCAAGTCAAATCAATTCCCAATACATTAAACCGCGTATTCTAGAATTCTCAAATTATTTCATAAACCATTTATCATTCTAAAAAATCATCACATATGATCATTTGCAACATCTTTCATTTCTCAAGCATGCATATAACAGTAGGTAATCAAAATCGTAAACATGTGCATGAGATTGTATTTTGCAAAACTGAAAACGAGAGCGAGATCACCCAATACTTACTTTCAAGCTTAGAAAAGTGTTTTAGACTTAATCTAAACTCCCAAAAATTATCTTGAAACCTTTTAAAAGTAATAAATCACTTTTCCACTCACCAACAACACAAAACCCTCTTGTCATAGCAAGAATCAAGCTTCTGAAGCTTCCTCAACCTCTCCAAAAGCTAAAGGATCCAACTCCCATGCTTTAACCAATCAAAAAGAGAGGATTAATGCACTTTCATACATCTCAAATTTCCAACAGCCATTAACTCAACTTCGCCTCACTAAAAACCATCAAACACTTCCTATAAACAACCGGAATCACAACTAAAATCCAACTAAACAAGGACTAGCCAAAACCTATTGATTTTAACATCTTAACAACATCAATTAACATCCAAAAACATCTTTATAATGTCCTTATACCTCTAGCAACCTTACAACACCAAGATCACATCAAAATCTAATTATTTACAACCTATAAAATTAACAATTCATATAGTTTCGGGATACCTTTTATTAATCTCTTCATTTAAAATTAAAACAAATCTCTTAATTGATCTAAACCAATTAGAATCAACACAAATCAGATCCATATTAAAATTCATCAATTTCCACATCAAAACTCAATTTAAATACCATATTCATGATTTAATCATAATTCCATAACAAAGATCAGTTGTAAAGGATCGAGAACTTGGGAATTTTATTAAAGAACCTTTGATTAGAGGAGAGAAACGAAAATTACCTCTAATTGTCGATTTCTCCCTTAATTGGCAAGATTGGATGAAAACCTGAAGAAACCAAGTAGATTTTGATGTAGAAATCAAAGAAATCAAGTAGGAAATCAAGAAGAAATCAAAAGAGATTGATTCTTGAGAATTTTAGAATGAAATTGATAGTTTGGCTGCGGAGAAAGTTGAGAGAAAAGTTGAGGGAAAAAGTAGTTACGTAAGAAAGTGAAATTGGTTAATTAAAATCCTCTTAATCAATTCTGTTTTATGTTTAATTCAAAACCATTTAAAAGCCTTTTAAAAATAGCCTAATTAAGGGAATAATCTGATGAAAAACTTTAGTAAATTATCTCCTTAATGATTCTATGTTTTCACCCGTTTACTTTTTAGTCACCAAAATAGTTTTAAAAACTTTACATTTTAGTCACCGGACCAAAATGCCCTAAAATCTGATTTAATTCCTCCAAATTGAATTTACCAAAACCCTTAGAATATTAATTAATTATTTTGTAGAATTTTTCCATATTTTATTTTAGCCAAAAACAATTTATCGAGAATTTATTCTCGAAACTAGCTTGAATTGCCAAATCCGGTTTCTCTGAACCGTCTAATTGATCTACTTAACACCTAGGCCCAAATTCGGGACGTTATAACTCTCCCCCTCTTAAGAAATTTCATCTTCAAAATTTACATGGCGGATAAAGGAAAGGAAACTACTTCTTCATGTCATCTTTACTTTCCCATGTGGCTTTCTCGACACCACGATTCCGCCACAACACCTTCACTAGCTCTATGGTCTTTCCACGAAAAAAATTGTTGCTAGAATCCAAAATTTCCACCGGCTCCTCATCATAGGTCAAATCTAGAATCAACTCAATCTCCTTAACAGGGATCATATGCGAAGAATCTGATCTATACTTTCGAAGCACCGATACATGGAAAACATTGTGTATCTTCTCCAACACCGCATGCAACCTCAACATATATGCAACTATACCAACAAACTCCCAACACTTCATAAGGCCCAATGAACCCTGGACTCAACTTGCCCTTACGTCCAAATCTCATCGCCTTCTTCCAAGGTGAAACCTTAAGAAACACTCGATCACCAACAGAAAACTCAATTTCCCTACGCTTCAAGTTAGCATAAGACTTTTGCCAATCCGAAGCAGCCCTCAACTGGTCATAGATAAGGTTTACCTTCTCATTAGTGTCTTTCATCACATCAGGCAAGGACATAAAATGCTCACCAGCCTTAGCCTAACAAAGTGGCGTGCGACACCTCCTACCATACAAAGCCTCATACGGAGCCATTTGAATACCAGCCTGATAACTATTGTTATAGGCAAACTCGACCAATGATAGTTGTTTTTCCTGTAACCCCCTTGACCCAGTCTAGTCGCAAGACCGAACTGAGCGAGCTATATTAGGGTTTACCAAAATAAACCCCAAAGAGACTACGATAGAAACGGTCCATTTTTCTTTTTTATCTTATCTAAATGCATTATTAGGTCCTAAGGTGATCATACGAGTCATGGTTAAAATTACAACTTAATAGGGCATCATTTCAAAATCTAATTACTCGAAAATGCTTTATAGGGACTAAAATGTAATTTCCAATATTTATAAGGGATTTCATGAAATTAAAGTTACCAATCCTCAATTATTCATGCTACTTGCCTTAATGTTAAATCTCAACTCAAAGTGACCATTCAAACTCATTTAATTGCATAATTAAGAAACAATGACCAAAATGCAAAGATTTCAAACATCATATAGCATCTCAACCAAATTAATGGTTAGCGTACTGCTACGAGTGCATAGCGTATCAAAATAGCACAAATGGACAAAGACCTTCTGATACGGTCCATAGGCGTATCTGTATGGGCTTGTGTGCTTTGAAAATCAGTATTCCAGTAGCTAAACACTATTTTGATACGGTAATCCATGTACAGAAACAAACACTGTTACACAGCTATGCGTACCAATACGGTTTTTAGGTGTATCGATACACCTAGTCTATTTTGAACATTCTGAGCCTGGACAGGTCCTCGCGTATCAAAACCTGAGGGGACTGTACCGGTACGGTGAGACCTGTATTGACCTCTAGGTCTAACAAATGACACTTTGGCTTAATCTAACACCCTTCAATCATCTTCTAATCAACATATGGCATCACAAACATTCAATCATCAAACATAGGAACATAGAATAAGACTAAACAAAGCATGGAAAAATCACACAATCACCTATGAGCATGATTTCTACCCAAGCATGCTTATTGTCTCCCAACCCCTCAAAACCAATTACCAAACGTCAAGCAAGTCCAAAACATTAATCCAAACTTTTACAACAAGGAGTAAAACAAAACATATCTCCTAAAACAACTCGAACATATTGCCTTCTTATTACTACTTAGCGTATATGAAACCATACTTTGTAATGTATCGACTCCTAGATCCTCGCTTGCTCACGTGCTGCCTGAGAAAGCTATTTATCTACATTAATGAGGAAAAGAGAGCGTAAGCTATAATCTTAGTGAGGAAATCGCATAAACACTCATCAATGCACTTTAAACCATTTGATTCAAATCACACGTAATTGTCTCATGGCAAAACATCTCATGTTTTTCATTACATCTCAAGTATGCACATATCATGGATTCAATATCTACCTCAATTTAAGCTTCACACCACAACACCTTTATAATAAGCTTAAAGAGTAACACATGTATAAATCTCATTATACAAACATAATCCATTTCACATGATATATTATCTCATATATTGGCTTTTAGGTGACTCAAAACCAGCAACCTTTCATTTCATAAAACACAACGGATACACGGATTTCTCAAGTAGCTCCCACGACCACTTCACATACAAACCTCAACCGGAACAACGGCACACTTGCCCACCTCAACGGTTCAAACTGAAGTAACAAAACATTTACTGTAACCCTCTTAACCTAGCCTAGATGCCAAGCAACCTACATTAGGTTTACCGAAGCAAACCGGAGAAAGATTACAAAAACCGGTTAATTTTTTCCTTTTATCTTTTCTATATGAACATTATTAATCCTAAGTGATCATGCTTGCAGTGGATGAAGTTACAAAGGAAACATACATCGGAAAGGCAACCAGTTAAAGGACCATTACTAAAATTAGGGTTACCAATCCTCAATTAGTCAGATTACATGCTTGCACGTCAATTCTCAGCTCAATCCGACCATCCAAACTTAAGCTATTGCATTCACAACAATCAAGGATCGAAATGAAGAAATCAGAAACCTTCTAAACATCCAAATAACTAAATTAACTACAGCTCGTATTGGTACACGTACAGGTGTTTCGGTAAGCCTTGGCTAATTTATAAACCTTAGATTCTAGTAGCTCAAAATTGTACCGATACGGTCAAGCGTGTCGGTACACCTCACCAATCTGCTCTTACCCCTACCGAAAACTACCCCACGTATCGAAACGCTATGCCTAAAATGGCTTACCCATATCGGAACACTACCCCGCGTATCGAAATGGTAAGCCTAAAATGGCATAGCTGTACTGGTACGAGACGACGCATTTCGATACGCATGGACTTGAAACATCCACTTTTGCTGGTTTTTCAATCAAATCTAGATTCATTTAAGTCCTAGCGACTCACATTCATGCGTACAATTAACCATCAAGTCGTATTCCATCATTTACACTAAAATTTAGCAACCACAACAAAACATATGCTTCCAAAAGATCAATCTATAGGCATGCTCCCTAAACCATTTTACCAAACATACCAAACACTCAATTGGCATTTTCCAGCATATAAAACATACCAACATACCTTTAGCATCAAAACAACATGCTAGAATCACCAAAGCATGGCATTCAACCAAAGCTAACTAGATGCATACCTAAGCAACCACCTAGCATCAACCATAAGCAAGGCTTAACAACATGCTTATCAACATCAATCCAACTTCAAAACACAACATTAATCATGCTAAAAAACTAGGGAAGAACATAATTTATAAATCCCAAAAACTTGGCGAACATATTGCCTTTTTAACCGAAAACTTAAACCGAGTTCATACTCAAAAGTAGTCTTTGCTCTTGGATCACTTTAAACCTTGCCTTTGTTTCCCCAAACCTCAATGCTCTGCATCATAGGAAAAAGCGAGCGTAAGCACATATGCTTAGTGAGGATGCTCATAAAACAATGATGCATTTAAAACCATTTGAAAACTAAACACTTGTTTTTGAGCCACACTTATGATGAAAGCATTTTCATTAATTCCAAAGCAAAATATGCATATCGACCATATGCAAAAAACATTTACAAATCACATGCTTAAATTCCAAAGCATTAAATCATCTCATGCTTAAATCCTAAAGCATTAAATCATATTATCATGCTTAAATCCCAAAGCATTATAAAGTAGGTTTAACACATGAACTTTCATATATTAGAATTATAGTGATCCCGGATAGTTGACCACTATCCTTGATTAGGCGACCGCTAACCATTGGTTAACCGACCGTTACCTTACATATCGGATACACAGATTTGTCATGATGGCTGACTGCCATCAAAACCCATACCATGCCGACCGCATGTTATTACAACCTTGCCGACCGCAAGATTAACTTCATCAAGGGGAACCGACCGCTCAACCTAAGTGATAACATCATAGTCCGAGTAGTTGACTGCTATACCTTAAGGACATCTAACCAAAATCGATTTTAAACATATTATAGTGCACTTTATCCTATGGTATGCCAACTATATTCTAATGTTTTCTCATCATGTCACATAGCTAATATATCATTCACAAAACCATTTACTCATTGTTTTACAATGCATTATACAAAATTAGTACATATGCAAGCCACATTGCCAAAACAATACCACATTCCCGACCGGAATGAAAACCAATTCTCACTAGCATTTCATATAATTTTAAACCATTGCATTTGTACTCAAAATCATGTATTTACAGTAAGTAAAACAAACCATGTTTACGACCAAAACATGAATTACACATGTTCATATCTGAACTGATATCAAAGAGCAGAAGAGGGAAACTTACTTCTGAGCTTAGGTAAGTGTTTCAAGCTTAACCTAAACTCCCATAAACACTTTCAAACCTTTTAAAGACTTTTAAAACCGTTTCCACTCACCGATTACTCATCTCCTTGCTCGCCAATACAAATCAAGCTCCCGACAAGCAAAGATCCACCTCAAGCTACTTCACCTTGATTATTCCCTGTTTTGGCCATATAAAACCAAAGGAAAGATGCATCAAAATGCATCCAAACCACTGCCTCAAAACAATTACCCGTAACTCACAAGTTGCCCACTCACAAACCATCTGAAACTTATTGAAATCAACCTCAACCACCTTTCAATCTTAACCCAACCACAATATAATGATTCGATACATCAAACCTCAACAATTAACATCAAACAATACTTTAAAAACATCTTTTTACTTCCAGCAATGATTAAACTCCATTAACATCACAAAACCTTTAACTAACAACCTTTAACATTAGAGATTCAACTAGTTTCGGGATTACAATGTTAAAACCAAGCTATTAACATTATTAACCATCAAAATCAGGATCTAATATGATCAAGAAACTAGCAAAACAGATCCAATTTGAAAATCTATTAATTTCATCAATCAAAAACACAATCAAACCAATTTTCCTTAATTAAACTATCAAAACACATTAGAAAACAATTGTAAAGGATCAATAACTTGGGAATTTCAGTAAAGAACCTTTCATAAGAGGAGAAGAACGAACATTACCTCTAATGGATGCTTTCCCCCTTAATTGGTTGGATTTACATGAGAAAACAAAGTTAAAACAATAAGATTTTGTTTGGAAACAATTGAGAATCCATTTGAAATCAAAAGATTTAAGAAAATTAAGATTTGATTGAAGATTTAGAAGAAAAGAATGGTGTTTGGCTGGAGAGATTTTAAGAGAAAGTTAGTTACGTTTGTTTTAAAGAATTAATTATCAAATTAATTCTCCCCACCCTATTTATATTTTACAAAACACTTTTAAAAATAGAAAATTAAGGGATAAAGCCTGAGATTAGACTTTTGGGCAATTAGCTCCTTAAAGATTCAAAGTTTTGACCCTTTTACAAAACAATCACTAAAAACAATTTTTAAAGTTTACATTTTGGTCACTAGTCCAAAATAGCTAATTTCCAAAACTCATTTTCCAAAGTTGATTCCACCAAAATCATTAACATATTAAATAATGATTTTAGAACATTTTTCCACATTTTTATGACCTTCAAAAATATTTAATCCTATTTAATCCTGAAATCAACTCAACTTTCTAATACCAGTCCACTAGACCCATAAAACGAACCCCAAAACATCTAGAGCCAAAACCAGGGCGTTACAACTCTCTGCCACTTAAGAAATTTAGTCCTAGAAAGTTACCTAGAGGAAATAAATGCAGAAATTGCTCCAACATGCCCTCATTGCTTTCCAAGTGGCTTCTTCTACATCACGATGTCGCCACAAAACCTTAACAAGCTCAATCGTCTTGCCACAAAGAACTTTTCTACTGGAATCAAGGATTTCCACTGGCTCAGTAATTCCCCGATTTTAGGGCTTAGCGGTTTAGTGGGTTATTAGGCGGTACGGTGGACTAGAGTAGAGATTCGAGTCAGTTTTGGGATCGTATATTTTGGTGTGGGAAAAATTATGGAAAAATGGTTAAAAATCATGTTTTAATATATGATTAATTTTGTTGGAATCAATTTTGGAAAATGAGATTGGGAGGTGTGACATTTTGACTAGTGACCAAAATACAACCTTTGAAAACTATTTTTAAAGTGACTAAAATAAAAGGGTCAAATTCTTAGAATCCTTACAGAGCTATTTTACCAAGTTTTTGCTGGTTATTTCTCTCTTCAATTAAATCATTTTAACATGTGTTTTAAAAGTTAATTAAAAGGGATTTTAGATATTAAAGTTAGTTATTCGGTTTTAATGAAAATTGACGTAACTTTTCTCTCGACTTCTTTTCTGCAAAACACTCAGATTACATCAAAAACCAGAGGTGAGAGATCAATTTTACTCAGAATCTTGATCTACAATTGATTATTTAACTTTGATTTACAAAATCTTATTGAAATCTTGTGTTTTCCTAGTTTTAAACAAGCCAATTAAGGGAGGAATCACAGAATAGGGGTAAGGTTCATGATCTCCTCTATTGAATGGTTCTTTATTGATATTCCCAAGTATTTGATCCTTGATTTATGGTTTATAATCTGATTTTGGTGTTTTTTATATTGAATTAATTGATTTAATTAGGTAAGATTGATGAAATAGTGAAAGATCCGAATTGGATCTATTTTCCAGTGATGTAGATTGATTTTGAACATATTATGGATGTATAATAATGTTGATAAGTCGTTTTTGTTAATGGAATCCTGAAACTCTTGAATCTCTATTTGTTTAGGTTGTTAGACTTGTGTTTTTGTAGAGTTGTGGTGGTTGTTTGGTTGCTGGAGGTGTTAGGTTGTCTTTATTCTATTTTTAGAAGCATTTTGATGATAAAAGTGGTGATAGGTTGATAGATGTTGGCTGGGTTTGGAATCAAAGTGTTTTGGTTATGTTTTCGGTTGTTGTGGAGGGTTAATTGTGAGAGTTTTGTGGGAATCCGAGAAGGATTGTGGTTGCTATTTTGTGAATGCATTATGATGCATTAATACTCTGTGGTTTTGTGGTAAAAGCAGGGGAGGTTGATACAGAAGTAAGTGGAGAAGTGGAGGAGGCTTTGGATACTCGTTTTTGCGTATGCGAATCGAGGTTTTGCATGACGGTGAGTGAAAACGTGGTTTAAAGCATTCTGATGTTTTGGAATAGAGTTTTGGGAGTTAAGGTAGAGCTTGAAATGCTTACCTAGACTCAAAAGTAAGTATAAAGTGGTTTTCTCTCTCTCTCGGTCGTGCTAGCTTGAAATGGTTTTATGCACTTGTTTTAATTTCCATGTTACCTACTGTTTAAGCATGTTTTAAAGTATATGATATATTGTTTTTAAGCAAGAAATGCAGAGGGATGCACATGGTAAGTCATCCTTGTAAGTATGTGGTTTATACTTGTGTTTAAAGCATGTGATGTTGCTTTGGAAAAATGGTTTGGTTAATGCTTGTTAAAACAATGAGGTAAATGGAAAATAGTTAATTATATTGGTGCGTGATGTGGTTTAAAATTATTATCGGATATAGTTACCCAGCCTAGGATTGAGTGCACTGTAAAATAAGTCCCCTTGGATGTTGAGGGGTTTATACGGTGTACCGAATACTCCATCCAAGTACCCTAATGGTTGAGGGGTTAAACAGTACCGAATACTCTCGTTAGTGGGTTAAGCATCTAACCAATGAGAGGGATTGGTATCCCTATGGGTTGAGAGTGTACCCGGTTGGAATTGTACCCGGTTGTTATTGTACCACGATTGTGATTGTATCGCTATTCCAGTTAAGATGGCTTGAAGTGTTGGATTAACACATGTTGAATCCGTGTATCCGATGAACTCTTTTGTTAATGGACTTGTTAAAGATCACTTAAAAGCCAATATAATTGTTAATGTATCATTGAAATGGTTTATGTTGTATAATGTGATTTATACATGTTTTCTCCTTAATCTTTGCATTTGGAAGTAATGCATGGGAAGGCTTAAGTAGAGGGTTAGCAATGTGACTTTTTGTTGGTTAATGATACATGTAGCATATGGTTTGATATGCTGGTTTTAATGTTGTAAGTGCATGTTTTAAAAGAGGCATGGTGTTTTAAAAGATGATGTTGAGAAATGGTTTTAAATGCATTGATGGTGTTGTGTTCTGAGATTTCCTCACTAAGCCTTGTGTGCTTACGCTCTTTTTGTCCATCAATGCAGAGAATTAAAGTTCTGGAAGGCAGCAAGAAGCAATGGGATCCTGGCATGACTTGGTTCCAAAGTATGTTAGAGACTAGACTATAATGAATAAGGGAAATGGGGTACTTGTTATGATTTGGGAGATGTTTTGGGGAACTCCCTCTTTGAGCATGTTTCTTAGGCTGCTTTTGGTTTGTAAATGGCCTTTAAAGATTGATTTTGGTGCTGTTTTGTCTTTTGGTATATTGTATGGATGCAACTTTAGGAAGCATGCCTATAGATTTCCATTCAATGCATGAAGCCTTGTTGTGCTGTTAGATTTGTGTTGCTAGGTTTCTTATGGTATGTTTGGCATGTTGGTATGGTGTTATAAGCATGTTGGAATGGTTTGAGAATGTTTTTGGGTTGAAAAATCAACAATTTGTGGCATTACAGGTCCAGGCGTATCGATATGCGGGGAACCGTATCGGTACGACTAGTCATTTTCTAGCCTGAGGGATCGGTACGCGTAAGGGAGTACCGGTACGCCTAGGTAATTTTGGACTAGCATACCGATACATGCAAGGAGTATCGGTACACATTCTAGGCTCTGGAATCTAACTTTTTAAACCCAAACCTGTGTACCGATACCTACATAAGTGTACCGGTATGGATGTTAAAACAAATCAGAAGTTAGGTAAGTTGGTTATTGTGTTTCGGTAAGGGCCGTGGTGTACCGGTACGGTGCATCTTTATGCGTATCGGTACAGTAACACTAGTACCGATACTCAAGGCTGTTTTATGTTGCATCGGCTCACAATTTTGCTTGCTTTGCATTTTAGTCCCTGAATCTTGCTAATGCATTAGTACATGGTTAAAATGATTGGTTTGAGTTGGAATATGAGACATACGCATGAAACCTGACTAATTTAAGGTTGGCAATTTAAAAGTGGGTTTTTGACTTGTAACTTCATAAAATTTCTATTCGGTCCCTAAGTGGTAAACAAAATCAATTGGATGTCAAAGTGATGCCCGATTGAGTTAGGATTACACCTATTATCTGTATGAACATGTAGGATTAATAATTGGCATCTAGATAAGATAAAAAGAAAAAATGGACTGGGTTGCCTGAATCTCTTCAGTTTGCTACGGCAAACCTAATGTGGCCATCTTGATTCAGTTGGGCATCTATGCCGGGTCAAGAGGGTTACATTTGGTGGTATCAGAGCCAGGTTGTTGATATATGAATGTTGATTGTTGTATGTACGCTGGATGATATGCACGGTGATTGATATATGAATGTTGATTGCCATATGTTATGTTGGGAAAGTTTTGGAGGTACCCATTGCCTTATTATTATAGTCTGGAAAGTTTTGATTTTTCAAATGGAAGTCTTGGATCCTTGCTTGAGGCTGCCCTGATTGTTTTTGTTTTGAAATGGTTATCATGCCTTAGATATATTTTAGCATGATGGGACCGAGGAGAGAGTTACGATCTAGCGCGATTGCTGCTGCCGCTGGGAAGGACGATGAAGGAGAAGTTGTACCTCCTAGAGGGTTGCCACCACCCCCACCTAATCCACCTGAGGGAGTGGAGCAAGTACCACCTACGCGAGCTGGGCCAAGGATGGGTGATATGGCACCGTTGATTCAGGCTATGACCGGTGCGTTTCAGGTAGCAGTTGTGGGTGTTTGTGTGCCAGCACCATCGGTTGAGGGGTAAGGGTTGCCGCTTGAGCGTCTTCGTAGTTTGGGCAGAGTTGAGTTTCGAGGATTGTCACCTGAGGCTTCTGAGGGTTGGTTGGCCAGTACTGAGAGGATACTGAGCCAGATGGGTTGTATTGATGCTCGTAAGTTGGGTTGTGTTGTTTCCCTGCTGCAGGGTGATGCTTATGCATGGTGGACTACCACGATATATGGTATGGCGACCGAGGATGTGTCTTGGAAGTTCTTCTGTGAGGCTTTTTGGAAGAAGTTTTTGGGAGTCCGATATCAGAACGAGAAGAAGCGTGAGTTTATGGCTTTGGTGCAGGGCAGCATGTCTATTACAGAGTATGAGGTGCAATTCGTGAGGTTGAGTCAGTATGCACCTAATTTGGTTCCTAAAGAGCGTACTCGATGCGATCATTTCCGTTATGGGCTTGTGCAGGATGTTAAGACATACATGCTTGCTGCTGATTATACCGACTTTGATGTGTTGGTTTCATGAGCCAAAGGATGTGGAGCATAATTTCGGTTTGGCTTTTGGATCACGAGGTTTTAGCTTGGGGAAGAGAGCTGTTGATTCGGGTTATAGTGGTGGTCAGGCCAAGAGACACTGTGATAGGAGGTTTCGCCTAGAGCTGAGGCATGGTGGAGGTGTTATGGGACGTGGAGCCCAGGGAAAGAGTGGCCAGGTTAGAGCCCCGTTTAGCACATGCTGGGTTTATGGATCCCGAGATCATTTGAGGCGAGATTGCCCGCGATTGGCCAGGGAAGGTCAGGCACCTACGCTTGTTGTGGCTAATGCTTGGTGGAGTTGTGGGTCAGATGACCATTAGAGGCGTGATCGTCCATTGTTGGCTCGAGGTAAGCAGGGTGGCAGGGTGCTGCACCTGTTGTTGCTCTGCAGTGGGGTCGTGGTCGTGGCCGCGGACCATTTCAGCGTCGAGATGTGGGACAAAGGACTGTGGCTCACACTGTTGCTATCCAGCATAAGGGAGGTGGACCGGCTAGGGTGTATGCGCACCGTGAGGGTCGCAATGACACTGATGTGATTGCAGGTACTTTTACCCTTCATTCTTTGTCGTTGTATTCGTTTGTTGATTCTGGATCTACTCATTCATACATTTGAGTGAGCATGTTGAGTTGCTTGATGTATCTATGGAAATTCTTGATGTGGGTGGTGTTAGAGTGACTAGTTCCCTTGGGGAGATAGTCGTGGTTAGGAGGTTGTATCGTAGGTGTCCGCTGATGGTTTAGGGACATGTATTTGTTGTGGACTTGATGGAGTTGCCATTCCATGGATTTGATGTGATTTTGGGTATGGATTGGTTGACTGAACATCGGGCTATGGTGGATTTTGAGACTAAGCGAATATGATTGAGGTTGGCGGATGATTATAAGGTGGTGGTTGTTGGTGAAAATGCCAAATTTTTGTCCAATGTTATTTCTTCTTTAGAAGCGAGTCGGATGTTGGATTCGGGATGTCAGGCTTATTTTATCCTATGTTATGAATCCTGGATCAAAGGAGTTGAGGGTGCATGATGTTCACATTGTGTACGAGTTTCTAGGTGTTTTTCCGGAAGAGTTACCAGGATTTCCACCTAACCGTGAGGTAGAGTTTGGCATCGAGGACTTTGCGGGTATGATACCGGTATCCATTGCTCTGTATTGCATGGCCCCGAATGATTTGAAGGAGTTGATGACGTAGTTACAGGAGCTGTTGGATTAGGGTTTTATAAGACCCAATATCTCTCCGTGGGGAGCGCCGATCTATTTGTGAGAAAGAAAGATGGTACATTGCGGATGTGTATAGATTACCGGCAGCTGAATAAGTTGACAATGAAGAACAAGTATCTCTTGCCGCAGATAGATGACCTGTTTGATCAGTTTAGAGGAGCCTCGGTGTTTTCCAAGATAGATTTACGGTCGGGGTACTACTAGTTAAAGGTGAAGGAGGTGGATGTGCCTAAAATAGCTTTTCGTACGAGGTACGGGCATTACGAGTTTCTTGTGATGCCGCTCGGTTTGACCAATGCTCCAGCTGCCTTTATGGACATGATGAACCGAGTGTTTCATAAGTTTTTGGATCAGTTTGTAGTTGTGTTTATCGAGGATATCCTTGTGTACTCTCGTACCGAGGATGATCATGATAGTCATTTGTGGGTCGTGCTTCAGAAGTTGATGGAGAATCAGTTGTATGCTAAGTTAAGTAAATGTGAGTTTTGGCTTAAGGAAATTGTGTTTCTTGGGCATGTTGTGTCGGCTGAAGGAATTCGTGTCGATCTGAAAAAAGGTTGAGGCTGGAAGGAGCCTAAGCCTGTGACAGGTTAGGAGTTTCCTTGGTTTGGTAGGTTACTACCAAAGGTTTGTGGAAGGGTTTTCTAGTTTGGCGGCTCCGTTAACGTAGCTGCTACAAAAGAATGTTTGGTTTGAGTGGACGGTGGATAGACAACGAGCTTTTGAAGGGTTGAAGGAAGCCTTGATATGAGCTCCGGTCTTGGTTCAACCAGAATCGGGGAAGGAGTTCGTTGTTTATAGTGATACATCGTATGATGGGCTTGGTTGTGTGTTGATGCAGGAGGGTATGGTAGTAGCGTATGCATTTAGGTAGTTGAAGGTGCATGAACGTAACCACCCTACCCTTGATATTGAGCTTGCAACAGTTGTATTTGCCTTTAATAAGATCTGGAGGCATTATCTCTATGGTGAGAAATGTGTGGTTTATACGGATCATAAGAGCTTGAAATATTTAATGTCGCAGAAGGAGCTAAATCTTAGGCAACGTAGATGGTTGGAGTTGCTTAAGGATTATGATTTGACCATTGAGTATCATCTAGGAAAAGCCAATTTTGTGGCAGATGCTTTGAGTAGAAAAGCGGCTATGGAGTTGAGAGCTATGTTCGCTCGGTTGAGCGTGACGAATGACGGGGGTTTGTTGGTTGAGTTGCAAGTGAAGCCGTCATTGTCGCAGATGATCAAGGAGAAGCAACCATACGATGAGAGTTTGGTATCTCATGCGGAAGATATCAGGGATGGAAATCCTACAAATTTTCATTTCAACGATGATGGGGTGTTGTGTTTCAAAGGTCAAATAGTGGTACCTGAAGATGAAGGGTTTAGGCGTACTATTTTGACTGAGGCGCATGCTAGTCCTTTTGCTATGCATCTCGGTAGCACTAAGATGTATCGAGGGTTGAAAAAAGAGTACTACTGGATTGGGCTAAAGAGAGATGTGGCTAATTTCGTGGCTCGGTGTATGGTTTGTCAGCGGGTGACGGTTGAGCATCAGTTTCCTTCTTGGTTGTTGCAACCGTTGAGGATACCGAAATGGAAGTGGGAAAGAATCACCATGGATTTTGTGTCTGGGCTGCCTTTGACGCCAACCAAAAAGGATTCCATTTGGGTGATTGTGAATCGATTTACAAAGTGTGCGAATTTCGTGCCAGTGCATACTACGTATTCCTTGGATAGGTTGGCCGAGCTGTACATTTCTGAGATTATGCGTTTGCATGGAGTGCCCAAATATATAGTTTCAGATAGGGATCCGTGGTTCACCCCAAGGTTTTGGGTGACTTTGCATCGTACCCTGGGGACCCAATTGAGTTTTAGTACCTCGTATCATCCTCAGACGGATGGCCAATCAGAGCGCATAATTCAGGTTCTTGAGGATATGCTAAGGTGTTGTGTTATCGAGTACTAGGGAACGTGGGAGAAGCAACTGCCGTTGATGGAGTTTGCTTATAATAACAGTTATCATGCTAGCATACAAATGGCACCCTATGAGGCGTTGTATGGCAGAAAATGTCGTACGCCTGTATGTTGGGCAGAAGTGGGGGAAAAGTTTGTGTCGATGCCCAATGTTCAGAAAGGCACCACCGAAAAGGTTAAGTTGATATGTGAGCGCTTGAAAGCAGCTGCTGATCATCAGAAATCCTATGCGGATTTGAAGCGTAGGGATATAGAGTACGTTGTGGGTGATAAAGTGTTTTTGAAGGTGTCGCCCCGGAAGAAAGTGTTGCATTTTGGGCGAAAAGGGAAGCTTAGCCTGAGGTTCATTGGACCATACGAGGTTATTGAACGTGTGGGTCATGTTGCATATCGGTTGAGGTTACCTCCGTAGTTGGGGAAGATCCATGATGTGTTCCATGTTCCGGTGTTGCGGAGGTATAGGTCAGATCCATTGCATGTCATGCTGGTAGAAGAGATTGAGTTGAGATCAGATCTCTCTTACGATGAGGAACCTGTAGAGATTCTTGATACCAGCAGTAAGGTGCCCCGCGGAAAAATGGTCGAGCTGGTTAAGGTGTTGTGGAAGCACCGCGGCGTTGGGGAGGCCACATGGGAGCGCAAGTTGGATATGCTGAATCAGTTTTCGCACCTGTTTCCTTTTGGTAAATTTCGAGGACGAAATTTCTTAAGAGGGGGAGAGTCGTAATGCCCCAGTTTTAGGACTTAGCAGTTTAGTGGGTTATTAGGCGGTCCGGTAGACCGGAGTAGAGATTTGAGTCAGTTTTGGGATCATATATTTTCGCTGTGGGAAAATTATGGAAAATGGTTAAAGATTATGTTTTAATATATTATTAATTTTGGTGGAATCAATTTTGGAAAAATGAGATTAGGAGGTGTGACATTTTGGCTAGTGACCAAAATGCAACTTTTGAAACTATTTTTAAAGTGACTAAAATGAAAAGGGTCAAATTCTTTGAATCCTTAATGAGCTATTTTACCAAGTTTTTGCTGGTGATTTCTCTCTTCAATTAAATAATTTTAACATGTGTTTTAAAGGTTAATTAAAATGGATTTTAGATATTAAAGTTAGTTATTTGGTTTTAATGAAAATTGACGTAACTTTTCTCTCAACTTTTCTCTCCACTTCTTTTCTGCAAAACACTAAGATTTCATCAAAAACCAGAGGTGAGAGATCAATTTTACTCAGAATCTTGATCTGCAATTGATTATTTAACTTTGATTTGCAAAATCTTATTGAAATCTTGTGTTTTCCTAGCTTTAAACAAGCTAGTTTAGGGAGAAATCACACAATAGGGGTAAGGTTCGTGATCTCCTCTATTGAATGGTTCTTTATTGATATTCCTAAGTATTTGATCCTTGATTTATGGTTTATAATCTGATTTTGTGCTTTAATATTGAATTAATTGATTTAATTGGGTAAGATTGATGAAATAGTGAAAGATCCGAATTGGATCTATTTTCCAATGATGTAGATTGATTTTGAACATATTATGGATGTATAATAATGTTGATAAGTCGTTTTTGTTAATGGAATCCCAAAACTCTTGAATCTTTATTTGTTTAGGTTGTTAAGCTTGTGTTTTTGTGGAGTTGTGGTGGTTGTTTGGTTGCTGGAGGTGTTAGGTTGTTTTGATTCTATTTTTAGATGTGTTTTGGTGATAAAAGTGGTGCTAGGTTGATAGTTGTTGGCTGGGTTATGAGTCGAAGTGTTTTGGTTATGTTTTTGGTTGTTATGGAGGGTTAATTGTAAGAGTTTTGTGGGAATCCGAGAAGGATTGTGGTTTCTGTTTTTAGAATTCATTATGATGCATTAATCCTCTGTGGTCTGTGGTAAAAGCAGGGGAGGTTGATCCGAAAGTAAGTGGAGAAGCGTAGGAGACTTCGGATACTCATTTTTTCGTCGGCGAATTGAGGTTTCGCGTGACGGTGAGTGAAAACATGGTTTAAAGTGTTTTGGTTATGTTTTCGCATGACGGTGAGTGAAAACGTGGTTTAAAGCATTTTGATGTTTTGGAACAGAGTTTTGGGAGTTAAGGTAGAGCTTGAAACGCTTACCTAAACTCGGAAGTAAGTATAAAGTCGTTTTCTCTCTCTCGGTCACTCTAGTTTGAAATGGTTTTATGCACTTGTTTTAATTTCCATGTTACCTACTGTTTAAGCATGTTTTAAAGTATTTGATACACTGTTTTTAAGCATAAAATGCTGAAGGATGCACATGGTAAGTGATCCTTGTAAGTATGTGGTTTATACTTGTGTTTAAAGCATGTGATGTTGCTTTGGAAAAATGGTTTGGTGAATGCTTGTTAAAACAGTGAGGTAAATGGAAAATGGTTAATTATATTGGCAAGTGATATGGTTTTAAAATTGTTATCGGATATAGTTGGTCGGCCGTAGGATTGAGTGCACTGTAAAATAAGTCACCTTAGTTGTTAAAGGGTTTATACGGTGTACCGAATACTCCATCCAAGTACCCTAACGGTTAAGGGGTTAAACAAACCAAATACTCCCGCTAGTGCGTTAAGCATCTAACTGATGAGAGGGATTGGTATCCCTGTGAGTTGAGAGTGTACTCGGTTGGAATTGTACCCGGTTGTTATTGTACCGCGAGTGTGATTGTATCGCTATTCCGGTTGAGATGGCTTGAAGTGATGGGTTAACACTTGTTGAATCCGTGTATCCGATGAACTCTTTTGTTAATGGACTTGTTAAAGATCACTTGAAAGCCAATATAATTGTTAAAGTATCATTGAAATGGCTTATGTTGTATAATGAGATTTATACATGTTTTCTCCTTAAGCTTTGCATTTGGTAGTAATGCATGGGAAGGCTTAAGTAGAGGGTTAACAATGTGACTTGGTGTTGGTTAATGATGCATGTAGCATATGGTTTGATATGCTGGTTTTACTGTTGTAAGTGCATGTTTTAAAAGAGGCATGATGTTGATAAATGGTTTTAAATGCAATGATGGTGTTTTGTTCTGAGCTTTCCTTACTAAGCATTGTGTGCTTACGCTCTTTTTGTCCATCAATGCAGAGAATTAAAGTTCCAAAAGGCAGCAAGAAGCAATGGGATCTTGGCAAGACTTGGTTTCCAAGTATGTTAAAGACTAGACTATAATGAATAAGGGAAATGGGGTACTTTTTTTATTTGGGAGATGTTTTAGGGGACTCCCTGTTTGAGCATGTTTCTTAGGTTACCTTTGGTTTGTAAATGGCCTTTAAAGATTGATTTTGATGTTGGTTTGTCTTTTGGTATATTGTATGGATGCAACTTTAGGAAGCATGTCTATAGATTTCCATTCGATGCATGAAACCTTGTTGTACTATTAGATTTGTGTTGCTAGGTTGCTTATGGTATGTTTGGAAAGATGGTATGGTGTTATAAGCATGTTGGAATGGTTTGAGAATGCTTTTGGGTTGAAAAATCAGCAATTTGTGGCATTACAGGTCCAGGCGTACTGATACGCGGGGAACCGTATCGGTACATTTTCTAGCATGAGGGATCGGTATGCGTAAGGGAGTACCAGTATGCCTAGGTAATTTTGGCCTGGCGTACCGATACGAGCAAGGAGTATTGGTACACGTTCTAGCCTCTGGATCTCACTTTTTAAACCCAAACTCGTGTTTCGATACCCACATAAGCGTACCGGTACGGATGTTAAAACAAATCAGAAGTTAGGTAAGTTGATTATTGCGTATCGGTACTGGCCGTTGTGTACCTGTACGGTGCATCTTTATGCGTATCGGTACGGTAGCACCAGTACCAATACTCAAGGCTGTTTTTTGTTGCATCGGCTCACAATTTTGCTTGCTTCGCATTTTAGTTCCTGAATCTTGCTAATGCATTAGCACATGATTAAAATGATTGGTTTGAGTTGGAATATGAGACATACGCATGGAACCTGACTAATCTAAGGTTGGTAATTTGAAAGTGGGTTTTTGACTTGTAACTTCGTCAAATTACATTTTGGTCCCTAAGTGGTAAACGGAATCAATTGGATGTCAAAGTAATGCCCGATTGAGTTGGGATTACACTTGTTACCTGTATGAACATGTAGGATTAATGATTGGCATCTACATAAGATAAAAAGAAAAAAATGGACCGGGCTGGATGAATCTCTTTAGTTTGCTACGGCAAACCTAATGTACCCATCTTGATTTGGTTGGGCGTCTAGGCCAGGTCAAGGGGGTTACAGGCTCCTCATCATATGATAAATCTGGACTCAACTCAATATGCTCCACCGGTATAACATGCGAGGGCTCCGACCGATTCCTCTGTAACATAGATACATAAAACACACATGTATTTTCTCTAACTAGAGATGCAACCTCAACCGATAAACCACAGGACCAATACGCTCCTCAACCTCATATGGTCCAATAAACCTAGGACTAAGCTTACCCTTACGTCCTAATCGCATCACCTTTTTCCACGGTGACACTTTCAAGAACACACGATCACCAACTGCATATTCAATCTCCCTACGCTTCAAATTCACGTAAGATTTTTGCTGATTCGTAGCAGCTTTCAAGCGACCGCGCACAAGCTTTACTTTCTCATCCGTTTCTTCCAACACACCGGTAAGGAAACATGCTTTTCCCCTACCTCAGCCCAATACAAAGGCATCCGACACCTCCGGCACTAAAAGGCCTCATAAGGTGTCATCTGTATACTCGCTTGATAACTATTGTTATAAGCAAACTCAACCAAAGGTAAATGCTTCTCTCAGGTTCCTTGGAACTCAATAATGCAACACCTCAACATATCCTCCAAACCTGGATAACACGCTCAGACTGACCATCCGACTGAGGATGATACGCGGTGCTGAAACTCAATCTCGTACCCAAAGCCCGATGCAAACACTCCCAAAACCTTGCTGTAAACCTCGGATCTCTATCCTAAATAATGGACTTAGGTACCCCGTGCAACTACACAATCTCAGCGATATACAAGCCCGCCAACTTATCCAAGGTATACGTCGTATGCACTGACAGAAAATGTGTACACTTCATAAACCTATCAAGAATAATCCAAATGGAATCCTTTTTTAGACGGTTTCAACGTCAGCCCTGACTCAAAATCCATGGTGATTATCTCCCATTTTCATTATGAGATTCTCAACGGTTGCAACAACTCGGATGGAAACTAATGTGCAGCCTTAACTCGCTGACACACCATGCACTTAGAAACAAATTCTGCCACATCCTTTTTTCAAACCAACCTAATAGTACACTTCCTTTAAATCACGATACATCTTGGTACTACTGGGATGCATAGCAAAAGGACTAGAATGTGCTTCAGTCAGAATAGTACGCCTCAACTCCAAATCAGCTGGCACCACTATTCGACCCTTAAAACACAAACCCCATCATCATCAAAATGAAAATCCTATATGTACTTAACATGCGAAACTAGAGAATCATCATACGGTTGCTTAGCTTTAATCATTTGTGACATTGTTGGATTAACTTGCAACTCAGCCAACAACCCACCTTCCTGTGTCACACTAAACCTCGCAAATATTGCCCTAAGCTCAACTGCAACCTTACGACTCAACGCATCTGTAACCACATTAGCCTTTCTAGGATGATACTCGATCGTCAAGTCATAATCCTTACGCAACTCTAACCATCTATGTTGCCTAATATTTAAATCATTTTGAGACATCAAAAATTTCAAACTCTTGTGATCCGTAAAAACAACACACTTTTCTCCATAAAGATAGTGTCTCCAAATCTTCAAGACAAGCACCATAGCCGCAAGTTCCAAATCATGAGTCGGATAATTTCGCTCATGAACTTTCAGCTGTCTCGACGCATAGGGCACAACCTTACAATCTTGCATCAGCATACAACCCAAACCTACAGAAGACGCATACCTATAAATCGCAAACTATTTCCCTGACTCGGGTTGGATCAACACATGAGCATGTGTCAAGACTTCCTTCAAATTCTCAAAACTATGTTTTTGTTTCTCCGTCCACACATAAGGAACATTCTTTTGCAGCAACTTCATCAACGGTGCCGCAATACTAGAAAACCCATCTACAAAGCAACGATAATAACCAACCAACCCAAGAAAACTACAAACCTCTGATACAGGCTTAGGTTATTTCCAATTGAGAATAGCCTTAATTTTCTGTGGATCAACACGAATACCCTCCGCGGAAACCACATTACCAAGGAACATCACTTCCTTCATCCAAAACTCACACTTACTCAATTTGGCATACAACTGATTATTCTTCAAGACTTGCAACACAATTCACAAATGGCGATCATGTTCTTCCTCGGTACGAGAGTACACAAGAATATCATCAATAATCAGCACTAAAAATTGATCAAGATACTCATGGAACATCCTATTCATCATATCTATGAATGCAGGCGGGGCATTCGTCAAACCAAACGGCATCACCAAGAACTCATAATGTTCGTGCCTAGTACGAAAAACAGTCTTATGCACATCCACATCTTTAACCTTCAACTGATAATACCCTGATCTTAAATCAATCTTGAAAAACACCGATGCCCCGCACAACTGATCGAACAAATCATCAATCCTCAGTAAAGGATACTTATTCTTTATCGTCAACTTATTCAACTGGCGGTAATCAATGCACATATGCATCGTACCATCCTTCTTTTTCACAGAAAGAATCTGAACAACCCAAGGTGAAACACTTGGTCAAATGAACGCATGATCCAACAACTCCTAAAGCTACGTCTTTAACTCCTTCGGTGCCATCCGATAAGTAGCAATGAACACCGGAGTCGTACCCGCGTATGTCTCAATACCGAATTCCACTTCTCTATCCGGAGGTAAACTCAAAAACTCTTCAGGAAAAACTTCTAGATAATCACAAATAGCCCGAATATACGTTAAGGGTGTTACAATATTAACCTAAATTAATTAAACCCTAAAAACTAGAAAACCCTAATATTTTATTGATTATCTTAAATCAAAATAATTAATTTGATTGATTTTAAACTAGTATCCTAATAAGTCAAAGATTCTATTTATCGAATTAATTAATCAAGATTTTAATTAGGTGTCCACCTAAGTCAAATATCAATTTTATCCTAAAAGGTAATTAAGAGATGTTCAACTAATTTAATGAAATTAACATTTATCCCAATAAGCCAAGGATAAATTTAAATTAATTAAATTAATTCGAACCTTAAATCTAACTATGGCTCTAAAAATCTAATCCTAAATTTAATCTAATTAATTTTAAAATTATGCCCCAATAAGCCGAGTGCATAATTTAAATTAATTAAATTAAATTAAATTAAATCCTAAACTAACTTAAAGAGGACTAACGTAACACCTAAAAACCTAAACTAAACTAAACTCATTTTAATTAATTTAAACACATACCCCAATAAGCCAAAGGCATATTTTAAATTAATTAAAGCAAATTCTAAAAAGCTAAACTATCCTAAAACACATACAAGCAAGCACTAAATTAAACTGCATCGAACAAATAAGATAAAACAAAAACACAAACAAATAAATTAAACAAAAACATATAAGAAAGAAAAATAAATAAAGAAGATACCAACAAATCCCATCAATATTTCCATTAAACCATTAGAATAGATTACATAGAAATATATAATAAAAAGGAAGAAAATACCCAAAACTTAAATATATGCTCGATCAATCAATCCGCGGATCATTGTCGTTGGGGTTAAACAACTTGATTTAAGGGTTGATGATTCGAATGGTGGTAAGGGTTTGGAGGTGATATAGTGTAGGCTTGGTTCTTAGGGGCATGAAAATCAAAATGAAATTGGCTTTATGGATTGGGGTGGATAGCCGAGTGGGAGAGCGCGGCTCTAGGGGAGAGTTTGGGGTTGAAAAAGAATGAACTTTTTTTGGGGAAAAATCCTCCATTTCATCCGTTGGTTTAGGGGTATATATATTATTATTATTTTATTATCCCATAAAATAGAACCAATGAGATTCAAGACATTACTCACTAAGTAGTGGTTCATCCAATAGGATTCAAGCATCCATCCATCCAATGGGAGTAAAGCCTTAATGAAGAAGGAGTTGGGATATTTATTTCTTTTTTTGTATTTTTTTACTATGTAAAATCATATATAATGGGCCATGTAATTTTGGGATTAGGGTATAAGGGTTTTGGGTATTAAAAGGGTGATGTAGATTGATCTTATTTTGAGCATTTTAATTTAAACTCGGACAAAATTCAGTGTGTACAGCTGCCCCTCTTTGCTCATTGCTATGAAACAGGAATAGAGCAAAGACTAAAGATGCAAATTTTGTCCTCACTTCCCAGTCTGAAGATTCTAAGTTGCGAGTCCCTTCTATATGGAACTGTTCACCCTTCCCCTTCCTGAAATCCTAAAAATGCGAGTTTCTCCTATATAAAATTCTTCGATTGAAGTCTTTGAGTGACGGGTCCCTCCTGTTCTTCATGAGGGTGTAAACCATATAAAAGGATTCACGCCAACGCGGCTACCAACCGGATCTACCTCTTCTTTAGGGGCTTCAGACCATATAAAAGGATTCACGCCAACACGGCTACCAATCAAATCTACCTTTTCTTCAGGAGGCATCAGACCATATAAAAGGATTCACGCCGGTACGACTACCAATAAAACAATTTCAATATCTGGATTCACACTGACATGGCTACCAAAAGGAAATCTTCAATACCTAGATTCACACTAACAAGGCTACCAAAAAAGAAATATTCAATATCTGGATTCACGCCAACAAGGCTACCAAAAAAAATCTTCAATATCTGGATTCACGCCGACAAGGCTACCAAAAAAGAAATCTTCAATATCTGGATTCATGCCGATATGGCTACCAAAAGAAAATCTTCAATATCTGGATTCACACTGCCATGGCTACCAAAGGGAAATTTTCAATAATTGGATTTACACTGACATGGCTACCAAAGGGAAATCTTTAATAACTGGATTCATGCCGACATGGCTACCAAAAGGAAATCTTCAATATCTGGATTCACGTCGACATGGCTACCAAAGAGAGATCTTCAATATCTGGATTCACGCCAATGAGGCTACCAAAGGATATCTTCAATATCTGAATGCTTGAAATTTTGATCGTCCTGACATAAAAATATGCTCTCCATTCTCGAATAACTAGAGATTGAAAGACCGTTAGAAATCTTAATTACGCAAGTCAAAAGGCTTTTGATTCTTTCTGAGTTCTACTTATCCTCTCGTGAAGTTGTAGATCCAACCCTTTATCAATATTCGAATACCTATTTTGAATAGACAAAAAATGCCATGATGGTATGAGTTAGCATGCTCCTAACATAAGGACGTCTAACTACAAATGATGCATGAGTGGAGTCATTTTTAGAATTATTCGGGGAAACCCTTGCTTTTCGGTCGATCACCCTTAGCTTCTATAGGCCCTTTTTCTTTGCAGAATCTTCATCTTTTGTCCTTTCTTAAAAGGGTGTTACTGACTTGCGTTGATCATAACAAAACCTATCATTTCCTGGAGTACAACTCTGGAACATTGTCCCTACTTCGCTTGGGCTTCAATGTTGTCTCTTCAATGACTCTTCATGAACCAAACAAAGTATTTCTTCTTTCTTTATCGAATCTTCATCTTTATTCTGAAAGGCAATTGTTGTCTTACACTAGTCATATAGAATCTATCATTTTCCATCTTCTAACATTTCCCTCACTCAACTTGGGCTCAACTATCACCTCTTCTACGACTCTTCACAATAAGCCTTCTTCTATCTCAACATTGGTGTGAACACTATGCCCCCAGGTTCCCAAATTTTCCTTATCTCAATAAGGTCCTGAATCTTATTATTACGAACCATACAAAATATTATGATAGAAAGTTACTTCAAGTCCTTGAGCTGCCTAGCGTACAAAATCTTACTATTATTCTTATTCCATTTACTGATAAATTAGTCCTTTAGTCTAGGCCAACCATGTAGATCATTGACCTAACACTCCAACCACAGGGCCATGCACGGAGCCATTCTTCTCCTTCTTTACTTTAGTAGTACCTCATCTCACCTCTGGGTTTAACTGTTATTTTGCCCCTGACCCATCGGTACGGTCTTTATTTTGTCTCGATGTTGGGTTGAAAATATGCCCCCTAAACCTCACAACTTCTTTTCTTCAATAAGGCTCAATCTTCATTTTGTTGATCCAATCAAGACATTATGGAAAAATATTCATCTTTAATCCTTGAACTATGCAGCGTACTGAGTCTTGCTATTATTCTCCTCATAATCACTTAGATTTTGTATTAGGTTGACCATGTACATCCTTGACCTAAAACTCTATCCCAGAAGCCATGTAGAAGAACAATTTTCTTGTTTCTGGATCTTGGTAATAACTTATCTCACCTTCAGGTTTGGTTGTTTTTTCCTCTGATCCAACGGGATGATCTTTCTTCTATCTCAACGGTAGGCCCAAAACATGCCCCTAAGTCTCAAAATTTCATTCCTTCAATAAGATTCAATCTTCATTCTTTTGAATCAATCAAGGCATTGCGACAGATACTCACTTTGAGTCTTTGAACCGCATAGCATACCGAGGCTTACTATCATTAGTCACTGACGGGTCATCAGTGTTAGGTCGATCATGTACGTCTCTTTCCCCGAATTCTAAATTTTATTCTCAAAACAATAAAAATAAACCATATTCTTCCTATTTATTTCTCTCTCTTTTTCTTCTCTTTTTTTCTATTATTTTTTCTCTTTTTTGTCTTTTTCTTTTTCTTTTCTCCTTTTTTCCTTTTCATCTATACATCAGTTTGCCAATTATCATTTCAAAAGATGATGCTTTTTGGATTTTATATAGAATCAAAATCAATAGGAAAAGAATAGAATGTACCGGATATCAAGTGCAAGAGTGTCATAGATTCAATCCTCCGGTGATCAATGGCTTGCCTTTGAATGTTGTAGCAATATTTGAAGTTGTGAAATTCCATCCAGATTGCTCGGTTCATCCCCATGATTATAGTATTTGCTTTATCTGGTCGAAAACTACTCCTTCTAGGTTCTCATTGTTTTTCTCCAAAGAATGTTTACGGTTTTCAAATTTGCTTAACAAATGGAGTGCAAAAATATCGATCTTAGAGTTTTAATACAAGTGTATTCTTCCAATTAATATTGTGCCAGTGCCTTCAAAGAATCATCTTTGATGCTAGGGTATTGAACAGGTGGAGTATATCTATTTATTAGATTAGTTCTCCCCCCACAACTCCATCAGGATGCTCTGAGACTTATTTGATTGTTCATTAAATTCTTAATTTTTTAAATTTTGTTTTTCTTCTCGGGAATTCAACTAAGCACAGTCTTTTGTCTTGAGAATAATGATGGAGCATACAACAATAACCGAGTTACTCGACATAGTCATGATTTGAAAACTTACCTATATAACTAAGACTTTTAACTCAATTAGAGTAAGTGGAGGAAAGCATCCTTATTTAGCCTTCTTGCTATAGCGGAATACCCTTCTAATTTTAATTAATTTTTTAAAAGAATTCTCACTTTCAAGCAACTCTATTGGGCTTTTCTAGGAGTTTTCTTATCATAGAACATTATCGAAGGAGCAGTCTTGCGTCTCGCGCTTTACTGACCAGAGCGAGCTGAGCAAGAAATCATACTTCATCGTGATCACAACATTCGACTGATCTTCTTTTATATTTTTAGAATCAATGCCACATCATGCACGTAATATCCGGGGATATACGAGGGTAAAAAAGAATATACACATATATATTTAATTAAATGATGCATCATTTCATTGAAATAAAAAATAAAAGCAAACATAACATAAGACCTAACGAGATCCTTGCTACTTTCGGGCAAACAGTAGCAAAATTGGTTTGATGCATTGCTACGAATGCAATGAATCATCAAAGGAATATCAACACCTTCCCAAAACTCATCCACATCATTCTCTCTCTTACCACCTCAAAAGACCAGCTTCAATCTGACCTTGGACCTTGTTCCTCAAAGCTCCTAATTTTTTGTCATATGGCCTGTACTCCCAATATTTTAGTTATATACTGCATTGATGTCATAATTCTCGGGATAGGGAGGATCTTTTGGTTTGGACCAAACCGGGGTCAGAAGCTTCCTCTCAACAAGCATAGGAAACAAATCATTGTAAGAAATTGGTAGAGGGATGACAGACATTTTCTTCTTCTCCCATTTAGGACTCTTGATCTTCTTCTTACTCGAGCCTTGCATATTTTAGGGTATGGCCTGTGACGAAGAGATTATCAGCTTCTTAGGGACCTCATAGGTGTCATTAACCTCGTGGTCAATTTGCGTCCGAGCTGGTTCTCTAATCATGGGCGAAGACCATATTTTTAAAAGGGAGTCTTCGATTTTATCTAACACCAATTGGATGGGATATTCAGAGGCGGTGCAAACTATCTCATATTGGTTGATGATGGCTTGGTCTTCATTAGACAAGGTCTCTTCCACTACAAAGCCATAGTCTCAACTTTTGTTTGTTTTTCAATCTCTTCATTCATGAGAGAGTTTTTGGTCAAACCTGCCACACACAATTGCTCGGATTTTTGACTTAAACGAGACTTAACTTCTGACACATTCATCTTCTCCCTCTTTACATCTACCTCTTCAAAAGCGTTTATGCCCTGACCTCCGTGGTTTTATAATGACTTAATTTCCATGTTAGGTCCTTTACACATAAAGACTCCAGCCTTTAACATGCTCTGGACCACTTCATTGAATGCCGTTCAATTCTCTATTGTGTGTCCCATCACTCTAGCGTGGTACTCATAATGTGCGTTAGCATCGTACCACGAGGGATAAGGTGGTTGAAAAGGAATAACAAAACACGGTCGAACCAAATCGACCTTTTATAGCTGCGAGTACTGTAACCCCCTTGACCAAACCTAGTCGCAAGGCCGAACCGAGCGAGCTACATTAGGTTTACTAAATTAAACCGAGAAAATGAAACTCAAAACACGCCTTTCTTTCCTTTTATCTTATCTATATACAAAATTATTATCCTACAAGTACATAATGATCTCTGCTGAAAACCCAACTCAATCGGGCTTCTAATTGACATCCAATCGATCACATCTTTGATTTAGGGACTATATTGTAATTTCAGAAAACTACAGGGTCTTAACTCACTTTTATATTACCAACCTTTAATTAAGCAGGTTTCATGCTCACATGTTAAAAATCAAGTCAAAAAGATCATCCAATCTCATTTAATTGTTTCCACAACATTCAGGGACCAAAACTTAAGAAAACAGAACTTCAGAAGATTCCAAATAACCATATTAACTACCACCGTACCGGTATGGACAAAGGTGTTTCGATACGCCTTCACTATTTTAAAACACTAGAATTTCAGTAGCCAAAACTCGTTTCAATACGCCCCCGTGTATCGAAACGCCTCCCCAAGTACCGAAACACTAGCCAAAATTGCCTAGACTCGTACCAAAATAGTTTCCCTCATACCGGTATGCTAAGCCTAGAATGGCTTACTCGTACTGAAATAGGGAAACCTGTACCTGCATGCCTAGACCTGAAATGTCCATTTTTGTTGGTTTAACAAGCTTTTCAACAATCCAAAACATCTTAACATGCCCTAACACACAACCAGCATATTCAAGGATCAAACCACACCAAGACAACCTAATTTCAACATCCATTCAATGCATTATACTTAAATGTAAATATAGAGGCATGCTTCCTAGAAAACCAATCAAGCAAAGCATGAAACTTCAAACCATCACCACAAACAATCAATAATGGCCATTTACAAACCATGAGCAACGAGAAAACTTGCTCAAACAGGGAGTTTAACAAAACACCTCCCAAAACAACAACAGAACCCCATTGCCCTTATTACTTATAGCCAATACCAAAAACATACTTTGGTTAACAAGTCTTGTTGTGATCCCTTGCTTCCCGCTGCCTTCCAAACTTTTAATTCTCTGCATTGATGGACAAAGAGGGACAAAGAGAGCATAAGCACACTAGATGTAACGCTCCGATTTTGGACGTAGCAGTTTTGAGGTTTGTTAGACGGTCTGGTGGACCGGGTTAGAGATTCGAGTCAGATTCAGGACCGTGTATTTTTCGGTGAGATAAAAATATGGAAAAATGGTTCAAAATCATGTTTTAATATATGATTAATATTGGAAGAATCAATCTTTTAAAATGAGATTTGGAAGTATGACATTTTGGATAGTGACCAAAATGCAATGTTTGAAAACTATTTTTAAAGTGACTAAAATGAAAAGGGTCAAATTCTTAGAATCCTTAAGGAGCTAATTTACCAAGTTTTTGCTGGTGATTTCTCCCTTCAATTAAATCATTTTAACATGTGTTTTAAAAGTTAATTAAAAGGGATTTTAGATATTAAAGTTAGTTATTTGGTTTTAATGAAAATTGATGTAACTTTTATCTCAACATTTCTCCCACTTCTTTTCTGCCAAACACCCAAGTTTTCATAAAAAACCAGAGGTGAGGGATCCTCTTTACTTAGATTTTTGATCTACAATTGATTATTTGACTTTGATTTACGAAACCTCATTGAAATCTTGTGTTTTCCTAGCTTTAAACAAGTCATTTGAGGGAGAAATCACAGAATAAGGGTAAGGTCCATGATCTCCTCTATTGAATGGTTCTTTATTGATACTCCCAAGTATTTGATCCTTGATTTATGGTTTATAATCTGATTTTGTGTTTTTATATTGAATTAATTAATTTAATTGGGTAAAATTGATGAAATAGCAAAATATCTAAATTGGATCTGTTTTCTACTGATTTAGATTGATTTTAAACATATTATGGATGTATAGTAATGTTGATAAGTCATTTTTAACAATGGAATCCTGAAACTCTTGAATCTCTAATTGTTTAGGTTGTTAGAATTGTGTTTTTGTGGAGTTGTGGTGGTTGTTTGGTTGCTGGAGGTGTTAGATTGTTTTGATTCTATTATTAGATGTTATTTGATGATAAAAGTGATGTTAGATTGATAGGTTGTGGCTGGGTTGTGTTTAGAAAGGATTAGATGGTGTTTTCGGTTGTTGTGATTGGGTAATTATGAGGTGAAAGTGTGAATCCGTGAGGATCTCTTGTTGCAGTGTTTTAAATGCATGGAGATGCATTAATCCTCTGTTCTAATCTGGTTAAAACATGGGAGATGGATCCAAAAGTGATCGGGGAAGCTTTGGAGGCATCGGATGCCTGTTTTATTTTCGACAAATTAAGGTTTTGCATATCGGTGAGTGAAAAGGTGGCTTAAAGCATTTTGATGTTTTGGAAACAAAGTTTTGGGAGTTATGGTAGAGCTTGAAATTCTTACCTAGACTCATAAGTAAGTATAATATGGATATCTCTCGGTCGTGCTAGTTTGAAATGGTTTTATGCACTTGTTTTAATTTACATGTTACCTATTGTTTAAGCATGTTTTAGAGTATTTGATACACTGGTTTTAAGCATGAAATGTTGAAGGATGCACAAGGTAAGTGATCCTTGTAAGTATGTGGTTTATACTTGTGTTTTAAAGCATGGTTGTTGCTTTGGAAAAGTGTTTTGTTTAATGCTTGTATAAAACAGTGAGGTAAATGTTAAATGGTTAATTATATTGGCAAGTGATGTGGTTTTAAAATTGTTATCGGTTATAGTTGGCCGGCCATAGGATTGAGTGCACTGTAAAATTAGTCGCCTTGGATGTTGAGGGGTTTATATTGTGTAACGAATACTCCATCCAAGTACCCTAACGGTATAGGGGTTTAACAGTACCAAATACTCCATTTAGTGGGGTTAAGCATCTAACTGATGAGAGGGATGGGTTTTTCTGTGGGTTGAAAGTGTACCCGATTGATATTGTACCGCGATTGCGATTGTATCGCTATTACGGTTGAGATAGCTTGAAGTGTTGGGTTAACACTTGTTGAATCCATGTATCCGATGAACACTTTTGTTAATGGACTTGATACTGATCACTTGTAAGCCAATATAATAGTTAATGTATCATTGAAATGTTTTATGTTGTATAATGTGATTTATACATGTTTCTCCTTAAGCTTTGCATTTGGTAGTATTGCATGTGAATGCTTAAGTGCAGGGTTAGCAATGGGATTTGCTGTTGATTAATGATACATATAGCATATGGTTTATTATGCTGGTGTTAATGATATAAAGTGCATGTTTTCAAAGGGGCATGATGATGATGATGTTTTTAAAGGATGATGTTAAATAAATGGTTTAAATGCATTGATGGTTGTTGTTTTGAGCATTCCTCACTAAGCCTTGTGTGCTTACGCTCTTGTTGTCCATCAATGCAGATAATTGAGGTCTTGGAAGGCAGCAAGAAGCAAGGGGATCTTGGCAAGACTTGTCTCCAAAGTATGTATTGGTTTAGACTATAATGAATAAGGGCAATGGGGTACCTATTGTGTTTTGGGAGATGTTTTGTGGAACTCCCTGTTTGAGCATGTTTCTTTAGTTGCTTTTGGGTTGTAAATGGCCTTTAAAGATTGTTTTGATGCTGGTTTACCTTTTTGACATGTTGCTTGGATGGAAATTAGGAAGCATGCCTATAGAATCTCTTTGATGGACGATGTCATATTATGACATTGAATCTGTGAAGCCTGAATGCTTATGGTTTGCTTGGTATGCCAAGGTTTTGTTATGAGTGTGTTAGAATGGTTTGAGAATGCTTTTGGAATGCAAAACCTGTAGTTTGTGACATTACAAGTCTAGGGGTACCGATACTCTAGGGACCGTATCAGTACGGTTGGATATTTTCTGGTATGGGGAATTGGTACATGAAAGGGAGTATTGGTATGCTAGGGCATTTTTGGATTGGCGTATAGATACGGGCAATGGTGTATCGATACACGTTCCAGCCTCTGGAATTTCACTTTTTCAATCCAAATCCGTGTATTGATACCCATGTAAGCGTACCGGTACGTATGTTAAAAAAATTCAAAAGTTAGGTAAGTTCGTTATGGCTTATCGATATGTGCTTTGGCGTACTAGTACGGGACAGTTTTGTACGTATCAGTACAGTGACACCCGTACAGATACTCGAGGCCGTTTTATGTAATTTTAGCTTGGCAGTTTTGCTTTCATTACATTTTAGCTCCTGGAACTTGTCCATGTGATTGTATGAGCTTGAATGATCAAATTGAGATGAAATTTGAGATGAATGTTCAAAACCTAACTAATTAAAGATTGGTATTTTAAAAAGTGGCTTAAATCCAACAAATTTCATGTATTTACAATTTGGTCCCTAAATTGCAAATGTGATCAATTAGATATCAAAATAATGCCCGATTAAGTAGGGGTTATACCTGAGTGTTGCATGTACACATAAGATTAATAATTGGCATCTAGACAAGATAAAAAGGAAAAAATGGACCGAGTTTCGATGTAACTCTATGGTTTGCTTCGGCAAACTAATGTAGCTTACTTGGTTTGGTCTAGCGGCTAGACCGAGTTAAAGGGGTTATATTTGGTGGTATCAGAGCCAAGTTTGGTTCGTTTGGGAGGTTGTTATGTTGTTTTGAGTTATACTTGTTGATTGATTTGCATGGTGATTGTTATTGGTACGCTGATTGCTATGCGCGGTGATTGATATATGTATGCTAAATGTTTTATGCCATGTTGGGGAAGCTGGGGGTACCCATTGCCTTATTATTATAGTCTGAATGTATGGCTTTGAAATAAAAGTCTTGGATCCTTGCTTGAAGCTGGCTTGATTCAATTTTGTTTGGAAATGATTTCATGCCTTAGAAAATGTGTTATGTTACTACCGAGAGGAGAAATGAGATCTAGGGAGATGCTATTTCCTTTGGGCATTGAGTTGAGAAATGTGTTGTGTTTCCTAGGGGTTTGTCACCTCAAAGTATGTACCACCTGTGTCGGTTGAGCCAAAGTTGGGTGATTTGATGCCTTGTTATAGGCGATGTTTTGAGCTTGTAAGCTGTTGTTGCTGGAGTGCGTGTGTTTGCACCAACCGTTGGGCAAACAAGGTTCCCGTTGGAATATCTCTATATTTTGAGAGGAGTTGAGTACCGTGAGTTGTCACCCGATGCATCCGAGACATGGATGGCTAGTGTTGTTCAGGTTTTGGATCAAATGGGGTGTATTGGTGCCCGTAAGTTGGGATGTGTTGAATCCCTGTTGCAAGGTGATGTTTTTAGTTGGTGGACAACTATATCTGCAGGTGTGGAACCCAATGATGTGGATTGGGAGTTTTTTTCATGCTATTTTTAAGAAGAATTATCTGGGGTTCCGATACTTGGATGAAAAGAGACGAGAGTTTATGGTTGGGATCTAGGTCGTGTGTATGTTGTCGAGTTAGGATACAGATTGTTCGATTGAGCCGGTATGCTCTTGAATTGGTTTTGGTAGGGAAGTGTCATTGTGACCAAATCTGATGTGAGTTGGTACAGGATGTTAGGGTGTACATGTTGGCTTTCGATTACACCATTTTTGACGTGTTGGTACACGAGCGAAGTGCATTGAGCAGAACCTAAGTTTACCAGTTTTTTGTGGGAGGTTTTGGCTCTGGCAAGAGAGTTACGAAATCTAGTTTCGGCTATGTTCAGTTAAAAGGAATTGTGATAAAAGATATCACCCTGAGTTAAGACGAGGTGATGATGGTGCTGGGTGAGGACCGCGGGGTTAGAGTATCTAGACTAAAATAGTATTTAAATTCTTGTCTATTGCTATTTTGGGAATGGAAGCGAGTTGTTTGATGGATTTTGGTTGCAAGGCATCCCTAGACTATGTTATGAATCTAGGGTCATAGGAAGTGTGAACTCAGGATAGTCGTGCGGTATGTGAGTTTTTGGGTGTTTTTTAGGGAATGACTGGGTTTGCCATTGGATTGGGAGGTTGAGTTTGGCATTAAAGTTGTATAAAAACACAGCTCTGATGTCTATTGCTCTTTGTGCATGGCTCGAGGGAGTTGAAGAGGGTAAAAATGCAACTTCAGGAGTTGCCTAATAAAGGGTTCACCAGGCTTAGTGTTTCATCGGGGGGTTGTGCTGGTGTCATTGTGAAAAAGGAGGATAGCATGATGCGAATGTGCTTGGGTTCTAGGTTGCTGAACAAGTTGATGTTTTGTTGATCAGTTCGGGGGTGCTTCAATGGTTGTAAGTATGAGCTTAGGTTCGAGTGGTATCTGTGTAGGTAAAGGATGTGGTTGTGTTTAGAAATGCCTTTGGTAAGGGGTACGGTGATGTGAGTTCTTGTTGATGTCGTTTGGTTTGATCGATGCATAGGTTGCGTTCATAGTTTTATTGAATCAGGTAGACTGAGTTTTTTTGGGTAGTTGGTTGTTGTGTTTATTAATGGTTTTTTTCTGTGTGTAGAAGCACCGGGAAGGGCTTTGATCGATAAGTATAGTTGGTTTAGTAGATTTTTGGAGAGAGCTGAATGTTGCTCTCTATTTGGGAGGTGTGAGTTATGGGTATGTTGCTAAGAATTCTCGTTCTGAGGATGTTATTAGTAAGTGTGAGCAGATAAACATGCATAGTGCAAAAACTCTTATATGTATATGTAAATATGTCAGTACATGCATACATTTGGGCATAACATTAGAGGGCATATAAGTGATCATGCATACATATGTTCACACTTACGGGTGACTAATCGGAAATCAATGGTGTGATGGTATAAGTAAGGTAGCGTATGAAGGTGGTTTTGGTGTTATGGTTCATGGAAGTTTGGCTGGTGCTAGTTTTTGAGCAACCAAAGTTAGAGTTGGCAGGTTCTGGGTTTGCTAGATCCAGTTCTTAGCATCAAGGTTTGTTGAGGCTGTAGTGTTGCAAGTGAAGTTGTGGCTTATGCATCTAGATAGTTAAAGGTGCACGAGCGCTTTTGTCCTATGCATGATGTGAAGCTTGCCACGTTTGTAGATGTTTAAATGTTTTAGAGACATCAATTCTATGATGAGGAGTGTGTTGTGTACACGGACACACGTGGTTAAAAATATGAAAAGATTGATGTTTTGAGTTTTTTGATAGCCTGGATGGTTGGTGTTCGTTAGGAGTTATAGTTTGGTGATTGAATATCGTTCGAGCTAAGCTTATAGTCGATGCTTGGGTTGTGAGAGTTGCGGCGAAGTTGAGGATATTGTTTACATAGTTGGGTGTGATGCGTGATGGAGACTTGATGTCAAGTTACAAGTGAATTCATTCAGGCAATGTTGATTAGAGAAAGGTAACGGTGTGATTATGTTTCAATATCGCATGTTCAGGTTATTGGGAGGAGGAAATTCGGTGGATTTTCACGTTAAAGGTTATAGGGTGTTGTGTTTTAAAGATTGGAAGGTGGTGTCCCTTGATGTTGAGTTGAGGTGTATGGTTTGATGGAGGCGCATACCAGTTCTTGCGAGATGCATTTCGGTAATGCCAAGATATATCGATGTTTGAAAAGGGATTGTTGTTGGGTTGGTTTAAAGGGAGATATGGTTGATTTTGTTATTTGATGCATGGTATGTTAGCGTGTGGAAGCTGAGCATCAGTTTTCTTTTAGGTTGTTGCAACTGTTGAGGATACCGAAAAGGAAATGAGGAAGAATCACCAAGGATTTTGTGTTTGGGTTGCCTTTGGCTCCGACCGAAAGGATTCCATTTGGGTGGTTGTTGATTGAGTTGCGAAGCGTGTGCACTCTCGTGGGTATGCTTGTGATGTTTGTTTTGGAATATGTGGTAGATTTGTATATTGTCGGGTTAGTGCATTTGCGTTGTGTGCCTGACTTTATAGTTTTGGACGAAGATCCGTGGGTTATAGTGAGGTTCTGAGGGTGTTGCTCGAGCTTAAGTGTATGTACTTCATATCTATCCCGGTTGGATGGCGGGTTAGAGCATGGAATTCAGGTTTTGAAAAATGAGTTGGGTGTATATCACGGAGCTTCCGGGAAAGTGTGAAAGGCACATACCTTTCGTAGAGTTTGCTTTAATGGTAGTTATCAGGCAAGTATGCAGGTGGCACCGTATGGGGTGTTGTGCGGTTGGAGGAGTCGTACGCCCGTGTGTTGGGCTGAAATTAGGGAAAACTACATTCCCATGTCTGATGTGTGGAAAGGCACTAGTGAGAAGGTGAAGTTGTTATCTGGACGCTTGAGGGTAGTTTTGGATCGTTAGAAATTCTACGCGAATCAGAGGTGTAGTGATTTAAAGTGTGTTGTGATGGTCGGGTCATCATGATGGTATCGCCTTGGAAGAGGGTGATGCGTTAATAGGACCATACGATTTTGTTGAGTGTGTGGTCATGTTGCTTATTGTTGAGATTATCTCCTATGTTGGAGGGGTTCCTTTATGTGTTTCTTGTGATGATGTTGCGAAGGTATCTATTGGATTCCATTCATGTTGTACCGGTGTAAGGCATTGGGTTGAGATATGAGTTATCTTGTGTGAAGGACCTGGTGGAGATCCTTGTCGCTAGTGATAGAGTTCTGGGTGGTACATTGGTTGGCCTTGTTAAGGTGTTGTGGAGACACCACAGTGTTAGGAAGCCGCGTGCGAATGTAAGTCGGAGATGTTAGAGTAGTTTCTGCTTTTGTTTCTTCCGGGTAAATTTTGGGGATGAAATTTCATAAGTGCAGGAGAGTTGTGACGCCCCGGTTTTGGGCCTAGCGGTTTTGAGGTTTGTTAGATGATCCGGTGGATCGGGTTAGAGATTCGAGTCAGATTTGGGACTGTATATTTTTCGGTGAGATAAAAATATGGAAAATGGTTAAAAATCACGTTTTAATATATGATTAATATTGGTGGAATCAATTTTGGAAAATGAGATTTGGAGATATGACATTTTGGATAGTGACCAAAATGCAATGTTTGAAAACTATTTTTAAAGTGACTAAAATGAAAAGGGTCAAATTCTTAGAATCCTTATGGAGCTAATTTACCAAGTTTTTGCTGGTGATTTCTCCCTTCAATTAAATCATTTTAACATGTGTTTTAAAAGTTAATTAAAAGGATTTTAGATATTAAAGTTAGTTATTTGGTTTTAATGAAAATTGACGTAACTTTTCTCTCCACTTCTTTTCTGCCAAACACACAAGTTTTCATCAAAAACCAGAGGTGATGGATCCTTGTTACTTAGATTCTTGATCTAAAATTGATTATTTGACTTTGATTTACAAAACCTCATTGGAATCTTGTGTTTTCCTAGCTTTAAACAAGCCAATTGAGGGAGAAATCACACAATAGGGGTAAGGTCCGCGATCTCCTCTATTGAATAGTTCTTTATTGATATTCCCAAGTATTTGATCCTTGATTTATGGTTTATAATCTGATTTTGTGTTTTTATATTGAATTAATTGATTTAATTGAGTAAAATTGACGAAATAGATAAATATCTGAATTGGATCTATTTTCAAGTGATTTAGATTGATTTTAAACATACTATGGATGTATAATAATGTTGATAAGTCGTTTTTAACAATGGAATCCCGCAACTCTTGAATCTCTAATTATTTAGGTTGTTAGAATTGTGTTTTTGTGGAGTTGTGGTGGCTGTTTGGCTGCTGGAGGTGTTAGGTCGTTTTGATTCTCTTTTTAGATTTTATTTGATGATAAAAGTGATGTTAGATTGATAGGTTGTGGCTGGGTTGTGTTTGGAAAGGATTAGATGGTGTTTTCGGTTGTTGTGATTGGGTAATTGTGAGGTGAATGTGTGATTCCATGAGGATCTGTTGTTGCAGTGTTTTAAATGCATGGATATGCATTAACCCTCTGTTGTAATGTGGTTAAAACATGGGAGATGGATTCGAAAGTGATCGGGGAACCTTTGGAGGTTTTGGATGCTTGTTTTCGTGTAGGCAAATCGAGGTTTCGTGTATCGGTGAGTAAAAACGTAGTTTAAAGCGTTTTGATGTTTTCGAAATAGAGTTTTGGAGTTATGGAAGAGCTTGAAACACTTACCTAGACTCGGAAGTAAGTATAAAGTGGATATATCTCTCGGTCGTGCTAGTTTGAAATGGTTTTATGCACTTGTTTTAATTTACATATTACTACTGTTTAAGCATTTTTAAAGTATTTGATACACTGGTTTTAAGCATGAAATGCTGAAGGATGCACATGGTAAGTGATCCTTGTAAGTATGTGATTTATACTTGTGATTTAAAGCATGGTTGTTGCTTTGGAAAAGTGTTTTGGTTAATTCTTGTTTGAAACAGTGAGGTAAATGTTAAATGGTTAATTATATTGGCAAGTGATGTCGTTTTAAAATTGTTATCGGATATAGTTGGCTGGCCATAGGATTGAGTGCACTGTAAAATAAGTTGTCTTGGATGTTGAGGGGTTTATATTGTGTACCGAATACTCCATCCAAGTACCCTAATGGTAGAGGGGTTTAACGATACCGAATACTCTCGTTAGTGGGGTTAAGCATCTAACCAATGAGAGGGATGGGTTTCCCTGTGGGTTGAAAGTGTACCTGGTTGTTATTGTACCGCGATTGTGATTGTATCGCTATTCCGGTTGAGATGGCTTGTAGTGTTGGGTTAACAATTGCTGAATCCGTGTATCCGATGAACACTTTTGTTAATGGACTTGATACTGATCACTTGTAAACCAATATAATTGTTAATGTATCATTGAAATGTTTTATGTTGTATAATGTGATTTATACATGTTTCTCCTTAAGCTTTTCCTTTGGTAGTAATGCATAGGAAGGCTTAAGTGGAGGGTTAGTAATGGGATTTGTTGTTGATTAATGATACATGAAGCATATGGTTTATTATGCTGGTTTTAATGATATAAAGTGCATGTTTTCAAAAGGGGCATGATGATGTTGATGTTTTTAAAGGATGATGTTAAATAAGTGGTTTAAATGCATTGATGGTGGTTGTTTTGAGCATTCCTCACTAAGCCTTGTGTGCTTACACTCCTGTTGTCCATCAATGCAGATAATTGAGGTCTTGGAAGGCAGCAAGAAGCAAGGGGATCTTGGCAAGACTTGTTTCCAAAGTATGTCTTTTTTTAGACTATAATGAATAAGGGAAATGGGGTACCTATTGTGTTTTGGGAGATGTTTTGTGGAACTCCCTGTTTGAGCATGTTTCTTTAGTTGCTTTTGGGCTGTAAATGGCCTTTAAAGATTGTTTTGATTCTAGTTTACCTTTTTGACATGTTGCTTGGATGGAAATTAGGAAGCATGCCTATAGAATCTCTTTGATGGACGATGTCATATTACGATGTTGAATCTGTGAAGCCTGAATGCTTGTGGTATGCTAGGGTTATGTTATGAGTATGTTAGAATGGTTTGAGCATGCTTTTGGAATGAAAAACCTGCAGTTTGTGACATTACATGTCCCGGCGTACCGATACGCGGGGGACCGTATCGGTACGGTTGGACATTTTCTGGTCTGGGGAATCGGTACACGAAAGGGAGTATCGGTATGCCAGGGCATTTTTGGCTTGGCGTATCGATACGGGCAATGGTGTATCGGTACACGTTCTAGCCTCTGAAATTTCACTTTTTCAACCCAAACCCGTGTACCGATACCCATGTAAGCGTACCGGTACGTATGTTAAAAAAATCAAAAGTTAGGTAAGTTCGTTATGACGTATCGATACCTGCATTGGCGTATAGGTACGGGACAATTTTATACGTATTGGTACGGTGACACCCGTACCGATACCTGAGGTCGTTTTCTGTAATTTCATCTTGGCATTTTTGCTTTCATTGCATTTTAGTCCCCGAAACTTGTCCATGTGATTTTATGAGCTTGAATGATCAAATTGAGATGAAATTTGAGATGAATGTTCAGAACCTGACTAATTAAAGATTGATATTTTAAAAAGTGGCTTAAATCCTGCAAATTTCCTGTATTTGCAATTTGGTCCCTAAATTGCAAATGTGATCAATTGGATATCAAAATGATGTCCGATTGAGTAGGGGTTATACCTGAGTGTTGCATGTACACGTAGGATTAATAATTGGCATCTAGACAAGATAAAAAGGAAAAAATGGATTGTGTTTCAATGTAACTCTCTGATTTTCTTCGGCAAACCTAATGTAGCTTCCTTGGTTTGGTCTGGTGGCTAGACCGGGTTAAGGGGGTACACTAGGCTTAGTGAGGAGTTCTTAAAAACAACACACCATCAATGCATTAAAACCATTTCTCAATAATACATTGAAATCTCATTTCAATCATCCTTTAAAACATTGTCATGCCTTGAAAACCATGCACTCAACATCTTTTAAAACCAGCATGTTAAACCATATGCGACATATTACATTAATCAACAGCAAATCCCATTACTCAACCTCAATTTAAGCCTTCCCATGCATAACAACCATATGCAAAGCTTAAAGAGTAAACATGTATAAATCACATTATACAACATAAACCTTTCAATAACACAACAACAATTATATTGGCTTACAAGTGATCATAAACCAAGTTCCTTTACCAAAATAGTTCATCGGATACACGGATTCAACAAGTGTTCTCCCAACACTTCAAGCCATCTCAACGGGAATAGCGATACAATCACAATCGCGGTACCTAAACAACCGTGTATACTTTTAACCCACTAGGACACCAACCCCTTACATCGGTTAGATGCTTAATCCACTAACGGGAGTTTACGGTACTATATAACCCCTCTACCGTTAGGGTACTTGGATGGAGTTTTCGGTATACGGATCTAAACCCCTCAACATCCAAGGTGACTTATTATAATGCACTATCAATCTTATGGCCGGCCAAATATATCCGATAACAATTTTAAAACCACATCACTTGCCAATATAATTAACCATTTACCATTCACCTCACTATTTTTAACAAGCATTAACCAAACCAAATTTTCCAAAGCAACAACCATGCTTTAAGCCACAAGTATAAACCATATACTTACAAGGATCACTTACCATGTGCATCCTTCAACATTTCATGCTTAAAAACATTATCTCAAATACTCTAAACCATGCTTAAATAGTAGGTACAGTGCAAATCAAAACAAGTGCATAAAAATCATTTTACACTAGCACGACCGAGAGAGAAAACCATATTTTACTTACTTTCGAGTTTAAACCAGTGTTTCAAGCTCAGTTTAAACTCCTATAAACCACCTTTAAAACATTAAAAAGTTAGAATCCACGTTCTCACTCACCGATACACGACACCTCAATTCATCGATTGAGGATTAATACACCTCAATGCATTCAAAACACTGCAACAACAAATCCTGACAAACTTTCACAATCCTCTCAAAGTTACCCAACCACAACAACCGAAATCATCATCTAATCCTTTCCAAACACAACTTAACCACAATCTAACACTTCCATAATCATTAATTAACACTCAAAATCGGGATTGATTCATTCATATACTTCCAGCAACTACACATCCATCACAACTCCACAAAAACACAAATCTAACAACCTAAACAACTAGGGATTGAAGAATTTCGGGATTCCATTGTTAAAAACAACTTATCAACATAATAATACATCCAAAATATGATTAAAATCAATCTTCAACACTAGAAAACTGATCCAATACAGATCTTTCACTATTTCACAAATTCACCCAATTAAATCAATTAATTCAATATAAAAATGCAAAATCAAATTATAAACCATAAATCAAGGATCAAACACTTGGGAATATCAATAAAGAACCATTCAATATAGGAGATCACGGACCTTACCCCTATTGTGTGATTTCTCCTTCAATTGGCTTGTTCAAAGCTAAGAAAACACAAGATTTCAATGAGGTTTTGTAAATCAAAGTTAAAGAATCAATTACAAATCAATAATCTAAGTAAAATGATCTCTCACCTCTGATTTTTAATGAAAACTTGAGTGTTTGGAAGAACATAAGTGGAGAGAAAAGTTACATCAATTTTCTTTAAAGTGATAACTAACTTTTAATAACCAAATTCCTTTTTAATTAACTTTTAAAACACATGTTAAAAAGACTTAATTGATAGGAAAAATCACCAGCAAAAATTTGGTAAAACAGCTCCTTAAGGATTCTAAGAATTTATCCATTTCATTTTAGTCACCGTTAAAAACTAGTTTTCAAAAATTGCATTTTGGTCACTAACTAAAATGTCACACTTCCAAAACCCATTTTCCGAAATTATATTCACCAGTATTAATCATATATTAAAAAGTGATTTTTAACCACTTTTCCATATTTTAGCTTGCCGAAAAATATTTACTCTCGAATCTGACTCGAAACCCTAACCTTATCCACCGGACCGTCTAACAAGCCACAAAATCGCTAGGCCCAAAATCGGGGTGTTACAGCTCTCCCCCACCTAAGAAATTTCGTCTTTAAAATTTTACCTAGAGGAAACAGGTGCGAAAATTGTTCCAACATATCAGACTTGCATTTCCACGTGGCCTCCTCAACACCGCAGAGCCTCCACGACACCTTAACAAGCTCGACCATCTTGCCACACAAAACCTTACTGATGGTATCAAGAACCTCTACAGGTTCCTCATCATAAGATAGATATGGCCTCAACTCAATATCCTCCACCGCCATAACATGCGAGGGATCCGACTAATACCTCCGCAACATCGAATCATGAAATACATCTTGAATCCTTTCCAACTCAGGAGGTAACCTCAAACGGTAAGCAACGGGACCCACACACTCAACAACCTCGTATGGTCCAATAAACCTCGTGCTAACCTTCCCTTTCTGCCCGAAATGCATTACCTTATTCCAAGGCAATACCTTCAAAAACACTCGGTTACCAACAACATACTCCGAATCCCTACGCTTCAAATCCGCGTAAGATTTCTAACAATCCAAAGCCGCTTTCAAGCACTCACATATCAACCTCACTTTCTAGTTCGTGCCTTTCAATACATCAGGCATGGGGAGATGCTTCTCCCCAACTTCAGCCCAACACACGGGCATACGACACTTCCTACCATAGAACGCCTCGTACGGTGCCATCTGTATTCTAGCATGATAACTGTTATTATACGCAAACTCTACCAAAGGTAACTGTTTTTCTCATGATCCCTAGAACTCAATGATACAACATCTCAACATATCCTAAAAAACCTGAATCACATGCTCCGACTGACTATCCGTCTGAGGATGAAACAAAGAGCTGAAATTCAGCCGAGTTTCCAGAGCACGATGCAAGCACACCCAATACCTTACTGTGAAATGCGGATCTCTATCCGAGCTATTCACTTGGGTACCCCGTGCAAACGCACAATCTCAGAGATGTACAGATCAGTCAACCTATCCAACGTATATGTCGTAAACACTGACACAAAATGTGCACACTTTGTAAACTGATCAACAATCACCTAAATAAAATCCTTTTTGGTCGGCGTCAAAGGTAGCCTAGACACAAAATCTGTGGTGATTCTTTCCCGCTTCCATTCTGGAATCCTCAACGGTTACAACAACCCGGATGGAAACTGATGCTCAGCTTTCACCCGTTGACATACCATGCATCGAGCAACAAAATCAGCCATATCCTTATTTAGTCCAACCCAATAGTACTATTCCTTCAAACCACGATACATCTTAGTACTACCGGGATGCATAGCAAAAGGACTGGCATGCACTTCGATCAGAATGGTATGCCTCAACTCTTCATCTTCAGGCACAACAATTTGACTTTTAAAACCAAACACTCCATCATCATTAACATGAAAATTCGTAGGATTCCCATCCATGATGTCCTTCACATGCGACACCAAACTCTCATCATGCGGTTGCCTCTCCTTAATCAACTTTGAGAAGGATGGTTTCACTTGCAATTCAGCTATCAACCCACCGTCACACGTCACATTTAATCGAACGAACATAGCTCTCAACTCCACAGTAGCCTTCCTACTCAAAGCATCAGCCACAACGTTAGATTTACCCGAATGGTACTCTATGGTCAAATCATACTATTTAAGCAACTCTAAGCGTCTTTGTTGCCTAATATTCTGCTCCTTCTAAGACATTAGATACTTCAAACTTTTATGACCGTATAAACCACACTTTTCTCCCCATAAAGGTAATGCCTCCATATTTTTAAGCCAAACACTACCGCGACAAGCTCAAGGTCATGAGTAGGATAATTACGTTCATGCACCTTAAACTGTCTAGATGCATACGCAACTACCTTACCCTCATGCATCAACAAGCAACCAAGCCCAACATAAGACGCATCACTATAAACAACAAACTCTTTTCCTGATTCAGGCTGAACCAAGACTGGAGCTCATGTCAAAGTGTAAGACCCTTAACGTATACTTGTAAATCGAATATACATTAAAGATTTTACGGAGTCGTTTAAAGAAATCTCGACTTATAAATTTATTTTTACAAGATTTACAAATTTTAGTTTGTAAATCTAACCCTTTCTCGATTTTCTTAAAAACACAACCTATGTGCAGTTAGCTAGTTTCAACCCTAAATTAATTATTTTAAAATATATTTGGCAATTATTAAAAACAATAGTTCAATTTAGGGTGAAAACTAAATATCCAGTAAATCACTTGTTTTCATTTGAATCATATCACTTTCACTTTTCACTTTTTGTTAGATCACTTGTACTTTTTACTTTTTGTTCATTTCATAGCCCAATGTAATGTAATTGAGAATGCATGGTATGCAAGTCACTGTTGAGGATGCATATGTGCGGCATCAGCTAATTTGTTGTGCCAAAATAAAACACTGTATCACTTTATAACTGCTGTAAACTTATACAACATCACTGTATCACTAGGTCATAGTTGTAGAACACAGCGTCACTATATCACTATATAACGATTGTACATTTGTACAACATCACTGTATCATTATACTCCCACCTCATTGGCATGCCAATTATACCAAGAATCTCAATAATCATACAATGGAAATTTAACCAATTCACTATTATGATCTCTTCACCAATTTAAATTTCACTAGATATTAAATATCACAATATTATATAAAAGTGTATTGGGCAGTTTATACCCAAAATTCATTCATAATTCATTTCAAATATCATTGAAAACATACCATTTACGATTTAAAAATATTTATTTATTTTAACATTCGAGATCGACTTATCGCAAGACTTTCTCGTATCATAATAAAAATAAGTAAGAATGCACTCACCTAGGCCATGTAATAGTATGCCTTACTAAATTCTACTCGATCTTTTCCTTTATAGTATCTTGAATCCTCTTTGATTCATGTTTGGCTTCATTAACCACATAAATATAAATACCATTTGCTAGATTCAAATCTAACAATATTCTAAATATGCTATCAAATCTAATTATTCGAATATGTAAAATTTCCAAAACTTTTTCTTCCTTCATTAGACTGTCCAAAAATTAATTTTGGTCCCCAATTGACCGCTTTGAACTTCAAATAGTTCTTCCAAGCTTGCTAACTACCATTAAATACCAAATATCTCAATTTCCATTTTTTTGCAGCTTGCACTACCTTCAAATATTTATTTCTATAAAATATTCTAAAACTCTGAATTCGATTCCGTTTGTTCTGAAATAAACTAGATTCAATAAGCTTTTCACCCATATAAATTAATAGCCCAAATTCAACTTGTACGATTTATGGTGAATTTTCAAAGTCAGTTTCCAGAGCTGATTTCGAAATAGACTGCCATACTATTTTCTAACCTTTCACCACTTAAAAATTCATATCTTTTTACTCGAAACTCAAAATCAGTTTCTGTTTGTTTGAGGCGAAACTAAACGAAGAAATATTTACATCGGTATAGAATTCACCATCTAACCATTTTTGTAGAATTTATGGTGAGTTTTCAAACTTTATACTAACTTCTTTCGGATAGCACCACAAAAGAACTCCCAGGTTACATCCTCCGTCACCATACTGGATATCGTGGTAGTCCACCATGTATACGCATCACCCTGTAATAGGGACACAACACATCCCAGCTTACATGCATCAGAACAACCCATCTGACCCAGTATCTTCTCAATACTGGCCAACCATGCCTCAGAAGCCTCAACCTCAAAACTCAACTCTACCGAAACTGAGAAGATGCTCTAGCGGAAAACCCTACCCAAGTACTGGTGGTGCCGGCACATGAACACCTGCAACTGCTACTTAAAAAGTACCGGTCATGGCTTGTATCAATAGCTCCATATCATCCATCCCCGGCCCAATTGGCGCAGGTGATACTTGCTCCACTACCTCAGGTGGAATAGGCGGGGGCGGTGGCAACCCTCAAGGAGGTATAACATTCTCCTCGATTTTCTGCCCAATGGCAGCAGCAATCTACCAGATCACAACTCTCTCCTCGGTCCCATCATGCTAACAATATATTTAAGGCATGATAATCATTCAAATACAAAATAATTAGGCTAGCTTCAAGCAAGGATCCAAGACTTCCATTTCCAAATCATAACATTTAAAGCTATAATAATAAGGCAATGGGTTTCCCAAATTTCCCCCAACATGGCATATTACAATCACCGTGTATATCAACATTAGATAACAACTCACAATAACCTAACAAGAATCAATCCAACTCCAAACTATGCAAGCCTGGCTTTGGTACCACCAAATATAACCCCTCGACCCGGCCTAGTCACAAGACCGAACTGAGCGAGCTACATTAGGTTTACTGAAGTAAATCGAGAAGATAAAACCCGAAACATGACCATTTTTTCATTTTATCTTATCTATATGTAAAATTATTATCCTACATGTACATACTAATCTCTGGTGAAAACCCAACTCAATCGGGCGTCGAATTGACATCATTGATCACATTTGTGATATAGGGACTATATTGTAATTTTGGAAAACTACAGGGTCTTAACTCACATTTATATTACTAATTTTTAATTAAGCAGGTTTCATGCTCACATGTTAAAAATCAAGTAGAAAAGATGATCTAATCTCATTTAAATGCATCCACAACATTCAGGGACCAATAAGTAAGAAAATAAAACTTTAGAAGATCCCAAATAACCAAATTAACTACCACCGTACCGATACGGACAAAGGTGTTTCGATATGCCTTCACTATTTTAAAACCCCAGAATTCTAGTAGCCAAAACTTGTTCTGATACATCCTCGCATATTGAAACGCCCTTCCTAAAAACATTGTACCGTATCGAAACGCCTTCCCGAGTACTGAAACACTAGCCAAAATTGCCTACACCCGTACCAAAATAGTTGCCTGCGTACCGGTATGCTAAGCCTGGAATGGCTTACTCGTAACGAAACAAGGACATTTGTACCTACACGCCCGGACATGAAATGTCAATTTTGTGCTGGTTTAACATGCTTTTGAACAAACCAAAACATCTTAACATGCCCCTAACACACAACCAACATATTCAAGGATCAAACCACACCAAGACAACCTAATTTCAGCATCCATTCAAGGCATTATACTTCAAATGTAAATCTAGAGGTATGCTTCCTAGAAAACAAATCATGCAAAGCATGAAACTTCAAACCATCCTCACAAACAATTAATAATGGCCATTTACAAACCATGAGCAACGAGACAAACTTGCTCAAACAGGGAGTTTAACAAAACACCTTCCAAAACAATAACGGAACCCCCATTACCCTTATTACTTATAGTCAATACCAAAAACATACTTTGGTTAACAAGTCTTGTTGTGATCCCTTGCTTCCCGCTGCCTTCGAAACTTTTAATTCTCTGTATTGATGGACAAAGAGAGCATAAGCACACTAGGCTTAGTGAGGAGTGCTCAAAAACAGTACACCATCAATGCATTAAAACCATTTCTCAATATTACATTGAAATCTCATTTCAGCCATCCTTTAAAACATTATCATGCTTGAAAACCATGCACTCAACATCTTTTAAAACTAGCATATTAAACCATATGCAATATGTATCATTAATCAACAGCAAATCCCATTGCTCAACCTCAATTTAAGCCTTCCCATGCATAACAACCATATGCAAAGCTTAAAGAGAAAAAATGTATAAATCACATTTTACAACATAAACCTTTCAATGATACATCAACAATTATATTAGCTTACAAGTGATCATTAACCAAGTTCCTTTGCCAAAATAGTTCATCGGATACACGGATTCAACAAGTATTCTCCCAACACTTCAAGTCATCTCAACCGGAAGAGCGATACAATCACAATTGTGGTACCTAAAAAACCAGGTACACTTTCAACCCAGGGGACACCAACCCCTTACATCGGTTAGATGCTTAATCCACTAACGAGAGCTTATGGAATTGTATAACCCCTCTACTATTAGGGTACTTGAATGGAGTTTTTGGCACACAGATCTAAACCCCTCAACATCCAAGGCAACTTATTATAGTGCACTATCAATCTTATGGCCGGCCAACTATATCCGATAATAATTTTAAAACCACACACTTGCCAATATAATTTACCATTTATCATACCTTTTAACAAGCATTAACCAAACCAATTTTTCCAAAGCAACAACCATGCTTTAAACCACAAGTATAAACCATATACTTACAAGAATCACTTACCATGTGCATCCTTCAGCATTTCATGCTTAAAAATAGTATCTCAAATACTCTAAATAATGCTTAAACAGTAGGTATAGTGTAAATCAAAACAAGTGCATAAAAATCATTTTACACTAGTAGGACTGAGAGAGAAAACCATATTTTTGTAATATCCCAATTTTTGGCTAGTGACCAAAATGTAAATTTTAAAAGTTTTGTGGATGAAGTATAAACTTAGGAAAAGATTAGGGACTAAGTTGTAATTTTCAAAAGTTATGTTTTTTAGTCCCGTAAATGAATAGTTTACCCCCAAGAATTATGTTTTCGTGTTACTTGGATTTTTCGTACGGAGTTTGTATTAATGGCTATAAAGCTATAATTTTCAAAAAAATATTTAGATAATCAGATCGAATATAATACCCAGGATATTTTGAAGGATGATAAGCCAAGATTGATTATGTCATGTTACATGTATAAGATATTTTCTTTGTGTTGGAAGAATATGAACCCTTGGATTTAAGTTGATTTTCCATGTTAAATACGAGCCGTTGGATGAAAAATGGCAAAATTGTAATTTTGGAAAATTATTATGGCAAAGTTTGTAACTACTAACTCAAGATTAAATCTAGGCCATTGGATGAAGGATGATGACATGAGGTAGATTATGGAAATATAGAATTTTCGGAATAGATCTGATAGCTCGGTAAAGGTAAAATCGTAGTAGACGTATTTATTGAATATTTGGAAATCAGATTGAATTGAAAATTCAGAGACTGTTCCATAAGCCATGGAAAATCATAAAATGATATTTATGGAATAGTGGGCAGTTGAGAAGGAACTAATTTATTTAGATTATAATGGAATGGCAATTTTGAAACAAACTAGTAAATAAAGACTAGTTGGAGGGTAAATTGGTCATTTGGCAAGGATGGCAATTTTGAAATATTTTTGAAATTTTAAGGAAATTTTTGGAAGATGAAATATACATGGATTTGATATTGGCCCTTGATTTTGGATGAGTTAAATTAGCCATTGGGTTTAAAGGCTACATTGGTAATTTCACTATTTAAATGAATTTAAAATTCATTTAATAGTTACAAGTGTAATTTAAAAGTGAAAAGATGAAAAAAATGCTCATCTTTTCCAGCCATAAACCATGGAGAGAGAGCAGAAAGGAGAGGGAAATTTCCAAGCTTGATTTAAGCCCCGAATCTCAGTTTTTAGGTAATCTTTCGAACTACAAAGTTGTTCTACTCTTCGAGCTCTATCGTTTGATGTAAATAATTTATAGAATACTTGGTTAGTTGATGAGATTTGGTATATGGAAGAAATTAGGGTTTATGCACAAATTGGGGCTTTTATGATTTTATGAATCCAAGGTTGATTTTAAGTTAGAATCATGCATGTATGATGTTGGAATCATGTTATTGAGTTGTGATTTAAACCATACATATTTCGGTTTGTATAGAGAAAATTAGGGTTTATGGATTCAAGTCTAATTTAGGGTTTGTGATGTTGGATTAATGATCTAGTAAGCTTGATTTGTTGTTTGGAAGCAAAACCCTAAGTTAAATACATAGGGACCATTTCGGCAAACTTCAAAATTAAGGGTCCATATCTGATTTTTATGAATTTGATGTGTATTTATATTATTAATGATGTTAGATACTTGAAAAATGAATATTAGAATGCTAAACCGACGATTAATCACATTAGTGAGACAATTTGTCAAACTTGAATGGTCTATTCGGCAAAGAGGATATGTAGGAGTAAATATGATTTTTAGTTAAAATGATGGAATTAAGGTAGTAATGTTGATTAGAGGACTAATTTGCAAAGTTAAGAAGCTTGAATCCTTATATTTGAATTTTGATGACCATCTCGACAAATCAAGATAAATTAGAGAAGTAAAGGTTTGACCCTATTTTGATGAAGGATGTAAATAGAACATATGAGTATAAGCTTTATTCTGGTCAGTTGAAATAAAGTGATGGGACTAAATTGACAAGTGGAGAAATAGGAAGAAGTTGGTGTAAATTAAAAGTTATTTATGGAAAGCTTTGTAGAATATTGAATTTTGGGAGTGACTTTGAAAATTCACCATAAATTCTAAAAAATGGTTAGATGATGAATTTTATACCTTTGTAAAGATTTGTTCGTCTTGTTTCGATTCCAACAAACGGAAATTGATTTCGAGTTTCGAGTTAAAAGATATGAATTTTTAATCGAATGAAGGTTAGAAAATTTACATAGTGGTTTCAGTCAGGACAACTCTGTGACAGGAGTTTGAAGAATTTTAATAATTTTTGTAGTTTTTATTAATTTATGCGGCTTATACCGTTAGAACCGGTATCGAATCTAGTTTCTCCAGTATAAAGGAAATTAAGATCCAATATGTATTCTGCCCTGTATAAGTAAATCTTTGAAGGTAGCGCAAGCTGTAAAAAAATGGAATTTGAAACATTTTGTATTCTAATGGTAGTTAGCAAGCTTGAAATTATGGAAGTTCAAATTGGTCACTAAGGAACATAATGAGTTTTTTAACAGTACAAGGAAGAAAGGAAAAATACTTGGAAATTTTATATTCGAATGATTATATTAGACATCACGTTTAAGGTATTGTTAGATTTGAATCAAACAAATATTTTATTTTATTCATGTGATTAATGAAGTCAAGTCTGAATCAAAAAGGTTCGAGGTTCTATAAAGGAAAGGATCGAGTAGAATTTAGTGAGGCATGCTAATAAATAGCCCAAGTGAGTGCAATGCATACATAACATGATACATGGATGTTTTATACATCATTGGTAAGACTTACGATAAGTCTACTTGTTTATATATTGGCATGATATTTTTGTCATTGATCATATATTTGGCATATTTTAAATATGTCAAAGGTTGAACACAAATACATGGATCACTAGTTATATATAATGGTATACTATGAATGTTATTTCGGGTATGAACTGCTCTATGTTCAATTATATTGATATATGTTGTCATGGATGGAATAAATACGAAAATTATGTCCAAATAAGCCATTGAGGGATAGGGTATAGTTGGCATGCCATAGAGTCTAGCAGCACGCTGCATATTCGGGTATCCGAGATAGCACTATAGTGTATATAAAAGACACTTAGTGTATGGTTAGCACGGCCTTATAAATGTGCAGATGGTTAGCACAACCTTATAAATATGTGGATGGTGGGGACGACCTTATGTCTATTAGCACTTCGGTGCATATTTGACTCGCGTACCCAGGGTCCTCAAGGTTTAGTTTGGGCTATAAGTAAATGGATAATAAATGATAAACATGTTTACTCTCGGAGTAAATGGCAAGTATATCGGTAAGAAATTTATATCCAGTTAATATATGATTAACATGATGGTAAAACATATCTAGTGATCATAATGCATTTATGCGTACGTGGCATATTATGACAAATGAACAACCACGAAAGTCTTATGACATTAACATATAGTAAATCATTACTAATGCAAAAGTTGATGCTTTGGCATATATATCATGTTATATAAACATAGCCATAAAGTCGAATAAAATTTAAATTATTGTTATTAACTGCCTTTATTGCCTCGCTAAGTTTGTACTTAGTGTGTCTGATTGTGCACACGTAGGTAAATCAAGATGAGAGTGAGAAGAGCATTGCATTAATATTGGAAAGCTCAACAGGTAATCACAGTAATGACATACTAATTAAGGTTTGATTATTATAGTGGCATGTATACTTGCTAAACCTATTTGAGTTGTGATTGGCCTTTAAAGTTCGTTACGGTTTCAAGATAATTGGCGTTTATAGAAAGATTCAAGGTTAAGAATAACCTTAAGTGATGAGTTGTATGCTAAGATAATTGATTTAAGATGAGAACTCGAATAAATAATTTATTTTGGTTTTAAAAAAAGTTAAGTGTGCTTGAGCTAGAGAAATTTTAGGATGGGTAACCATTGAGAAGTCTTCCTAATTTTTTTTTAAATTATCCCAATTTTTTATTAAAGAAGCCATAATATTTCTGACTCGTACTCGGTGTACGGATACGGGAAGGGGATGTTACAATTGTTGGTATCAGAGTAATAGGTTTAGCCGATTCTAGAGTTAAACGAAGTATGGTAAAGGTCAAAAGTGTATAAATGCCACTAGGATGTCAGAATTACTGATGATTTTACTTGTTTGAATGGATGCAATTGCTTACTTCGTTATGATAATAATGTTAAATTCCAATGCGTGAGGGTAAAAGACTCGTGTTAGGTGTTAGGCGAGTGAATCAATAAGAGATTCACGAGCATGATAAGGTTAATGATAATATTCTATCATCAGCTTAGCATGGTGCAGAGGCCCCAAAGTAACATGATATGCATATTATGGATTAAGAGTTTTCTTTCAAACATTAGATGTGATCATGAATTAGCCTGCTTAGGTACCGATTGCAAAAGAATTAAGAGTTTTGACACACTAGATTTTCAGAGAGATTAATGGAGATCCTATGATTGTTAATCTATGGTTTAATGATATAAAAGTTATGTTGAAGGAACTCTGTATTGATGATCAGAGGAGACTCAAAGAAAAAGTATTTTCTCATCTAAAAGGATTAGACCTGTATTTGATTAAGTAATGTTACGCTACATATTCAAAAGTCTATTAGGTATAAGTTCTTTCTTTGAGGGTTCCATAACACAGTTTATCTTAGAGATGCAACGGAGTTCTCGCATCTTAATTTGGGCAATTGGATTATTACGGATATGAGTGCAAGTTTAATAAACTGAGCTGCTTTGCTTCTAAACTACTTCCTACATACAGAAGGATAGCATACTATGACAGCTCATAGAAGGCTAGAGATCAGGTATAAAGAAGTACTGGCTGCCCTATGTATTTCAAAATTCTATGAAGTAATAAATTATGCCAAATGCAATGCAAAGGGTTTAGAATGAGAAAATATTTAAACATATGTCACAGCTCGTAAAGAGAAATAGTGAATTATTACGTATTTCACCACTTCTAAAAAGTAGTGATGAATCCCGGTAAAGATATCGAGCTGAATTTATTACATAGTTCCGCTAAGAGATCAGGAAAAGGAAAATTAGGAACTCTTTGACATTTATAATTAATGTTGGAGATTCAAGAAAACCACAAAACCAATCATATGAGTGTTGTAATAATTGGCATGCATGAGCATGCATAGTTTTTTATTGAAATTTGTTACCAATGTAAAGATTACTTAACTTATGCTATGGATACCGAGCATCAAGGGTAAGCTGGGTGAGTATTCCTATTGTTTGTGAGTTTTAAATAGGTTGCCCAAGAGAAGCTGTCAGGCTTGACGCTTAATCGAGAGGCTGAGTTTAGGATTGGATTTAATCCAATATTGGACCTATATTGATTTCACTCTACAAAATGGCTCTTACTAAATTGAGAAAGCTAAAGATCTAGTTGCAAGAGTCATTAGATTGAGGTTTTTTACACTCGATATATCATCTTTGGGAAGCTTGATGAAGGTTAGTCAAAAAGAAAAAGTAGTAATATTCCTTTAAGATTAAATTACGATTATATTATTACCAGTAAAAGAAGATTTGATAGTAGCACTAGTATTAGTTCAGTATGAATCTAGTAAGGATTCTACCTTATTCAATAATACGTCCCATAACACGTTGGGATGTGTATTGATGTAATAAGGCTAATATAGTAGTTGATGTACTTCGTCAATAGTCATTCTTTTGTTTATAAGCATTAAATGCCCAATTACCTTTGGAAGAAAATAGTATATTGATTACATAGCTTCAGCTCAAATCTACTTTGACAAATCGGATCAAATTTTTACAAATGAAAGATAAGATATGCCTGGAAAGAATTTAGTAAGGTGAAAAGGGAAAATTAAAGGTATCGATGTTTAGTCTAAAGAATGTTCATATTATCAAAGGGTAATTTATATCCCCAACGATAATGAGTTAAAAAGAGAACTAAAAGGTGATTGAATATGATTTGATTTAGTTCAGGATGTGGAGAATAAAGTAAGAATAGTTCAAAGCAATCTAGAATTGCTTTAGAATGGTGGATATTATCTACTGATCTTGAAAGAAAAGATATTTAATATGAAGTTAAGGATAAAGTATTCCGTAAAAGTTTCACCTTGGAAGGAGGTGTTATGGTTAGGACAAAAAGGGAAGTTGAGTCCGAGTGTTTTTGGACCATATAAGATTGTGAAAAGAGTTGTTCTGGTGGCTTATTAGCTACCCTTACCTCCGGAAATGGACAAGATTAACAATGTATTTCATGTATCGATACTCAAGTAGTATCGATCAGATCCTTTACATATCATTACCCGAAAGGGAATAGAGATTCAATTGGATTTGATTTACAAGGAAGAATCGGTAAAGGTATTGGCACATGGAGTCAAATAACTAAGAAATAATATGATCTCGCTTGTTAAAGTTCTTCGGCGAAATCATGAAGTAGAAAAAGTGACATAGGAAAGAGAAAAAGATATGAGAAAGTAGTTTCCTCACCTTTTTGAACCAAGGGCGTATTGAAAATTTGAGGACAAATTTTCTTAAGGGGGAGAACAGTAATATCCCAGTTTTGGCTAGTGACCAAAATGTAAACTTTGAAAGTTTTGTGGATAAAGTATAAACTTAGGAAAAGTTCAGGGACTAAATTGAACTTTTCAAAAGTTATGTATTTTAGTCCCGTAAATGAATAGTTTACCCTGAAGAATGATGTTTTTGTGTTACCTGAATTTTTTGTACTGAGTTTGTATTAATGACTACAAAGCGATAAAGTTTAGAAAAATATTCGGATAATCGAATCGAATATCTAGGATATTTTGAAGGATGATAAGCCAAGATTGATTATGTCATTTTACATGTCTAAGATATTTTCTTTGTGTTGGAAGAATATGATCCCTTGGAATTAAGTTGATTTCTTAGGTTAAATATGAGATGTTGGATGAAAAATGGCAAGATTCGTAATTTTGGAAAATTATAAGGGAAAAAATTTGTAACTACTAACTAAAGATTAAATCTAGGCCATTGGATGAAGGATGATGACATGAGGTAGATTACGGAAATATATAATTTTTTAATCGATCCGATAGCTCGGCAAAGGTAAAATTGTAGTAGAAGTATTTAGTGAATATTGGGAAATCAGATTGAATTGAAATTTCGAGACTGTTCTTAAGCCATGGAAAATCATAAAATGATATTTATGGAATAGTGGCTGGTTAGAAGGAACTAATTTAGTTAGATTATAATGGAATGGCAATTTTGAAACAAACTAGTAAATAAAAACTAGTTGGAGGGAAAATTGGTCATTTGGAAAGGATGGCAATTTTAAAATATTTTTGAAATTTTAAGGACGTTCTTGGAAGATGAAATATACATGGATTTAATCTTGGCCCTTGATTTTGGATGAGATTAAATTAGCCGTTGGATTTAAAGGCTAAATTGGTAATTTCTCTATTTAAATGAATTTAAGATTCATTTAATAGTTACAAGTGTAATTTAATAGTGAAAAGATGAAAAAATGTTCATATTTTCCAGCCATAAACTATGGAGAAAGAGAATAATGGAGAGGGAAATTTCAAAGCTCATTAAGCCTCGAATCTCGATTTTTAGGTAATCTTTCGAACTACAAAGTTGTTCTACTCTTCGAGCTCTATCTTTTGATGTAAATAATTTATAGAATACTTGCTTGGTTGATGAGATTTGATATATGGAAGAAATTAGGGTTTATGCACAAATTGAGGATTTTATGATTTTATGAATCCATGGTTGATTTTAAGTTAGAATCATGCTTGTATGATGTTGGAATCATGTTATTGAGTTGGGATTTAAACCATACATATCTCGGTTTGTATAGAGAAGATTAGGGTTTATGGATTCAAGTCTAACTTAGGTTTTGTGATGTTGGATTAATAATCTAGTAAACTTAATTTGTTGTTTGGAAGCAAAACCCTAAGTTAAATACATAGGGTCCATTTCGCAAACTTCAAAATTAAGGGACCATATCTGATTTTTATGAATTTGATGTGTATTTATATTATTAATGATGTTAGAGACTTGAAAAATGAATATTAGAATGCTAAACCGACGATTAATCACATTAGTAACCATTTTGATAATTTGTCAAACTTGAATGGTCTATTGGCAAAGAGGATATGTAGGAGGAGTAAATCTAATTTTTAGTTCAAATGATGGAATTAAGGTAGTAATGTTGATTGGAGGACTAATTTGCAAAGTTAAGAAGCTTGAATCCTTATATTTGAATTTTGGTGACCAACTCGACAAATCAAGAGAAATTAGAGAAGTAATGGTTTGAGCCTATTTTTATGAAGGATGTAAATAGAACATATGAGTATAAGCTTTCTTCTGTTCATTTGAAATAAAGTGATGGGACTAAATTGACAACTAGAGAAATAGGGAGAAGTTGGTGCAAATTAAAAGTTATTTATGGAAAGCTATGTAGAATATTGAATTTTGGGAGTGACTTTAAAATTCACCATAAATTCTAAAAAATGGTTAGATGATGAATTTTATACCATTTTAAATATTTGTTCGTCTAGTTTCATTTCAACAAACGGAAAACTGATTTGAGTTCCGAGTTAAAAGATATGAATTTTTAATCGAATAAGGTTAGAAAATTTACATAGTGGTTTCAGTCAGGACAACTCTGTGATGGGAGTTTGAAGAATTTTAATAATTTTTTATACATTTTATTAATTTATACAGCTTATACCATTAGAACCGTTATCGAATCTAGTTTCTCCAGTATAAAGGAAATTAAGATCCAATATGTATTATGCCCTGTATAAGTAAATCTTTGAAGGTAGCACAAGCTGTAAAAAATGGAATTTGAAATATTTTGTATTCAAATGTTAGTTAGCAAGCTCGAAAGAATTTATGGAAGTTCAAATTGGTCACTAAGGACCATAATGAGTTATTTAACAAAGAACAATACAAGGAAGAAAGGAAAAATACTTGGAAATTTTATATTAGAATGATTATTTTAGACAACATGTTTAAGGTATTGTTAGATTTGAATCAAACAAATATTTTATTTTATTCATGTGATTAATGAAGTCAAGTCCGAATCAAAAAGGTTCGAGGTTCTATAAAGGAAAGGATCAAGTCGAATTTATTGAGGCATGCTAATAAATAGCTCAAGTGAGTGCAATGCATACATAACATGATACATGGATGTTTTATACATCATTGGTAAGTCTTACGATAAGTCTACTTGTTTATATATTGACATGATATTTATGTCATTGATCATATATTTGACATATTTTAAATATGTCAAAGGTTGAACACAAATACATGGATCACTAGTTATATATAATGGTATACTATGAATGTTATTTCGGGTATGAACTGCTCTATGTTCAATTATATTGATATATGTTGTCATGGATGGAATAAATACGAAAATTATGTCCAAATAAGTCATTGAGGGATAGGGTATAGTTGGCATGCCATAAAGTCTAGCAAAGACGCTGCATATTCGGGTTTATGGGATAGCACTATAGTGTATATAAAAGACACTACTTAGTGTATGGTTAGCACAACCTTATAAACATGCGGATGGTTAGCACAACCTTATAAATATGTGGATGGTGGGGACGACCTTATGTCTATTAGCACTTGGTTCATATTTGACTCGCGTACCCTGGGTCCTCAAGGTTTAGTTTGGGCTATAGGTAAATGGATAATAAATGATAAACAAGTTAGTTTACTCTCGAGTAAATGGCAAGTCTATCGGTAAGAAATTTATATAATATGTTAATATATGATTAACATGATGGTAAAACATATCTAGTGATCATAATGCATTTATGCATATGTGGCATATTATGACAAATGAACAACCACGAAAGTCTTATGACATTAACATATAGTAAATCATTACTAATGCAAAAAAGTTGATGCTTTGGCATATATATCATGCTTATATAAACATAGCCATAAAATCGAATAAAATTTAAAATTTTGTTATTAATCGCCTTTATTGCCTCACTAAGTTTGTACTTAGTGTGTGTTTGATTGTGCACACGTAGGTAAATCAAGATGAGAGTGAGAAGAGCATTGCATCAATATTGGAAAGCTCAACAGTAATCACAAAGAATGACATACTAATTAAGATTTGATTATTATAGTGGCATGTATACTTGCTAAACCTATTTGAGTTGGGATTGGCCTTTAAAGTTCGTTATGGTTTCAAGATAATTGGCGTTTATAGAAAGATTCAAGGTTAAGAATAACCTTAAGTGATGAGTTGTATGCTAAGATAATTGATTTAAGATGAGAACTCGAATAAATAATTTATTTTGGTTTTAAAAAAGTTAAGTGTGCTTGAGCTAGAGAAATTTTAGGATGGGTAACCATTGAGAAGTCTTCCTAATTTTTTTAAATTATCCCAATTTTTTATTAAAGAAGCCATAATATTTCTGACTGCGTACTTTTGTGTAATGGATACGGGAGGGGGATGTTACAATTGTTGGTATCGAGTAATAGGTTTAGCCGATTCTAGAGTTAAACGAAGTATGGTAAAGGTCAAAAGTGTATAAATGCCACTAGGATGTCAGAATTACTGATGATTTTACTTGTTTGAATGGATGCAATTGCTTACTTCGTTATGATAATAATGTTAAATTCCAATGCGTGAGGTAAAAGACTCGTGTTAGGTGTTAGAAGAGTGAATCAATAAGAGATTCACGAGCATGATAAGGTTAATGATAATATTCTATCATCAGCTTAGCATGGTGCAGAGGCCCCAAAGTAACATGATATGCATATTATGGATTAAGAGTTTTCTTTCAAACATTAGATGTGATCATGAATTAGCCCGCTAGGTACCGATTGCAAAAGAATTAAGAGTTTTGACACACTAGATTTTCAGAGAGATTAATGGAGATCCTATGATTGTTAATCTATGGTTTAATGATATAAAAGTTATGTTGAAGGAACTCTGTATTGATGATCAGAGGAGACTCAAAGAAAAAGTATTTTCTCATCTAAAAGGATTAGACCTGTATTTGATTAAGTAATGTTACGCTACATATTCAAAAGTCTATTAGGTATAAGTTCTTTCTTTGAGGGTTCCATAACACAGTTTATCTTAGAGATGCAACGGAGTTCTCGCATCTTAATTTGGGCAATTGGATTATTACGGATATGAGTGCAAGTTTAATAAACTGAGCTGCTTTGCTTCTAAACTACTTCCTACATACAGAAGGATAGCATACTATGACAGCTCATAGAAGGCTAGAGATCAGGTATAAAGAAGTACTGGCTGCCCTATGTATTTCAAAATTCTATGAAGTAATAAATTATGCCAAATGCAATGCAAAGGGTTTAGAATGAGAAAATATTTAAACATATGTCACAGCTCGTAAAGAGAAATAGTGAATTATTACGTATTTCACCACTTCTAAAAAGTAGTGATGAATCCCAGAAAGATATCGAGCTGAATTTATTACATAGTTCCGCTAAGAGATCAGGAAAAGGAAAATTAGGAACTCTTTGACATTTATAATTAATGTTGAGATTCAAGAAAACCACAAAACCAATCATATGAGTGTTGTAATAATTGGCATGCATGAGCATGCATAGTTTTTTATTGAAATTTGTTACCAATGTAAAGATTACTTAACTTATGCTATGGATACCGAGCATCAAGGGTAAGCTGGGTGAGTATTCCTATTGTTTGTGAGTTTTAAATAGGTTGCCCAAGAGAAGCTGTCAGGCTTGACGCTTAATCGAGAGGCTGAGTTTAGGATTGGATTTAATCCAATATTGGACCTATATTGATTTCACTCTACAAAATGGCTCTTACTAAATTGAGAAAGCTAAAGATCTAGTTGCAAGAGTCATTAGATTGAGGTTTTACACGACTCGATATATCATGCTGGGAAGCTTCAGTAAGGTTAGTCAAAGAAAAAGTAGTAATATTCCTTTAAGATTAAATTACGATTATATTATTACCAGTAAAAGAAGATTTGATAGTAGCACTAGTATTAGTTCAGTATGAATCTAGTAAGGATTCTACCTTATTCAATAATACGTCCCATAACACGTTGGGATGTGTATTGATGTAATAAGGCTAATATAGTAGTTGATGTACTTCGTCAATAGTCATTCTTTTGTTTATAAGCATTAAATGCCCAATTACCTTTGGAAGAAAATAGTATATTGATTACATAGCTTCAGCTCAAATCTACTTTGACAAATCGGATCAAATTTTTACAAATGAAAGATAAGATATGCCTGGAAAGAATTTAGTAAGGTGAAAAGGGAAAATTAAAGGTATCGATGTTTAGTCTAAAGAATGTTCATATTATCAAAGGGTAATTTATATCCCCAACGATAATGAGTTAAAAAGAGAACTAAAAGGTGATTGAATATGATTTGATTTAGTTCAGGATGTGGAGAATAAAGTAAGAATAGTTCAAAGCAATCTAGAATTGCTTTAGAATGGTGGATATTATCTACTGATCTTGAAAGAAAAGATATTTAATATGAAGTTAAGGATAAAGTATTCCGTAAAAGTTTCACCTTGGAAGGAGGTGTTATGGTTAGGACAAAAAGGGAAGTTGAGTCCGAGTGTTTTTGGACCATATAAGATTGTGAAAAGAGTTGTTCGTGGCTTATTAGCTACCCTTACCTCCGGAAATGGACAAGATTAACAATGTATTTCATGTATCGATACTCAAGTAGTATCGATCAGATCCTTTACATATCATTACCCGAAAGGGAATAGAGATTCAATTGGATTTGATTTACAAGGAAGAATCGGTAAAGGTATTGGCACATGGAGTCAAATAACTAAGAAATAATATGATCTCGCTTGTTAAAGTTCTTCGGCGAAATCATGAAGTAGAAAAAGTGACATAGGAAAGAGAAAAAGATATGAGAAAGTAGTTTCCTCACCTTTTTGAACCAAGGGCGTATTGAAAATTTGAGGACAAATTTTCTTAAGGGGGAGAACAGTAATATCCCAGTTTTGGCTAGTGACCAAAATGTAAACTTTGAAAGTTTTGTGGATAAAGTATAAACTTAGGAAAAGTTCAGGGACTAAATTGAACTTTTCAAAAGTTATGTATTTTAGTCCCGTAAATGAATAGTTTACCCTGAAGAATGATGTTTTTGTGTTACCTGAATTTTTTGTACGGAGTTTGTATTAATGACTACAAAGCGATAAAGTTTAGAAAAATATTCGGATAATCGAATCGAATATCTAGGATATTTTGAAGGATGATAAGCCAAGATTGATTATGTCATTTTACATGTCTAAGATATTTTCTTTGTGTTGGAAGAATATGATCCCTTGGAATTAAGTTGATTTCTTAGGTTAAATATGAGATGTTGGATGAAAAATGGCAAGATTCGTAATTTTGGAAAATTATAAGGGAAAAATTTGTAACTACTAACTAAAGATTAAATCTAGGCCATTGGATGAAGGATGATGACATGAGGTAGATTACGGAAATATATAATTTTTTTAATCGATCCGATAGCTCGGCAAAGGTAAAATTGTAGTAGAAGTATTTAGTGAATATTGGGAAATCAGATTGAATTGAAATTTCAGAGACTGTTCTTAAGCCATGGAAAATCATAAAATGATATTTATGGAATAGTGGCTGGTTAAGAAGGAACTAATTTAGTTAGATTATAATGGAATGGCAATTTTGAAACAAACTAGTAAATAAAAACTAGTTGGAGGGAAAATTGGTCATTTGGAAAGGATGGCAATTTTAAAATATTTTTGAAATTTTAAGGACGTTCTTGGAAGATGAAATATACATGGATTTAATCTTGGCCCTTGATTTTGGATGAGATTAAATTAGCCGTTGGATTTAAAGGCTAAATTGGTAATTTCTCTATTTAAATGAATTTAAGATTCATTTAATAGTTACAAGTGTAATTTAATAGTGAAAAGATGAAAAAATGTTCATATTTTCCAGCCATAAACTATGGAGAAAGAGAATAATGGAGAGGGAAATTTCAAAGCTCATTAAGCCTCGAATCTCGATTTTTAGGTAATCTTTCGAACTACAAAGTTGTTCTACTCTTCGAGCTCTATCTTTTGATGTAAATAATTTATAGAATACTTGCTTGGTTGATGAGATTTGATATATGGAAGAAATTAGGGTTTATGCACAAATTGAGGATTTTATGATTTTATGAATCCATGGTTGATTTTAAGTTAGAATCATGCTTGTATGATGTTGGAATCATGTTATTGAGTTGGGATTTAAACCATACATATCTCGGTTTGTATAGAGAAGATTAGGGTTTATGGATTCAAGTCTAACTTAGGTTTTGTGATGTTGGATTAATAATCTAGTAAACTTAATTTGTTGTTTGGAAGCAAAACCGTAAGTTAAATACATAGGGTCCATTTCGGCAAACTTCAAAATTAAGGGACCATATCTGATTTTTATGAATTTGATGTGTATTTATATTATTAATGATGTTAGAGACGAGAAAATGAATATTAGAATGCTAAACCGACGATTAATCACATTAGTAACCATTTTGATAATTTGTCAAACTTGAATGGTCTATTGGCAAAGAGGATATGTAGGAGGAGTAAATCTAATTTTTAGTTCAAATGATGGAATTAAGGTAGTAATGTTGATTGGAGGACTAATTTGCAAAGTTAAGAAGCTTGAATCCTTATATTTGAATTTTGGTGACCAACTCGACAAATCAAGAGAAATTAGAGAAGTAATGGTTTGAGCCTATTTTTATGAAGGATGTAAATAGAACATATGAGTATAAGCTTTCTTCTGTTCATTTGAAGTAAAGTGATGGGACTAAATTGACAACTAGAGAAATAGGGAGAAGTTGGTGCAAATTAAAAGTTATTTATGGAAAGCTATGTAGAATATTGAATTTTGGCAGTGACTTTAAAAATTCACCATAAATTCTACAAAAATGGTTAGATGATGAATTTTATACCATTTTAAATATTTGTTCGTCTAGTTTCATTTCTATCAAACGAAAACTGATTTCGAGTTCCGAGTTAAAAGATATGAATTTTTAATCGAATAAGGTCAGAAAATTTACAGAGCAGTTTCGGTCAGGACAACTCTGTGATGGGAGTTTGAAGAATTTTCATAATTTTTTATACATTTTATTAATTTATACAGCTTATACCATTAGAACCGTTATCGAATCTAGTTTCTCCAGTATAAAGGAAATTAAGATCCAGTATGTATTATGCCCTGTATAAGTAAATCTTTGAAGGTAGCACAAGCTGTCAGAAAATGGAATTTGAAATATTTTGTATTCAAATGTTAGCTAGCAAGCTCGAAAGAATTTATGGAAGTTCAAATTGGTCACTAAGGACCATAATGAGTTATTTAACAGTGAACAATACAAGGAAGAAAGGAAAAATACTTGGAAATTTTATATTAGAATGATTATTTTAGACAACATGTTTAAGGTATTGTTAGATTTGAATCTAACAAATATTTTATTTTATTCATGTGATTAATGAAGTCAAGTCCGAATCAAAGAAGGTTCGAGGTTCTATAGAGGAAAGGATCAAGTCGAATTTATTGAGGCATGCTAATAAATAGCTCAGGTGAGTGCAATGCATACATAACATGATACATGGATGTTTTATACATCATTGGTAAGTCTTGCGAGAAGTCTACCTGGTTTATATATTGACATGATATTTATGTCACTGATCATATATTTGACATATTTCAAATATGTCAAAGGTTCAACACAAATGCTTGGATCACTAGTTATATATAATGGTATACTATGAATGTTATTTCGGGTATGAACTGCCCTATGTTCAATTATATTGATATATGTTGCCATGGATGGAATAAATACGAAAATTATGCCCAAATAAGTCATTGAGGGACAGGGTATAGTTGGCATGCCATAAAGTCCAGCAGCACGCTGCACATTCGGGTTTATGGGATAGCACTATAGTGTATATAAAGGGCACTACTTAGTGTATGGTTAGCACAACCTTATAAACATGCGGATGGTTAGCACAACCTTATAAATGTGCGGATGGTGGGGACGACCTTATGTCTATTAGCACTTCGGTTCATATTTGACTCGCGTACCCAGGGTCCTCAAGGTTTAGTTTGGGCTATAGGTAAATGGATAATAAATGATAAACAAGTTAGGGAGTATATGAACTCTCAGAGTAAATGGCAAGTCTATCAGTGAGAAATTTATATCCGATTTATAATATGTTAATATATGATTAACATGATGGTAATGCATATCTAGTGATCATGATGCATTTATGCATATGCGGCATATTATGACAAATGAACAAGCATGAAAGTCTTATGACATTAGCATGTCGTAAATCATTACTAATGCAATGTGAAAGTTGATGCTTTGGCATATATATATCATGCTATATAAACATAGCCATGAAATCGAATAAAATTTAAAATTTTGTTATTAACTGCCTTTATTGCCTCACTCAGTTTGTACTTAGCGTGTGTTTGATTGTGCACACGTAGGTAAATCAAGACGAGAGTGAGAAGAGCATTGCATCAATATTGGAAAGCTCAACAGGTAATCACAGTAATGACATCCTAATTAAGATTTGATTATTATAGTGGCATGTATACTTGCTAAACCTATTTGAGTTGGGATTGGCCTTTAAAGTTCGTTATGGTTTCAAGATAATTGGCGTTTCTGGAAAGATTCAAGGTTAAGAATAACCTTAAGTGATGAGTTGTATGCTAAGATAATTGATTTATGACGGGAACTCGAATAAAAAATTTATTTTGGTTTTAAAAAAAGTTAAGTGTTCTTGGGCTAGAGAAATTTTAGGATGGGTGACCATTGAGAAGTTTTCCTAAAAAAAAATTAAATTACCCCGATTTTTTATTAAAGATGTCGTAATATTTCTAACTAGTACCCGATGTACGGATACGTGAAGGGGATGTTGCAGTTTTACTTACCTCCGAGTTTAAACCAATGTTTCAAGCTCAGTTTAAACTCCCATAAACCATCTTTAAAACATTCCAAAGCTGGAATCCACGTTCTCACTCACCGATACGTGAAACCTCGATTTGCCGACGCAAAATCAAGCATCCGAAGCCTCCAAAGCTTTACCGATCATTTCCGGATCAACTTCCCTTATTTTAATCACATTACAACAGAGGATTAATGTATCTCAATGCATTCAAAACATTGCAACAAAAAATCCTCACGGACTTCCACAATCCTCTCAAAGTTACCCAACCACAACAACTGAAATCATCATATAATCCTTTCCAAACACAACCCAGTCACAATCTAACACTTCCATAATCATCAATTAACACTCAAAATCAAGATTGATTCATTCATATACTTCTAGCAACTACACGACCATCACAACTCCACAAAAACACAAATATAACAACCTAAACCACTCGGGATTCAAGAGTTTTGGGATTCCATTGTTAAAAACAACTTATCAACATAATAATACATCCAAAATATGATTAAAATCAATCTTCAACACTGGAAAATAGATCCAATACGAATATTTCACTATTTCATCAAATTCACCCAATTAAATCAAATAATTCAATATAAAAATAGAAAATCATATTATAAACAATAAATCAAGGATCAAAAACTTGGGAATATCAATAAAGAACCATTCAATAGAGGAGATCACGGACCTTACCCCTATTGTGTGATTTCTCCCTCAATTGGCTTGTTTAAAGCTAAGAAAACACAAGATTTCAATGAGATTTTGTAAATCAAAGTTAAAGAATCAATTACAAATCAATAATCTGAGTAAAATGATCTCTCACCTCTGTTTTTAATGAAAACTTGAGTTTTTGGCATAAGAGAAGTGGAGAGAAAAGTTATATCAATTTTCTTTAAAGTGATAACTAACTTTTAATAACCAAATTCCCTTTTAATTAACTTTTAAAACACATGTTAAAAAGACTTATTTGATAGAAGAAATCACTAACAAAGACTTGGTAAAACAGCTCCTTAAGGATTCTAAGAATTTGACCCTTTTCATTTTAGTCACCTTTAAAAACCAATTTTCAAAAATAGCATTTTGGTCACTAACCAAAATGTCACTGTTCCAAAACCCATTTCCAAAATTGTTTTCACTAGTATTAATCATATATTAAAATATGATTTTTATCCAATTTTCCATATTTTATCTTACCGAAAAATATTCACTCCCTAATTTGACTCAAATCCCTAACCTGGTCCAGACCGTCTAACAAGGCACAAAACTACTGGCCCAAAATCGGGGCATTACAAGTACAACTCCTTGTACAAAATTGGTAGAGGGGTGAAAGACTTTTTCTGTATCTTCCCTTTAGGACTCCTAGTCTCCTTTTTATTCAAGCATTGCACATTCCCGTAGATAGCCTGGGGTGAAGTGATCGTCGGCTTTTTAGGGGCTTCATAGGTGCTTGTGCTGCTAGCCCCATGATCCATTTTCTTAAATTGCTTCGAAGTAGGTTCTCCATTTTTTGGTGAATAACAGATTTTCAAGAGAGAATCTTCAATCTCATTCGAAGTCAATTCGATGGGACATCTAGACATAGTACGAACTACCTCATACTGATTGACGATAGCTTGGTCTTTATAAGACAAATTCTTTTCCGCTATAGAGTTGTAATTCCAACTCTCTTTTATCTTTCCAACATCCCTTTGCACGAACGAGTCTTCAGCCAAGCCCTTTCTTTTTGTCATTATAACCATCATACCCCTCAATTCGTTGGTTTTCCCCATAGCTTCCTCTTGGAACTTCTTCACATATGCCATCATCTACTTTTGATTCCCAACCAAAAGTACTTGGAGCTTCTTAAGCTTATCCACCCTAGCTACCAGGTCATTCATATTTTTGAAGCTGTACTGGCTCGAAGTCCTCCGTTTGCCCTCTCTATTTTCTGAGATGAATGCTCCTTTCAAATTGGCTTCCATTTTAGCAAAACATCTTTCCATTTGGTTTTTCGGTGTAGGATCTTAGTTCACTGGCACGAGAACCCCAAAACTTTTATTGTTTCATGAATCAATGCATGTTATGCATTGTATGCAAAATAAATAACTGTAAGCGAATGCTTAAAAATGCACAGACGAATGCAAATATAAAGCACCCAAAATTCTTTCGTATGAAATCCTTTAACCAATTTCAAAACTTAGCAATTTTTGCAAAAAAATGTGACATAATGTAGACATGCATGAATGCGAAGAAAAATACTGATTTGGCAAATATCCTCATTAAACAACTTGCACTAATGGAGATATTGTTTCATTACAACAATGAAAGAAAACCACTAGACATATGACCCATGCTAAAACGACCTTTCTTCCTTTTTCGACTCTTTCTTTGCGTATTTTTGAAGTCCGATAGCACCCCAAGCTAGAAACTAAAGCTATTAGGCAATTCCTTGTACTTAAGCCATCAAGTTCGCCGCCTTTTGTTCTTGCCCCCGAATATTCCAAGCGGCATCTCGGAGTCATTCCATCATCAGCATCTAATACTCTTGGACTGCCCCTTTGTAGCTTGCAACTTGGTCCTTGAGCTTCTAAACCTCGACTTCTCTTTCCTCGAATCTACCCCTTGGCCAATCACCTTTTTGTGGGGATTCCACGAAATATTTCTCATCGTTGTTATGTACCAAATCTCCCATTGATCAAGCCTTTAATTTCAGACTATTTCCAAATCAGTTTTTTCTTAATAATATGACAAGATATAAAAAAAATGCAAAAGAAAGTAGTTAGTGATGGATAGAACAAATAAATCAATCAAGTGAAAAATATAGCAAAACAAAGTAACCAACGAAGAAAAGCGAACACCTAACCACATGAAGTTTTGCTCACTATGGCTGTCCACATGGCTCTATTAGGGGTGGGCTTCCTAAATTCTAACGCATGTGGGTTCTTTTCTAATCAAGGGTACCCGAACCTATCTTTTCACCTACTAAAGCAACAAGAACCCAAATTTTGGCCCGTTACAAGCTTGCGAATTGGATTCGGTTCGAGGGAAAGCACGACCTAGTGACATGGAGGGCTGCCCATATGTCAAAAGGCATGGATTTAAAAACTGAATGACCGACCTGTGAAGGGCTATTCACGTGGGTATGTGGCGTTTCACTCCCACTCAAGGGACAGAGCTCAGGTATAGAGCTTAATGATCATGATGAAACACATGTCGGTGATTCCTTAGAAATCAAATGAACAATTAATTCAAAACCACCAATTATCAAAGCCCGTGTAATTAAAGTTATATATTAAAAAAGAACAACCCGATTAAAGTCAATCTTAATTTCAAAATTTCCATCACTAAAAGCAACATAGATTTTCTTTGCTTAACTCTCTTTTTTGTTTTCTAAAAAACAAAAATTAGTCCTCAATGGAGTAGCAAGCTGTAGCGACCTAAATTTTCTGAATCACTAGAAAATATTCAAGTTTATGAGAAATTTATTAAAATGTGGGGGGTTTTAGAAAATCAGGGAATTCTTTTCATATTTTTAAAAATAAAAAACTTGGAGTCGCAACCGGCCACTAAGGTAGGTCGAACACCATAAAAACCAGAGATTCGTTCAAAAACCGGGTTTGGGTGTTGGTAACGCATGGGGAAGGATTAACACCCCCATCACGCCCGAAAATCAGTACCAAAATATATGTTGCTCTTAAGTGATGGAAATTATCAAATTTTGAATTGAATTTATTTAAATGGTTTACGATTGAATTAAAACTTTAATTAGACGGGTTTTGTAAAATTGGTGGATTCGAATTAATTAAGCATTTAATTAATAAGGGTGACGATACCTCAGACCATAGATTAAACTGACATCAAATAGGCCCGACTGCCGTGTTAATTTATGGTTCAAACTTCGTTCATCACATTTATGCATGATACAAGCAATTAAGAATGATGTTATGACTTGTCAAAATTTTATCTCAAATTAAATTTACCTTTAGACGATACGAATTAATTCGAATATTTGGTCAACATCCTATAAGCCAGGACTATTATGACACAAATATCGGAATTAATAAATACCTCATTTTTATAAGTTAAATAGCCATATGTATGTCCATTAAAATATTAATGTCATATGAATGACAAAATAAAATGCATTACAAGGAAAAACTTGAAATTAAAGCTCTAGGCCCACTAAAGTCTTAGCCTAAAAAGGCCCAAATTATGGAAAATATCATTAGTGATCTAATTATTAACTATGTTAGTCTAATATTAACCCTAAATTAATTAAATCTTAAAAACTAGAAAACCCTTAAATCAAAATAATTAATTTGATTGATTTTAAACTAGTATCCCAATAAGCCAAGTATTATATTTAAAATAAATTGAATTAATTAATCATGATTTTAATTAGGTTTCCACCTAAGTCAAATATTAATTTTATCCTAAAAGGTAATTAAGAGATGTTCAACTAATTTAATGAATTTAACATTTATCCCAATAAGCCAAGGATAAATATAAATTAATTAAATTAATTCAAACCTTAAATCTAACCATGACTCTAAAAATATAATCTTAAATTTAATCTAATTAATTTTAAAATTACACCACAATAAGCCGGGCGCATAATTTAAATTAATTAAATTAAATTAAACCCTAAACTAACTTAAAGAGGCCTAACCTAACACCTAAAAACCTAAACTAAATTCATTTTAATTAATTTAAACACATACCCCAATAAGCAAAGGGCATGTTTTAAATTAATTAAAACAAATTCCAAAAAGCTAAACTATCCTAAAACACATACAAGCAAGCACTAAATTAAACCACATCGAACAAATAAGATAAAACAAAAGCAAAAACAAATAAATTAAATAAAAGCATATAAGAAAGAAACTTAAATAAATAAAGAAGATACCAACAAATCTCATCAATATTTCCATTAAACCATTAGAATAGATTGCATAAAAATATATAATAAAAAGAGAAGAAAATACCCAAAACTTAAATATATGCTCGATCAATCAATCCACGGATCGTTGTCGTTGGGGTTGAAAAGCTTGATTTAAGGGTTGATGATTCAAACGGTGGTAAGGTTTTGGAGCCGTGGCAATCTAGGCTTGGTTATTGGGGGCATGAAAATCAAAATGAAATTGGCTTTATGGATTGGGGTGGATAGCCGAGTGGGAGAGTGTGACTCCAGGGGAGAGTTTGGGGCTGAAAAAGAATGAAATTTTTTGGGGAAAACTCCTCCCTTTCATCCATTGATCTGGGGTATATATATTACTATTATTATTTTATTATCCCATAAAATAGAACCAATGAGATTCAAGACCTTACTCACTAAGTAGTGGTTCATCCAATAGGATTCAAGCATCCATCCATCCATCCAATAGGAGTAAAGCCTTAATGAGGAAGGAGTCGGGATATTTATTTCGTTTTTGTATTTTTTTACTATGTAAAATAATATGTAATGGGCCATGTATGTTTGGGATTAGGGTATAAGGGTTTTGGGTATTAAAGGATGATGTGGATTGATCTTATTTAGAGCATTTTTAATTTAAACTCGGACAAAATTTAGTGTCTACAGAAATAAAAAAGCTTGGTTCCTGAGAAAGTTGAGAGAAAAAGGTTGGTGAAAAGTAGTTACGTAAGAAAGTGAATTGGCAATTAAAAATTCTTTTAGTAAATTTCCTTTTATTTATTTATAAAAACATTTAAAAATATCTTTAAAATAGCCTAAATTAAGAGAGAAATCTGTTGAAAAATATTGGTTAAATAGCTCCTTAAAGATTCTAAGTTTTGACCCTTTTAAGATTTAGTCACCAAAAACAGTTTTGAAAACTTTCAATTTAGCCACTAGACTAAAATGTATTAAAATTAGATTTAATTACCTGAAATTGAATTAACCAAATTAATTAAAATGTTAATTAATTTCTAGTATTTTTCCATATTTTATTTCCCCAAAAATCTATTTTATAAATTAAAATTCCTGAAACTATTCAAATTGTCTAAACCGGTTCTCCTAAACCACCTACCTGATCCGGCCCACATCTAGACCAATTTCAAGGAGTTACAACTCTCCCCCTCTTAAGAAATTTCGTCCTCAAAATTTACCTGACGGAAAAATATGAGGAAATTATTTCAACATGTCCTTTTTGCTCTCATAGGAAGCTTCCTCTACATCGCGGTGCCCCCACAACACCTTTACCAACTTTATGGTCTTCCCGCGGAGAACTTTGCTACTCGAATCTAGAATTCTCACCGGTTCCTCATCGTAGGTAAAATTCGGATTCAACTCAATCTCCTTAACAAGAATTACATGTGAAGGATCTGATCTATACCTCATTAGCATCGACACATGGAAAACATCATGTTTCTTTTATAGCTCTGTCGGCAATCTCAATCTACACGCAACTAGACCGACGCGCTCCAACTCCTTATATGGCCCAATAAACCTAGGCCTCAGGCCGTCCTTCCGCCCAAACCTCATTACCTTTTTTCCAAGGCAAAACCTTTAAGAACACACAATTGCCAACTGCATATTCAATCTCCCTTCCCTTCAAATCAGCATAAGACTTTTGCCAATCGAAGACGCCTTAAAACGATCACTAATAATCTTTAGTTTCTCATTGGTATCCTTTAACATATTCGGCAATGATCTATACTTCTCCTTGCCTCCGCCGAACAAACTGGCGTACGGCATCTTCTACCATACAAAGCCTCGTATGTTGCCATTTGGATACTAGCTTGATAACTATTATTATAAGCGAACTCCACCAACGACAACTACTTCTCCCACGATCCTTAGAAATCTATGATGCAGCACCGTAACATATCATCCAACACTTGGATAACACGCTCAGACTGACCATCCGTTTGAGGATGATATAAAGTATTAAATTTCAACCGTGTACCCAAGGCCCTATAAAAACACTCCCAAAACCTCGCAGTAAACGCGGATCTCTATTCGACACAATAGACTTTGACACTCTATGCAACCTCAGAATCTCAGCAATGTACAACTCTGCCAACTCATCCAAAGTATACGTTGTATGCACAGCCAGAAAATGCGCACACTTCCTAAACCTATCCACAATCACCTAAATGAAATTCCTCTTTAATGGCGTCAAAGGCAAAATGGATACAAAATCCATGGTGACTCTCTCCCATTTCCACTCGGGAACCCTTAATGGTTGCAACAACCCCGAAGGAAGCTGATGCTCCACCTTAACACGTTGACAAACTATACAACGAGGCATAAAATCTGCAACATCCTTTTTCAATCCTACCCAAAAATACTCTTTCTTCAGATCATGGTAAATATTTGTAATCCCTGGATGCATAGCAAAAGGAATCGAATGCGCTTCAGTCAAGATAGTGTGCCTCAACTCTTCATCCATCGGCACTAGCACCCAACTCTTAAAGCATAAAATTCTGTCCTCGTTAAAACCAAAATCTATCTGATTCCCATCCAAGATATCCTTAACATGAGGCACCAACATATCATCATATGATTGCTTCTCTTTTGTCATCTGCAATATCGAAGGCTTCACTTGCAACTCCACTAACAACCCACCATCTCGGGTTAAACACAACCACGCAAAATGGCCTTTAACTCCACCGTGACCTTTGATAAGTGTTCAAAAGTACTATTTTTCTGACCATTTTTACTCATATTATTGTTAGAATTAGGCTCATATTAGTTGCATAATTAGCCATTCATGCATTAATCCATGTTTCCTTCCATCGTTGAGCTTGATTACATAACTTGGTAGTTTTTGTGGGAAAAGATGCTGCTTTGGTGTGTCTTGTGTGTATGTGCAGGATCACTTGCCAAAGCAAGGCTAGAGCTAGTTGCCAGGGCAATACATGAAGGAGATGTCGAGCTAGTTGCCAGGGCAATGCATGAAGGAGACGCTGAGCCAGTTGCCAGGGCAATTGTCAACAAAGAACAAGGTGATATGGTAGTCGAAATTGATGACTAGACAAGCCCAACATGACGTGGAGCAAAGCTAAATCCCAAAGGAAATTGATTTCCATGAAGAGATTAAAGAAGAATTAAATTCCAAGAAGATAGGAGAAGTTCTAGAAGGAATATAATTATAATAAAGAATTATATTCTTTAAAGATAATTTAATTAGAACTTAACTTTCTCCTCAAAGAAAGACTTTGACCTAGCCCTATAAATTAGAGGCCATATCGTCAACTTTAGGAGGAGAGGAAGAGAAGAGAGAATTTTTGACAAGCATCTAGGGCAAGAAGGATTTCGACAAGCTTCATTCTTCATATTTTTCTTTCTTGATAAATTAGGTTCATGCTAAGGATTATTTATCTTGTGTTTCTTTGGAACCTAGCCATGAACTAAATCTATTTGGCTATGGTTATTGTGTTTTGTGGTTGTGAGAAACTATTGGATTTTGTTTAGGTAATAAGAGTTTGCACTTTTCTATTCAAGGTTTATTCATTCTTGGTTCTTATTCTTGTTTGCGAGTGAATTGGGAAAGGATCTCGTAACTTCATCTATTTATCTAATATCGGGAGAGTTAGATTCGAGAAACGAATGAATATGATCTTTATTCAATCTATTGATGGTGAAGATTAATCCGGATTAGGAATAAGTCAAGGATTTCAATGACTAAGAGGAGCGAAGATTGGTTGTTGTTCACCTTTGATTCACGCAGGGATGTATTATCAAGGCATGCACAAGTAGCTAGAGATTCAATTTAGGGATAAGAAGAAACCATTGAAGAACGCTCTGCCAAACCTTGAAGGTTGCTGCCCAGACGCCCAAGTAGTTGCCTAACTAGTCGCCCAGGCAACCATCGATTAGTTGCCAAGGCAACCTCGTTGTGCAAGTTACCACGGCAACTGAGTTGCCCGTGCACTCTTTTACCAAGACGATCCAATCGGCTATCACACCTCAACTCACGATAACCTGGCCTATCTCTCTCATTTAATTACATCGCCTTTTACTTATTTGCTTTCTAGATTAGTTATTAGTTAAAACTCCGACTTCCACCACCATTCCCACAAAGGTTGAAGCGACAAAAGAAAGAATACCAATTCAAGAAGTTTCTTGATATCCTAAAGCAAGTCCACATCAACTTGCCATTGGTGGAAGCAATTGAACAAATGCCAAACTATGCCAAGTTTCTTAAAGACATTGTGTCCAAGCGAACAAGGCTAGGAGAGTTTGAAACAGTTGCCGCAATAAAGGGATGCATGGCAATGTTGCACAATCGTATGCCACCCAAGTTGAAGGATCCCAGAAGTTTCACAATACCCTGTTCCATTGGAAACCACTATGTCGGGAAAGCATTATGCGACCTTGGTGCTAGCATAAACTTGATGCCTAAATCGATTTTCCAGAAACTAGGAATCGAGAAGGCAAGACCTACAATAGTTATGCTACAGCTAGTTGACAGATCCTATGTGCATCCAGAGGGAAAAATCGAGGACATACTGGTAAAAGTTGATAAATTTATTTTTCCCGCTGACCTTATTATTTTAGATTGTGAAGCATATGAGTATGCGCCTATCATTCTCGGGAGACCATTCCTAGCAACAGGGAGAACCTTGATCGATGTTGAAAAGGGAGAACTCACAATGAGAGTAAATGACCAGCAAGTTAAACTAAATGTGTTCCAAACACTAAGGCATGCCGATGATCCATAAGAATGCCAACTTCTTTAAGCCACTGTAGAGTTTAACTTCGACGAGGAATTTAGTTGCCTCGGCAACTACATTGCCGATCAAGAGGAACCTGAGGAGTATGAAGAACCGGACGATGAGGAACAACAAGAAGAGGCAAATTGGCTAGTCAATCCACCAGGTACATACTTTGAACCACTGGATTACTCAGGTAAGGAAGGTAAGCTCGAAAAACCCTCTATTGAACAACCACCGATTCTTGAGTTGAAACAATTGCCAGAGCAACTAAAATATGCATACTTAGGAACTGATAATACATTGCCTGTAGTTATTTCTTCTAAGTTACAGCCTGAGCAGGAAAAGAAGCTGATCAAAATGTTGAAGCTACACAGAAAGGCAATAGGATAGACAATTGCCGACTTGAAGGGAATTAGCCCGGCAGTGGGCATGCACAAGATTTTGTTGGAGGATGATCACAAACCTTCAATTGAAGCCCAGAAGAGACTGAATCATGCTATGAAAGGGCTAAAGAAATCATCAAGTGGCTCGATGCCGGCATTATATACCCTATCTTTGATAGTACATGGGTAAGTCCGGTACAATGTGTACCGAAAAAGGGAGGTATAACGGTGGTAAGTAATGAAAACAATGAACTCATTCCAACCAGGAATGTGACCGGTTGGAGGGTTTGTATGGATTATCGAAAGCTAAACAAAGCCACTAGGAAAGATCACTTCCCATTACCCTTTATTGATCAAATGCTTGGTCGTCTTGCAGGTAAACCCTTTTATTGTTTTCTTGATGGTTATTCAGGTTACAATCAAATTTCCATAGCACCAGAAGATCAATAAAAGACAACCTTCACATGCCCATACGGTACTTATGCTTTCTGAAGGATGTCGTTCGGATTGTGTAACGCCCCCAAAACCTTCCAAAGATGCATGATGGCACTCTTTTCAGACATGGTCGAAGACTTCCTTGAGATCTTCATGGATGATTTTTCTATTTTTGGTAATGACTTCGACATCTTTCTCGGCAATTTAGAGAGGGTGTTGGCAAGATGTGAAGAAATTGATTTAGTCCTCAATTGGGAGAAATGCCATTTTATGGTAGATGAAGGAATAGTGCTCGACCACAAGATTTCATCCAAGGGAATTGAAGTAGACAAAGCCAAGGTAGACGTGATCGAGAGATTACCCCCACCAAGTTCGGTTAAAGGAATTCGAAGTTTTCTTGGACATGCAGGTTTTTACATGAGGTTCATTACTATTTTTTCTAAAATCACTAAACCCTTGTGCAATTTGCTTGAACAGGATAAAGTCTTTGATTTTGATGATTCTTGCACCCAAGCATCCGAAACCCTAAAGGAAAAGCTTACCTCAGAACCATTGTCGTCCCACCAGATTGGACGCTACCTTTTGAGCTCATGTGTGATGCAAGTGATTTCGCGGTAGGAGTAGTCCTAGGCCAACGCACAGGTAAGACCTTCCATGTGATATACTACGCTAGTAAAACTCTTAATAGTGCTCAAGTGAATTACACAACAACAGAGAAAGAGTTACTAGTTGTAGTTTTCGCATTTGACAAGTTCTGATCCTATTTGATTGGTACAAAGGTAATTGTTCATACGGACCATTCGGCAATCAAATATCTATTTGCTAAGAAGGATGCCAAACCTCGTTTGATTCGTTGGATATTACTTTTACAAGAATTTGATATTGAAGTTAAAGACAGGAAAGGAATAGAAAATTAAGTGGCCGGTCACTTATCACGTTTAGAACGCAATAGGGAGGAAAACGTGGATCTAGAGATATGTGATGCATTCCCGGATGAACAAATTTTAGTTGCCTCGGCAACCATGGACGCGCTCGCCTTGGCAACTCTCGATGCCGCAGTAGCCCTTAACGCGCATACCTCGGCAATACCCTGGTATGCGAATTTAGTTAATTTCCTTGTTTGTGGTATTTTACCTTATGTCCTTACTCATCAAGGGAAGAAGCGGTTCCGCCATGATGCTAAGCGTTACTTTTGGGACGAGCCTCTTTTGTTTAAACAATGTGCAGATAAGGTTATACGCCGATGTGTCCCTGAAGAAGAGCAACAGAATGTACTCTGGCAATGCCATTCTTCAACCTATGGAGGACATTTTGGAGGAACTCGTACCGCGGCCAAAGTTTTGCAATCCGGTTTGTATTGGCCAACATTGTACAAATATGCCCAAGACTTTTACAGGCAATGTGATTGTTGCCAGATGACGGGCAATATCTCTAGACGACATGAGATGCCACTCCAAAACATCATCGAGGTGGAATTATTCGATGTATGGGGGATCGATTTTATGGGACCTTTCCCATCTTCATTTGGCAACCTCTACATTATAAGACCGTGCAACGATTCTTGCATAAAAACATATTTACACGGTTTGGGATGCTGAGAGCAATTATCAGTGACTAAGGCAAGCATTTTGACAACAGACTTATTGCCAAGATGTTGCAACGCTTCGGCGTATCACACAAGATTGCCACGACATATCACCCACAAACCAATGGGCAAGCAGAAATTTCCAACCGGGAATTAAAGGGTATACTCGAGAAAGTTGTAAATCCCTCTAGGAAGGATTGGTCATTAAGACTAGATGACGCGCTTTGGGCATATCACACTGCATTCAAAACACCCATAGGTATGTCCCCCTTCCGACTTGTCTATGGCAAAACATGCCATCTACCGGTGGAAATCGAACACAAGGCATACTGGGCAATCAAGACCGTGAATATGGATTGGAAAAGTGCCAGACAAAAGCGTTTGTTGGACCTCAATGAGATAGAAGAATTCCGTGCACTCGCCTATAACAATGCACGAATCTACAAGGAGAAAACAAAGCAATGGCATGACAAGAAATTATTACCCTGGCAATTTATGCCAGGGCAACTAGTTCTCTTATTCAATTCTTGGCTAAAACTTTTCTCGGGAAAGCTGAAATCAAGATGGTCGGGACCATTCAAAGTTGTCAAACCATTATCCCATGGTGCCGTGATAATCAAGTCCATCACTGACAAACATGAATTCAAAGTTAATGGACAAATATTGAAACACTACAATGGTGCCCATGTGGAATGTAACAAAGAAGTGTTCACCTTAGGATATGCATGAGCATGCTCTCCTTTCGATATTTTATTTTATTTTTTTAAATTTTTTTGAACTATTTAATTTTTTTATTACTTTCGATTATTTTCTTTTTTTAGGATAGATTTATTTTCTTCTATCTTTCTTTAAGTTTAAGAATCCCTTTACACATATTTATTTATTTTCTTTTATTAGTTTATCTTTAATTTTAACCCTTATTTGATTAGTCTTTGAATTGTAGGAAAAGAGTTCAAGATAAAGATGAATTTTAACCCAACAAGCAAAACATCTTCAACAAGGAAATTAATGGGCTAAATCTAAGGCTTATATAAAGCCTCCAACTTACCCTAATTAAACCCCCTTGCCGTCACCCTTCTCCTAAACCAAAACCCTTTTTTCGTCTTCCCCTAATCCCACCCACCATATTTACCACCTATCTTTTCTATAAAACCCATCACCCTTAACCTATTCCTATTTTTTTTCTTGTAACTCTTTACTTTCTTTTATTTTCTTTTATTTGTTTTTACAAAACTCACAACCAAGATCATCCATGGCATCCAAAATTAAATTTTTGGTTCATCCAAGTTCCTCCAAAGAACCAAGATACAAGAAGTTTGCTACACCGGTGGTTCAAGAAAGATTTCACTCCAAGTTTGAAAGCCGGAAGATTTATGAAGAACAAGGCTTTGAATACTCCAACTCTCATCAAGATTTCAGCTTTGAAACATTCATCTTCGAGAGGATTGCACATCAAAAGTGGCAAATCTTTTGCCATCAATCGAAACCTGGTAACATCTCATGGGTACGAGAATTCTATGCTTACTCACCTAACCTGGATAATCCTTATGTTTTTATTCATGACAAGGCCATACTTATAAGCCCTGAAAATGTCAACACCTTTTACGGGCTTTACATTGAGAAGGACGAGCATCAAGCTTTCGTTGATCAAATCACGCCCAAGCAACTCGACAAGGTGCTTCAAGAACTCACTCAACCGGGAACTTATTGGAACGACGATAAATACAAGGGCACGGTAAATCGCCTTCGGCTTAAACCCGAGGCAAAACTATGGAATAAGTTTGTTAAAACTTCTTTAATGCCCACCACACATAATACTACCGTTGATATACCACGTCTTTTGCTCATCCATTCTATTTTGTATAATCGCATCATTAACATTGGAAAAATTATTTGTGATGAGATTTTTGTATGTAGCTCATAAGATAAGGGTTATCTTTTCTTCCCTTGCTTAATTTCTAATCTTTGCAAGGAGATGCATGTCCCAAGTGAGTCCATCGATGAAAAGGCCCTACCAAAGTCTGGTTGGAATCAAGCAAAAATCTGAAAGCTAATGGGAGAGGCATCGGGAAAATCTTCAAGGCCTCCAATTGTCGCGGCAACTCCTGCCGCCCCGGCAATCCCTAATGCCCAAGCACCTAACGCCCGGGCAACTCGGCCATCAACCCCGGGACACTTTGAAGCACTCTTGCAACCATTGGTGAGCCACCTAAGGCAAATTGAAGACCGGCAAATAATGTTCATGCGGTACATGAAGGAGCACAACAATGCCATCACCCAAGTTATCCTAGAAAAGTACCCGGCAACAATGTCGTTCCCAATCTTTCCTGCCGAGATCCTTGCCCCGGCAACTAATGAAGCAGTCGCCACGGCAACCGCAGCAGATGATGCCGCGGCAACCTACATCGTGCCTGCACAAGCAGATGCCACGGCAACCAACCCTGAAGATGCCACGGTAACCAAAGCTAAAGACATCCCGGTAACCACTGCAAAAGCCAAAGGTAAAGCACTTATGCCCGAATCAACTCCTACGGAATCATTTTCTAATTTTTCAGATTCGGACGAGTCCTCCATTGCACCAACAAAAACCGCATCAATTGAATCCTCCAAGCGAAAATCCAATGACACTGATGAAGAGGACGATGAGGACAACCCCGTACGAGGATCGATTCCACCATCGGCAACAAGGAAACAACTATCGTGTTCAAGCAAGAGAATCAAGACACCGACCAAAAGGAAACTAATCATCCACGATGACGAACTCTCAGAGTAAGTCATCGTTTTCATTTTATTTTTCATTATTTTTATTTTTCTTTAATGCATGAATTGAGGACAATGCCTCACTCGAGTTTGGGGGGGATTGTTATTAGTAGTTACCATGTTTAGTTACATTCATCTTAAGTATTACATTTAGGATACATAAATTGCTTTCCATGCCTTTAGTTGGAACAAGAATTGCTTAGATTTGATGAATATCCAATGATGACTTTGCCAATGCACTTAATGGATAGAATTTTTATTCTATGATAACCATGGAAAAACTTAGAATTTTACTATAATGCTAAATTTGATGAAACACTATTTTCGTTTGATTGATTTAAGGAATTCTAGTGAACTTAGGTTGATAATTAACAAATTGGGGGATTGGAATAAAAATTGGATGAATGCTAGAGGTGCCCGAAATTGGCTCTAGCATGTGCTAAAAAAATTGATCACTAGAGGTGCCCGAAACAGGCTCTAGTATGTGCTAAAAAAATTGATCGCTAGAGGTGCCCAAAACCGGCTCTAGCCGAATAAAACTAAAAAAAACACTAGAGGTGCCCAAAACTGGCTCTACTTAAAACATGTTAAAAAGAACCCAATTAAGTAATTTGAAAACCTCTTGTTTGCATAGAATCTGAAAAATCAACTTGCACACAACTCCCCACACACTCACAAGCATTATAGTTCGATTCCGAGTAACTCCTAAGTTTTCCGAAAAATGAAAAGCCAATCATACCTAGTGCCCCGGTTTTGGGAATTGAAATCAAGTTCAAAGCTAAGTTTGAGAAAATTGAAGTCTTGGCAGGTAATTATTAGTTTGCATTGCTTGAGGACAAGCAATAGTTCGAGTTTGGGGGTGTGCTAAGTGTTCAAAAGTACTATTTTTCTTACCCTTTTTACTCATATTATTGTTAGACTTAGGCTTATATTAGTTGCATAATTAGCCATTCATGCATTAATCCATGTTTCCTTCCATCGTTGAGCTTGATTACATAACTTGTTAGTTTTTGTGGAAAAATACGCTACTTTGGTGTGTTTTGTGTGTATGTGCAGGATCACTTGCCAAAGCAAGGGTAGAGCTAGTTGCCAGGGCAATACATGAAGGAGATGCCGAGCTAGTTGCTAGGGCAATGCATGAAGGAGACGCCTAGCCAATTGTTAGGGCAATTGTCGACAAAGAACAAGGTGATATGGTAGTCGAAATTGATTACTAGACAAGCCCAAGATGACATGGAGCAAAGCTAAATCCCAAATGAATTTGATTTCCATGAAGAGATTAAAGAAGAATTAAATTCCAAGAAGATAAGAGAAGTTCTAGAAGGAATATAATTATAATAAAGAATTATATTCTTTAAAGATAATTTAATTCCAACTTAACTTCCTCCTCAAAGACGGACTTTGACCTAGCCCTATAAATTAGAGGCCATATCGTCAACTTAAGGAGGAGAGGAAGAGAAGAGGGAATTTTCGACAAGCATTTAGGGCAAGAAGGATTTCGACAAGCTTCATTCTTCATCTTTTTCTTTCTTGATCAATTAGGTTCATGCTAGGGATTATTTATCTTGTGTTTCTTTGGAACCTATCCATGAACTAAATCTATTTGGCTATTGTTATTGTGTTTTGTGGTTGTGAGAAACTATTGGATTTTGTTTAGGTAATAAGAGTTTGCACTTTTCTATTCAAGGTTTATTCATTCTTGGTTCTTATTCTTGTTTGCGAGTGAATTGGGAAAAGATCTCGTAACTTCATCTATTTAACTAATATCGGGAGAGTTAGATTCAAGAAATGAATGAATATGATCTTTATACAATCTATTGATGGTGAAGATTAATCCGGCTTAAGAATAAGTCAAGGATTTCAACGGCTAAGAGGAGCGCAAGATTGGTTGTTGTTCACCCTTGATTCACGCAGGGATGTATTATCAAGGCATGCACAAGTAGCTAGAGTTTCGACTTAGGGATAAGAAGAAACCATTGAAGAACGCTCTACCAAACCTTGAAGGTTGCTGCCTAGACACCCAAGTAGTTGCCCAACTAGTCGCCCAGGCAACCATCAATTAGTTCCCAAGGCAACCCCATTGTGCAAGTTGCCACGACAACTGAGTTGCCCGTACACTCTTTTACCAAGACGATCCAATCGGCTATCACACCTCAACTCACGATAACCTGGCCTATCTCTCTCATTTAATTACATCGCCTTTTACTTATTTGCTTTCTAGATTAGTTATTAATTAAAACTCCTATAATCCTTTATTTGTGTTTTTACTTTTTTCAGTGCAAGAGATTAGATTCTTGAAGTAGCACCAATCCCTGTGGAGATGATATCTTTTATACTATAACTTGCAATGTGTATACTTGCACACTTGCGTAGCACTGATTACGCGCAACAACCTTTCTACTCAAGGCATCCACTACCACGTTCACTTTTCCCATATGATACTCAATCGTTAGGTGATAATCCTTAAGCAACTATAATCATCTTTGTTGCCTAAGGTTTAATTTCGTCTGCGACATCAAATACTTCAAACTTTTGTGATCTATGTACACGATACGCTTCTCACCATACAGATAATGTCACGAAATCTTCAAGGCAAACATCACCGCAGCCAACTCAATATCGTGCATATGGTAGTTGCGTTCGTGCACCTTCAACTGCCTAGATGCATAAACTACCACCCTTCCTTCCTGCATCAACACACACCCTAAACCCACGTAAGATTCATCACTATACACGACAAACTCCTTCCCTAACTCGGGTTGAATCAAGATTGGATCTTGCGTCAAAGCTTCCTTGAACTTGTAGAAAGCTTCCTGCCTAACTTCCGTCCACTCAAAACTCACATCCTTTTCAGCAACTTCATCAAAGGGGAAGCAATCTTTGAAAAACCATCCACGAAGCATCGATAATATCCTGGCAACCCCAAGAAACTACGGACCTTAGATACTGACTTTGATTGTTTCCAGTTCACAACGGCCTCAACTTCCTATAGATCCACACGAATACCCTCAGCCGAAACAACATGACCAAGGAAAACCGCCTGCTTGATCCAAAACTCACATTTACTTAACTTGGAATAAAGATTGTTGTCCAACAAAGTTTGCAACACAATTCGAAGATGTCGATCGTGATCTTCCTCGGTATGTGAGTACACAAGAATGTCATCGATGAATACTACCACAAATTAGTTTAAAAACTCATAGAATACCCTATTCATTATATCCATGAACGTTGCCAGTGTATTTGTTAATCCAAACGGTATCAGTAGGAACATAAAATGCCTATAACGTCTGCGAAAAGCTATCTTCGGCACATATTTATCCTTCACTTCCAACTGATAATACCCTGACCGCATATCGATCTTAAAAAACACTGTTACACCCCTGAATTGATCAAACAAATCATCAATACTCGGCAAATGATACTTGTTCTTAATCGTCAACTTGTTTAGTTGCCGATAATCAATGCACATTCTCATCCCGCCATCCTTCTTTTTCACAAACAATACCGGTGCTCCCCATGGTGACACACTTGGCCGATTGAACCCACGATCTAGCAACTCATACAACTGCTTCTTTAACTCCTTCAACTCTTTCAGTGTCATACGATACGGAGCAATTGATACTAGAGCCGTATCTGCGTACGTCTCAATGCAAAACTCTACCTCCCTATCCGGTGGCAAACTAGACAACTCTTCCGAAATCACTCCAAGAAAGTCGCAAACTGTGCGAATATCTTGGGCATGCACTTCCTTCATATTCGAGTTCATAATATAGGCTAGGTATGCTTGACCACCAACTCCAACAACCTCTACGCCTCCAATGCGGAAACCACATTTGACATGAACTTTACATTGTCGCCCACAACCACAACTTTCATAATCCTCGGCAAGTTTCAATGAAACCCGCTTGGCTTCAAAATCCACTACAGTCTTGTGTCAAGACAACCAACCCATACCCAATATCACATCAAAATCGTGAAATGGTAACTCCATCAGGTCAACCTCAAACACATGCCCTTGAACCGTCAAGGGATAACTCCTATACAACTTCCTAGCTACAACCGTCTCGCCAAAACAACTTGTTACCTGCATACCAACATCTAACAACTCTACATGTAAATCCTACAAACATCCATGCTCGTGCAAAATGTAGGAATGCGTAAAACCAAAATCAATCAAAGATAACAAAGGTATAGATTGCAAGGTAAAGGTACATGCGATCACATCAGTATCATTACTCCCTACACGGTGAGCAAAGACCCTCTCTGGTCCACCCTCCTCTTGCTGAACTATCATGGTATGCGTTACCACTCTCTGTCCATCATCCCTACATTGGAAGTGTCCACAGCCAAACCCACGACCCTTCGGTTTCGCAGCAACTGGTACATGAGCCTGACCCTCTTTGGCCAACTGCGGACAATCCCTCTTAATATGATCCCTCGATCCACAACTCCAACAAGTGCCTATCGCACCCTAGCATTCTCCCGAATGCCTGTACTACATCTCCTACACTATAGAACTCCATCATAGGTATTCTGTCCCTGAAAACCATGACCATCACCATTACCTCCCCGCCTCTGATCTGGACGGTACCTTCTGTCTCCATGCCTCTTATAACGATCCTTACCAGCATCAAACTCCGCACTTCTCTTCCATGCCGAAAAACTCCAAGAACGAGCAGACAAACCCAAATTTTGTTTTGTCCTTTGCTCAAGAAACTAGGACATCAAACTTTGTGTAGTCTGTAGCCAACATTTATGTCTTTACTTCTTTGATCAACCCGTAACGAAACCGTTCGTACCTCTGCCGCTCATCCAAAAATAACTCGAGAGCAAGCTTACTCAATCGTACAAATTGAATCTCATACTCGAAAACAAACATGTTCCCTTGCTCCAACACCATGAACACCTTTTTTCTTCTCATCCCTATATTAACAGCTGCAGGTGTCGGTATTAACATCTCCAGGCACTATTATTAACAGCTAGTATTAACAGTTATAGGCGTCAGTATTAACAGCTACAGGCACCATGAACTCCAAAGGTAACCTAATATTAATAGTTGCAGGCACCGGTGCAGGTACATGCACTCCAACTATAACCGTATGGAAAGCTCCCGTCATCGCTTAGACTAATGGTGCTATATCACCAAAAATGGGTGCTTGAGGCGCACCTCTCTCCACTCCAACACTAGCAAGAGGATTTGGTGGAGGAGGAAGCAACTCATCATCGCTCGTATCCAACATACTGCCCATGTCAGCTCTAGTCTCTCGTCTCGGTCCCATACATGACAATATGAGTCTAAACATGTTAATGCAACAAAATAATTAGGTGAACTCGCAGCAAGAATCCAAGTCACTTTTGTTTTAAATCGAAATCATTTAACTCAAGTAGTAATAAGGCAATGTGTCCCAAGTTTAAACACCCCAAACATACCACATATCGAATACAATTTCACAAATTCAATCACCGTACATGTCAAACAACATATTCATATAACATCAACCAACCAAACAACCAAAACCCACTTTCCAACAATCATAACCTGGCTCTGATACCACCAAATGTAACCCCCTTGACCGAGTCTAGTCACAAGACCTATAACACCCTTGACCCGGTCAAGCTGAAACACCAAACTGAGCGAGCTATATTAGGGTTTACTGAAATAAACCCCAAAAAGATTACAACTAAACGGTCTTATTTTCCTTTTATCTTATCTAAATGCATTATTAGGTCTTATAGTGTTCATACATGACATGGTTAAAATTACAACTTGATCGGGCGTCATTTTCACATCCAATTCTAGAATTTAGCTCACATGGACTAAAATGTAATTCCTCAAATCTACAAGGGATTTCATAAAATTAAAGTTACCAATCCTCAAATAATCATATTACATGCCTTCATATTAAATCTTGATCCAAATTAATCATTCATACAAATTTAATTGCACATTTAAGAAACATGGACCAAAATGCAAAGATTTCACACTATAGATGCTTATACAACTAATTTAACGGTCTGCATAATGGTACGAGTGGTTTGCGTTTTGATATAGCACAAAAGTAAAAGGCGTATTGATACAGTCCCAAGGCGTGTCGGTACGGGCTTGTGCATTTCAAAAATCATAATTCCAATAGCTAGACGCCATATCGATATGGTAACCCGTGTACTGAAACAAACTATAACACCATTGACCCGGATGCCACATTTGGGCCTCAAACCTGAAACCCGACCATCAAATTCCCAACCTAGTTTAGCCCAAACCCCAATAAGCTTCCAAAACCCATTCTATTTCAATCTAAATAAATACAAGTAAAATTCAAAATGTATACAATGGAGCTCCTTTTAAAAATTATATTATAAAACTTTTGACTCGATCGTTTGAAAATCTAAATACACTTTACAATATACAATAGGTTCCAACGAATACATAGCCCAATGACCTAAATATTGTACTCTGAAGAGATGAGGCGCTGGAATCCTTCCCTGATGGTGCTCCTCCAAGAACGAGCCAAACCTACTAACCTGCGAATGAAAACAGACTCCGAATGCCGAGCTAACAAAGCTCAGTGAATACACCGCCACTCAACCATGCTTCATGCAAATCATAAATAAAACAATGCAACATGAATGATATCATGGCAAGATAGTGATGGCGCTACCATATCCGCCTAAACATATAGCATTATGAATGTATGATCACGCACACAACTCATACAAGTACCTCATACATTTACATAGCATCACACAGATAACACCAACAACATTAAGTGAGGTCCGCTTCCACAAAGCATCAAAATCCTACCCTTAAGAGAGGCTCACGTCCATAAAGCATCGGGATCCTACACTACGAGTAAGGCCTACATCTATAAAGCATCGGGATCCTATACTCAAGGGGATGAGGCCCGTATCCACAAAGTATCGGGATCCTACATCTATGCTCGTAATCTCTCATCAAGCATCTTCGAATGAGGCCCGCGTCCACAAAGCATCAGGATCCTACATTTGGGAGTCTTTAAGGTGTTGCAACACACTTTTAGGGTATTGAAATCCCAACAACAAGGGATGACCTGACTATCTAGGCGTCCCATCAGCACCCAACAAGGACCCTAATCACCACACAGTATATAAGCTCAACACAAAGGTCTTACATCACACAACTCTAACACCATTACCATCACCTTATGGTTTCTATCAGTTATTATGCCACCCTATTGAACTTATCTATTTATTAGTACGTTATGAAGGTTCACATTAGCCGTTCTCATTAATTTATCTTAGTATTCAATAAGACTTAACCTTATAGGCGCCCCTTCCACACACAACAAGGGCCCAGAATACCACACAGCATCAATCGATCCACCTAGGATTCCTATGGGTTACCACCTCACATAGCTTACCCAATATATAACGAATCATTAGCCATTTATTTTATACACGGGGTTTAAATCTCCATTTCTCATTTTAATATTCATTTTACACCTTAACAGACCCTCATGGCCCTTTGCCTCGAATTATAGAACTCCCAAATGCAACCTCAAAATTCTTGGGCAGATTGCCCAGCGAGTACCGATACTCCTATATGGGTATCGGTACGCCCATATAGGTACCGATACTCCCCCATGGGTACCGATGCTCAATTTAGACTCGAAAGGTCTGGTATAATAAGCCGTACCGATACGCTAAATCCCCGTATCGATACTCACTAACGATACTTATCCCTCCGGTACTGATCCCAACCCGTAATGGTACCCTTACCCTTATATATCGGTACCCTAAGCCACCCTCAGGCAATGCAATAGTGCGTACCGATACTCCTCAAGCGTACCGATACACAAAGCCACTATTGGAATTCTAATCAACCAAAGGTACCGATACACAAGAAGCCATATCGGTGTGCCCCTCACAACCTATCTCCTTTTTCACTAAAGCGTATCGTTACTCGAATAGCCGTACCGGTACACAAGCCCAAAATTCAAACCCTGGTTCAGATTCAACCTAGAAATCCTATTTAACCTACATGGTTAAGCCCCAAATTGCTCATACAAGTTATGGTGGAGTTATTAAGTGGATCTCTACTAATTTTAAGCCTTCAAAACGTCAAACCCATGTTTTGCCATTAAAGATTCAACCAAAGCATACCAAGCTATAAACATACAAATCATGCACAAAGCCTATTTTTATGAGTTGCATGAAACTATAGGAGTTAGTAGTATACTAACCTTGGATTAAAGCTGGTGAAGAAGCCTTCAAAGACTTATTCCCGCTCTTCCTCTTCAACCCCAACCTAATCTCTTCCATCACATTTCTAAGCAAATCTTACCTCAAAATAAAGATCCTTTAGTGCTTAACAACTTTTCCTCTTTGCCCCAAACGAGATTCATACTCTAGAACTCAACGATTTGACCTTGAACATGGAGGAGTTTGTGTGGAAGATGTAAATAAGTGAGAGAGGGAACAAGGGGACCAAGATGACCTCACTCACTCTATTTTTTTGTAGAAAATAAAGTCCTCCCACCAGCTCTTTTTGTCTTCAATTATGCTTTTACCCATTTTCCCTTCTTACTTTCACCTCAGCCCAACAACAAACCAACAACCCAAGCCCAAGGTTCTAATACATGCCCAAAAAGACTCCAAAAGGCCCAACATCACGGCCCAAACGCGAAGTCTATACCTCGAGTCTACTTGACTCTTGGATCAAAAAATATTAGTAGTTGCAACTCTCACATCCTAAAAGAAAATTTGTCCCTGAAATTTAGACAATGGAAGGAGAGCAACTGTCAACGCTCCAACCAGCATCTCATTGAAAATTGTCTATGTGGCTCTTAGGTTTGCCAAAGACCTTTCTAACCAAAAGTCTCGACATAAATTCTCCACTTTCTACAAGCCTCCTCAACAAGACATTCCCAACGTCCAACAACACTCATATTAATCCTGGAAATTGATCAACCAACAATAATCCCATCAGCATTATCAAACATCGGTACTCTGAACTCACTTAGGATGAGTCACAACTCGGTGAACGAACATCTCTACCAACTCTAGCTTTTTTGAATTCTTGAAATCAGCCCTCATCAACGTCCATAACGTGACACTTCTTCAAGGTATACCACAGGGGACTTCCTCATATATAATCACCGTAATCCACATGTTCATGAATAACAAACCCTATCAATCATGTTCTATCATCCATCTAACATGAAACTAAAACCTTCTTTCACAACTTGGTTAACTAATACAGAACTTAACACCTCATTTACTTGAACCAACTATGACATAAGCAAATGCGAATCCACGATCAAGCTATTCTACTAGCCAAGCCACTTCGGTTCCAAATGAAATTTTTTACCACAAACATGCTCTACTAGGGATCAAACCACCAAATTGTCCTCAAGGGTCCTATTAAGTGTTCAAAAGTACTATTTTTTATTACCCTTTTTACTCATATTATTGTTAGACTTAGGCTCATATTAGTTGCATTATTAGCCATTCATACATGTTTGCATTGTTTCCTTGGTGGACAAGCTTGATTTCATATTTTTCGTAATTTTGTGGAAAAAAATACTGCTTTGGTGTGTTTTTGTGTGTGCAAAATCAGTTGCCAAAGCAAGGCTGGAACCAGTTGCCAGGGCAATACAAGAAGGAGATGTCGACGCAGTTTCGAGGGTAGTGCATGAAGGAGATGTCGACACAGTTGCCAGGGCAGTTCATGAAGGTTATGCCGAGCTAGTTGCCAGGGTAATTGTCGATAAGGGATAAGATGATATGGCAGTCGAAATTGATGACTAGATAAGCCTAAGATGACGTGGAGCAAAGTTAAATCCCAAAGGAGTTTGATTTCCATGAAGAGGTCAAAGAGAAATTAAATCCCAATAAGATAGGAGAAGATATAGAAGGAATTTAAATATAATAAAGAATTATATTCTTTTAAAGTATTTAATTCCAACTTAACTTCTTCCTCAAGAGAGACTTTGACCTATCCATCTCCTATTCAAAGGCGACCAAGCCATCAACTCCAAAGGAGAGCAAGGGAGAGGTTTCGACAAGAGAAAGCAAAAGGGGATGATTTCGACAAAGACGCTTCAACCATTCTTCATCCTTTTCTCCTTTGTTCGATTAGGTTATTGTGTTTTGTGGTTGTGAGAAACAATTGGATTTTGTTTAGGTAATAAGAGTTTTCACTTTCAATTCAAGGTTTACTCATTCTTGGTTTTTATTCTTGTTTGTGAGTGAATTTAGAGAGGATCTCGTAACTCTATCTATTTATCGAATATCGAGAGAGTTAGATTCAAGAAACAAATGTGTATGGTCTTTATTCAATCTAATGATGGTGAAGATTAATCCAGCTTAGGAATAAGTTAAGGATTTCAACGGCTAAGAGGAACGCAAGATTGGTTGTTGTTCACCCTTGATTCACGCAGGGATGTATTATCAAGGCATGCACAATTAGCTAGAGTTTCGACTTAGGGATAAGAAGAAACCATTGAAGAACGCTCCACCAAACCTTGAAGTTACTACCCAGCCGCCCAACCAGTTGCCCAAGCAACCGTCGATTAGTTGCCAAGGCAACCCCGCTGCACAATTTGCCACGACGACTTAGTTGCCCTTGCACTCTTTTACCAAGATGATACAATCGGCTATCACTCCTCAACTCACGATAATCTAGCTTATTCTATCTCATTTGATTACATCTTATTTTACTTTATTGCTTTCTAGTTTAGTCGTTAGTTAAAACTCATACAATCAGCTATTTGTGTTCTTTTACTTTTTACAGTGCAAGAAATTGAATTCTTGAAGTGGCACCAATCCCTGTGGAGACGATATCTTTTATACTATAACTTGCAACGTGTACACCTGCACAATTGCGGAGCACTTATTACGCGCAACAAGTTTTTGGCGCTGTTGCTGGGATTGGCAATAACAACTTTGTTTTTATTTTCTTGCACTTTTTATTTTTCTTGTTTAAGATTCAAAGGGTTAACAAACTTTGGTTTTGCATTGGTATATGACCAGGGCGAGACTGATTACACCAAAATACCCCTTTGATCCAGAAATTGAACGAACCTTGCAAAGACTCAAACAAAGGTTAAGAGTAGCAATAGCTAATCAAGACGGCAATATGAATTAGGATGTTCCAGCAGAAGGAGGAGTGATTCTTGCATGAAACAGAACTATTCGAGACTATGTTGAAGAAGATCTTGAAGGACTTAATCCAGGAGTTGTCACACCTAAAATTGAAGCCGACCACTTTGAGTTGAAACCGGTGATGTTCAATATGATCAACACAATTGGTCAATTTGGTAGCTCAGCAACTGAAGATGCACGATGACATCTTAAATCTTTCCTCGAGATTTGCAATTCATTCAAAATACAAGGAGTCACCCCCAATGTTTTATGACTAAGATTATTCCCCTATTCACTGAGGGATAGGGCGAAAGCATGGTTGAATAGTATTCCTGCCAGATCAATAGGATCTTGGACTGATATTTGTCATGATTTCCTTGCTCGATTTAATCCTACAAATTTGATTGATAAGCTTCGTAACGAAATTACTTCTTTTCGGCAGGCAGATGATGAATCCATGTACGAGGCTTGGGAGTGATATAGAGAACTTCTACACAAATGCCTCCTACACGGATTCCCAGTGTGGACACAAGTAACAATGTTTTACAACGCTGTGAATACACCAACAAGGATGATGCTAGATGCCTCGACAAACGGCATACTCCTAGATAAGTCACCGGAGGAAGCAATGCAAATTCTAAACAGGCTTGCCAAGAATGATTATCAGTTCCCATATGCTAGAAGAGGAGGAGTTAGATGCCAAGCCACAATACATGATCTTGGATCATTAGACTCAATTTCGGCACAATTGGCCACTCTAACCAAGATGGTCCGGAACATGCAGAAACCAAACAACACGGGAGGCCACGGTAATGGATTCCTTTTGTGAGTTATGTGGTGGTAACCATGATTCTTCTGAATGTATGCAGAATCCGAAATCCTGCTTTTATGTGGGGAATTAAAACCGGAACAACAATGTGATGTCCAATACATACAATCCAGCTTGGAATAAGCACCACAATTTTTCATGGAGCAATCCCAAAAATGATCTAAACTAGAAAAATCAGAATGCACAAGAATCGGGATTCCAATAGAATATGTCACGACAATAGTTGCCGCAACAACAACCAACAACATCTAGTTCTTTAGAAAATTCTCTCAATGCTTTTATATTGTAATCTGAATCTTATATGGCTGAGAATAGTAACTTCATAAAAAGAACTAGTGCTTTTATTAATAGGACCTAGATGTGATTGCAAAACCAAGAGGCAACAATCAAATCATTGGAAAATCAAGTCGGACAATTTGCTCAAAACCTGAATAATAGACCGCAAGGAGGTTTACCTAGCGTTACTGAAGTCGCAAGAGGAACTGGCCATGAGCAATGTAAGGCGATCACCACTAGAAGTGGCCAACAACTTAAAGAGGCTCAAGCTCGCTCATCAAACAAAAATCCACAAAAAGAACAAGACGAACTCTGTGGCAAAGCATCAGATGCTGAACCAAGAAATGCCGCGGCAACCAACGGTAGGCACGCCACGGCAACCCCAGTTGACGATGCCTCGGCAATACCGTCAATTAGGTTCCAGACCAATGAAAGCATCAAAGATATCTAACTTCCACCACCATTCCCACAAAGGTTGAAGCGACAAAAGCAAGAATATAAACTCAAGAAGTTTCTTGATATCCTAAAGCAAGTCAACATCAACTTGACATTGGTTGAGGTGATTGAACAAATGCCGAACTATGCCAAGTTTCTGAAAGACATTGTGTCCAAGAGAACAAGGCTAAGAGAGTTTGAAACAGTTGCCGCAATAGAGGGATGCATGGCCATGTTGCACAATCGCATGCCACCCAAGTTGAAGGATCCCAGAAGTTTCACAATACCTTGTTCCATCAGAAACCACTATGCCAGGAAAGCATTATGCGACCTTGGAGCAAGCATAAACTTGATGCCTAAATTGGTTTTCCAGAAACTAGGAATCGGGAAGGCAAGACCTACAATAGTTATGCTACAGCTAGCTTACAGATCCTATGTGCATCTAGAGGGAAAATCGAAGACATGCTGGTAGAAATTGATAAATTTATTTTTCCCGCCGACTTTATTATTCTGTATTGTGAAGCAGATGAATATGCACCTATCATTCTTGGGAGACCCTTCCTAGCGACAGGGAGAACCTTGATCGATGTTGAAAAGGGAGAACTCACAATGAGGGTGAATGACCAGCAAGTTAAACTAAATGTGTTCCAAACACTAAGGCATGTCGATGATCCGAAAGAATGCCAACTTCTTCATGCCACAACAGAGTTTGACTTTGACAAGGAATTTAGTTACCTCGGTAACTACATTGCCGATCAAGATGACCTGTGGAGTATGAAGAATTGATCGATGAGGAACAACAAGAAGAGGCAAATTGTTTAATCAATCGACCAGGTACATACTTTAAACCACTGGATTACTCAGGTAAGAAAGGTAAACTCAAAAAGCCTTCCATTGAACAACCACCGATTCTTGAGTTGAAACAGTTGCTAGGGCAACTAAAATATGCTTACTTGGGAACCGATAATACATTGCCTATAATTATTTCCTCTAAGTTACAGCATGAGCAGGAAAAGAAGCTGATCAAAATGTTGATGCTACACAAGAAGGCAATAGGGTGGACAATTGTCGACTTTAAAGGAATTAGCTAGCAGTGTGCATGCACAAGATTTTGTTAGAAGATGATCACAAACCTTCGATTGAGGCCTAGAGGAGACTGAATCATGCCATGAAAAGGGTTGTAATGAAAGAAATCATCAAGTTGCTTGACGCCGACATCATATACCCTATCTCTGATAGTACATGGTAAGTCTGGTACAATGTGTAACGAAAAATGGAGGTATAACGATGGTAAGTAATGAAAACAATGAACTCATTCCAACCAAGACTGTGACCGGTTGGAGGGTTTGTATGGATTATCAAAAGCTAAACAAAGCCACTAGGAAAGATCACTTCCCATTACCCTTTATTGATCAAATACTTGACCGTCTTGCAGGTAAACCCTTTTATTGTTTTCTTGATGGTTATTCAAGTTACAATCAAATTGCCACAACACCAGAAGATCAAGAAAAGACAACCTTCACATGCCCATACGATACTATGCTTTCTGAATGATGCCGTTCGGAGTTTGTATGCATGATTTTTCCGTTTTTGGTAATGACTTCGACCGTTGCCTCAGCAATTTGGAGAAGGTGTTGCCAAGATGTGAAGAAACTGATTTAGTCCTTAATTGGGAGAAGTGCCATTTTATGGTAGATGAAGGAATAGTGCTCGACCACAAGATTTCATCCATAGGAATTGAAGTAGACAAAGCCAAGGTGGACATGATCGAGATATTACCCCCACCAAGTTCGGTTAAAGGAATCCGAAGCTTTCTTGGACATACAGGCTTTTACAGGAGGTTTATTCATAATTTTTCAAAAATTACTAAACCCTTGTGTAATTTGCTTAAACAGGATAAAGTCTTCAATTTTGATTATTCTTGCACCCAAGCATTCAAAACCCTAAAGGAAAATCTTGCTTCGGCACCCATTGTCGTTCCACCAGATTGGATGCTACATTTTGAGCTCATGTGTGATGCAAGTGATTTTGCGGTTGGAGTAGTCCTAGGCCAACGCACAGGTAAGACCTTTCATGTGATATACTACGCTAGTAAAACTCTTAATAGCGCTCAAGTGAATTACACAACAACGGAGAAAGAGTTACTAGACGTAGTTTTCGCATTTGACAAGTTCCGATCTTATTTGATTGGTACAAAGGTAATTGTCCATAGGGATCATTCGGCAATTAAGTATCTATTTTCTAAAAAGGATGCCAAACCTTATTTGATTCGTTGGATGTTGCTTTTACAAGAGTTTGACATTGAAATGAAGGACAAGAAAGGAACAGAAAATCAAGTGGCCGATAACTTATCACGCTTAGAACACAATAGGGAGGAGGACACGGGTTTCAAGATATACGATGCATTCCCAGATGAGCAACTGTTAGTTGCCTTGGCAACCATGGATGCACATGCCTCGGCAACCCTTGACGCACACGCCTCGGCAACTGCAGACGCGTATACCTCGACAACCCTTGACGTGTAATCATCGGCAACTTCAGGCGCGTATGCCTCGGCAACCACTGATGCGCACACCTCAGAAACCCTTGACGTTCATGCCGCGGCAACTCTAGTCCCGCACGCCTTGGAAACCATGGAAGCAGTTGCCACGGCAACATATGCCTCGGCAATACCCTGGTACGCAAATTTAGTTAATTTCCTTGTTTGTGGTATTTTACCTTATGGCCTTACTCACCAAGGGAAGAAGCGGTTCCACCATGATCCTAAGCATTACTTTTGGGACGAGCCTCTTTTGTTTAAACAATGTACAGGTTAGGTTATATGCCGATGTGTCCCTGAAGAGGAGCAGCAGAATGTACTCTGACAATGCTATTCTTCACTCTATATAGGACATTTTGGAGGAACACATACCGTAGCCAAAGTTTTGCAATCCGATTTGTATTGGCCAACACTGTACAAAGATGCCCAAGAGTTTTACAAGCAATGTGATAATTGCCAGAGGACATGCAATATCTCTAGACGACATGAGATATCACCCACAAAATTGTCGTCGACTACGTGTTTAAATGGGTTGAGGCAGGTGCAGTTCCCGCCAATGATTCCAAGACCGTGTTTGACAACAGACTTATTGCCAAGATGTTGCAACGCTTCGGCGTGTCACACAAAATTGCCACGGCATATCACCCACAAACCAATGGGCAAGCAGAAATTTCCAACTGAGAATTGAAGGGTATACTCGAGAAAGTTGTAAATCCCTCTAGGAAGGATTGCTCAGTAAGACTAGATGATGCACTTTGGGCATATCACACTGCATTCAAAATACCCTTAGGTATGTCTCCCTTCTAACTTGTCTATGGCAAAACATGCCATCTACCGGCGGAAATCGAACACAAGGCATATTGGGCAATCACGACCGTGAATATGGATTGGGAAAGTGCAGGGCAAAAGCGTTTGTTGGACCTCAATGAGATAGAAGAATTATGTGCACTCACCTATAACATTGCACGAATCTACAAGGAGAAAACAAAGCAATGGCATGACAATAAACTATTGCCGCGGCAATTCATGACAGGGCAACAAGTTCTCTTCTTCAATTCTCGGTTGAAACTTTTCCTGGGAAAACTAAAATCAAGATGGTTGGGACCATTAAAAGTTGTCAAATCATTCTCCCATGCTGTCGTGATAATCAAGTCCATCACTCACGAACATGAATTCAAAGTCAACAGACAAAGATTGAAGCACTACAACGGTGACCATGTGGAACGTAACAAAGAAGTGGTCACCTTAGGAGATGCATGAGTATGCTCTCCTTTCGATATTTTCTTATTTTTATTTTTTCAAACTATTTAATTTTTTTATTTATTTTTATTAATTTCGGTTATTTTTCTTTTTAGGATAAATTTATTTATTTTCTTTAAGATTAAGACTACATATTTCTTTCATATTTATGTAATTGTTTTTAAATTTTAGGTTTAAGAATTTCTTTGCACATCTTTAATTATTTTCTTTTATTAGTTTATTTTTAATTTTAATCCTTATTTTATTTGTTTTTGAATTGTAGGAAAAGAGTTCAAGATAAAGAGGAATTTGATTCAAGAAGGAAACTTCTTCAACAAGGAAATTAATGGGCTAAATCTAAGGCTTATATTCAGCCTCCAATTTACCCTAAATAAACCCTACATAGCCGGCCAAACCCTTCCCCAAATCCCCTAGCCATCCCCTTCCCCCAATCAAAACCCTTGTTTACTTTCTTTCCAATTAATCCCACCCACCATATTTGCTACCTATCTTTTCTATTTAATCCATCACCCTTAACTTCCAAGAAACCTATTCCTACTTTTCATCTTGCAACTCTTTAGTTTCTTTTGCTTTCTTTTTTTTGTTTCTACCAAACTCACAACTAAGATCATCCATGGCATCCAACATCAAATTTTCGGTTCATCCAAGTTCCTCCAAAGAACCAAGATACAAGAAGTTTGCTACACTGGTGGTTTAAGAAAGATTTCACTCTAAGTTTGAAAGCTGTAAGATTTGCGAAGAACAAGTCTTCGAATACTCCAACTCTCATCAAGATTTTGGCCTTGAACCATTCATCTTCGAAAGGATTGCACATCAAAAGTGGCAAATCTTTTGCCATCAATCAGAACCGGGTAACATCTCATGAGTAAGAGAATTCTATGCTCACTCACCTAACCCGAATAATCCTTATGTTTTTGTTCGCGACAAGGCTATACTCATAAGCCCCGAAAACATCAACACTTTTTACGGGCTCTATATTGAGAGGGACGAGCATCAAGCCTTTGTTGATAACCTCACGGCCAAGCAACTCGACAAGGTGCTTCAAGAACTCACTCTACCGGGAACTCATTGGAACGATGGTAAATACAAGGGCACGGTAAATCGCCTTCAGCTTAAACACGAGGCAAAATTATGGAAAAAGTTTGTTAAAACTTCTTTAATGCCCACCACACAAAATACTACCGTTGGTACACCTCATCTTTTGCTTATACATTCTATCTTGCATAATCCTATCATTAACATTGGAAAATTATTTGTGGTGAGATTTTTATATGTACCACAAAAGACAAGGGTTCTCTTTTCTTCTCTTGCTTAATTTCCAATCTTTGCAAGGAGATGTATGTCCCAAGTGAGTCCACTGATGAAAAGGCCCTACCAAAGTCCAGTTGGAATTGAGCACAAATCCAAAAGATAATGGGAGAGGCACTGGTAAAATCCCCAACGCCTTCAAATACCGTGGCAACTCTTGTCGCCTCGGCAACTCCTAATGCCCAAGCAACTGATGCTCGGGCAACTTGGACAGCAATGCTGAGACAACTTGAAGCACTCTTACAACCGTTGGAGAACCGCCTTAGGAAAATTGAAGATCGGCAACTAATGTTCATGCGGTACATGAAGGATCATAACAATGCCATCACCCAAGTCATCCTGGAAAGCACCCAGATAGTCGCGTGTTGTACCCCATCTTTCCTGCCAAAACCCTTGCCATGATAACCAATGAAGCAGTTGCCACGGCAACCGCAACAGATGATGCCACGACAACCTACACTACGCCTGCCCAAGCAGTTGCCATGGCAACCAACACTGAAGATGTCACGGCAACCAAAGCTAAAGACGCCCCGGCAACCACTGCAAAAGCCAAAGGCAAAGCACCTATGCCCGAATCAACTCGTACTGAATCATTGTCTGATTTTTCAGATTCGGACGAGTCCTCCATTACACCAACAAAGACCGCACCAATCAAATCCTTCAAGCCCAAGCGAAAAGCCAATGACATTGATGAAGAGAACGATGAGGACACCCCCGTACGAGGATCGATTCCACCATCAGCAACAAGAAATCAACCACCACGTTCAAGCAATAGAATCAAGACACAGGCCAAAAGGAAACTAATCATCTACGACGATGAACTCTCAGAGTAAGTCCTCGTTTGCATTTTACTTTTCTTTATTTTTATTTTTATTTTTATTTGTTGCATGCATTGAGGACAATGCCTCACTCGAGTTTGGGGGGATTATTATTAGTTAGTTACCATGTTTAGTTCCATTCATCTCAAGTATTGCATTTAGGATACATAAATTGCTTTCCATGCCTTTAGTTGGAACAAGAATTGCCTAGATTTGATGAATATCCGATGATATCTTTGCCAATGTACTTAATTGATAGAACTTTTTATTCTAGGATAAACGTGGAAACACTTAGAATCTTACTATGATGCTAAACTTGATGAAACACTATTGTGGCTTGATTGATTTAAGGAATTCTAGCGAACTTAGGTTGATAGTTAAAAATTGGGGGAATAGAGTAAAAATTGGATGAATGCTAGAGGTGCCCGAAATTGGCTCTAGTATGTGCTAAAAATTTGTCGCTAGAGGTTCCCAAAACCGGCTCTAGTCGAATAAATTAATTAACTTAAGAAAACTAAAAACAAAACACTAGAGGTGCCCAAAACCGGCTCTAGTTAAAACATGTTAAAAGAACCCAAGGAAGTAATTTGAAAACCTCATGTTCGCATAGAATCCAAAAAATCAACTTGCACACAACTCTGCACACACTCACAAGCATTATAGTTTGATTCCGAGTAACTCCTAAGTTTTTCGAAAAATGAAAAGCCAATCATACTTTGTGCCACGGTTCTGAGAATTGAAATCAAGTTCAAAGCTAAGTTTGTGAAAATTGAAGTCTTGGCGGGTAATTTTTAGTTTTGCATTGCTTGAGGACAAGCAATAGATCGAGTTTGGGGGTGTGTTAAGTGTTCAAAAGTACAATTTTTATTACCCTTTTTACTCATATTATTGTTAGACTTAGGCTCATATTAGTTGCATTATTAGCCATTCATGCATGTTTGCATTCTTGATTTCATATTTTGCTTAATTTTGTGGAAAAAGATACTGCTTTGGTGTGTTTTTGTGTGTGCAGAATCAGTTGCCAAAGCAAGGCTGGAACCAATTGCCAGGATAATACAAGAAGGAGATGCCACCGCAGTTGCCAGGGTAGTGCATTAAGGAGATGCCGACACAATTGCCAGGGTAGTGAATGAAGGTTATGCCGAGCTAGTTGCCAGGGCAATTGCCGATAAGGGATAAGATGATATAGTAGTCAAAATTGATGACAAGATAAGCCTAAGATGATGTGAAGCAAAGTTAAATCCCAAAGGAGTTTGATTTCCATGAAGAGGTCATAGAGAAATTAAATCCTAAGAAGATATGAGAAGATCCAGAAGGAATTTAAATATAATAAAGAATTATATTTTTTTAAAGTATTTAATTCCAAAGAAACACAAAACAAAGAATTCCTAACATAAACCTAATCGAACGAAGAGGCTTCAACCATTCTTCATCATTTTCTTCTTTGTTCGATTAGGTTTATGTTAGGAATTCTTTGTTTTGTGTTTCTTTGGAACCTAGCCATGAACTAAATCTACTTGGATAAGGTTATTGTGTTTTGTGGTTGTCAGAAACAATTGGATTTTGTTTAGGTAATAAGAGTTTGCACTTTCAATTCAAGGTTTATTCATTATTGGTTTTTATTCTTGTTTGCGAGAGGATCTCGTAACTCTATCTATTTATCTAAAATCCAGAGAGTTAGATTCAAGAAATGAATGAGTATGGTCTTTATTCAATCTATTGATGGTGAAGATTAATCCAGCTTAGGAATAAGTTAAGGATTTTAACGGCTAAGAGGAAATCAAGATTGGTTGTTGTTCACCTTTGATTCACGCAGGGATGAATTATTAAGGCATGCACAATTAGCTAGAGTTTTGACTTAGGGATAAGAAGAAACCATTGAAGAACGCTCTGCCGAACCTTGAAGTTGCTGCCCAATTGCCCAGGCAATCGCCGATTAGTTGCCAAGGCAACCCCACTGCGCAAATTGCCACGGCAACTAAGTTGCCCTTGCAATCTTTTACCAAGACGATCCTTTCGGCTATCACTCCTCAACACACGATAACAAGGCCTATTCTCTCTCATTTGATTACATATTCTTTTAATTTATTGCTTTCTAGTTTAGTTGTTAGTTAAAACTCCTACAATCACCTATTTGTGTTCTTTTACTTTTTACAGTGCAAGAAATTGAATTCTTGAAGTGGCACCAATCCCTGTGGAGACGATATCTTTTATACTATAACTTGTGACGTGTACACTTGCACAATTGCGGAGCACTTATTTCGCGCAACAGGTCTGAACACTCTCTTTCACTCCCATCCACCAAATTTTGACAAGCTTTGGTGTTAAAACTTTAGCAAGTCCTTCAAGATTCCTAATGATTCTCCCAACAGAACTTATTACAACACAAGAATCCGATTCCATACAAGTTTAACTAAAACCAACATTTCTTTGAAGTCATTCGGAACATCTTCACACTGTCACCATGCATGAAAATAATCCATCTCAAACCCAAATAAGCAACTCTCTATTCAACGAACTTAAGATTATCTCAACGCATTCGTAAGTCCAAAACACTCTTCAACTTGCCCTTTGAGTTCAAACATCGCATCAAACCCCAAATTTTAACAATAATTCTCCTTAACGTTCAACTTACGAGACCAACATCCTGAATGATCTTACGGGAATCTCAAAACTCTTCAATATTAACAAGATCATCAGCCTTGAAAACAAATACTGGCCTTCCATTGTTATACATAAACCCACAGCAGCTAACACCACTATATCTCACTATACCAACATAACCACGTCCCAAGGTGAACCCATTCACAACATCTCTCACGCCCCCACCTCTACCAAGGAGCCCTCACACAAGAGGTTTGGTAGATGTCAGACCATAAGGTGATGAACACTTAATACCTAACACAACACATCCCTTATCGTAGGTACTACTCCATAATCAATTCCTACTCAACCCTCGAAGAGCACCTCGACAACCACTTGCACATCCACCGCTCTAAACCGTATTCTCTCACCCTTGCGTTAACTGTGCGAACTAAGAATGTCTTGCAACCTACAAGGTCCTCTTCAACTAGCATCATATGAGCATAACACATAAGCTGAAGAGATAGGATTTATTCACGCACAATACTGACAAACTGGTTCATTTGAAACCTCAACTTTGAGATTCTTGCTTGGAAACCAAGGCACCCCTTGCACTCACGTGACCAACCCGTACTATGGGTAAGTCTAACAAGTCTATAGGGAATGTTACTCTAAACCATACACACCACCCACGGTGGAACCTTTACTTACCAATCGATTAATTTACCAAGCCAATGTCAACCTCAAGGAAACTTATCACAAAACCCGCTTAATAAAATCTCTGTCAATATAAGAACAGGAAATCAAACTGTCATCAAGAAACCGAAGACCACAATACAACCAAATCATTTAACACACTCTCAGTAACAAGCTTGTCATTTCTAGCATGAACAACATATTGTCTAACAAAAGCTCATGCGATGACTCTAACTCTAGATCTCACCTGACCTCCACCTCGATCCTTCGATAATGACCCAATACCACTTCTCGAAGAACCTTGACTATGGCCAAAAGAAGTCAACCTTAAAGACTGAACCGGTAAATACTCATCCATGATTGAGCAATCCTTTGCCATGTGACCCGATGTCTGGCACTCATAGAAAATTCTCCAAGCAAGAAGTATACCTCAAGGTGATGCCAACCACAAGGCTCACGAACCGGTGGAAAAGACGCTCGGGCCGAATGATAAGTGTTCAAAAGTACTATTTTTCTTACCCTTTTTACTCATATTATTGTTAGACTTAGGCTCATATTAGTTGCATAATTAGCCATTCATGCATTAATCCATGTTTCCTTCCATCGTTGAGCTTGATTACTTAACTTGGTAGTTTTTGTGGGAAAAGATGATGCTTTGGTGTGTTTTGTGTGTATGTGCAGGATCACTTACCAAAGTAAGGCTAGAGCTAGTTGCCAGGGCAATACATGAAGGAGATGCCAAGCTAGTTGGCAGGGCAACGCATGAAGGAGATGCCGAGCCAGTTGCCAGGGCAAATGTCGACAAAGAACAAGGTGATATGGTAGTCGAAATTGATGACTAGACAAGCCGAAGATGACGTGGAGCAAAGCTTAATCCCAAAGGAGTTTGATTTCCATGAAAAGGTTAAAGAGGAATTAAATTCCAAGAAGATAGGAGAAGTTATAGTAGGAATATAATTATAATAAAGAATTATATTCTTTAAAGATAATTTAATTCCAACTTAACTTTCTCCTCAAAAAAGGACTTTGACCTAGCCCTATAAATTAGAGGGGAATTTTGACAACTCCAAAGAGAGCAAGAGGAGAGAGTTTTCGACAAGCATCTAGGGCAAGGAGGATTTGGACAAGCTTCATTCTTCATCTTTTTCTTTCTTGTTCAATTAAGTTCATGCTAGGGATTATTTATCTTGTGTTTCTTTGGAACCTAGCCATGAACTAAATCTATTTGGCTATGGTTATTATGTTTTGTGGTTGTGAGAAACTATTAGATTTTGTTTAGGTAATAAGAGTTTGCACTTTTCTATTCAAGGTTTATTCATTCTTGGTTCTTATTCTTGTTTGCGAGTGAATTGGGAGAGGATCTCTTAACTTCATCTATTTATCTAATATCGGGAGAGTTAGATTCAAGAAACAAATGAATATGATCTTTATTCAATCTATTAATGGTGAAGATTAATCCGGCTTAGGAATAAGTCAAGGATTTCAACGGCTAAGAGGAGCGCAAGATTGGTTGTTGTTCACCCTTGATTCACGCAGGGATGTATTATCAAGGCATGCACAAGTAGCTAGAGTTTCGACTTAGGGATAAGAAGAAACCATTGAAGAACGCTCTGCCGAACCTTGAAGGTTGCTGCCCAGATGCCCAAGTAGTTGCCCAAGCAACCATCGATTAGTTTCCAAGGCAACCCCGTTGTGCAAGTTGCCACGGCAACTGAGTTGCCCGTGCACTCTTTTACCAAGACGATCCAATCGGCTATCACACCTCAACTCACGATAACCTGGCCTATCTCTCTCTCATTTGATCTCATTTATTCTTTTACTTTATTGCCTTCTAGTTTAGTTATTAGTTAAACTCCTATAATCCTTTATTTGTGTTTTTACTTTTTACAGTGCAAGAGACTAGATTCTTGAAGTGGCACCAATCCCTATGGAGACGATATCTTTTATACTATAACTTGCAACATGTATACTTGCACAATTGCGTATCACTTATTACGCGCAACAAGTTTTTGGCACCGCTGCCGGGGATTGGCAATAACATCTTTGTTTTTATTTTCTTGCACTTTCTTTTTACTTTTTTTGTTTAAGATTCAAAGGGCTAACAAACTTTGGTTTTGCATTGGTATATGACCAGGGTGAGACCGATTACACCAGAATATCCCTTTGATCCAGAAATCGAACGAACCTTACAAAGACTTAGACGAAGGATAAGAGTAGCAATGGCTAATCAAGACGGCAATATGAATCAAGATGTTCCAGCAGGAGGAGGAGTGATTCTTGCACGAGACAGAACTATTCGAGACAATCTTGAAGAAGATCTTGATGGACTTAATCCAGGAGTTCTCGCACCTAAAATTGAAGCCGACCACTTTGAGTTGAAACTGGTAATGTTTAATATGATAAACACAATTGGTCAATTTGGCGGCTCAGCAACCGAAGATGCACGGCAACATATTAAATCTTTCCTCCAGATTTGCAACTCGTTCAAAATACACGGAGTCACCCCCGATGTCTTACGATTAAGATTATTCCCCTATTCACTAAGGGATAGGGCGAAAGCATGGTTGAATAGCATTCCTACCGGATCAATAGCATCTTGGACCGATCTTTGTCGTGATTTCCTTGCTCGGTTCAATCCTACAAATTTGACTTATAAGCTTCGTAACGACATTATTTCTTTTCGGCAGGCAGATGATGAATCCATGTATGAGGCTTGGCAGCGATATAGAGAACTTCTACACAAATGCCCCTACACGGATTCCCGGTGTGGACTCAAGTAACAATGTTTTACAATGCCGTGAATACACCAACAAGGATGATGATAGAAGCCTCGGCAAACGACATACTTCTAGATAAGTCGCCGGAGGAAACAATGAAAATTTTAAACAGGCTGGCCAAGAATGATTATCAATTCCCATATACTAGAAGAGGAGGAGTTAGACGCCAAGCCACAATACATGAACTAGGATCATCAGATTCAATTTCGGCACAATTGGCCACTTTAACCAAGATGGTCCAGAACATGCAAAAACCAAACAACACACATGAGGTCAAGGTAATGGATTCTTTTTGTGAGTTATGTGGGATAACCATGATTCTTCTGAATGTATGCAGAATCCGGAATCCAGCTTCTATGTGGGGAATTACAATCGGAACAACAATGTGATGCCCAATACATACAATCCAGCTTAGAAGAAGCACCCGAATTTTTCATGGAGTAATCCCAACAATGCTATAAACCAGAACAATCAGAATGCACAAGCATCGGGATTCCAACAGAATATGCCACGGCAACAGTTGCCACAGCAACAACCGACAACATCTAGTTCTTTGGAAAATTCTCTAAATGCTTTTATGATAAAAACTGAATCTTATACGGCTGAGAATAGTAACTTCATAAAAAAAATTGATACTTTTATTAATAGGACCGAGATGAGATTGCAAAACCAAGAGGCGGCAATCAAATCATTGGAAAATCAAGTCGGACAGTTTGCTCAAAATATGAATACTAGACCGCAGGGAGGTTTACCTAGCGATACTGAAGTCGTAAGAGGAATTGGCCATGAGCAAAGTAAGGCAATCACCACTAGAAGTGGCCAACAACTTAGAGAGGCTCAAACCCGCTCATCAAACAAAACTCCACAAAAAGATCAAGACGAACCTAGCGGCAAAGCCTCAGATGCTGAACCAGGAATTACCGCGGCAACCGGCAATAAGCATGCCTCGGCAACTGACGATAAGGATGCTTCGGCAATGTGTGATAAGCATGCCTCGACAATCCCAATTGATAATGCCTCAGCAACTCCAGTTGTCCCAGCAATGCCATCAATCAAGTTCCAAACCAATGAAAGGATCGAAGATATCCGACTTCCACCACCATTCCCACAAAGGCCGAAGCGAGAAAAGCAAGAATATCAATTCAAGAAGTTTCTTGATATCCTAAAGCAAGTCCACATCAACTTGCCATTGGTGGAAGCAATTGAACAAATGCCCAACTATGCCAAGTTTCTTAAAGTCATTGTGTCCAAGAGAACAAGGCTAGGAGAGTTTGAAACAGTTGTCGCAACAGAGGGATGCATGGCAATGTTGCATAATCGTATGCCACCCAAGTTGAAGGATCCAAGAAGTTTCACAATACCTTGTTCCATTGGAAACCACTATGTCGGGAAAGCATTATTCGACCTTGGGGCTAGCATAAACTTGATGCCTAAATTAGTTTTCCAGAAACTAGGAATCAGGAAGGCAAGACCTACAACAGTTATGCTACAGCTAGCCGACAGATCCTATGTGCATCCAGAGGGAAAAATTGAGGACATACTGGTAAAAGTTGATAAATTTATTTTTCCCGCTGACTTTATTGTTTTGGATTGTGAAGCAGATGAGCATGCACCTATCATTCTTGGGAGACCATTCCTAGCAACAGGGAGAACCTTGATCGATGTTAAAAAGGGAGAACTCACAATGAGGGTGAATGACCAACAAGTTAAACTAAATGTGTTCCAAACACTAAGGCATGCCGATGATCCAGAAGAATGCCAACTTCTTCATGCCACAGCAGAGTTTAACTTCGACGAGGAATTTAGTTGCCTCGGCAACTACATTGCCGATCAAGAGGAACCTGAGGAGTATGAAGAACCGGTCGATGAGGAACAACAAGAAGAGGCAAATTGGCTAGTCAATCGACCAGGTACATACTTTGAACCACTAGATTACTCAGGTAAGGAAGGTAAACTCGAAAAACCCTCTATTCAAAAACCACCGATTCTTGAGTTGAAACAATTGCCAGAGCAACTAAAATATGCATACTTAGGAACTGATAATACATTTCCTGTAATTATTTCTTCTAAGTTACAGCCTGAGCAGGAAAAGAAGCTGATCAAGATGTTGAAGCTACACAAAAAGGCAATAGGGTGGACAATTGCCGACTAGAAGGGAATTAGCCAGGCATTGTGCATGCACAAGATTTTGTTGGAAGATGATCACAAACCTTCAATTGAGGCCCAGAGGAGACTGAATCCTGCCATGAAAGGGGTTGTCATGAAAGAAATCATCAAGTGGCTTGACGCCGGCATTATATACCCTATCTCTGATAGTACATGGGTAAATCCGGTACAATGCGTACCGAAAGAGGGAGGTATAACAGTGGTAAGTAATGAAAACAATAAACTCATTCCAACCAGGACTGTGACCGGTTGGAGGGTTCGAAAGCTAAACAAAGCCACCGGGAAAGATCACTTCCCATTACCCTTTATTGATTAAATGCTTGACTGTCTTGCAGGTAAACCCTTTTATTGTTTTCTTGATGGTTATTCAGGTTACAATCAAATTGCCATAGCACCAGAAGATCAAGAAAAAACAACCTTCACGTGCCCATACGGTACTTATGCCTTCCGAAGGATGCCGTTCGGATTATGTAATGCCCCGGCAACCTTCCAAAGATGAATGATGGCACTCTTTTCAGACATGGTCGAAGACTTCCTTGAGATCTTCATGGATGATTTTTCTGTTTTTGGTAATGACTTCGACAGCTGTCTCGGCAATTTAGAGAGGGTGTTGGCAAGATGTGAAGAAACTGATTTAGTCCTCAATTGGGAGAAATGCCATTTTATGGTAGATGAAGGAATAGTGCTCGTCCACAAGATTTCATCCAAGGGAATTGAAGTAGACAAAGCCAAGGTAGACGTGATCGAGAGATTACCCCCACCAAGTTCGGTTAAAGGAATTCGAAGTTTTCTTGGACATGCAGGTTTTTACAGGAGGTTCATTCATAATTTTTCTAAAATCACTAAACCCTTGTGCAATTTGCTTGAACAGGATAAAGTCTTCGATTTTGATGATTCTTACACCCAAGCATTCAAAACCCTAAAGAAAAAGCTCGCCTCGGCACCCATTGTCATCCCACCAGATTGGACGCTACCTCTTGAGCTCATGTGTGATGCAAGTGATTTCGCGGTAGGAGCAGTCCTAGGCCAACGCACAGGTAAGACCTTCCATGTGATATACTACGCTAGTAAAACTCTTAATAGTGCTCAAGTGAATTACACAACAACGGAGAAAGAGTTACTAGCTGTAGTTTTCGCATTTGACAAGTTCCGATCCTATTTGATTGGTACAAAGGTAATTGTTCATACGGTCCATTCGGCAATCAAATATCTATTTGCTAAAAAGGATGCCAAACCTCGTTTGATTTGTTGGATATTACTTTTACAAGAATTTGATATTGAAATTAAGGACAGGAAAGGAACCGAAAATCAAGTGGCCGATCACTTATCACATTTAGAACGCAATAGGGAGGAGGACGCGGATCTAGAGATATGCGATGCATTCCCTGATGAACAAATTTTAGTTGCCTCGGCAACCATGGACGCCCATGCCTCGGCAACCCTCGACGCCTCGGCAACCATGGATGCACATGCCTCGACAACTCTCGACGCTACAGTAGCCCTTGACGCGTACGCCTCAGCAATTTTGGGAGCAGTCGCCGTGGCAGCACATGCCTCGGCAATACCTTGTTACGCGAATTTAGTTAATTTCCTTGTTTGTGGTATTTTACCTTATGGCATTACTCACCAAGGGAAGAAGCGGTTCCGCCATGATGCGAAGCATTACTTTATAGACGAGCCTCTTTTGTTTAAACAATGTGCAGATCAGGTTATACGCTGCTGTGTCCCTGAAGAAGAGCAACAGAATGTACTCTGGCAATGCCATTCTTCACCCTATGCAGGACATTTTGGAGGAACTCGTACCGCGGCCAATGTTTTGCAATCCGGGTCGTATTGGCCAACATTGTACAAAGATGCACAAGACTTTTACAAGCAATGTGATCGTTGCCAGAAGACGGGCAATATCTTTAGACGACGTGAGATGCCGCTCCAGAACATTATCGAGGTGGAATTGTTCGATGTATGGGGGATCGATTTTATGCGACCTTTTCGATCTTCATTCGGCAACCTCTACATTCTACTTGCCGTCGACTACGTGTCGAAATAGGTTGAGGCAGCTGCAGTTCCCAACAACGATTCCAAGTCCGTGCAACGATTCTTGCATAAAAACATATTTACACGGTTTTGGTATGCCGAGACAATTATCAGTGACGAAGGTAAGCATTTTGACAACAGAATTATTGCCAAGATGTTGCAACGCTTCGGCGTATCACACAAGATTGCCACGGCATATCACCCATAAACCAACGGGCAAGCAAAAATTTCCAACCGGGAATTGAAGGGTATACTCGAGAAAGTTGTAAATCCCTCTAGGAAGGATTGGTCATTAAGACTAGATGACGCACGTTGGGCATATCGCACTGCATTCAAAACACCCTTAGGTATGTCCCCCTTCCGACTTGTCTATGGCAAAACATGCCATCTACTAGTGGAAATCAAACACAAGGCATACTGGGCAATCAATACCGTGAATATGGATTGGGAAAGTGCTAGACAAAAGCGTTTGTTGGACCTCAATGAGATAGAAGAATTCTGTGCACTCGCCTATAACAATGCACAAATCTACAAGGAGAAAACAAAGCAATGGCATGACAAGAAACTATTGCCGCGGCAATTCATGCCAGGGCAACTAGTTCTCTTATTCAATTCTCGGCTAAAACTTTTCCCGGGAAAGCTGAAATCAAGATGGTCGGGACCATTCGAAGTTGTCAAACCATTCTCCCATGGTGTCGTGATAATCAAGTCCATCACTGACAAACATGAATTCAAAGTTAATGGACAAAGATTGAAACACTACAATGGTGCCCATGTGGAACGTAACAAAGAAGTGGTCACTTTAGGAGATGCATGAGCATGCTCTCCTTTCAATTATTTCTTTTTCTTTTTAGGAGATATTTTATTTTTATTCATTATCTTTAGTTTCCAGGTTTTCTTTGTTTTCTTTTCCACAAGACTCACAACCACTATGCTAAGGAAAGTTCCTGCCGAGATCCTTGCCCCGGCACCCAATGAAGTAGTCATCACGGCAACCGCAACAGATGATGCCGCGGCAACCTACATCGTGCCTGCACAAGCTGATGCCACGGCAACCAACCTTGAAGATGCCACAGCAACCAAAGCTAAAGACATCCGGGCAACCACTACAAAAGAAAAAGGTAAAGCACTTATGCCCGAATCAACTCATACGGAATCATTTTCTGATTTTTTAGATTCGGACGAGTCCTCCATTGCACCAACAAAGACCGCACCAATTGAATCCTCCAAGCGAAAAGCCAATGACACTGATGAAGAGGACGATGAGGACAACCCCGTACGAGGATCGATTCCACCACTAGCAACAAGAAAACAACCATCATGTTCAAGCAAGAGAATCAAGACACCGACCAAAAGGAAACTAATCATCTACGATGACGAACTCTCAGAGTAAGTCCTCGTATGCATTTTATTTTTCGTTATTTTTATTTTTCTTTAATGCATGCATTGAGGACAATGCCTCACTCGAGTTTGGGGGGGATTGTTATTAGTAGTTACCATGTTTAGTTACATTCATCTTAAATATTACATTTAGGATACATAAATTGCTTGCCATGCCTTTAGTTGGAACAAGAATTGCTTAGATTTGATGAATATCCGATGATGACTTTGCCAATGCACTTAATTGATAGAATTATTATTCTAGGATAACCATGGAAAAACTTAGAAATTTACTATGATGCTAAATTTGATGAAACACTGTTGTGGTTTGATTGATTTAAGGAATTCTAGTGAACTTAGGTTGATAATTAATAAATTGGGGGATTAGAATAAAAATTGGATGAATGCTAGAGGTGCCCGAAATTGGCTCTAGCATGTGCTAAAAAAATTGATCACTAAAGGTGCCCGAAACTGGCTCTAGTATGTGCTAAAAATTCTTTTTTTCGCTAGAGGTGCCCGAAACCGGCTCTAGTCGAATAATACTAAAAACAAAACACTAGAGGTGCCCAAAACTGGCTCTAGTTAAAACATGTTAAAAAGAACCCAATGAAGTAATTTGAAAACCTCTTGTTTGCATAGAATCCAAAAAATCAACTTGCACACAACTCCGCACACACTCACAAGCATTATAGTTTGAATCCAAAAACCCCTTTTTACTCATATTATTGTTAGACTTAGGCTCATATTAGTTGCATAATTAGCCATTCACGCACTAATCCATGTTTCCTTCCATCATTGAGCTTGATTACTTAACTTGGTAGTTTTTGTGGGAAAAGATACTACTTTGGTGTGTTTTGTGTGTATGTGCAGGATCACTTGCCAAAGCAAGGCTAGAGCTAGTTGCCAGGGCAATACATGAAGGAGATGCCGAGCTAGCTGCTAGGGCAATGCATGAAGGAGATGCCGAGCCAGTTGCCAGGGCAATTGTCTACAAAGAACAAGGTGATATGGTAGTCGAAATTGATGACTAGACAAGCCCAAGATGATGTGGAGCAAAGCTAAATCCCAAAGGAGTTTGATTTCCATGAAGAGGTTAAAGAAGAATTAAATTCCAAGAAGACAGGAGAAGTTCTAGTATGAATATAATTATAATAAATAATTATATTCTTTAAAGATAATTTAATTCCAACTTAACTTCCTCCTCAAAGAAGGACTTTGACCTAGCCCTATAAATTAGAGGGGAATTTCGACAACTCCAAAGAGGGTAAAAGGAGAGAGTTTTCGACAAGCATCTAGGGCAAGGAGGATTTCGACAAGCTTCATCCTTCATCTTTTTCTTTCTTGTTCAATTAGGTTCATGCTAGGGATTATTTATCTTGTGTTTCTTTGGAACCTAGCCATGAACTAAATCTATTTGGCTATGGTTATTGTGTTTTGTGGTTGTGAGAAACTATTGGATTTTGTTTAGGTAATAAGAGTTTGCACTTTTCTATTCAAGGTTTATTCATTCTTGGTTCTTATTCTTGTTTGCAAGTGAATTGGGAGAGGATCTCGTAACTTCATCTATTTATCTAATATCGGGAGAGTTAGATTCAAGAAACGAATGAATATGATCTTTATTCAATCTATTGATGGTGAAGATTACTCCGACTTAGGAATAAGTCAAGGATTTCAACGGATAAGAGGAGCGCAAGATTGGTTGTTGTTCACCCTTGATTCATGCAGGGATGTATTATCGAGGCATGCACAAGTAGCTAGATTTTCGACTTAGGGATAAGAAGAAACCATTGAAGAATGCTTTGCGGAACCTTGAAGGTTGCTGCCCAGACGCCCAAGTAGTTGCCCAGGCAACCATCGATTAGTTTCCAAGGCAACCTCGTTGTGCAAGTTGCCACGGCAACTAAGTTGCTCGTGCACTCTTTTACCAATACGATCCAATCGGCTATCACACCTTAACTCACGATAACCTGGCCTATCTCTCTCTCATTTGATCTCATTTATTCTTTTACTTTATTGCCTTCTAGTTTAGTTATTAGTTAAACTCCTATAATCCTTTATTTGTGTTTTTACTTTTTACAGTGCAAGAGACTAGATTCTTGAAGTGGCACCAATCCCTGTGGAGACGATATCTTTTATACTATAACTTGCAACGTGTATACTTGCACAATTGCATAGCACTTATTACGCACAACATCGAACCATCAACACTCTTCATTATAGTAGAAATCGATAAGCCCCTACAATACCCTCAATTTAGATTTCTGACTAACCCTCGGCTGATCTAAAGCAACTTTTTTTTTATCTGCTAAAAGCACAAACCATCCCCACTTCAGGGTCTTAGAAGAATCTTATGATGTTCTGATTCCCCAAAACACGGTCTACAAAATCCTCAACTGACTCAATGTCCACTCTAAGGTCATTCAAGTGCTTCATACTACGACTAACTCAGAAAATATCCCAGGTAAAATTGTTGTCCCGTGCATCAATATGTCAACTTTGAATCCACATCTAACCTCAACCACTTTTACTCTTCGATAGCGACAAACTTTGGGCATGACAGCTCAACCGTAGAAAATCTTACTCATACCTAGCACTGCTTGACACCTTAAATTGACTGCAAGAACTGATCCCTCATATTCTTCATAAGAGCTTCACTGACTTACCCTCTTTCCTAACTCACCCAAGGAACATCCCATGTTGAGAAAACAGGCTGCGATCCTAACTCTATGGTCTCTCACCATTCGTATACATTGCCCTTAAGAAAAAGACGATACGGTCAAGATTTCTATGAATACATAGCCCAAGGACCTAAATATTGTACTCTGAAGAGACGAGGCGCTGGAATCCATCCCTGAGGTGCTCCTCCAAGAACGAGTAAAACCTACTAACCTGCGAACGAAAACAACGATTCCAAATGCTGAGCTAACAATGCTCAGTGGATACACCGCCACTCAACCATGCTTCATGCAAATCATAAATAAAGTAATGCAACATGAATGATATCATGGTAAGATAACGATGACGCTACCATATTCGCTTAAACACATAGTATTATGAATGTATGATCACGCACACAGCTCATACAAGTACCTCATACGTTTACATAGCATCACACAGATAACACCAACAACATTAAGCGAGGTCCGCGTCCACAAAGCATCAAAATCCTACACTTGAGTGAGGCCCGCGTCCACAAAGCATCGGGATCCTACACTATTAGTAAGGCATGCGACCATAAAGCATCAAGACCCTATACTCAAGGGGATGAGGCCCGAATCCACAAAGCATCAGGATCCTACATCCATGCTAGAAATACCTCATCAAGCATCTTCGAATGAGGCATGCGTCCATAAAGCATTGGGATCCTACATTCGAGAGTCTTCAAGGTGTTGCAACATACTTTTAGGGTATCGAAATCCCAACAGCAAAGGATGACTCGACTATCTAGACGACCCATCAGCACCCAACAAGGACCTTAATCACCATACAGTACATAACCTCGACACAAGGGTCTTACCGCACACAGCTCTAACACCCTTACCATCACCTTATAGTTTCTATCAGTTATTATGCCACCCTATTAAACTTATCTATTTATTAGTATGTTGTGAAGGTTCACAATAGCCATTCTCATTAATTTATCTTATTATTCAATAAGACTTAGCCTTATAGGCGCCCCTTCCGTACACAGCAAGGGCCCAGATTACCACATAGCATCAATCGATCCACCTAGGATCCCTATGGGTAACCACCTCACATAGCTTACCCAATATATAACGAATCATTAGCCATTTATTTTATACACGAGGTTTAAATCTCTATTTCTCATTTTTAATATTAATTTTACACCTTAACAAACCTCTAGGTCCCTTTGCCTCAGATTATAGAACCCCGAACGCAACCTCAAAATTCTTGGGCAGATTGCCTAGCGAGTACCGATACACCTATATGGGTATCTGTACGCCCCTATAGGTACCAGTACTCCTTCATGGGTACTGATACTCAATTTAGACTCTAAAGGTCGGGTACAACAAGCCATACTAATACGATAAACCCCCGTATCAATACTCACTAACGGTACTTATGCCTCCCATATCAATCCCAACCTGTACCGGTACCCTTACCCTCGTGTACCAGTACGCTAAGCCTTCCTCACACAATGCAACGGTACGTACCGATACGCCCTAATCATGACGATACACAAAGACACTACTAGAATTCTAATCAACCAAGAGGTACCGATACATAGGAAGTCGTACCGGTACTCCCCTCACAACTTGTCTATCTTTTTACTAAATCGTACCGATACTCAAACAGCCGTACCGGTACGCAAGCCTAAAATTCAAACCCTGGGTTTGGATTCCACCTAGAAATCCTACTTAACCTACATGGTTAAGCCCCAAATTGCTCTACAAGTTATGGTGGAGTAGTTAAGTGGATCTCTACCAATTTTAAGCCTTAAAAACGTCAAACCCATGTTTTGCCATTAAAGAGTCAACCAAAGCATACCAAGCCATAAACACACAAATCTTGCGCAAAACCTATTTTTATGAGTTGCTGGAAACTATAAGAGTTAGTAGTGTACTAACCTTGGATTAAAGCTGATGAAGACGCCTTCAAAGACTCGGTCCCGCTCTTCCACTTCAACCCCAACCTAATCTCTTTTGTCACCGTTCTAAGCAAAGCTTACCTCAAAATAAAGATCCTTTAGTGCTGAACAACTTTTCATCTTTTCCCCAAATGAGATTCATACTCTAGAACTCAAAGATTTGACCTTGAACATGAAGAAGTTTGTGTGGAAGATGGAAATAGGTGAGAGAGGGAGCAAGGGGACCAAGATGACCTCACTCACTCTATTTTGTACTGAAAATAAAGTCCTCACACTAGCTCTCTTTGTCTTCAATTATGCTTTTACCCATTTGCCCTTCTTACTTTCACCTTAGCCCAACAACAAACCAACAACCCCAGCCCAAGGTTCTAGGACATGCCCAAAAAGACTCTGAAGGGCCCAACATCACGGCCCAAATGCGAAGCCCACGCCTCGGGTCAACTCGACTCTTGGATCCAAAAATTTGGGTCGTTACGCGAACATTGTTTCATCGCTATGTGTACCGATACGCTTACCAGGCGTATTGGTATGCCTAGGCTATTTTGAAAGTTTTGAGCCTGGACAGATCCCCGCGTACCAAAACCAGGGGGCTTGTACCGATATAGGGCAACATGTATTGACCTCTAGGTCCAACATATGAAACTTTGGCTCAATCTAAGACTATCCATTCAACCTCTAATCATCATATGACATCATAGGCATCCATTCAACCTCTAATCATCACATGACGTCATAGACATCCAATCATCAAACGTAGCAACATAGATTAGGGCTATACTAAGCATGGCATACTCAAGCAATCACCTATGATCATGATTTCTACCCAAGCATGCTTAATGTCTCCCGACCCCTCGAAACCAAATATAAAAGCATCATACCAAACCAAAATATCAATCCAAACTATTACAACAGAGAGCAACTCAAAATACATCTCCCAAAAACAACCCGATCACATTGCCTTCTTATTACTACTTAATGTATATAAAACCATACTTTGTATCGAAATGTTCCTTTGATCCTCCCTTGGTCACGTGCTGTCCGAGAAAGCTATTTCTCTGTATTATGAGGAAAATAGAACGTAAGCTATAAGCTTAGTGAGGGAATCGAAAAAACACTCATCAATGCATTTAAAACAATTTCTATCAAATCACATGTAATTATCTCAAGGAAAAAATCTCATACTTTTCACAACATCTTGAGAAAAATTTGTTTGTTTTGAAGTGGTTTATAAAATAATTGAAATAAAATAAAATAATGAGAATAAAATAAAGTAAGACGTTGACAAGGAAGGTGCTTTAATAAATGATGAGCGTTGGCAGAGAATGCCTAGTTTTCACGCTATTCATGTCGTGCCAGCCTTCAATAACAACCTGTCTTGGCATTGTTTACCGAGCAGATTCAAAATTAGCAAAGCCTCTCTCGATGGACATTGCCCTAAATTGATCATGTAAAAACCCCTATATCTCTATAGTGCATGCTTTTAAATAAACCAATTTGATTAAGATCCAATCTATACTCCTAAGGGGTATTTTTTACTCCCGAAGTAAGTTCATCTACTTGAACGACTTCTCTCGAAGATTCTCTCCTCAGTATTCAACAACTTAATCATTGCCACACCAAGTCTGTTAAGATATTGATGAGCAATAGGCCAATAGTGCCAGCTCTCGCTTGGCATAGTATTTAGGAAACATTAAAGTATGCCAAATAGCTAAAACAATGCCGAAGGCAGGTTTATTATTAAAAACTAAAACATAAAACAGCGTTCAATGCAAACATCCCCCACCAACTATTAAATTAGTTCATGGTGAGGGATTTAGCCAAAAAACCATAAATGTTTTCAAAATACATCATCATTAAAAATAAGATAAAATAACTTGAAAGAGAGAAAGGGTGAGAAGGCAGCCCTTCAAGATCCAAGTTCTCAGCCAAGCTGGTCGAACCACCGTTCCAAGGTGCAACAAGGAAGGGATGCAAGCTACTTGAACCACCCTTCGAAGGGGTCTCTGATTATCTATCAATCAATTCGCTCTCCTCAAGTCCTCCTCGGTTGGTGTTTAAATAGGCATGCAAGGAAGGGATAGGATGAGCTCCTCATTTGAATTTTAAATGCTAAACAGATAAGAGATAATCATCTTATCCAAATTTGAATGAGAGTTGATCAGGCTAAAGCTGATGTCATACTGCCGACGTTGCCTTGGCATCCAAGCTTGGCATGAATCTGTCAACTAATCTTGGCACCATCTTATCCGCTTTTTTTTCAGAGATTGATCCAATTGCTATCTTTTTGGAGCCTGATATTATCCTATTTTTTGGGGGTCCAACAACTTCTTGGCATGGCATCAAGTTCACTTCTCTGCAAGCCGGTGCTTGGCATTGTCTGGTCCATCTGTGCCAACCGCACTCGGCATTCTCTCTAGCATTCCTTCATGTGTTGCTTTCTTGGGCCAAATACTACGCCAAACCTGCAAAATTTCCAACAAAACAACCCTTCACACTGCATAGATAGAATTCTAATCTCCTTATGCAAATGCATGGTTTTAACATCCTAATGCAACTAAATGTACCTAAAAACAAGAAAAAGCATTGTAAGATTGGCATTAAAAATAGTACTTTTAGAGAGGTAACACCTGACTAATTGAGGATTGGTAACCTTAATTTCAATTTTGGTCCTACAATTTAAAGTATTTACGTTTTAGTCCTCAAAATGAATATGATGCAATTGGTTGCCTATTTATGATTCATTTCTTTTGAAAAATCACCTGCTGCAAGTATGCACATGTAAGACTATAATTTGCATCTAGACAAGCTAAAAAGGAAAAAATGAACTGACTTTTCGTAACGTTTCTCCGATTTTCTTCGGTAAACTTAATGTAGTTCTCTCAGTTTGGTCAGGCGTCTAGGCCGGGTCGAGGGGGTTACAACCTTTATTACATGCTTAAAGAGTAACACAGGTATAAATCCCATTACACAAACATAATTCATTTCAAATGATACATTACCTCATGTATTGGCTTTCAAGTGACTCAAAACCAGCAACCTTTCATTTCACAAAACTTATTGGATACACAAATTTCTCAAGTGGTTCCTACAACCACTTCACATACATACGTCAACCGGAGTAACTGCACACTTGCACACCTCAACAGTTCAAACCGGAGTAACGAAATATTTACCCACCTCTACGTTTTGGATGTATAAATCCACCAGTGGGAGAAAATGGAACATTTACCCACATCAACCGTTGCGGTTCTCATGTTGGAGATTACAGACACTTAACACCCCTAGACAAATATGAGGCGACTTTTATAGTGCACTCTAAACCCTATGCCATGCCCACTATATCCAATATCATTTTAATCATAGCCACTTGCCAATATATTCAATAATCAACATTACATGTAACCCCCTCAACCCAGCCTAGTCGCAAGACCAGACCGAGCGAGCTAAATTAGGTTTACCTAGGTAAACCGTGAAGAAGAATTTCAAAACGCGTCTATTTTTTTCTTTTATCTTGTCTATATGCAAGTTATTCTCTTATGTGTTCATACAGACCACAGGTGAAAGCTCAACTCAATCGAGCATCGAATTGACATCCAATTGAGCACGATTGCAATTTAAGGACCAAATTGCAATTTCGAAAAACTACAAGGACATAACCCCTTTTTACATTGCCGACCTTTAATTAATCCAATTTCATGCATACATGTCGAAACTCAGCTCGCAACGATCATCCATACTCAATCATTTGCATCCACAACAATTAGGGATTAAAGTGCAAGGAAACAGAACTTGAAAGCATCCAAATAACTGAATTAACGGTATCCGTATCGGTACACTTGCATGCGTATTGGTATGGTATTTCTATTTTAGAAACCCAAATTCCAGTAGCCAAATCTCGTTTCGATACACTCTAGCGTACAAATACTCCCTGCCAATTGCACATACCCCGTACCAAAATGGTTCATAGCATACTGAAACGCCATGCCTGAAAAGGCTTATCTGTTTCGATACACTCAACCCGCGTATTGAAACCCTGGTTCCAAATGGCATAATCCCAAACCAAAACACTTGCCCGCGTTCTGATATGCTAAGCTTGAAATGGCTTGCCCGTGCCAAAAGAGGGCACGCGTACCGATACGCTTGGGCCTGAAATGCCCTATTTTGCTGGTTTAACATGCCTTCAAACATACCAAAACACCCTAACATGCTTCTAACATGAATCCAACACATTAAAGAATCAAACCACAACAAAACATCACATATTTAACATCAATTCTTAGCATCATGCTTCAAGTAGGAATCTAGAGGGATGCTTCCTAGAATCCAAACCAAGCAAAGCACAAATCTCAAAACCAACAAACCATAATGGCCAATTACAATTCAGAGCAGCAAACAACATTACCCAACCAGGGAGTTTAACAAACATCTCCCAAAACAACAACGGAAACCCCATTGCCCTTATTATTTATAGTCTAATTCAAAACATATTTTTAGTATCAAGTCTTTGGTGATCCCTTGCTTCCTCGTTGCCTTTGAACTTTAATTCTCTGCATTGATGGACAAAGAGAGCGTAAGCACACTAGGCTTAGTTAGGAGTGCTCAAAAACAACATACCATTAATGTATTTAAAACCGTTTTTCATCAACACATTGAAATCTCATTTTAATCATCTTTTTGACATCACTTAAGTCATTATTTGAACATTTTTCCTAGAAAACCATACACTTAACACTTTAAAAAACCAGCATATTAAACCATATGCAACATGTGTCATTAACCATCAGCAAATCCCATTGCTAAACCTCAATTTAAGCCTTCCCATGCATAACAAACCATACGAAATGCTTAAAGAGTAAACAAGTATAAATCACATTATACAACATAAACCATTACATGAAACATCAACAATTATATTGGCTTACAAGTGATCATTAACCAAGTTCCATTAACAACATAGTTCATCAGATACACGGATTCAACAACTGTCCTTGCAACACTTCAAGCCATCTCAACCGGAATAGCGATACAATCACAACTGGAATAGCCATCATAACCCACGGGGACACCAAACCCATTCCTCGGTTAGATGCTTAATCCACTAACGGGAGTCTACGGTACCATATAACCCCTCAACCGTTAAGGTACTTGGATAGAGTATTCGATACACTGTATAAAACCCTTCAACATCCAACGTGACTCTTTATAGTGCACTATCAATACTATGGTCGGCCAACTATATCCGATAACATTTTTAAACCACGTCACTTGCCAATATAATTCACAATTAACAGCATACCTCACTGTTTTATATGCATTAAACCAAACCATTTTACAAAGCAACAAAACATGATTTTCGACAAGTTTTTCAACATACTTACATCACTTACCATGTGCATCCTTCAACATTTCATGATTAAAAACAGTATCTCACATTTTTTAAAACATGCTTAAATAGTAGGTACCATGTAATTCAAAGCAAGTGCATAAAACCATTTCATAATAGCACGACTGCGAGAGAAAATCGTTTTATACTTACTTCTGTGTTTAAACCAACGTTTCAAGCTAAGTTTAAACTCCCATAAACCACCTTTAAATCATTTCAAAGCTGAAGTCCACGTTCTCACTCATCAAACACGAAACCTCAATTCGTCGACGCAAATTTAAGCGTTCGAAGCCTCCAAAGCTTCACTGGCAGCTTCTGGACCAGCCTCCCTTGTTTTAACCACATAAAAACAGACGATTAATGCATTCAAACCACTGCAGCAACATTCCTCACAAAAATCAACAATCTTTTCATAATTACCCAACCAAAACAACTGAAATCATCATCTAACTCTTTCCAAACACAGCCCAGCCACAATCTAACACTTCCATTAACATCAATCAACACTTAAAAACATGATTACTCATCCTTATCTCTCCCGCAACTAAACAGCCACCACAACACCATAAAAACACAAATCTAACAACCTAAACAATCAAAGATTCATGGAGATTCGAGATTCCAATGTTAAAAACGACTTATCCACATTATAAACATTAAATACATGTTTAAAATCAATCCTCAACACGAAAAAGTAGTCCAATACTGATATGCCTCAATTTCATCAATTAAACCCAATTTAATCAAATTAGCATCACAAAAACATAAAATCAGATTATAAATCATAAATCAAGGATCAAATAATTGAGAAAATCAATAAAGAATCATCAATAGAAGAGAAGAACAAACCTTATTGCTATTGTGTGATTTCTCCCTCAATTGATTGATTAAAGCTTGAAAAACACAAGATTTAAATGAGGTTTTGTAAATCAAAGATAAATAATCATTTATAAATCAGGAATCCGTGAAAATAGATCTCTCACCTCTGGATTTTAATGAAAACATAAGTTTTTGGCAGAAAAGAAGTGGATAGAAAAGTTGAGAGAAAAGCTTACGTCAAATCTTATAAAAATCAATTACTACATTTTCATCATAAAAACTCTTTTTAATTAGTTAATAAAGCACATGTTAAAGACCTTAATTGAGGGAAAAACCACCATAAAAAACTTGGTAAAATAGCTCCCTAAATATTCTAAGAATTTGATCCTTTACAAACTAGTCACCTTTTAAAAATAGTTTTCAAAAATTACATTTTGGTCACCAATCAAAATGTTACCCTTTCAAATCCAATTTTCCAAAATTTATTTTACCAATATTATTGATATAATAAATAATGATTTTTAACCATTTTCCATATTTTTAACTCAATCAAAAATATTTAATCTCAAATCTGACTAGTGTGTACTGGTACGGGTGGTTTTCATTTTGATACGGAACATAAGACAAGGGCGTACCGATACGGTCCCTGCATATCGGTACGGGCTTGTGTATTTCAAAAATCAGAATTCTAGCAGCTAGACATTGTATCGATATAGTAACCCGTGTACCGAAATGAACATGTATCATGGATTCAATCTCTACCTCAATTTAAGCTTCACATCACAACAACTTTGTAACGCCCTGGTTTTTGGCCTAGCAGTTTTAAGGCTAGTTATATGGTCTAGTGGATCGGGTTAGAGATTCTAGTCAGATTAGGGAGCAAATATTTTTTGAAAGATGAAAATATGAAAAAAATGTTTAAAAATCATGTTTTAATATATTAAAAATATTGGTGAAAGCAATTTTGGAAAATGAGCTTTGGAAGGGTGACATCTTGGCTAGTGACCAAAATGCAATTTTAGAAAACTATTTTTAAAGGTGACTATTTTGTAAAGATTCAAAACCTTGAATCTTTAAGGAGCTATTTTACCATTTAGTCTAATCTGAGATTTCTCTTAATTAAGATTATTATTAAAAGAGTTTTAATTAAAGGAATTAAAAGAGGATATAGTTAAAAGGTAGTTATTTTTCCAAATCACGATTTGACGTAACTTTCTTCCTCTCATATTTTCTCTCAAAATACTCTCAGCCAAACACTCTTTTTCCTATCAGAGATTCAAGGTAATGATCTTGTTTCTCAATTCTTTGATTTGCTAAATGATTCTTTAACTTGTTTTCTCAAAAATCTTATTGAATCTCATTGTTTTCCAAGAGGAAAACATCCAATTAAGGGGAAACTCACTCATTGGAGGTAAGTTTCATTCTTCTCCTCTAATGAAAGGTTCTTTACAGAAATTCCCAAGTTCTTGACTCTTTACATATGTTTTCTAATAGGTTTTAATTAATTAATTATGGAATTTTACTTAATTGAGGTTTAATTGATGAAATCTTGTGATTTTCTAATTAGATCTTCTTTTCCATTGTTGAGGATTGATTTCAATCTTATTTTGGATGTATTATAATGTGGATAAGTTGTGTTTAACAATGAAATCCCAAAATTGGTTGAATCTCTAATTGTTAGGTTGTTAGCTAAGGGTTTTTGGGCTGTTTTTGGAGTTTAATCTTTGCTGGAAGTAAAAGGATGTTGTAGAAGGTTTTTTAGATGTTATCTGATGAATTTTGATATTTTGAATCGTTATATTATGGCTGGGTTAAGATTTAGAAGAGTTTGAGGTTGATTTCATTAAGTTTTGGATGAGTTTTGAGTGGGCATCTTGAGAGCTACGGGATTCTGGTTTGAAACAGTGAGTTGGATGCATTTTATGCATGTTTCCTCTGGTTTTGGGTGGCCAAAACAGGGGATAATCAAGGCGTAGCATCTTAAGGTGGTTTAAGGCTTGTCGGGAGCTTGTTTTGCGTTAGCAAGCAATGCGAAGTGAAATCGGTGAGTGGAAATGGTCTTAAAAGTCTTTCAAAGGTTTGATGGTGGTTTTGGAAGTTTAGGTTAAGTTTGAAACACTTACCTAAGCTTGGAAGTAGGTTTCCCTCCTCTGCTCTTTAATATTGGTTTGGATATGAGCATGTGTGATTCATGTTTTGGTCGTAAACATGGTTTGTTTTACTTACTGTAAATGGATGATTTTGAGTACATATGCAGTGCTTTAAAAGTATATGAAATGCTAGTGAGCATTGGTTTTTATTCCGGTCGGGAATATGATATTGCTATGGCAATGTGATTTGCATATGTGGGAATTTTGTGTAATGCATCGTAAAACAGTGAGTAAATGGTTTTGTAAATAACATATTGGCTATGTGACAAGGTGAGAAAACATTCGGATATAGTTGGCATACCATAGGATAAAGTGCACTATAATATGTTTAAAAATTGATTGTGGTTAAGAAACCTTGAGGTATAGCGGTCGGCTACTCGGACTATGTTGTTATCACTTAGGTTGAGCGGTCGGTTCCCCTTGTTGATGTAAAACTTGTGGTCGGCAAGGTTGTTAACTCATGCAGTCGGCATGGTGTAGTCTTGATGATGGTCGATCATTAAGGGAGATCTGTGTATCCGATGTTTAAGGTTAATGGTCGGTTAACTAAAGATTAGCGGTCGGCTAATCAAGGATAGTGGTCGACTATCCGGGGTCACTATAATTGCCAATATATGAAAGTTCTAATGTTGAATCTATTTTTAATGCTTTGGGATTTAAGCATGGTTTAAGAATTAATGCTTTGGAATTTAAGCATGGTTTTGTATATAATGCTTTAGAATTCAAGCATGATTTTGTATAAAATGCTTTAGGGATTTAAGCATGTGGAATATATCGTTTTGCATATGGTCGATATGCATGTTTTGAATTTGAATCATTGAAACTTGTTTAGGTCGTAAGCATGGTTGGAAAACAAGTGTGCTTATGCTTTCTTTTCCCTAATGATGCAGAGCATTAAGGTTTGGAGGTAGCAAAGGTAAAGTCGTAGTGATCCAAGAGGCAAAGCAATTTTGAGTATGAACTCAGTTTATGTTTTCGGTTAATAAGGCAATGTGTTCACCATGGATTTTAGGATATGTAATTATGTTTTCCCCTAGTTTTGAGCATGTGTAATGCTATGATTTCATAGTTTGATTGATGTCGTTAAGCATGTTGTGCATCATTACCTATGGTGGATGTTATGTGGTTGCTTAGGTATGCATCTATATTGTTTTTCTTGGATGGCTTGCTTTGATGATCTTAACATGTTGAATATGGTATTAAAGTGATGTTGGTATGATGCTTGTGCTGGTAAATTTTTATTTGAGCATTTTGGTATGTTGGTGGGTTGTTTTAAGGAGCATGCCTATAGATTAATCCTTTTGATAGCCTAAGCTTGTATGGTAGCTAAATCGTGGTGCAAGAGTTTATAAATGTATTGTTGGATGTTTATATGCATGTATGCAAGTTGCTAGGACCTAAATACATATGGATTTGTGTGAAAACCAGCTAAAAATGACATTACAGGCCCAGGCGTACCAATACGCTAGGGACCATATCGGTCCAGCTACGCAAGAAAAGGCCATGCATTTTGGTATGAGTATGGTGTATCGGTACGGTTCATTGCTACTGGAAATTGCCTTTTTAGTTCAAAACTTGCGTACCAAAACATCCATAAGGCATACCAGTACGGTTGCTGGGTGATTTTAAATTGGTCGTTTATTTTAGTTAGGCGTACCGGTACGGTACTTAGTGTATTGAAACGAGGGTAGTTGGTTTAGGGCATTGTATCGATATGGTTGGTAGCATATCAATACGTGTGGCTGTTATTTTCGGTTAATGTCATGGATATGCAGTTCTGTTTTCTTACATTTTTGTCCCTGAATGTTGATGATACAATTGAATGAGTATGGATGATATTTTTGAGCTGATTTTTGTCATGTGAGCAAGTAGCCTGACTAATTGAAGATTGGTAACCTTAATTTCAATTTTAGTCTTACAATTTAAAGTATTTACGTTTTAGTCCTGAAAATGAATATGATGCAATTGGCTGCCTATTTATGGTTCGTTTCTTTCAAAAATTCACCTTCTGCAAGTATGCACATATAAGACTATAATTTGCATCTAGACAAGCTAAAAAGGAAAAAAATGGACAAACTTTTTGTAACATTTCTCTGATTTACTTCGGCAAACCTAATGTAATTCTCTCAGTTCTGTCGGGTGTCTAGGACGGGCCGAGAGGGTTACATTTGTTGGTATCAAAGCCAGGTTTTGAAAGGTTGGGATATTGTTGTTTGATTGTATATCATTGGTTGTTGTGCACGGTGATTGTGTATATGTACGATGTTTGGATTACATCATGTTGGGGTATAAATTGGGAAAAACATTGCCTATTACCGAGGTTTTAAATTGTTTTATAAGATGGTCTTGGATCCTTTGCCTTATGTTAGCCTGATTTTAATGTGTTTTGATGCTTTTGATAGCATGGCTCAACGTGAGACACGTTCAATGGCTGCTAATGCCAAAATTGGGTAGAATAACGTTGAGGAAGAAAAACCCCTAACGTTTTACCTTCTCCTCCTCAGCTGGTTCCTCCTATCAATGTTGGGGCTGGTGGTGTACCCCAAGCTTATCACGTGCCAGTATTTGGTGATTTAACTCCGTTAGTTCAGGCAATAACGAGAGCTTTTCAAGTGGCGATGGCTAAAGTGCATACACAGGCACTAGCACCTACTGTGGCAGTTAACCAGGGTTACCCTTAGAGCGTCTTCGTAGTTTGGGAGGTGCTGAGTTCAGAGGTTTGAGCCCCGAGGTAGCCGAAGCATGGCTGGAGAGTACGATTCGTATTCTGAATCAGATGGGTAGTAATGATGAACGCAAGATGGGGTGTACCGTGTCGTTGTTGCATGGTGATACTTATCATTGGTGGGTGACCATAATTGCTAGTGTTCTAGAGGCAGATGTAACTTGGGAGTTCTTTCGAAGAGCTTTCAAGAAGAAGTATCTTGGTCCTCAATATCTGGATGCCAGAAAACATGAGTTTATGGCCTTGGTACAGGGCAGCATGTTTGTGGCTGAATATGAGGTAAAATTTATCTGTTTGAGTTAGTATGCCTCGGAGTTGGTTCCAGATGATCTTGAGAGGTGCAATAGGTTTTCGCTATGGGCTAGTGAAGGATATCAAAACATACATGTTGGCTACAGACTAAACGAATTTTGATGTGCTTGTGAATCGCGCTAACGATATTGAGCATTCCTTGATGGTAACAGGACAAGGTCCGGGCATGAGCTCAAACAAACGTGGGGCTGATTTTGGTAATTCTAGAAAGAATGGTAGGAGGTTCGTGATAAGAGGCATAAGTTGGATCACAGACGTGGTGGCGGTGGTGGCCATGGTAACCAAGGCATTCATATTATAGCTGAGTATGAACATTGTGGTAGACGCCACTCAGGTGAGTGTTGGGGAAATACCATGAGTTGATGGATATGTGGATCTACTGGTCACATGAAGCATGACTATCCTCGTGCTATGGGTGATGCACCTGTTCGGGCTATTGTACCAGCTAGGGGCCGAGGTTGTGGCAGGGGTAATTTTTAGAGGTACAAGGATGGTCAGAGAGTTGTTGCTGTACAATCGGAGAATGGTAGGCCAGTGCAGATCTATTCTCATCGTGAGGGGCGCAATGGCACTGAGTGATCACAGGTACTTTCACCTTGCAATCTTTGTCAATGTTTTCTTTGATTGATTCGGGGTCTACTCGTTCATATATTTTAAGCGAGCATGCATCATTACTGAATGTTCCTATTGAGATTCTGGATGTTGGCATGTTAGTAACTAGTACTTTTGTGGAGACGATTACAATTAGATGGTTGTATAGGCGTTGTCCTTTGGCATTGCAAGGTTATGAATATGCTACGAATTTGATGGAGTTGCCATTTCATGGTTTTGACGTTATCTTGGGTATGGATTGGTTAATTGAGCACAAGGCGGTGGTGGATTGTGAGTCCAAAAGGAATTCTCTGAAGTTGGCCGATGATTATAAAGTTGTGATGGTTGGTGAGAATGTGAAATTCTTGTCCAATGTTGTGTTGGCTTCTCGAGCGGAGAGAATGATGTTTGATGGTTGCCAAGCTTATTTGGCTATTATTATGAATCTGGAAGCCAAGGGTGTTTGAGTGCAGGACATTCAGGCTGTATGTGATTGTCTGGAAGTTTTTTGTGAAGAGTTTTCGGGTTTACCTCCAGGTAGAAAGGTGGAATTTTGTATTGAGGCATACGAAGTTATAACTCCGGTGTCTATTGCTCTATATCGGATGGCACCGAAGGAGTTAAAAGAGTTGAAATTGCAGCTTCAGGAGTTGTTAGATCATGGGTTCATTCGACCAACTGTATCTCCTTAGGGTGCTATGGTTCTCTTTATGAAGAAGAAGGATGGATCGATGCGTATGTGCATTGATTATTGCCAGTTGAATAATTTGACAGTGAAGAACAAGTATTTGTTACCGTAGATTGATGACTTGTTCGATCAGTTTCACGAGGTAACAGTGTTTTTGAAGATTGATTTAAGGTCAGGGTATTACCAGTTGAAGGTAAAGGATGTGGATATGCATAAGACGATGTTTCGTACGAGGTACGGGCATTACGAGTTTTTGGTGATGCCATTTGGTTTGACGAATGCCCCAGCAGCTTTTAATGACATGATGAATTGAGTGTTTCATGAATACCTTGATTAGTTTGTGGTGGTTTTTATCGATGATATACTTATGTACTCTCGTACCAATGAGGAGCATGATCGACATTTGCAGGTCGTGTTGCAAGTGCTGAAGGATAATCAGTTGTATGCCAAGTTGAGCAAGTATGACTTTTGGCTCAAGGAGGTGATGTTTCTTGGACATGTGGTATCTGCGGAGGGTATTCGTGTTGATCCACAGAAAATTAAGGCTGTTCTTAATTGGAAACAACCTAAGACCGTATCAGATGTGCGTAGTTTTCTTGGGTTTAGGGTTATTTTTGCCATTTTGTAGAGGGGTTTTCTAGTATTGCAGTCCCGTTTGCTGCAGATGAGTGTTCCTTTTTAAGAAGTTGAAGGAGGTTTTGACACATGCTCCTATGTTGATTCGACCAGAATCTAGGAAGAAGTTTGTGGTTTATAGTGATGCTTTGTATGTTGGTTTGGGTTGTGTGCTGATACAGGACGGAAAGGTTGTGGCCTATGCATCGAGGCAGTTGAAGGTTTATGAGATCAATTATCCAACTTATGATTTGGAGCTTGCGACTGTGGTGTTTGCCTTGAAAATTTGGAGACATTATCTCTATAAGGAGAAATGTGTTGTTTTCATGGACCATAAAAGCTTGAAGTATTTGATGACTCAAAAGGATTTGAACCTTAGGCAGCGAAGGTGGTTGGTGTTATGTGTTTTAAGGGCCGATTAGTGGTGTCGAAAGTCCCGAAACTCAGGCACATTATTCTGACGGGGACATATTCTAGTCCTTTTGCTATGCATCCGAGTAGTACCAAGATGTATCGAGATTTGAAGGAATGGTACTTTTAGGTTGGTTTGAAAAAGGATGTGGTGGAGTTTGTGTCCAAATGTATAGTGTGTTAGTGGGTTAAAGCTGAACATCAGTTTCCATCCAGGTTGCTGCAACCGTTGAGAATTTTGGAATGGAAATGGGAGACAAGCTGGCGGATTGAGATTGTGCGTCTGCACAGGGTACCAAAGTTTATTGTTTCAGATAGAGATCTGAGGTTTACAGCAAGGTTTTAGAGATGTTTACATCAGGCTTTAGGTTCGAGGTTGAGTTTTAGTACCTCGTATCATCCTCAGAAGGATGGGTAGTCTAAGCGTGTTATCCAGGTCTTGGAGGATATATTGAGACGTTGTATTATTGAGTTCCAAGGAACCTAGGAGAAGCATTTACCTTTGGTTGAATTTGCTTATAACAACAGCTATCAAGCGAGTATTCAGATGGCACCGTATAAGGCATTGTATGGCTGAAGGTGTCATGCGCCCTTGTGTTAGGCTAAGGTAGGGGAAAAACATGTTTCCTTACCGCATGTGTTGAAAGAAGCCGATGAGAAAGTTATGCTTATGTGTGATCGCTTGAAATCGACTGCGGATCGGCAGAAATCTTACACAGATTTGAAGCGTAGGGAAATTGAATATGCGGTAAGGTATCGCGTGTTCTTGAAAGTGTCACCGTGGAAGAAGGTGACACGGTTCGTACATAAAGGTAAACTTAGACTAAGGTTTTTTGGACCATATGAGATCATGGAGCGTGTTCCATGTATCTATGTTACGGAGGTATCGGTCGGACTCTTCGCACGTTATACCGGTGGAGCATATTGAGTTGAGTCTGAATTATAATTTGATGAAGAGCCGGTGGAAATCCTTGATTCCAGCAGCAAGGTTCTGCGTGGTAAGACTTTAGAACTGGTCAAAGTCTTGTGGCGACATCGAGGTATCGAGGAAGCCACTTGGGAAAGCAAGGTGGATATGCTGGAGCAATTTCAGCATCTTTTTCAACAAAGTAAATTTTGAGGATGAAATTTCTTAAGAGGGGAGAGTTGTAATGCCTCGGTTTTGGGCCTAGCAGTTTTAAGGCTAGTTAGACGTTTGGTGGACTAGATTAGATATTTGAGTCAGATTCAGGAACAAATATTTTTTTGAAAGATAAAAATATGGAAAATGTTTAAAAATCATGTTTTAATATATTCAAAATATTGGTGAAAGTAATTTTGGAAAATGAGCTTTGGAAGGGTGACATTTTGTCTAGTGACCAAAATGCAATTTTTGAAAACTATTTTTGAAAGGTGACTATTTTGTAAAGAGTCAAAACTTTGAATCTTTAAGGATCTATTTTACCATTTGGTCTAATCTGAGTTTTCTCTTAATTAGGGTTATTTTTAAAAGTTTTAATCAAATGAATTAAAAGAGGATTTAGTTAAAAGGTAGTTATTTTTCCAAATCACAATTTGACGTAACTTTTTTCCTCTCATATTTTCTCTCAAAATACTCTCAGCCAAACACTCTTTTTCCTATCAGAGATTCAAGGTAATGATCTTGTTTCTTAATTTTTTGATTTGCTAAATGATTCTTTAACTTGTTTTCTCAAAATCTTATTGAATCTCATTGTTTTTTCAAGAGGAAAACATTCAATTAAGGGGAAACTCACTCATTGGAGGTAAGTTTCATTCTTCTCCTCTAATGAAAGGTTCTTTATTGAAATTTCCAAGTTCTTGACTCTTTACATATGTTTTCTAATAGGTTTTAATTCATTAATTATAGAATTTTGCTTAATTGAGGTTTAATTGATGAAATCTTGTGATTTTCGAATTGGATCTATTTTTCCAGTGTTGAGGATTGATTTCAATCTTATTTTGGATGTATTATAATGTGGATAAGTTGTTTTTAACAATGAAATCCTGAAATTGGTTGAATCTCTAATTGTTAGGTTGTTAGTTAAGGGTTTTTGGGTTGTTTTTGGAGCTTAATCTTTACTGGAAGTAAAAAGATGTTTTAAAAGGGTTTTTAGATGTTATTTGATGAAGTTTGATATTTTGAATCGTTATATTATGGCTGGGTTAAGATTGATAAGTGTTTGAGGTTGATTTCGGTAAGTTTTGGATGATTTTATAGTGAGCATCTTGAGAACTGTGGGATGTTGGATGTTGGCATTAGATTTGCCTTGACAAAGTGATTCCATCCTCTCCATTGTGGTTTCAATGCCAACCGCTTTACCGTGTGGTCTCCCTTTGATGACACTCTTCATGCCGTGCCAGGCTCACACAAATCTGCCAGCAACTTCTTTCTCTTGGCAGCAGTCATCGCCTCGGCATAATCAAAATATTCATCCTCTGCACCATCCAATTCAAACATATTGTTAGTATAGCCCTCATCAAAATGCACACACTTATCTTGAATCATCAAGAAGGGTGAATCCTTGGTCACAAGATGAGCATAGAATTCTTGAATAATGGTGGCATACATCTCCCTTTCTTACTGGCAAAACAGATTCCACTTGTGCTTGTCAACTATCGCCATGAATTCTGGAGGGAAGACAATGCTTGTACCCGTCTTGAAATCGAAGTGTTTCTCATAGCAAAAAGATCTTGAAGCAAAGTTAGCTTCAAACTTTTTTCGGATCTCTTTATTGAAAAATCGGTTGAAAGGGGTAGAAGAAGAAGCCATTGAAATTTGAAATGGTGCTAAACAGGATGAAGAAAAAGAGATGATTTGGAATTTTGGTACTTGCTTGTCTAAAAGAGAAGTAATAAGTGAGAGAGAGTTTTGGTTATTTAATCGGTTAGGATAAGACGATGAAAAGTGAATGGTTGAGTATTTTAATGGAATTAGTAAATAGAGATAATGATGAAAGATAAGAATTTGATTTGAAAGGGGTAAAGTGATAAGGGTGAAGTGATAAAGTGATAGGTGATAGGATAGGGTAAGGATTTAAAGTGATAAGATGATTAGGTTAAATTTAAATTTTAACCTAATTTTTGGGCAGCTAAGGGATTTAAATTAAAAGAAAAAATACTCTCTTATCTAATGGCCGATCAAACTAATTTTTATCTCTTCTTTTCATTTTTCAGTTCACTGCATGGCAAGCTATTCTGGCATTGTGCTTGGCACGCAAAATTCTCCTATTGTGGCATCGGCACATGCCAAGTCTCTCATTGGCATTGTTCCTGGCATTGCTCATGACATCGTTCTTGGCATACTGATTTTGCGTTGACTCAAAGAAAACCTTTCAACATAGACAAGGAGCAAAAACGAAAAAACAACAGAAAGAAAAACTATTAAAAACCTAGAAACCTAAAAAGAAAGAAAAACAACTATCCTAATATTTACAAGAATTCAAACCTGATGGTTCTTTCATGTTAACTCTGCCTAGAGGATCACCTCCTTGGCATTGATCTGATCACCTTCTATGTAGTGCTTTAAACATTGGCCATTCACTTTAAAAATTTCCCCCGACCTCAAGTTCTTAATGTCCACAGCTCCATGGGCATAGGGCTTCACAACTTCAAAAGGGCCCATCCATCTTGATCTTAGTTTTCCTGGAAACAACTTAAGTCGTGAGTTGAATAACAAAACACGTTGGCGTACCTCAAACTATCTAGACATTATCCTACTATCATGCCAGCGTTTTGTCTTCTCCTTGTATATCTTGGCATTCTCGTAGGCTTGCATCATGAATTCCTCCAATTCATTTAGGTCTAGTAATCTCTTTTCTCCAGAGCTCTCCATGCCATGTTAAGTGTTCTAATAGCCTAGTCAGCTTTATGTTCAAGCTCTACTGGCAGAAAGCATGGTTTTTCAAAAACAAGTCTGAACGGTGAAGTACCTAAATGAGTTATAAATGCAGTTCTCTAAGCCCACAATGACTCATCTAGTCTTAAGGACCCGTCTTTCCTTGATGGATGTACAATTTTCTCTAGAATGTTCTTAATCTCATTGTTTGAAATCTCGGCTTGCCTATTCATTTGTGGATGATATGCCGTGGCAATTATCTGTTGTATATCATACCTGCACAAAGCGTTAGAAATTAGATTACATTTAAAATGGGTGCCCTCATCATGAATAATCACCCTAGGGGCACCAAATTGAGTAAAAATGTGTTTGTGCAAGAACTTAGCAACAGCTTTGGCATCGTTTGTTGGCAGGGCAATAGCTTTTAACCATTTAGATACATAGTCAACAGCCACAAGAATATATACATTACCAAATGATAGGGGAAAAGACCCATAAAGTCTATCCCTCAAATAAGTTCACATGCATAATGTTTTGAAGCGATGTTGGTGTCTTCCAGGGATATTTCCTGTCTGTTGGCATCGATCACACGCCTTGACATACTCGTGGGCATCCTTAAATAGTATGGGCCAAAAGAATCCTGATTGCAGCACCTTGGCGACAGTCTTTATCCCAGCAAGGTGACCTCTATATGGTGCAGCATGGCACAAGTGCAATATGTTATGGTGCTTATCCTCAAGCACACACTGGCAGATCACCTGGTCGGCACACTGTTTGAACAATATTAGCTCATCCCAATAGTATTGCCTAACTTCTCGCAAGAACCTTTTCTTGGCATTGTATGCCAAATTTGGTGGTAAAATGTTTCTTACCAAGTAGTTGACAATGTCAGCGTACCATGGCATGGCATTAATTGTAAGCAAATACTCGTCAGGGAATTCATATCTTATAAAATTGGTCTTACCATTTTCAAGATGATGCTCTAAACGTGAGAGGTGGTCAGCTACTAAGTTTTCACTGCCATTTTTGTCTCGAATCTCAAGATCAAATTCTTAAAGTAGGAGCGTCCATCAGATTAGTCTAGGCTTGGCCTCCTTCTTTGCCGAGAGATACTTCAATGTCGAATGATCTGTATGAACCACAACATTGTTACCAATTAAATAAGATCAAAATTTATCAAAAGCAAATACAACCGCGAGAAATTTTTTCTCGGTTGTAGAGTAATTCAATTGTGCTTCATTCAAGGTTCAGCTGGCATAGTAGATGGCATGGAAAAACTTGCCATGCTTTTGTCCCAAGACTGCTCCAATGGCATAGTCGCTGGCGTCGCAGATGAGCTCGAAGGGATCATTCCAATCCGGTGCCACAACTATGGGGGCAATGATTAACTTCTCTTTAAGTTCCTAAAATGCTCTCAAACAAGAATCGTCAAATGCAAAAGTGGCACTATGTTCTAATAACAAGTATAAAGGCTTAGCAATTTTTGAAAAGTCTTTAATAGAACGCCGATAGAAACCGGCATGTTCTAAAAAAACTCCTTATACCTTTGACACTTGTTGGCGGCGGCAATTGCTTGATTACCTCGACTATTGCTTGATCAACTTCTAATCCTCTCTCAGTTACCTTGTGCCCGAGAACAATGCCCTCCTTCACCATGAAATGGCATTTTTTCCAGTTCAACACTAGGTTCATTTCTACGCACCTCTTCAAGACTTGCTCTAAACTTTGAAGACATTCCTCGAATGTTTTACCAAACACTGAGAAATCATCCATGAATACTTCCATGTTGTGCTCTATCATATTGGAAAAATTGACATCATGCAACGTTGGAATGTTGTCGAATCATTGCATAGACTGGATGCCATTCTTCTAAACGCAAACGTCCCATATGGGCATGTGAATATGGTCTTCTCTTGATCATAGGAGCGGTGGCAATCTGGTTATATCCTGAATAACCATCCAAAAAATAATAGAAAGCTTTACCTGCCAACCTGTCTAACATCTGGTCAATGAATGGCAATGGGAAGCGATCCTTCCTCGTGGCATTGTTCAGCCTCCTATAGTTCATGCACACTCTCCATCCTGTGATAGTTCTGGAGGGAATCAATTCAGCTTTATTGCTTTGTACCACGGTCATGCCACCCTTCTTTGGCACACATTGTACTGGGCTAACCCAAGAGCTATCTAAAATGGGATAAATAATCCTAGCAGCAAGCCATTTTATGATCTCTTTTTTCACTACCTCTTTCATGCTTGGGTTTAGCCTTCTCCGGCCTTCAATGGTCTTTCCATGGTACTCCTCCAATATAATCTTGTGCATGCAAATGGTTGGGTTAATACCTATGGTGTCTGCCAAGGTCCAACCCAATGCTTGCGTATAATTGCTTAATATCACTAGCAATCTCTCCTCCTGATCATTAGTGAGATCAGTGGCAATGATCACTGGCAGAATTGAGTGTTTACCTAAATAAGCATACTTCAAGTGATTTGGCAATGGTTTTAGCTCCAACTCTAGCGGCTCCTCAATTGATGGTTTAGGTGCCTTAATCTCTCTGCTGGACAACTGTAGTGGCTCAAAATACTTAGCCTCCTCAGCCTCCAAGAATCTTCAGGTTCTTCAAATAATTCAGCTATGTCGTTTAAATTGCTAGCATTGAATTTTGTATCCTGGCATAACTGCGCCATATCCAAAGTGTAGATCAACTTTATCATCTCTTCTGCTTGGCATTCATCAGGTTCATCTGCACATTTCAAAGCTTGAAACACGTTAAAAGTAACATGCTCATCATTCATGCGCATTGTTAGTTCCCCTTTATGAACATATATCAAAGCCCTACCCGTGGCAAGGAAATGTCTACCCAAAATAATCGAGACATTAATATCAGCCTCATAATCCAAAATGATGAAATTAGCTGGAAAAATAAACTTGTCTACCTTTACCAACACATCCTCAATCTTACCCTTGGGATGTGCATAGGACCGGTCTGCCAACTTGAGTGTCACCGTGGTAGGTCTTGCTTCTATGCCAAGCTTCTAAAAAACTGACATTGGCATCAAGTTGATGTTGGCTCCTAGGTCACACACCCGTGAATTTGTTGCCAATGGTACAGGGAATGGTAAAACTTCGCAAATCTTTCAGCTTTGGAGGCAATCAGTTTTAGGATCATGGCACTGCATCCTTTAGTGAGAGCAAAAGTTTAAAAGTCTTCCAACTTCCTCTTTTTGGACAGAATGTCTTTCACAAATTTCACATAGTTGGGCATTTGCTCAAGAGCTTCTACCAATGGAATGTTGATTTGTAGTTGTTTAAGAACTTCCAAGAAGTGCTTAAATTGCTAGTCTTGCTTATGCTTTTGAAGTCTCGCTGGAAATAGTGGTGGCGGATAAGCATATGCCAGTGCTACTGGCTTTACCATGGCAATGCTGGCATCAGTCTATTTGGCATCTATTTTGGCATTGCTACTGGTATCATCTGCTTTTGTTTCCTCTTTCTCTACTTCACTGGGGTTTTTTGCTGGCACTGGCTTCTCGAGTTGGCAGTTAACTGGCTGCTTGGTAGCCTTCTCCATTTCACACTGCTTACCGCTCCTAAGAGTTATGGCTCTACATTGCTCATTCTCTTTGTGTCGGGCATCTTCGCTGTCACTTGGCAATGCTTATTGGGTTCGATTGCTGAGTGCATTGGTAATCTACCCAATTTGAACTTCTAAGTTCCTTATTGATGCTGCCAAACTATGGACTGTGGCATCATTCCTCTACATGTACTCTGTGAGAGTGCCTCCTTGTTTGAATCTCTACCCTTGCTAGAAATTGTTTTGAGCTTCTATGGCATGGCATTCTGATAGAATGCTGGCATGCCATTGTTGTTGAAAGCTGGCATGGAATTGTTATTCTGCCTCTGAGTATTCTGGCGTTGGGCATTGTACTGGTTACCTCCTTGATTTCCCCATACTAAGTAAGGGTGCTATCTCCATCATGCATTATAAGTGTTGGAGTTAGGATTATGGTAATGATTAACATTGCCAATGAAATTTACCGATTTAGGGTTGGCAGGGCATTCATCCACGTGATGGCTTTCTCCAAAAATTGTACAAAATAGATCTACTGCTTTAACTTCTTAGGACTCATTGTTCTTTTGCAATGTTCTCACCATGCTGGTGAGATTGGAAATCTCGGCTTGGATGGACGCTAATTCATCAACATGAAATTTCCCACTGGTTTTGGTTCTCATCCCAAGTCTAGCAATAGGATATTCAAAATCATTGGTTGCAATTCTTTCAAGAATATCAACAGCCTCGGTATACGTCTTGTCTATCAATGAACCGGCTGCTGAAGCATCAACAATAGTCCCCGTTTGTGCATTCAATCCATTGTAGAATGTTTGTATTTGGGTCTAATTCGGGAATCCATGCGTAGGACACCTTCTTAACAAATCTTTCCCAAGCATCATATAAGGTCTCGTCATCGGCATGCCTGAATGTAATAATCAAACCCCGCAGCTTGGTAGTGAGTGTTGGCGGCTGGAATCTTGTCAAGAACTTATGGCATAGGTCTGCCCATGAAGTGACTGAGCCAGGTGGCAAGGAATTGATCCAAGCCTTAGCTCTATATAACTTCAGTTTCACGGTATCTCAGATACTCCATTTTGTTGAAATAACTAACAAATCTCCATGAATTGCTTCAAATGTTTCCTCAGATCTCCAGTAAGTGCTCCATCAAACTGTCTTACATTCAAAAGATTTTGAATCATTACAGGCTTAAGTTCAAAATTAACAGCATTTACCTCCACTCCAACCAGTCCTCGCATCAGATTGTCAATGGTTGGTGCCGAATGTTCTCTAATGGGTCTTTCTTCATTAACCAGTGGTGGTAGCATCACATTGTTAAGTGCATTTCCTTCATTGTTCACCACACCATTCCCTCTATTATCTTGATTATTCATCTTTCGGAATCTTTTTTTTAACCTCTACAAGGTTTTCTCAATTTTCGGATCGTATGGCCACTCGTCCACCACATGATGGCTTCTGGCCATACACCGATAAAAGCAAAAAGTAAAATAACAAAAATAAAATAAAGACAAGTAAAATTTTAAAAACAATCAACTCCATTGCAATCCCCGGCAACGATGCCAAAAACTTGTAGACTTTCTAAGTGAATACTGGTAAAAGGGGCAGAAGATATGTATTGGTAAATAAAACAGTGCCAAGATGAGTCTTTTGCATGCAAGTATACACGGTCTGCAAGTAATACAACAGTTAAGCTGAGTATCGATCCCACAGAGATTGACTTGGAATTCAATTGCTTTGATTGTTACTTGTCTTGAGAAAAAAGTTGTTTGTTTTGAAGTGGTTTCGAAAATAATTGAAATAAAATAAAATAAATGAGAATAAAATAAAGTAAGACATTGTCAAGGAAGGTGCTTTAATGAATGATGAGCGTTGGCAGGGAATGCCTAGTTTTCATGCTATTCATGTCGTGCCAGCCATCAATAACAACATGTATCGGCATTGTTTGCCGAGTAGATTCAAAATTAGCAAAGCCTCTCTCTATGGTCATTGCCCTAACTTGATCATGTAAAAACCCCTATATCTCTATAGTGCATGCTTTTAAATAAACCAATTTGATTAAGATCCAATCTATACTCCTAAGGGGTAGATTTCACTCCCGAAGTAAGTTCATCTACTTGAACGACTTCTCTCGAAGCTTCTCTCCTCAGTATTCAACAACTTAATCGTTGCCACCTTAAGTCTATTAAGATATTGATGAGCAATAGGCCAACAGTGCCAGCTCTCGCTTGGTATAGTATTTAGAAAACATTAAAGTATGTCGAATAGATAAAACAATGCCAAAGGTAGATTTATTATTAAAAACTAATACATAAAACAGCGTTCAACACAAACATCCCCCACCAACTATTAAATTAGTTCATGGTGAGGGATTTAGCCAAAAAAACCATAAACGTTTTCAAAATACATCATCATTAAACACAAGATAAAATAACATGAAAGAGAGAATGGGTGAGAAGGGGTCTCTCGATGCAGCCCTTCAAGATCCAGGTTCTCGGCCAAGCTGGTTGAACGACCTTTCCAAGGTGCAGCCAGTTGTCAATCGTCTTGCACTCCAACTCCTCACTCTGATTGTCTATCAATCAATTCGCTCTCCTCAAGTCCTCATATGTTGATGTTTAAATAGGCGTGCAAGGAAGGTATAGGATGAGCTCCTCATTTGAATTTTAAATGCTAAAGGGATAAGAGATAATCATCTTATCCAAATTTGAATGAGAGCTGATCAGGCTAAAGCTGACGTCATAATGCCGACGTTGCCTTGGCATCCAATCTAGGCATGAATCTGCCAACCAATCTTGGCAACATCTTATCCGCTATTTTTTCAGAGATTGATCCAATTGCTATCTTTCGGAGCCTGATCTTATCCTATTTTTTCGGGGTCCAACAGCTTCTTGGCATGGCATCAAGTTCACTTCTTTGCCAACCGGTGCTTGGCATTGTCTGGTCTATATGTGCCAACCGCACTCGGCATTCTCTCTGGCATTCCTTCATGTGTTGCTTTCTTGGGGCAAATACTATGCCAAAACTGCAAAATGCCAACAAAACAACCCTTCACATTGGCATAGATAGAATTCTAAACTCCTTATGCAAATGCATGGTTTTAACATCCTAATGCAACTAAATGTACCTAAAAACAAGCAAAAGCATTGTAAGATTGGCATTAAAAACAGTACTTTTAGTGAGGTAATACCTGACTAATTGAGGATTTGTAACCTTAAATTCAATTTTGGTCCTACAATTTAAAGTATTTACGTTTTAGTCCTCAAAAAGAATATGATGCAATTGGTTGCCTATTTATGATTCGTTTCTATCAAAAATTCACCTACTGCAAGTATGCACATATAAGACTATAATTTGCATCTACACAAGCTAAAAAGGAAAAAATGGACTGACTTTTCGTAATCTTTCTCCGATTTGCTTCGGCAAACTTAATGTAGTTCTCTCAGTTTGGTCGGGCGTCTAGGCGGGTCGAGGGGGTTACAACCTTTATTACATGCTTAAAGAGTAACACAGGTATAAATCCCATTATACAAACGTAATCCATTTCAAATGATACATTACCTCATGTATTAGCTTTCAAGTGACTCAAAACCAGCAACCTTTCATTTCACAAAACTTATCAGATACACGAATTTATCAAGTTGTTCCTACAACCACTTCATATACATACGTCAACCGAAGTAACGGCACACTTGCCCACCTCGATAGATCAAACCGGAGTAACGAAAAATTTACCCACCTTTACGTTTTGGATGTATAAATCCACCAGCGGGAGAAAATGGAACATTTACCCACCTCAACCGTTGTGGTTCTCGTGTTGGAGATTACAAACACTTAACACCCCTCGACAAACATGAGGCGACTTTTTATAGTGCACTCTAAAACCTATGGCATGCCCACTATATCCGATATCATTTTAAACACAGCCACTTGCAAATATATTTAATAATCAACATTACCTGTAACCCCCTCGACCTGGCCTAGTCGCAAGACCGAACCGAGTGAGCTACATTAGGTTTACCGAGGTAAACAGTGAAGAAGAAACTCAAAATGCGTCCATTTTTTCTTTTATCTTGTCTAGATGCAAGTTATTATCCTATGTGTTCATACAGACCACAGGTGAAAACTCAACTCAATCGAGCATCGAATTGGCATCCAATTGAGCACGATTGCAATTTAGGGACTAAATTGCAATTTTGGAAAACTACAAGGACTTAACCCCTTTTTACATTGCCGACCTTAAATTAATCCAATTTCATGCATACATGTCGAAACTCAGCTCGCAACGATCATCCATACTCAATCATTTGCATCCACAACAATCATGGATTAAAATGCAAGGAAACATAACTTCAAAGCGTCCAAATAACTGAATTAACGGTATCCATATTGGTACACTTGCATGCGTATCGGTACGGTATTTCTATTTTAAAAACCCAAATTTAGTAGCCAAATCTTGTTTCGATACGCTCTCACGTACCGATACGCCCTGCCAGTTACACATACCACATACCAAAATAGTTCCTAGCGTACCGAAATGCCATGCCTAAAAAGGCTTATCCATTTCGATACACTCAGCCCGCATATTTAAACCTTTGCCCCAAATGGCCTAATCCCGTACCGAAACACTTGCCCGCATTCTGATACGCTAAGCCTAAAATAGCTTGCCCGTGTCGAAATAGGGACACGCATACCGATACGCTTGGGCCGGAAATGCCCTCTTTTGTTGGTTTAACATGCCTTCAAACATACCAAAACACCCTAACATGCTTCTAACATGAATCCAACACATTCAAGAATCAAACCACAGTAAAACATCACATATTTAACATCAATTCATAGCATCATACTTCAAGTGGGAATCTAGAGGCATGCTTCCTAGAATCCAAACCAAGTAAAGCACAAATCTCAAAACCAACACAACCAACAAACCATAATGGTCAATAAAAATTCAAGAGCAGCAAACAACATTGCCCAACCAGGGAGTTTAACAAACATCTCCTAAAACAACAATGGAAACCCTATTGCCCTTATTACTTATAGTCTAATTCAAAACATACTTTTAGTATCAAGTCTTTGGCGATCCCTTGCTTCCTCATTGCCTTCAAACTTTAATTCTCTGCATTGATGGACAAAGAGACCGTAAGCACACTAGGCTTAGTGAGGAGTGCTCAAAAACAACATACCATTCATGCATTTAAAACCGTTTTTCATCAACACATTGAAATCTCATTTTAATCATCTTTTTGACATCACTTAAATCATCATTTGAACATCATGCCTAGAAAACCATGCACTTAACACTTTCAAAAACCAGCATATTAACCATATGCAACATGTTTCATTAACCATCAGCAAATCTCATTGCTAAACCTCAATTTAAGCCTTCCCATGCATAACAAACCATATGCAAAGCTTAAAGAGTAAACATGTATAAATCACATTATACAACATAAACAATTACATGAAACATCAACAATTATATTGGCGTACAAGTGATCATTAACCAAGTTCCATTAACAACATAGTTCATCGGATACATGGATTCAACAACTGTCCTCGCAACACTTCAAGCCATCTCAATCGGAATAGCGATACAATCACAACCTGAATAGCCATCACAACCATGTGGACACCAACCCCATTCCTCGGTTAGATGCTTAATCTACTAACGGGAGTCTACGGTACCATATAACCCCTCGACCGTTAGGGTACTTGGATGGAGTATTCAGTACACCGTATAAAACCCTTCAACATCCAAGGTGACTCTTTATAGTGCACTATCAATACTATGGCCAGCCAACCATATCCGATAATATTTTTAAACCACATCACTTGCCGATATAATTCACAATTAACAACATGCCTCACTATTTTTATATGCATTAAACCAAACCTTTTTACAAAGCAACAAACCATGCTTTTCGACAAGTTTTTCCACATACTTACATCACTTACCATGTGCATCCTTCAACATTTCATGATTAAAAACAGTATCTCACATACTTTAAAACATGCTTAAATAGTAGGTACCATATAATTCAAAGCAAGTGCATAAAATCATTTCATAATAGCACGACCGAGAGAGAAAACCATTTTATACTTACTTCTAAGTTTAAACCAGCATTTCAAGTTAAGTTTAAACTCCCATAAACCACCTTTAAATTATTTCAAAGCTAAAGTCCACGTTCTCACTCATCGATACGCAAAACCTCAATTCGCCGACGCGAATTTAAGCGGTCGAAGCCTCCAAAGCTTCACCGACAGCTTCCAGACCATCCTCCCTTGTTTTAACCACATAACAACAGAGGATTAATGCATCTCAATGCATTCAAACCACTGCAGCAACATTCCTCACAAAAATCAACAACATTTTCACAATTACCCAAGCAAAACAACCGAAATCATCATCTAACTCTTTCCAAACATAGCCCAACAACAATCTATCAATCTAACACTTCCATTAACATCAATTAACACTTAAAAATAGGATTACCTCATCCTTATTTCTCCCGCAACTAAACAGCCACCACAACACCTCAAAAACACAAATCTAACAACCTAGACAATCAAAGATTCATGGAGATTCAGAATTCCAATGTTAAAAACGACTTATCCACATTATAAAACATTCAATACATGTTTAAAATCAATCCTCAACACTGAAAAAAAATATCCAATACTGATCTACCTCAATTTCATCAATTAAACCCAATGTAATCAAATTATCATCACATAAACATAAAATCAGATTATAAATCATAAATCAAGGATAAAATACTTGGGAATATCAATAAAGAACCATCAATAGAGGAGAAGAACAAACCTTAATGCTATTGTGTGATTTCTCCCTCAATTGATTGATTAAAGCTTGAAAAACACAAGATTTCAATGAGGTTTTGTAAATCAAAGATAAAGAATCATTTATAAATCAAGAATCCATGAAAATAGATCTCTCACCTCTGGATTTTAATGAAAACATGAGTGTTTGGCAGAAAAGAAGTGGAGAGAAAAGTTTACGTCAAATCTTATAAAAATCAATAACTACCTTTTCATCATAAAAACTCTTTTTAATTAGTTAATAAAGCACACGTTAAAAACCTTAATTGAGGGAAAAAAAACACCAGCCAAAACTTGGTAAAATAGCTCCATAAAGATTCTAAGAATTTGATCCTTTACAAACTAGTCACCTTTTAAAAATAGTTTTCAAAAATTACATTTTGGTCACCAACCAAAATGTCACCCTTCCACATCCAATTTTCCAAAATTGATTTTACCAATATTATTGATATAATAAATAATGATTTTTAACCATTTTCCATATTTTTAACTCACTCAAAAATGTTTAATCTCAAATCTGACTCGAATCTCTAACCCAGACCATCGGACCGTCTAACTAGCCCTTAAACTACTAGGCCCAAACCAGGGCGTTACATTACCTCACTATTTTACATATGCATCAAATCAATATAACACAAAGCCATTAATTTTAACAATCTCAAAAACACATTTATAAACCATATGCCATTCTCATGAATCATCGTCTATGATCATTTCCATCATCTTTCTCTTTCAAAACATGCATAATACAATGAGTAATTAAAACCAACAACATGTGCATGAGATTTCATTTTGCAAAACTGAAATCGAGAGAAAGCACAACCGATACTCACTTTCGACCTTAGATAAGTGTATCAAACTTTATCTAAACTCCCACAACTCCTTTCCAAACCTTTTAACAGTAGTAAAACACTTTTCCACTAACCAACAATCCAACGCTTGCTTTCCGATGCACGAATCAAGCTTTCAAAGCTTTCGCGCCTTCTTCAAAAGCCAAAAGATTCAACTCCCCTACTCTACCCAATAAAAAACAGAGGATTAAAACACATTTTTGTAACACAAACCTCCAGCAATCAATAAACACAACTTCAACTCCCAAGAATCCACTCAACACCTTTCTAAGACCATCAAGAACACCACCAAACCTTACCTAAACAAAGCCCAGCCAACATCTAATGATTCTAACACATTAACAACATCAATTAACATCCAAAAACACCTTAAACACATCCTTATACCTCAAGCAACACTACAAAAACAAGATCAAGCCAAAAACCAACTATACACAACCTAGAAAACTAACAATTCACATAGTTTCGGGATTATATTGATTAATCAACTCCTTCAATATTAAAATACATCTAAATGCATAGCTAAATCCATTAGATTCATCAGCAAAATAGATCCAAATCAATTTCCAACAATTTTCTAAGAAAGCTCAATTTAACCGATAAATCCATTTTAAGATCATAATTTCTTAACATAAATCAACAACAAAGAATCAAGAACTTGGAATTTCAGTAAAGAACCTTTAATTGGAGGAGAGAAACAAGAATCACCTCTAATTGCTGATTTCTCCCTTAATTGGCCAAGCTTTGATGAAATCCAAAGAGATTTTGCAAAGGAATTTAGAGAAATCAATAAGGAATCAAAAAGGAAATCAATGGAGATTGATTCCTGGAGATTTTGAAGCAGAAATCCTAGTTTGGTTGCTGAGAAAGTTGAGAGAAAAGGTTTGGAGAAGAGTAGTTATGTAAGAAAATGTTTTTGACAAATTAAATATCTTTTTAATAAATCTTCATTTATCCAATTATTAAACCATTTAAAATATACTTTAAAAATAGCCTAAATTAAGAGAGAAATCTGTTGAAAAGATTGGATAAATAGCTCTTTAAAGATTCTAAGTTTTGACCCTCTTTCGATTTAGTCACTAAAAAATAGTTTTAAAATCTTTCAATTTAGTCACTAGACTAAAGTGTCTAAAAATCAAATTTAATTACCTCAAATTGACTTCACCAATTTACTTAAAATATTAATTTAGTAATTTAAAACAATTTCCCATATTTTATTTTATCCCAAAATCAATTTTATAAATTTATTTTCCCGAAACTATTTGAATTCCCTAAACTGGTTCTCTTGAACCACCGGCCCGATCCGGCCCACATCTAAGCCCAATTTTAGGGCGTTACAAGACCGAACTGAGCGAGCTACATTAGGGTTTACCGAAATAAACCCTGAAGAGACTATGGTAAAAAGGGTCCATTTTTTCTTTTATCTTATTTAAATGCATTATTAGGTCCTAAGGTGATCATACGAGTTATGGTTAAAATTGCAACTTAATCGGGCGTCATTTTAACATTCAATTGCTCGAAAACGCTTTACAAAGACTAAAACATAATTTCCAATATTTATAAGGGCTTTCATGAAATTAAATTTACCAATCCTCAATTAGTCATGTTACTTGCCTTAATGTTAAATCTCAACTCAAAGCAACCATTCAAACTCATTTAATTGCATAGTTAAGAAACAGGGACCAAAATGCAAAGATTTCAAACATCAGATAGCATCTCAAACAAATTAACGGTTTTGTAACTCTAGATTGAAACCATCCGGTCCAGGGGCACAAGATCCATCAGCCGATTTGATAGCACTCCAAACTTCTTCAGCCGAAAAGGGAGCTTCCATCATGTTTATAGACTCGGAGCTTAGTTGAGCAAAAGAGATATCAAGGGAAGCTAAAAGAATTGTTGATTCTTCGTTGTATAATGATCGAAATTTCGTGAAAAGCACCTCTGCTATGCCTTCTTGATTTTCAATAGATTGATAGCCCACTTTGATTGAATTTATGTGATTCATTTTCTTTCTAATTGAAGCATAAACATGAAAAAATCTGGTGTTGTTATCCCCTTCCTTGAACCATTTCAATCGTGACTTTTGGAGCCATTCTCTTTCTTCAATTCTGTATTTGGACCATAACTCTCCTTGCAACAATCTAATTTTGTTCAATAAGGCTGGATTATCCTCATTACTTAAAAGTCTGTTTTCCAGTCTATCAATCTTTTCTTCTATTTCAGTAGTATTATTGCAATGCCTCTCTCTTTTCGCCTTGACCCATGCCTTTGTAGCGTCTTTAATCTGTCTTAAGCATTTAACAGCACCCTGGTTTTGTGCTTTGCGGGCAACTTCCCTTATAAGCTTCACATATTCTGGATTATCTGCCCAATGACTGAACCATTTAAAGGGTAAGCTCGGTCCTGATAGAGTTTCCTCCGTTAACACAATAGGATGGTGATCCGAAAAACTTCTCGGTAATGCTCTCTGAAAGTGATTTGGGATCCGAAGCATTACCTCGGGGGACAGTAAAAATCTATCGAGCCTGCTTCCAGCACTGTTGATCCCTCTTCGAAACCAAGTGAAGCGGCAAACTTGCAAAGGCAAGTCTATGAGACCGTTGGCTTGAATAAACTCGACAAAAGCTAACATTGATCTTTTATCTTCAAAAATTCCAGATCTTTCTTCACTGGTCTTCACTGTATTAAAATCCCCAGTTATCAAAACTGGTATCTGATAAGATGATATTAAGCCCGATAGGATCTCCCAGTAATCTTTCCTCTCTCTCTGATCATTCGGGGCGTAAACATTAAAACAAGCCACCCTCAACTTGAACTTAACTAACAGACCAACGAGAATAATTTTCCTCTCCATGATGATGGAACTTTCTATAGAGAAGACATTTGGATCCCATAATGAGATTAAGCCTCCAGTAACCCCATTTGAAGGAGAAAAGACCAACTCAAATCTCAACCCTTTCAATCTGTTTATTTGTTGAGTCTTCAAATTTTGTAGTTTGGATTCATGGACGAACACGACATTTGCGTTACTTTTTCCGATTACTTTAGACACCGCACGAATTTTCTCAGACTTACCCAACTCCATAACATTCCAGGTCAAAAAAACACAATTCATCAAAATAAAATTAAGAAACACGACGTAAATTAAAAATACCAGACTGAAGGAGTTACGAGGCATTTTCCTCTAGGTTTTCAAGGTGTTTTATCGTAGATTGGTCGTGTAACCCCCTTGACCTGGCCTAGTTGCAAGACCGAACCGCGCGAGCTATATTAGGTTTACCGAAGTAAACCGTGAAGAAAACTCTAGAAACACATTCATTTTTTTATCTTATCTAGATTCTGGTTATTACCCTACATGTACATACAAACAACGAGTGAAAATCCAACCCAATCGGGTATCGATTTGATATCCGATTGGTCACTTTACAATAATATGGACCAAAATGTAAATCTACAAATCTATAAGGGTTAACTTGTAATTTGCTTTACCAATCTTCGATTAGTCAGGTTACAAGCATACATGCCAAATTTCAACTTAAAACGATCATCCGAACTCATCCAATTGCATACATAACACCCAGGGACCCAACTGTAATTTCCATATTTCGAAGGACCAATTTCGCAATTAAAGTTACCAATCCTCAATTGAACCAATGACATGCATACTGGTGAAATTTCAAGTCAAAACAATCATTTAAACTCATTTAATTACATGTATATCACTCATGGACTAAAACGAGAGAAAATAGAAATCTTAAAACATACTTTCAACTAACTTAACTACCACCCGTATCAATACGCGGGCAAGTGTATCGATACGGTCCCCCGTGTATCGATACGTTGTGCCTGGAAACACTTACTTGTATCGATACGGGCATAGGCGTATTGATACGCCCTGACTTGTAACATCAAAATTTGCTGGTTTTTGGCCTCGTTTTGGAATTCTAACACTTAAGCATGCTTCTAACAATCAAATAACATCATCATTGGTCATTTACCATCAACTACCATAAACCAAACATCAAAAAACAATCATCATGCTTTAAAGGTAAACTATAGGCATGCTTCCTAATACTCAAGCAACCAAAGCATGAACCATGTGCAAAATCCAACAAACCAAGCTTATAGCAAGTCCAAAGCAGCAATATAAACTTGCTCAAACGGAGAAGTAACCACTCAAACACTCCCAACAACATTTAAGCCACATTGCCTTTATTACTACTTAAACTCAAGCATACTCTGGTAATCCAAGTCTTGGAAATTCCCCCTTGCTTACTAGGCTACTTGCACTCAATCAATCTGCATGGATGATAAAAGAGAGCATAAGCAATCATTGCTTAGTGAGGAACGCTCGAAATACAAACCACCATCCAATGCAATTAAAAACCATTCCAAAACAATCATGCCATTCTCTTAAAACATGCACTTAGTCTTTACAAAATCAACATATTAAACCACATGCAACATGTATCATGGATTCCACGGCATAATCTCATATACAATTCCCTCTACTTAAGCCTTTCCCATGCATAACATCTCATATGCAAAGCTTAAAGAGTAAAACATGTGTAAACACTTTATTCCAAATCAATCCATCAATATGATATATTTAAAACATTATATTGGCTTACAAGTGATCCATCTCAACAACAACATTTCCATAAAACCATCATTAACATCGGATACACGGATTTCCTAAGAGATCTTGCAATCTTTTGCAGCTCAATGGCATGGAGTCTTGCAACACATACACCACCTCTACACTACCAAGGCTAATCCTCCAACTTGGAGTAAACACATTTGACACATCAGCCTCCACAGCGCGTGGCTAGAGTAAAAGCCATCAAAGTGCTACCTCAACAACATTGGGGTTCACATGATCGGAGTATATACCTCTCGTACCACCTCGACAACCACGGGCGACTTATTATAGTGCACTTTAAATCCTATGACCGGCCAATTATATCCGATAACATTTCCATTACATCACTTGGCAATATAATTCACTTTTATAAACATACCTCACTATTTTCTTATGTAATAATCAAACCGTTTCAATATGCATTAAACCATACATGAACCATGTTCATAAACATTCTTTAAAACCGTGCATTACTTTCCAAATGCATCTAACATCATTTCATATCAATTTCCAGCATTAAACAATGCATATTTCATGCATAAAACAGGAGGTAAACAATCATTTAACAAGTGCATTTCATAAATCATTTGCCAACCGTAATCAAGAGAGAAAACCACTTTACTTACTTTTGAGTCTTAGACCAGCGTATCAAGCTTAGTCTAGACTCCCATTAAACCTTTTCAAACCTTTGAAAAGCCATTATTATCCGTTTCACTCACCGACAAAGCAACGCCTCCTTTACTGATGTCAAATCAAGCCTTCGACAACTCCTCAACACCAAGATTCGCTTCCGAACTACTTTCCCCTGTTTCAAACACATCATAACAGAGAATCCAATGCATTATAGTGCATCCAAACTCACAGCAACACAACAATTATTAGCACCCAACTATAATCCTCCACAACACTCTATCTTAACAACTGAAAACATCATCGATTCCCCAAAAACCTCAACCCAGCCCACAACTACGAATCTCAACCTTCAAATAACATCAATTAACATCCAAACAACAACCTAAAACAACATTATACCTCCAGCAAGCAATAATCAACCACAACACCTCAAAATCTCTTAACTAACAACCTAACAAATTAGAGATTCATTAGATCGCGGGATTCTATCATCAAAACTCACTTCATAATCATTTTAGACATCAAAATCAAGTTATAAACCAATCCTTAACTCAGCAAAAATATATCACTACGAATTTCCACAATTTTTCATCATAAATCATCAATTAAACCATAAATCTGAGTCTAATTTATCAAAACCCAATACAAATCATATAAAATGGATCAAGAACTTATGAATTTCAATAAAGAACCTTTCATTATAGGAGAAGAACGAATCCTTACCTCCAATGTTGATTTCTCCCCTTAATTGCTTTATAAACCATGAAAATCAAGGTAGAAATAATAAGTATTTGATGTAAAAGCTTTAGAAATCAATTGGAAATCAAAAACTCTTTGAAATTCTAATTTACCTGAAGAAATTGAAGCTGGAAAATATGTTTGGCTGGAGAGAATTTGGGAGAAAAGAAGTTACAAAATTAGTTACGTGAAATTCTTTTAAAAGCCTTCATTGTGTTTAATTAATTCTCTCCTTATTTATACCTCTTAAAACTTAATTAAAAATATTTAATTAAAGGGAAAAATCTGATGAAACCCTTTTGGATTAATAGCTCCTTAAAGATTCAAAGTTTTGACCCATTTCCAACACAGTCACTAAAAACAGTTTTACAAACTTGCATTTTGGTCACTAACCCAAAATGTCCCATTTCCGAATTTCATTTTCCAAAATTGTTTTTACCAAAATCATTTATACATTTAATAAATATTTTAGACTATTTTCCATATTTTTATCTTCAATAAAAATATTTAATCCAATTTAAATCCCGAATCTGACTCGAATCTCTAATCCCGATCCACCAGACCGACTAAACCTTTCCCTAAAACTCCTAAGCCCAAAATTGGAGCGTTACAACTCTCCCCCTCTTAAGAAATTTCGTCCTCAAAATTTACCTGGAGGAAAAAGATACAAAAATTGCTTTTTTATGTCCGACTTACTCTCCCAAGTAGCCTCCTCAACTCCTCGATGCCGCCATAACACTTTAACGAGCTCTATCGTCTTCCCACGCAGAACCTTACTGTTGGTATCAAGGATCTCTATTGATTCCTCATCATAAGTCAAATCCGGCCTCAACTCAACATCATCAATCGGCATTACATGAGAGGGATCCGACCAATACCTCTGCAACATCGAAACGTGAAACACATTATGAATTTTTACCAACTCTGAAGGCAACCTCAACCGATAAGCTACGGGACCTACATGATCCAAAATCTCATACGGCCCGATAAACCTCAGACTCAACTTCCCTTTATGCCCAAAGCGCATCACCTTCTTCCAAGGTGAAACCTTCAAAAACACTTTGTCACCAACAACGTACTACACTTCCCTACGCTTCAAATCTGCGTAGGACTTTTGTCGATCGAATGTCGCTTTCAAGCATTCGGACACAAGCTTCACTTTCTCATCAGTGTCTTTCAAAACATGGGGCATAGAAATATACTTCTCCCCAACCACCGCCCAACACAAAGGTGTACGACACCTCCTACCATATAAGGCCTCATACGGTGCCATTTGAATACTCGCCTGATAGCTGTTATTATAAGCGAACTCCACCATCGACAACTGCTTTTCCCAGGTTCCTTGGAACTCGATAATGCAACACCTCAACATATCCTCCAAGACCTGGATCACGCGCTCAGACTGTCCATCTGTCTAAGGATGATACGAAGTGCTAAAATGCAACCGAGTACCCAGGGCTCGATGCCAACATTCCCAGAACATTATTGTAAACCTCGGATCTCTATCCGACACAATCGACTTAGGCACTCCATGCAACCTCACAACCTCTGCGATGTAAAGATCAGCCAATTTATCCAAAGTATACGTCGTATGCACCGACAGAAAATGTGTACACTTCGTAAACCGATCCACAATCACCCAAATAGAATCCTTTTTAGTCGGTGTCAAAGGTAGCCCCGACACAAAATCCATGGTGGTTCTCTCCCATTTCCATTCTGGTAACCTCAACGGTTGCAACAACCCGGAAGGAAATTGATGCTCAGTTTTAACACGCTGACACACCATGCATCTAGCAACAACATCACCCACATCCTTTTTCAAACCAACCTAATAATACTCTTCCTTCAAACCCTGATACATCTTGGTACTACCAGGATGCATAGTAAAAAGGCTAGAATGAGCCTCAGTCAAGATGATACGTCTCAACTCCTCATCCTGCGGCACCACTACCTGGTCCTTAAAACACAACACCCTATCATCATTAAAATGAAAATTTGATGGTTTCTCATCCAAGATATCCCTAACATGAGGTACCAACTCATCATCATACGGTAGTTTCTCCTTAATCATTTACGACAGCGATGGCATCACCTGCAACTCGGCTAACAAGCCTCCATCACGGGTTACACTCAACCGAGCAAACATAGCTCTCAACTCAACCACAGCTTTTCTACTCAAAGTATCCGCTACCACATTTGCTTTACCCTGATGATACTCAATGGTCAAATCATAATCCTTAAGCAACTCTAGCCATCGATGCTGCCTAAGATTCAACTCTTTCTGCGACATCAAATACTTCAAACTTTTGTGATCCGTGTACACTACACACTTCTCACCATAAAGATGATGCCTCTAAATCTTTAATGCTAACACCACCGCGGCAAGCTCAAAATCATGAATAGGATAGTTATGCTCGTGCACATTCAATTGCCTAGATGCATAAGCTACCACCTTCCCACCTTACATCAACACGCACCTAAACCCACATAGGATGCATCACTATATACCACAAACTCTTTTCCTGACTCAGGTTGAATCAAGATTGGAGCTTGCGTCAAAGCTTCCTTTAACTTTTCAAAAGCTTGTTGACGATCCTTCGTCCACTCAAAATGAATGTTCTTCTGCAACAACTTGGTTAAAGGAGCAGCAATCTTCAAAAAACCATCTACAAACCGGCGATAATATCTAGCCAACCCAAGGAAACTACGCACCTTCGTCACTGACCTAGGTGGCTTCCAACTCACCACAGCCTCAATCTTTTGTAGATCCACACGGATTCCCTCAGCCGACACCATATGTCCAAGGAAAACTACTTCCTTCAACCAAAATTCACATTTACTCAACTTAGCATATAATTGGTTATCCAGCAATCTCTGAAGCACAATCTGCAAGTTCTCATCATAGTCTTTTTCAGTATGAGAGTATACAAGAATATCATCAATAAACACTACCACAATTTGGTCGAAGTACTCATGAAACACCCGATTCATCATATCCATAAATGTAGCTGGTGTATTGGTCAACCTAAACAGCATCACTAAGAACTCGCAGTGTCCATACCTCGTACGAAAGGCAATCTTTGGCACATCTTCACCCTTCACCTTCAACTAATAATATCTCGATCTCAAGTCGATCTTAGAAAATACCAATAAACCTCAAAATTGATCAAACAAATCGTCAATTCGCTGTAAGGGATATTTGTTCTTAATCATCAACTTATTCAGTTGCCAATAATCGATACACATCCTCATTGTACCATCTTTCTTCTTCACGAACAACACCGGCGCACCCCAAGGTGAAATACTAGGTCTAATAAACCCCCAATCAAGCAACTCCTGGAGTTGTGTCTTTAGCTCTTTCAAATCCTTAGGTGACATGCGATACGGCGTAATGGACACTGATGCCGTATCAACATACGTCTTGATTTTAATCTCCATCTCCCTATCTGGCGGTAACCCCGGTAACTCTTTAGGAAAAACTCCCGAAAAATCACAAACTGTGCGGATGTCCTGTACACGCACATCCTTGGATCCAGGACTAATAACATAGGCCAAATACGCCTGACATTCATGTTCCAACATTCGACTTGTTTCCAAAGTCGAAACAACATTAGACAGTAACTTTGTGTTCTCGCCAACCACCACAACTTCATAATCATCGGCAAGACGCAAGGATATCCATTTGGTTTCAAAATCCATAACTACCCTATGCTTGGATAGCCAGTCCATCCCCAAAATCACATCAAAACATGGCAATTCCATCAGATCCACGGCGAACACATGGTCTTGTACCATCAAAGGACACCTTCGATATAACTTCCTAACCACAACCATCACACCTAAAGAACTAGTTACTCGAACCCCAACAGTCAAAATCTCCACAGGTATATCAAGCAACTATGCATGCTCACTAAGAATATACGAATGGGTGGAACCAGAATCAACCAAAGAAAATAACGGCAAAGATTGCAAAGTAAAGGTACTTTCAATCACATCGGTATCGTTGTGTCCTTCACGATGCGCATACATCCTCACAGGACCTCCTCCCTCCGGCTGGATAGCAACGGTGTGTGCCACAGTCCTACGCCCACCATCTCTCGGCTGGAAATGTCCTCGTCCATGCCCTCGACCTCTCTGGGCAGTCACAACAGGTGCAGGAACATGCATACCTCTAGCTAACACAGGGCAGTCATGCCTCACATGATCAGTCGACCCACAAATATAGCAAGCATTAGCTGTAACAGGCACAAGAACTAGCCCAGATCATCCAATCTGAGGACAATCACGTCTAACATGGTCTCGAGATCCACAACCCCAACAAACTCTACTCGACCTCCAGCAAACCCCCGAATGCTTCTTCCCACACTGAACACACTCGGGTATCCCACCTCTAGAACTCTACCCTAGCTGACCTCTTTTCCTAAGCTAGAGTCGATATCTCTGATCACAGTGCCTCTTATATCGGCCACCCCCGGCATTAGCATCAGCAACTCTCTTACCATAACCAGATCATCTAGCACGGAATGTCAAACCCAAACTCTGCTCAATATCCTTGGCTCTCGAAACCAATACATCAAAATCAACATACTCAGTAGCCAACATATATGTCTTAACCTCATGCGTCAATCCATAACGGAAGCGGTCACAACGACTCCTCTCATCAGGCATCAACTCAGAAGCATACTGACTCAGCCTCACAAACTGTATCTCATACTCAGATACCGACATATCCCCCTGCACCAAAGCCATGAACTATTTTTTTTTCATCTTGGTATCTAGCTCTGAGATACTTCTTCCAGAAGGCAGACCGGAAGGTTTCCTATGTTACATTATCAGCCTCTATACTTGCAATCACCGTAGTCCACCAAATTATACGCATCCCCCTACAGTAGAGATACAGCACATCCAAGCTTATGAGCATCAGAACAACCCATCTAATCCAAAATACAATTCGTGCTAGCAAACCACTCCTTAGAAGCCTCAGGCGATAACCCTCTAAACTCGACCCCTCCCAGGCCACGTAAACACTCTAAGGGTAATCCTGAATTAGCAGCAGCAATCGGTGCTGGTGCAGGCACCTGCACTCCAGCCTTCGCGGCCTGAAACTCTCCTGTCATTGCCTGTATCAAATGCATAATATCACCCAGTACTGGCCCATCTTGCACAGGTGGTACTTGTTCCACACCCGCAGGTGGATTCAGTGGAGGAGGTGGCAACCCCTCAGGCACAACATTATTCTCATCATCTTGCCTCCCCCCATTCGCATTAAACCGTAATTCTCTCCTTGGTGGCATTGTAAACAAAAAATCTATGGCATGATAACACCAAAATAAAAACGATCAGGCCATCTTCAAACAAGGGTCCAAGACTTCCATTTCAAATCAAAAATATTTTTCATTAGTAGTAATAGGGCAATGTGTCCCAAATCATACCCCAACATGGCATATAACACATAATCAATCACCGTGTATAGAAATCAACTCAATTCAATCTACATACATATCAAACAACTTCCAAACATGCATAAACCAACCATAACCCACCCCAACAATCATAACCTGGCTCTGATACCACCAAATGTAACCCTCTTGACCTGGCCTAGTCGCAAGACCGAACTGTGTGAGCTACATTAGGTTTACCAAAGTAAACCATGAAGAAAACTCTAGAAACACGTCTGTTTTTATTTTTATCTTATCTAGATGCTGGTTATTACCCAACATGTACATACAAACAACGAGTGAAAACCCAACCCAATCGGGCATCGATTTGATATCCAATTGGTCACTTTACAATAATAGGGACCAAAACATAAATATACAAATCTATAAGTGTTAACTTGTAATTTGCTTTACCAATCTTTGACTAGTCATCTTACAAGCATACATACCAAATTTCAACTTAAAATGATCATCCGAACTCATCCAATTGCATACATAACACCCAGGGACCCAACTGTAATTTCCATTATTTTGAAGGACCAATTTGGAATTAAAGTTACCAATCCTTAATTAAACCAATTACATTCATACTGGTGAAATTTCAAGTCAAAACAATCATTTAAACTCATTTAATTGCATGTATATCACTCAGGGACTAAAACGAGAGAAAACAGAAACCTTAAAACATACTTTCAACTAACTTAACTGCCACCCGTATTGATTTGACCTTGCATCTTTTCCTTCAAAGTTGCAAGCTCCACTTGAAAGGCATCCCTTTTCTGATCCATCTTCCACACAGTCTTATTGAGTGCGATCTGCATGTCCTCCTTCATCTCATTAGCCTTGTTTTCTAACTCATCGAGGCGATCTCTGACATCGTCAAGGGACTCTTTCGCCTTCTTTGTAGCAGTCTGAAATCGTTCAACCTTGTCCTCGAGCGATGTCATCCGATCCTTCAAACTTGCCATCTCGGCCTTTTCAGCACGAGTATCCATGGGTGCTATTGTATTCTCTCCATCTTGTGTCATCTTAAATCAGTGCCTTCACTCGAACAACTTACTCTGATACCACTTGTGACAGGGTTAGAGTTTCAACCTAGCGAACCACGCGGTCTTAGTCGATATTTCTGCGATAAATGACTAAGTCAACCTGAAATCCATATTCAGAAGATCAAACTCTTCCAAGGCACTCCAACGAAGAATCGTTGTAAGAGGAAGCAAACAAACGAGAAAGCAACCAAGAACAATTAAAATAACGAAAAGAACAAGAAAGAGCTTTCTAAAGTAAATGCCATTGAATTACTCAATGGGTGGTGAATACAATTGAGGTGGAAAGGCCTCTATTTATAGTTAAATCCCTGTTCAATGAATGGCCGAGATCAATTTACATCAACGGCTAAGATCGAAAGCCACCTAAGGCAAGTTAATCACCTTGGAATAGTTTCCTTAAGTTCGCATTTACATTGATGGATATTATTATTCTCTAGAATATTTCCTGGTAAGATGTCATCTATTAGTTTACTAGACTCAATGTATTCGGGCTTTCTCTTAGTCTCCAACGGTCTGACCAAGTCAGGTGGTCTTTTAGGCAGGCCCAAGATCTTGTTCAGAACCCCTTGAGTAGCTTATTGCGCATGTTAAAAATAAAATATCTGAAATACGATATGAACATATTTTCTATCTAGATTGAATTAGTGTAAAAAATTATAATAAAATGAGACATATTAAAACATAATACGACACGAAGATAGTAGATTATTCCTCTAAATTGAGTTGCTATGATAAACTATTTAAAATATAAAATAGCATGACATGACACATATTCAAGAAGCATCAAATATATAAAACGAATTATAACATGTAAAAAATATATTTATTGTATCCTGAACTCACAAAAGAACAAAAAAGCGAATACGATATTAGAATAAGACAAAGACAATATGAACAAAGATCAATGTAAAACGATTAATGATACATATTAACAAAAAATGTATAAATATATGACATTTAAACTCAAAAAGAAAATAACGTAGCAAAAATAATACATCAGAGCGACCAAAAATTGTCCATTACCATAGTTATCCCTCAAACCAAATTTATTTCCTCATCTTATTTGTCCAAAATTAGAAATTCAAACTTTAATTTAAGTAACCTATGCCTTGGAGTAGTTTTGTTTTTTTGGTAATATTGAGCTGGTTAAGAAACCATTTATGTGGAGTCGTGGAGGAGCAACGGCAACACCTCGACCGGCGGTGCAACATGAATCATTTCACTTACTGGTAATCCCCTAGCCATCCCGGCCAACCTGTCAGAAACTACATTAGCCTCGTGAAGTACATGAGCCATCCGCACAACCAATTCCGACTCAGCAGTCTTAATCCTAGCCACAAGTTAGCTACCAGAACCCGAGAATCCCCATCCAGGATCGCCACAGCTGTAGTGTTGTCCACTTCCAATTCAACTCTACGGTACCCAAGCCTCCAAGCGTGCATTAAAGCATCATACACAGCCCATAATTCGGCGAGCAGAACCGAGAAACATCCCAAGCTACGGCTGAAACCAAATAACCATGATCCGGACCCATCGCAAATGAAACCACCTGCCGCTGCCATATTTTGAGGACCACCCACAACTTTATCAGTGTTAATCTTGAACCGACCATTCGACAGTGGTTGCCATCGCACCGCTGCAGTTGCGGTAGTCCTTCCTCCCAACAAGTCACTAGTCGCTTCAACAATCTCCCTCCTCAATCGAATGCAATAGGTAATCAGTAATCACATCCCCTATCGGAACCCGACCATCATTGAAGATAAAGGAGCATCTCTGTTTCCATAATGACCAACATACCAAGGCAAATAGAACATTCCAATTACTTTCCAGGGAGAAACGTTGTCCACATTCCTGTAAGTTTGCACCAAACCAATCTGCAAAGGGTTGACTGAAAAACTCCACTCAGTGCTCCTGTCTAATTAGCCTCATCCAAACTTGTTTTGCCATTGCACAATGTCGCAAAACAAGGTTCAAATCTTCATCATGGTTCTAATTAGCTTTGGAGTAGCTTTTAATTATAGTTATAGATTCTAATGTTTTTTAAAGTTTATTTTAAGCTTAAAAGTATTATAAGTCCTTGAATTTAAAAAAAAAAAATCAAGTTTTTGGATTTTTTTGCACCCTATTAAGTCTTTATACTCCAAAATTTCATCAATTTAATTATTTAACCAACGTTGACAGTTAAATCTAATATTTTTTTTAGATCAGTTGATGTAACATGTCATGTTACAGTATTGTCACTTGGCCTTTCTAAAAATTATTTTATTTTATTTTAAAAATTCTTTAAAAGTTTTAAAAATTCTATAAACTTATACAAAAGAATTTTTTTAAAAAATCTGTAGATGTCACGTGACAGAACTGTAGTGTGTCACGTGATAATAATATCTCAAGTAGGGATAACAGCAGGTGGGTAGTGGACAATTTAGCATTCCCACCCCGAACTCGTCCCCAACACTTGCGGGTATGGTTTCGGGGAATCCCTATTGAATATTTCTAGGATTTTTTTCGTCCTCATACCCATCCCTTACGGATCCCCACAGTTTTCAATTAATCTCATGTCCCAAAAAATAAACAAAACTTAATACATTAAAACAAATACTCAACATTAAATCTCCAAAATTACAAACAGAAAATGATAAATGTAGTTTTACCAACAATAAAAAAACTATTTCAAAACTATAAAACATGACTAAAATATTAACTATTGAAATATAGCAGTCTGCACTGTATTCAAAAGAAAATATGTAACTAATAATCTATAGCTCCAAACCATGATCCGTTTGTTCTAAAAGGAACTAGATTCGATAATCTTTCAAACCATATAAATTATCTCTTCTGATTTTACTCATACGATTTATGGCGAATTTCTGAAGTCACTGCCATTGTTGTTTTCGAAAACAGACTGCTGTATTTTTTCTGACATTTGCTCACTAAAAAATTAATAACTTCTAATATATAACTCGAAATCAATAACCGGTTGTTTTAAACGAATCAATACTTCTGCATGGTTGCAGAAATATAAAGCTCACTTTCTGATTTATCTTATAGAATTTTCGTGATTTTTCAAAATCAATGTTGAAATTGTTTTCTATGAAATCCACTGCCAAATTTTTATGACCTTTCAACATTCAAATATTAATATTTTTCAAATAGATATCGAATCGATCACCGCTTATTTAAAAAATAGACTGAATCACATTTACAACGATGCATATATCACTTTCTAATTACTTTTATGGAATTTACGGAGAATTTCAAAACTTACGCCAGACGACCATACTTAGGTTATTGGAGATTAGATTTTTGTTGAAAAATAGGTAAATTACACTAATTGCCATCCAACTTTGTAAAAATATTGGGGATCCTTGCGTATATTTTTTGGGGATCCCCACGGTGATTTATATGGGTACGGTTTAGTTATCACCACTGTTCGGATATAGAAATCCCCGTCTCCATCCCCATTTGAGCTACGGTGATAAAACTTCTCTCTTCCTCGTGGGTAGAGGTTTCGAAGGTGCTCTTCCTCGGTTTGAGACTTAGCGATCATATCATCCACGTATACTTCTATCTCTTTGTGCATCATATCGTGGAAAAAAGTCACCATTGCTCTTTGATAAGTCGCCCCTGCATTCTTAAGTCCGAAAGGCATCACCTTGTAACAAAACGTGCCACACATGGTTACAAATGTGGTTTTCTCCATGTCCTATGGGTCCATCTTTATCTGGTTGTATCTTGAGAAACCATCCATGAATGAGAACAATGAGTGTCTCACGGTATTGTCCACAAATGTGTCAATATGTGGCAAAGGGAATTTGTCTTTAGGACTTGCTCGATTGAGATCCTTGTAATCTACACACATGCGGACCTTCCCATCCTTCTTTGGCACTGGTACGATGTTCACAACTCATTCAGGATATTTGGCAACTTCCAGAAAGCCAGCATCAAACTACTTTTTCACCTCTTCTCTGATCTTTAACAGCATGTCAGTCATCATTCTTCTGAGCTTTTGCTGTATTGGTTTGCATTCTATCCTTGTTGGCAACTTGTGCACCACTATGTCTGTATTCAACCCCGGTATATGTTGATAAGTCCAAGAAAAGACGTCCCTGAACTCTTAGAGTAGGGCTATCAGTTCGCGCCTGGTTTCTAAGGAAAATATAGTCCCAAATTTTACTTTTTTTCTCTCCTCATCGGTTTCCAAGTTCACAATTTATGTTTCTTCTTGGTAGGCCATGATTTGCCTTTCTTCATTGGCCATCATCCTCACCAACTCCTCAAGAACCTCGTATTCTGCCTCATCGTCCTCCTCTTCAATTTCTGCCGAGATCTCGGGGTGCTTGAAATCTATCTCGGGATTGGATTCAGAATCATTCATACAATAATTATGGGGACCCTGCATGAAATGAGATAAAAGGTATTGGGAATAGAATGATTTTAAATGAAGTGAGTGAATATGAGTAAGATATGAATGAATAAAGTAAATGAAATGTTTGCCATTTGAGAAAACGAGGAAGATATTCTTTCATTGCAAACAAAAAGTTAACATAGATGCCCCATACAAAAGATCCCTATTGCCCATGGGCGAAAACAAAAGGGTTGGTTCGGAGCATTACTCTGATCTGGCCCTAAAGACTACAAGTAGATCAATGTAGCTTCAGTTATTGAGAGTTTCCCTAGGACGCCAAGGGCGGATGCTGGTCGACACGTTGCTGCCATTTTCATCTTCAGCTATCATGTTGATGAGCATCCCTTCAAGCGATTCACTAAACATCGCATTCTCGTTAAGTATGTCATTTTCTCGAATTGCTTCCTGCAATTTCTTTTATGTATGGTCGAATCCTCCAAAGAAAAAAATATCTTTTAAATAAGGGAAAGGCGTCAGTCTCCTTGGAATATTCTCTATTTTGAGTCTAGCCCTCATTTGTTCTTCTTTCTTTCTATATTCCTTTATCCTTTGCTAAATACTTGGTTTGTAGCCAAGCCCAAAACGATCTTTCTTGGTGATGACACTTTTGGGTCGTAGGCTTCCTTGCAATTTCCTTCCTAGCCCTTTTCCTGTTTTGGCTCCTGGGCCCAAAGTTTCAGAAACGGTCATCTTGGTGCAATTGGATAACCTGGGGCAGGGGATCCGACTACCTTCTGCAACAAATGTAGCATTTACAAGTTCTAATGCTCGAAAAAAACATTCCGCAGCATCTTTATCATTTTGGATGTAGGGGGCATCCAATGTTACCGAGGCGATGATCTGTTGCTCAGCCTCTACAGTGACCAACTTGCTTTCGATCACAAATTTCAATTTCTGATGGAGTGATAAGGGAACAGCTCCAGCAGAGTGAATCCATAGTCTTCCCAATAAGCAACTGTAGCTCTGCTTTATGTCCATTACCACGAAATCAGTTGTGTACTCGATCGGCCCAATCAACAAAGATGCCTCGATTTTTCCAAGTACTCCCCTTTGAGTACCGTCAAAGGCTCTCACGGAGTTATGACAGGGTTTCATGTGGGAATCATCTACCAGTAGCTTTTGCAGAGTCACCATCAGTAGTACGTTTAATGTCGATCCATTATCAATTCATACTCCAGGCAAAGCATACCCTTTGCAGTGGGTGGTGATATTTAGAGCTTTGGTGGACCCTATACCCCCTTCCGGGATATCGTCATCGATGAATGTGATGTAGTTGTATGCGGTGATATGCCCCACTATTCTGTCCAGCTTAGATACAGAAATGTCACCGAGTACAAACGTTTGATTCAATACCTTTAACAATGCATCACGATGCTTTTCGGAACTCAAAAGTAACTCCAACACCGTAATCCTTGCTGGTTGCTTTCTCAGCTGTTCCACTACATTGTATTCACTGTGCCTCAAGAACTTTAGAAATTCATGTGCCTGAGCCTCAGTTACCAGCTCATTAATCTTTAGATGGGGCTCCTCGCCAAATATCTTCACAGGACCAGTTGATGTACCTTCTCCCTTGTCTTTTGTAGCTTCAGCAGATTTCAAAGCTTCCGAAGAGTAGCACTTACCGCTCCTCATGAAGTGGCCTACTTCGTTGACAATTTCAACTTTCTTCATCTGTTCATCTTTCTGTGTTGGCTCTTCTCTTACCATTTGTTCCTCCTCCTCACGAGGTTTCGAATTCTCTGGTAGAGTCACGTTGGCGGCATAATTCCAAGGGGTCCGTTGCATGTCTTTGAACAAAAACGGGGTCGGTGCCGAGATGATGATTTTGGGGGCCACCTTTACAGCTTCTTCTTGAGATAAACTTGCTTCCTTTGGTCTGGATGGGATGACAAAGGGTCTGTCTATTCCATACTTGATGTCGGGGCTATCTGACGTGCATACATCTAACCCTTCTCTTCCTGCAACCTCCTCAAAGAACTCTAACTCTTTAGTATCCATCAACTGTTGAATCAATCTCCTGAATTCTTCACATTGTTAGATGTCGTGTCCCCCGTTCTGGTAGAACTCACAATAAGCTCTACATCCCTTCTGCACCACTATCATGCCTCCGTCAATCAAACGGGCCATGCATAATTGTTGGAACACCCATCGTAAGGGAGACTTAATTTCTGACACATCTTCCTTAGCCTTCCTAGCTGAGTACTCCTCGATAGCGTTCACTCTACGATTCCCGTGATTAGGCAAAGGGTTAGTGGCCACATTCGGTTCCTCAAACTTTAATACCCCATAATTAATCAGACTCTATTCAAGTTTCTTGAATGCGAGGAAATTTTCTGAGGAGTGACCAGGGGCACCGCCATGATAATCACAATGTGCGTTAGGATCATACCATGACGAAAATGGAGGCTTGAACGGAGTAACATAGTATGGGCAGACCAAATCAGCTTTGTACAACTGAGAATAAAGCTCGGCGTACGAAACTGTCAACAGAGTTAAAGCTACTTTCTCATGTTCCTTTCTTGGAGCTCTTCCTTGTCTTTGGTTTAGGTTCTGAGCCTTCCCTGTTGATGCTTGCGGCTGAGAGACCGTAATGTTCTTTAGGGCATTATAAGTACTCGTGGTATTTACCTCATTCTCTCTCTTCTTGTTGTACTTTTGAGAGTTATCCCCGCTGTCAATCCTGCCACTCTTAATCGCCAATTCGAGAGACTCCCTAGTCCTGATCAAATTGGCAAAGCTCTGAGTTGTATTATTGATAAGGCGATCGAATAGTGTTCCCTTTAGAGTATTCACGAATAGGGGCGTAATCTCGTGCTCAGGAATTGGTGACTGGATTTGAGCGGCCACCTCTGGGCTATTGTCGTAGACTCTCGTTAGACCTTTGTCCCATGTTTTCCAACATGATCCTACTGGGGTGATATATGTCACATGTTTGTACTGCTCAATGAATGCCTTCGAAAGGTCCTTCTAGTACTTGATATTTACCCGGCTTGATTGGGTGTACCACCTGATTGCTGCTCCAGTCAGACTATCCTAGAAACAATGGATTAAAAGCTTTTCATCCTTGATGAAGGCAGCTATCTTTCGGCAATACATGGTCACATGCACAGAAGGACATGAAGTTTTGTCATACTTGTCAAATTCCGAAGTTTTGAATTTTGGTGGTAAAATAAGGTCAGATACCAGGATCATATCACTAGCCTCATTCCCTGGTTCATCTGTGGTTTGCAGTGCTCTAAACTTTTCTTCCATGAGACGAAATCTTTTCTCCCATTTCTTTTCCACTTCCGTTCTAATTTTCTCAACCAAATTCAGATCCGGCAGCTCTTCTTCGTAGAATGCCTATGTATCAACGGGTTGGTTTTCAGATGCCCTTGCCTGAAGATTAGCAGTTACCCCGACGAGGTCAATGTATACTCTTCTTACCGGACTCGGCATCTTTGATTAACCTTGTTGTGAGATGATATAACTTCTGGCTCCTAGGCGACTTCGTCTTTAGCCTTTTATTTCTTATGGTTTTTTTCCAGCAATGCGGTTAACTCGGATACTATCGCGGCTTAGGATTGAGCGGTCTGCTTGCTAAGGTGCTGTTTAGCTTCATTGAAACGTGCTTCCAAATCCTTCTACCCTTTCTCCAAACTGGCTATTCTGTCCTCCATTAGTTTACTTTGGAACCGAGTAAAGTATGGATGCGGAATGGTTGCGGCTTATCTTTTAGTTTCACACTGCCACAATATTTACACTATCAATATTATTGTAAAAAAGATAAATGTGTGTATAATGATGCAAATGCCATGATGCAATGCAAGAATGTATGCAAATAAAGTTACTGATTCTGCTGGTAATCACCCTTTTGAACTACTTTCATGGGAATTAAAGGGTCCAGATTACAAAATAGTAAAGTAGAGTTCTACACATAAGCCCTAGCTCTAGCTCCTAACTTTTCAATAGCCCTGAGCAGCTTGATGAACCTATGCGCTTCTTTCATGTCTGAGGTTATGAAAGGTCGAAGAGCTTCGGCTTCTACAGCTAAATCCATCACATATCCCGTAACTCATTGTATCTCCACCATCAGGGTCTTGTAATATTGGTCTATGTCTTAAATCATCTAGGAGGCAATACGAAGTCTTCGCCACCAATAATTGTCCCCACCTACTACAGCTTCTTCGAATACCCTAATTCTCCCCCTATAATCCTGAACGATTACCTCGAGTTACTTAATGCGGGCTCGTAGCATACCAATTTAACGATCCCTTTCTTGTAGTTCGATGAAGCCATTCCTCCGACGATAGGTTTGAAAAGACCGCTCTAACTCTATTAGACTCCCTTCTAACTCGGCGTTCTGATCTTGGCTCTGATTCAGGCTTTGAACAGTGTCGTTGTACAAGTTTTGCATCTCTTGTAGTCTATTCCTACTCCCCATAGATTTCCTCTTCCAAACGACAGTGTTCTCTCTTTCGCAAATGATTGCTTGCGTGCCTTTGTCGATCTCTTGCCTAGCTCTTTCTTTCTATTGGTTAATGGTGTCCCTAAAAGATCGTCTTTCATTCTCGATGGCTAACTTGCAGCTTTCTAACTTCTTCTCGATTGCTCACTTGCCTTTGTCTCGTTCTTCTTCAACTAAAAGCATACCATTCATCTTATCCTTCTCCACAGCTAAGAATTGGCTTCGGCTGGCATTCTGCACCTTTGCTTGAAGCTGAAGAGTATCTTTTTGATAAAGAGCATTCTTCTCACTCAAATCTGCGTTCAGCTTCTTCAATAGCCTAATGGTCCCATCTTGTTCGTCGACATCTAAACTTACTGTGTAAAGCTCACTCGCATGCTGAGTCTGTAAAGCCTCTATCTTCTTCTTAACCTCCTATAGTTCGTTTCACAAAATGTCGGCCTCTGACTACTATCCTCATATGCTCCTCAAGTGACATGGTTGGTCCTTGGTAGGGTTCTAGAATCTTGTCGTTAATCCTCAAGCGCCAATAAAGACCGTAATCCGGGGTGATCATGCACTCAGTATCTTTTTCTACCCTTATCTGATAATAGTGATCCCAAGCTCTCATGATGGTCTGAATCTTCGCCCTAAACTCGCCCTTGAAAGAAAACTCACTTCGACTTAAACCGGCGGTGACAGGAACAAACTATCGCGATCCGAATTGTCGGGATACCAAAAGCGGAGCACAAGCAATTCCACCACGTAGCCCTAATATCATTAGCTAGTCATAATCGCCACAGCTGTATAAGAAGTAACTAACTCTGCCGAGCCAAGGAACTCTCTTCACTATGTCTTCGTCTTGAATGTTCTTAAAGAAGTAATTGTGCACACCCTCTGAAACGCCCCTCTTCATGCTTCCGACTTGCATTCAAAGAAATGAAAGTTTCAGTTAAGATTGCCGGTACTGGATTTTCCTTCCGCTTCATACACTCAAATAGATCTAGGATGGCTACATCGATGTTTCCAAGAACCATCGGAAAGATGAACCATGCTACAAGTTTTCGCTAAAAAAGGAAAGGATTTGAAGGCGTTTGGGGTCTTTTGGGTATTTAAAAAAATATCTTCCGTGGGTTTTTATGAAAAATCATATTTTATTTTAAAAATGGAGTCGCCATCGGCCACTAAGGTAGGCCGGACACCATAAAACCAGAGATTTTAAAATGTTGGGTTCGGGAGTCGGTTACGGATGGGGAAGGATTAGCACCCCCCACACCGCCCAAAATTGGTACTTTAATAATTACCGCTTTATTAATATTAAACTTTCTAGATTAAAGTGAAGATTAAATTAAGAATTGGTTATAACTGTGAGTAAATTTTAAGGGCCCCATTATTCGAGAATAAACTGATAAACCACCATCACTACGCTTGACACTGGCCACGTTTACGCTCGGATAAAAGGGCACCGCATTGACAATTAATATTCCATTATGCAATCTTAACAAATACATTATCAAACATACATTCACATTGACATGGTATTAAAAGCGTAAAAACATGAATATTATAACACAAAGGCATAAACATGAACATAAGCGTAAACAAAAACATAAATATCATAAAGCTAAAACAAATTAAAACATGAAAATATAAAAGGGAAATAACATACTTCAAAATTAAACTAACATACATATAACATGCTTGAACATATTAAAATTATGAAACAACAACATATGCATGACATGATATATAATATGATACTAAATTAACAAAGCAACATTACCACAATATTACACCAAAGCTTTATCATATGACACAATCTATATGCATATACTAAAAAATCACGACATCAATATATAACTAATATCACCACACTAACATATAACCTAAAATGCAAAAAAAAACGATCATAAAACTCATGTAAACATATAAACATGATATGCAAACTAAACTAAAACATAACATATAAAAACAAACATGTATACAACATAAACAAATAAATCAAAACATAAAAGCATGATATAACACATATTAGTACACATATTATAAAAAGAATAAATAAACATAATATATAAAAACATATACAAACACAAAACGGCAATGTAAACATGCTAAAAAAACATAATAAAAAGCAAATCACATAAATGTTTAAAACATAAAAAGGGACTGAAATGAAATAAAATAAAATAGGATGACAGAAATTAAAAACCATAAAAACACAATTTAGGGACGGGGTTGCAAACTGAACGAAACGTAAAAGGACTAATTGTGTAATAAACCCATGCGGCAGTCTCAAAAAGAAAATATCAAAAGGGAGGAGAGGGACTAACAGGTATTTTTGCCATTTAAAAACCGATTTCAATTAATTCCAGGGCTAAATTGAAAGATTTAAAAAAAGAAGAGGGACCAAGGTTGTAATTGGACCAAGGGGCATACTCGGAATGAAAATATCAGTGGGACGGAGGGATTTATGATGCAATTTGCCCATTTTCAAAACGAAAACCATCTATAAAAGGACCTCATCAGATTCAATTAAACCCTTTAGCCATTTTGCTTTCATTTCTTTAAAATAATCGCCCCATCTGCCTATATTTTCCTTCGAACCAAAAAAACAAAACATTTAAATGTTCATCATGTTTCCAGAAATGACCATGAAACCTAAAAAACTGGTGACCTTCCGTCGTCCCCTCCATTGTCGGTCGCCACGAATCGGCACCGAAGAATCTAAAACCACCCTCGTTTTAACCCAAACTCGAAACTGGCCTTAGATTTTAAGAAAAAGACACATACTTTCCTAGATCTTAAAAAAACCGAAACCAAAACTCCCCTCTCTTTTTTTAGCAGAGACACATTTTTCATGAAACCGATGTTCTACTCCGAGTCACCTCGATGAAGGCATGTTACCAGAGAAAGAACTGAACAGTTCAGGTATACCTCCTTTTCTCAAATTTTATTATTATTATTATTATTATTATTATTATTATTATTATTATTATTATTATTATTATTGTTGTTGTTGTTGTTGTTGCTGTTGTTGTTGTTGTTGTGTTTTGAATATACATGCAAAGATGAGAAAAGAATAAAGACGCTACCTCTGAAATTTTTATTTATTTGATTCTGGAAAAACTTCCTAAAAAAACCTCTCTTTTTTACCGAGATTCCTATTACATATATCCTTTTGTTTCTGATTTGGTTTGGTAGAGAAAAAAAGAAAAAAAATCCATTTTTCTGAGATTTGGTTGCTGATAATCTCTATTTTTTGTGATTTCGGCATGTTCGGCCATGCTTGGTGGTTGGTACGGCGGCATGGTAGAGGTGACCGTTTGACCAGAAGTGTCCTTGGCCGTTGGATCAGATCTAATCCAACGGCTGAGATTGCTTGGAAATCGGACGGCTCAGATGTGATCTGGAAACTGGAAAGACTGCACGAGATGGTGCCCGTGGTGCCTTGGGAATTGAGGAGTCCTACACGTGGTCGTCACGCGCGCGTGGGAGACCTAGCATCTGAGCGTGCACCACACGCGGCATATGAAGGGGTGTCTTCTCTCAATCATGGCCGTTGGATCATGATTTGATCTAATGGCCCAGGATCGGCTGTGCACAGAAGTAATTAGGGTTAGATAATTTTAGGGTTTGGGTCTGGGTCAGGCAGACATGAGCCTTGTAATTTCATAATTTTGGGCTTGTAATAATCTAGACTGGACACTTAATTATTTATTTGGGTTTTATAATTTATGGATTTTCATTTTAATTTAGCCCGATACCAATAATAATAATAATAATAACGATAATACATACACACGTACACATATAATTTACGTACATACAAGCATACATGCAAATTAACATATATATCACATACGCTTAAACACATAACATACAAGCATATATATTTGTTCACACATATTGTACATATACAAACAATGCATACATAAAATCTAAACATACATATGACACACATATACCATGATAATTACTAATAAATACACGTACATTATATAATATACACGCACTCACACATATCACAGACATATATTTCATATATATTAATAACATATACACTCACATGTATGTAAACTTGCAATAATAATATTAATTAATCATTACACTAATACATTACAATATTTACAAAAATAGATAAAAATGAGTAATTATAGTAACACCCCAAAAATACCCCCAATTCAAAAACCTAATTTTGAAATCCCTAAATTCAAAACCCTAAAAATTAGGAATTTTCAAAAGAAACCCTAATTAAGAAATTTGGGAATTAATTGAATTTTAAACGAATTTAGCGACCTTTTTATAAAGAATTGATATTAGGTACCTATTTTGTGAACCCTAGAAAATTAAATGGATTTGCCTTGTAATTTATCCAAAATTTTGGTTATATAAGCCATGATTCCCCTGCAATTTTGTTTCTTTGCCGCAGCCAGTCTTCCTCTCTCCCTCTCCCGGTTTATATTTGAAACATATCTTCATTTTCGTTCTTTCATTTTATTTATTTAATTGGATCAAACCCCGCTGAGTCTTTGGCACAGCTCAATTCAACTATATTCTCGGTTGATTTGAAGATCAACTATTCGAATCAGATAAGTATTATTGTATCATTAAATTTCGTTAGATAAATATATAGGAATAATTCCTTAGTCATTGTTATAATAGTAGTAAAATAGAAATTATTCTCATAGGTACCAAACACTTAGACCTCGTACTTTTGATTATGAGAGACTCATCATTCTGTAGGTTGAGTTTACTTCGGCTAAGGTGTGTTTTTTTTCGGTGCTATAAATAAATGATTTTTATATGGTTTTATACCTTGCTTTATTATTAACTGCATTATGGCTTGTATGGTTGACATCATATGCATACGATTTTAGAATGTGTTTTTAACTATGATTTATGAAATATTTGATTTACGAAACATCAAAATTTACGGAAACTAGGATTTATGGATTATGATTTATGGATTTATGAAGTATGTTTATGGAATATCGGATTTATGGAACTGTGTTTATGAATTTGAGTTTTAAACATCATATATGTGTGAGAATGGGTTGAGATTTTTTACGGGGAAGTTCAGTGGTTTCACCCTTTGGGCTGAATTCTACTTCGGATGGCGGTTGTAGTGAGGAGTTCTGGGGAACTTTCCTCTTTGCGGTTGTAGTTGGGTGCATTGCATTGGGCTTGTAATTTATGTGTTATGGTTTAAAATATTTTATTCAAAATAATATTTTCTTTTATGATTATGGTTTTCCTTGCACTTTGGAGAGACACTAAGCTCTTTAGCTTACTCCCTCATAGTTTCCTCTTACAGATATCTTTGGACTTTAGGCGACGTGGTACTTGAAGGATCTCACATTTTATCCGGTTATTTTAATATTCAGTATGAAACTATTTTTAGTTATTCAGATTATCATTTATTATTTGGGATATTGATGTAATCCATACTTGAGGACTATTTATATTTTTTCGGATTATTTTAGCATTCTTTTAATATGATTTATTTTAGAGATTTTATTTAAACATTCGAATATCATTTAAAAAATTTATGTTTTGATTTATTATAAGACATTTATTAAATTATCGTTATATATTCTTTTTTAAATTAAAGTATATTTTTTAAAAAAATTGGATTTCTTGAGGGATAAGTTTTCAAACGCGACTTCCCAAATTCGACCTATTTCTTTTGGGCTGGGTTTAGGGGGTTACAAACAAGATTCGAGATTTAAACATTGAATGTAAGAAAAAGAATTTATAGCACAAAATGAACCTTGCATTTGCTTAGAAAAAATAGATTTTTTTGAAATTGGGGTGTATTTCAAACCCTAGGTGTGTACCCCAAACTTAAAGAATTCATTGTCCCCAATGCAAAGAACAGAATGCAATGACAATGCAATGACCATACAGATGCAATAACAAAATGTAGTAACAAAAGGAAAATAACAACTACATGCAATGCATGACTAAAACAAACTAAAAAATTAAAAACAAACTAACTAAGTGTTCTTCTGCCCCCGATGTGGCTACATGGTGCTTTTTCTCACTGCAACATTATCTTCTCAGCATTTTGCATCCACAGTCTCGGATGCAGTGACAATTTTCACAGTAGCGTCTTCTTCTTCTTTCTCTCACCTTAGCTCGGTCTACAGGTGCCTCCTCTAGTTTTGGTTCAGCTTTAGCATCATCAGCCTTCTCTTATTCAAGTGAAATCCTACTGCACCCACAATAAGCGCCCATTTATTATTTTTTTGTGGCCGGGGTTGCCTTAGACAGTCATTTTTGATACTTCTTATAGTCTATTTGCACTTTCCAGCGAGTGACAATTCTTCCCAAAAAGAGTTGGGCCAATGTTATTGCAACCACTCCCACTTGTATTACCTTAGTGAATGTGTTTTTCTTTCATTTTCCTTTGAATTCCATGCGTAGCCTCCACCATACTACTATTTTTTAAGGCATGAAATCAATGTGAGTAACATTTTTGAAATCCAACCATTTGATTACTCTATTCTCAATGACTTTCATCATAGCTGGATGTAGCTTTTTTTGCAGTGACATTTACTGCTCCAGCCAATTCTCGTAGCAATCCTCTACTAGAATTATGTGTAAAACATGTGAAAGAACAATTCTCTAAAATTTGTCAAGCATCCAACCACCACTTTGTTCAAGCTTTTCAAACATCTCTATCAATAGAAATTTTGGTGCAACACTAATATCGGAGAAGATTACCATGGATATAGTATCTTCTCCAAAATAATCATACCTTTCTTTTGATGGCTTCAAATGTAGCATCGTTGGTTCCTCAAGAGATACATAATTAGATTTCATTGAGAAAGTATCGCCATCTTGTTGACCCTTCACATAGTCAAGAATTTATCGTGGCAAAGGTGGGTGTGAGGACACTTTAGATTGTGCCGACACTTTAGATTGCACTGACATTTTAGGTTGCGTCCACGTATTAGATTTGAGCACTTTAGGCAAAAAAGTGACAACTCTTGGAATATGTTTTGTTGGTACATCAGCGATCTCTTCAGATTTAATCTTTTCGTTATAATCTACTTCTTCACTTTCTTGACTTGGTATATCTGATTCCTTTTCACTCAGAAGTGTGCCTTACGGTCTAGGATTCATTGTGGAAGCAAGTTGTCCCAATTGTGCTTCCAATGCATGAACCAATGAGGAATTTCCTTGAACAATTGCTTTCATCTGAGTGAAATGCAGCTAAGGGATCAGATGTGGAAGTTGGAGTATATTGTGGCTACATAGGTGCTTGAGTATGTAGATGTGGCAGCTGAAGATATTGTGGCTACAACGGAGTTTGTTGTGACTGCAATTGAGTTTGATGATTGTACTGTGGCTACGGTGAATTGTAATTCCCTTGTCTTGGATTATAAGCACCTTTGGAGAAATTATTCCCATATCGGAATGTCCTAACAAATTGACTAAAATTCTAATTTCCCTAAGACTGTTGATAACGTGCAGCAGCATTATATGAATTTCCATAAGAGTTGTAGAGAGTCTTCATACCTGTGGTTGTCACCGCAAATCTCACAAATGAATGTAAGGACATCGACTCTTTGGGTTGCTCTAGGCATTAGCATGGATTTGACCGTGTTGTCCAATTCCAAAATTTCTATCGAGAGTGTTGCACAAACATCCACTACAGACATCATGAAATCTCAAATGGTTCTACGTCTACACTCTGTTATATTTGTTGCTCTCTCTTTATAAATCATCTAAAAAAATAACAAAACCAAAGAAACTAAAGTTAGTAAAAAAATTTGCAGTGACAAAAACAAACACCAAACAAAAACCGTTCCCAGCAACGACGCCAAAACTTGATCGATAAAATAACATCACAAATTTTTGCAAGCGAGCAAACATCGATGGAAGTATAGTAGACAGATATAAATCTTTCGAATATCGATCCAACAAGGATGATTGTTCAGATTTCTATCAATGTCAATGCAATAAGTAAGAAAAATAAGGTAAATACGATAGGTAATGTTCCAGCAATGAAAGGTAAATAATATAGGTAATGTCACAGCAATGTACTGAAATTAAAACAGAAATAATATAAAGATGGCAGTGGGGTTACCTCAGTGATTCATCAACAGAATAACAAATGCTAGCAAGACACAAAAGAAAAGATGATTGTCGATGCAATAAAGCACATAAATATCTTACCAATCTCAACTTCTACCAATAATCAGAGACTTATATGAGCCCACTCACAACACCTTAAGTGAGTCTAATAAGCAAATATAAGAACGGTTTAGTCAACTTTCATTGTACTTGCATGCAACTTTGGTTATCAAGATTGTTAACTTGAACTGTCATTACAACTTACATTGAAAATGGCTGCAACAAACACATTCGTGCATAAAGACATTCAAACCCAAAGATCAAAAGATGGAGAAAAATCTTAATAAGATAAACATTCAGTCAACATTCATAAAGTATTTTCATACAAAATGAAATTAAACCATAATCATCAGTGCTTAACAAAAGAAACATTAAGAACCGAATAGGGAAAGCTATCCCTTGCTAACTCGATTGCTCCTTTATGCTTCTTATTGCTTCGCACTCATCGAGGCTACTTAATTCTGCATCGGATTCACATTGGTTGCCCCATGAAAGCTTGAAGCCTACATAGCCATCAAAAGAAAGCTCCAAAACCAAGGAAAAAGATGATAATATATGAGCCTCCCTTCTTTAGGGTAAGAATATATGTATATATATCCTTATCACTTTCCAATTGGGTGTTTACAGGTGTCCTTCATAGATTTTCTAAATAAAATTTCATTTAGGACAGCTGTACTAATGAACATTTAATAATTTTTTGATCTTATCCTGACAGTTGTCATTTTGGTGACAATGACGGTTTCGTTGGACCCACATCAGGTTTGGACAAAAGTTGTTGTAATTAACTGCCAACTCATTGTCCTTTGATCTTATCTTCTTGCTGGCACCATTGATCTTATTTTTTATAGTTGTAAATGTGGCGAGATTCTTGGATGCAATCTAGACAATGCCTATACAACGACATCAGTATTGCAGCGACATCCCACTGGGGCGACACCCTGGCTCTAATTTTGGAAGAACTTATACAGTGACATTAGCAGCAAAATGTGATAAATTCAAGGATAATTCAGGAAAAAGCAACTGAGTTAAGAAAATGCAAATACAAAGATAAAAATACTAAAATGTATGCAAATGATAACATGATGGGGACAAATTAATCAATAAATAAGTTGAAAACACATGTCTTTTAAAGTACCGTCACCCCCAAACTTAAAGTTTTTGCTTGTCCTCAAGCAAAATAAAAAATAGCAAGATTAATCACAAATTGATGAACATTATAGCAACTCAAATCATCTCAAATATCAATGAATCAATTACATCTACATGGTAGAAGATTGCATCGACAACTCAGGAATATGAATGAATGAACTTCACTTCAACAAAGCTAGGATCTTGTCTTACATCTCAAATTCCTTCAACCTAAACAACCTTTATTTCATAATACTATATAAGCATATAATATATATTTTTTCTTTTTTTCTTTCTTTCTCTTTTTAAGCAACGAGGAATATCGAAGAATGAATGCGCCCTAAGATCCTAAGAAGTAAGATGTTGTGAAACAAACCCCTACGGAGTACTTCATTGCTTTGACACACACTCATGCACTGACAGCCTTTGGCAAGATTCAATTTTCTAACACATGCATTGGAGTGTTCCCCCTTAAGCTACTTTCATTATGCACCCGCATTGGACTGTTCTTTATTTACGCATAATATGATCTATAACATATATAACAACAGCTGACCTAGGCAGATTCATCTAAGATCTAAGATATGAAATTAGGTATCCATTACTCATGCAACCAAATTCATTCATAAACAGTATTTTAATACAACATTCCATCACATGTATCCAACAAATTCATTGACAATCAACAAGATTAAAGATTTAAGCATTGAATGTAAGAAAAAAATTTATAGCACAAAATGAACCTTACATTTGCTTAGAAAAAAACATTTTTTTTGAAATGGGGGTGCATTTCAAACCCTAGGTGTATACCCCTAAACTTAAAGATTGCATTGTCCCCAATGCAAAGAACAAAATGCATTGACAATGCAATAACCATACGGATGCAATGACAAAATTCAGTAACAAAAGGAAAATAACAACTACATGCAATGCATGACTATAACAAACTAAAAATTTTAAAAACAAACTAACTCGGTGTTATTCTACTCTTGATGTGGATACATGGTGCTTCTTCTCGCTGCAACATTATCTTCTCACTATTTTGCATCCACAGCCTCGGATATAGTGACAATTTTCGCAACAGTGTCTTTTTCTTCTTCTTTTCTCTCAGCTTAGCTAGGTCAACATATGCCTCATCTAGTTCTTATTCAGCTTTGGCATCATTAGCCTCCACTTATTCAAGTGAAATCCGAGTGCACCAATAATAAGTGACCATTTATTATTTTGTTGTGGTTGGGGTTGCGTTGGAGAGTCATGTTAGGATGATCAATCAATGTAGATGGTGGCCAAGAGGGGGTGAATTGGAAATTTAAAAATTTTGGAAGCAAATGAAAATGATAGATAATGGGACACACAGATTTATAGTGGTTCAAGCTTCTAACAAGCTCTACGTCCACTACCTTATCTTCCTACTAAGGATTTTCAACAATTTCACTAAGAAATTCATCCCCTTTTCTAGGCTTAGGAGGCAACCGTTACAAGTTCAAGCTTTCTACCCAAAGCTTTGAACAAATCACTCAAGATACAAAGAAAGAAGTTTGGCAAATAGAATATCCTCAAAAGATACAAATTTTTGCCCAATAAAAATTTCTCACAACCCCAAACTTGAAACAAAAATATACAAAGGAATTACACAAGTTGGGTGTACAAGATAAGACTCTAAAAGCACAAAGGGTTGGATTTTGCTTGATTGCTTCAATGTTGATCAAAATAGGTTCATTAGTTGTTGCTGCTGCATTGGAGACTTGTATTTATACCCTCTTATTGAATTATATCTGTTTGGGTGGTTGAGGTATTGAATATAGCCGTTGGGGACCATTTTTCCCGCAATAAATGTTGTCTGGTCACCTACCGTACCGGTACACGTAGGCATTTATTGATACCTGCTGCAAGAAACATATAGCTATTTTTATAGGCGTATCGATACACGGGAGGCCGTATCAAAACGATCATAGTGTAAAATATGGGTCGTATTGAAATGGCAAGGTCGTATCGGTACGGTTTTTGCTCACTGCAATCCAAGATGAAAAATTGCATTGGTACGCCTAGGGGCGTATCAGTACGGTTAACAGAAAAATTAAAAGTTCTTTGATTCCAATAACTGACAAGGCAACGATCAAAAACATTTAATGCAAAACGTATCGATACGTATGGACCCATATCGGTACAAATAAAAATTTCTTAAACCCAGATTTCATATCGTATCGAAACAGTGTAAGTTGTATCGAAACACTTTACAAAACCATTTGCCCAGATGAATGTCGTATCGAAACAGATGAGGCCGTATCGATACACATAGTTTAAAATGCAGGCTAAGTTTGAAGGTCGTATCAAAATGAGCTAAGCTGTATCGGTACGCTTTGCAAAACCAAATTCCAGTAACCAATTTCCGTATCGAAACACCAAGGGGTGTATCGATATGTTTGGGCGTATTTGTGTATTTTGGCTTGAAAACACTTAGAAAAACTTTGGTTTAAAGTTTGAGTTAATAAGAAATTTTCCTTGTCAATTTTGTGAGATTTTAGAATACTTAAAAAGTTATTTCCTTTTACAATTTAGTCCTTAAACACTTTGTTATATCAAAATCAAACATAGGTTTTACAATCTCCCCCTTTTTGATATAACAAAACCAAAGTGAAAATTTTGAAGTATCTTTAGAAAACTCCCCCTTAATTTAAAACTGTAAAAGTTTGAAAAAATTTGGCAAACTTTTCTCCCCCTTTTTGTTAGATCAAAATCAATTCAATAGGGATAAAAACTAAAGATAATCAAATTACTCCAAGCAATTAAATAAGCAACAAAATCATTTAAATATAAAGCATAAGTTCAAGCATAATCAAATCCAATCCAACTTAAAACCTAAAAACATAATCCAAATAACAAAGCAAAGAAAAAGCATAGGAGTTCATAAAAACATAAGAACATAGGTGCATAAACTAGCCTAATATGATATGATATGCAATATGCCTAAGGATTCGTCCTATCGTCTCCATTGTCTTCATCTTCATCCTCATTCATCATTGTGGGCTTGAGTCCCAAGGGAGTGACGCCATTTACCATGAAATGCGGTAAGAGATAAATCCATGGAGTTTTGGCGATTTTCAATAGCCGTCACTCGTTCCTCCAAGGATACAAAGCGTTTGTCGATCGTGGCAAACCCGGAATTCATGGTTGTGTGCAAGCTGGTGGATTGCTCATTGAGATAAGCCATAAGAGCATCAAGATTTTGTTGAGCCACCAGAGCTTGTAGAATGGGAGCCTCTTGAGGAGCCGCCACCGGTTCGGGTTGAACACCTCCCGGAAGATCAGTGTTCCAAACCCATTCTCCATTGTAATATGTGAACATTGCGCGACGGAGAGAGCGCTCATCAATCGAATTGGTAAGGGGTTCCACAAAGTCATAGGAGCAACCAATATCCATCTTGTGAAAGATGTAGCTCAATGCAGTGCCGTAGGTGAAGGATGTAACCATAGAAGTATGACGATGTTGCACAAGGAAGACAATCTCGACGAACATAATTTGAGCAAGGTTGGGGCGCTTACCCTCATGGAAGCAACGAATCCAAAAGTCATTGACTTGTCGGATCGTGGAGAACTTCCCACCGGATGGACGAAACCACCAAATGATCATGAGGTGTAGTATGCGGTCATAGGCATCGAGTATGGTCACGGAACCTCCAAGGGTATGTCCCAAAGAATCTTTATCATCAATTCTCGTATCCTCAAGACCCAAATAGTTTGATAAAACGGTTGAATCAATACGAAATTTCTTACCCATAAAAAATGATTCAATTGCAATAACCAAGGATCTTTTTCATTGAAAATACATCGGGCATTGGAATAGAAAATCAAAACAAGTTTACGGTATAAAGTCCCGGGTATACTCAAAAGCTGTATAAATTTCCATTATTCCATCAAAGGTAGATATTTAAATTGAAATCTTTCGGATGATAGAAAAGGGATGGAAGTAACACGCTCTCGACGAATTTTATAACTTTGATACATTTTAAAACAATACATGGCATGCGGAAATTGCGGTTCATTAAAACAATTTTGATAGATATAGGTAAGATTGGATCGATTACCACTATGGTTGGGATTTTGACTAGGAGGATTGGAACTTGAGGCAATTTATTTTCTTGCACGTTTCTTTGGGGCCATAATCTGAAAACAAAAATCAAATCGGAAATGATGTATGCATAAATCAACACATTCGATCCAAAAATTGATCCAATATTCAAGGTATTGTTAAAAAATTATACAATATGGTTTAAAAACATACACAAGTATAAAAATAATTTTTTTGGTAAAAGAAAACTTTAAAAACAGTGTTAAAAAATTATACGATATAATTTCATATTTGAATAAAAAAAATTAGATTTGAAAACGATTTTACAAAAATATTGAAAACTATACTACATATGTTCTAAATCTATGATTATAATACAAAATCAGGATAAAAAATGTACAAAAATTAAAAAGAAAAAGTTAGGGTTTTATACCTTGAGTTGGGATTTAGGATGAATGAAGAGATATTGATGCACAAACTTGATGATTTTTTCTTGGGTTTGATCTAAGAAACAAAAGCCCTCAAAGATTTGGAAGAGTTGTGTGAGAAAAAATGAGGGATTTTGAGGTTTTTATAGAGGATTTTCGTATCTAGGGTTTTAGAAAAGGTTGGTATTTGAGTTAAACTGAAAAACCCTCTTTTAATGCCCTTAAAACTGCCCAACGACTACGCGTACCGATACGCCACATTGGCGTATCAAAACCAAGTACCGAAATGCTTTAATAGTCATTTCAATATGCAACCCGTATCGGTACATGTAAACATATACCGAAACGATTGTAAATGACCCGTATGGATACGATGAATATCGTACGATACGCCTGTGCCAAAAATGTCAATTTTGGCTGCAGGTTGCTCAAAAATTCGATTTGAATCATATTGAAATGCATGTAAATGATATGAGAACATTATGTATGAGCATTAATAGATGCATACTCCCCCTAGCAACAAGAATAGATACATATAGGAGAAAAAACACATAAGCAATCAATCAAACAAATTTAAGCATATTTTTAAGACCAAAAGAGGCTCTAAGGGTCAAGGAAGGCTGGTTAAACCTAACTCTCTCCTAAGAGACCAAAAACGCTCTTTGTCTAATGGTTTGATAAAGATGTCTGCTAATTGGTTTGAGGTGTCTACATATTCTAGAACTATATCATTTTTCAAGACATGATCTCTAATGAAATGATGTCTTATTTCTATGTGTTTGGTTCTAGAATGTTGGATGGGATTTTTAGTGAGTCAAATAGCACTAGTGTTGTCATACCTAATGGGGATGGTACCTACATCAATTCCATAATCTAAGAGTTGTTGCTTCATCCAAAGGACTTGAGCACAACAACTCCTACCGATATATATATTCTGCCTCGGTGGTAGATAATGCTACACTATTTTGCTTCTTAGAAAAACCATGATATAAGCATACTACCTAGGAATTGACATGTACCGAAGGTACTTTTTCTATTTATTTTATAACCCCCATAATCCGCATTCGAGAAGGCATGTAAGTTAAAAGAAGACTCTCTAGGATACCAAAGACCTAAACAAGTCTAAAGATTCTCTTAACGGCTATAAGGTGTGATTCTCTAGGACTAGCTTGAAATCTAGCACACAAGCAAACACTAAACATAATGTCGGGTCTACTTGCGGTAAGATAAAGCAAAGATCAAATCATAGAGTAATAAAGCTTTAAATTTACACATTACCTCCTTCATCTTTGTCAAGCTTTGTAAAAGAACTCATTAGAGTGGCTTGAGGTTTTATATTCTCAAGCCAAACTTCTTGAGCATGTCCTTGATGTACTTAGCTTGATTGATGAAGATGTCGTCCTTCCTTTGTTTAATTTGAAGCCCCGAGAAGAATGAAAGCTCCCCCATCATGCTCATCTCAAACTCACATTGCATCAACTTAGCAAAATATTTGCAAAACAATTCATTAGTAGAACCAAAATTATATCATCAACATATATTTGAACTACTAAAATGTCTTTGCCATTTCTTTTAATAAAGAGTGTAGTGTCCACCTTTCCCTTTTCAAAGCCTTTTTCAATTAGAAAACTTGATAATCTTTCATACCAAGCTCTAGGAGCTTATTTAAAACCATATAAAGCTTTTGAAAGTTTAAAAATATGGTTTGGCTAATTTGGATCTTCAAACTGGGTGGTTGTTCTACATACACTTCTTCATTAATAAAACCATTTAAAAATGTACTTTTTACATCCATTTGAAAAAGCTTAAATTCGTGATAACATGCAAATGCTAGAAGCATCCTAATTGCTTCCATTCTAGCTACGAGTGCATAGGTTTCATCAAAATCGATTCCCTCTTTTTGAGTGTAACCTTGAGCAAAAAGTTTAGTCTTGTTCCTCACAATGTTTCCACTCTCATCTAGTTTGTTTCTAAAGACCCATTTAGTTTCTATAGTAGATTTATTACTAGGCCTATCAACTAATGTCCAAACTTGACTTCTCTCAAATTGGTTTAATTCCTCTTGCATAGCCATTATCCAATAATCATCATTTAATGCTTCTTTAACATTTTTAGGCTCTATGCATGAGATAAAAGTAACATTACATACATTTTTAAGAGAAAGTCTAGTGGTTACCCCTTTGGATGGATCACCCAAAATCTCACAACCTTTGATATAGTTGTACTCTCTTGGGTAGCTTACTTCCTTTTTCCTTTAGGCTCATGTACTTCAAGGCTTGTAGAGGTGGATCTTGTGTTTGTTCTTCTTTGGTTGGAACTCCATTCACCTTTGATGATTTCCCACCATCATTGGCTTCAAAAATCCTTACATCATCATTATCACAAGAATCCTTCCTCGGAAGGAGGTTATCATCGAAAATCACATGTATTGACTCTTCAACAACTAAGGTTCTTTTATTAAATACTCGATAGGCTTTAGAGTTTAAAGAATACCCTAAGAAAATAGCTTCATCACTTTTAGGGTCAAATTTGCCAAAATTGTCTTTTCCATTGTTTAAAACAAAACATTTACAACCAAATGGATGAAAATAGCTAATGTTAGGCTTTTTGGATTTTAAAATCTCATAAGAAGGTTTCTTTAAAATAGGCCTAATCATTACTCTATTTATGATATAGCAAGTCGTATTAGTGGCTTCCACCCAAAAATATTTTGGCAAATTATTTTCGCAAACCATGGTTCTAGCCATTTCCTCTAAAGTTCGATTTTCCGTTCAACAACCCCATTTTGTTAAGGTGTTCTAGGAGCTGAGAAGTTGTGGCTAATCTTGTTTGAGTTACAAAAATCCTCAAAACCTAAATTTTGAAATTCGGTGCCATGGTCACTTTGAATGGGAGAAATGGTTTGACCAAGGTCATTTTGAGTAATTTTTGAAAATGTGACGAATTTTTCTAAAGCCTCATCTTTGGCACATAAGAATAAAACCCAAGTGTATCTAGAGTAATCATCAACTAAAACATATGCATATGATTTTCCACCCAAGCTAGTAGTTCTAATAGGACCCAAAAGATCCATGTAGATCAATTGTAAAACTCTACTAGTTGAAACATCATTAATAGGTTTGAAAGAAACTCTTTTATGTTTGCCTTTTGCACAAGCATCACAAATTTTGTCAAGAGAAAATTTAATTTTAGGCAAACCTCTTACTAGATTTTTCGAAATCAATTTTTCTAAAACACTCATGCTTGCATGCCCTTATTTCCTATGCCATAAACATGGATCATGTTCATCATTTGCAACAAAACATGCATGAGAAATGTGTATGTCATCTAAATGCACTATGTATATGTTTCCTATGCGATGACCAAAAAGCACAATTTTATTTGTTTCAATGTTTAAAATTCTGCAACCATTAGAATCAAAAATAACATTGAAACCTTTGTCACATAATTGACTAATACTTAGAAGATTATGTTTTAGACCGTTGACATACAAAACATTATCAATAAGAACGGATGAGTGATTACCAATGGAACCAATTCCTTCAATGTGGCCTTTGGAGTTGTCACCAAAAGTTACTACTCCTCCACTCTTTGGCTTTAGTTCCAAGAATCGACTCTTGTCTCCGGTCATGTGTCTTGAGCATCCACTATCAAGGTACCATGAGTTTGCAATTGTAGCCTTGGCCTTGTAGCAATGCTCCCCCTACAAACATGGAATCAAACTCTGATTTTTGGTATCCAAATCTTTTTGGGTCCATGAACATTAGTTTTCAAGAGCTTGATTCCCTTAGGAATCCAAAGCAATAGCATTAATATTGTTAGAAGCAATAACATCCTTAGGAATCCATACACTTCTAACTTTCTTACGATAATAGGGCCTTGAATACCCTCCATGTTTGTTCCCACCAAAGTTCCTTTTTACATGGTTGGGTTTTGAAGATTGCCCTTTTTCAAAACTCGGTTTCCCAACCTTGTTCAATGAAGCTTTGAGATCATTTACCTCATTGAGGTAATGATCTTTTAACTCATAAAGAAGGATATTTAGATCAACATTTTCTTTTTCAAAATATTTTTGATTATCTAGTAAATTAATAACCTTCTCTTCAAGTTACTGAATTAGTCTTGATCAAAGAATCATTTTGATTTTTCAAATCGAAAATTATTTTCTTGTTTTTCAAAAGTGATTCTTTGTATTTCAAAACTAATTCATCGTAAGCCTCTTGCAACTCATTATAATCCTTAAATAATTCATCATAATTAAGATCGTTAGATGAGTTGGAGGTTACCTTAGGATCATCTTTATAGGCCATGAGACAAAGGTTAGCAACTTCTTGCTCCTCGTCACTTGAAGACTCTTCATCGCTCCAAGTAGCTACATGGGCCTTGTGCTTCCTTTTCGTCTCGAAGCCTTTCTTCTTGAGTTGGGGACAATCAATCTTGATGTGTCCTAGCTTCTTACATTTATAGCACACAATATGATCCTTTTATTCTTCCTTGTTCTTGTTCTTGAAATCCCTTCTTCGATTAAACTTCCTTCTTCGGTTGGATCTCATGAATCGAGTGAATCATTTAGCTATCATAGCCAACTCTTCGTCTTCCTCCTTACTTGAATCACTCTCTTTTTGTGAAGCTTTGAGAACGATTCCCATCTTCTTCTTCTTCTTCTTCTTCTTCACTTCCCTATTTTCGACCTTGATTCCTCTTTCTTTTTTTTCCTATCTTCCTTTCTCCATTATCTCATGGGAGAGAAGAGAACCCATGAGAGTGTCGAGCTTTAGCATCTCGAGATCCTTCACTTCTATGATGGTCGTTCTTTTACCGTCCTAAGACTCAGAAATGAGTAGAGTAGTTTTCGAACTAGCTTCTCCTCCGGGATGATTTCTCCTACACCGTTGAGGCCATTGACAATGATGAAGAATCGTTTGAACATTTTAGAGATTTCTTTATCCGGATCCATCTTGGAATTTTTATAGCTTAAATTAAGAAGCCAAATCTTTGTCTCATTAACTTCATTAGTGCCTTCGTATATGATTTCTAGCTTGTCCTATATTTCTTTGGCACTTGAACAAGATGACATCTTTGGAGTACTCGTCCGGTCCAAGTGAGCAAAATAGCATATGCATTGCCTTATCATTGATTTGGAGCTTCTTTCGATCTTCATCGGTCATCTTGTTCTTGGAATTCGGAACTAACCGATCACCTTCTCTTTTCATCGGGATTGCTGGTCCATCTTTCACTACATTCTATAGGAGGTAGTCATGGGATTTGATGAAAAACTTCATACGATTTTTCCAATAGGGATAGTTATCCCTATTGAAGTATGGAGGTTTGGTGATGGATTGAGACTCGTACAAGTTGCTACCAGAGGTGGATGTCATTGCTTTGACTTCTATTGATTGAATCACCTTCTAGGATCGCCTCAACGATTGTTACACCTTCAGTTGAGTGTGTCTCTAATACCAATTGTTAGGATGATCAATCAGTGTAGATGGTGGCCAAGAGGGGATGAATTGGCCATTTAAAAATTTTGAAAGCAAATGAAAATGATAGATAATGGGACATAAGGATTTGTAATGGTTCAAGCTTCTAACAAGCTCTACGTCCACTACCTTAGCTTCCTACTAAGGATTTTTAACAATTTCACTAAGAAATTCTTCCTCTTTTCTAGGCTTAGGAGGCAACTGTTACAAGTTCAAGCTTTCTACCCAAAGCTTTGAACAAATCACTCAAGATACAAAGAAAAAAGTTTGGCAAATAGAATATCCTCATAAGATACAAATTTTTGCCCAATAAAGATTTCTCACAACCCCAAACTTGAAACAAAGATATACAAAAGAATTACACAAGTTGGGTGTACAAGATAAGACTCTAAAAGCACAAAGGGTTGGATTTTGCTTGATTGCTTGAATGTTGATCAAAATAGGTTCATTAGTTGTTGTTGCTGCATTGGAGACTTGTATTTATACCCTCTTATTGAATTATATCTGTTTGGGTGGTTGAGGTATTGAATATAGTCGTTGGGGACCATTTTTTCCCGTAATAAATGTTGTCGGTCACCTACCGTACCGGTACACGTAGGCATTTATTGATACCTGCTGCAAGAAACATATAGCTATTTTTATAGGCGTATCGATACACGGGAGGCCGTATCAAAACGATCATAGTGTAAAATATGGGTCGTATTGAAATGGCAAGGTCGTATTAGTACGGTTTTTGCTCACTTTGAAATCCAAGATGAAAAATTGCATTGGTACGCCTAGGGTGTATCAATACGGTTAACGAAAAAATTAAAAGTTCTTTGATTCCAATAATCGACAAGGCAACGGTCAAAAACATTTAATGCAAACAATATCGATACGTATGGACCCATATCGGTACAAATAAAAATTTTTAAACCCAGATTTCATATCGTATCGAAACAAATGTAAGTTGTATCGAAACACTTTACAAAACCATTTGCCAAGATGAATGTCGTATCAAAACAGGTGAGGCCGTATCGATACACGTAGTTTAAAATGCAGGCTAAGTTTGAAGGATGTATCAAAATGAGCTAAGCTGTATCGGTACGCTTTGCAAAACCAAATTCCAAGAACCAATTTTAGATCGAAACACCAAGGGGTGTATCGATATGTTTGGGCGTATTTGTGTATTTTGGCTTGAAAACACTTAGAAAAAACTTTGGTTTAAAGTTTGACTTAATAAGAAATTTTCCTTGTCAATTTTGTGAGATTTTAGAATACTTAAAAATTTATTTCCTTTTACAATTTAGTCCTTAAACACTTTGTTATATCAAAATCAAACATAGGTTTTACAATCTCCCCTTTTGATATAACAAAACCAAAGTGAAAATTTTGAAGTATCTTTAGAAAACTCCCCTTAATTTAAAACTGTAAAAGTTTGAAAAAATTTGGCAAACTTTTCTCCCCTTTTTTAGATCAAAATCAATTCAATAGGGATAAAAACTAAGATAATCAAATTACTCCAAGCAATTAAATAAGCAACAAAATCATTTAAATATAAAGCATAAGTTCAAGCATAATCAAATCCAATCCAACTTAAAACCTAAAAACATAATCCAAATAACAAAGCAAAGAAAAAGCATAGGAGTTCATAAAAACATAAGAACATAGGTGCATAAACTAGCCTAATATGATATGATATGCAATATGCCTAAGGATTAGTCCCTATCGTCTCCATTGTCTTCATCTTCATCCTCATTCATCATTGTGGGCTTGAGTCCCAAGGGAGTGACGCCATTTACCATGAAATGCGGTAAGAGATAAATCCATGGAGTTTTGGCGATTTTCAATAGCCGTCACTCGTTCCTCCAAGGATACAAAGCGTTTGTCGATCGTGGCAAACCCGGAATTCATGGTTGTGTGCAAGCTGGTGGATTGCTCATTGAGATAAGCCATAAGAGCATCAAGATTTTGTTGAGCCACCAGAGCTTGTAGAATGGGAGCCTCTTGAGGAGCCGCCACGGTTCGGGTTGAACACCTCCCGGAAGATCAGTGTTCCAAACCCATTCTCCATTGTAATATGTGAACATTGCGCGACGGAGAGAGCGCTCATCAATCGAATTGGTAAGGGGTTCCACAAAGTCATAGGAGCAACCAATATCCATCTTGTGAAAGATGTAGCTCAATGCAGTGCCGTAGGTGAAGGATGTAACCATAGAAGTATGACGATGTTGCACAAGGAAGACAATCTCGGCGAACATAATTTGAGCAAGGTTGGGGCGCTTACCTCATGGAAGCAACGAATCCAAAAGTCATTGACTTGTCGGATCGTGGAGAACTTCCCACCGATGGACGAAACCACCAAATGATCATGAGGTGTAGTATGCGGTCATAGGCATCGAGTATGGTCACGGAACCTCCAAGGGTATGTCCCAAAGAATCTTTATCATCAATTCTCGTATCCTCAAGACCCAAATAGTTTGATAAAACGGTTGAATCAATACGAAATTTCTTACCCATAAAAAATGATTCAATTGCAATAACCAAGGATCTTTTTCATTGAAAATACATCGGGCATTGGAATAGAAAATCAAAACAAGTTTACGGTATAAAGTCCCGGTATACTCAAAAGTCAGTATAAATTTCCATTATTCCATCAAAGGTAGATATTTAAATTGAAATCTTTCGGATGATAGAAAAGGGATGGAAGTAACACGCTCTCGACGAATTTTATAACTTTGATACATTTTAAAACAATACATGGCATGCGGAAATTGCGGTTCATTAAAACAATTTTGATAGATATAGGTAAGATTGGATCGATTACCACTATGGTTGGGATTTTGACTAGGAGGATTGGAACTTGAGGCAATTTATTTTCTTGCACGTTTCTTTGGGGCCATAATCAGAAAACAAAAATCAAATCGGAAATGATGTATGCATAAATCAACACATTCGATCCAAAAATTGATCCAATATTCAAGGTATTGTTAAAAAATTATACAATATGGTTTAAAAACATACACAAGTATAAAAATAATTTTTTTGGTAAAAGAAAACTTTAAAAACAGTGTTAAAAAATTATACGATATAATTTCATATTTGAATAAAAAAAATTAGATTTGAAAACGATTTTACAAAAATATTGAAAACTATACTACATATGTTCTAAATCTATGATTATAATACAAAATCAGGATAAAAAATGTACAAAAATTAAAAAGAAAAAGTTAGGGTTTTATACCTTGAGTTGGGATTTAGGATGAATGAAGAGATATTGATGCACAAACTTGATGATTTTTTCTTGGGTTTGATCTAAGAAACAAAAGCCCTCAAAGATTTGGAAGAGTTGTGTGAGAAAAAATGAGGGATTTTGAGGTTTTATAGAGGGATTTTCGTATCTAGGGTTTTAGAAAAGGTTGGTATTTGAGTTAAACTGAAAAACCCTCTTTTAATGCCCTTAAAACTGCCCAACGACTACGCGTACCGATACGCCACATTGGCGTATCAAAACCAAGTACCGAAATGCTTTAATAGTCATTTCAATATGCAACCCGTATCGGTACATGTAAACATATACCGAAACGATTGTAAATGACCCGTATGGATACGATGAATATCGTACGATACGCCTGTGCCAAAAATGTCAATTTTGGCTGCAGGTTGCTCAAAAATTCGATTTGAATCATATTGAAATGCATGTAAATGATATGAGAACATTATGTATGAGCATTAATAGATGCATACTCCCCCTAGCAACAAGAATAGATACATATAGGAGAAAAAACACATAAGCAATCAATCAAACAAATTTAAGCATATTTTTAAGACCAAAAGAGGCTCTAAGGGTCAAGGAAGGCTGGTTAAACCTAACTCTCTCCTAAGAGACCAAAAACGCTCTTTGTCTAATGGTTTGATAAAGATGTCTGCTAATTGGTTTGAGGTGTCTACATATTCTAGAACTATATCATTTTTCAAGACATGATCTCTAATGAAATGATGTCTTATTTCTATGTGTTTGGTTCTAGAATGTTGGATGGGATTTTTAGTGAGTCAAATAGCACTAGTGTTGTCATACCTAATGGGGATGGTACCTACATCAATTCCATAATCTAAGAGTTGTTGCTTCATCCAAAGGACTTGAGCACAACAACTCCCTACCGATATATATTCTGCCTCGGTGGTAGATAATGCTACACTATTTTGCTTCTTAGAAAAACCATGATATAAGCATACTACCTAGGAATTGACATGTACCGAAGGTACTTTTTCTATTTATTTTATAACCCCCATAATCCGCATTCGAGAAGGCATGTAAGTTAAAAGAAGACTCTCTAGGATACCAAAGACCTAAACAAGTCTAAAGATTCTCTTAACGGCTATAAGGTGTGATTCTCTAGGACTAGCTTGAAATCTAGCACACAAGCAAACACTAAACATAATGTCGGGTCTACTTGCGGTAAGATAAAGCAAAGATCAAATCATAGAGTAATAAAGCTTTAAATTTACACATTACCTCCTTCATCTTTGTCAAGCTTTGTAAAAGAACTCATTAGAGTGGCTTGAGGTTTTATATTCTCCAAGCCAAACTTCTTGAGCATGTCCTTGATGTACTTAGCTTGATTGATGAAGATGTCGTCCTTCCTTTGTTTAATTTGAAGCCCCGAGAAGAATGAAAGCTCCCCCATCATGCTCATCTCAAACTCACATTGCATCAACTTAGCAAAATATTTGCAAAACAATTCATTAGTAGAACCAAAATTATATCATCAACATATATTTGAACTACTAAAATGTCTTTGCCATTTCTTTTAATAAAGAGTGTAGTGTCCACCTTTCCCTTTTCAAAGCCTTTTTCAATTAGAAAACTTGATAATCTTTCATACCAAGCTCTAGGAGCTTATTTAAAACCATATAAAGCTTTTGAAAGTTTAAAAATATGGTTTGGCTAATTTGGATCTTCAAACTGGGTGGTTGTTCTACATACACTTCTTCATTAATAAAACCATTTAAAAATGTACTTTTTACATCCATTTGAAAAAGCTTAAATTCGTGATAACATGCAAATGCTAGAAGCATCCTAATTGCTTCCATTCTAGCTACGAGTGCATAGGTTTCATCAAAATCGATTCCCTCTTTTTGAGTGTAACCTTGAGCAAAAAGTTTAGTCTTGTTCCTCACAATGTTTCCACTCTCATCTAGTTTGTTTCTAAAGACCCATTTAGTTTCTATAGTAGATTTATTACTAGGCCTATCAACTAATGTCCAAACTTGACTTCTCTCAAATTGGTTTAATTCCTCTTGCATAGCCATTATCCAATAATCATCATTTAATGCTTCTTTAACATTTTTAGGCTCTATGCATGAGATAAAAGTAACATTACATACATTTTTAAGAGAAAGTCTAGTGGTTACCCCTTTGGATGGATCACCCAAAATCTCACAACCTTTGATATAGTTGTACTCTCTTGGGTAGCTTACTTCCTTTTTCCTTTAGGCTCATGTACTTCAAGGCTTGTAGAGGTGGATCTTGTGTTTGTTCTTCTTTGGTTGGAACTCCATTCACCTTTGATGATTTCCCACCATCATTGGCTTCAAAAATCCTTACATCATCATTATCACAAGAATCCTTCCTCGGAAGGAGGTTATCATCGAAAATCACATGTATTGACTCTTCAACAACTAAGGTTCTTTTATTAAATACTCGATAGGCTTTAGAGTTTAAAGAATACCCTAAGAAAATAGCTTCATCACTTTTAGGGTCAAATTTGCCAAAATTGTCTTTTCCATTGTTTAAAACAAAACATTTACAACCAAATGGATGAAAATAGCTAATGTTAGGCTTTTTGGATTTTAAAATCTCATAAGAAGGTTTCTTTAAAATAGGCCTAATCATTACTCTATTTATGATATAGCAAGTCGTATTAGTGGCTTCCACCCAAAAATATTTTGGCAAATTATTTTCGCAAACCATGGTTCTAGCCATTTCCTCTAAAGTTCGATTTTCCGTTCAACAACCCCATTTTGTTAAGGTGTTCTAGGAGCTGAGAAGTTGTGGCTAATACTGTTTGAGTTACAAAAATCCTCAAAACCTAAATTTTGAAATTCGGTGCCATGGTCACTTTGAATGGGAGAAATGGTTTGACCAAGGTCATTTTGAGTAATTTTTGAAAATGTGACGAATTTTTCTAAAGCCTCATCTTTGGCACATAAGAATAAAACCCAAGTGTATCTAGAGTAATCATCAACTAAAACATATGCATATGATTTTCCACCCAAGCTAGTAGTTCTAATAGGACCCAAAAGATCCATGTAGATCAATTGTAAAACTCTACTAGTTGAAACATCATTAATAGGTTTGAAAGAAACTCTTTTATGTTTGCCTTTTGCACAAGCATCACAAATTTTGTCAAGAGAAAATTTAATTTTAGGCAAACCTCTTACTAGATTTTTCGAAATCAATTTTTCTAAAACACTCATGCTTGCATGCCCTTATTTCCTATGCCATAAACATGGATCATGTTCATCATTTGCAACAAAACATGCATGAGAAATGTGTATGTCATCTAAATGCACTATGTATATGTTTCCTATGCGATGACCAAAAAGCACAATTTTATTTGTTTCAATGTTTAAAATTCTGCAACCATTAGAATCAAAAATAACATTGAAACCTTTGTCACATAATTGACTAATACTTAGAAGATTATGTTTTAGACCGTTGACATACAAAACATTATCAATAAGAACGGATGAGTGATTACCAATGGAACCAATTCCTTCAATGTGGCCTTTGGAGTTGTCACCAAAAGTTACTACTCCTCCACTCTTTGGCTTTAGTTCCAAGAATCGACTCTTGTCTCCGGTCATGTGTCTTGAGCATCCACTATCAAGGTACCATGAGTTTGCAATTGTAGCCTTGGCCTTGTAGCAATGCTCCCCCTACAAACATGGAATCAAACTCTGATTTTTGGTATCCAAATCTTTTTGGGTCCATGAACATTAGTTTTCAAGAGCTTGATTCCCTTAGGAATCCAAGAAGCAATAGCATTAATATTGTTAGAAGCAATAACATCCTTAGGAATCCATACACTTCTAACTTTCTTACGATAATAGGGCCTTGAATACCCTCCATGTTTGTTCCCACCAAAGTTCCTTTTTACATGGTTGGGTTTTGAAGATTGCCCTTTTTCAAAACTCGGTTTCCCAACCTTGTTCAATGAAGCTTTGAGATCATTTACCTCATTGAGGTAATGATCTTTTAACTCATAAAGAAGGATATTTAGATCAACATTTTCTTTTTCAAAATATTTTTGATTATCTAGTAAATTAATAACCTTCTCTTCAAGTTCTGAATTAGTCTTGATCAAAGAATCATTTTGATTTTTCAAATCGAAAATTATTTTCTTGTTTTTCAAAAGTGATTCTTTGTATTTCAAAACTAATTCATCGTAAGCCTCTTGCAACTCATTATAATCCTTAAATAATTCATCATAATTAAGATCGTTAGATGAGTTGGAGGTTACCTTAGGATCATCTTTATAGGCCATGAGACAAAGGTTAGCAACTTCTTGCTCCTCGTCACTTGAAGACTCTTCATCGCTCCAAGTAGCTACATGGGCCTTGTGCTTCCTTTTCGTCTCGAAGCCTTTCTTCTTGAGTTGGGGACAATCAATCTTGATGTGTCCTAGCTTCTTACATTTATAGCACACAATATGATCCTTTTATTCTTCCTTGTTCTTGTTCTTGAAATCCCTTCTTCGATTAAACTTCCTTCTTCGGTTGGATCTCATGAATCGAGTGAATCATTTAGCTATCATAGCCAACTCTTCGTCTTCCTCCTTACTTGAATCACTCTCTTTTTGTGAAGCTTTGAGAACGATTCCCATCTTCTTCTTCTTCTTCTTCTTCTTCACTTCCCTATTTTCGACCTTCAGTTCCTCTTTCTTTTTTTTTCCTATCTTCCTTTCTCCATTATCTCATGGGAGAGAAGAGAACCCATGAGAGTGTCGAGCTTTAGCATCTCGAGATCCTTCACTTCTATGATGGTCGTTCTTTTACCGTCCTAAGACTCAGGAAATGAGTAGAGTAGTTTTCGAACTAGCTTCTCCTCCGGGATGATTTCTCCTACACCGTTGAGGCCATTGACAATGATGAAGAATCGTTTGAACATTTTAGAGATTTCTTTATCCGGATCCATCTTGGAATTTTTATAGCTTAAATTAAGAAGCCAAATCTTTGTCTCATTAACTTCATTAGTGCCTTCGTATATGATTTCTAGCTTGTCCTATATTTCTTTGGCACTTGAACAAGATGACATCTTTGGAGTACTCGTCCGGTCCAAGTGAGCAAAATAGCATATGCATTGCCTTATCATTGATTTGGAGCTTCTTTCGATCTTCATCGGTCATCTTGTTCTTGGAATTCGGAACTAACCGATCACCTTCTCTTTTCATCGGGATTGCTGGTCCATCTTTCACTACATTCTATAGGAGGTAGTCATGGGATTTGATGAAAAACTTCATATTTATTTTTCCAATAGGGATAGTTATCCCTATTGAAGTATGGAGGTTTGGTGATGGATTGAGACTCGTACAAGTTGCTACCAGAGGTGGATGTCATTGCTTTGACTTCTATTGATTGAATCACCTTCTAGGATCGCCTCAACGATTGTTACACCTTCAGTTGAGTGTGTCTCTAATACCAATTGTTAGGATGATCAATCAGTGTAGATGGTGGCCAAGAGGGGATGAATTGGCCATTTAAAAATTTTGAAAGCAAATGAAAATGATAGATAATGGGACATAAGGATTTGTAATGGTTCAAGCTTCTAACAAGCTCTACGTCCACTACCTTAGCTTCCTACTAAGGATTTTTAACAATTTCACTAAGAAATTCTTCCTCTTTTCTAGGCTTAGGAGGCAACTGTTACAAGTTCAAGCTTTCTACCCAAAGCTTTGAACAAATCACTCAAGATACAAAGAAAAAAGTTTGGCAAATAGAATATCCTCATAAGATACAAATTTTTGCCCAATAAAGATTTCTCACAACCCCAAACTTGAAACAAAGATATACAAAAGAATTACACAAGTTGGGTGTACAAGATAAGACTCTAAAAGCACAAAGGGTTGGATTTTGCTTGATTGCTTGAATGTTGATCAAAGTAGGTTCATTAGTTGTTGTTGCTGCATTGGAGACTTGTATTTATACCCTCTTATTGAATTCTATCTGTTTGGGTGGTTGAGGTATTGAATATAGTCGTTGGGGACCATTTTTCTCGTAATAAATGATGTCTGGTCACCTACCGTACCGGTACACGTAGGCCCGTATCGATACCTATTGCAAGAAAAATATAGCCATTGTGTATACGCGTATCGATACGCAAGAGGCCGTATCAAAACGATCATAGTGTAAAACATGGGTCGTATCGAAATGGCAAGGCCGTATTGGTACGGTTTTTGCTCACTGAAATCAGAGATGAAAAATTGCATCGGTACGCCTAGGAGTGTATCAATACGGTTAACAGAAAAATTAAAAGTTCGTTGATTCCAGTAACTGACAAGGCAACGGTCAAAAACATTTAATGCAAACAATATCGATACGTATGGACCCGTATCAGTACAAATAAAAAAATTTTAAACCCAGATTTCAGATCGTATCGAAACAGTGTAAGCTGTATCGAAACACTTTACAAAACCATTTACCAAGATGAATGTCGTATAGGGGTGATGCCGTATCGATACGCGTCGTTTAAAATGCAGGCTAAGTTTGAAGGATGTATCGAAACGAGCTAATTCGTATCGGTACGCTTTGAAAAACCAAATTCCAGTAACCAATTTTCGTATCGAAACACCAAGGGGTGTATCGATACGCCCGGTGTATTTGTGTATTTTGGCTTGAAAACACTTAGAAAAACTTTGGGTTTAAAGTTTGACTTGAAAAGAAATTTTCCTTGTCAATTTTGTGAGATTTTAGAATACTTAAAAAATTTATTTCCTTTTACAATTTAGACCTTAAACACTTTGTTATATCAAAATCAAACATAGGTTTTACAAGTCATTTCTGATACTTCTTATTGTCCATTCACACCTTCTAGTGAGTGACAATTTTGCCTAAAAAGAGTTGGGCCAGTGTGATTGCAACCACTCCCACTTGTGTTGCCTTAGTGAAGGTGTCTTTCTTTCATTTTCCTTTGAAGTCCTTGCCTACCTTCCACCTTGCTACTATTCTGAAAGGTATGAAATCAATGTGAGCAATATTTTTTAAATTCAACCATTTGATTACCTCATTCTCATTGACTTTATCATAGTTGGATGTAGCTTTCGTTGTAGTGACATTTACTGCTCCAGCCAATTCTCATAGCAATCCTCTACTAAAATTATATATAAATCAAGTGAATGACCAATCCTTTGAAATTTATCAAGCATCCAACACCGCTTTGTTCAATCTTTTCAAACATATCCATCAATAGAAATTTTAGTGCAGCAATAATATCGGAGGGTATCACCATGGATAGAGTATCTTCTCCTAAATGATCATACCCTTCTTTTGATGGCTTTAAATCTAGCATTGTTGGTTCCTCAAGAGATACATGCCTAGATTTCATTGACAAAGTGTTGCCATCTTGTTGACCCTGCACGTAGTCAAGAACTTGTCGTGGCAAAGTTGAATGTAAAGATACTTCAGATTGCACCGACACTTTAGATTGCACCGACATTTCAGGTTGCGTCCACATATTAAATTTGAGCACTTTAGGCAAAGAAGTGACAACTCTTGGAACAGGTTTTGCTGGTACATCAACAATCTCTTCAAATTTAATCTTTTCATTATGATTCACTTCTCTACTTTCTTAACTTGGTATATCTGATTCCTTATCACTCAGAAGTGTGCCTTGAAGTCTAGGATTCATTTTGGAAGCAAGTTGTCCCAGTTGTGCTTCTAATACATGAGATGATTAGGAATTTCCTTGAACAATTGCTTTCGTATGAGTGAAATGCTCCTGCATCAAAGCTGCAATGTTGCGTAGGGATCAGATATGGAAGTTGGAGTATATTGTAGCTGCTTAGGTGCTTGAGTATGCAGATATGACAGCTAAAGATATTGTGCTTGCAACGGAGTTTGTTGTGACTAAAATTGAGTTTGCTAATTATATTGCAACTGTGGTGAATTGTAATTCCCTTGCCTTGGATTATAAGCACCTTTGGAGAAATTATTCCCATATTGGAATGTTCCAACAAATTGACCAAAATTCTGATTTCCCCAAGACTATTGATTGTGTGCAGTAGCATTATATGAATTTCTATAAGGGTTTTTCCATAAGAGTTGTAGAGAGTCTTCATACCTATGGTTGTCATCGTAAATCTCACAATTGAAGGTAGGGACGTCGACTCTTTGGGGTGCTCTAGGCATTGGCATGGATTTGATCAGGTTGTCCAATTCTAAAATTTCTACCGAGAGTGTTGCATAAACATCCACTTTGGACATCATGCAATCTCGAATGGTTCAACGTCTACACTTCATTATATTTGTTGCTCTCTCTTTATAGCTCACCTAAAAATAACAAAACAAAAGAAACTAAAGTTTGTAAAAAAATACAGTGACAAAAATAAACATCAAACGAAAACCATCCCTGTTAATGGCACCAAAACCTGATCGATAAAATGACGTCACACGATTTGTGCAAGCGAGCACACATCAATGCAAGTATAGTAGACAAATGTAAACTTGTCATATATTGATCCCACGAGGATGGTTGTTTCGGACGTCTATCAATGTAAATGCAATAAGTAAAAAAAAGGTAAATGCAATAGGTAATTTCACATCAATAAAAGGTAAATGATATAGGTAATGTCGCAGTAATGTACTGAAATTAAAACAGAAATAATATAATGATGGCAGTGGGGTTGCCTCGGTGATTCATCAACAAAATAATGAATGCTAGCAAGAAACAAAAGAAAAGATGATTGTCGATGCAATAAATCACGTGAATATCTTACCGGTCTCAACTTCTACCAATAATCGGAGACTTATATGAGCCCACATACAACGCCTCTCAGTGAGGCTAATAAGCAAATACAAGAATGGTTTAGTCAACTTTCGTTGTACTGCTATGCAACTTTCTTTGTCATGATTGTTAACTTGAACTATCATTGCAACTTTCATGGAAAGTGGCTGCAATAAACACTTTCGTGCATAAAAACATCCAAACCCAAAGATTTAAAGATAGAGAAAAAATTTATTAAGATAAACATTCAGTTAACATTCATAAAGTATTTTTATACAAAATGAAATTAAACCATAATCATCAGCGTTTAAACAAAAGAAACATTAAGAACCGAATGAGGAAAGCTATCCCTAGCTAACTCGACTGTTCCTTGATGCTTCCTCTTGCTTTGCACTCGTCGTGGCTACTTAATTCTGCATCGAATTCACCCCAGTTGCCCCATGGAAGCTTTAAGCCGCCATTGCCATCAAAAGAAAGCTCCAAAACCAAGGAAAAAGATGATAAGATATGAGCCTCTCTTTTTTATGCTAAGAATATATGTATATATATCCTTATCACTTTCCAATTGGGTGTTTACAGGTGTCCTGCATAGATTTTCTAAATAAAATTTTGTATAGGATGATGTACTAATGGACAACTCATAATTCTTTGATCTTATCCTTACAGCTGTCATTATGGCAACAATGACTGTTTCATTGTGCCCACACAGGTCTGGACAAAAGTTTTTGTAACTAACTGCCAACTCATTGTTCTTTGATCTTATCTTCTTGCTAGCGCCATTTGATCTTATCTTTTTGACAGCTTTCAATGTGGAGATAGTCTTGGACGCAATCTAAACAATGCCTATGCAGGGACATCAGTATTGCAACGACATCAGTATTGCAACTACATCCCAATGTGGTGACAGCCCTAGCAGCAATTTTGGAAGAACTCGTGCAGCGACATTAGCAGCAAAAATGTGATAAATTCAATGATAATTCGAGAAAGAGCAACTGAGTTAAGAAAATGCAAATACAAAGATAAAAGTGCTAAAATGTATGCAAATGATAACATGATGGGGACAAATTAATCAATAAATAAGGTGAAAACACATGTCTTTTAAAGTACCATCAAATACTCAGACCGATGAAGTTGAAGACTTTTTCAATGAAATTATTCAATTTTTAGTACTTTATAAACAATTTTTAAGTATTAATTTTTTATTTAAATTTTATCATTTTATAATTTCTAATACATTTTACTTTTTATATTAGTTTTTATTTTCAATAATTTTTCAAAATTTTATTTATTTTTATTAAGTTAATGGATTTTTATAAAAAAGTGAAGAATATTTTTATTTTTTTGTGAGAGTTCTCACTTTGCTTATTTTTAAAATTATCAAGGACCCAAAGGATATTCACACTAATTTGTTAATCAGTTTTCACATATTCTAATTGTAGAAGTTCAACTTAAAAAACTAAATTATTTATCCAATTTTACTCAAAAACTAAATAAATAGATTAAATTAACTTGAAATTTAATCTAATTATGTATCAAGTTTTAATATTTTAAATTTTTTAATAATCTCCTAAATTCTTTTTTTAACCTAAATATTTAATAAGTTATTGAACTTTCAATAAAAATTAATTATGCCCCTAAACTCCACAAAAAAATCAATTATGCCCTCAAATTCGGTTAAAAATCAATTCAGCCCCTCTGCCACATCATCAACCCATGTGTACTGCCATGTCAGCATTGTGGACCGCCACGTTAGCATCATTAACTATCACGTCAGTACTATAACAGTCAACGTCAGTCAAAGGTTCAATTTGATCCAATTCGTGAACTGGAGGACCTAATCGGGTGCATTTTTCAGCGAGGGGATAAATTAATTTCTGGTTCAAACTCAGGGACAAAAATACCCCTTTAGCCTATTTTTTTGTAAATTTTATGTAATTTTTATTTTAATTTGCAACTACATTAAATCAAATAATAATTTAATATTCTACTTTAGAATTGACCAAGCACATTTGGCCAGTTGGCCAAGCTGTCCATCTTTTTTTTCTCATATTTCCTTAGGTCATGAGTTCTAAACCAACTAGGAACACCCTTTCCTTTCCGTACAGTCCCCCTTCCCCTCACCTCTAGGTAGGATTAGAATTGGGATTTTTTAAAAAATATATTTCACTTTAGAATTAATTAAATAATAATCTAAATCTTATTAAATTAATTTTTAAATTATGTATTGGATCCATATATTTTTTAACTAACAAAAGATTGATGCGTCAAACAATAAAGTTATCTAGATGACGATATTATAGGCTTTTCTATTTGTACTTTACAATGTTATTTTTTGGTATAGTTTATGTTTACTTTATGGTTCATGTTCGGGATTTGTGACTCTCTCCCCCAATATTGTCATCCTTAAGGTTTGAACATGAGTTCTCTTTTAGGAGTGCAATATGCCTTGTCATTGCACCCAACACTTGTTGGTAATGTCATTATTTTTTAAAAAAATATTAGTTTCACCTTTGAAAATTATTACAATTAATATATATCAAAATCGAATTTTAAATTTCAATATAAACTTTTAAAAAGTTATATTTAGTTTGGTACAATAAATGTAAAAGAGATGTGTTGTATTAAATAATACTTGTGTATTAAAAAGATAATGAAAGATGATTGTTACTACATCAAAGTGTTTGATTATTGAAATTTGTGATAAAGTTAAAAGATAAGTGATGTATGAAAATACCATTTTACCTTAAAACTCTAGCGTGTGTACTTCTACCTCAGTGATAAATGTCACCCAACTTACGTATTAAATGATACGACGTATTAAATATCACATCTACTAAACACATGATTATTTGTACTTTCCGTAATACAAACGTATTAAATAATACAATACGCCAATTATAAACTAACGAAACATGTTGTTAAGGGTATAAAGTTATAAAATTTTAGAGATGTGATCGCACCCTGTACTTTCTCGATTCATCCTGCATACGGTGCTTGTGATAAACTCTAGCGTGTGTGATAAATGCGTATGTAGGAAGAGAGTAGTAAGAAAGGGGGGAAGAGCATGAAAGACAGTTAAAAGATGAGCGAAATTACATGAGGAGGCATGTAATTGTTCCAAGATAAGAAACGTGAGCCCTACGTAATTACAATCATTCGAAATTACATGAGGAGGCATGTAATTGTTCCAAGATAAGAAACGTGAGCCCTACGTAATTACAATCATTCCAAAGCACGAGACTGCTTCCCACACCATTTATTTCTCAACCAAGTGATCAGCCCCACTTTCCCAACCCACATTATATATATAACGATACCAAACACAACTCTTGTTCATGTCTAAACATTAGTGCTGAAAGATCAATCACTTATATTATAAGATAAACCCTAGTCAGTAGTTACAGATTAAAATCATTATAAACATGTCTCATATTGCTGTTGAGAGAAATAGGAGAAGGCAAATGAATGAACACCTCAAAGTTCTGCGTTCTTTAACCCCTTGTTTCTACATTAAGAGGGTAATTCTTCTTCTATTTCGATACGAAGATTGCGGGATAGAACCGCAATCATTCAAGTTAAGAGTATTATTCTATCATCAAATCGCATGACTGTCGTGCTTCTCTTTCTTGATTCCTTAACTTTAGGGTTTCTTTTGGTTTTTAGGGTGACCAAGCATCGATCATAGGCGGTGTGATAGAGTTCATCAAGGAATTGCAGCAAGTCTTACAAGCTCTGGAATCGAAGAAACGAAGGAAGAGTTTAAGCCCTAGCCCTAGTCCAAGTACTCCAAAGTCACTACTTGTGCCTGCAAAACCTACCCATAGCCCCATCGGATTCGATACTGTGGGAGAAGTTGGCGCATGTTGCAACTCATCGCTTGCGGATGTCGAAGCAAGGATCTCGGGATCCAACGTCCTCCTGAAAATCGTTTGCCGACGAATACCCGGTCAGATTCTAAAGATAGTAGCTGCGCTGGAGAAATTCTCATTTGAGGTTCTTCACCTCAACATCAGCAGCATGGAAGAGACTGTGTTATACTCGTTTGTCATCAAGGTATACATCATTTATTTATTTCAACCAGTTGCTCTACCGCATATTTAATAAAGGCATCACAGTTATCACTAACTTAAACTTGATCATATCACGGGGACTTTGGAGTTGAAGGTTTATACTCCTTTGTCATAAAGGTAAGGCCATTTGCTGTGGGTATTTAGTGATGCTCCACATGAAAATAATTAATGTTTCAAACAATTTAAGGTTTATAATCGAACAGTTGTTTCAACCATATGGGTATTAAGTAATGTTTCACTAAAAACGAATTTGATAATGTTTCGAAGAATGAATTTGACAGTATAACCTGCATTTTATAATAGGAAAAAAACAAAATCACAACTTACTAATATGATGCCGACACTAAAATAATGCTTTCGCAATAGAACCTAAGAAGTGGTCCTAATGACAGGGTGATTTATGCCCTTTAATGACCCAAGGTCGAAGAATGATGTCTTCAAAAATTGGATAGAGATATTCAAAACATGAATCATCGAGAAGGAATAAATCATCTTATGTCACTAGGACCGTTTTCGTTTTCTTACTAAACTGTATAATATAACTTGAAATTTCGAATACATACTCATCCTATTTTTTAATGTTTTCTTTCTTTGGACAGATTGGTCTAGAATGTCAGCTGAGCTTGGAGGAACTTGCTGTAGAAGTTCAGCAAAGCTTCTTCTCGGAGCTGTTTTCCTAAACGAAATATAGGTTTTCATAGTATTAAAATTTTACGTTCCCATAGTTGTTTTATCTGCAGACAAGAAATGAAACATATATAATTTCATTTCTCTTCTTAAGGTTAAAATAGATTTAATTATAAATATAGAAAATTACCAACTTTTTCCATTATGTGGATGGATAGTTTCGCGAACAGTTGTTCCATTATAGCATGCATCATCTATACTCTATAACATAAATTAAAAGAAGACGATGTTCATAAAGTACTAAAGAAGTGTTATGATATGGGTATAACCATGGGCCGAGGAATATAGAAAGTGGGTACAATTGAACCCACTTGATTTGTTGGATTAGGGATTTAGATTTTCAGTTTTAAGAGTGAAATTAGCATACTTGTGGAGTATTTATTTTCTATTGTTAGTACATGTGATAATAACTCTTTAATAATTTGGTTCGCACATTTTTTGAATAGCATAAATATGATTACAAGCAAGGCCGACCCTAGGCTTTTGGTGGTCCAGGGCGAATCTAAAATGTGAGCCATAAATCAGAGATTTAAATTGTGGTTACTTCGTATTTACAGTCGTGTTGCGTTTATTGTAGTTGAGGACATTACCTATGGTATTTCGGTCACTACGCGTATTACGGTTGTGAATTTTTTTAATAACATACGTTATTGTGAACATAACGGTCGCAGGTATCGCAGTTTCATATGATATCTCTATCGCCATATACCATTGTTGTTGTGGTTGCATACTGCGTTTTAAATCCCTAATAGAAAGTAATGAAATATAAATAAATTTTAAGAGTAGGTCCATAATAAAAGTATTAAAAAATTGGACCATTAATAACAAATATTGAAAAAAATAAACTTTAAGAGTATGCACATAATAACAAATATTGAAAAAATCGAGACCCTAATAACAATTATTAGGAAAAATTTTGATTTTTAAGAGTAGATCTCTAATAATAAATATTGGAAAAAAATTATCTCTTGATAATAAGTATTGAAAAATGGGGTCCCTAATAATTATTAGAAAAATTGGACCCTAATAACAAACATAATTAAAAAAATTACAAACGTGTAACTTCTCTGAGCGGTGGGCCTTTGGTGGGCGCCCTTATTGTCCTGGTCTAAGACCGGACTTAATTGCAAAGTAATATTTATGAATAAATATTCTTAATTTTTTAACAATATGCATATTTTACAAACAAAGCGATTTGGACGTTCATTTGTAAGCAAAATCTGAGAAATAATGCATTGAGGAATAGAGAAATATGACGCATGCAAAAAAATTTAGGATCGAGACAGAAAATTGCCTTATCTGCATGACGACTTAGAGAAGTTGTCATCGCTTCGGCATGACTTTAGGGCACGTGGCTGGAGGTACAGTGACTAGAGCAAGTCTCGGGCATGAGAAACTCATCATGTAATTTTGACGAGTTTTTTCAATGGTAGAACATAATTTTGAAAAATTGTTTATAAACCCTTGAATTTTTTGAAACTTTTTTTGCCCCCTTAAAAAGCTGATAAGTTTTTTATTTCTCTTAATTTTTTAAAGAAATTCTCATTAATATATATTTATACTAAATTAAATTGGAAAACCACAAAATAGAAATTTTATATATTTGTCTTAAATTGTTGTAAAGATTAGTGGATTTAAACTTATTTTTTAAAAATGTTATTTTATCTTATAAGTTAATTTTTTCTAAGATATTTTTTTTAAATAGTTCTAAGATATTTTTCTATTTAAATACATCTCAAAACAGGTTTGATATTTTTTATTCACTCTAATTTTTATAGTATTTTTAAATAATAAATATAGCTTTTACTGTATGATGTGATAGATCACTGAAAAGTGCGTCTAAAAGAAATTAATATACTGAATAATGTGTATAAAAGGTCAATAGAGTGATAAAGTATCTGAAAAAATTGGTAGGGTGGCAAACAAATTAAGAAGAGATTTTTAATTGTTTAAAATGAAAAGGAAAATGAGAAATTGTGAGTATATATATAATATGGATCGGTGAAGAATGAAAGTTGTGTTTTGAAAGCTGAGTGAAATTAGTGTTTAGGCGAAGAGAAAAAATTCATGAGTAATTCATAGTTAGCTAGTGAAAAATGAAGTCAATACTTAAATTAATTTATTATAGTTTTGTATAAAAAAAAACTTTAATACACAATCTGTGTAAATTTTAGTTTATACAGATCTTTTAGTTTTAGGAGTTATGGGTTTAGTTTAGGATTTAGAGTTTAGGGTTTTGGGTGTAAGATTTAGAATTTAATATTAGTGTTTAGAATTTAGGGTTTAGGGTTTGGGGTTTAGTTTTTTAGGGTTTAGGCTTAATTTCATTGTTGTAATTTCAGTAGCATTTTTGCTGTATAGTGAGTTGGTTGATAAAAATATAGATTTTAATACGTAGGATGGTAATGCATATTTGTATATTTATTGAACGATTTATGTACATAGAATGAGCATCAATTTTTTACGACTTTCTATTACAAGGGACAAATTATGGAAATCGAAGTTGAAGTTGTATTTCAATCACGGAGGCCTAAAACATGATGTTTGGAAAGGACATTGCTATATTTAGTACCCTAAAACCAGATGATTTGCTTGCACTGTGGTTCATTTAGGATTAATTTCGTGTATTTTTAGTTGCCTGTCTCTATTGAATTCGATTTAAGCACCTTACGTTCATATTTCTGCATTTTAGACACTTCTGATAAATGTATGACGGGGTTGGGATTTTGTAGATACATAAGATATCTGAATGCAAAGAAGGAAGCTACGGATGATCCATTGATGTGGCATCTACTCATGGAGGCCCGGATCCAATACAAGGAGTAAACTTCAACAAGAATTCATATCTGGCAAGGTTCCTAAACTGATCTATGTTCTAAACGTGACGACAAACTGAAGAAGGATTGCGCTCAGGATTACTCCCATTCTCCTTAGCTTTTCTTATTATGTTCTTTTATTAATGTTGATGATATACGATAACGGTTTTATTAGTTCAACCATGAACTAAATAGATGAAGCTTTGGTTTATTATTTTCTTAATCGATTTTAATATTTTTATTCTTGATTGTTTATATCAAGGTGTTTTATAGCTATTTAGTTCGTTTGGCGAGTGTTATAGATAGTATCTTTCACTTGTTTCTTTGTTTTGCTCAGCAAAATTGCTACTTAATGATTGTTGAATAAGTTTTTATAAATATATGTTTATATCAAATAATTTTCACTCACATTAAGAGCGCAACAAAATTTTGTATTTATTAATTTAAACTCGTGCGTAACAAGCTACATCCTAACTCATTATAAGTTTAACAATATAGTAATATTTAGACATACAAATATTCAAAATATGATTCAAAATTTTCTTATTTATATTAATTTATAATGCCACTCCAATTGCAGGGTGTCTCGGTAAATATTACTATATTGTCAAATATAAATAAGAAAATTTTGAATCATATTTTGAATATTTGTATGTCTAAATATTACTATATTGTTAAACTTATAATGAGTTAGGATGTAGCTTGTTGCGGACGAGTTTAAATTAATAAATACTAGATTTTATTGCGCTCTTATTGTGAGTAAAAATTATTTGATATAAATATATATTTATAAAAACTTATTCAACAATCATTAAGTAGTGATTTTTAGTTATATTTTGCTGAGCATAACCGAAAGCCACGGAATACCAAAACCAACCTAACTACCCACCTAGGAAGCAAAAACAAAAACCTATCATCATAAAATGAAAATCTTGACTCAACATTTTTCAAGTTATAATCTAGTAAAATTGTGATTGTCCCTTATTGTTTTAGTTACATTTAAGGTATTTTTTAATAAAATAATAAAAATAATGTGTTTGATCATTTTTAATCATGTTTCTATAGTATATTGATGGATTATTAAATTAATAGTTCAAAGTAATTGAACATATTTTCGTTTTATAGGGGCCATTTTTAAGCTTTCGTTGAGGGTCTCGAAAGTGTCCGAGACGGCTGTTCTAGCAAGAAGGACTATCCCTATATTGTTGTCAGCTCTTCCATCAATCGAAAAACCCTTCAATAGAACTATCTCTTCCAACTCAACATCGCTTCGTCAGCCGTCGTATGAAAAACATAACGTATGAGTCTTGAGCCTCTATCTTTCAACCAATGTCGCAATAAACTTTGCATGAGAAGGAGTATGTCCTTTTTCTAATAACTACTTGTATCCGATTCATTGGCCAACAAATTTGAGATTTTATAAAGGCTCATTATGGGAAGACTCTCTCAATCCAGTTTTTTCCGTTCATAGCGTCAATTGATTCGAATTTCTAGCCTTGCTAAGAGACCTAATATCGCATTCGGCAAAACCAACTAATTATTGGTAATAACTTGCCCATTTAAAATATTTAGTTTACTGACCATCAAAACAGATTTTAATAATAACACGAGTAATTTTATGATTGTTTTGGCAATGAAAGATAGGTGTTCATGCTGCAATTTCAGTAAAGCCATTATACAATTCGCAACTTCAAGTTAAAGAGTTTAGGGATTCTGTGTAAGTAAGAAAATTCAAGGCTCAAGGTTTTGTGTGAAAAATAAAAATAAGGGACAAAGTAATGATTTTATTCAATTATTCATTTGAACAACCAAGAATAATAATAGAATTAATAATTAGTATACTATACGCGTTTGTTATATTACAATATTTTTTAAAATATCTTATATTTATATTAATTTTACTAAATTAGTAATTAATATTTTATTAAATTATATATATTTATATCAATTCCATGTCACATTTTATTTTTTATCTTAATATTTATGTTATATAATTATATAAATATTAGTAATATCTATTAACTCATCAGAGACCAATACATTTAAATGTATTTAAATTTGTGATCTCTTTAATGTTATACTAATAATGATGAGATCAACCAAACTCGTGTTCAATCAACCATATGTTGTTAATTAATTCATACGCCTTATAGCCAATGCTGATATTGGTATGTCAACAATAGTTTTGAAAATGTTGAGTTTTTCATTTTTTTTCTATCAACAACAACGTATGATTTTATTAAAGATGAAAAAAAGCATTCAAGACTTCCATATGTCTCATTAAAAAATTCATTTGATTTGGAAGGAAAATAATAGCACGACATATCAATCAATAGTAAAAAAAACAGAAAAGGTTGAGTTTTTCAATACTCAAATTCATGTTTTATTTTTTTATTTTTATACCTTAAAAATATATTTTTTTAATTAATAGCAAAGTTTTAAAACTACTTAATCAAATAATAAAATGAATTTACTTATATTATTATACAAATTTACATTTTGAAAATTTTTATAAACTAATAATCATTCAACTTGATCATCATATTTTATATTTTATTCAATTTTTTAATTTTACTTAAAAAATCTAGTATCTTATCCCACTAAATTAAGTAATTTTTAAATATGTGTTAAAATAGATTTTTGTCAAAAAAATAATCTATTTTCCCAATAAATAATTTATGAGATCATATACTATAATAAACAAGCAACAAACGAAAAAGGAAGTGATTAGATGTAGTAGTAATATAATAATGAAGCCTGGAGGCGTACTGGAGTGGGATCCCTTTCTTAAGTTTTTAAACGCATCCGTAATACCCTTAAAATTTATAACATAATACAAAAATAAATAAATAAGAGTCCCGCGCTTCTCACTGGCTAACCGACAAATTTTGCCGTTTATATGCTTTCGTTATCTTTTTTTCTTCCTTTTCTTCTCTTTAACGGTTTTTACCTTTTTACCGTCCCATTTAAGCGGCTGTGCTCGGCTCGCCTTCAGTTTTCCGGCCAATAACTCTTCCGAGTAAACTCTTTATTTTATTGTTTCAAGTAATCTAATAAAGATTAAGGATTACGAGAAGTTTTGCTGTAAGACAGCCTAAAAAGCTAAAAAAGCAGATTGATTATATTAGTATCTTGTTTTAACATAAATTTTTACAATGCGGTAATATAAATTATTACAGTAACGGTAAGAAAAATGATAGTTACATAAATGTTTATCATAGTAAGAAATTGTGTGATAACCTAGACGGTTATCCGATAACATTAATTCTTTCAAAATGCATAAGAAATAGGGTACATACACAAATTATTATGAAACATATATAAATTATTATAGAACCGATAAGAAAAAAAAGGTAATAATAAAAATTTCTACCCCATATCACCAAATCTAAAATCAACCCAACTCATGAAGAAAATTATATTATAACATTAAGTTTTAAAGGATGACTCTATATCTTACCAAACTCATAAGAAATATGATACTTACACAAAATTTTACAGAAGCTACATAAACTATTACATAATGGGTAAGAAGAAAAGTAATAACACAAATTCTTACCTCATATAACCAAATCTAAAACCAACGAAACTTCAGGTAAGAAATTGTGTTATAACATAAAATCTTAAAATATAACTTTACATCTTACTAAACTAATATGAAATAGGGTACCTACGCAAATAATTACGAAACCTACATAAACTTTTATAGAACCTATAAGAAAAAATGTAATAACACAAATCCTTACCCCATATCACCTAATCTAAAACCAGTAAAATTTTTGGTAAGAAATTGTGTTATGACATAAACTATTAAGGATAACTCTATATGTTACCAAACTTATAAGAAATAGGTACCTACACAAAGTACATAAATGTTTATAGAACGAGTAAGGAAAATATTAATAACACAAATTCTCATCTCATATCACCTAATCTAAAACTAGCCGACCTTATGGTAAAAAACTTGTGTTATGTCATAAACTCTTAAAGGATAACTCTATATATTACCAAACTCATAAGAAATAGGGTAACTACACAAATTTGTACGAAACCTACGTAAATGTTTATAGAATGGGTAAGAAAAACGATAATGACACAAATTCTTACTTCATATCACCTAATCTAAAACCAGCCGAACTTAAAGTAGGAAATTGTATTATGACATAAACTCTTAAAGGATAACTCTATATGTTACCAAACTCATAAGAGATAGGGTACCTACACAAATTTGTATGAAACCTACATAAGTGTTTATAGAATGGGTAAGAAAAACGGTAATAACACAAATTCTTACTCCATATCACCTAATCTAAAACCAGCCGAACTTATGACATAAAATTGTGTTATGACATAAACTTTTAAAAGGATAACTCTATATGTTAACAAACTTATAATAAATAGGGTATCCACACAAATTTGTACGAAACCTACATAAATGTTTATAGAACGGGTAAGAAAAACGGTAATAACACAAATTCTTACCCCATATCACATAATCTAAAACCAACCGAACTTATGATAGGAAATTATGTTATGACATAAACTCTTAAAGGATAACTCTATATGTTACCAAACTCATAAGAATTAGGGTACTTACAAAAAATTGTACAAAACCCACATAAATTTTTATAAAACGAGTAAGCTTTTTTAATAGTTTCAAAAAACAATCGATTTTTCTCATTATCATCATTGTTGTCATCATTTTCTCGATTTTCATCAAAATAACACATTTTTAAAGTTTATTTTCCAATATGATAGTTATTCAAAATTATTTCCCTGCATAACACATTTGCAATGAGCTCACAGACATGCATGACGAGTTTCATTATTTATCTTAAATTTTTTTAAAGGAGCTCGGCAGACTTGCATGGCGAGTTTTATTTTTGATAATTTTTAATGAAACTCGCCAATCTTGTATGACGAGTTCTATTAAAATTTGTTTCCTTCAACGCTTAAAGGCTTACTTATTTACATTAAAAATACCAAAAATAAAACTCGTCAGGCTTGTCTAGTGAGTTCACTGAATGAGTGTTATCAGGAGAAGTAATTTTAAATACGTATCATATTAAGAAATAAAGTTTAAAAAAGTGCTAATTTGGTGAAAATTTCTCATTTTCCTTTTCTTTATTTTTTCCTCATTATTTTCTTTTTTTTTTTTAGTTTGACCCATTCTTTTCGATACATTCAACCTTTTCTGCTGATTGATGTAAGATTGCCGAAGACAGGAAAAGTTGAAGCCAACTGCTGGTGATTTTGCCCATGGACGGAACCAAAAAAAATCGTACTATTGTATCAATTATTTTCAAGGGAGTGTTAATATTATTTCAAAGAGATTTCATTTTTATTTTTTTTATATTTATTAAATTTTGTAAAGGATTTTTAAAAATAAAAAAAAAAATCTAAGGTGACTCCGCCCTGACTTTTCCCACAATTTTTTTTTTTTAATTTCATGCGACGACTTTTGACGAGTAGTGTAGAAAATGTGTCATATATATATATCCCTAAATAGTTTTTGGAATACACCATTTCCCTAAATAAAAAATACCAAATTTTGCTAAATTTTCCATAAATTATGTATTAGGAAATATTATTAATATCTCTTGTTAAAAAATAATTTCAATACTGTAGTGATCATATTTTAAATGGATTTCATTTGTCTAATGATTTTTTTATATATGAAATAATATTAATTTATATATAATTTAATTGATTCTTTTATGAAATTATTTTTTGTACTAAACCTAAAATTTTTACTATTATTACTTCAAGAGAGAAATAATTTTATGGAATATGAAGAAGAATGATATATTACTGTTATGCCTCTGCCAATGTCCTAGCCCTAAATCTGGTATTGCCTCTAGAAAGATGTCTATGCCTCCACAATCCTAGGGACTAAACCCGATATTGACTCTAAAAAGATGTCGATGCTTCCGGAACCCCCAGTCCCCAGGTCACTAATTCTCACGCACACTGACCGACATGACCATTGTCTCATCAGTCGAGCCTACTTTCGCCGACCCATCAATAGCCGACATAACCATTGTCCCATCACGACGTTAAGCATGGTACCACCCGTCAATGATGAATTAAAAAGGCCATGGCAAATTATAGGTGTTAGAGGCACATATATATACGCACTAACATGGGGAATGAGGGGGAACACATAACCCTCGTTACCCGACCTAGAAGAATAGACTTGAATAACGTGAATCACATTGATTCGCCGAAACAAATTTGAACAAATGAAATAAAAACACAGACATTTTAAAAATTTTCTTGAATAAACGAACAACTGATTAAAACCAACCAAGTCTAAATGCATAGGAGTCCTAACATGCAAACAATCATAGAGAACTCTAAGGAACGACTTAGGGGTAAAATCTTCATTTTATAGGCAACCATAAAAACAACTTTTCAAAACTTAAATCTAGGGTCATATTCAGACTCTACATGCTTTTAATAGGCGTTACATCAAATTTCATTCGAATAAGATATTCAATACATGTTCAATTGCAAAACCTAAAGTTTAGGGACCAAATTGCAAATTCATAAAATTACAGGGACTTAGTCCAAATTAAAGGCATCATTATTAAATTAACCATCATTTAGACTCACATGAAAAAATTCATCTCAATTGGACACTTAGAACGCATTGAATTGATAAGCTAAAGTTCTTGGACCAAAATATAACATTTCAAACTATTTTCAACTTTGCAGAACCATCCCCACGAAAGGTTTTGATACCATACCCCTATGGTTTCGAAACCTAGGCCTTGGTTTCAGTACCAGCCTCAACAAATTTCGAAACCTGTTCAGCTGGTTTCGATACCTTCCTAACAAAATGCAAAAAATGTAGATTTTTATCACTCTAAATCCTCTCTAATCATATCCAAATGAACTACACATGCTTCTAGTGATTCATGAGTCAAACATGTAAAGACACTTGTAAACCAAGTTACAACATCAAAGGATCATCATAGTAAAATGTCAACTCAAAATCAAAGATTGCATAACAAGTCCAATATGAGGAACCTATATGGTCATTTTAGGCATTAAGGATCATTGACCTATTTGGTCAAGTCTCAAATAGTCTAAGAAACATATCAAACTTGCTCCAATCAAGCAAACATACATATAACGGAATTTGACCTTCTAACCAAATATTCAAGTATGGTAAACATTCAAATACGATTCCAATAATAACATAAATCCAAATTATATCATAAACATTTAAACAACATATTCATGGTATTTAGCCATCATCCACATATATGAAAACTCAACTATACAACCAAGTCCCTACCAAATCAAAACGCCCCAATACTTATTCCACATTGCCTTATTACAAGTCGTAGAAAAACCTTAAACATATCATCCATTTGCTTGCCTTGGGATCATTTCTTGCCCCGAACTTGCTTATCTCACTACATTGATGAAAGAAAAAGAGTGCAAGCATATAAAGCCTAGTGAGTGCGCTCACAAAAGAAATCACCAATGCACTTAAAACCAAATCATACTAGGGATTGCATTTTTACAAAATTTAACAAAATTCAGAATTTATGCTTCATTCAAAGCCATTTCCAATCACATTTTGCAAATCTAAAACTTATCAATATTTATCAAACTTGATAAATCTTATTGGGGTTCATCATTTCATATCAAAACTTATTGGTACTTGTCAATTCATATCAAGTCTTACCAAAAGCTCATATCAAATAATAATTTCTAAAATTGAAATTTAACAAATGCTTATCAAATAGTTGACTTATTGGTATTATTACTTGTGATTTCTCATATAATCGAAATCACTAGATACACATATCAAACTTTATCAAAATACGGCCTTAGGTCCCCTCCCCCATCAAATCAAATACAAATCTATACCCCATAATCATTAAGCATCCGACCTTCCGTTTTCACCCAACATATGAGCGATGCGAACGATTATAGCCATCCAGCCTTCGAGATACTTTTTGGAAGACGATCGATCAATTAGACTCTCTAAGTCCCAATACACTTTCATATTTATAGAATACTCTAATTATATGGCATGTCAACTATATCCGACCATAATTTTCATTTTCACAAGCCAATATAATCTTTCAAATCAAATACACTTATTGTTTTTCTTATGCTTTAACAAATCAGAAATATATTCGAATGGTGGTGCTCAAGACAACATATGCAAATTATATCGGATCAAATAATGGCGCCCTTAGGTACTTTCACGCTTGTTAAAAAATAGCATATCTGAATTAAGCATAAAAACAATAAGCATTCTTATCGGAAGCATTCAAAATATATCAAATGAGTGGTGTTCTCATGGAACAATGCAAAGCATATATAGCAAAAAATAGGAAAACTTATTTTCGAGTTTAAATAAGCTTGTTGTGCTCAAACTAAACCCCCAAATAACATTTCAAAGCACTTGCGCAGTATTTTTCTATTTTCTAGTTTCGATGAGTGGAGTTTGAGTCAGTGTTGTCCCTTCTTTGAGTTATTTGCTTAAGCTGTGAAGTTCCATTGGTCGGCTACCTATTGTTTTGTAGAGGATTGTTGTAACTTCTAGTTTGGTCGGTCTATAAGGTGTAGTGTTCTCACTGCTTTCATGGTGAGGTGATCCTTGTATATTGGTTGTCGCAACTTGGCTCAGATAGGTTGCACTCTTTTTCCTCTAACTAGGATTTAGGGAGGTTTTTTAACGAGGTTCCTATCCGTGCCGTATTATTAACAATATTGCTCTACTTTAAAAAAAACATTTCAAACCACTTTAGAGTACCAAAACACTTGTGCACTCACCCAATCGCTTTAGCCTAGATGCCGAAGCCTAGCCGATATTCAAAAATTGCTGAAAGGAAAATCAAGATCCCGAATTCACTTCCGATTGCTCTAAAAATAACCACCATTAAGAAACTTGGTCAAAATATATTCATTAACCTCTAACAAGTTTAACTTTGCTAGTTCCTCAATAAACCATCACCAATTAACCGAAAATCCAACCAATATTTAGTCTAAATTCTTCCAAACTTTAACCCAACCTAAACACTTCATTTTCTAACCATAATCTGTCATAAACATCATCAAAATAGCCTCATAACAGTAGCTAACCATAAAGACTCCATTTCTTCGTAATTTCATAACAATTCTTCAAGAACTTCCACTTTATATTACCTAATTAATTTAATTTCGGGATTGTTTTCACAAAGTTAACATTAAATTACTCTTAACCCATAAGAAATCATTAAAACCCAATAGGAATTGTTAGGTTTAACAAACCAAACCATGATTTTCTCACAATTCACCAAAAATCCAATTAAATCAATAAAAAATCGTTTTAATTAATAAAAGACATTAGAAACTATAGATTAAGGATAAAAAGCATGTGGAATATCATTAAAGAATCATAGCTTACCTCAATTTGATGGAAAAGTGAATTTGGAGAAGCCTCCCTCCATTTTGACTTTAAAATCAAGAAGAAGAGATGAAGAATTAAAAGCTCTTACCAAATTCTAGTGTAGAAGTCATTCGAAATTGAAACGAAATTAAGAAATCAATGAAAACAAAAAAGAAATCTAAAATGGTGTTTGAGAGATTTGAGAGAAAATAGAAAAGGAATTTTGAAAGAACAAGCTCTCTTGGAAAAATGGTAAACGCTGGGTTCTTTGTTGAAAATTAGGAGGAAAGTGTTAGTTAAAAATAAATGGACATTTTCTCCTTAAAGATTTATAGCTTTAATCCTCAATCAATTTATTCATTAATACACATTTTAAGATTTTACAAAATAGGCACTAAAATTATATAAAACCCAATTGACTCATTAAAAATCCATTAATAACCTAACTTCATTATTTAACACATTAGTTAAATAACTCCCAAAAATATTAGCCATGTCGATTCAGCTAAAATCAATTAGTTCAATTCAATTTTAAACATGAAACTAATTAATCTGCTAATTTCCAATTCCAACCCCAATCCAGATCCAACAAAACACCAAATTCTCCTAACTCATTTTCTAAGATGTTACATAACATATTTCTCTCTCTCTTTATCCCCCATCATCCTCTTTCTCTTTACATACTCTCCACTCAAACCATTGTCTGCAGCTCTCGGCCCAAAGCTGGAACGGGTGAACCGCCACAAACCACCACCCACTCCTTCCTTGCATCAACAATTGTTGCGGTGAACGTGGAACACTTCTGACCAAAAGAATCAGTCAAAATGCATCATAACTAGCAATAATCCAAAAATAACCAGCACAACTTTCCACCCAAAACTTTACCAACATGCCTGAATCTTCAAACCAACAACACTAAAATGTTTCCAACTCGACATATTATGGGTCATATCAAAGTTAACAAGGCCCCTACGGGCTACTACCAAGCCAACCAACAAATTCCACAAGTTTAATATCAACAAACCCCATATCCAGCCAAACCCTGGCTTTACAAAACGAGTTAAGGAGTTTGCAGGCATAGTTTCAAGCCTCTTAGATGGTTCAAGCACAACTCCAGCAAAAGAACCAGCAGAAGAAGAAGTTAATACAAAAAACCCTATATGAGCTGTTGATCTTTCAACGACAAGGGAGCAGGTGAAGGAGAAAAGAAGACAAATGGGCTCCAACGCTGAGGAACGCCACTTACAAGAACAAATGGCAGCCCATACGAATGCTATAGGTGTTAGAGTCACGCATCCAGGGCTAGAGCGAAGAGAGGACAATGCTAAGTACATAAATCATTTAGTAAATCCCAAAGAGGAAGCATGGAGAAGACAAATGGAAATGATGTAACGAAAGATTGACGACCTCCGCACATCAAACGACCTAAATAGCAAATGCGTAATGGAGGAGGAAAGTCCTCTCATGCCCCATATACTTGGTGCCTCTTACCAGCCACATTTCAAGTTTCCTAAGGAAACTTACAATGAGACCAGGGACCCCTACTACCAGTTGTACCAGTATAAAAATTATATGGACATCATGGGGGTAAGCGATTAATTAAAAAGTAAAGTTTTCCCTACAACCCTTAAGAGGGGGCCAAAAACTGATATGAATCCTTGTCGGCTATGTCTATTGCAGATTTCAAGCAGTTGTCACAACTCTTTGTCAGGCACTTCCTGGCTAACAAAGCAATTCTCATGTCTAAGACCAACATGCTCAATGTAATTCAAAAGCCCCAGAAGGTTCTCAAGAGCCACCCATGATGTTCAAGACCTGTCGAGTGACTGGGCTATTTTAGAATACATTCTTGGATTGAGACATGACCCTCTGAAATATGTTTTGATGGATAACAAACCAAATAAAATCAGCCAACTATACGAAGTGGGCAGTAGGTACGCGAAAGCTGAAGAGATAGGATTAGTGCCCAATACAACCCAAAGCTCATCTTTGCGACAATATTTCTCATAGAATCAACAAACACGAAAGAATAGTAAGCCTAGACCGTTAGTCCTGGAGGGTGAACCATAGGTCTAGTGTAACCCCTCGACCCGGCCTAGTCACAAGATCGAACCGAGCGAGCTACATTAGGTTTACCGAAGTAAACTGTGAAGATGAGACCCAAAACATGTCCATTTTTTCTTTTATCTTGTCTAGATGCACAAATATTATCCTACATGTACATACTGATAACAAGTGAAAACTCAATTCAATCGGGCATCGAATTGACATCTAATTAAACACAATTGCAATTTAGGGACCAAATTGTAATTTTAAAAAACTACAAGGATTAACCCATTTTTATATTACCATCCTTAAATTAATAAGATTTCATGTACACCTGTCGGAAATCAACTCAGAAAGGTCATCCATACTCATTCAATTGCATCCACAACATTCAGGGACTAAAATGTAAGAACCAAAACTTTAGAACATTCCAAATAACTAATTTAACTGCCACCGTATAGGTACAGGCAAGGGGGTATCGATACGCCTTCACTTATTCATACTCTAAAATTCCAGTAGCATAAACTCGTTCCGGTATGCCTACGCGTATCAAAACGCCCTTCATAAAAACACTATACCGTATCGAAACAACTCCTCGCGTACCGAAATACTGGGCAAATTTGCCTAAGCCTGTATCGAAATGTTTGCCCGCACACCGGTATGCTAAGCCTGAAATGGCTTACTCGTACAGAAATAGGGACACCCGTACCGGTACGCCTAGACCTGTAATATCTACTTTTGCTGGTTTAACATGCTTTCGAATATACCAAAATACCCTAGCATGCTTCTAACGTATATCCAACATATTTCAGGGTTAAGCCACATCAAAACAACCTAGTTTCAACATCAATTCATGTCATCATACTTCAAATGTAAATCTAGAGGCATGCTTCCTAAAAACCAATGCAAGCAAAACTTGAAATCTCAACCCATCACCACAACCAATCCAAAATGGTCTTTTACAACCCAAGAGCAGCAAAACTAACTTGCTCCAACAGGGAGTTTAGCAAACACCTCCCAAAACAACAACGGAAACACCATTGCCCTTATTACTTATAGTTTAGTCCAAAAACATACTTTTGATGCCAAGTCTTTTTGTGATCCCTTGCTTCCCGCTGCCTTCCAAGCCTTTAGTTCTCTGCATTGATGGACAAAGAGAGCGTAAGCACACTAGGCTTAGTGAGGAGTGCTCAAAAAAGCACACCATCAATGCATTAAAACCATTTCTCAACAACACATTGAAATCTCATTTCAATCATCTTAAAAACATCTTTTAAAACATTATCATGCCTTGAAAATGATACACTTTATATCATTAAAACCTAGCATATTAAACCACAACAGTAAATCCCATTGCTAAACCTCAATTTAGGCCTTACCATGCGTAACAACCATATGCAAAGCTTAAAGAGTAAACATGTATAAATCACATATACATCATAAACCGTTCATGGTACATCAACAATTATATTGGCTTACAAGTTATCATTAACCAAGTTCCTTTACCAAAAATATTTCATTGGATACACGGATTCAACAAGTGTCCTCACAACACTTCAAGCCATCTCAACCGGAATAACGATATGATCACAATCGCAGTATATTACCAATCGAGTACAATTACAACTCACGGGGACACCAACCCCAATCATCGGTTAGACGCTTAATCCACTAACTGGAGTTTACAATACCATATAACCCCTCAACCGTTAGGGTACTTGGATGGAGTTTTCGGTACACCAAATCAAAACCCCTCAACATTCAAGGCAACTTATTATAGTGCACTATCAATCCTATGGCCGGCAAACTATATCCGATAACATTTTTAAACCACATCACTTGTCAATATAATTCACAATTAACCACATACCTCACTATTTTTATATGCATTAAACCAAACCTTTTTCCAAAGCAACAAACCATGCTTTTCAACAAGTATTTCCCATACTTACAAGGATCACTTACCATGTGCATCCTTCAACATTTCATGATTAAAAATAGTATCTGACATACTTTAAAACATCCTTAAACAGTAGGTACCATGTAATTTAAAACAAGTGCATAAATTCATTTCATAATAGCACGACCGAGAGAGAAAACCACAACATACTTACTTCTGAGTTTAAACTAGTGTTTCAAGCTCAGTTTAAACTCCCACAAACCACCTTTAAATCATTTCAAAGCTAAAATCCACGTTCTCACTCACCGATACACGAAACCTCAATTCGTCGATGCAAAATCAAGCGTCCAAAGTCTCTAAAGCTTCACCGATCACTTCTAGATCAACCTTCCCTGTTTTAACCATATCACAACAGAGGATTAATCATCCCAATGCATTCAAAACACCGCCTATGTGAAACTGATATAAAAACATGTTCAATTTTACGCATTACAAAATTAGGGACTAAAACATAAAAGTAGCATAATTCATAGCATAAATTGAAGTTAGTCATACCATTATGAAATTCAATAAAAAAACATGCCTTCATGTCAAATTCTAACCAAAACAAAGCATAGGAACATCCTCAATTAAACATAGAATTTAAAAGACTAAAATACATGAAAACAAAACTTTCAACAATCCTCTAACTAACTTACCTATCATTCGTATCGGTACACGGGGACCTGTACTGATACTCGGGCTTTACCAAAAATTTTAATAGCCAGATTTTGTATTGGTATAGTACACCGTACTGTTACGCAAGGGTACCAAAACGATCCCTAGATAGGGTGTAGCAGTACCCCCTGGCCCAAATTGCCAATTTTTATAAAGGAGTATCAGTAGGCTATGAATACCGTATCGATACTCGCTGAATAGTATTACAAATTTGAATATGAAACTAGTCTGAAACCCTCGAAAAGAATTCCAATCAACATAAACATTCTCATATTGATGGATGAACATAAATCCAACAATCAATAATTTGTCAAAAACAACTCTAATAGGGTAAAAACCAACAAACTCTAATCCTACAAAAATGGCCCATATTGCTTTATTACAAATTTGCTTAAAATCCAAAAACACATTCTCAAATGTATCATTTGTTCTTGTAGGAATCACAAGCCTCAAACGTAGCTCTTAATGCTTTAATCATTTGTGTTAATAAAGTAAAATGAGCGTAAACAATAATAGCTTAGTGAGGCTTCGCAATTATGCATTCATTAAGGCCTTTAAACCAAGTCAATATATAAACATGCTTTGGAAATTTAGTAAAAATCAATATTTGAAGATTAAGTGTTGATGAAATACTGCTTGGAAAAAGGTTGAAAATTATGCGTACTTATTCAAGTAAATAATACCAAGAATATATCTTTTTACATGCAAGTATACACAATCAATAAGTAATATAGTATAGAGAAGAGTATCATATCCACAGGGATTGTCCAGGAAGAAAAATGCCACGATAAATACTTGTGAAGTTTAGAATAAAGATGATGGGAATGAATTGAGGGTTTAACTAAATGAGTTAATTAAAGTGATAAAGGAAACTAAAGTAAAGAACTAGGAAGATTGGCAAACAAATGGTATAAAAATGATTGGTAGGCTTGGCAAGGGATGTTTGGATTTCACACTAGCAAAAATAGCAATTAGTAACATTAAAGTTTGATTCTATTGCCAAGCAGATTTTAAGTTAGTATTGCCTCTGTCGATGGCAATACCTTAAGTTAACTACTTTCAACACCTATATGTCTATAGTGGGTTTTCAAGTACTTAACCTAGTAAAGAATCAACCTATACTCCTAAGGGGTAGATTTACTTCAGGTGTAAGTTTCATCTACTTGAATATCTTCTGTCGAAGTTTCTCTCATTGGTATTTGGGAATTGATCCCTGTCTCACAAGTTTGTTGAGATATTAAGAGATAATAAGCATTCGATACCAATTGTCGTATGGAATTAAATATGTTAACAAAAAGCACACGTGAAATAGAAAATAAAACCAAAGCATTCAATTACTCAAAGACTAGAACACTAAGCGTTCATCGCAAACACCCTTAGCCAAATTAAAAAATTAGGTCATGGCTGGGGAAACCAACAACAAATTATCGTTTTCTATTATTCTCACAAAACAAGAAATAAATCAAGATATGTGAACAAAAGAATGAGATCTTTAGATGTAGCCCCTCAATGGATCAAGAGCTCTCGGCAAACATGCATAGTCTAACCCTTGGCTGCTTTCTACCCTTCTCTTTTCCTCACGATTCCAGCCCTCTAATTGCATCTTCTTAACTCTGTTATATAGGTATAGGTTGGGACCTAATTAGGGTTAGGTTAAAGTCCTAAGTTTTTGGTGCCAAAATTCTCAGCAACATCGCATTTCAACTTCATAGAATTAGGGATGATCTGGATCTAACTTGGTGCTATTTTTTCGGTCATCGTCCTTTGTTCTTTTGCCAACCGTGCTTGGCATTCTCCTCATGTGTCTACTCCATTAAATCATGTTGTAATTGCATGTCACGACTAGAAAGCACCCTTCACACTGGCAATAAAAACTTCACATTCCTTAACTCCTAGATGCAAATGCATGAAACTACTGGCAAAATATACTAATATATACTTGAAATCAAGCAATATCATGGCAGTATATTCATGGAAAGTACATATTTTGAGGATTTAACACCTCCCAAACCTAGCTCCTTGCTTGTCCTCAAGTAATGCAAAACTAATGAACTAAAAACTAGAAAATAAAGTGCCTCGACAAAATTTTTTTTATTAGTAACACAAACTCACAAGCAAAATTCGGCCGTATTTCTATTCTCAGTCACCTCACAATAGCAAAGCCAACAGAACTCTCAGTAATTTCAAGTGTAGAAATATAACTCTAACCTAAGGTCACGAGGTGTGCATGAAGTGCGGGCGGTTTGTCATCCAGTATCCCTCAACTCCCATAGTCAATTTTACTCCCCAAACTCATTAATTTTAATTTCAACAAGGGTTTCTTTTTTTTCCTTTTCATTCTTTTGGCATTATTTTTAAGGTTCACGCCGTAATGTTGTTTGGTGTTAGAAGTAAGAGAGAGTATACCACGAATCCTCACGTTAATCCAAACGTCATTACTTTTGCTTACCCATTACACTCATACTCTTCAGTTTTTGTTGGCCTGATTACTAAGAGGGAGCAAACCACAAAGCCCCAAGTTAAATGTTATCTTTAAGGCAGAAGAGTGTTTTAATTTTTAGCCTCTAGCAAAACATTGTTGGCCTATTCCTTACTTTTACCCTAGCATTTTTTCTCTGAGTTCGGTTTCAAAAATCCTAAGTTTGTCTTGGGATCTAGATACATACCACGTGTTTGAGTAAAACTAAATTTCCGTGAGTTAGAGATCAAATTCCAAGCAACTCATCCTTACTAGTCTACTAGCTCTTGATAATTCTAGAGATTCTAAATTCTTCATCGAACAGGGGCAAACTAAGGCTGGATCTAACTATGCTAGAAATGTGTTTGGCAAAGAATTCAGTTCAAAATCAAGACTAGGAATTTTTTTGTTTATTATTATAATTTTTAATTTTTAATTTTTATTTTTTTAGCGGTCTGGCATGCGAAGTTCTACTATATATATATGGCATAATGCAAAAAATAGGCATGGCAATAAATGTGAGGCAACACACACAAAGACCTAAGGTATGCATTCTCCTCAATGCATTAGAAAACATATATACAAATGCAATGCATGCTGGAATTGAATACATGAATCTAATGAGTTAAAGGGGATAAGGAATCCCTTCGAGAATGATCTTGTTGAGATGATTGTGTCCTTCTTCTGGTTTGGGGTACTTTTTTGTTGCCAACCTTTTTTTCTCGTCAGCTGGGGCTTTGGAATGTCTATCACCACCACAGAATCCTTCACATCATGCAGAACCTCGTCAATTATCTGTAACGGCTCTAGGGTGGTTTCTTAGACAAGGGCAACTGAAAAGGCTAGGGCGACTGGTTGTAGGTTAGTAGTGGCGTCATCTGTAAGTACTTTATTCTCAGATTCTGAATCCAACTACTAGGTCTCAGTATTGGCAAAAACGTTTGGATAGGCAATATATGAACAATGGCATCAGATTGTTGGACTTGAATAAGATTAGGCTGATCACTAGCTAGCATTCCTTCTGGTGCATGGAGTTCGGTAGGGAAATCTGGAAATGGTGGCAAAAAATTGGCGAACATTGCCTCGAGAATTGTCCAAATGGCACAGTCTCTGGCTCCAATATATCTCTAGAATGTCAGTTTTTGTTCCTTATCTTGTTGGAACTTCTAAAGAATGCCTTCTTAGCATTGATATAGCTAGGAAATTGCTGCTGCAACCTCAGCTGGCAATGTAGTAGAAGGTTCCACTTTGATTAGTTCGGCGGCAGATTCGGGTTGGGTTATTTTTTCCTTAACTTTTTCTCTGGCCTCTCGTGCAATCAACTGTTCCTAGAAAGCATAGTGATGATTCTTTTGCTTTGTTAGACATTATCATACTCAAGAGTGAAGACTTTGTGCTAAAGGCAGATGGTGGAGATTAAGGAGGGAAAAATTAAGCTCCCACTATTTCGGCCAACACGCTTATCAGTTTCGTTAATAATCAACTTCCCAATATTGATTTTTTGCCTAGTCATGATCAAGTGCAGTAATGTCATCCTATCATTTGTCAAAGTGTCACTATGAGTGGTTGGCATCAGTCGTGCTTTCAAGAAATGATTCCACCCCCGAGGTTATGGTTTTAAGGCCAGTCTCTTCACCGTTCTTTTGCCTTTTGAGGAGACGAACCACTTTGTGCCTAGTTCGCAAAGATCCTCCAGAAGAAGCTATTGTTTGGCATCATTAAGTTAGTCGTCAAAAGCAAATTGCTCATCCCCTATTCCATCTAACCCAAACAAACGATTGATGTATCCTTCATCGATCTAGGACAAACACAAAAGGTAAAGCTTTACTGGTAAGATGGGCATAAAATTCTCAGACTATAGTGGACTGGACTTCATCGGGATGGAGGCAAAAGCTTTCCCAGTCGTGCTTCTTGACTATGGCCACTACCTGTTCTTTAAACCCTATGTTGGGTAAATCCTTGAAATTGAACCCCTTTTCATAGTAAAACATTCTTGCAGAGTAATTTTCTGCAAATTTCTTCTTTGTCTCATCATTGAAGAAGATAAGGGGAGTAGCTGGATCTTGCTTACTATATCGAGATGAGCAGGCCATTAAAGATTTACGAGAGTTATTCAATTTGATAGCGATGAAGAAGGGCTTTCTTGCTGGTGTAAAGAAATGATAAGGAAAGTGTTCTTGATGATTAAGGGTTTGTGAATTAATAAGGCATGTGGGACGGTTGAACTAGCATTAGTGGGTGTTTATGAGCAGGTGGGAGATAATGGTGTGAAAATTGAGGCACAACTATGATGGGAAATCAAATTTCAAATTTTGAAATATTTGGTGACTGGTTTAGCTTTCCTCCTACCGAAAATTCCCATGGGCCTGGGCTTCAGAGTGCCCACGATATAGTGTGGCCTTGTTACAACAGCTGTTTAAATACCAGCAAAACTCGGCATTGTCTCTTGGCAATATTTTATGTGCTAAGAACAATCAAAACCCTTCAAAATGAAAAAAGAAAAACTAAATACTAAGAGCTAAATTTCCTAAGTACTGAAAGAAATAACACTAAAATAGCTGACCTAAAACTATTTACAATGATCAGACTAAGTTGGCAAACATTTATTGAATCTCTGCAAAAAGAATGTTCTCTTTGGCATTATTCTGACTTCCTTCCCGGTAATGTTTCAATCTTTGGCCATTCAACTTGAACATCGTCCCTATATTGATGTCCTTAATGTCTACTGCTCTATGAGCATAAGGCGTGACAACTTCAAAAGATCTCAACCACCTAGACTTGAGTTTTTTAGGGAACAAATTGAGCCTTGAATTAAATAACAACACTTTTGCCCAGTTTCAAACTGTCTTGGCAATATTTTGATGTCATGCCACCGCTTAGTTTTTTATTTATAGAGCTTGGCATTTTTATAGGCTTGTGCTCAAAATTTATCCATTTAATTAAACTCTAACAAACACTTCTCTCATACGACCTTCCATTCCATGTTCAACTTCTTGGTTGGCCAATAAGCTCGGTACTCTTACTTCACTTGAAGATGGCATGGCTTCGCAAATACAATCTTGAATAGAGAAGTTCCCAATGGGGTCTTGAAGGCCATTCTGTATGCCCACTAGACATCATCTAGTTTTAACGACCAGTCTTTTTGGGTTAGGTTCACGATATTCTCCAGGATGTTCTTTATATCCCTGTTTGAAATTTTAGTCTGTCTATTCATTTTTTGATGATAAGTAGTGGCAATTCATTACTGGATTCCATACCTATGTAGAGCGTTAGTAATGATATGGCCTTTAAAATGTGTACCTTCATCGTGTATAATGGCTATGGGAGCACCAAATTGAGTAAAGATATGCTTGTACAGAAACTTGGCCACTGCCTTGGCATCATTTGTTAGGAGGGCAATGGATTTGACCCATTTTGACACGTAATCTACTGCCACAAGTATGTATAAATTGCTAAACGATAGGGGAAAGGGACCTATGAAATCTATTCCACATACGTCAAACAATTCAACATCCATGATATTTTGGAGTGGCAATTGATGTCTGCTAGAAATGTTTCCTATTTTTTTGGCACCTGTCACAAGACTTGGCATAACAATGGGCATCTTTGAATAATGTTAGCCAAAAAAATCATAATAGAAATACCTTGGCTACTATCTTTATCTGTACCCCCTTGGCCCGGTCTAGTCGTAAGACCGAACCGAGCGAGCTGCATTAGGGTTTGTCGAGACAAACCCGGAAGATTTACACTAAAAATGGTTTTTTTTCTCTTTGATCTTATCTAAATGCATTTTTAAGTTCTAAGGTGATCATGCTGGTTATGGTGAAAGTTACGACTCAATCAGGTGTCAATTTGACATCCAATTGTACGTATTTGCAAAACAAGACTAAAACATAATTTACCACAATTATGAGGTCAATCATGAAATTTAAGTTACCAATCCTTAATTAGTCATATTTTATACCTTCAGGTTAAATCTCAACATAAAGTAACCATTCAAACTCATTTAATTGCGTAATTAAAAAACATGGACAAAATTGCAAAAAATACAAACTTGAAAAGGCATCCTAACTAAAAAACGGCTGGCGTACCGGTACGGGCACTTGCCATATCGCAATAGGGTGAAATTGTAAAGGCGTACCAATATGGTCCTCAAGCGTATTGGTATGGGTTGGTGAGTTCGAAAATCTTGGATTCCAGTAGCTAAAGCTTGTACTAATATGGTAACTCGTGTACCGACACCGGACTTATTTTCTAGCTATGCGTACCGATACGGTCCCTAGGCGTATCAGTATGCCTTGGCAAATTGTGTCGAGATAGGTCCCCGTGTACCGATCCCTAAGGACCTATACCTGTACAGACAGACCTGTAATGACCTCTTGGTCCAACATATGACATTTTGGCTCAATCTAGCATACTCCAAATTATATCTAAACATCATATAACTTCACAAACATCAAATCCTCAAGCATAGCAGCATAGTAGAAGAACATACGCAACATCTCAAGCTCAAACATAATTCCTATAGACATGGTTTCTACCCAAGCATGCATAGTGTTTCCCAACCCCTCAAATCTAGATATTAAGCATCATACAAATCCAAAACATCAAACCAAACTTGTACAAACAGGGAGTAACCAAAATAAACCTCCCAAATACAAATTGGTCACGTTGCCTCTTATTACTACTTAGCATTTAAAAACTACACGTTTAAAATGTCTCAGCCCTTGGATCTCCTCTTACGTACTTGCTATCTGACAAGCCTATTTCTCTGCATTGATGAGAAAGAAGAGAGTAAGCTATAAGCTTCGTGAGGGAAATCTCAAAAATACTCATCAATGCATTTTAAATCATTTTAATTCAAATCAATTTATAAGACTCATGGCAAAATCATCTCGTGCTTCAATAATCTCTTCAAGTATGCACATTTAAATCATTTGCAACACATGTATCATGGATTATATCTCAAACCTCAATTTAAGCTTCATATGCAAAAACTCTATAACAAGATTAAAGAGCATCTCATGTATAAATCACAGTATACAAATATAATCCATTTCTCATGATACATTAACTCATATATTGGCTTACAAGTGACTCAAAACCAGAACCATTTCATTTATAAAACACATCGGATACACAGATTTCCCAAGTGGTTCCTACGACCACTTCACATACATCCTCGAACCAGAGCAACAGAACAATTACCCATCTCAATGGTTATGATGCATAAATCCACCATCGGGAGAAAACAGAACAATTACCCACCTTGACCGCCGCGATTTTCATGGTGGAGCAACAGAACAATTACCCACCTCGGCACACATGAGGTGACTTATTATAGTGAACTTTAAACCCTATGGCTAGCCAACTATATCTGATAACATTTTAAACTCAACCACTTGCCAATATATTCATTAAAACAACATTACTTTACTGTTTTACATATGCATCAAATCAATCCAATTTCAAATACATCAAACCATGTATTTTTGTAAACATGAAATACTTTTATAAACCATATACCATTCTCATTAGTCATCATACATGATCATTTGCAACATCTTTCATTTCTAAATTATGCATAATACAATGAGTAATCAAAACCATAACCATCTACATGAGATTTTATTTTGCAAAATCAAAATCGAGAGAGAGCTCATCCAATACTTACTTCCGAGCTTAGACAAGTATTTCAAACTTTATCTAAACTCCCAACAACCATCTTCAAACCTTTTAAAAGCGGTAACATGGTTTTCTACTCACTAACAATCCAAAGCTCACTAGCCGATGCAAGAATCAAGCTTCTGAAGCTTTCGCAACCTCTCCAAAAGCTATCAGATTCAAAACCCTACTTCACCCAATCAAAAATAGAGGATTAAAGCATTTTCATGCACCTCTAATTTCCAGCAACCAGCAACATAACTTCAACTCACAAGAACCCATCAAAAACCTCTCTAAAACAACCAAAATCATCATCTAAACAAAGCCTAGACAAAACTCATTGATTCTAACACCTTAAAAAAATCAATTAACATCCAAAAACATCTTGATTATGTCCTTATACCTTCGGCACCTGTACAACTCGAAGATCACACCAAAATCTAACTATTTACAACCTAGAAAACTAGCAATTCACATAGTTTCAGGATTGCATTAATTTATCACTTCTTTCAACATTAAAACTCATCTAAATAAAGATCTAAATCAATTAGATTTATCACAAAATAGTATCCAACATACTTCCATATAAAAACTCAATTTAACTACCAAATCCATGTTTAAATCATAATTCCATAACATAAATCAGTTGTAAAGGATCAAGATCTTGGGAATTTCAATAAAGAATCTTTAATTAGAGGAGAGAAACGAAAATCACCTATAATTGTTGATTTCTCCCTTAATTAGCAAAGATTAGTTGAAATCCAAGTAGATTTTGTGCAAGAATCAAAGGAAATCAAGTAGAAAATGAAAAGGAAATCAAATAGGATTGATTCCTGAAAATTTTGGAAGAATTTTGATAGTTTGGTTGCTGAGAAAGTTGAGAGAAGAGTGATCTCAAAGTTAGTTACGTAAGAAAGTTATTTTAGGAAATTAAAATCCTTTTATTAAATCTAATTTCTTTTAATATTACAAATAAATTAAAACACTTTAAAAATATCCTAAATTAAGGGGAAAATCTGATGGAAAAGTTTGGTCAAATATCTCCTTAAATATTCTAAGTTTTAACCCTTTTTACGATTTAGTCACCAAAAATAAATTTGAAAACTTTACATTTTAGTCACTAGACCAAACTGTCCCAAAATCATATTTAATCACTTCAAATTGAATTTAACAATATACTTAAAATATTAATTAAGTATTTTCTAGCATATTTCCCTATTTTATCTTAGCCAAAAATAATTTATTAGAATTTATTTCCTGAAACTAACTCGAATTGCCTAAATCGGTTCCCCGAACCATCTATCTGATCCTATTAACATCTAGGCCCAATTTCAAGGTGTTACAACTCTACCCCTCTTAAGAAATTTCGTCCTCGAAATTTACCTGGCAGAAAAAGGTGAGGAAACTATTTCAAAATGTTCTCCATGCTTTCCTAGGTGGCTTCCTCGACACCACGATGTTGCTAGAACACCTTCACCAACTCTACGGTCTTATCAAAAAGTACATTGCTGCTTGAATCTAGGATTCTCACTGGCTCCTTATCATAAGTCAAATTCGGATTCAACTCAATCTCCTCAACAAGCATCCCATGGGAAAGATCTGATCTATACCTCTAAAGCATCGATACATGAAAAACATCATGTTTCTTCTCCAATTCAACAGGCAACCTCAATCTATACCCAACTGGACCAACATGCTCTAGCACCTCACATGGAGCAATAAATCTAGGACTTCACTTGCCTTTCCGTCCAAACCTCATCACTTTCTTCCAAGGAGAAACCTTCAGGAACACGCAATCACCAACCGTATACTCAATCACCCTCTGCCTTAAGTCAGCATATGACTTTTATCGATCCGAAGCCGCCTTCAACTGATCACTTATAAGCTTCACTTTATTATTGGTATCCTTCAACACATCCGGCAGAGAAACATACTTTTCTCCTACCTCGCCTAGCAAAGTGTTGTGCGGCACCTTCTACCATACAAAGCCTCATACGGTGCCATCTAGATGCTAGATTGATAACTATTGGGCAAACTCAACCAAAGGTAACTGCTTCTCCCAAGATCATTGGAAATTAATAATGCAACAACACAACATATCCTCCAACACTTGGATAACGCATTCAGACTGACCATCTATTTGAGGATGATACGAGGTACTGAAATTCAACTACATACCCAAAGCCCTATGCAAACACTCCCCAAACCTCACTGTAAAATGCGGATCTCTATCCGATACAATAGAATTTGGCACTCCGTGCAACCTCACAACCTCAACAATATACAACTCTGCTAGCTTGTCCAGAGTATACTTCGTATGCAAAGACATAAAATGTACACACTTCATAAACCTATCCACAATCACCTAAATAGAATTCTTCTTCGATGGAATCAGAGGTACACCGAACACAAAATCCATGGTAATTCTCTTTCTCTTCCATTCTGGAATCCTCAATGGTTGCGACAACCCCGAAGGAAACTGGTGCTCAACCATAACACGTTGACAAATGATACAACGGGCAACATAATCCGCAACATCCTATTTTAAACCAACCAAAAAATACTCATTCTTCAAGTCTTGATACATAATTGTAGTCCTGGGATGCATAGCAAAAGGACTCAAATGTGCCTCATCCAAGATAATGTGCCTCAAATTTTCATCCTTAGGCACCACCACCCAATCCTTATAACATAAAACACCTTCCTTGCTAAAGCAAAAATCTGTCTAATTGCCGTCCATAATATCCTTAATATGAGGTACCGATGATTCATCATACGGTTGTATCTCCTTGATTAAGTGCAACAGTGATGGCTTCACTTGCAACTCAGCCAACAAACCACCATCGCACGTTACGCTCAATCGAGCAAACATTGACCTCAACTTGACCGCAACCTTCATACTCAAAGCATCAGCTACAACATTAGCCTTACCTAGATGATACTCGATTGTCAAATCATAATCTTTAAGCAACTCCAACCATCTTTGTTGCCTAAGATTCAACTCCTTTTGTGACATCAGATATTTCAAACTCTTGTGATCCGCATGCACAGTACACTTCTCACCAAAAGATATTACCGCCAAATTTTCAACGCAACACCACCACAGCAAGCGCAATATCGTGCGTATGATAGTTGCGCTCGTGCACCTTCAACTGCCTAGATGCATAAGCTACAACTCTCCCTTCTTGCATTAACATACATCCCAAACCTAAGTAGGATGCATCACTATACACAACAAACTCCTTCCCCGACTCAGTTTGAATCAAGATTAGATCTTGCATCAAGGCTTTCCTTCAACTTGTCAAAGGCTTGCTGTCTATTCTCCGTCCACTCAAAGCTCACATCCTGTTACAACAACTTCGGCAAAGCAGCAACAATCCCCAAGAATCCATCCACAAAGCATCGATAGTATCCTGCCAACCCAGGAAACTAGGAACCTCTAACACTGACTTTGGTTGCTTCCAATTCACAGCAGCTTCAATTTTATGCAGATCCACGTGAATACCCTCGGCTGAAACAACATAACCAAGAAAAACCACTTGCTTAATCCAAAACTCACATTTACTAAACTTGGCATAAAGCTTATTGTCCAGCAAAACTTCCAACACAATCTATAGATGTCGATCGTGATCTTCCTCAATACGAGAGTACACAAGAATGTTATCGGTGAACACTAGCACAAACTAATCCAAGAATTCATGGAACACCCAGTTCATCATATCCATGAATGCTGCCGGTGCATTTGTCAACCCAAACGGCATCACTAAGAACTCATAATGCCCATAACTCGTGTGAAAAGCTGTCTTCGACACGTCTTTATCCTTCACCTTTAACTGATAATACCCAGACCTCAAATCAATTTTAGAAAGCACTGTAGCACCCCGAAACTGATCAAACAAACAATCAATCCTCGACAAGGATACTTATTCTTAATCATCAACTTGTTTAGTTGTCGATAATCAATGTACATTCTCATTATGCCATCTTTCTTTTTCAAAAACAACACCGGTGCTCCCTAAGGTGACACACTTTGTCGAATAAAACCACAATCCAACAACTCCTGCAACTGTGTCTTTAACTCCTTCAACTCTTTAAGTGCCATACAATACGGTGCAATCAACATCAGAATAGTATTTACATACGTCTCAATGCAAAATTCCACTTACCTGTACGGTGGCAACCCAGGTAACTCTTCTGGAAACACTCTTGGAAAGTCGCAAACTGTGTTTCTGGACAGCTTCAACTTACTTCCAATATAAGTTCACTAGGTAGTTAAAAACCATTCAAATTCACATACTAATAATACTAAACCATGTATTAGTTAAAAACATAACCAACTAAGGAGTATTTTAAAGTCTCTTTTACACAAAATATGCATATTCAAGATTATACATGCCACTATTCAAAACACATAATATAGGATGTCAAAACATTACTATGATAACCTGTATCGTTTCTTCACCTACGAGATGATGCCCAAAACGTTCCTGCTTACGAACCACATGATCAACCTACATGTGCACAACCATAATACACATGCTAAGCATAACTTAGTGAGGCATTATAAGTAATCATAAAATCAAGTAATAGAATAAATGAAAACATGGTTAAGCAAGATCATAATAAATCTTCTCTTAGTTCAAAACCATCATATATAAGAGAATAGTAATTTTCATTTACTTTAACTTTGTAATTGGCCCAAGAATTGTATAAAGAGAAACTAAAGTATGCAAGGTTTGTACTCCTTGAGTACTGGTCATCAAAGTGACGATAAACATATAGTCACATAAGTGTCAGCATCATATAGGCACATAAGTGCTGATAAGCATATAGGATCCGAAGACCGGTGTGTAGCTACACGTAGTCCTTGACTACTGGACCTCTAATGGCATGCCAATATATTGTAACTCTCTATCATTACTTGGGCAATAAATCCATATCATATACTTGTAAATCATCATGTATAAGCAATTCATATATCATCATTATTCAATAACAATTTGCCATAACAAAACATAATAGAGCAGTTCATACCCCATTATGTACTAACCTTTTTATTTGCCTGTAAAATATCATATAACTTATACAAAAACCATGTTATCATTTTAATAAAATCAAGTAAATATAATTCTTGAAATTAATCAAAACATATCCTGAAACGTATAAATGCACTCGCCTTATATGCCTCACTAGCTATTTATACCAGAACGTATTTATTCTGAAACTTCTTTGTCTTTCAACTTGTTTCGATCACGAGCTTGCTTGTTATCTGTATGTATATTAAATACATAACAGAAGCAATTTTGAGTTCATACTCGTACTATACAAATAATGGAAAGTAACTAAAATAACTATCGATTATGCATAACTTGATTCCAATAAAACTTTCTATATTCGAATCACATTTCTTTACACTTTTCCATAACTTTCCAATTTTTTCCAAAATACCCAATTTAGTCACTAAGGACTCTTTTGAGCTTCAAACCATCATTTTCAAATTTAATCCTTTCATTTCTCATTCTTTATGCTTTAGGACCCAAACTATAAAAATTTACATATTGGTCCTCAAAGTTACCGGAAATTCCAAATTGATCCTAAAGTCAATATAACTTCAAAATCATCATTCCAATCATTTAACTTGATTGCCCAACATATCATACTTCAAAAACAAGCTTGACAACCCAATCCCTAAACTTTCCAAAATTTACATTTTGGTCCTTAATGCCAAATATTTAGGGATTTTCATTCCAAACAACTTACATTATCATTCTAAACCATTCTTCCTTCAATCACACTCCATAATTCCTAACTTGACATAAACCCAAATTTTCCATCTTTCAAGATCATAGAAATTTCTTCATCCAAACAACATAATCAAGCTTGTATAACATCATTTTCATCATTTCTATCATAAAAAATTTTTGCCATAATTTCCCCTAAAATTTTCAATTTTCCCATAATCAACCTACAACACAATTCATGGAATTTCCATAATTTGAACCATGAAAACAACATCACAAGCATATTTTCAGCAAGAAAAACCATTAAAACTCAAGATTCCATCATGCTTTTCATCAACCCTAAACCCCAAACTCAACTTAGAGACATGAAAACTATACAAAACTTACACCAAAAGATAGAGAATTTAATGGAGAACAATTTCTTGTTTCATGTCTCAAGCTCAAATCTAACCATAGAAGCTTAAAATTTGAGAGGTTTCAGAAGCTTGGGGAGAAGAAGAGATAGATTTTTCCAAGTTTTTGTTCATTAATTATGCCAAATGGCATAATTTACACCAAATTAAATAATAAAGATCCTTTAATAGTCAAAAGACCATTATACCCTTGAGTTGTAACTAATCACAAGCCAACACTTGTTTATTCTTATCCATAATAATCATAAATAATCAAAAAGTAAGGGTGAAATGACCATTTTGCCCTTAATGAACCAACTTATCTTCAAAAATGCCATTTTCACCTATTTCACCAAATAATGCATAGAATCGAATTTAAATTGAATAAAAACGATTCAAAAACCATAATATCATGTTCTTCTAGTCTTTCTAAGATTTCCACAAAATTTTCATAGTTTTCTGAATTCGAATTAATTTTCGAAACTTATCCTTTTATAGCTTTTCACACAAATCCCGTACCAAAAATTTGATTCCCACCAAAATTCTTATACCGGGATAAACTATTCATTTTTGCCATAAAAATAATTTTTGGGAAAATTACCATATTGGTCCTTAAACTTTTCCCATTTTTGGGAAAATTACCATATTGGTCCTTAAACTTTTCCCAACTTTGTACTTTGACCACCAAACTTTGAAATTTTACGTTTTAGTCACTGAACTAAAACCACCAAACTTTAATTCTTTTTATTTCAGTCACTAATCAAATATTGGGGTATCACAGTACCTCTGTGCCAAGACTGAGTCTTAACCGATTAGCATCATATGGAGTTATCCTGCCTACTCCCCACACGGAAGCGCTTGGCATAGATTCTAGCTATCCCTCCTACCCTCACACGGCGCTTGGCATGAAACAAGACCACCTGCCTACTCCACTTGTGGAAGCGCTTGGCGTAACATTACACCCTCTGCCTACTCTATGAATGAAAACACTTGGAGTGACATGACATCATCCTGCATACTCCTTGAAGGGAAGTGCTTGGCGTAGGGTTCGACCACCTTGCCTACTCCCCACAAGGGAGCACTTGGCGTAGTCCCCCACCCTGCCTACTCCAGTCCAAAGAGCGCTTGGTCTACCATCATTCGACCCTGCCAACTCCATGCATAGTAGCACTTGGCGTGGAGTCCACATCAATACATATAATTCAAATCAAAATTCATAACCATTTTCTTTGATACCACGTGTCACGGACATACCTTCGTTCACTCGATAAGTATATCGTGCGGCACTTGAATCTTCTAGACTATTTTCCTGAATGTTACACTTGCAAAGCCAATCATAGAGCGATCTTGTATTAGAATTAGAGTTTGCTTGCTCGAAGAGTCACTTGAATAACTTATCCAGACCGATTAACCGAATGAAAATGGAAGTCGTGAAAATATGGATATGAATAGTTAAAATTTCTTATATAAGCCTCCAAAGTTGAAATATGAATCAAGAATCTTGATCAGACCAAAATCCATTCTAATTGAATTGTAGTGAATTGATTAGATGAATCGATCAACAATTATCTGGATTGAATCACACTTTTTTAGTGGTATAGGAAAAACCACCATAACATTCTTGGTTAGCATTTCTTTCACGAATCCTGAGTAAACTGAAAGTGAGCTTTCAAAATTTGTCAAAATATGTTAAACATGAATTCAACATTCAGAAACAAAATATTCGTTCTAAGTTGATATGGGCAAATTCTGAACTAGGATTAATGTGAATCTCTTAATGAATAACTTGAAGTTCTCTACTAATTTGCCGAAGTTCTTGGATTCAAGAAACGAAAGTAAATCAGAGTCAAATAGTGGAATTATGAATTTTAAATCGTTGTGAAGCATACATTACATCAACTTAAAGCGAATCAAGACTTAGATGTTATCACTTGAACCATACGGAAACAATATCCTTATAGAGCCATTGATCAAAAGAATAGCCGAAGAAACTCTTAACTTCATTAAAATTCTTTGGATTTTTCATCTAATAGTCGTATGATTTTTTTTCAAATCAACTAGGATCCCAACCAAGGAAAAGATAATATCAAGGTTGAGTCATAGTTCACATTTACTAGACATACAAGAATTGTCTACTTCTGAGAACCTAAGAATGATTCTGAGATAACTATCTTGCTTATTCTCTATCCTTAATTGGGTCGGTATGTCATCTACGAGTGTCATCGCCATAACTGAAATAAGGTTGAATTATCTTATTCATACAGTTTATGAAGACCACCATAGCATTCGTGAGTCCAAAGGTATTACCATGAATTCTTAGTGATGTAGTTAACAAATAACAAGAATTACATGTTTGCAAGTAGACATTTATACAAGAAGGATAAAAAATCTTGGATGACATAAAAACAAACTTCTCATGATCATTGTTTAATCTATGTCATATTTATCAGTTTAGGTACTTAAACATAGAAATATCTTTTAGTTTCGTGGATTACAAGTAATATGTGGACATACAAATTCCACTGATTGCCACCTATAATGGAAAAGGTAAATCCACCCAAATGTCACCTGTGACCACAACATCCCTTCTAAACATCAAAGGACGTAATTCTTACTCGTACATGAGCTCAATGAAATATATTGCATGCCAATTTTACCCAAAGGTATCGTGTTATCTAAGATTATCATTAGTTTGTAGTTTAATTTCAAAGGTGAGCTTATAGCTCCAAAATATCATAGTCATAACTTAAGTCATGGGAGAGCTTGAAGCTTCACAGCTTAACATATTATCAGAGTTACCATTGAAGCATAATTCGTAACAATATAAAATTATCAAAGCTTATGCAATTTTACTTACAAAGCAAAAATTAAATGGTTTGGCTTTAACAACACTAACCTAATACTCCAAAGTTACAAAGTATCCTGAATCACTAAGTCATCATGAAGTATCCCTAATTCATAACAACATAAAATAACATACCGAGATGACATTGAGTCATCTCGGGACACAAACTACACTCACCTAATACTTAAAGGTTACAAAGTATCAAAAATCACAATTCCTTGCTCAGTAGGTTTGGCTCTAACTTTGCGAGAAGAATATTCCACAATTATAGCTTGATCTAACGTGAGATTTAACATATAATTCATCAAAAAAATCACAAATACATGAATCCCAATTGACAATCAAACTTAAATTCAAATGGTTAGGCTTAGTATTCCCATGCTTTAAAAATTTTAGAAAACTTATCTAGAAACTTAGAATCAAACCTACTTCTCATAAGGATTCTTAATTTCTAAAAACTTCGAACGTTGAGAGTCATATCTCAAGAAAACCATACTCTAAACTTAAGAAAACTTAGTACCAAAAGGAAGGTAGGGGCAAGGGCTTACCAAATATGTGGTTAGATTAGAGAATTGATGGATAATTTAAAAGTAATATTAATTTGAGTGGCTAGTGTTCTTGAAGCCTTCCTCAATGGAGATACATGGTTAGGAAGAAGATGAGAATTGTCTTTCCTTTCCTGCAAGAGCTTGTTTTAGGTTTTGGCTTCCAAATAGCAAAAAAAAAAAAAATTATTAGAATCAAAATAATTTGAATTTTGATCACAAGACACCTAACCACCATAACTAAGCTCCTAAACAATTTGGCTTAGTTAGGGACTTAACCCTTATAGTTTCCACCACTAGAACTTAAGACATTCAATTTATTTTACATTCCAAGTTTCATATTTAAATTTCTTACATTTTGGTCCTTAGTCCTTAAAACTTCTAAATAAGCTTAATAAACCAAAACTAACTAAATTAAATAGTTTAATAATTAAATCTAAAATTCAAAAAATAAATTTTGATCATCAAAATTGAAAAAAAATATATTGAAACGATTTTAGGGTGTTATAAAGCCTCTTCTCCTAATTTGTCTAGAGTTACAACTCAGTTTCCATTGTGGATCGGGTCGTAAACATTTTTCTTGAGGATTTCCATGAAACGACTCATTATCCCAATGTGAAACATATTCACTTGTGCCTTTGGTATCTTGAACACTAGATATCCAATTTGCATCAAAGAATCCTTCAAAAATAATAGGATTTTTGGAATAATGTAGTCCATATTCATGAGATATCTCAGTGCTCTCACAATAACTTTCTAGTGGTTTGGCCCCGAATTACTTGTGAATATGCTTAAGCTACTTGTAGTGAAAACAATTTTTGATCTAGTACAACTTATAAGGTACTTTAGACTGCCTATGACCCTTGTATATTTCACTTGGTCAACATTTTAACCTTTTTATCATAAAAATGTTAGCTCGTATCTATTGGAGTTCTGGCTATGCCTGAAACATCCTTGCCAAACTTGTCAAAAATCTTGTCTACATAGTGTGATTGTGTCAATATATGACACTCAAACAGTCATTAGATTTGGAAGCCCAAAATAATATAAGTTAGTCTCATATGTTTCATGTCAAATCTTGAATTTTACATGTTTTGGTACGTTTTACCATTTCATTGTTACTTATAACAATGAGTATGTTAAAAATAAATAAGCATAGGAAAAAACTCTATATGAGTAACGCTGACATGTTACTAAAAAATCTTCAATGACCTTGATCGGTTCGATATATCATTTTTTTGTGCAATTCATGTAGTTCTGTCGATATATCGAATTGGCAAGTCAGAGTTTCTTGCAAAGGATTCTTTGAAGGGAAGCGGGCTGATCAAAGATTTGTGTTATTGGCAAGATTTGTTTAAAGCATGGTGGTAGAAGGTTTCAAACTATCATGGAGCTATTTTTCTTTGTATTCGGGTGATATTGTTGTTATTCTTTGCTTTTGATGTATCGTGGCTTGCTGGTTTTGTTTGTCTTAACTGTTTTACCTGATTGTGTAGTACTCTTGTCCTCCATGTAGGATTAGGGAGATTTTTAATGAGGCATACAATGTAGGTATAAGGTTCTATGTTTAACCTTAATTAAAAAATAATTTTACCAAGCAAAAAACATATGTGCATAGGATTTTATATCCTAATGTCAGTAGTTTTGACATACACACATTTGTTAGTAACATGTCAACGTTACTAATGTAAAGCATCTCTTCATCTTAATTTTTTTATTAAGCTTGAGTTTCAATATCCTTCTTATAGAAAACAATTTTTCTATAGCTTCATTTTTTGTTGAATTGCGATCCAAATTCTTTTAGGAATTGGTTTAAAGTTAGAATCCTACTTTTAGCAGATCTTCTTTACTTTACATTAATTAAAGGTAGGAAACTCAGTTTGAGTATAATTTGTTTCTATGCAAGTTTCCTCTATAAACAAGAAATATATCCCTATAAATAGATACTAGGGATTAGGGGTTTAGTAAGAACATCATAAATCATTTGTAATCTCTTTCTCCATCATAGTGAAAGTTCTCATCCTCTTCTCGTGGTTTTTCCCTTTTGGGCTTTCCACGTAAATTATTGTTGTTATTTTTGTTTTCTGTGTTTGCGTTTATTTAGTTATCTCGTAATTATTATTCCGGTAGTATAAAAAATTGGAATCAGAGCTTTTCGGGTTGCTCAAGATAATGAAGACAATGAAGTATAAAATTTCACTGATGGATCGCAATGTCTGGTTTTCGCTATGGTAGGTGAAGGTTCGAGATGTTCTTTTTTCAAATGGATTTAGATGATGCATTAGCTGCGTTTGATAATATGCTGAAAGAATGGTCGGATATAGAGATGTAACGCCCCGATTTTGGGCCTAGCAGTTTAAAGACTAGTTAGACAGTTTGGTGGACCGGTTAGAGATTCGAGTCAGATTTGGGAATAAATATTTTAGACTAAGTTAAAAAATGGAAAAATGGTTAAAATAATTATTTAATAAATAGATAATATTGGTGAAATCAATTTGAGGAAATTGAAATTGGAAGGGTGACATTTTGGTTGGTGACCAAAATGTAAATTTCCATAACTGTTTTAAAATGGTGACTAGTTTGTAAACGGGTCAAATTCTTAGAATCCTTAAAGATCTATTTTACCAAACTTTGGCTGGTGGTTTCTTCCTTCAATTAAAGATTTTTAACATGTGATTTATTAATTAATAAAAAGGGGTCTGATATTAAAAGGTAGTAATTGATTTTATAAAGAATTGACGTAAACTTTTCTCTTCACTTCTATTCTTCCAAACACTTTTGTTTTCATCAAATTTTAGAGGTGATAGATCTATTTTCTTGAACTCCTGATTTATAAATGATTCTTCATCTTAGATTTACAAAATCTCATCGAAATCTTGTGTTTTTCAAGCTTTAATCAATCAATTGAGGGAGAAATCGCACAATAGATGTAAGGTTCATTTTTCTCCTCTATTGAATGGTTCTTTATTGACATTCTCAATTGTTTGATCCTTGATTTATGTTTTTATGATGATTATTTGATTTAATTGGGTTTATTTGATGAAATTGAAGAAGATTCGTATTGGATATGTTTTTCAGTGTTGAGGATTGATTTTAAACATGTATTGGATGTTTTATAATGTTGATAAGTCATTTTTAACATTGGAATCCCGAAACTCCTTCAATCCCTAATTATTTATGTTGGAGCCCATTTTTTATTGGGCCTTAAAGCCCATTACCATACAACCCAAATAAATAAAAAACCAATAACCCAAAAGCCCAACAACATGGCCACAACCCATCTAATTAAACTCGACAGCCCATACAAACCAAATTAGACCTAATTAAAAATATTTAAAAAATACCTCTTTAATACCCTAATTATAGAACTACCCTTTAACCTAAAAATTAAACCCTAATATCCTAAACTAAACTAAACCTTATCCCCTTTCTCAGCCGCCTCCGTATCCCTTACCCAATCTACCCTGCGGTGGCCGCCACGAGCGCCACCATTGGCCACGCGTGCCACCCATCGCGCACCCTGACTCCACCGCCCGCCACTCCACACCTATCATATCCGCAAAAAAATGAGATAAATATTAGATAGATATGTATTATAGTTTCCGGGTTATAAATACCCAAAAACATGCAGTGTAAAAGGAGGTGGAGTTGGATTAATGGAAAAAATAGAGAGGTTCGAATAAAAAAAGCTCGTTTTATATTATTTCCCTAAGTCTACTCACCTAGGATTAGATTTAAAAAATAACATCAAATTAAAATAAAGAGGGAGGAAATGAACCTCTTGGTGTCTTCGCATGTCCCTCCAGCAACTCGGGATGGCCTCCGTCGCCACCGGCGAGCGACGATATGCGACAGATGGCTCAGCGGCGATCGGGCTACTAGGGTCGACTGAGGGAAACTATTTGAGAGCATATTTGAGAGCCCTTTTTTAGGTTATTAGATCAAATGAACCTTTTTGGTCAAAATTTACTATTTAAATGGATATTGAAATGACGGCGTTTCATACCTTGGGTAACCTGCGTATTCGACCCGACCCAGCCTGGGATCCGCGTGTTTTCGTTTAATGGGGGAATTGTGCGTGCAGTCCTTCCTCTTTCATATCCTCCCCTTTTTGATCTTCAGTTTATATTTCTTTTCGATTTAGTCCTTTTTTAGTTTTTAAAGTTTTTGTTTCTTTTTAATTTAATCACTGTTTTTAATTTCTTTTTATTTTTATCATTGTTATTACATATTATTATTATTACTATTATTATGTAAGCTATTATTACATATCATATTATTGTTAATGTTATTAACAATTATTATTATTATAAATATATTGTTATATAGTTATAGTATCCTATATTATTACTACCATTATTTCATACAAATATGTATTTTGTATTATCATTTTTATTATTAATTTCATAATATTTACGATCTAATATATATTCTTAAACACCCCGTATGTATTTTAATTAAATTTTAAAAATAATTTTTAGCGGTTATCGTGAAAAACGTATATCGAACGTAAGAGGTGCCGCTTTCCGTTAATCACTATCGCAAAATACAATTTTTAATCTTGAACTATAATTTTCAAACAAGATTCCATTCATTCGGGATCCTATCAGAAATTAAGCCCCGAGTGTAGGGGTGTAAATTTCTTTCATACAAAATATATTTTTTATTTTAATGGGATTACAAATTTTAAATTAAATTCAAATTTTTAATTTCCTCCGTTAAGACAATAAATAATCGATCAAATACCAATTTTAGGCGTTGTGGCCCTTCACCACTCGTAACTGACTATCGAACATGTTTTTTGGTTTAATTCGGTTGAATTTATTTTGTGATCCCTTTTCCTATTAATTTTTTTAACAAAAAAGGTTTTTTAAAATTTTTCCCTCGTTTCGCATATCATGAGCTCTATACCCAAGCTTCGTCCCTTTTAAGTCGAAGTGAGAAGCTACGCCTTCGTGAGGTATCGCCTCCGTGTAGGATAGTGGATCACTTTTTGGATACATCGGTACCTTTGTCGCCATGAGATCTTTATCTCCGTACAGAGTTAGGGAAATGTATCCTCTCGAATTGATGTACGAGCGACAGTTTGGGTACCGTTACTTTAGAACCAAAACCGCATGTAGTGAACAATAGCAGCCTACCTTGTCTAGAGCTATACCGAACCTCGGACCGTTTAGAGACACCCAATAAGTGCTTGGTAGAGAGAGTTAGGAGGTTTCTTTAATTTCTTTCAATTATGCCCATTGTTTTCAGTATTTATTTATTTCGCAATAAGTAGATACCATGTCTATATTTTATGCAAAACAAAGTATATGGGTAGAAAGCATGTTTGGGTAGGATCTTTTTTTTTCAAAAACATGTACGGGTAGAAAAGTATGCTCGGATAGGTATTAAAGCAATTAGAATTTATATTTTCAACTTGATTATTCCATGCGTACTAACTGATTTTTGTTGTTGTCTTTCTTTTTTCTTTGCATTGCATATTCATGACATAAATAAAAGGTGTTGATTCACGAGCAATCCTCAATCTAGAAAATTTCAAAATGGATAAAGGGTCACGTGAACAGGAAAAAAAAAGTAATGCATATATGAGGCAGTCCCCTGATGTGATGCCAAAAGAAGTAAGAGGCCTTTCTTTCGAAGGTTACGCGTTAGCCGTATATGCCGAAACTCACGTCAATACCAAGATGAATAAAATAGAGAAGCTGAAAAGATAAATGACCGAGATGATGAGTATGGTGACCGCCATGGCCAAGGAGAAAGTGTCCGATATACTAAGAGAGAAAGATAAACTAAATAGAAGCCATGTTATAATGCCCAATATCTAGGATTCTACTTCTAAACACAGTGAATCTAGTAAGCCCAAGGGATTAGGCGCTGTCACGGTCAACATAAATAAGACACCTGAAGATGCAAAGGCGTCAACAACAAAGAGAGTAGCGACACGACAAAGAAAAGCTTGGAAGAAAGAAGCTAGAGAAAAACCCACGTTTCATATTCCAATAGCCTATACATAGTTGCTTTCGATAATGATCAAGGAAGGTCTTGCGACTCTAGTTCAATCAAAGCCGAGACAACCCCATTATCCTAAAGGTTACAACATCCAAGCCATATGTAGCTATCTTCTAGGAGGTACAAGCCATACTACTGAGAATTGCGGAGCCCTGAGGAATAAAGTCAGAGACCTAATTGAAGAAGAGTTATTAAGTTTTAAGGAAGAAAACCCTAAAAACCTCTAAAAGTCCAGGCAATAGTGGAGCACCGAAGTATGCAAAGAGGAGTCAATATCCAACACTCATAATCCAGAGCCAAGACTAGAGTTCGAAGTCCATTGTCCAGCCTTCAGAATCAACTTTGACTAGTGGCAAAAAGCCGAAGACCAATGGTCATTTTGATCCCATACCCATTTCGTATGGAAAACTATATCTATAGTTACTAGAGCCACGATTGGTGGCCCCGTAGCATGTCATGCCTCTACAACCACCATAACCCAAATGGTACGACGTCGAAGCTCATTGTGATTATCATGTGGCAATAGGGGGCATTCCATTGAAAACTGCACTGCCTTCAAACGTCGAGCTCAGAGCCTCCTATACTGTAAAATGTGGGTGTTTAAAAAAAAGAGCATCAACATGATTCAGCTACTGTTCACACAACTGGAGCGAAGCTGAAAGAATTAGAAGTTGAAGAAAACGAAAAGAATTATTCGGAACATGACATCCAGATCAATATTTTAAAGAAAGAAAGGTAAGTACTGAACAATGAACTAAAAAGCTTGCGAGGTAACTACCAAGAGCTTTGTTCAGTATTCAAAGACGCTGGTTTAGGAGATACTCCAGATCAATGGAAGAAAAGAGTCATCAAATTAAAAAACAATGCTGACTACTGGAAGAAAAATTCGAAGGCCAATGAAAATCAAGCTAAGTCCTTGTCTCTCAAACTTCAAGCAATGGAAGATCAGTGCATTGCTCTCAAGAATGAGTTGAGGAGTAGTCATGCCAATTGCGAGACTTTGAACATGTGAATGCGTCTGCGTGAGAGTACTATTGCTGAATTAAAAGATAGTCAAGTTAAAGCTGAAATGCTAAAAAAGCAAGTAGAAGAATGATAAGTGTTCAAAAGTACTATTTTTCTTACCCTTTTTACTCATATTATTGTTAGACTTAGGCTCATATTAGTTGCAAAATTATCCATTCATGCATTAATCCATGTTTCCTTCCATCGTTGAGCTTGATTACATAACTTGGTAGTTTTTGTGGGAAAAGATGTTGCTTTGGTGTGTGTGTGTATGTGCAGGATCACTTGCCAAAGCAAGGCTAGAGCTAGTTGCCAGGGCAATGCATGAAGGAGATGCCGAGCTAGTTGCTAGGGCAATGCATGAAGGAGACGCCGAGCTAGTTGCCAGGGCAATTGTCGACAAAGAGCAAGGTGATATGGTAGTCGAAATTAATGAGTAGACAAGCCCAAGATGACGTGGAGCAAAGCTAAATCCCAAAGGAGTTTGATTTCCATGAAGATATTATAGAAGAATTAAATTCCAAGAAGATATGAGAAGTTCTAGTAGGAATATAATTATAATTATAATAAAAAACTATATTCGTTAAAGATAATTTAATTCCAACTTAACTTCCTCCTCAAAGAAGGACTTTGACGTAGCCCTATAAATTAGAGGGGAATTTCGACAACTCAGAAAGAGCAAGAGGAGAGAATTTTTGACAAGCATCTAGGGCAAGGAGATTTCGACAAGCTTTATCCTTCATCTTTTTCTTTCTTGTTCAATTAGGTTCATGCTAGGGATTCTTTATCTTGTATTTCTTTGGAACCTAGCCATGAACTAAATCTACTTGGCTATGATTATTGTGTCTTGTGGTTGTGAGAAACTATTGGATTTTGTTTAGGTAATAAGAGTTTGCACTTTTCTATTCAAGGTTTATTCATTGTTGGTTCTTATTCTTGTTTGCAAGTGAATTGGGAGAGGATCTCGTAACTTCATCTATTTATCTAATATCGGGAGAGTTAGATTCAAGAAACGAATGAATATGATCTGTATTCAATCTATTGATGGTGAAGATTAATCCAACTTAGGAATTAGTCAAGGATTTCAACGGCTAAGAGGAGCGCAAGATTGGTTGTTCACCCTTGATTCACGCAGGGATGTATTATCAAGGCATGCACAAGTAGCTAGAGTTTCTACTTAGGGATAAGAAGAAACCATTGAAGAACGCTCTGCCAAACTTTGAAGGTTTCTGCCCAGACGCCCAAGTAGTTGCCCAACTAGTCGCCCAGGCAACCATCGATTAGTTGCCAAGGAAACCCCGTTGTGCAAGTTGCCACGGTAACTGAGTTGCCCGTGCACTCTTTTACCCAAGATGATCCAATCGGCTATCACACCTCAACTCGCGATAACCTGGCCTATCTCTCTCATTTGATCTCATTTATTCTTTTACTTTATTGCCTTCTAGTTTAGTTATTAGTTAAACTCCTATAATCCTTTATTTGTGTTTTTACTTTTTACAGTGCAAGAGACTAGATTCTTGAAGTGGCACCAATCCTGTGGAGACGATATCTTTTATACTATAGCTTGCAACGTGTATACTTGCACAATTACGTAGCACTTATTACGCGCAACAAGTTTTTGGCACCATTGCCGGGGATTGGCAATAGCGACTTTGTTTTTATTTTCTTACACTTTCTTTTTACTTTTCTTGTTTAAGATTCAAATGGCTAACAAACTTTGGTTTTGCATTGGTATATGACCAGGGCGAGACCGATTACACCAGAATATCCCTTTGATCCAGAAATCGAACGAACCTTACAAAGACTTAGACGAAGGATAAGAGTAGCAATGGCCAATCAAGATGGCAATATGAATCAAGATGTTCCAGCAGGAGGAGGAGTGATTCTTGCACGAAACAGAACTATTCGAGACTATCTTGAAGAAGATCTTGATGGACTTAATCCAGGAGTTGTCGCACCTGAAATTGAAGCCGACCACTTTGAGTTAAAACCGGTAATGTTTAATATGATCAACATAATTGGTCAATTTGGCGGCTCAGCAACTGAAGATGCACGACAACATTTTAAATCTTTCCTTGAGATTTGCAACTCGTTCAAAATACATGGAGTCACCCCCGATGCCTTACGATTAAGATTATTCCCCTATTCACTAAGGGATAGGGCGAAAGCATGGTTGAATAGCATTCCTTCCGGATCAATAGCATCTTGGACCGATCTTTGTCGTGATTTCCTTGCTCGGTTTAATCCTACAAATTTGACTGATAAGCTTCGTAACGCTATTACTTCTTTTCGGCAGGCAGATGATGAATCCATGTACGAGGCTTGGGAGCGATATAGATAACTTCTACACAAATGCCCCTACACGGATTCCTGGTGTGGACTCAAGTAACAATGTTTTACAACGCTGTGAATACACCAACAAGGATGATGCTAGATGCCTCGGCAAACGGCATACTTCTAGATAAGTCATCGGAGGAAGCAATGCAAATTTTAAACAGGCTGGCCAAGAATGATTATCAATTCCCCTCTACTAGAAGAGGAGGAGTTAGATGCCAAGCCACAATACATGAACTAGGATCATCAGATTCAATTTCGGCACAATTGGCCACTTTAACCAAGATGGTCCAAAACATGCAAAAACTAAACAAAACACATGAGGTCAAGGTAATGGATTCTTTTTGTGAGTTATGTGGTGATAACCATGATTCTTCTGAATGTATGCAGAATCCGGAATCCAGCTTCTATGTGGGGAATTACAATCGGAACAACAATGTGATGTCCAATACATATAATCCAGCTTGGAAGAAGCACCCTAATTTTTCATGGAGTAATCCCAACAATGCTCTAAACCATAACAATCAGAATGCACAAGCATCGGGATTCCGGCAGAATATGCCACGGCAATAGTTACCGCAGCAACAACCGACAACATCTAGTTCTTTGGAAAATTCTCTAAATGCTTTTATGATGAAAACTGAATCTTATATGGCTGAGAATAGTAACTTCATAAAAAGAACTGAGGATTTTATTAACAGGACCGAGATGAGATTGCAAAACCAAGAGGCGACAATAAAATCATTGGAAAATCAAGTCGGACAGTTTGCTCAAAATCTGAATACTAGACCACAAGAAGGTTTACCTAGCGATACTGAAGTCGCAAGAGGAACTGGCCATGAGCAATGTAAGGCGATCACCACTAGAAGTGGCCAACAACTTAAAGAGGCTCAAGCCCGCTCACCAAACAAAACTCCACAAAAAGATCAAGACGAACCTAGCGGCAAAGCCTCAGATGCTGAACCAGGAATTGCCTCGACAACCGGCAATAAGCATGCCTTGGCAACCGACGATAAGGATGCTTCAGCAACTTGTGATAAGCATGCCTCGGCAACCCCAATTGATAATGCCTCGGTAACTCCAGTTGTCCCGGCAATACCGTCAATCAGGTTCCAAAATAATGAAAGGATCGAAGATATCCGACTTCCACCACCATTCTCATAAAGGTTGAAGCGACAAAAGCAAGAATATCAATTCAAGAAGTTTCTTGATATCCTAAAGCAAGTCCACATCAACTTGCCATTGGTGGAAGCAATTGAACAAATGCCAAACTATGCCAAGTTTCTTAAAGACATTGTGTCCATGAGAACAAGGCTAGGAGAGTTTGAAACAGTTGCCGCAACAGAGGGATGCATGGCAATGTTGCACAATCGTATGCCACCCAAGTTGAAGGATCCCGGAAGTTTCACAATACACTGTTCCATTGGAAACCACTATGTCGGGAAAGCATTATGCGACCTTGGGGCTAGCATAAACTTGATGCCTAAATCAGTTTTTCAGAAACTAGGAATCGGGAAGGCAAGACCTACAACAGTTATGCTACAGCTAGCCAATAGATCCTATGTGCATCTAGAGGGAAAAATCGAGGACATACTGGTAAAAGTTGATAAATTTATTTTTCCCGCTGACTTTATTATTTTGGATTGTGAAGCAGATGAGCATGCACCTATCATTCTCGGGAGACCATTCCTGGCAACAGGGAGAACCTTGATCGATGTTGAAAAGGGAGAACTCACAATGAGGGTGAATGACCAGCAAGTTAAACTAAATGTGTTCCAAACACTAAGGCATGCCGATGACCCAGAAGAATGCCAAGTTCTTCATGCCATGGCAGAGTTTAACTTCAACGAGGAATTTAGTTTCCTCAGCAACTACATTGCCGATCAAGAGGAACCTGAGGGGTATAAAGAACCGGTCAATGAGGAACAAAAAGAAGAGGCAATTTGGCTAGTCAATCGACCAGGAAAAGAAGCTGATCAAAATGTTGATGCTACACAAGAAGGCAATAGGGAGAAGGACGTTGATCTAGAAATATGCGATGCATTCCCGGATGAGCAACTTTTAGTTTCCTCGGCAACCATGGATGCGCATGCCTCGGTAACCTTCGACGCCTTAGCAACCATGGACGCGCACACCTCGGCAACTCTTGATGCCGCAGTAGCCTTTGATGCGCACGCCTCGGCAATTTTGGGAGCAGTCGCCAAGGCAGCACTTGCCTCGGCAATACCCTGGTACGCAGATTTAGTTAATTCCCTTGTTTGTGGTTTTTACCTTATGGCCTTACTCACCAAGGGAAGAAGCGGTTCCTCCATGATGCTAAGCATTACTTTTGGGACGAGCCTCTTTTGTTTAAACAATGTGCAGATCAGGTTATACGCCGATGTGTCCCTGAAGAAGAGCAGAATGTACTCTGGCAATGCCATTCTTCACCCTATGGAGGACATTTCGGAGGAACTCATACCGCGGCCAAAGTTTTGCATTTCAGTGTGTATTGGCCAAGATTGTACAAAGATGCCCAAGACTTTTACAAGCAATGTGATCGTTGCCAGAGGACGGGCAATATCTCTAGACAACATGAGATGCCACTCCAGAACATCATCGAGGTGGAATTGTTCGATGTATGGGGGATCGATTTTATGGGACCTTTCCCATCTTCATTCGGCAACCTCTACATTTTACTTACCATCGACTACGTGTCTAAATGGGTTGAGGCAGCTGCAGTTCCCAACAACGATTCCTAGACAGTGCAATGATTCTTGCAGAAAAACATATTTACACGGTTTGGGATGCGGAGAGCAATTATCAGTGACGAAGGCAAGCATTTTGACAACAAACTAATTGCCAAGATGTTGCAACGCTTCGGCATATCACACAAGATCGCCACGGCATATCACCCACAAACCAACGGGCAAGCAGAAATTTCCAACCGAGAATTGAAGGGTATACTCGAGAAAGTTGTAAATCCCTCTAGGAAGGATTGGTCATTAAGACTAGATCATGCACTTTGGGCATATCGCACTGCATTCAAAACACCCTTAGGTATGTCCCCCTTCCGACTTGTCTATGGCAAAACATGCCATCTACTGGTGGAAATCGAACACAAGGCATACTGGGCAATCAAGACCGTGAATATGGATTGAGAAAGTGCCAGACAAAAGCGTTTGTTGGACCTCAACGAGATAGAAGAATTTCGTGCACTCGCCTATAACAATGCACGAATCTACAAGGAGAAAACAAAGCAATGGCATGACAAGAAACTATTGCCACGGCAATTCACGCCAGGGCAACTAGTTCTCCTATTCAATTCTCGGCTAAAACTTTTCTCGGGAAAGCTGAAATCAAGATGGTCGGGACCATTCGAAGTTGTCAAACCATTCTCCATGGTGACGTGATAATCAAGTCCATCACTGAAAAACATGAATTCAAAGTTAATGGACAAATATTGAAACACTACAATGGTGCCCATGTGGAACGTAACGAAGAAGTGGTCACTTTAGGAGATGCATGAGCATGCTCTCCTTTCAACATTTTATTTTTCTTTTTATTTTCATTTTTATTTTTAGGAGATATTTTATTTTTCTTCATTATCTTTAGTTTCCAGGTTTTCTTTGTTTTCTTTTCCACAACAAGACTCAGAACCACTATGCTAAGGAAATTCACTACCGACTACTTGCCACGGTAATCACAACAGAGGATGCCCCGGAAACCAACCTTGGAGATGCCACGGCAACCAAAGCTAAAGATATCCCGGCAAGCACTACAAAAGCCAAAGGTAAAGCACTTATGTTCGAATCAACTCCTACGAAATCATTTTCTAATTTTTCATATTCAGACGAGTCCTTCATTGCACCAACAAAGACCGCATCAATTGAATCCTCGAAGCGAAAAGCCAATGACACTGATGAAGAGGACGATGAGGACAACCCTGTACGAGGATCGATTCCACCACCGGCAACAAGGAAACAACCATTGCGTTCAAGCAAGAGAATCAAGACACGGACCAAAAGGAAACTAATCATCCATGATGACGAACTCTCAGAGTAAGTCCTCGTTTGCATTTTATTTTTTGTTATTTTTATTTTTCTTTAATGCATGCATTGAGGACAATGCCTCATTTGAGTTTGGGGGGATTGTTATTAGTAGTTACCATGTTTAGTTACATTCTTCTTAAGTATTACATTTAGGATACATAAATTGCTTGCCATGCCTTTAGTTGGAACAAGAATTGCTTAGATTTGATGAATATCCAATGATGAATTTGCCAATGCACTTAATTGATAGAATTTTTATTCTAGGATAACCATGGAAAAACTTAGAATTTTACTATGATGCTAAATTTGATGAAACACTGTTGTGGTTTGATTGAATTAAGGAATTCTAGTGAACTTAGGTTGATAATTAACAAATTGAGGGATTAGAATAAAAATTGGATGAATGCTAGAGGTGCCCGAAATTGGCTCTAGCATGTGCTAAAAAAATTGATCACTAGAGGTGCCCGAAACTGGCTCTAGTATGTGCTAAAAAAAATTTGATCGCTAGAGGTGCCCGAAACCGGCTCTAGTTGAATAAAACTAAAAACAAAACACTAGAGGTGCCCAAAACTGGCTCTAGTTAAAACATGTTAAAAAGAACCCAATGAAGTAATTTGAAAACCTCTTGTTTGCATAGAATCCGAAAAATCAACTTGCACACAACTCCACACACACTCACAAGAATTATAGTTTGATTCCGAGTAACTCCTAAGTTTTCTGAAAAATGAAAAGCCAATCATACTTTGTGCCCCGGTTCTGAGAATTGAAATGAAGTTCAAAGCTAAGTTTGTGAAAATTGAAGTCTTGGTAGGTAATTATTAGTTTGCATTGGTTGAGGACAAGCAATAGTTCGAGTTTGGGGGTGTGATAAGTGTTCAAAAGTACTATTTTTCTGACCCTTTTTACTCATATTATTGTTAGACTTAGGCTCATATTAGTTCCCTAATTAGCCATTCATGCATTAATCCATGTTTCCTTCCATCGTTGAGCTTGATTACATAACTTGGTAGTTTTTGTGGGAAAAGATGTTGCTTTGGTGTGTTTTGTGTGTATGTGCAGGATCACTTGCCAAAACAAGGCTAGAGCTAGTTGCCAGGGCAATGCATGAAGGAGATGCCGAGCTAGTTGCCAGGGTAATGCATGAAGGAGACACCGAGCCAGTTGCCAGGGTAATTGTCGACAAAGAACAAGGTGATATGGTAGTCAAAATTGATGACTAGACAAGCCCAAGATGACGTGGAGCAAAGCTAAATCCCAAAGGAATTTGATTTCCATGAAGAGATTAAAGAATAATTAAATTCCAAGAAGATAGGAGAAGTTCTAGTAGGAATATAATTATAATAAAGAATTATATTCTTTAAAGATAATTTAATTCCAAATTAACTTCCTCCTCAAAGAAGGACTTTGACCTAGCCCTATAAATTAGACGGGAATTTCGACAACTCAGAGAGAGCAAGAGGAGAGAATTTTCGACAAACATCTAGGGCAAGTAGATTTCGACAAGCTTCATTCTTCATCTTTTTCTTTCTTGTTCAATTAGGTTCATGCTAGGGATTCTTTATCTTGTGTTTCTTTGGAACCTAGCCATGAACTAAATCTATTTGGCTATGGTTATTGTGTCTTGTGGTTGTGAGAAACTATTGGATTTTGTTTAGGTAATAAGAGTTTGCACTTTTCTATTCAAGCTTTTTTCATTCTTGGTTCTTATTCTTGTTTGCGAGTGAATTGGGAGAGGATCTCGTAACTTCATCTATTTATCTAATATCGGGAGAGTTAGATTCAAGAAACGAATGAATATGATCTTTATTCAATCTATTGATGGTGAAGATTAATCCAGCTTAGGAATAAGTCAAGGATTTCAACGGCTAAGAGGAGTGCAAGATTGGTTGTTGTTCACCCTTGATTCACACATGGATGTATTATCAAGGCATGCACAAGTAGCTAGAGTTTCGACTTAGGGATAAGAAGAAACCACTGAAGAACGCTCTGCCAAACCATGAAGGTTGCTGCCCAGACGCCCAAGTAGTTGCCCAACTAGTCGCCCATGCAACCATCGATTAGTTGCCAAGGCAACCCTGTTGTGCAAGTTGCCACGGCAACTGAGTTGCCCGTGCACTCTTTTACCAAGACGATCCAATCGGCTATCACACCTCAACTCACGATAACCTGGCCTATCTCTCTCATTTGATCTCATTTATTCTTTTACTTTATTGCCTTCTAGTTTAGTTATTAGTTAAACTCCTATAATCCTTTATTTGTGTTTTTACTTTTTACAGTGCAGGAGACTAGATTCTTGAAGTGGCACCAATCCCTGTGGAGACGATATCTTTTATACTATAATTTGCAATGTGTATACTTGCACAATTGCGTAGCACTTATTACGCGCAACAAAGAACGTAACAGTTTTCTAGTGATGTTTAAAGATCTCGTGGATGACCTTAAGAAAGCCTTACAAGAAAATAATGAGAAGTGGTATTGTCAGCTACAAGAGTTGAAAGAAAAAATAAAAGGAAAAGACAACCACATGAAAGATGTCATTGTCGAAGTATGAAAAGTGGCTCGACAAGTGGTGAGCTTGGTTGATATAGCAACTAAACTGAGTCAGGACGGTGTTATGTTCTCAGGTCATGACGAGAAGCTAACTTGGCTTTTGAGAAAGATAAATAAACTAGGTGCCAAGGCTCGATATTATCTATAACTTTGCTACATGATGTAACGAGAGCTTTACCTAATGAAAGTAATCTCCTGATGGTTTCTCTTTGAATCAATACCTTTTGTACATATGTTTACATCCAACATTGCACCTTCGTTGCATTTTAGTAGCATTGCATATCCACTACATTTTTTACCTGAATCATTACGGTTCAATGGAAGTAATCCAAGAATCGGTTGAAGATTTAACAGGTTTGATATCAACATCGATGCTAAGATAAAGTGACCGATTAACCTCATAAAGAGTTACAAGAACAATTGCAAGCCTAGGCACAAAGAGACCGGGATGAACATCTCTAAGAAGTGGTCAAGTCCTTTTTTTACATGGGTGCTCAGTTTGCTAAGACATCCGCGTAATTTAAATTTCTTTTCAAATAACGAAACAAACCTGTTGCCTAAGCCCCAAGGCAGAAAGAGAATTTTTCCTAAGGGTGTACATATGTTTTATTAAATGATGCATTTCTACACATTTTTCTAAAATTTTTCATACATTTATAATGAATCTTTTGCACATGCATACATGTATATTTGTATTTTTTCAGGAGGGGCATCGATTCTAATCTGACGGTTGATTTTGAGCAACCATATGTCTAGAAGAAATTGAAAAGTGTGAAGATGAATAGGCATGTGACTTATCTTCTAATCTACTCAGGACAACACGAGGATAAGTGAGTGTGTTAGAGAGCGATGGAAAGGTCTCAAACACAAATTTTGAGTGAAAATTTCCTCTCAAGCATTGTTGTCTAAGATTTTCAAATATCGCGATAACTCCAAACATCTATCCAACTGAAGACAACCCTTCTTCGATGATATCGACATTTCGTAACACAATCAAGTTTTGAACACAAAAATTAGATCAAATTATCGAGGCTAGCAAATTTCCTCGATGAGACCTAGAACCCGAAAAATATCTCGACAAGGGATAATCAGAATAATAAGGCTAGCGCACTATTACCTTTTCTTAGACCATGTTGGTTTTCAGCTGATGATTTACAAGAACTTGTTCATCACCGCCATTTCTGTAGTCATTCCAATTTACCATGCTCATCTCAGTTGGTGCAATTTATGAAGTTTGGTGATACTCCAGACATCTTCGAGTTATGATTGTTTCTAAAACTACTATCGTTTATCCACTTTCTATATTGAAGAAGTGCCAGCATTTTCCTACTCTTTTGTTGAAAAAATACAACAAAAAAACAAAAAAAAACAAAAAAATAGAAGAATAGAGCCTTCGTGATAAAAGCGACTGCATAATTTTATCCCTACTCAAAAGAGATTTGAAAGATTGTTCATCTACAAAATCGAAGCATACGCCGATGGTCGGTCAGATAAAGCTACAAACATCCAAACTAGAAAGAAGAGGAAATGAACTCTATGGTGAAAACCCGAAAATGGGCAGTCTAGAGTGGTCTAGAAAAAGAACAAAGAGAAAAATAATGCATCTAAGCAAGTTCAAATCAAGCACTGCAGAAATAGCATTCTACGTCTCCAAGGACCATCTTAATCAAACCAGATATTTGAGTTGAAGGAGTTTGTCTTCAGATTACATCCTGCCTTATGGAGTTATCCTTTCCTCAAAGATTTGAAACTTCTAATGCTTGATCCAGATCAGAAAAGAGGGCAAGATAGAATGTGGGAGTTCGTGAGTCAAAGAAAGCCACCGAAATTGGTCAAAAATTAGGCATCTGGGAATGTCCTTCTCGAAAGCCTAATATCCTGGAAGGCAACTTACATCTTCAAGATCAACACAACGTTCAAGGTCTTCTAGACACAAGCTATGCTGGAGATGACCCTTGGAAAGTGGGTTCAAAGACGCTCCTGAACAAAATATATGAGGCCCTTATTTTTCAAAAATCTTATTTTTGAAGGAATAAATCCTCTTTGCTCATTCATATAAGCATCTTGCATTGTTGCAAACTTATAGAGATTTAAAGTACATGGACCTAAGGCATGTGTCTACTCAGAACAAAAGCTTGAAGCCTTCGGAGGTATCCAAAATATATAAGCATGAGAATAAACGGGGCATCGTAGCTCCAATCAATGATAAATCCAATCTCTTTCGAGAAAAATAAAATAGATGACACCGAAGGTCATTAGGCTTAAAAGCTTGAATTTTTAGGATAGTGAAATTTGGGGGGCACGTAATGCGTTCTCAAAAACAATGAAAGCCCATCAGGAAAAGGATTGAACATACTTCAAGCTTCGAGAGTAGTCTTAGAAGAAATGTTTGGGCATTCGCCCGAGGAGGTAATTCAAAAGATAATCAAACCCAAGAAAGGTTGGGGCATCCTCACATACAGGGAGCTGAACACTACCTAACCAGAAGCAAAGATCTGACCAGCGGATAATCAGGAGCATCCCACTAAGGACCAAATAAAATGATGTCACATTTATTACGCAAGACATGCATACATCTAAAATTTAGCATGCATTTAGGCATAAGGATGCATTCATGCATTTTTGTATTGAACGTACAAAAAAGTCCAGGAAAGAGACCAGAGAACATCAACTATGAGGGCAATAATTAATGACCAACTTTTAGCCTCGAAGGAGGTCGGATACGCAAAAAAGCTCAAACATCCAGATGACGATGGTAAATTTTTTTGAACGAATTACTAACTAAAGTTTTCTTTTGTTTTCAGGTCATGACTCCCCGCCATCAACCTTTTTTTGGTCTTACTTTCATCAGTGGTGACAGGCTAGTTTGATCCAAATTTTGCATCCCTGGCGGTGGTATCGCAAGTCGAAGAAATAAGATGATGTTAGGGCCATTCAGCTCAAAATTTCAAATTCGAAAAAGAATGAGGACAATAAAAGTTGGGGGAAAATTTTTGTTGGGAGCAAATTTTGAACAGAAAGATATCAAAAAATCAAGCTGTGTAGAAGAAGAAAGACTTCTACAAGTCTGGCATCCTCAAACAGGAAGGAACAGATCATTGTCATCAACAAATTCCAACATCCTTGACACAAGAAGTAGGGCAAGTATTGTCTGGCATCTTCAATCAAAAAGGAACAGACATCCTCGACAGGAAGGAGTGAATCAACTGGCCAAACATTCAAATCAAACCTTACAGTCTCATTATGAAACATTTAAGTTATAACTCATTTTTACCAAGTACTTTTTAAACATTTGTAGGTCCTATCTCACCCGTAACATGGTGTAGCGGATCAACTAATCTCTTACAGATATTGCCTCTCCGAAAAGTGGTGGAACAGATCAAGCATGATGATATTTTTATCTACCTGAATTTGCAGCGGAATGAGCACAATAATTTTATCTCCCTGAATTGTAGCTGAATGAGCATAATAATTTCATCTCCCTGAGCTTGCAGCATAATGAACACGTAAACAATTTTATTTCCCTGAGCTTATAGCTGAATGAGCGTGACAACAAGTTCATCTCTCTGAAGTCATGTCTCTAAATGGTAGTGGAATAAGTACACCGACAAGTTCACCTTCTTGAAATTGGTAGCAAGTCCCACATTTTTTAGATCTTGCTTTGCCGTTGTTGGTGCAGCAAGTCAGATTTTTGTCCATGTCTAGTTTTTCCAATGATGGTACGACTAGACCAGATGTTTTTCTCAAATTTTCTCTCTGGGCATATGGGTAAAAAGGAAAAAGATCCCTAAAAAGGGGCAAAAAATAGAACAAAAATGCAAAAGCCAAAAAAGCAAAAAAAAGAGAAAAAAAGCTCTCTTCAGATCATGCCTCTTCATTAGAGTTGTAGCTTTATCAAATCAAACTCTTCAGATCATGCCTCTTCGTCAGGGTTATAGCTTGATCAAAATTTAACTCTTAGATCATGCATCTTCGTCAGAGTTATAGCTTGATCAAAATTGAACTCTCTTATCATGCCTCTTCGTCAGAGTCGTAGCTTGATCGAAATCGAACTATTAGATCATGCCTCTTTGTCAAGGTTGTAGCTTGATCAAAATCAAACTCTTAGATCATGCATCTTCGTCAGGGTTGTAGCTTGATCGAAATTGAACTCTCAAATCGTGCCACTTCGTCAGAGCTGTAGCTTGATCGAAATCGAACTCTTAGATCATGCCTCTTCGTCAGGGTTGTAGCTTGATCAAATCAAACTCTTCAGATAATGCCTCTTCGCCAGGGTTGTAGCTTGATCGAAATCAAACTCTTAGATCATGCCTCTTCGTCAGGGTTACAGCTTGATCGAAATCAAACTCTCAAATCATGCTTCTTCGTTAGAGTTGTAGCTGGATCAACTTCAGACCTTGCCTCCGTCAGTGTTGCATTTAGGTCAAATTTTCTCCAGGCATTGCGTCGTCGTCAAATCGTTGCAAGCCAAGCTCATTTTGCCTACTCCAACGAATCACATCTGGTTTTTGTCTTCCACAATGAATCCTCCATTTGAAGATTTTGCTTACAAGAGCGGCAAAGAAGATCAAGTGAAGTTCAAGAAAAAGTAGTGGCCAGAGAGAGAACCCAAGCCTAACCAGACAAAAATGGTCTTTTTTGTCTTTGCTCTATTGTCGTTGCACAACAATGAGCAAAGAAGGGCAGCTGTAGGAGCCCATTTTTGACCGGGCTTTAAAGCCCATTACCATACAACCCAAATAAATAAAAAAAACAATAACCCAAAAACCCAACAACATCACTACAACCCATATAATTAAACCTGGCGGCCCATACAAAACCAAATTAGACCTAATTTAAAATATTACAAAAAACCCCCTTTAATACCATAATTACAGAACTACCATTTTCCCTAAAAATTAAACCTTAATATCCTAAACTAAACTAAACCTTATCCTCTTTCGCAGTTGCCACCGCATCCCTACCCTGCGCTTGGCTGCTATGCGTGCCACCATTGGCCACGCGTGCCGGCCACAGCCCACTATGACTCAACCGCCCGCTCTGACTCTACCGCCCACCGCTCCACGTCTATCATATTTACAAAAAAATGAGATAAATATTAGATAGATATGTATTATAGTTTCTGGGTTATAAATACCCAAAAACATGCAGTGTAAAAGGTGGTGGAGTTGGATTAATAGAAAAAACAAAGAGGTTTGAATAAAAAAAGCTCATTTTATATTATTTCCCTATCATTCGAACAAAAAAATACAAAAACATTAAAAAAAAGAAAAAAAGAGTTTTTAGTTAAAAAAAACAAGGTAAAAGTCTTCGGATTTCCCCAGATCTACTCACCTAGGATTAGATTTTTTTAAAAAATAACATCAGATTCGAATAAAGGGGGAGGAAACGAACTTCTTGGTGTCTTTGCATGTCCCTCCGGCAACAGGGGATGGCCGCCATCGGCAGCGAGGGGCGATATGCGACGGACGGCTCAACGATGATCGGGCTAGGGCCGGCTGAGGGAAACTATTTGAGAGGATATTTAGAGCCTTTTTTTAGGTTATTAGATCAAATAAACCTTTTTGGTCAAAATTTCTGATTTAAATGGATATTGAAACGATGCAGTTTCATACCTTGAGTGGCCCACGTATTCGACCCGACTCGACCCAGCTTGGGATCCGTGTGTTTTCGTTCAACGGGGGAATTGTGCGCGCAGTCCTTCCTCTTTCATATCCTCCCCTTTTTGATCTTCAGTTTATATTTCCTTCCGATTTAGTCCTTTTTTAGTTTTTAGAGTTTCTGTTTCTTTTTAATTTAATAACTTTCTTTAATTTCTTTTTATTTTTATTATTGTTATTACATATTATTATCATTATTATTATTATGTAAACTATTATTACATATCATATTATTATTACTGTTATTAGCAATTGTTATTTTAAATATATTATTATATAGATATAGTATTCTATATTATTACTACCAGTATATCATATATATATGTATTTTGGATTATCATTTTTATTATTAATTTCATAATATTTACTATCTAATATATATTCTTAAACACCCCGTATGTATTTTAATTAAATTTCAAAAATGATTTTTAGTGGTTATCGTAAAAAATGTATCTCGAACGTAAGAGGTGCCGCTTTCCGTTAATCTCTATCGCAAAATACAATTTTTAATCTTGAACTATAATTTTCAAACAATATTCCCTTTATTCGGGAACCTATCAAAAATTATGCCCCGGGTGTAGGGGTGTAAATTTCTTTCATACAAAATATATTCTTTATTTTAATGGGATCACAAATTTTAAATTAAATTTGAATTATTAATTTCATCTCTTTAGACAATAAATAATTGATAAGATACCAATTTTGGGCAATATGGGGGTGCTCGCCCTTCCCCACGCGTAACTGACTCCCGAACCTGTTTTCTAGTTTTACAAACCAAAACCCGTTGTTTTAATAAAATGACGTAAAAGCAGGTTTTATTAAAATAGCCAGGTTTTCAGGTGATCCAATCTCACCTAAATAAAAATATTGGTGACAACACCACTTTATCCAAAATATTTTTCGTAAGAACACGTTAAGCACCCAATTACGGCACGGGGCCGTTGTTACAATTTAGGTTGTTAGATTTGTGTTTTTGCGATGTTGTGGTGCATATTTAGTTGCTGGAGATATAAAGATCATGTAATCAGGTTTTGAGTGTTGATTGATGTTAATGGAAGTGTTAGGTTGATAGTTTGTGGCTGGGTTGCATTTAGAAAGAGTTAGATGATGGTTTGGGTTGTTGTGGTTGGGTAATTGTGAAAGAATTGTTGAGGCTTGTGAGGAATGTTGTTGCAGTTTTTGATTGCATTGAGATGCATTAATCCTCTGTTGTTATGTGGTTCAAACAGGGGAGGCTGGTCCGGAAGCTATCGATGAAGCTTTGGAGGCTTCGGGCACTTGAATTTGCATCGGCGAATTGAGGTTTTGCGTATTAGTGAGTGAGAACGTGGATTTCATCTTTGAAATGATTTAAAGGTAGTTTATGGGAGTTTAAACTTAGCTTGAAATGCTGGCTTAAACTCGAAAGTAAGTATAAAGTGGTTTTCTCTCTCGGTTGTGCTTTTACGAAATGGTTTATGCACTTGTTTTGAATTACATGGTACCTTCTATTTAAGCATGTTTTAAAGTATGTTAATACTATTTTGATCATGAAATGATGATGGATGCACGTGGTAAATGATCCATGTAAGCATGTGATTTATACTTGTGTTTAAAGCATGGTTTGTTGCTTTGAGAAAAAGGTTTTGAATTGATGCATATGAAAACAGTGTGGTACATGGTTAATTGGGAATTATATTGGCAAGTGATATGGTTTAAAATGTTATTGGATATAGTTGGTCGGCTATAGGATTGATAGTTTACTATAAAAAGTCGCCTTGAATGTCGAGGGCTTTTATACGGTATACCGAATACTCCATCCAAGTACCCTAACGGTCGAGGGGTTATATGGTAATGTAAACTCCCGTTAGTGGGTTAAGCATCTAACTGATGATTAGGGTTGGTGTTCCCGTGAGTTGTAATTGTACTCGATTGGTAATGTACCACGATTGTGATTGTATCGCTATTCAGGTTTAGATAGCTTGAAGTGTTGAGAGGACACTTGTTTGAATCCGTGTATTCGATGAACTAATTTGGTATAGGAACTTGGTTGTGATCACATGTAAGGCAATATAATTGTGGATGTGTCATGTAATGGTTTATGTTGTATAATGTGATTTATACATGTTTACTCTTTAAGCTTTGCATATGGTTTGTTAAGCATAGGAAGGCTTAGATTGAGGTTTAGCAATGGAATTGCTGATGGTTAATGACACATGTTGCATATGGTTTAATATGCCGGGTTTTGAAAGAGTTAAATGCATGGTTTTCAAGGCATGATATTTCAAAAGAGGTTTTAACTGATGCTTAAAAGATGATTGAAATGAGATTTCAATGTATTTGGGAAATAGTTTTAAATGCATTGATGGTGTGTCGTATTTGAGCACTCCTCACTAAGCCTAGTGTGCTTACGCTCTCTTTGTCTATCAATGTAGAGAATTAAATATTTGAAGGCAACAAGGAAGTAAGGGATCGCTAAAGACTTGGTACTAAAAGTATGTTTCGAATTAGACTATAAGTAATAAGGGTAATAGGGTTTCCGTTGTTGTTTTGGGAGATGATTTGTTATACTCCCTGTTTGAGCAATGTTGTTTTGTTGTTCTTGGTTTGTAATTGTTGTTTTGGATTGCTGGTTGCACTGGTTTGAGATTTGTTCTTTCTTTGGCTTGGTTTCTAGGAAACATGCCTCTAGTTTTACATTTGATACAGATGCCATGGATTGTTGATGAATCTGTGATGTCTTGCTGGGGTTTGATCCTTGAATGTGTTGGATATATGTTAGAAGCATGTTAGGGTGTTTTGGTATCTTCGAAAGCATGTTAAACTAGCAAAAAATGACATTTTAGGTCCAGGCGTATCGGTATGCGTGTCTCTGTACCGGTAAGGATAAGCTATTGCAGGCTTAGTGTTTTGGTACACAAGCAAGAGTTTCAATACGGGCTTAGGCCAATTGTGGCCAGCGTTTCGATACACGAAGGACCGTTTCGATATAGGACAATGTTTTTGGGCAAGGCATATCGGTACGCGTAAGCGTATTGATACGGTATTGAGCTACTAGAATTTGGGATTTTAAATCAAGTAAAGCGTATCGATACACCCCCTAGCGTACTGATACGGCTAGCAGTTATTTCAGTTATTTGGATGTTCTGAAGTTCTATTTTCTTACGTTTTAGTCCCTGAATATTGTGAATGCAATTGATTGAGAATGGATGATCGAATTGAGCTAATTTTTGACACGTATACATGAAACTGGACTAATTAAATATTGGCAACATAAAGAGGGGTTAAGTCTTTGTAATTATCTAGACCCAATTGGATGTCGATTCGATGCCCGATTGAGTTTAGTTTTCACACGCTATCAATATAAACGCATAGGTTAATAATTTGTATCTAGATAAGATAAAAGAAAAAATGGATGCATTTCGAGTTTCTTCTTCATGGTTTACCTTGGTAAACCTAATGTAGCTCGCTCGGTTTAGTCTTGCGACTAGGCTAGTTTAGGGGGTTACATTTGGTGGTATCAAAGCTAGGTTTGCGATAATTAGGAGTTGGTATGGTTGTTGTAACCTTGTTATGGGTTGTAATCTGTTGCTTGCTATGCATGGTGATTGTAAAATGCATGTTGATTGCTTTATGCTATGTTGGGGGGGGATTTGGGAAACTCATTGCCTTATTATTATAGTCTGAAATGTTTTGGTTTTGAAATGGAAGTCTTGGATCCTTTCTTAATGTTGGCCTAATTATTTTGTTTTGGTGAAATATCATGCCTTAGATATATTTTTAGCATAAAGGGACCGAGGAGAGAGTTACAATTTGGTACGATTGCTGCTGTTGTTGGGCAGGGAAATAAGGAGGATGTCGTACCTCCTAAGGGGTAGCCGCTGCCCCCACTTAATCCACCTGCAAAAGTGGAGCAAGTTTCATCTATTCTAGCTAGGCCAGGGATGAGTAACGTGGCGCCGTTGATTCAGGCCATGACTGGTGCTTTTCAGGCAGTAGTTGCGGGTGCCGACACCAGTGGTTGGGCAGACGAGTTTGTCGTTAGAGCGTCTTCATAGTCTGGGCGGAGTTGAGTTTCGTGGTCTAGCACCAGAGGCTTCTGAGGATTAGTTGGCCAGTACAGAGAGGATACTGGGTCAGATGGGTTGTACGGATGCCCGTAAGTTGGGTTGTACTATGTCCCTGTTGTAGGGAGATGCCTATAGCTGGTGGATTACCGAGATAGATGGGATAGAACCTAAAGATATTTCTTGGGAGTTCTTTTGTGTTGCTTTTCATAAAAGGTAACTGGGGGTCCGATATCTGGATGAAAGGAAGAGGGAGTTTATGGCTCTAGTGAAGGTGGTATGTCTGTTTCTGAGTATGAGGTACAGTTTGTGAGGCTGAGCCGGTATACACCTAAGTTGGCTCCTGACGAGCAACAACATTGTGATCGTTTCCGGTGTGGGCGGATGCAGGAGGTTAAGACATACATGCATGCTGCTGATTATTCAGATTTTGACGTAATGGTTACGCGAGCCAAGGATATCAAGCAGAACCTTGGTTTGGCTTCTAAGTCTCAAGGCTTTAGCTTTGGTAAGAGAGTAGTAGATTCTAGCTTTGGCGGTGGTCAGGCTAAGAGACACAGTGACAGGAGGTATCACCCTGATAAAAAATACGGAGGAGGTGTTGTTGGGCGTGGAGCGCAAGGGTAGGGTACCCAAGTTAGAGCTTCGTATAATACCTGTTGGGCTTGCAGATTCTATGATCATTTGAGGCAAGATTGCCCATGTTTGGCCAGAGCGGGTCAGGTACCTGCAGGTGTTGTGGCTAATGTTTGTTGGAGTTGTAGGATTGGCGACCATCTGAGATGTGATTGTCCTTTGTTAGCTGGAGGTGGGCAGGGTGCTTCACATGTGGTTTCTCCGCAGAGAGGCCATGGTTGTGGCCATGGTCATGGCAAGTTTCAGCGTAGGGATGGAGGGCAGAGGACTGTGGCTCATACTATTGCTATCTAGCCTGAGGGAGGTGTACCAACTAGAGTGTATGTGCACCGTGAGGGTCATAATGACTCTGATGTGATTGCAGGTACATTCACTTTACAGTCTTTGTCATTGTATTCATTAGTTGATTATGGTTCTACACATTCATATATCTTAAGTGGGCATACACAGTTGCTTGATGTACATGTTAAAATTCTTTATGGGTGTTAGAGTGACCAATTCTCTTGGAGAGACAGTCCTGGTTAGGAAGCTGATGGTTCAGGGTCATGTGTTGGTCATGGATTTGATGGAGTTGCCATTCTATGGTTTTGATGTCATTATGTGAATGGATTGGTTGACCGTGCATAGGGTTGTGGTAGATTTTAATACTAAACGGATATCCTTGAAGTTGTCTGATGATTTCGAGGTGGTGGTTGTAGGTGAGAATGCTAAGTTCTTGTCTAATGTTGTTTCAGATTTAGAAGCGAATTGAATGATGGATTCTAGATGTTAGGCTTTCTTAGCATACGTTTTGAATCCTGGTTCGAAGAAGTTGAGGGTGTAGGATATCCGTACGATATGCGAGTTTCCAGGTTTTTTTTTGAAAGAGTTACTAGGCTTGCCACCGAATCGTGAGGTGGAGTTTGGCACTGTGATTTATGCGGATACAACACTAGTGTCAATTGCTCCGTATCGCATGGCCCCAAAAGAGTTGAAGGAGTCGAAAAGGCAACTGCAAGAGTTGTTTGATCGAGGGTTTATTAGACCAAGTATTTCACTGTGGGGTGCACCGGTGTTGTTTGTGAAAAAAAAGGATGGTACGTTACGGATGTGAATAGATTATCGGCAACTAAACAAGTTGACGATAAAGAATAAGTGTCCTTTACCGCGGATTGATGATCTGTTTGATCAGTTTAGGGGTGATTCTGTGTTCTCTAAGATAGATTTGAGATCCGAGTACTATAAATTGGAGGTGAAAGATATGGATGTGCCCAAAATAGCTTTTCGTAAAAGGTACGGGCATTATGAGTTTTTGGTGATGACATTTGGTTTGACCAATGCACCGGCTGCTTTCATGGACATGATGAATCGGGTGTTCCATGAGTTTTTGGATTAGCTTGTGGTTGTGTTTATCGATGATATTCTTGTGTACTCTCGTACCGAAGAGGATCATGATAAGCATTTGTGGATTGTTCTTCAGACATTGTTGGTTAATAAGCTTTATGCCAAGTTAAGCAAGTGTGAGTTCTGGCTTAGGGAGGTTATTTTCCTTAGGCATGTGGTGTCAGTAGAGGGTATTCGTGTTGATCTATGCAAAATTGAGGTCGTGATGAGTTGAAAAAAGCCTAAATCTATGTCAGATGTTTAGAGTTTCGTAGGGTTGGTCGGTTATTACCGTAGGTTTGTTGATGGGTTTTCCAGTATAGCTACTCCTTTGACCAAGTTGTTACAGAATAACGTTCGTTTTGAGTGGTCGGAGGATAGGCAACGAGCTTTTGAAAGGTTGAAGGAAGCTTTGACACGAGCTCCAGTCTTGATTCTACCGAAATCAGGGAAAGAGTTCGTTGTCTATAGTGATGTGTCCTATGCTGGATTCAGCTGTGTGCTAATGCAGGAGGGTAAGGTAGTTGCCTATGCATCTAGACAGTAGAAGGTGCATGAGCGTAATTACCCTACTCATGACCTTGAACTCGCCTCAGTTGTTTTTGCTTTGAAAATTTGGAGGCATTACCTTTATGGTGAGAAATGTATAGTTTATTCGGATCATAAGAGTTTGAAATATCTGATGTCGCAGAAGGAGTTCAATCTCAGGAAACGAAGATGGTTAGAGTTGCTTAAAGGTTATGATCTGACCATCTAGTATCATTCGGGTAAAGCTGACATTATGGCCGATGCTTTACGTAGGAAAGTTGTGGTTGAGTTGGGGGCTATGTTTGCTAGCTTGAGTGTGACTCGTGACGGTAGGTTGTTGGCTGAGTTGCAAGTGCAACCGTCCTTGTCACAGTTGATTAAAGAGAAAAAACCGTATGATGAAAGTTTGGCACCGCATGTGAAGGATATCATGGATGGAAGTCCTACGGATTTTCATTTTAATGATGATGGGGTGTTGTGTTATAAAGGTCGGATGGTGGTGACTGGTGATGAAGAGTAGAGGCGTACCATTTTGACCGAAGCGCATGCTAGTTCTTTTGTTATTCATCCCGGTAGTACTAAGATGTATTGACATTTGAAGGAAGAGTACTATTGGGTTGGTTTGAAGAAAGATGTGGCTGATTTTGTTGCTCAATGCTTGGTATGTTAGCGAGTAAAGGCTGAGCACCAATTTCCTTCTAGGTTGTTACAATCGTTGAGAATACCGGAATAGAAATAGGAAAGAATCACCATGGATTTTGTGTCTGGGTTGCCTTTGACACAGACCAAAAAGGATTACATTTGGGTGATTGCTGATCAGTTTACGAAGTGTGCACATTTTGTGTCACTGCATACAACGTATATACACCTTGGATAGGTTGGCCGATCTGTACATTTCCAAGATTGTGTGGTTGCACGGGGTGCCCAAATCCATAGTTTCGAATAGACATCCATTCTTTACAGTAAGGTTTTGGGAGTGTTTGCATCGTGCTCTAGGAACACGGCTGAATTTTAGTACTTCTTATCATCCTCAAACAAATGGTTAGTCGGAGCATGTGATTCAGGTCTTGGAGGATATGTTGAGGAGTTGTATCATTGAGTTCCAAGGAACGTAGGAGAAGCAGTTGCCTTTGTTAGAGTTTGCTTATAATAACAATTATCAGGATAGCATACATATGGCACCGTACGAGGCTTTGTATGGTAGGAAGTGCAGTACACCGTTGCGTTGGGCTGAGGTTGGGGAAAATACGTTTTGATGCGTGATGTGTTGAAAGACTCTAATGAAAAAGTTAAGCTGATTTGTGAGCACCTGAAAGCGGCTTCAGATCGTCAGAAATCCTAGGCGGATTTGAAGTGTAGGAATATAGAATATGTTTTTGGTGATCGGGTTTTTTGAAGGTATCACCTTGGAAGAAGGTGATGCATTTTGAGCGAAAAGGGAATCTTCTTGGACCATATGTGATTGTTGAGCGTGTGGGTCCAGTTGCTTATCGTTTGAGGTTACCTCCTGAGTTGAAGAGGATTCATGATGTGTTTTATGTATCGATGTTGTGAAGGTATCGGTTGGATCCATCGCATGTTATGCCAGTGGAGGATATTGAGCTGAGTCCGAATTTATCTTATGATGAGGAATCGGTGGAGATCCACAACACCAGCAGTAAGGTTCTGCATGGCAAGACAGTTGAACTTGCTAAGGTGTTGTGGAAGCACCGCGGTGTTGAGAAGGCCATGTGGGAGAGCAAGTCGGATATGTTGAAACAGTTTCTGCATCTATTTCCTAAAGGTAAATTTTGAGGACAAAATTTCTTAAGTGGGGGGGAGTTGTAAAGCCCTGATTTTGGGCCTAGCAGTTTAGGGGTTAGTTAGACGGTCTGGTGGACCAAGTTAAGGATTCGAGTCAGATTTGGGAATAAATATTTTTGAGTAAGTTAAAAATATGGAAAATGGTTAAAAATCATTATTTAATATGTAGATAATATTGGCGAAATCTGTTTGAGGAAATTGAAAGTGAAAGGGTGACATTTTGGTTGGTGACCAAAATGTAAATTTTCAAAACTGTTTTAAATGGTGACTAGTTTGTAAAAGCGTCAAATTCTTAGAATCCTTAAGGAGCTATTTTACCAAACTTTTGCTGGTGGTTTCTTCCTTCAATTAAAGATTTTTAACATGTGTTTTATTAATTAATAAAAAGGGGTTTGATATTAAAAGGTAGTTATTGATTTTATAAAGATTTGACGTAAACTTTTCTCTCAACTTTTCTCTTCACTTTTATTTTGCCAAACACTCTTGTTTTCATCAAATCTCAAAGGTGAGGGATCTATTTTCTTGAACTCTTGATTTATAAATGATTCTTCAACGTAGATTTACAAAATCTCATTGAAATCTTGTGTTTTTCAAGCTTTAATCAATCAATTGAGGGAGAAATCACATAATAGAGGTCAAGTTCATTTTTCTCCTCTATTTAATGTTTTTTTATTGATATTCCCAAGTATTTGATCCTTGATTTGTGATTTATAATATGATTTTATGCTTTTATGATGATTATTTGATTTAATTGGGTTTATTTGATGAAATTGAAGAAGATTCGTATTGGATCTGTTTAGTGTTGAGGATTGATTTTAATCATGTATTGGATCTTTTATAATGTTGATATGTCATTTTTAACATTGGAGTCCCGAAACTCCTTGAATCCCTAATTATTTAGGTTGTTAGATTTGTGTTTTTAAGGTGTTGTGGTAGCTGTTAGTTGCTAGAGATACAAGGATGATGTAATCCTATTTTGAGTGTTGATTGATGTTAATGGAAGTTTTCGATTTATATTTTGTGGCTGGGTTGCGTTTGGTATGAGTTAGATTATGGTTCCGGTTGTTGTGGTTGGGTAATTGTGAAAGAATTGTTGAGGCTTGTGAGGAATGTTGTTGCAGTGTTTGAATGCATTGAGATGCATCAATCCTCTGTTGTTATCTGGTTAAAATAAGGGAGGTTGTTCCAGAAGCTATCGGTGAGGCTTTGGAGGCTTCAGACGCTTGAATTGGTGTCAGTTAATTGAGGTTTCGCGTATCGGTGAGTGAGAATGTGGATTTCAAATTTGAAATGATTTAAAGGTGGTTTATGGGAGTTTAAAGCTAGCTTGAAACGCTGGTTTGAACTCTGATGTAAGTAAAAAGTGGTTTTCTCTCTCAATCGTGCTTATAGGAAATGGTTTATGCACTTGTTTTGAATTACATGGTACCTATTGTTTAAGCATTTTTTATAGTATGTTAATATTGTTCTGTTCATGAAATGATGATGGATGCATGTGGTAAGATCCATGTAAGTTTTTTATTTATACTTGTGTTTAAAGCATGGTTTCTTGCTTTGAGAAAAAGGTTTTGAATTGCTGCATATGAAAACAGTGTGGTACATGGTTAATTGGGAATTATATTGGCAAGTGATGTTGTTTAAAATGCTATCGGGTATAATTGGCCGGCCATAGGATTGATAGTGTAATCCCAAAACTCGGTGTACAAATCTCATGACCCTGTGGAACCAAAACACTCTTCCTAACATCCCTACAATACACATCTCTACATCGTAGTCACAATAGTTATAGAGAACCCCAAAAAGTGGTTACATCTTTCTATAGAATAATTCTCTCTATCTCTCATTCTCTCATAATTCAAAAGGTTAAACTTATTCTATATTTATAGACCCAAATACTTGGTCACCAAAAAACCTTATTCAATAAGATCTCCTATCTAAAATATATATGTAGATATTAAAGTAAATCCTAATCACCAAGTAATCTTCAACCACTAGAATTAGAATAAAACCCAACTTAATTATCAATTAAAATTTAAGTCAAAATATAACAAATCTCCCTCTTGACACAAATTCTTTTCGAGCACTGTTCTTGAAGTCTTTAGTAGCTTCAATTTTTATGTAAGTCAAATATCCATTGAAGCACCGCCGCCAAGTCTTCAACAACTCCAATTCTTACATCGTATTCGTTATCGTTCAATCGATTGAGAAGTACTCCCCCTGCAACTGAAAGCTTGTTGTAGCAATACTCCTCTAGCATGTCTCCAACATCGCTCCACAAAATCTGCAGCAAAAATTCCTTCTAAAATGCACAGCTCGAACCATAGCTCATGATACCATTTATTAGGAATTTGGTATAAGGCAAAATAACCAAAGCGATAACAACATAGACCAAGAATGAACAGGAGACAAGATTTAATGTGGTTCAGCATAGCCTACCTCCACGAACGAGAGAAATGAACAAACCACTATAAATGAAGAGAACACGAAGAGTGCAAATACATGATACCCATGTAATCTAAAAACCCGATGTACAAATCCCATGACCTGGTGGAACCAAAACACTCTTCTCAACATCCCTACAATACCCAACTGTACAACGTAGTCACAATAGTTGTAGAGAACCAAAAATTGGTTACATCTCTCTAGAGAATAATTCTCTCTATCTCTCACTCTCTCAAAATTCAAAAGGTTAAACTTAGTCTATATTTATAGACCCAAATACTTAATCACCAAGAAACATTATTCAATAAGATTTTCTATCTAAAATATATATTTACTCATTAAATTAAATCCTAATTACCAAGTAATTTTCAACCACTAGCATTACAATAAAACTCAACTTAATTACCAATTATAATTTGAGTCAAAATGTAACAATAATTAATAATAATTCCATAGTAAAAGAAAATTAATTTGTTTGATGCCATGATTAAAATTCGGAAACAAAATTGCTCAAATTTTATTTATGTTTGGAAATAAAAAATCGAATAAAATTTTCTAAATGAAAGAAGTAATTATTGAAACAAATTTTGTTCAATTTGATTTCTGTTTGGTTTAGAGAATCAAATAAAATATGGTCAATGGTAGAAATAAATTCCTTATACAGATTTATTCAATTGATTTGTGTTAGATAAAAGAAATCAAGTAAATTCTACAGAACGACATAAACATGTTCCAGAAACATAATTTCATTTTTCTATTCACAAACAAATAAGGGTGATCGAGAGTCTAGAAGGCTTTTGGTTACATGGTTCAAAAAGCAGGGTCTCTCTGGCATTAAGAGAGACAAGACAGTCATAATACGAAATAGATCATAAGACGGCTAGGATTAATTTAGTGGAATCAATTCCTTTTCGAGAAAAGGTGCAGGTATTGTAGTGCAGATAACTTAGTAATCATGTCAAAGTGTGTGATTGCATGGATAGATTGGCCGGTACAAGTAAAGGATTTAGCTGGTGAGTTGTATAGAAAAGGGATAAAAGGTGTGTAAATAATGAGGTTACCGGGAATGATGTTTCTAATCATGTATGACTCGATGGAAACAAAAGAGGAGATGATGCAACCTCATATGTGGGTAAGTGGTTCAATCATATTGAAGCATGGACATCGACCATAGAAAGGGCATCTAGGAGAGTGTGGCTGTCTATTAGCGGTTTACCGATTCACACATGGTCGCAGGAGATTTTTGAAAACATAAGTAGTGTATGGGGCACATTGGTTCGACTAGGTGATACCCAAAATTTCTCTTCATTTGAAAAGGGTCGCATCCAAATAATTATAGGTAGTATGGAGAAGATGGATGAGTTTATTCATTTAGTTGTTCATTGTAACTCGTTCACTATTAGAGTACAAGAAGTTCACACAAAGATTTAAGCGGATGAGCATCTATGACCACTAGGCCAATTAGTGGATCACATTAAAATATTGATGCGTGGCTTACCAAACTTAACAATTAAGGTTTTATTATCTTTGATCTGGAAGAAAAATGGCAAAGGGGTTAGAACGCTGTCAGAGGTTGGACTCTTTTTTGGGAAATTTATCGTCGACGCTGCATTAGAAGGGGCTGTGGCAGGTCTTTGAAAATAATGGAGTGGTGGTGGATGCGTTTATTCCCCTTAAAACAGCTAGGGATAGATCGAGATTCGGGTATGTTAGGATGGATACTCACTGCGATGCTGACCAGGCAATCGAACGCTTAGATGGAAGCGGATCAATGGATCTCGGATCATGGTTGGAAAAGTATGGAGATCGAGACTTGTTTTGGCAACGCAAGCAATCTATGTCGATGCAGGCCGAGATGAAGGATAGGGATCAAGGACGTATCATTTCAATAGGATCGGTTCAACAGAGGAATATTATAAAAGCAGCTCACGTGATTCAGGGTTCTATAGGCGAAGACAAACTAAATATCTTACAGAACTGCGCGGTAGGTTGGAGCAGTAAGCCATGGAGCATAAAAGACCTGGCGGCGAGGTTGAACATATGTCAATTGCAATGGTTTTTGATATTGCGTATTGCAGGTGCTATGATTTTGTTGATGTTTACGGACACGGATGTACGAGATAAGGTGTTGGAGTCCCCTAACACTAGGCGCTGGTTTTCAAAGATTGAGTTGTGGTCACCAACTAAAAATTAATTCTCGAAAAGCTCAGCTATCGATTAGGGGAATGCCCATCTATGTGTGGTCGCAGAAGTCTTTCGAGAGTATAGGGGGAATCTGGGGTTCTTTAGTTCAACTTGATGATGCAACTCAATCATCAGTTTTGTTTGAGTATGCAAGGATTTTGATTGAAACGTCGCATATGTCTTATATAGACGAATTGGTCGATTTAAAAGTATAGGGCATGCCGTATTTGTTGTATATAAAGTAATTGGATATGATTGGACCAATGGTGGATTGTGAGTGTACGCAATTAGATTAAGAGGATGAGCATGCCGAATCACACAAGTCAGTTTCGTCAGAGGAAGTGCAGGAGACGAGGAACGAAGTGGATAAGATTTGGTTGGAGGGGTGAAGGAGGGTGCTAGGTTTAAGCACTTGGCTATGGAATTGGGTCGGTCATCTCAGCCTGATGAGTCATAACCATCTGTAGGAGGACAATCACCGGGAGGAACCTACGAGTTTTTAGTCTTGATTTGAATAGCTCAGGTTGTGTCTGGGGGATGAGCCTTTTTAGGCGGGTTCGAATGAGGCAGTCGAAGCTAGTTTGTGTTATACTACCGGGACGATAATGACGAGACAATTAAATAAGCGCAAATGCAGAAAAGAAAAATAACACCAAGAATTTACGTGGAAACCCAAAAGGGAAAAACCACGGGCAGAGGATGAGAACTTTCACTATGATGGAGAAAGAGACTACAACTAATTTATGATGTTCTATCTAAACCCCTAATCCCTAGTATCTATTTATAGGGATATATTCCTTGTTTACAGAAGAAACTTGCATAGAAACAAATTCTACTCAAACTGGGTTTCCTACTTTTAATTAATATAAAGTAAACAAGATCTACTAATAGTAGGATTCTAACTTTAAACCAAATCCCGAAAGAATTTGGATCACAATTCTAACAAATCTCCACCTCTTCCACGAAACCCCTTCAAAGGGTAGTCTTCAGCAATGAACACCGACCGAATCCAAGCCTTGCCAAAGCTTGGATGTACAGGGTAATTTAGTCTTCACGTCGGTAAGATCAACATTAGTGCCAACTTTGCTCCCAACTATATCAGCACAAGCAATAACAAGACCCCGATCATCAATGGCACTACTACCTTTCTCATTATTTATCTTTGAAGCAAATCGAACTCTCTTAAGCTTCTCAAATCTGTTATACCCACAAAATTCAACTTTATTCTTCTTTTCAAATTCGTTATGCCCATGAAATCAAACTCTTTTCTGCCTACCAGAACCGTTATGCCCACGGTTGTCATGCTCAACACAAAATCCTTTTTTACTTGATTCAGTCAAGACGCCTTCACCAGTAACATCGTCATTTGACATGCAGGAGGAAACAACGGATGTATCACCTAAAATAGTTAAACTTTGCAAAACATAAAAATTGGCTGCTCTTTTATACCCTTTCATCACAACGAAAGCGCCCTTGCAAATTTTCATAGCTCCACCTTCATTGGAATATCTATACCCTTTTGAATCAGAGTACCTAACGAAATCAGATTTCTTCTTAAATCTAGGACATGCCTCACATTACCAAGTGTTCAAACAATCCCATCGAACATCTTAATCTTGATTGTGCCAATACCTGCAACTTTACAAGAGACATTATGTCCCAACAAGACAGCACCTGTAGACACAGGTTTATACGTCGTAAACCAACCCCGATTTGGTCTCATATGAAAACTACTGCTAGAGTCAAGAATCCACTCCTCACTCGCTATAGAGTCTTCGCCGAAAGCAACTAAAAGTTTACCATCATTATACTCCTCTGCAACATCTGCTTCATCTTCACTGGAATTTTGATTCTCAGATTCCCTCTTTATCTTATTATGTAATCTGTAACACTCAAATTTAATATAACCTTTCTTTCTACAGAAATAACATGTTTTACCTCAATTTGACGACTTACACCTGCCTCTATTTTGACTGCCGAAATTACGATCACTTTTTCTTCTGCGGTTTGAACTAGTCAATCCATACACTATGAGACCCTCTGCTTGGAACTCAGAGCCGGTAAGATGTTGCATCTTGTCATGTGAATTCAAATTATCATATACTTCTTCAAGAGTAAGGGTATCACGGCTGTATAGGAGGGTGCTTCTAACAGACGAATATGAAGCGGGCAATGAGCAAAGTAAAATCAAACATAAGTCTTCCTCATTGTACTTTACCTCTATCATCTCCAAATATGAGATGATCTCCTTGAAATCGGTTAGGTGGTCGTCAAGACATGAACCTTCTGCTAACTTGTATGAGTATAGGCGTTGCTTTAGGAGCAACTTGCTGGTCAAAGTTTTATTCATGCAAATTTGTTCCAATTTTGCCATAAGTTGACAGTTGTCTTCTCTTTGTGAACATCCTGCAAAATACTGTTTGATAAGTACAAACAGATATGGGAAGTAGCTTTCCTATCCTTGCGGCACTTCTCTATATCCTACCATTCTTTCGGCATATTATCAAACCCATCTAATGCATCATCTAAATCCATTTGAGCAAGAACATCTTGAACCTTCACCTGCCATAGCGAAAACCTGACGTTGCGATCCAGCAGCATAATTTCATACTTCACCATCGTCGTTATCCTGAGTAACCTGAAAATATCTGATGTCAATTTGTTATACTACCGGAACGATAATGACGAGACAAGTAAATAAGCGCAAATGTAGAAAAGAAAAATAACACCAAGAATTTTACGTGGAAAACCCAAAAGGGAAAAACCACGGGCAGAGGATGAGAACTTTCACTATGATGGAGAAAGAGAATAAAACTAATTTATGATGTTCTATCTAAACCCCTAATCTCTTTAATCTATTTATATGGATAGATTCTTTATTTACAAAGGAAACTTGCATAGAAACAAATTCTACTCAAACTGAGTTTCCTACCCTTAATTAATATAAAGTAAACAAGATCTACTAAAAGTAGGATTCTAACTTGTAATCACTCATTTTTATCTGGTCTGTAAATACATATTAGTATAATTATTAGTATATTAGTGTTGCATGTATACGTTGTATTATATTATATTATATGTTTATTACGTACATGAGTGTTACTATATATATATAATATGTGGTGTGTGCACGTATATTATAAACTATGTATGTATACGTATATTATTAACGGTACATGAGTGTATTTGTTTTTACGGATAATGTGTGTAGATGTTATGTTAATTATGTGTATGATTATATATGTATGTATGCTGGTATGTTATATTAATTAATGTTTGCATAGGTATATACGTATGTATTGTTGTATGTGTATTGCTGTTATAATTATAACTAATACTATTATTATTCGGCTAATATAAAATGAAATCCAAAAAATGTTAAACCCAAATGAATAAATTGATAGTCCAAGTCCATTACAATTATTATTACAAGGCCCAATTGGCCAAAACCCAAACTCTATTTAATTACAATCATTTTGTGTGCAGATAACTATGGGTCGTTGGATCAAGATCTGATCCAACGGCCACGATCAAACCAAGATAAAATATCTGCCAGCCGCGTTCACTACACGTCTGGACGCTTCGAGTGCCACGCGCGAGTGCGGTCCACGCGCAGACTCTTTGATATCCCACGCATGCATGAGCCCTACGCACTCTGACCCCTCGACTGCTGAGCCACACGTGTCACGATCTAGAGCCGTATCACCAATCGAGGCTTCATCTAGGCCGTTCGTCCTTCAAGCCAGCCCAACCGTTAGATCAGATATGATCTAACGGCTGAGAACGCCTCTGGCCGAAGACAGAGCCCACACCGCCACCATGCTTCACCATGCCGATCTTCAACCACCGCGCTCAAACATGTCAAAAAGCAAGAAAACAAATGTTATGTCAGTTAGCAGTCCAGATCTGAAAGAAAATATTATATTACTTGTACCAAACCAAAAGACATACATATATGTATGAAAAATCATTTTGTAAAAACAAGGGGTTGTAATCGAAAAAAAGCAAAGTGGTAATCGAAAGAGTCCAGTTGTAATCGAAAGAAAAAATACAAAAAATGTCTTCAGTGGTAATACTCTTCTCTTTTTTTCACTTTTGTTGCATGCATACAAAATATACGTAGTAAAATAATAAAAAAGAAAGGTTGTAAGTCGTTACCATCTTCGTCTGTGGATCTCCCCTCACCAGTGATAAGCCTTTTCGGCTTTCCCAAGTCGAACGTGGTGAACTGAAAGGAGTGGGAGACCACTTGTTGGTTTCGTTTTGGGTTGAAATAAAAAGTGGGGTTTTTTTTGTTTCGTATTTCTTAGATCTAGGAACATCAGGGAAAGTTGAGAGAAAACGAGAAAGAGAAGATGTTATAAAAACTGAGAAAATGAATAAAAATGGGGGAAATTTGATTCGGGCCAAAAAAACGCGTTTTATAGGTGTTATTATTTTGTGAAATGGGTAAATTACGTAATAAATCCCCCCGCATTTTCAATATTTTCGTTTCTGTCTCGCCGTATGGTATAATTACAATTCCAGTCCCCTGATATTTCAAAAGCTCGTAATTCAGTCCCTAAATTACACCGAATCAGTTTTTAAATGGTAAAATTACCCCTTTAACCATCCCGCGTTTTTGAATTTTTCATTTCGAGTCTGCCCCTTGGTCTAATTACAGTTTCATTCCTTTCAAGTTTGGTCCTGTTTGCATTTTCGTCATTAAATTGCATATTATTATCCTTTAATTTCTGCCACTGATGTTTATTTCTTTTCATTTCAGTCCTATTTCCATGTAAATATTTATGTTCGTATTATAATCGTGTATGTTGATGTAGCCTTTTGCCTTATTATATATCCCTCGTACATGCCTTGTATTTTTATGTTTACATGTATATGTGTGTTAAGTTTATGATGGTTATGTATCTTTTTGTTCGGTTATTCGTATTAAGCATGTTATGTTCCAGTTGGTTCGTACACGACATATTTTGTACTTTTGTATGTATTGTATGTTCTCTTGGCCTTTAGGTTACGTGTTAGTGTGTCTCCTTTTTATGTATAACATATTGTTCTATATATGTTGAAATATGTTTTATTTCTAATATGTATGTCTTCTTGAAATATATGTTCGTCTACACACGTACTTATTCTTGCCTTGTTATTGTGACATGTTAAATTTGTTTTTATCTACTATTAAGCTTGATATGTATATGTGTGTTTTAATTATGTATTTTATTTATGTTAGATTAGAATTCTATCATGTTAATATTTATTGCATTTAAATTATTTGCCATATTTTATATTTTTCCTCTAAGATTGCATATCGAGATATAAATTGTCAATGCGGTGCTCTTTTATCCGAGCGTAAACGGGGCCAGTATCAGGCGTAGTGATAGTGGTTGGGCGTTTGCTCTCGGATAACGGGGCCCTTAAAATTTATTCGCAATTATGACCGAACTTTAAACTAATCGTCACTTTAATCCCGAAAATCCAATATTAATAAAGCGGTAATTATTAAAGTACCAGTTTTGGGCGGTGTGGGGGTGCTAATCCTTCCCCATCCGTAACCGACTCTCGAACCCAATATTTTTTTTGAATCTCTGGTTTTATGGTGTTCGGCCTACCTAAGTGGCCGGTGGCGACTCCAATTTTAAATAAAATGCGGGTTTTCTAAAACTCCACGCGGAAGAAAATATTTTCCAAACAAAAAAATAAAAAACACGCTTTTTAGCGATAAGAAAGGGGACATCGTTACAAATAGCGACTCCGCTGGGGAAAATTTTTTGTTTTTCAAAAACAAGAAGAGAGTCAAGCTTTTTAAATAATTACCGTTGTATTAATATTAGAAATTCCGGGTTAAAGTGACTATTAAATTAACATTCGGTTATAATTGCGCGTTTATTTTAACGCATTTAAAATTTGGCATATAAACCCGTTTTTTAAGTGGGGGGAAAACGCTAATGCTTTCGTGGAGATATCATTCTCTCGTGTAGGCCTATCAAGTACCTTCGGGGCTCGAGTACCTTATGCTTTCGTAAGGATATCGTTCCTTCGTGCAGGCATAAGCGAATGGGTCCCCTTGAATTGAACCCGGTTGAAAGGAGCCTATAATGGGTGATGATCGGGGGCCTTGCTACTCTTAGTAGAGGACAGCAAGGACAATTCGGGTACCTCTTAGCACCAACACTGCATGTAGATAACATAGAGAAACCCACCCCTTTAGAGCCATGCGGATAACCTTAGGTATTTTAGACGGGATAAATAGGTTTCTTTGTTTTTGTTTGTTTACCTTATTTAATTTGTCCTTTTATTTGTGTATTTATTAATTCTATCCAGTACTGACTTGTTTCCTTTTTTTTGGCTATTTTTTTCATGCATTATTACATTTGCATTACATAAAGGTACTGGATCAAGTGGTTTACCCGATCAGAAAGTCTTTCACCATGGAAAAAAGGTGTCTTAGAAAAGAGGAACTCAACTTGTCTGTTAGACATTGGTCAGAAGTCAGCCAGAAGGCCCAAGGGGACAGTTTACCAAGTGAACGCGTGATAGCCGGGTACACCTATGTGAGTCTTCAACAGAACAATTTGGGGATCTTCAAAGTATCTGGGAAGAATGGGACCAGAGATTACAAGATAGATTCCGTGATAGTTATGGTGACATTGCACAGTTGATGTACATCCGGGTCAACCAGCCCCTACTCCGAGCCATTTTTCAGTTCTGGAATCCTGCCTTTTACTGCTTCACCTTCAATGGACATGACATGATGCCCACAGTAGAAGAATACACCGCTCTTCTTAATCATAAAAATGTTCAGGAAGATTGGATCTACGCAAAACCTCCGAGGAATCAGAATTACACTTCCAAGCTCAAAACCTTTACCGGAATGAGCAACGATTGGGTCAATGACTTGATCCGACTTCGAGGAGATAGTACAGTATTTGCATGAGAAAACATTCGAGACATCCTACCTGCACATCCGGATGAGGAGAAAAAGTTAGATATGCTTGCCTTGGGAATATATGGATTGGTGATCTTCCCAAGAATTCTGGGAAACATTGATGTGGCCATTCTAGATTTGTTTGAGCGGATAAAACGGCGAGCAAACCCAGTACCAGCTATTTTGGCCGAGACCTTTATTTCTCTAAATGCCAGTCGAAAGCACGAAGAAGGGCATTTTCGAGGATGCGCACAACTGTTACAGGTATGGATTCAGAGCCACATGTGGAAGACACCGACGAGGGTTCTGCCGGGAATATCCTTCCGAGATTTTTCTCCTTTACAGGAATACTTAACAAAAGAGTGGCGAGAGGACTTGAAAACAAGAAAATGGACCGGTTTCTTCAGGAATATCCAATGAGAGGACATAGTGTGGAGGGTCTTGTGGCTCGGTAGAGTTAATTACTTTTTATATAGTTGTGGTGATTTCAATTGGCTGGTGATGTTAGTACTACATGGAGGAATTGCTTGTGCCCCATATCTGGTGTCCCGACAATTCGAATCGCGACAGTTCATTACCAACACCGCCGGGTTAAGCCGAACTGAATTTCTTTTTAAAGGGGAGTTCAAAGAGAAAGTTCAGACTATCATGAGGGCTTGGGATCATTGTTACCGGATTAGGGTGGAAAGAGACATCGAGTACATGACCACCCCAGACTACGATCTTTGGAGACGTTTGAGGGTAAATGATATGATTCCCGAATCTGATCAAGGACCAGCAGTGTCACTCGAAGAGCTTACAAGGGTGGTACCGTCTGAAGCTGATATCTTACGGAATGAACTCGAAGAAATTAAAAAGAAAATGGACATCCAACATACTCAACATGCGAGCGAGCTCTATAAGGCAAGCTTAGAGGTTGACGAGCGGGACGGGATCATTAGGCAGTTGAAGAAATTAAATGCAGATTTGAGCGACAAGAACACTCTTTATCAAAAACATGCCCTTCTATTACAAGCAAAAATACAGAAGGTCGGCCGGAGTCAATTCATAGCTGTGGAAAGAGAAAGAATGAATGGCATCGTTTTGTGGAAGAAGAATGAGAAATCAACAAAAGAGCGATCGAGAAAGAGATAGAAAGCTGTCGTTTGGCTATGGAGGAAGAAAAACGGTCCGCCAAGAAGGCCATTGATCAAGAAAAAGAAAGGTTCAGGCAAGAAATCAGCAAGGGAAAACAAGCTATCCATTATGAGAGAGAAAACATCGCCGTATGGAAAAGAAAGTCCATGAGTAGCCGAAATAGACTGTTAGAGATGCAAAAACTGTACGATGACACTATTCAAAGTCTGGAGCAAAGCCAAAGTCAGAATGGCGAATTAAAAGGAAAGGTGGCAGAAGTTGAACACTCCCTTCAAATGTACTGCCAGAGAAATAGCTTCGCTGAGCTGGAAGAAAGAGAGCGCGAAGTGGGCGTGTTACGAGCACGAATCAAGCCCCTCGAAGCAACTGTTGAGGATTACAAGGAAAGAATTAGTGTGTTCGAGGAGGCTGCAGCCGGAGGGGACACCTATTGGCAAAAGAGATTGTGTGACGCTGCCCGGATAGTACAGGATAGGGACCAATATTACGCAAACCTGATGGTGGACATACAGCGAGTCGCCAGGCATGTGAATGATTTGGCCATCGAGGCTGAAACACTCCGACCTTTCATAGTCCCATAAATGGAAGAAGCTCCCAGGTTCCTCAAGCTGCTCAGGGCAATTGGAAAATTAGGAGATAGAGTTAGAGCTTATCTATAGGACTCTGTGTTGTAATTAGATCTTTTGTAGTAGGGATCTTTATTTTGTAACACGAACTCTATTGTAATCTAGACCCTTTAATTCCCGTGGAAGTAGTTCAAAAGGGTGATTACCAGCGGAATCAGTACCTTATCTGCATACATTCTTGCATTGCATCATGACATTCGCATCATTATACATGCATCTATTTTCTTGCAACCATATTAACATTATGAATATTGTGGCGTTGTGTGTAGTTAACCCGCAATCATTCATCATCCACACCTTACCCGGTTACAAAGCAAGCTCATGGAAAACAGGATAATCAGTCTAGAAAAAGGGCAAAAAGAGCTCAAGACAAGACTTGAAGAGACTCAAAGAAGCCTCAGTGATTAGATTGCGCAGTCGCAAGCATCTATAGTATCTGAGATAACCGCATTGTTGGCTAAGAGTCTTGGAAAAAGAGTGGAAGGAGAACCGTTCAAGAACCAGAGAGTACCCCAGTTCACTACAAGGTTCAACCAACTGCACCAAACCCGGCTAGAAAGGTGTATATTGACCCTGCAGGAATGTCATCTAGTTTTCAAATAGGGGTACCTAAAACTCAACCCCTAGACGCTGAAGCACTCTATGAAGAAGAGGTGCCAGACCTGAACATGGTTGAAAGGATCAAGACCGAGGTAGAGAAAAAGTGGGAGGAAAGGTTTCGCCCCATGGAGGAAAAATTTAAAACGTTACAATCTAATGAAGAATCAGGAAATGACGCTAGCGACTTAAGTCTGGTCCCCGATCTTGTCCTACCGCCAAAATTTAAAACGCCAGAGTTTGACAAATACGATGGAACCACATGTCCTTCCGCACACATAACAACGTACTGCCGGAAGATGGCGGCCTACCTTAAGGACTAAAAGCTACTGATCCATTGTTTCCAGGACAGCCTAACTGGAGCGGCGTTACTGTGGTACACTCAATTGAGCAAGGCGAATGTTAAGACATGGAAAGATCTGTCAAGAGCATTTACTGAGCAATATAAGCATGTAACAGACATGACCCCCAGTAGAATTATGTTGGAAAATATGGGGCAGAAGTCCAACGAAAGCCTGTGGCAATACGCCCAAAGGTGGCGGGAAGTGGACGCCCAAATTCAGCCACCCATCCTGGAACATGAAATTACGCCGTTATTTGTTAATACTCTGAAGGGGGCACTCTTTGATCGCCTCATTAATAACACAACGCAGTGCTTTGCTGACTTAATCAGGACTAGGGAGTCCCTTGAATTGGCAATTAAGAGTGGTAGAATTGATGGCGGGGAAGGGTCTCGGAAGTATAGCAAGAAAAATAAAGTAAACGCCACCAGCACTTATACCACCCCGAAAAACTTCATAGTCTCACAGCCACAAGCACCTGTGGGAAAAACACAACACTCGAATCAAAGAGATGAGAGAATCCCCAAAAAAGAGAAAGAAAGAAGAACTTTCACTCCCCTACTTGTTTCATACTCAGAACTTTATTCCAGTTGTATGAAGCAGACTTGGTCCTTCCATACATCGTTACTCCTGTCAATCCGCCCTTCCCTTGTTGGTATAATCCGAACGCGCATTGCGACTATCACGGCGGTACCCCTGGACATCCCACTGAGAACTGCCTGGCTTTCAAAAAACTTGTGCAGAATTTAATCGATTCTGGGATATTGAAGTTTGAAGAACCGAATGTAGCCAATAACCCGCTGCCTAATCATGGGAGCAGAGGAGTAAATGTTATTGAAGAATACTTTACCAGGAGAAGTAAGGATGATGTGTCAGAAATCAAGTCTCCTTTACAGTGGGTATTTCAACAGTTATGCATGGCCCGTGTGATCAACAAAGGCATGATAACAAGGCAGAAGGGATGTGGAGCGTATTGCGAATTCCACCAGACTGAAGGACATGATATCCAAGAGTGCGATGAGTTCAAGAGATTGGTACAACAATTAATGAATGAAAAGCAAATAGAATTCTTCGAAGAACCCATGGGAAAGAAGGGGTCGGATGTACACATGACGGATAGCCCCAAATCTAAATACGGGAAGGATAGACCTTTTATCATCTCTCCCAGGCCAGGGAATGCAGGTGCCTCCCAAGGAGAAACCAGCAAGATAAGTCCCAAGATCATCATTTCAGCACCATCCCCATTCCCATTCAAGGATATGCGGCAAACCCCCTGGAATTATGCTGTAAATGTGACCACGCCAGAAAAACTAGAACATGGTCAGATAAAAGAGCCTACGCTGAAAGGCCAACAAAGCCAGAACGATGTAAACGTTGGTAAGGCAGGCCATTTCACAAGGAGCGGCAGATGTTATTCCTCTGAGGCTTTGAAAGCAGCTGAAAGAGATAAAGGGAAGAAAACAGCAGTTAGCCCCACGCAGATATTTGGAGAATAACCTCCCTCAAAGATGAATGAGCCGGTAACTGAGGCCCAGGCCAAAGAATTTTTAAAGTTCTTAAGACATAGCGAGTACAACGTAGTGGAACAACTACGAAAGCAACCGGCCAGGATCACAGTACTAGAATTACTCTTGAGTTCAGAAAAACACCGGGAGATGCTATTAAAAGTGCTAAATCAAACTTTTGTGCCCTAGGACATTTCTGTGACAAATCTGGACATGATAGTGGGGCATATCACTGCCTATAATCATATAACGTTCAGTGACGATGAGATCCCTGAGGGAGGAATGGGGTCCACCAAAGCCCTTAACATCACTACCCACTGCAAAGGGTATGTAGTACCGGGCGTACTGATCGACAACGGGTCAGCATTGAACGTCTTGCATATGGTGACCCTGCAAAAACTGTCAATAGATGGTTCTCACCTAAAGCCCTGCCACAATTCGGTAAGAGCCTTCGATGGTACGGAAAGTGGAACAATGGGGAAAATTGAGGTGCCCCTATTGATCGGACCAACTGAATATGTGATTGATTTTGTGGTGATGGACATAAAACCATCTTACAGCTGCCTATTGGGGAGACCATGGATCCACTCCGCAGGAGTTGTCCCCTCATCGTTGCATCAGAAATTAAAATTTGTAGTCGAAGGTAAATTGGTCACAGTAGAGGCTGAGCAGGAGATTGTTGCTTCCGTGACATCAGACGCCCCCTACATTCAAAATTATGAAGATGCTGCAAAATGCTCGTTCTGAGCATTGGAACTAGTGAATGCCACATTTGTTTTGGAGGGAAGTCGGATCCCCTACCGCAGGTTATCTAATTGTACCAAGATGACCGTCGTAGAAACTTTGGGCCGTGGAGCCAAAATAGGAAAGGGGATGGGGAAGAAATTACAAGGAAACCTAAGAGCCAAGAATATGATAACCAAGAAGGATCGTTTTGGGTTGGGTTATCAACCAAGTGTCCAATAGAGGAAAGAGGAATATAAGAGGAATGAGGAGCAAAGAAAAGCCATATCTAAAGGAGAAGACATTTCGTGGAGACCAATGTCATTTCCTAGTTTAAAAACCACTTTTGTTTCCAGAGGATTCTACCAGCCAGGTCAAGAGGTTGGAGAGGCAATAAAGGAAAATAACGTACTCAACCAGAAGGAGATACTCAATGAATCATTTGAAGGGATGTACATCAACATGATAGCTGGAAATGACCGAGGCAGCAAAATGTTGACCAACATCCGCCCCTGCCGTCCTAGGGAAAGGGTCGATAACTGGAGCTGCATTGATCTACCTGTAGTTTTTAGGAATAGATCAGAGTAATGCTCCTAATCAACCTTTTGTTTTTGCCCGTAAACAATGGGGATCTCTTGTATGGGGCACCTATGTTAACTTTTTGATTGAAATGAAAATATCCCCACTTTCCTAAAATGACCAAAGTTTCATTTATTTCATTCATGCATTCTTCATGTTCATTCCCTTCATATAAAGCCGTCTCCTTCCCAATACAATTCATTCTCATTTAATGCAGGTCGCTCATGATTAACGATATGAATGATACCGGATCCAATCCTGGAGTGAATTTTGAATGCCCTGAGGTCTCAGAGGGAATTGAGGAAGGATATGATGAGATAGAAGGTGAGGTCCCGAAAGAGTTAAAGAGAATGGTGGCCAACGAAGAAAGGCAGATCATGCCCCACCAAGAAGAAACAGAAGTTGTAAACTTGGGGAATGAAGAAGAGAGAAAAGAAATAAAAGTAGGAACGACGATTTCCTCAAAAACCAAGCACGAACTGATAACCCTACTTCAGGAACTCAAGGATGTTTTCGCCTGGACTTATCAAGATATGCCAGGGTTGAATATCGACATAGTGGTGCACAAATTGCCGACAAAATCGGAGTGCAAACCAATATAGCAAAAACTTTGGAGAATGAGACCAGATATGTTGTTGAAAATCTGAGAGGAAGTAAAAAAATAGTTTGATGTTGGTTTCTTGGAGGTAGCCAAATACCCCGAATGGGTTGCAAACATTGTACCAGTACCAAAGAAGGACGGGAAAGTTCATATGTGTGTAGATGAGAGGAATCTGAACCGAGCCAGCCCTAAAGACAACTTCCCCTTACCACATATTGATACGCTGGTCGACAACACTGCATGACACTCATGGTTTTCATTCATGGACGGCTTCTTAGGGTACAACCAGATAAAGATGGACCCTAATGACATGGAGAAAACTACGTTCATAACTATGTGGGGCACCTTTTGTTATCGGGTGATGCCATTTGGGCTAAAGAACGCAGGGGCAACATACCAAAGGGCAATGGTGACTCTTGTTCATGACATGATGCACAAAGAAATAGAAGTATATATGGATGACATGATTGCCAAATCCCAAACAGAGGAAGAGCACTTACAAAACTTGAGAAAACTATTCCAAAGACTACGGAAGTACCAACTGAGGCTCAATCCTGCCAAGTGTACCTTCGCTGTTACTTCTGGAAAACTCCTAGGGTTTGTGGTAAGCCAAAGAGGGATTGAGATCGATCCAGATAAAGTGAAAGCCATCCAGGATCTCTCACCACCCCGCACTCAGAAGGAAGTTTGCGGTTTCCTAGGGAGGCTGAATTATATCTCTCGTTTCATTTCCCAATTAACCAACCAATGTGACCCGATCTTCAGACTTCTTAGAAAGAATAATCCTGGTGTGTGGGACGAGGAATGTCAAAGAGCCCTAGAAAAGATCAAAAAGTACCTGACAAATGCTCTAATTTTAGTCGCACCAGTACCAGGTCGACCATTAATTATCTACCTGACAGTTTTTGAGAATTCAATGAGATGCGTATTGGGGCAACACGATGAGTCAAGAAAAAGGGAGCAAGCCATCTATTACTTAAGCAGGAAATTCAATGATTGCGAAACGCGGTACCCGCCAGTGCAGAAGCTGTGTTGTGCTCTAGTTTGGGCTACCAAGCGGCTTAGATAGTACATGATGTACACACTACTTGGTTGATATCCAAGCTAGACCCATTGAAGTTCTTAATGGAAGCACCAGAACTAACAGGAAGGATGGCCCGATGGCAGATGCTCTTATCCGAATTTGATATCGTATACGTTAACCAGAAAGCCGTAAAGGGGAGTGCTGTAGCAGATTTCCTAGCTAGTCGTGCTTTGGACGACTATGAGGCATTGAACTTTAATTTCCCAAACGAAGACTTGACGTGCATTACAACCGAAGAAGAGGTTTCAGATGATAAATCATGGAAACTTTACTTCGATGGAGCCTCTAACGCCCTCGGACATGGGATAGGAGCAGTGTTAATTTCTCCTGAGGACGTCTATTATCCTTTCACCAGCAGATTGGAATTCTTCTGTACAAACAATATAGCTTAATACGAAGCTTGCGTTATGGGACTGAACTCATCTATTGAGAGAAAGATTAAGGAACTTCGAGTATTCGGAGATTCATCCTTAGTAATTTACCAATTGCGCGAGGAATGGGGAACCAGGGACCCGAAGTTGGTCAAATATTATGAATTGATCCAAGAGCTCACCAAAGTTGGTCAAAATCAGATGGCAGACGCCTTGGCTACCTTGGCCTCCATGTTTAAAACAAACATAGGCAGAAATGAAACCCATTGAGATGCGGATGTTTGAAAGGCCTGCTCATTGTTGTAATGTACAGGAAGAGACTGATGGAAACCCATGGTACTATGACATCTTGCAATATATCAAGCTTCGAAAATATCCAGAAGGGGCAAATGACAATGACAGAAAGACACTTAGAAAAATGGCAACAAAATATGTCCTAGATGGGGAGATCCTATATAGGAGAAGTTATGATCAAACATTGCTGAGATGTGTAGATGCCCGGGAGGCGAAGGAGATTTTAGCCGAAGTATGGAACGCACGCCAACGGGCTATCTATAACCCAAAAAATCATGAGATATGGTTATTTCTGGTTGACCATGGATGGAGATTACATCGATTACGCCAGGAAATGCCACAAATGCCAAATCTACGCTGACAAGATTCACGCACCCCCATCGCCTTTACACACCATGAATTCTCCGTGGCCTTTCGCGGCGTGGGGCATGGACGTCATAGGGCAGATTCATCTGAAAGCTTCTAATGGACACCGTTTCATTCTGGTCGCCATAGACTATTTCACTAAATGGGTAGAGGCAGCGTCTTACGCCAACATCACAAGAACTACAGTATGTAAGTTCTTAAAGAAAGAGATTATTTGTCGGTATAGATTACCAAAAAGGGACATCACCGGCAACGCTTCCAATCTGAATAACAAAATGATGACGGACATGTGCACTCAATTCAAGATAACACACCATAATTCCACAGTCAATCGCCCTAAAATGAATGGGGCAGTGGAAGCAGCAAACAAGAACATAAAGAAGATCATAGCAAAGACAACAGATACCTACAGGGACTGGCATGAGAAGCTGCCATTTGCCCTTTTCGCCTATAGGATGTCCGTTCGCACATCAACGGGGGCAACACCCTACTCATTGGTGTATGGTACCGAAGCAGTACTTCCCATCGAGGTAGAGATCTCGTCTCTCCGGGTCTTAAACAAAGTAAAATTGGAAGAAGCTGAATGGTTGCAGGCCAGACTCGACCAGCTAAATCTCATTGACGAAAAGAGACTAAAGGCCATTTGTCATGGTCAGATGTACCAAAAGCGTATGATGCAGGCATACAACAAAAAGGTGCGCCCGAGAGAATTCAAAGAAGGGGATCTGGTGCTCAAGAAAATCCTCCCGATCCAGAAAGATTCTCGAGGAAAGTGGATGCCCAACTAGAAAAGGTCGTACGTCGTAAAAAAGGCCTTCTCAGGAGGAGCCCTAATCCTAACAGAAATGGATGGAGACGAGCTGAAGAACCCTGTAAATTATGATGCCGTTAAGAAATACTATAAAAAAAAGAAAAAAAAAAAGAAAAAGAAAAGAAAAGAAGAAAAAAAGAGAACAAAAATGGAGAGCTCAGGGCGAAAACCCGAAACCGGGCGTCTTGAAGTAGAGGGAGGACCTGAGTTGAAAATCCGTAAAGGGCGGCTCGGGTAAATTGAAAAACTGAATATCCGAAGAGAAGGGTATCCCCATGAACGTCATGAAGAGGAAGCTTCAGGCAAAAAAAAAATTCTACACCGGTTGACAGGATCATGTATCATTTATATCGAAGATAATGAGGGATCTTGTATTTCATACTCAACTTTTCTTCTTTCTCATGTGTGTCATACCTTTTTTTAAGATATCCCAAGCCCTTAATCGTAATAAAATCGTGTTTTTGAGCATCCATTCCTTGCCTTCTTGTTAATTTCAGTCAAATAAGCTAACATAGGCTTATAGTAAAACAAGAGATTTCGGAGCATTACTGTGATCTAACCTTAAAAACGCAGGTGATTAAAGAAAATGATGTTAACTCCGCCCTCTAGCTCCCTACATAATGGCTGTCGATAGGGAAGGCGGAAAGCTGCAAACAACCGGATCGGATGACCAATGGCTTATGTCCTGTCTATTCAAGGAAAGCATGCGAGATAATAAAAAAGATCTCTTGGGTGAAAACCCAGAAGGGCACCCCTAAAACAAAAAGTCTCTAAAGTGAAAACCCGAAAGGGCACTTTAGAATTCCAAGTCGTAAATAGAGAAAAAGAAAGGATGGAATGATTGAACCTGACAGTGAAGCGGGGTATCGACGCCCGTGAGAAAGGAGAAAGTGAACAACGAGGTCTAATAAGGACCAAAACAAGCCCACCAAGATATTGACACTCATGCATCATGAATAGTCAGACATCACTAGGATTAGGAGCATGTCGTTTCATCTGTCATAGCATTTTGTCTTATCTTAGACAGGTATCTGTAGATTTAAAGAGACATCGATGGCCATCGTGGTGTGAATCCAAAATGTGAAGACAATGGTTCTACATACAGAAAGCCTATGTTTCCCAGCGCCTACAGAGAGAGGTTATATATAGGAAGAATCCTCCGCTCCGAGGCTTCAGAAGCTGAAAGTTCTATATGGGAAGGACTGACGGCTCCAGGGTGAAGACTAGCAGTTCTATATAGGAAGAACTCCAGTCGAAGGAATTCACCCACGACACACAAGGTTATATAGGAAATCTTGTTGTGTTTGAAGGCGAAGAGTCTTATATAGGAAAGGCTCCGAGCTTCACTGTCTTAGAGTGAAAGGTTCTATATAGGAAGAACCCGTAGCTCCAAGATTTCAGACGTCAAAAGTTCTATATAGGAAGGACCGACGGCTCCAGGGTGAAGACTAGCAGTTCTATATAGGAAGAACTCCCAGTCGAAGGAATTCACCCACGACACACAAGGTTATATAGGAAACCTTGTTGTGTTTGAAGGCGAAGAGTCTTATATAGGAAAGGCTCCGAGCTTCACTGTCTTAGAGTGAAAGGTTCTATATAGGAAGAACCTGTAGCTCTGAGATTTCAGACGCCGAAAGTTCTATATAGGAAGGACTGATGGCTCCAGGGTTTGAAGACTAGCAGTTCTATATAGGAGGAACTCCCAGTCGGAAGAATCCATCAGCGGCGCAAAAGGTTTTATATAGGAGAAACCAACGTTGAAGGCGAAGAGTTCTATATAGGAAAGACTCCAAGCTTTACTGTCTCGAAGTGAAAAGTTCTATATAGGAGGGACTCATAACTCGAGGCTTCAGAGCGAAGGGTTCTATATAGGAAGAGCCTGTAGCTCTAAAGATCGGAAGGTGACGAAGCTCTATATAGGAAGAACTTACGAGCCTGAAGATTCAGCTAAGGAAGAGCGGAGAGTTCCAAAAGAACACGTGTTTCAAGGCTACAAACAGGGAAGTCTGATAAAAATGAGTGCTTATAAATCTTTGCATTGTTTCCCATTCCATGAGAACAAGCAAAGAGGGGCAACTGTAATCACTCATTTTTATTTGGTCTGTAAATACATATTAGTATAATTATTAGTATATTAGTGTTGCATGTATACGTTGTATTATATTATATTATATGTTTATTACGTACATGAGTGTTACTATATATATAAAATATGTGGTGTGTGCATGTATATTATAAGCTATGTATGTATACGTATTAACGGTATATGTGTCACGCATGTATCTATAGTTAGTACGAGCGTATTTGTTTTTACGGATAATGTGTGTAGATGTTATGTTAATTATGTGTATGATTATATATGTATGTATGCTGGTATGTTATATTAATTAATGTTTGCATAGGTATATACGTATGTATTGTTGTATGTGTATTGCTGTTATAATTATAACTAATACTATTATTATTGGGCTAATATAAAATGAAATCCAAAAAATGTTAAACCCAATGAATAAATTGATAGTCCAAGTCCATTACAAATATTATTACAAGGCCCGGTTGGCCCAAACCCAAACTCTATTTAATTACAATCATTTTGTGTACAGATAACTATGGGCCGTTGGATCAAGATCTGATCCAACGGCCACGATCAAACCAAGATAAAATATCTGCCAGCCGCGTGCACTACACGTCTAGACGCTTCGAGTGCCACGCGCGCGTGCGGTTCACGTGCAGACTCTTTGATATCCCACGCGTTCGTGAACCCCAGGCGCTCTGACCCCTCGACTGCTGAGCCACACATGTCAGGATCTAAGCCGTTTCACCAATCGAGGCTTCATCTGGGCCGTTCGTCCTTCAAGCCAGCCCGATCGTTAGATCATATCTGATCTAACGGCCGAGAACGCCTCTGGCCGAAGATAGAGCCCACACCGCCACCATGCTTCACCATGCCGATCTTCAACCACCACGCTCAAACATGTCAAAAAGCAAGAAAAGAAATGTTATGTCAGTTAGCAGTCCATATCTGAAAGAAAATATTATATTACTTCTACCAAACCAAAAGACAGGCATATATGTATGAAAAATCATTTTGTAAAAACAAGGAGTTGTAATCGAAAGAGCCCAGTTGTAAATCGAAAGAAAAAATACAAAAAAGGTCTTCAGTGGTAATACTCTTCTCTTTTTTTCACTTTGTTGCATGCATACACAAAAAGATACGTAGTAAAATAAAAGAAAAGAGGGTTAGAAGTCGTTACCATCACCGTCGGTGGATCTCCCCTCACCAGTGATAAGCCTTTTCGGCTTTCCCAAGCCGAACGTGGTGAACTGAAAGGAGTGAGAGACCCCTTTGTGGCTTCGTTTTGGGTTGAAAACAAAAAAGAGGGGTTTTTTTCGTTTCGGATTTCTTAGATCTAGGACAAATGAAAGCTTTTTCTCCGAATCCAAGTTCGGATTCGTGTCGAGGGTAAAGAACCGGCGGCCGGCGGCGGAGAATACGGCGGGCGGCCGGCGAATTCTGGGTTCATCAGGGAAGGTTCAGAGAAAATAAGAACGAAGGTTTGTTATAAAACTGAAAAATGAAAGAAATGGTGAAAATTTGGTTCCGACCAGAAAAGGGGGGATTTATAGGGGTTATTATTTCGTGAAATGGGGAAATTACGTAATAAATCCCCTCGCGTTTTCAATATTTTCGTTTCTGTCTCGCCGCATGGTATAATTACAATTCTCGTCCCCCTGATATTTCAAAAGCTTGCAATCTAGTCCCTAAATTACACCGAATCAGTTTTTAAATGGTAAAATTACCCTTTAACCATCCCACGTTTTTGAATTTTTCATTTTGAGTCTGCCCCTTGGTCTAATTACAGTTTCAGTCCTTTCAAGTTTGGTCCTGTTTGCATTTTTGTCCTTAAATTGCATATTATTATCCTTTAATTTCTGCCGCTGATGTTTATTTCTTTTCATTTCAGTCCTGTTTCCATGTAAATATTTATGTTCGTATTATAATCGTGTATGTTGATGTAGCCTTTTGCCTTATTATATATCCCTCGTACATGCCTTGTATTTTTATGTTTACATGCATATGTGTGTTAAACTTATGATGGCTATGTATCTTTTTGTTCGGTTATTCGTATTAAGCATGTTATGTTCCAGTTGGTTCGTACACGGCATATTTTGTATTTTTGTATGTATTGTATGTTCTCTTGGCCTTTAGGTTACGTGTTAGTGTGTCTCCTTTTTATGTATAATATATTGTTCTATATATGTTGAAATATGTTTCATTTCTAATATGTATGTCTTCTTGAAATATATGTTTGTCTACACACGTACTTATTCATGCCTTGTTATTGTGACATGTTAAATTTGTTTTTATCTACTATTAAGCTTGATATGTATATGTGTGTTTTAATTACGTATTTTATTTATGTTAGATTAGCATTCTGTCATGTTAATATTTATTGCATTTAAATTATTTGCCATATTTTATATTTTGCCTCTAAGATTGCATATCGAGATATAAATTGTCAATGCGGTGCCTTTTTATCCGAGCGTAAACGGGGCCAGTATCAGCGTAGTGATAGTGGTTGGGCGTTTACTCTCGGATAACGGGGCCCTTAAAATTTATTCGCAATTATAATTGAATTTTAAATTAATCGTCACTTTAATCCGGAAAATCTAATATTAATAAAGCGGTAATTATTAAAGTACCAATTTTGGGCGGTGTGGGGGTGCTAATCCTTCCCCATCTATAACCGACTCTCGAACCCAATAATTTTTAAATCTCTGGTTTTATGGTGTCCGGCCTACCTAAGTGGCTGGTGGCGACTCCAATTTTTTAAAATGCGGTTTTTAAAACCCCACGGAATAAATATTTTATATCCAAAAAAAATCACCAACACCTTCGAAAAATCGTTTTTTTTAGCGATGAAAAAGGGACATCGCTACATAACTTTAAACCAAATCCCAAAACAATTTGGAGCACAACTCTAACAGTTTGTGTGGAGGGCAGGGGTCTCTCGGTGAGGTGAAAGTAAGGGCAAAGAGTCCTAGATTGGTTACTATATGTGATAAGGATATGAATTTGAATTTGAATAAGGGGATTCATTTTGTGAGGAGTTGGTTAGAATCGAATCAGCTGTACAAGGTGAAGAGATGGTTAGGATTGATTCAAGTGAATAAGTTGCTTTGTCTAAGGAGTCTTCAAGGGAAGTAAACATCTTGCCAAAAAAATCTTTTCAAGCTCATGAGGTTGACAAAGTTGACTATATTCAGATTAATGGGATTGTCTGAAAGACAAAATTGGTTAACTCAGTGTCGGGCGTGAAATAGTTATACAAGCCGAGGAGGGGCCGGTCGAGGAAAGGGGTCACGAGAGCTTCAAACAAGTTTACTAATAGTTCGTTGTCAGATTCAAATTTTCAAAATAGACAGAAGGTCTTAGTGGCTTTGGGAAGCATTGTTGGGGTTCGTACTATCAGCCGCGAAGAGGATATTATTAAGGACATTTATCGGGTGATTTTTGAGGGGTTCCAAGGCTTGTGAAACATGCGAATTATGTCCTGGAATGTCTAGGGGTTGGGAAATGCGGCGAAGAGATGGGGATATGTGACATTCTCAAGAAGCAACACGTCGATATGGTAATGTTGCAGGAGTCTAAGTTAGAGGAAGTACCGCCACTGGTTGTTGCTAGTTTATGAACCTTGGTTTGTTATGAGTATATTTTTTTGCCTTCCTTATGAGCTTTGGGAGGGCTTTTGGTGATTTGGGAGGGTTCGAGATTTCACCTGGAATCTATGGAAGTTGATCATTCTTTTATTTTGGTTTATAGTCGTTGGGTGCCAAAAGATATCCTTTATTGTATTATGTCAGTTTATGCCCCTTGTGCTATTGTAAAACAAGAATTCTTGTGGTTGAGAATTGGGGATAAGGTTAGTAGTTTTTCGGGTCCATGGTGCATGGTGGGGGACTTTAACTCAATTCGTTGGTCGACAGAAATGGCAGGGTGTAGTATTGTGCCAAATAGATTGAGAGCTTTCTCTTCATTTATCAACTCGCCTGGTATTGTGGATCTGCCGTTGGTGGCAATCAGTTTACTTGGTTTGGTAGGGGTAACCATAAGAGTCGGATTGATAGTTTCTTATTTTTGAAGTATGGGTTGATTGTTTTACTCACATACAATAGTTGTCTCCGCCAAGAGAAGTCTCTGATAACACCCCGCTAATGCTTTTTATGTGATGATCGGGATTGGGGGCCACGTCCGTTTAGGTTCATCAATTGTTGGTTGGATAATAAGTGAAACATCCGTAATATGGCGGAGGAATGGTGTCCATTGTCGGGGCTGGGAATCGGGAATAAAAACAATATGGTGGCTACTTTATGGTGGAGGAAGTATGGCATTTTATACATTCTTCAAGGTTGTGTGATTGGGAAATCACCAGGTCCTGATGGGTATAGTATGGCATTTTTCAAGAAGAGTTGGGATGTTATTCAATTGGATGTAATGCACTTCTTCGAGGTCTTCTATTCTTCAGGGAAAATGGCTAAAGGGGCAAATTGTACATTCTTGGTGTTGTTGCCTAAGGTGGATTCGCCATTGGGATTGGGTGATTTTCGGCCAATTAGCTTGGTTAATTCAATTTACAAGATTTTGGCTAAGTTGTTAGCAAGGCATCTACAGTCTGTTTTGGGTGGTCTGATTAATGATCATCAGTCAACCTTCATTCGAGGACAACAAATAGTTGATGGCATTCTTTTAGTGAATGAAGTAATACACTCTCTATGCCAAAGTTCCTTAGGAGGGTTTGTGCTTAAATTAGACATCGCTAAAGCCTATGATTATGTAAGGTGGGAGTTTTTAGATTATGTGTTGAAATGTATGGGATTTGAAGAACATAGAGATTGTGGATTTAGGAGCACATCAGCATTGTCGCATGTCATGTAATACCCCAATTATTAGCCTAGAAGATTAGGGTTGTAACACCCGTCACCCGGTTTAGTAGTAAATCGGCTGAGGAGCGTTACGGGGAACACTAGAAACACGAATAATTTAAAACTTTTCAATAACTCATCTCTAATAGGCGAGATGAGTGATTAGCAAGAAAGCAATCTAGACGATTACTTTTGATCATACAAGCAAAACATGTTTATCATTCTTGTTCGTTATATGCCAACCCTTGATTAGTCATTTTCAAGTTACATTCAAAGATTAATAACTACTTAGTCATGTAGGCATATATAGCATTCATATGGCATTCTTAACTAGCAAGGCATTCACAATTTATTTCAAGCTTATCACTCATGATATGTTTACAAGTTATACGCATTGATTCAAGTGAGAGTATAGTCCATTTCGAGTAGCATTTCATGTGACAAGTTTATCAAGTGTACAAGTATACATTTTAAGTAGCATGTAAGCCTTAAGCCTTAATTATCGCTTGTTTACTTTCTTTAATTTAAGCCTTATTACAAAGCTGTCCATTATACATGTTTATACATTCTTGCAATGCAAAACAGTCCATATTTTCATTTAGTCTAGCCAATTCAATCATATAACATGTACACATAATTCTCAATGGCAAAATAGTCCATATTTTCATTTAAACTAGCCAATTCAGTCATATAACATGTACACATAATTCTCAATGCAAAAATAGTCCATATTTTCATTTAATCTAGCCAATTCAGTAATATAATATGTATACATAATTCTCAATGCCAAAACAGTCCATATTTTCATTTAATCTAGCCAATTTAGTCATATAACATGTACACACAATTCTCAATGCCAAAATAGTCCATATTTTCATTTAATCTAGCCAATTCAATCATATAACATGTACACATAATTCTCAATGCCAAAACAGTCCATATTTTCATTTAATCTAGCCAATTCAGTCATATAACATGTACACACAATTCTCAATGCCAAAACAGTCCATATTTTCATTTAATCTTGCCAATTCAGTCATATAACATGTACACATAATTTTCAATGCCAAAACAATCCATATTTTCATTTAATCTAGCCAATTCAGTCATATAACATGTACACATAATTCTCAATGCCAAAACAGTCCATATTTTCATTTACAGGATGTACAAGGCAGCAACACTCATTAATTCAAGTAAGATCGAGATCTTTTTCAAGTAACAATCATGTAACAAGAAGTTCGAGTATACAAGTCAAGTAATATGTTCAAGTAATCAAGTTTCATGTCAAGCAATTCAAGCAAACCAATCAAGTAAACATTAACTCAAGTGAGACCATAAGCCATTCCAAGTAGCAAATCATACAATACAAGGTCCAAGCATAAACATTTATCATTTCAAGAGTTTCATGTCAAGAATCAAGCATTACATGTCAAGCAATTCGAGTATTTCAAGGATTCATGTCAAGTGATTCAAGTGTTCAAGATTTCTTGTCAAGTCATTTAAGTATTTCAAGATATAATTCAAGTATTCAAGATTTTCTTTTGAATTTCTTATTCAATTTCTCAATAAGGTTCATATCTTTTTAACATGTTTTCCTTGGATCACAAATGGTAATGAATAACATGGTCTATGTTTGACCATAAAGGTCCAAGAGATACTTAGCTCAAAGAACATAGCAATGGCTAATATCGGGAACATGAAATCCTATACTTCTCACTATCCAACCAACTGTCGTCAATCTCTGTACAACTCCCCCATTACCTCCAACTGTCGCCAATAATATATTTCATGTAATGGGGCATACCCCTGAGTCGTGGCTCATGGACCGTAGTTCCAAGTATACCATGCATCATATCATTGTATCCAAGGACTTCCACTGTAGGCAATTAAAGTTTTTATAATCTGTAAACTTTTATTTGAGGGTATTCTTATACTTTAAAGCTTGTTGTTGTTTCTTATGTTTTATGCTTTCATGTTCAAGGCGAGACAATTCATATTTAAGAATTTCATTCAAGCAAGTTATAGCAATATCATGCTTAGGCCTTAGGCTAGTCGAGCCTTAGCTCTCCAATTACTTTTCATGTTTTCATGTGTTTCATATGTCAAGGCAAGACAATTCTTGTTCAAGGATCACATTCAAGCAATTTATATCAAGGTCAAGCTTAGCCCTTAGGCCAATTGAGTCTTAACTCATTATTTTCAAATTTAACTTGTTATTCAAGTAACATTTTACATATGTCATCTTAGGCATCAAGCAAGGTCTTTATTTCATGACTTATTTCATGATATCAAATATTTTCATCATAGAAATCCATACAAGCAAACATTCGATGGTTCACACCCAGGGTATCAAGAAATCAAACATTTACATCATAGAGCACTATCAAGCAAGAATTCAAATACAAGCTTAGCCTACTAAATTCAAGTCATTTAACATATACAAACATTATACATACTTCACAAGCCAAACTTAACCACATTACATTGCAAGTCTATCATTCAAACATATTTGTAAGTAGTATACAACGAATCAAGTAAGATCAAAATCCAATTATAGTAACCATTTGAAAGGATCACAACCAAGGCAAGAAATCAAGCATTTGTTTATACTTTCTTTTAATCGATTTATCAAGATGCATGTCACTATTATTCACAATTTTAGCTTAAAACCTTCTTCCCTTTTTATTCATATTCAAGTTAAATTAAGTTCATTATCATGGCATATCAACAGCGAGAAGATAGTCATGCATATTTGGTTAGGACCTAAGTCCTAACCCTATTGTAAACTACACTCACAATACTCCAAGCTTAGCTAGTCTTGGATCCAAACTCCTTTGTGTTTGCCACTAGCTTGGCCACTACTTTCTTCTTCCACAACATTTACTCCTTGCTCTAACAATTCATACAATTAAATAAAGTTCAAGACAAGGTACATTCATTTCTTCAAAACAAGGCAGCAATACACAAAATTCATTCATTTCAAAACATCAAGGTTGCTGCTGCCAGGCAGCTTGTGCACTGTTTACTAAAACATGCATAACTTTCATTCCGTACGTCAGAATTTCAATTGGTTTACACTGTCGGAAATTTAACTTAATTGTATTTCTAACCATATAGGCCTTGCATTTTAGTTCTTTGCCAATTAATACAGTTTTTAGCTTAAAGATGGGGCAATTTACAACACTGGACAGTTTGCACTGTCCCTAGTGTTTCTTTTCTACAATTCATTCTACAATCCAGAATCCAGTTCTGTTTTCTCCTAATGAATTTAGACATGTTAAGGCATTTTTCATAAAATTTCCAGCCTTAAATTCCCTTTATACAATTTATGGTGATTTTTCAAAGTTACTGCCCAGAACAGAGTTTTCTGGGCAGATTTCACTAGGCTTGATTTTAGTTTCACTAATCACTTAGATGGTAGTTCTAACATGTTAATTCAACTTATATTCACCCTCATACATTTCTAAGATAGCTCCCTTTAAATCATTTACACATTATTACACTTGAAAACAGTCCTTATACTTTCATTAAACATTTTCCCATGCTTTAATAACTCATAACAGTCGAACATGTTCAATTATATACAAGGCAATTCAACTACTTATATATACTTACATACATGCTCAAATCAGTCCATTTGAAACTCAAAATTAGTTCTTAATTATTTACAAACAAATCCGTTGTTTTAAATTACTTAGAACAATCCCGAATTCAAGCTATAAAAACAACCCCTAAACTGTTTTACAAAGAGTCTAAATCAGTTTCCAAATCCTACAAACAATCCCAATATTTATACTTTCACACATGTACTTACAAACAGCCAACTAACTTATATATTTAAGCAAAAATTCATCTAAATATGAAGAAGAAACCAGTAATTATCTTCTCCCAAAGTCTCTTTCAACAACTTAAAAAGAAATTATCATTCATGTCTTAGATTAAAAGGGAAGGTGAAGGATCTTTACCTAAAATTCCAATCAATTCGATTGTGGTCCATCCGATTGAACCAAGTGAAGTTCTAATTTTGTAAGTTCTCTATCTCTAACATTCCCCACTCTAATTTTCGGTGGAAATCAAGAAGATGAGGATAATGGTTGTTTTTTCCTCCCTAAGCCAATTGCACATGTAATGCCCCTCAAATTGACATGTATAATAACCCCTTGTATTTTTAGTTTAACATGCAGCCCTTAATGTCTTTTTAAAAGATCGGTTTAGTCCTTCCTACAATTGGTTATCCATTACTTCTTTTATTTCAATTTGGTCCTAGACTCTTAATTAAATCTAATTTTATACACACATATATATATATATATATATATATATATATATATATCAAATTAATTTCACACTTTAATTTAACTTGGGATGTGTCAAATAGTTACCAAATAAAATTATACAAATTTATTTTATCTCAAAGGACCATTTCAAATACGAAAATTATTGAATACAATTGACCCAGTTTTAGGGTATTACAATGGCATTTAGATCATAATTCGACTGTGATGCAATTGATACATAATAAATAAAACAAGAGAGTGACCATTATTAACATATGAGAAAAATTTATGGCCAAATAATGAAGGACTAAATCAAATTTTTAGTTAAGCTTAAAGTTTGCATGGCAAAATGAAGGCTTCATGGGGACTTGCACACTTGTCTATCTTGGTGGGAGACATGTGCTAAGGAAGCCGACCATGAAGGATCCCTTCTTCTCCTGTGGTTTTGGTTATCTTCATACCTTATTAATCGAAGCAAAATTTGAAACGGAGAGAGACTTTCACCATTGGAAAATAGGAACAATTGAGTTAATTGGCACCATTTTGAGTTTTGATCGGGTCTTCTAAAGAGTGAGTAAGCACTCTTATCCTTTCTTTTAATCCAAGAGCTTATTTTGAGAATGGAATTCAAACCTTCATGAGCTATTATGTTAACCGATTTAGAGAGATTTATATTCAAGCTATGAATTTCATTGATTTACTCGAATGGTGTACATGATTAAATAACCTGATTTTTGTGTAATTGCATGTGTAAATGGAGATGTTAAGTTGCTAATTTTGAATTCTATGAGTGTTATGGATTGTTGAATGAATTGGGTGGAAAAAGGGAGGTTGCTGCTATATATATATATATATATATATATGGATGAATATGTATGAATTATGGACTGATAAATTATTACTTGTGTGAAGACATGCTGTTTTGATACAAACATACATGTGAACATATGTAGGCTGTCTGTTCTGTGTATATATTTAAGAAATCGGACTGTTTTGAGTGTGTAAATAAACATGTATGAAAACTGCCTATTATGTACACCTATGAATATTCGAGGATTGTTTCGAACATGCTTTGTGCTTAAAAAACAAAAACAGGGCAGAATCGTATATAATTGAACCTTAGGGACTGATTTGTATGCATATAAAGGTATACACATGATAAATGAATTGTTTTGAATGGAGATAAAGTATGGAAGACTGCCTTGAGTATATAGGAAAAGTTTGGTCGGTTTTGAACCATTTAAACATGAATACTAATGAGTGGACTGTTTTGCACTAAGATAAAAGTAAAGTGGACTGTTTGTGAGTATATACGAAAATTATGTGTGTTAGGGATTGTATTGCTTGATATGTATAAGTTGGTGAACTGTTTTGTGATATGTGTGTTAAAGTATTGACAAATGGGACTACTTATATCGACATAAAGGATAAAGGACAAATTTGTGTGATATTAATGTGATACATGAGTAATTTAACAGTTTTATAAATGAATGGTTGTTAAGAATTATTCTAATATATGGTTATACTTCTTGTTACTTTTAGACCAAGAAGGAGCTAGGAAGGATTTGGATAAGTAGAAATATATGATTAAGGATTCAATTAATCTATAACTTCGGGATAAAAGGTGAGTGTAGCTTAAAGTCTTGGGATAGGATTAAACTATCCCGAGCATCTTTAGTTGTTTTACTCTTACTTTGCATATTCCTTAAATTAAGCTAAGCCAGCATATTTAAACCTGGATTCAAGGTAAGTACCTAAATATTATGTAATATATGAAATAAAGTGCTCGACTTGATGTTATGCTTTTTGTGAGAACAATTCGTACTTTAAAATACTTTATAAGTAATCTATGTTTTGCTATCATCCGATGAAGATATATGTTTAAGATAAGGATCATATATGACTTATAACCGCACTTGAAATGGAAATTGATAAGTTATAAGATTTGTTTAATTGACAATACATCTTTATGTGGTTAATATGATAAGTCATAAGCTTTGCTTATGTGATTATATGAACATGGAGCTATGCTCGTCTTGATAAGATTAAGACATGATCAAGACTATATGAATAAGGAGCTAAGCTCAATCTTGATTGGATAAGATAAGATTATGTGAAAAAGCCTTCGTTTTGAGTCAGTCTTAGGTATAGTTGGCATGCCATAGAGTCCATAGAGCTCAGGTTTGGGGTGGACTACGGTCCTTATATTTGGCGACAGTATGAGGGAAGTGTTGTAGTCACTTGGCGATAGTAGGAGGGATTAACCGGTACTGCGAGTACTATTTTATGGGCGACAGTTGGTTGGGGATTCGTGTACCTAGGTTGTTGCTGGGTTCTCAAGGCTATGAAAAATATTGAATAATGAAATTTGCAAATTTAAACAAATGATCCATGCCTGATAAAATATGTGAAAGGCATTCATATTTATGAGATATTATGTCTAATTGCTATGTGACAATTAACTATGTGGAGAGATACTATGTTTGATTATATATGTTCTAGAGGTACCACATTTCATAAATTAGGTATCATGTAGTCAGGTTTATGGATACTATGTTTGATATTGTATGTAATAAATAATCATAAGCTAATGATATACAAAGTTTGATAGCCTATATGATAAGTGGTTTAAATACATGATATACATGTGATAACTTATTTGTTAAGTTAAAATCATGATTGTAGCACATTGGATGTCTTATGAGACTAGTAATCTGGAATTGGAATAATGTATGTGATAAGTATCCGTATTTAAGTGATGCCTCATTTAAGAAGAATTATAGATTCACAGGTTAACCTATTGAATACATATGAAAACTTGAGTATTTAGTAATTAACATTTAATCAAAGTTGTGTATAATCGAATTGAGAATTAGTGTTATGATTTGAACCCTTATGGACATAATTAATGAATATATGAAAACTTATATTTAAATAAAATGCTTGATGTAATGGTATTTACGTAAATTATAATAAATGAGATGAAATACACCCATGTCTTGGAATATTTTTACAAGGTGTATCGTGCATGCTTGTTAGTGGATTGTTTCGATAAAATAATCACTCTTGGGGTGCTTTGAATGTTTAAATATATATACATAATTGGTGAATTGTTTTACTTAAATCCGAGTATGCTAAAGATTAATTGAATACATAAATTGTAAACATATTTCTGGTGGACTGTTTTAGATAAGTTCAAGCATGTAGATGGTTGTTTAGAATAAATATATATATATATAATTATGTAAGCACTTAACTCGGGTCATACATGTGCATATAAACAAGTATGAGTTGGAATGCTTTGAGTGTGTTCAAATATTTCATAAATATGTCTTGAAATGTGGATATCTTGTATGATAGTTAACTTGTATGTTAATATGTTAGTTTGATGACTTAAGAAATTTGTAGCAATGTCCAAGAAATGAATATGTATTGGACTGTTTTGGAATGTATAAATGTGTATACATGTCTATTGGATTGTTTTGGATATAAATGAATATGTATTGGACTGTTTTGGAATGTATAAATGTGTATACATGTCTATTGGATTGTTTTAGAAAGTATAAATGTGTATACATGTCTAATGGATTGTTTTGGATATAAATGAATATGTATTGGACTATTTTGGAATGTTTATACATGTCTATTGGATTGTTTTGGATATAAATAAATATGTATTGGACTGTTTTGGAATGTATAAATGTGTGTATAAATGTGTATATATGTCTATTGGATTGTTTTGGATATAAATGAATATGTATTGGACTGTTTTGGAATGCATAAATGTGTATACATGTCTATTGGATTGTTTTGGATATAAATGAATATGTATTGGACTGTTTTGGAATGTATAAATGTGTATGCATGTATATTGGATTGTTTTTGATATGTTTATATGTATACATGTATTTTTGGATAGTTTTGATTGTATAAGAAAGTTTGTGGAGTATTTTCGAAACTTCAAAACGTAAACTCGTGAGTTATTGATAATATGGATGATTTAATCAAAAGATGTATTAGTGAAATAGGCTGCTATAATCATAAGACTATGATAAAATAAACCAAGGAAGTTTATAAGTTAATTTATAAATTGATAAGGACTTGATCAACAAATAAAGTGTATCCTAGCTTATTATATGTTCCCTGTCTGATTAGATAAGATTGGTAAAATGCTACATGTTTGAATGGCTTGAAAGCATAAGTAAAATACTTAAGTGAAAGGATATGATTGTTTCTATGCTCCAGATGCTTTAAGCTACCTCACTAGGTAATCATACTTATATGTATTATTTTACTGTCTTTCAGGTTAATTTCGCTTTTGGTTAGCTGTGAGGCTGGACAAGATCACTGGAAGTTAAGATTGTATGTCTTGAATTTCCTTAAATAACTCCTAGATGGTGGCATATAGTTGTTAAGTTGCATAATGCATTTAGATTTCATTTTGGCTATATATGTATATAAGTTTGATAAATATTCAAAGCTTTGTAATGAGCCTTTAATCATTCCTTGGTTGTTGCTTGCTTTATATGATTTATTAGTTAGCTAGATTGAGTGGTTGCTTAACATCTGTAAGAGTCCGAATTTGATAGATCACCTTGATGGCATGTGTATCGCAATCTAATATTCATTATCTTGGGTTAAACCTTAGAAAAGTAATATAGTTCATATGTTTAATTATCAATTAAGATAAGTAATTGGTAACATGACAATGAATAAGTATATGTTATTGCTATGTGATAGTTATATGTATCTACATATGACTAGTCAAGCTATGTTAGATATGTTGATTTAATAATTGCTTGTTGGTTAAGCTATGCCAAACATGATGTTTGAATACTTGTTGCTATGGTTATATGTTTGAATGTGATATGTGATGCTTAGATAGCAATCTTGGATGATAAGTTGTGATTCTAATTAATACATCATGTAAGTTTTAAAGATCCTAATCAATGGTTATTTGTTAACTTGAATAATTTTGATTATAGCCTGAAATGTCTTAAAATGAATAGAGGCATTCTAAGAACTTGTGATTGGTGAGTATAGTTTATAGTATTCAAATATATGTTTGTATAAGATTGGAAGATTAAGTCAGATCTTCTAAATTTGAAAAGTTTTAGATTGCTCTAATTTTTAGAATGCATGTTCAATTGTTTGTACTAATTTGATCAAGATTCTCTATGCGTTCTTTTGGTAACACGTCCTAAACCAGTTTATTTCATAGACCGGGTAGGGGGTGTTACATGTCGGTCCTTTTGAATGGTAGCGTGAAGAAAGAGTTTGCTATGGGTTGTGGTCAAAGGCAGAGTTGTCCATTATCGCCTTTGCTTTTTGTAATTGTTACCGAAGCATTGCATGGGATGTTGGCTCAGGCTGAGGTAGCTGGGACTCTTCGCGGGGTAGAATTGGCTCCAAGGGTGACGATTTTACACTTACAGTTTGTGGATGACACAATTTTGTTTTTGAGGCTTCATTCGACTGCACCCAAAGTATCCATCGATTGTTGCGATGCTTTCAAGTGTGTTCCGGGATACAAATTAATTTTAGTAAGTATTTTCTCTATGCTTTTGGTGTTGATGATGCTTGATTCTGTTGCTCTACTTCTGGATTTTCAAAAAGGAGAAAAGCTATTTGTGTATTTGGGCTTGTCGTTAGGTGTTAATCTGAGAAGCATTAAAGTTTGGGAGTCGGTGTTAGCTAATTTTCATAGGAAATTGGTAGGTTGGAAGCGTTCATTGCTCTCGTTTGTAGCTCGGGTAACATTGGTGAACTCGATTCTCTCTTCCTTGTTAGTTTACTACATTGGTCTATTCATGGTTCCTAAAGGTGTAATTGAACGATTGACAAGATTAGACGTGCATTTCTTTGGGGGGCTACGTCAGATTAAAACGCAAAATGAGTCTAGTCAGTTGAGATTTAGTTTGCAGGCTATGTCATTTAGGAGGGTTAGGGGTTGCGGATTTGTAGGTTTGTAATTGGGCTCTGCTGGCAAAGTGGTTGTGGCGTTATGCCACAGATACATCATCTTTATGGAGGGTGATAATTGTGTCTAAGTATGGCTCGGATACACAGCGGCGACACTTTAATACTTGCCATTGTGGTTCTATGTCAATGATTTGGAAGCAGATAGTGACTGTTGTTAGTTAGATTGAAGTAGATGCACATATGGATGGTTCAAATTTTATTTGGAAAGTTGGGGTGGGAGCAGAGTGTTTTTTGGTTCGATCCATGGTACGTCGAGCAGCTGCTAAAGGACATTATTCCTAGGCTTTTCTCCCTTGCAGTGAATAGACTTGCTTTGGTATGTGACTACTCGGTTGAGGGGGTGCTTCTTCATGAGCATTGGCCTAAGTTTTCTAACGAGATCTTCATTTGATTCAGTCACAGCAGGTAAGGTAATTAAGCTCGTTGATGGGGAATGTGGTGATTCGAGTAGGGTGCCGAGATATATTGGTGTGGAAACGTTACACACATGATAAATTCTCGATTAAAGCTTTGTCTCGGTTATTGATGGTGGATAAGGCATGTGAGAGCGTTTTTGGGGAATGTTTTGCTTGGAAAATTCTTGTGCCTCCCAAGGTCCAAGCATTTTTTATGGTTTGTTTGGCTCCGACGACTGCCAACGTTTGATTTTTTGTGACTCCGTGGTATTCGTCTTGGTGAGAATCAAGGCTCTTGTGTTTGGTGCAAGGTGGTGGAAGAGGGGATTGAGCATCTTTTTTACTCTTGTCCATTTGTCCAAGGTATCTGGGATTGGTTCAAGTGCTGGTGGGAGGTGAGTTTGCGATGTTGTGCTCGTTCGCGAATTTCTTTATATCTGGATTTCACTACTCGTTCACTGGCAAGATGCTTCATTGGTGGGTTTCGTGTGTCGTAGCTCTTCTTTGGTCGCTTTGGTTGACGCACAATGAAATGGATTTTAATAAGAAGAGTTTACCTATGTATGAGATTTGTTTTTAGTCAAATTAAGATCATTTTATTGGGTTAAGACTTTGAAGGATTGGGTGAATATTAGCGAGGCTATATGGTGGGCTTGTCAAGTATGTGAAGTGTGATTTTACCTCAGAGGTCATGTCATGGGGGAGTGTGTTGGGAGCCTCCGATTAGAGGGACGGTGAAGTTTAACGTGGATGGGTTGGCACGTGGAAAACCAGGTCCTACAGGTTTCGCGGGGTGCTGCGAGACGATCAGGGTAAGATCTTGGCATTTTTTCAGGCTGAGCTGCGTGCAATCAAGTTTGCATTGCTATTTTTTGCTGCGTCATGCTGGTCATCTCATCGCCTTGTGGTGGAGTCAAACTCCAATGTTGCTTTAGGTTGGGTGCTTCAGTCGGTTTGCAAGCCGTAGAGGTTATGGGAGTGTTTTGGAACAATTGATAGGGTGTGTTTTAGTATTGGATCAGTTTGTTTTCATCATATATTTTGAGAGGCGAATGGTTTAGCTGATGCCTTAGCTCGAGAAAAGTGGCGTGCGGGACATTGTTTCATGCGAGCTTGTGAGGAACTACGTGCGTTCTAATAGTTTTTTTGTTTATAGTGTTTCGGTGACTTCTTGCTTGTTCTGTAGTTCATGTCATGTTAGTGTGCGATGTGCTTGTTTCTTTTATTTTTGTTTGGTGTTTCGTTTTGTTTTTTGTCAACGAGTAATACTCTTTTCCTCTATTTAGGATTAGGGAGATTTTTAACGAGGTGCTCGTTGATGTTAGTTGTATGTTCTTACCTCTAATAAACATACATCGTTTGTTGATAAAAAAAGAGTACATGAAGTTGAAGCTATATTTTTACAATCAGAGGATTAAGTGGACGAGAATGCAGGATCTTTGGTTTCCGATAGCACTAATCGATATGAATTTCTTGTGCAGAACCAATCAGCTAAAACTGTTGGATCAACCTGGGACATACTGAGTTTCGAGAGAGGCAGAAGGGAGGAATCACAGGCAACAATTGTATCAAAATCTTTAGATGTGGAAATGATAACTCCAGGGATTGTGAATGGTATATTAGAGGTGACCCGACGACTAGACTTACGTGTGGAAGACTTTAGTGACTATCCCGTCCTTGGGATGAGCAGGCAGGGATAGTGAACCGAATGGTGGAGGATACCTTATCCGAATCAGACATTATTGAATGAATTGCATGCGACACTGCTTCCTAGTGCGGTCACAACCACTATAGCATAACAAGGCCCTTGTGGCTGGAGATATGGCTGTGGGGGCTGAATGTATCATGTATAACGGCTGTGAATGAAATGTGCATAGTATGTTTGATATAGTTGATTTTTCTTCCACTGGGTAAAAGAGAAGATAAAGTTCGAATGAAAAAGAGGGAGCGGCAGGCCTTTTAAAGTGTCGTCAAAATCCAAGGAAGTGGTGAACGGATCTCTTTCATACTCAGAAAAGATTGATATTGCGAAAAGTGAATAAAACTATCAATCTTGGCCGATTAGTAGGAGCGTACACAAATAGAAACCAGGAAGAAATCGTCCAAGATGTTGTTTGCATCATTAAGTTTCTTTCGAAAGGCTAGTAGGGCCTTCTGAGGGTGTTGTTGTGACAAAGAGGAGGACTGGAACGATGTCCTTGGAAATATTGGTGATGGTTTCGAATGTTGGTTGAGGCATGGCGGCAGATACAAGCTTTGTGTTTTTCATGAGGGCGTGTTCGTGTTGGGAGCTGCTAGGTTTCTTAGTGGATAGCTTTTGCTGCTTGGTTGCTTGTTGGTACAGCTGCTGCTGCTCAGGGGCAGTGTCTTACATAGGCATTGGTATTTTTGTTGCTTGTTTTAGGCGTTTGGTTTCTACTGCTTTATAGGTGTTTGTTCATTTGGTTTTATCATATTATTATGTGTATTGTTTTCCTCTATCTATGTTTAGGGGGTTTTTAATGAGGCATATAATAATATTTCCTTTGTATGATTTTTCTCTTAAAAAATTATACTTTTCAAGCAAAACAAACAAACCTTTCACGCTTCGATGTAGGACTCAAAATTTTATCCTTAGTAGAGGAATACTTGTACCAGTTAGACTTTAGCATTAAAAGAAAGTATACAAAATTAAATATGATAACAACATTTAAATATTCAATAGGCTCAATAAACTCGCCATAAGATATCTAGTAGAACGTTGAACATGCCACGATATAGAAAATTAGAAATGCTCGTACATCACTTGACTCCTTTTCACGGGTAAATAATTTTTACCACTTGAATCATTTTATCAGTTGCACGAGGGAGTGAAGAAGTATGAACTTGAATCTCAGCATTCTCCCTCTATATTTTTCATATTCTAATAGTACTGGACATATTTTATTTTTTATAACCTTGGATTAAAACTTCGACTCTGTCTTAAGATTTTTAGAAATAATGTAACAATAATCCAATGAAATTGTAGAAAACCGTAAAGAAAATAAGGAACGGAAAAGAAATTATATAGAAACATAAACACCATACTATATTGTCGGACAAAGATAGAAATCAGAAGCAGAATTTTGTTAAGGCATGTATAAACAGTTTCCTTAATACAGATTCGACCTCTCTTTGATTCTTTGAGTAAGTTGGACATCTGTCCCCTAGGATACAACAACAAATTATCACAATAATAGCATAACAATAGTGATCAATCGAACACAATCTTGCCTTTCTCTATCACCAAAAAGAATAAATATATTAATAATTTTTAATAATGATGTTTTTGATGTGTGATTTGGAAGTCACTCAACATGGCTCTATATAGAGGAGAGGAAATGAATGAAGAGATTAGATTGATTCATGAAGAGTTTTATTGAAAGGTCTCATGTTATGTAGATCCATAATTATTTATTGAAACTTTTAATTTTACCAATAAATAATATGCCTCAAAGTTCAAAAATATACATTATTTTCCAATACAACCTCTTAAAGGAATTATATTGTAGATGTAAATAAAATGCGGGTGTGGGTAATGACATAGTGACTTGAGTCATTCACTTGGTGTATGATGGTTTACATCATTGGATATATGCAATTGAAAATTGAGAAAAATAATCAAACTAGGTGGATGGATAAACCTTAAGGGTGATTTTGGTTCACAGAATTTAAGATTACCTCTAGTAATATGATTCTCAAAATGTGTAACACTCGTCACCCGGTCTAAAAGGGATATACACGAGTGGCAACTGTCACATTTATCACCAAAGTGATATCGGATCGAACAAACTATAAATGCGGATAATTTTAAAACTTTGTCAATCATTCAAGAAATTGAGATGCATCACACCATCCTAAATCACACATATAAGCAGCACGTCAAATTATATTCAAATTGAACACTCGAAATATGCTCAATTGCAAAATCTAAGAGTAGAGACCAAAATGTAAATTCCTAAAATTTTAGGCACTAAATAAAAACTAAAAGAATCATTCAGAAATTGAACCCATTTGAGACTTTCATTCAAAAGTCATTCGGACATCAAGAACTCACTCAATTGATACATGAAAATTGGGGGACCAAAATGTAAACAAACAAAACCTAACTTCAGGCCTTAACCAAATTAAATAACACGTGTACCAGTACATGAGGAACCGTACCGGTTCCAAAAAACATTGAACCTAAAATTCTTACTGGTACTGATCGGACTACAGTACTGATCCCTAAGAGTGCGTACCAGTACTTAAGTACCATTCTAGACCTAGAACCAAGCACGTGTACCGGTACAGATACAGGGTGTACCAGTACGGGACTGCAAAAAATGTAGATTTGTGTCTGAAACTCAATCCCAAAACTATCCGAATCTATACCATTAAGCATAAACATGCTCCTAAAGGTTTGTCAATATAAAATACACTTGATCAAGCTTTCACACATCAAATCTCAACATAAATGGTTAAGAAACATGGAATGTAAAGGCATGCTTCGTAATAATGCATAATACTCTCACAAATTGCACCAGATGGTCAAAACTTGCAACAAAGGAAGGAAACCGATATAAAATAGTAGCATAGCTGACTTTGAACCATAGAAACTTGTACATCTCATGAAACAGCCATTTTAGTTAAATTTAGCCATTAAACCAAAACTTCTCACATATGCTTCAACATAACATGAAATGAATCAACAAAATCAAAACTTAAACCATCACATACTTGGAAATTCAAAAACACAAGAATAAAAGATAACGAAAATACAATCTCCAACAAAACCCCAAATATAAATGGCCCACATTACCTTATTACAAAATTTGTCAAAAAGGGCTAAATATACTCAAAGTTGTGTTTGTCTTGACTATGGTCCTTGTCTATTTTTACAGCCCAAAATAAACTATTCCTCTGCAAAGATGAAAAAAGTGCACAAGCAAGATATGCCTAGTGAGTGCGCTCAAGAACAATTCATAAATGCAATTTAAAAACTAAAATATTATTGATATGCACTCCTTTAATTATGCAAAATTTTCAGAATTCATATACATATTCAAAGCCATTGCAAGACTGACTTAATAAAATCAAAACTTATCAAATATGTGTGTTATATTGGCAACATAATTGTGACTTCACATATACGAAAAGAGCATCGGATACACAGATTAAACTTTATCAAAATGTGGGCTTAGATCCCTACCCCCATAAAAACAAACTATATATTCCATAACCATCAATCACCCGACCTTATGATTTACATTCAACAAATAAATGTGTCACCTGACCTTGTAAATCAATCACTGTAGTCACCCAACCTTGCAGAATATATACACATATAGAGGATCGATCGATTAGACTAATAAGTCCACAAACTTTTAAAACATATAGAGTACTCTTATCCTATGGCATGCCAACTATATCCGACATCAAACTTACATTGTCACAAGTCAATATTTCAATAGAATTCACATTTACTTACTGTTTTTCGTATGCATTAACAAAACAGAATTTATATGAAAGGCGTTGTTCTTGGAAACTGAGGAAAAATTAGAGGAATATACTTCTGAGCTAGATAAATCTTGTTAGGCTTAAATCAAACTTCAAAAACATGATTCCAACCCTTCTTTGAAGATGAACAATTTGCACTCACCAACTAGCTTTAACGTTAACGTTGAAGCCTTCCCGATAGTCGAAAATGTCCGAAATCAATGCTATGCTTCCGGATTCGTTTTCGATTTCTCTACAACTCAACATTAACATAATTCCTCATTAAAATATATCCAATAATTTCCAGCAACAACAACATTGTTGATTCCTCATCCATAAAACTACCAAATAACGGAAAAGCTCATCTAATCAACCATTCAACCTTTCCATTCTTTATTTGAACCAAACCTCACTATTTCTGAACTCAAAATTACTCTAATCATCATAAAAATTCCTTTATAATTTTAGCTAATGACTTAGGAGTCAACTCTTCGCAATTCAATAATTTTCCTTCAAGAACACTAATCCAAAATTAATTTAAAGTCAATTACGGTATTAAACTCTTAAAATCAACATTAGATTATTGTTTGCCAATAAGAGTTCATCAAAACTCAATAGAATTGACTAAGCTTTATCAAACAAATCATGATTTGCTCTCAACTCATCCAAAATCCAATTACTTCAATTAAAATTCGTTTTAATTCCAAAAGATAATAGAATTGATAGATTAAGAACACAAAACATATGAAATATCAATAAGAAAACACTTACCACATCATATTCATCAAAATTGATTTAATCAAACGAAAAAAATTAACCCCAAATCAATTAATTAGCTAATCTCTAGAAAAATCATAACTCGAATCTATTAATTCGTTTGATTCTTCTAGCACGATTTTTGGGATGTTACAGAATGCAACATTACCTTACACATTACTGGGAACGTTATATTACCTTGTTCGATTTATTTGGTAAAATTTAATATTATTATCTTTGGTTTAAGGAATATAAGATTACTTAGAAGTAAAATGTATCAAAATGTCTATGTATTATATTTTCTTTTCAACACATCAAACTTTCATATTAAATTAAAAATATCCGTATAAAAAGTCGTAGAACTATTTTTGTTACACTATCTAAAAATGAAAAACTATATATTTATCATATTATTAAAAAAATTATTATATAAAATATTTTAAAAAAATATATTTTATATTTTCATACCCTCGTAACTCTCTACTAAAATATTTTGTGAATTTTCACATTTAATATGTTCATTTCTTTAATTTTTTATTACTTATGAAAGATTGCCAAATAAATTAAAGTAAATAATAAAATAAACCTAAAAGTTGTAAATTTGTGATAAAAATTTCATATCATAATTTTAGCCTTCTAAATAAACATCTTATAAATCAAAAAATAAAATTTAAAGCATCAACTCATAAATTATTATTTCTCAAGCAATATGCAATCTCAACATATAACCTATAAACATCATACATATAATATTAATACAAATAAATTAAATATGTGTAACACCATGTAAATATTAAAATAATATTGAATAAAAATATTTAATTAATTTACACCACAAAAAAATAATCAAGTAATTAAAATTTTATCAAATGATCCATATGAACAAAAATTATTAACTTAGGGACAATATGGTCTAAAGAGATGTGTATTATGTCACGGGCCGTCAGCCGAGGCCTGAGTCATTGGTACCACGGGGTGCACACCAGGGTTCCCAAGAGGTTCAAATAGAGATCTTGGGCCCAAAGAGACCACCAGACCTAGCCTGATCCGTGGAGGATTCAGGAGGGTAATTCGGTCAAAGAATCATCTATTTATTTGAAATATAATATGTAGATAATGTTTGTGATAATTAGAGATTTGAAATTGAGATTTGATTAGATAAGATCAATCTCGACCGTCGATGTAAATTTGTATAGATCGTCGGATTAGGGGGAACTCAACTATAAATGAGCATCACAGACGATGCCGAGAAGGTAAATACTGTTGTTGTTTACTTGACTGATGTTGCTTTGTTATGGTGGCGACGTAGGTGCCTTGATGAGAATAGTGGGGGCACGGGCGTTGGAACATGGGAGGAGTTCCAAGTGGAGTTTAAGCAGCAGTTTTGCCCGAGTAACACGTAGAAAGAAGCCAGGACCAAGTTTAAGAGGCTTCGACACGATGAATCCATTACGGATTACATCCAGTAGTTTAGTGAGCTACAACTCCTTATCCCCGGCTTGTGTGAGAAGGATGCGCTTTTCACGTTTATGGATGGATTGAAGCCATGGGCCATGACCGAGTTAGAGCGGAGGGATGTGCAGGAACTTTCCAAAGCCCTAGCCATTGCGGAGTCCTTGACCGATTATAGTGCTTACAAGTCCATGGAGTCCAAGTCTTCCAAGCCCCATGGCAAGGATGATGGCAAGGAGAGGCCATCGACCAAGCCAAACCGGTATGCGAAACCAGATGATCGGAAGGATCGAGGATCCATAAGGTGCTACCATTGTGATGGTCCACACGTAGTGAAAGACTGTCCCAAGAAGAGGAGCCGCCTCGATGCCATTGTCCAGGAGGACGATGAGTCAGATGGAGAACCCGGTAGAGTTGGTGCAATCGCTAGCATCAAAGGAGGGAAGCCGAGTGGGGAAAAAGTACATTGAAAGTGTTACCGATGTTGGGGCCGCATTTAGCGCGAGAATGCCCTGATCGAGTCAAGAAGTCCAAGGAGGATGAGCCCGAGAGTGATGAGGCTGTGAAGCTTGGCTCGATGATATTAGATTCTGTCAAGGCGAGGAAGGGCCAGAAGCATAATGGGTTGATGTTTGTCGACATCAACGTGGCGGGACGATCGAGGAGTGCTTTGGTGGACACCGGGGCAAGCGATCTGTTCATGTCCAGGAAGGCTGCCGAGAAGCTTGGTCTTAAAGTTGTGGACTCAACCGGTAAGATCAAGGCGGTGAATTCAAGGGAAGTTCCAATTGTGGGGACAGTGCAGAAGATCGAGTTGCAGATTGGGAATTGGAAGGCCAAGGAGAATTTCAAGGTAATCGAGCTAGATGACTTTGATTTTATTTTGGGACTAAACTTCCTTGACCGTATTGAAGCTCTCATCATTCCGTATGCCAACGTCGTATGCATCTTGGATCCGAGACAACGGTGCGTTGTGCCTGTGTGCCGAGACAACGGGCGAGGAACCAAGAAGCTGACAGCCATTCAGCTTGTCGAAGATGCTCCAAGCCAAGGAGGCATCGAGTTGGAGGCGACAGTTGGGGACACTACCTTGGATGGGCGAGAGTTGCCGGAGGCAGTTGGCATGAAGGCCGTCGAGGAGCCATCCATGAGCAAGGTGGCCGAGGCATCGAACTTCAATGGAAGAGAAGTGTCGATGGGATTTGCATTGCCGAGGAGCAATGGGGCATCAAACTTCAGGGAAGAAGGATTGATGTGTAGAGTAAATGCCGGGAAAAGGAGTGAGGTACGTCTTGAGCACGGTGATAGTGTTTTACAGTTTGATTTGCCGAATTTGTTGGGTGTAGGGTGCAGAAAACCTAACCCATCAGATGGAGTTGCCAAGACTTGGTGCAGGCCGAAGCAACCGTTCAGAGTTTCGAAGGTTCGTTCGGTGTTCAACGTGAAGGCATCCAAGTTTGTGCACAAGGATCGGGAGAGTCCAGATCGGGGCAAGTCAGAACTGGTAGGAAAGAGTTCCTACGATCAAGATGTACCTGGGACGGGAAATTTTGCATGGCGGTGCGAGCCAAGGCGAGCAGTCCTTATGGGGGGACATCCGAATCAGAGTCCGGTGCTCTTTATGGGGAGAGCGGTCCTTATGGGGGGACAATCAAGCCAGATTCTGAGTTGGGAGCAAGACAAGGCACGTGGAAGGAAGCTCCAAGATCGATCTCAACTTTGTTCGAGAGGCGCGACGAGGGTGTCGCCAAGTTTGGTGGGGGAGATTGTCACGGGCCGTCAGCCGCCCAAGTCATTGGCACCACGGGGTGCACACCAGGGTTCCCAAGAGGTTCAGATAGAGATCTTGGGCCCAAAAAGACCACCAAACCTAGCCCGATCCGTGGAGGATTCAAGAGGGTAATTTGGTCAAAACATCATCTATTTATTTGAAATATAATATGTAGATAATGTTTGTGATAATTAGAGATTTGAAATTGAGATTTGATTAGATAAGATCAATCTTGACCGTCGATGTAAGTTTGTATAGACCGTCGGATTAGGGGGAACTCAACTATAAATAGAGGCCTTCCCCTCCTCATTTGATGTATCAAAGTTTCCAAGGAATAAAGACATTTACTCTAAATCCTCTGAGTGTTCTTGTGTTCTTTTCTTTGTTCTTGAGCGTTCCTTCGAAGTTCTTCTTCGCTCATCTCTTTTGATCCGATTCCGCGTAGAATGCTTTGCGTTTGTCGGTGCTTGGGAAGTTTGATCTTCCGAGAGGGTTGAAAAGGCTTACTTAGGCCTTTGTCTTGAGTCACATCGCTTAAGGCCGCACGGTGGGCTGGTTGGAACTCTAGCCACATGACAATTAACAAATGCCTAAGAAAATGGTGGGAATGACATTCCCGCTATTTGAGGGGAAAGTAACATTAGGAAAATATTATTACCCCTATGGGGAATGCTGTCAAACTAAATAAGTGAATGTTTTTCCGACAAAAATTATTACCCTTAATAATAATCTTTTCTATAAACTAAACGCACCTAAGAGATCATATATATCCTATTAGCGTTACACAGATTTGACAAGATCTTTGGATGAAGCTTTACTTGTTAGATTTTATATGACATTTGACTGAGAGTGCAGTCTTGTTACTTAAGTTGTATGACTCCTTCACTAATAACGATATAATTAATGGACATAGAGTCATAACTTAATTATATGTCATTGTAAATTTCAAAAAAAAAATTATATGTTATTGTAGCACAAATTAAATGTATTCATTCAATCACTCCGCTTGCTCAATACAATTCTTCAAAATATTGCATTTAATATGAACACTTGTACCAAATCAAGACGATTGATCATAGAAAAATAGATTGCATGGATGACTCATCAGACTAATTGAATACAATAAAGTTACTATGAATTTAATGAAATTAAAATTAAAATATGTAAAATATTTAATTATAAAATATTTTTTAAACAAAATATCGAATAAAATTTATTGTTGTCTTTACTTAAATAGTTATAAAATTGAAACATGATCCAAAATACAAGTAAAAGAAGTTTGGACCACAAAGGCCCGAAACTAGGCCTAAGGCTAACAACTTTCTTTAAAATTTAAATACTTAAAATTAAAAGTCGAAGTCCTAAATAAAAAGTATAAAGTTTAACCATAAACTCTAATCCTAAATTATAAACCTTATTACTTAACCTTTAAACCCTGAATTAATCTCATATAACTTAAATTTAACAAGTTTGTGTAAAGTAAAGTTTATACAGTTTGTATATTAGATTTTTTTTTATAATCTATTTAAATAAGATTAGATTAAAAAGAAGAGATGCAAAACAAGAAAATTCTAGTTTTTCTCTTCACTCTTTCTTAAAAGGGAGTTTTTTTTTTTTGTTTTAAAATTGTTCTTTACGGATTTCAATTAATTACTTGTGTTCTTGTTTGGAACAATGCCTACTCATTGTGTAGTCCGTGAGTTCGGGAATAATGGAGAAGACAAATCGGTTAAAAGCGAAGATAACAATGAAAAACTAAAAGATCCTAGTCGATGTTTTAGGATTAAATGAGATTTTAGAGTCCTTTTAAGTCTAAATCTGAAAAAGTTTAGTTTTCGATTTTTGATACATCTTTAAATTTCCGTTGTCACACCTCTTAAATTGATTGATATGAAATTCTACACTCTAACTTATGGTTGTTTTACTAAAGTAGTTAAATGGGTGAAAAGATTACATACTAGTGAAGTAGAATATAATAAGGAAATCCACATAGTTGGACAATGCTTGAAACAACCCAACTCGCTCATACAATACACATACCATAATCCGTATTGGCCATCCCTTATACCATTAGAAGGTATACAAAATAGGACGCGAACTTTTTTGTTTTCTCATTTATTTTCGCTCAGAACGATAACACAAGGTCGATCGAAATTAGCATATGAAAGATTGCAACTTCTCGGGTTGTGTCTTGCAGTAGGCCCCATCAGCAGCAAATTTACACGGAAAAACGAAAGACAGCCAGAGGTTTTATTGTGGGCTTCGATCATTTTTACCCAACAATTATCACACAACCTTCACATCAGTCCTAAGGTCATCGTCACCCATGAAAGACCGCCAGAACCAGTGCTGCTTCCGGACTTTGTCAACCATGGAATCAACGGGAATCCCTTTGGTCTCAGGCAATAAGAACCAAGTGAAGACTCCCATTATGATGATCCACCCAGCGAAGAAGAAGAAGATTACAGCTTGCAGGCGACAGAGCATTGAGAGGAAAGCTTGAGCTATGACGAAAGTGAAGAGCATGTTAGAGCTGACTGCAAATGCAAAACCAGCGGATCTAGTCTCCAGAGGAAAAGTCTCACTAGGAATTAACCACCCGAGAGGCCCCCATGACCAAGCAAAGCCCATGACAAAGAGACACACCAGGATCACCACGAAGATTGCCTCCCCTTTGGAAAGATTATCAGCTGTGGATTTCAACTCTTTCAGGAGTATTATACCGGTGAAAACCTGCATAAATGCAACACATTAGTACTATTATTGTCAATTCAGCTAGTGACACAAAATACATTAGTATTAAGTATGAATTCAGTTCCTTAACCTGGGAAATAAGCATCTGGACACAAGCTTCAAGTAGCAGAAACCTCCTGCCGGCCCTATCCACTAAATATACTGAAACTATCGTACTAAACACATTGACAAGGCCAGTAATAACAGATGAAAGCAACGCAGCATCGTTCCCAAATCCTACAGTCTGGAAGAGAACCGGAGCGTAGAACATTATAGCGTTGATTCCAGTAAATTGCTGGAAAATCTGCAAACAAATGGCAATCACTAGTGGGGGTCGGCTCACTGGCTTCATTAGTTTGCGGAATGGGTCCTTCACTTGCTTTGCCATCTCACAAGCATGTAAAATTGTATCAAACTCGTCATTAACATTCTCGACGCCTCGAATTTTCCTCAGAACCTTCCTTCTTTCCTCAATTTTGTTACGTTCAACAAGGCTAGTTGGAGTCTCACAAATGAGTATAGATCCCAAGCAAAGCATTAAAGCTGGGATGCCGACAATGCCAAGAGAAATTCTCCAGCCACTAGGATGGATATTTGATGCAAAGTAGTTTACTAGATTGGCTACTAGAATTCCAATTGTAATGAAGAGTTGGAAACTAATGTTGAGTGCACCACGAATCCTAGTTGGAGCAATCTCAGATAAGAAGAGTGGTACCGCCTGAATAATTTATAATGATTAATATTATCAGCTAGCTAGCCAATTGCTATAAATTAAATTACACAAGGATATACGTCTTTGAAGGAGATTCAATTACTGAAAGTAATTCGCTTACTTGATTAGCAAACCCAACACCAATGCCAAGAAAAATTCTCCCCAAAATTAGCATTCCAAGATTGAGATCTCCAGCAGTAAAAACTACGCCTATTAAGAAGAAAATTGAAGCAATCTGCATGGTGAGTTTTCTGCCAGCTTTTGTGCACACCTTTGAAGCTGCAAAACTGGCTATCAAAGCAGCAAGGTACAAACACGACGTGAACAACTGGAGGAACTGGTTATCGTATTTACAGTAATTGTTTTCAAGAACATGTTGTTTCTTTCTATACACAGCTGGAAAGAATTTTTTCAAGAAATCATCCATGGATGTTACTCCACCTGTCAATCCAAATCAAATCTTTTCCTTAATACAATTCCTTTTTTTGTATATAACATAAGTATTCATAAAGCAAAAGAAAAAAAAACCTGAAATGCCAATGTCATATCCAAACATCAAGCCTCCGAAGGCTGCTATGATCACACAAACTATGACATACACTGTTATCCTTCCTTCAAAATCTGGATTATCACCAGAGCCGCTTACGACGACTGCCGGCGCCATTTTCTATTAGGGTGAAGATGTAGGGGTAGATATAGATAATGATAATGCTTTATCTTCCTTCTCGTTTTCCCTTCCTTTTTCTTAGATTAAGTAAAAAAACAAAAAGACCAACACTACAATTACTATATACTTGTGATAAATAAAAGTTCAATATATTACACCTTAATTTAGCATGGTTTATATACAGGCGTTGAGAATACAACTGAAATCTAAAATTAGCATTGCCTTCAAACTAAAATCACGATAAGTTGTCCCAGCTGTTTTGCTTTTATTCTTTCTAATTTTAACCTTGAACTGATTTTATTTTGTTGTGGAATGATAAAAATATGCTAAGCATACTTACAGGGGTTGAACCGATCCATCATTTTCGATCTTCACAAAGGATTACTTAAGCTAAACAGTTACTAATCCAACTTACCAAACACAATTCCACATCTATATACCCAATCAACAGTAACGCTATGTCCCCACGGATTGATCACTGTAAACCCATAGTTTATCATCGCCATTGGAAAACCCAACCCAACTACTACATCTCTAGTTATATAAGAGTGCACCGTAGAACCTGTATAAATCAAAGCATATAATGGAACAAAAGAATGTTAACGTCTTTGTGATAACATCAGTTGCAGCTTGGTCCTCATGACCCCGCACTACGTGTGCCCGAGATGGAGGCAAATGAACTCTAATATAACCTTTTTACAATTTCTTAAAGGAATAGCGCCCGAACCAAATTATTTACGGAAATAGCACTCCTTTCGGTCACGTAAGCCATAAATGCGTTACGTCAGTCATGCCTTTCGAAAGGTACACTTAGTGGAAAGTACTTTTTGCTTACGTGGAATCCAACTCGAAAGGCGCGTTTAGGTGGAAGCACCTAATTCCCCTAAACCGAACCCCTATACCAGAATTCAATTGTTCAACGATTTAGGGTTTAAAAATAATTGAGAGAAAATTTTAACTTTGGTCACACACTTTAAAATGTTACAAAATGGCCGCTCAAGTTTTGATTTTCTTACAAAATGGACATTGCACCCATTGATACTGTCATGGTAATCGAAGCAGTTCATATTATAGTGTTTGAAGGTGAATTAGTTATAGAGAAATAATAAATAAAATGATACTTTGTAAAATGGAGTTTTGCGGAAATGTGTAGAAATTAGAAATGTTTAGGGGTTTACTAACTTAGGAAAGGCATTTCTACGGAAATATATGTGAGAAAAGTTCACTATAACACTTCGATTTCAGTATCACGGACCTGGCCAATATAATAAAAAATCAACACATAATCTTTCTATTGGGATGATTGTTAAAAGTCAAAGCACCTTTCGGTGCATTAACGCACAATTCGGTGCAGAAAACAATTTGTCAAAAATTGCTGCAAATTTGGTTGAAAATTGACATGGTGTAATCATTCATTTGGTCCCTTAATTTTAGGTTATTTACATGTTGGTCATTAGAGCTCAACTATAAATAGCCTAGTCATTCGCCATTTCTACACATCCCAAATCATTCTTCATCCTCCCAATACTAGAGAAATTAGAGAGTTTTCATATAAAGTTATTTTCTCCTTTTTATCAAGAGAGAATTGTCATTGTTTTCTCCTTATTAGATTGAGAGAAGTTGTAATTCCTATAGTCTCATAGTGAAATTCTTATACCTTTGTCCGTGGTTTTTACCCTATATTATTTAGGGTTTTTTTACGTAAAATTTGTGTCTCCTTTATCTTCATTGTTATTTTCTCAAATTATCAGTTGCGATTTTGCTCTATCCAAAAACCATATTCCGCAACAATTGGTATCAAAGCCTAATTTGAGTGTGTATATCTACTTACCGTATTCTCTGTTGGTTGCCACTAAAAAGTGGATCCTCCATCATAAGAAAGTAAGATATTACTCATTCATTGAAGGTGGTGGGAACTATTCACGTCAAATAGTGAAATAGTGGGAGCTATCTGATATAGAAGCTATGGCAACAAATTGATATTGAAAAATTCAACGGGAGAAATTTCTCGCTGTGGAAATTGAAGATAAAGGTTATCCTAAGGAAAAACGGATGTCTAGCGACTATCAGCGAAAGGCCGGCGGATTTTACAAATAACAATAAATGGAACGAGAATGCTATTGCAGACCTTCATTTAGCATTAGTAGATGAAGTACTGTTGAGTAGTAAGGAGAAGAAGACAGCCAAGGAGATTTGGGATCACCTCACAAAATTGTATGATGCCAAATCGCTGCACAATAAAATTTTCTTAAGAGGAAATTGTACACTCTATGGATGTCAGAATCTATTTCAGTGACAGAGCACTTAAACACGTTGAATACTCTATTTTCTTAGCTTACATCTTTAAGTTATAAAATAGAGCCACAAGAACGTGAAGAACTTCTACTTCAAAGTCTATCTGATTCGTATGATCAACTCATCATCAACTTGACAAACAACAACCTTACCAGTAATCTAGTCTTCGATGATGTTGCAGCTGCTGTTCTGGAAGAAAAAATCGACACAAGAACAGGGAAGACAGACAAGGAAATCTGCAACAAGTAGAGACTTTAACGGTGATGAGAGGAAGATCAACAGAACATGGCTAAAGTAGCAGTCACAATCATGGTAGATCAAAGTCAAGCAGTAAGAAGAATTTAAAGTGTTACAACTATGGAAAGAAGGTTCACTTGAAGAAGGATTGTTGGAGTTTACCTAAAAACTCTAATCCTCAAGGAAATATGGCAAACACTTCAGATGATGGAGATGCTCTCTGTTGTGAAGCATCAACAGCCATGGAAAGTAGAAAAAGATTTGTAGATATATGGCTTATTGACTCGGGAGCCACATATTACATGACCTCAAGAAGAGAATGGTTCCATCATTATGAACCTATCGTAGGAGGATCTGTGTACACCTGCAATGATCATGCCTTGGAGATTGTTATATTACAGACCCTTGTAATTACTTCAAGAGGTTTGGTGAAAATGATTTTGTTATATTGCTGTTCTATGTAGATGACATGTTGGTTGCAAGCCTCAACAAAGATCATATTAAAGAATTAAAGGCACAAATGGCTAGGGAATTTGAAAGGAATGACTTGGGACCAGCAAACAAGATTTTAGGGATGCAAATTCACCGAGATAGAAGTAATAGGAAGATTTGGCTTTCACAAAAGAATTACTTGAAGAATATCTTGTCACAATTAAACATGCAAGATTGTAAGCCAATTTCTACCCCTATTCCTATTAACTTCAAATTATCCTCCAGTATGAGAGTCCTATCAGTGAAGAAGAGAGGATGAAGATGTCTCGAGTACCGTATGCATCAGTGGCGGGAAGCTTAATGTTCGCTATGGTTTGTACAAAACTAGACATTGTACAAGCAGTGGGAGTGGTTAGTCGATACATGGCGAATGCAAGCAGAGAGCATTGGAATGTTGTGAAAAGGAACCTAAGATACATCAAAGGGACCTTAAATGTTGCATTATGTTATGGAAGATCAGACTTTCTTATCAGCGGGTATGTCAATTCTAACTACAAAGGAGATTTGGATAAAAGTAAATCTATTACAGGGTATGTGTTTACAGTTCCAGGTGGAGCTGTAAGCTGGGTTTCAAAACTGTAATCGGTTATGGATACATCAACAACGGAGGCAAAATATGTAGCAGCTACACAAGCAAGTAAAGAAGCAATATGGTTGAAAATGCTATTGGAAGAGCTCGGGCACAAACAAAAGAATGTCTTTTGTTTTGTGATAGTTAGAGCACCTTGCATCTTGTAAAGAATCCCGCTTTCCACTCAAGAACAAAACATATTCAGGTCCAGTACCACTTCATCCGTGATAAAGTGGAAGAAGGGACAGAAGATATGTAGAATATTCATACCGACGACAACAAAGCAAATTTCATGACAAAGGCAATCAATACTGATAAGTTTCCTTGGTGTCGATCCTCTTGTAGCCTGTTAGAGACGTAAGCAACATGAATGGTACAAGGTAGAAAGAATGGTGTGAAGATATGATTGTTCCAATCTAATCTTCAAGTGGGAGATTGTTAAAAGTTAAAGCACATTTCGGTTCATTAATGCACAATTCGGTGCAAAAAATGTGTTAAAAATTACTGCAAATTTGTTTGAAAATTGGCATGGTGTAATCATTCATTTGGTCCCTTGATTTTAGGTTATTTACAAGTTGGTCCTTAGAGCTCAACTGTAAATAGCCTAGTCATTTGCCATTTCTACACATCCCAAATTATTCTTCATCCTCCCAATACTAGAGAAATTAGAGAGTTTTCATATAGAGTTATTTTCTCCTTTTTATCAAGAGAGAATTATCATTGTTTTCTCCTTGTTAGATTGAGAGAAGTTGTAATTCCTTTTTTCTTATAGTAAAATTCTTCTACCTTTATCCTTTATTTTACCCTATATTATTTAGGGGTTTTCCACGTAAAATCTGTATCTCCTTTATCTTCATTGTTATTTTCTCAATTTATCAGTTGCAATTTTGCTTTATTCGACGACCATTGTAACACCCTAAAAACTGGTCTACTCGGAATTAGGTTCCAATGATCGAAAATTTTGTATCAAAATGGTGAAATCATTGTAATGATTCCAATTTTGTACTCAATTGTATTGTAATGAACTTCAATTGAGTCTAATTATCGATCTTGGACCTTGTTGGAAAGAATTGAAAGTCTTTTGGTAAGTAAATTGAGAAAATTAGAAGTTTGGGGTAAAAGTGTGAGCTTTGGAAAGCTAAGGGACCACCCTTGTAATTTTACCAATTAAAGGAGTGAGTCACCTCCTTGCTTCAGTAATCCCACATGAAAATGATAAGCTTAGGTCATAAAAAGATGACATATGTTTTTGGGGGAAAAGAAACAAAGAAATTAAATCCATTTCTTAAAGGTTTCCTTCCAAGCAAGGGTTATTGCACGACATCTAATATAGAAAAAGGAATAGAATTTGAAGCAAAAAATGAGAATAAAGTTGTCTTCCTTTATCTTTCCACTAAATTAAACAAGCTAGCACCACCACTGTTGTCTTCTTCACCAAGCTCAAGCAAGCACCTCCCTTGGTTGCTCAAGCTTCCCTTGATTTCTCTACATCGTTAGAAAGCTATTAGATTGGTGAGTTTAATTCCCCAAACAATTTATTGATTCCATGGATCCTTGAAGTTTAATTTCAAGATTAAAGTCTTGAAAATTAAGGCTATACCCATGTGTTGGAAGCTTTAATCCATGGAAATAATATTGTCTACGAGCTTTAATAAGCTTAAATATCAATTTTGAATCAATAGTTTCGATTCTAACTATTTCCCCTAACTTATGCCTAGCTCAAGTGTTGGAGGAAGGGCCATCATCTCCATCGAAGGCTAAGTGCAAGGGGATTGTCATCCGAGAGCCATAGTAGCATCAAATTTTGAATTGAGTGTAGTTCGAGTCTCGGGATTAGGCTAGGTGCCTTTCCTGGTTTCATTTTCATTGAATATGATATAACTAACATTGGATTTAAGGTCATTGCATTGAACCCTTTTGAAGGGTGTATTGGTAAGCTTCAGTAAGTTTCCTTATTGAATTATTGAAACATTGAATATCGATCATTGTCATTGAATATTGTCATTGAATCATTAAGCATCGAATATTGTCATTAAAACATTGAATATTGAATATTAGCATAGCATTGGAAAGATTATTGTTATTGTCATTGATCATTGGACATTGATTATTGAAATATTGTTATTGATATTGTTATTGGGTTCACCAGATTGTTGAAATGGACCTAAGGGTTAATTTATTATTATGAGATCATTGAACTTATTGATATTGATAATGTATTGAATACTGGCCTAAATTACCAGACCTTGAAATTGAGTGGACATTGGATACAATTGGCATGCCATAGGATTTATGAGCTCATTGGTACGGGTGGACTACGATCCTTAGGCTACAACCTTTATATTGGCGAGGTGGAGGGATGTTGTGTTGGTCAATTGGCGAGGCGGAGGGACTAGACCTTTATTGACTTGGCAAGGCATAAAAATCCGCGTATCCACTATCTTGAATCGGACCAAGGGTTAATATCGAACTAAAAAATTATTGATATTTAATATTGACAAGTAATCATTGACTATTATTCATTGTTACCGATCATAGATATTGAACATTGATACATTGAAATTGGACATTGACGCATTGCTATTGAACATTGACATATTACCATTGGATTATTGATGAAACATGCATTTGAATGCATATTGATTATTGACATTGTTTATGGCTACCTCACTAAGAAAAGTATGCCTAATGCATTCACCTTCATGCATTTTCAGGTTAAGTAAGGTTAGGTCAGAGATCGGGCAAGCTTTTGAAGGTTTTTAGCAAGTCACCAAAGGTTATTGTAATGTATACCTTTTATTGTAATGTATATCTATCCTACGTACTCCTAGAATGGTGGCATAATGGTTGTATAAGTCCCTTTTTGTCTTTTTATGCATGTATGATATATGTGATGGTAGTATGTTTAAAATGTCTATAATGGACTTTTGGTAATGGCTAAAAAGGAGTTAAAATATGCACATTGGGATAAATAGTGGAAATATAGGTAAATGGATTCAAAATACTTTGAGATTTTGCATGCCATTAGAAAGGGCTATTAATAACTCTCTGGTAAAGTTTGATTGCTTTTGAACCTCATTTGATGGGTTAAAATTGATTAAAATTAGATAAAATCTATCATTACAGATCGGGTACCGATACGGGTGATGATGTATCGGTACGGTCTTGTATATTTGGACCAAGTCAACGTTAGTCAAAGGTGCATACTGATCTTTACAGTGCGTATCGGTACGGATTTTTGTCACTAAAATTTCACTGTAGCACTGTACCGATACGGCTACGGGGTGTATCGGTACGATATATCGAACCTGAAAGAAAATGAACTTATTGGTTATGCGCATCGATACTCATTATCAGCACGGGCTTAACATTTTTAACGGTCATTGTGGGCGTACCGAAATGACATAGGCCGTACCGGTACGGTAAAATGTTTCTAGAATCCTTGAATGCCAAAAATAAGCTTATCGTATCGATAAAGTAGGACCCATATCGGTATGACCCTGCTACCCTTAACTGATTTACCGAACTATACTAAACCGTATCGATACGGCCATAAGGCGTATCGATGGCCGTATCAGTACGGGGTTAGTTAATTCCATTAAAAATGATTAAAATGAATTCGTAGACTTTTACATATTGTTCCTGTAATAATGAAAGATTAAATTGGATAGGTAAATGACCCATGAATACACTGAAACTTTATAGGATCACTGTTCATAAGCTTAATTTCAAGTTGGCAAAAAGAATTTTTGTTAATAACCTATAACTTGTAAAAATTTAAAATAGGTTCAGAAAACGATAAGACTAATTGTGTACCAATTTTAAGACTATACCATGACATCATTGTGTTGCATTAAACCCCAAACCTTAAATGGCTAACTAACTAGATCTCCTTCTTATAGATGTCTGACTCTAATGAAGCTCGCATAGACGAGCAGGTTATCAGTTCCTCTACCCACAGTGAGGAGATTAGAGGCGGATACCCTCCACCACAGCAAAACCCTCCAGTACAAGACCCTGAGTCGGAGGCAATGATTGCTTAGGCTGAATGTTATTGGAATATGGCTGACATGTTCAAACAATTTATGACTTCAATAAGAGCCGAGCAGGCTGTGCAACCTACTGCACCGATCATCCAATATGTTCGAGCCCCTATTGACAAGCTATCTCAGCATCAGGCTTATACATTTACCGATCAGGATGATGACAATCTTGAGATTACCGAATACTGGTTGGATAATACGCTGTGAGTCTCGAACAAGCAGCTACAATGTTTGGATGAACACATGCTAGAGTATGCCCTCGCGTTGCCGGTCGACGAGACACTTTAGTGGTGGGAGACTACTATTCTGACGATCCCCGAAGAAGCTGTAACTTGAGAGTTCTTCCTTCGAGAATTTCGTAAGAAATATATCATTGAATACTACCTCACAGAGAGGCGTAACACCTTTCTCCATCTCAAGCAAGGTGGACGACCCGTGGAGCAGTACATCCATGATTTTTCAAGTACTACCGATACAGAGCTGAATATATCAAGAAGGAGGAAGAGAAGTGCAGAATGTTCATTGCTGGGCTTAGTGACGAGTTATGCCCTATGTTTATAGCGCTGGGCATCACTAACTTTCAGGACCAGGTAAATCGTGTCAAGGTCACTATAGCTACTCAGAAAGCACAGAGGTTTGTAGGATCTAGTAGATCCGAGAAGAGGCAATATAATGATTCTCATCCTCCAAAGCCTAACAAGAAAGGAAAGTATCGAGGTCCGAAACAAAATGGTTACCCTCAGCCTTCCCGATCTGGGAATATTACTAGACTGCAGACGATAACATAGCCGTTTGCCAAGACTGCTTCAGTTGAGAGTACTGGAGGTTCGAGACGAGTCGTACAACATCCAGTATGCAACTATTGCCAGAACAAACATCCTATGGGACAATGTCGCAAGTAGTCTGGAGCTTGCTATTTTTGTGGTGAATAGGGCCATTTTATTCGAGACTATCCATTGAATACCAACAAGCTCGTTGCCACCCCAACCGCTACAACATCACATGGTCAATCTTATCAAGGTAAAGGATCGAAGTAGGGTTCTTTGGGAGCTGCGTGAAGACCCAGTAGCTCAGCTAAGGCATCAAACAGACATGATTCAAAGGCTCTTGCTCAGATGTACCATGTGAGGAGCCGTGAGGAGGCGGATGATCCAAATATCATTGCAGGTACCGTTGAGTTGTACTCTCATGCTATTTATGCATTGATTGATCCTGGCTCCACACATTCTTTCATTAGTATGATGCTAGCTAAGAAACATAAGATGTCCTTCAAACCCGTAGTATCTAAGATCACTGTAACCAATCCATTGGGTGATTGTGTCACCATAAGTCTTGTATGTAAGAATTATCCCTTAATGATCCAAGGAATTCCTTTTCCGTCCAACCTATTAGCCTTATCAATTCAAGAATTCGATGTTATACTAGGACTGGACTGGCTCAGCGAACATCAAGCTTAGGTGGATTACTCCAAGAAAAAGCTGTATCTCCAAGGCCTTGGCAAGAAGAGCGTCACTCTGATGAGTTCAAGAAACCCATCGTTGTATGCATAGACCTTGGAAACCAAGGATGAACCTCAGCTACTCAATATCGATAATGTGTGTGAATTCTCCGATGTCTTTCCTGATGAACTTTTGGGTTTACCTCCAACCCGTGAGGTGAAATTCAGCATCGAAGTGCAATCTGGAATGACCCCAGTTTTCATTGCACCTTACTGTATGACTGCAGTTGAGCTTAAGGAGTTAAAGGCTCAAATTTAAGATCTGCTTGAAAAGAGTTTCATTCGACCGAGTTCTTCACCTTGGAGAGCCCCGTTCTTTTTCGTGAAGAAAAAAATGGATCTATAAGGTTGTGTATTGACTACCAGCGACTGAACAAGGTGACCATCAAGAACAAGTATCCCCTACTGAGAATTGATGACCTGTTCAATCAGCTTAAGGATGCCACTGTGTTTTCCAAGATTGATCTAAGGTCGGGGTACTATTGAATGAGAGTTAAAGAATGTGATGTACCTAAAACTGCCTTCTGTACTAGGTACAAGCACTATGAATTCTTGGTAATTCCATTTGGGCTAACCAATGCACCGGCATCCTTTCGGATTAGATGAACTGGGTTTTTAGACCCTATCTAGAAAAATATATGGTGGTGTTTATCGATGACATATTGATCTATTCTAAGAATGTTGCGGAACATCGAAACCACCTTCGAATTGTGTTGCAAACCCTACGGGAGAAGCATTTGTTTGCTAAGTTCTCCAAATGTAAGTTCTAGCTCACCGAAGTTGCATTTCTTTGGCATATTGTATTGGCTTCGGGCATCCAAGTAGATCCGAAGAAAATTAAAGCTATCCTAGATTGGAAATCAAAAAAGAACATTGGAGAGATAAGAAGCTTTCTTGGTCTAGTTGGCTATTATAGGAGATTCGTGAAAGATTTTCTATGACAGCAGTTCCATTGACAAAGTTATTGAGAAAAGACACTCCTTTCGTTTGGACCGAGGATCAACAATGAAGCTTATACCAGTTGAAGCAAGTATTGACTTATGCACCCGTCCTAACCCAACTCGAATCTGGCAAGGATTGCATAGTCTATAGTGATGCATCGCATCTCGGGTTAGGATGTGTTCTTATGCAAGAGGGCAAGGTCATAGCTTATGCATCCTGACAACTTAAGCCACATGAAGTGAACTATCCTACGCATGACCTGGAATTGGCTGCAGTTGTATTCGCACTAAAAAATTGGAGGCATTATCTCTAAGGGGAGAAATGCTACCTCTTTATCGATCAAAAGAGTCTCAAATACCTGTTAACTCAGAAGGAGTTGAATCTTCGACAACGAAGATGGATGAAACCCCTCAAGGACTACGATCTTGTTAATGACTATCATCTGGGCAAGGCCAACGTTGTAGTTGATGCGCTCAGCCTCAAGCCTCAGCCTCAGCCTGGTAAGTACTGTCATTGATCATGGAACCTTATATTTTTATTGTATCGAACTCATTGAATAATCAATGTGTTTTAGCCTCTCGTGCTATCAACGCTCATTTCTAACTTCGGAAACATCATTGCCTAATAGCTGAACTCTAGGTTCAGTCTACCATCGTATCGAGAATTAAAGCTTTGCAGAATCAATATCCCCAATTATAGTCCCTTTTTATAAGCTACAAAGTGGAGATGAATCGGGCTTCAGAATTAATTCTGAAGGTCTTTGTGCTATCGTGATCGGGTTTGCGTACCGAGCAATGAATCTTTTTGTCTCGGCATACTAAAGGAAGCTCACTCAAGCCCTTTTTCTGTACACCCAGATTTGGTGAAGATGTATAAGGATCTTCGAGAAATCTATTGGTGGCCAGGCATGAAATAAGCCATAGTTGAATTCCTTTCTAGGTGCCTTATGTGCCAGCGTGTCAAGGCTGAGCATCGTGCTTCTACTGGCTTATTGCAACCTATTGACCTACTGTAGTGGAAGTGGGAGAAGATCACCATGGACTTTGTCAGTGGTTTGCCTTTAACTCCCACCAAACATGATGCTATATGGGTCATTGTGGACTGTTTCACCAAGCCAGCACACTTCTTACTGGCTAGAATGTATTACAGTATTCCAAAGCTAGCTGACTTGTATATCAAGGAAGTTGTGAGACTTCACAGAGTACTAAAGTCTATTATCTCCGACCGAGACCCACAGTTTGCTTCTTGATTCTGGAAATCATTGCAGGGCGCTCTAGTAACTAGTGTAACACCTTCATTTTGGGCCTAGCGGTTTTGTGGCTTGTTAGATGGTCTAGTGGATCGGGTTGGGGATTCGAGTCAGATTTGGGAGTAAATATTTTTTGGTAAGATAAAAATGTGGAAAATGGTTAAAAATCATGTTTTAATATATAATTAATATTGGTGAAAACAATTTTGGAAAATAGGTTTTGGAAGTGTGCCATTTTGGTTAGTGACCAAAATGCAAATTTTGAAAACTAGCTTTTAAAGGTGACTAAAATAAAAGGGATCAAACTCTTAGAATCCTTAAGGAGATATTTTACCAAGTTTTTGCTGGTGATTTCCCCTATCAATTAAACCTTTTTAACATGTGTTTTAAAAGTTAATTAAAAGAGGATTTGGTTATTAAGAAGTTAGTTATCATTTTCAAGAAAATTGACGTAACTTTTCTCTCAACTTATTTCTCCATTTTTCTTCTGCCAAACACTCAAGTTTTCATCAAAAATAAGAGCTGAGAGATCATTTTACTCAGTTTATTGATTTGTAATTGATTCTTTAACTTTGATGTACAAAACCTCATTGAAATCTTGTGTTTTCTTAGCTTTAAACAAGCCAATTGAGGGAGAAATCACACAATAGGGGTAAGTTCCGTGATCTCTGTTGCGCGTAATAAGTGCTACGCAAATGTGCAAGTATACACGTCGCAAGTTATAGTATAAAAGATATCGTCTCCACAGGGATTGGTGCTACTTCAAGAATCTAGTCTCTTGCACTGTAAAAATAAAAACACAAATAAAAGATTATAGAAGTTTAACTAATCTAGAAAGCAAATAAGTAAAAGAAAAGATGAATTCAATTGAGAGAGATAGGCCAGGTTATCGTGAGTTGAGGTGTGATAGCCGATTGGATCGTCTTGGTAAAAGAGTGCACGGGCAACTTGCACAACGGGGTTGCCTTGGCAACTAATTGATGGTTGCCTAGGCGACTAGTTGGGCAACTACTTGGGCGTCTGGGCAGCAACTTCAAGGTTCGGCGGAGCGTTCTTCAATGGTTTCTTCTTATCCCTAAGTCGAAACTCTAGCTACTTGTGCATGCCTTGATAATACATCCCTGCGTGAATCAAGGGTGAACAACAACCAATCTTGCGCTCCTCTTAGCCGTTGAAATCCTTAACTTATTCCTAGGCCGGATTAATCTTCACCATCATTGGATTGAATAAAGATTATATTCATTCGTTTCTTGAATCTAACTCTCCCGATATTAGATAAATGGATGAAATCACGAGATCCTCTCCCAATTCACTCGCAAACAATAATAAGAATCAAGAATGAATAAACCTTGAAATAGAAAAGTGCAAACTCTTATTACCTAAACAAAAACCAATAGTTTCTCACAACCACAAAACACAATAACCATAGCCAAGTAAATTTAGTTCATGGCTAGGTTCCAAAGAAACACAAGATAAACAATCCCTAGCATGAACGCAATCGAACAAGGAAGAAAAGATGAAGCTTGTCAAAAATTCCCCTTTGCTTCCTCTCTTGGTCTTGTCGAAATTCCCTCTTGCTCTCTCTATCCATCTTGTCGAAATCTCCTTGCTATTTATAGGGCTAGGCCAAAGTCCTTCTTTGAGGAGGAGTTTGAGTTGGAATTAAATTATCTTTAAAGAATATAATTCTTTATTATAATTTTATTCCTATTAGAACTTCTCTTATCTTCTTGGAATTTAATTCTTCTTTAATCTCTGCATGGCAATCAAATTCCTTTGGGCTTGGGCCTTGCTCCATGTCATCTTGGGCTTGTAAAGTCATTAATTTCGACATCCCTATTGCCTTTTGTCTTTGTCGAAAAATGCCATAGCAACTGGCTCGGCGTCTCCTTCATGCATTGCCCTGGCAACTAGCTCGGCATATCCTTCATGCATTGCCCTGGCAACTAGCTCGGCATTGCTTTGGCAAGTGATCCTGCACATACACACACAAAACACACCAAATCAGCATCTTTTTCCACAAAAATCACCAAGTTAAGTAATCAAGCTCAACGATTGAAGGAAACATGGATTAATGCATGAATGGCTAACTATGCAACTAATATGAGCCTAAGTCTAACAATAGTATGAGTAAAAAGGGTAAGAAAAATAGTACTTTTGAACACTTATCACACCCCCAAACTCGAACTATTGCTTGTCCTCAAGAAATGCAAACTCATAATTACCTGCCAAGACTTCAATTTTCACAAACTTAGCTTTGAACTTGATTTCAATTCTCTGAACCGGGGCACAAAGTATGATTGGCTTTTTATTTTTCGGAAAACTGAGGAGTTACTCGGAATCAAACTATAATGCTTGTGAGTGTGTGCGGAGTTGTGTGCAAGTTGATTTTTCGAATTCTATGCAAACAATAGGTTTTCAAATTACTTCATTGGGTTCTTTTTAACATGTTTTAACTAGAGCCAATTTCGGGCACCTCTAGTGTTTTATTTTTAATTTTCTTAAGTTAATTTAATCGACTAGAGCCGCTTTCGGGCACCTCTAGTTACAAATTTTTTTTAACCTATACTAGAGCCAGTTTCGGGCACCTCTAGTGATCCTAAGTTTTAGCACATGCTAGAGCCAATTTCGAGCACCTCCAGCATTTATCCAATTTTTATTCTAATCCCCCAATTTGTTAATTATCAACCTAAGTTCACTAGAATTCCTTAAATCAATCAAACCACAACAGTGTTTCATCAAATTTAGCATCATAGTAAAATTCTAAGTTTTTTTTCCATGGTTATCCTAGAATAAAAATTCTATCAATTAAGTGCATTGGCAAAGTCATCATCGAATATTCATCAAATCTAAGCAATTCTTGTTTCAATTAACGGCATGGCAAGCAATTTATGTATCCTAAATGTAATACTTAAGTGAATGTAACTAGACATGGTAACTACTAATAACAATCCCCCCCCAAACTCGAGTGAGGCATTGTCCTCAATGCATGCATAAAAATAATGAAAAATAAAAATAAAAATAAAAATGCATACGAGGACTTACTCCGAGAGTTCGTCATTGTAGATGATTAGTTTCCTTCTAGTCGGTGTCTTGATTATCTTGCTTGAACGCGATGGTTGTTTTCTTGTTGCCGGTGGTGGAATCGATCCTCGTACGGGGTTGTCCTCATCGTCCTCTTCATCAATGTCAATGGCTTTTCGCTTGGAGGATTCAATTGGTGCGGTCTTTATTGGTTCAATGGAGGACTCATCCGAATCTGAAAAATCAGAAAATGATTCCGTAGGAGCTGATTCGGGCATAGGTGCTTTACCTTTGGCTTTTGCAGTGGTTGCCGAGATGTCTTTAACTTTGGTTGCCGTGGCGTCAGCTTCCTTGGTTGCCGTGGCAACTGCTTCATTGGCTGCCGGGGCAAGGATCTCGGCGGGAAAGATTGGGAACGGCACACAATTGTCTGGGTACTTTTCTAGGATGACTTGGGTGACGGCATTGTTGTGCTCCTTCATGTACCGCATGAACATTAGTTGCCGATCTTCAATTTGCCTTAGGCGGCTTGCCAATGGGTGCAAAAGTGCTTCAAAGTGACCCGGGATTAATGGCCGAGTTTCCCTGGAGTTAGGTGCTTGGGCATTAGGGATTGCCGCGACGGCAGGGGTTGCCGTGGCAATTGGAGGCCTTGAAGAATCTCCCGGTGCCTCTCCCATTAGCTTCTGGATTAGTGCTTGATTCCAACCAGACTTGGGTAGGGCCTTTTCATCGGTGGACTCACTCGGGACATGCATCTCCTTGCAAAGATTAGAAATTAAGCAAGGGAAGAAAAGATAACTCTTATCTTTTGAGCGTCGTTCCAATGAGTTCCCGGTCGAGTGAGTTCTTGAAGCACCTTGTCGAGTTGCTTGGGATTGATTTGGTCAACAAAGGCTTGATGCTCGTCCTTCTCAATGTAAAGTCCGTAAAAGGTGTTGATGCTTTCGGGACTTATAAGTATGGCCTTGTCACGAACAAAAACATAAGGATTATCTGGGTTAGGTGAGTGAGCATAGAATTCTCTTACCCATGAGATGTTACCCGGTTCCGGTTGATGGCAAAAGATTTGCCACTTTTGATGTGCAATCCTCTTGAAGATGAATGGTTCAAGGCCGAAATCTTGATGAGAGTTGGAGTATTCAAAGCCTTGTTCTTCATGAATCTTCCGGCTTTCAAACTTGGATTGAAATATTTCTTGAACCGCCGGTGTAGCAAACTTCTTGTATCTTGGTTCTTTGGAGGAACTTGGATGAACCAAAAGTTTAATCTTGGATGCCGTGTATGATCTTGGTTGTGAGTAAAAACAAAGAAAAGAAAAGAAAAGAAAAGAAACTAAAAAGTTGCAAGATAGAAAGTAGGAATAGGTTAAGGGTGATGGGTTTTATAGAAAAGATAGGTGGTTGGATTGGGGGAAATCGAAAAAGGGTTTAGGGTTTGGTAGGAATTTTCGACAAAGGGGTTTTGGTTAGGATGAATTGGAGGCTTTATATAAGCCTTAGATTCAGCCCATTAGTTTCCTTGTTGAAGATGTTTTCCTACTTGGTTTAGAATTCCTTCTTTATCTTGAACTTCCTTTCTTACAATTCAAAAACAAATCAAATAAGGATTAAAATTAAAGATAAACTAATAAAGAAAATAAATAGAGATGTATAGTAGGATTCTTAAACTTGAATAAAAAAAGTCTATCCTAAAACTACTGATAATCGAGAAAAAAATCAGAAAAAAAATTAAATAATTAAATAATCGAAAAAAAAAATAAAAATAAAAATATCAAAAGGGAGAGCATGCTCATGCATCTCCTAAGTTGACCACTTCCTTGTTACGTTCCACATGGGCACCATTGTAGTGCTTCAATCTTTGTCCATTAACTTTGAATTTATGGTTGTCAGAGATGGACTTGATTATCACGGCCCCATGGGAGAATGGTTTGACGACTTCAAATGGTCCTGACCATCTTGATTTCAGCTTTCCTGGGAAAAGTTTTAGCCGAGAATTGAATAGGAGAACTAGTTGCCCTGGCGTGAATTGCCGTGGCAATAGTTTCTTGTAGTGCCATCGCTTTGTTTTCTCCTTGTAGATTCGTGCATTGTTATAGGCGAGTGCACGAAATTCTTCTATCTCATTGAGATCCATCAAGCGCTTTTGTCCGGCACTTTCCCAATCCATATTCACGGTCTTGATTACCCAGTACGCCTTGTGCTCGATTTGCACCGGTAGATGACATGTTTTACCATAGACAAGTCAGAAGGGGGACATACCTAAGGGTGTTTTGAATGCAGTGCGATATGCCCAAAGTGCGTCATCTAGTCTTAATGACCAATCCTTCCTTGAGGGATTTACAACTTTCTCGAGTATTCCCTTCAACTCCCGGTTGGAAATTTCTGCTTGCGCGTTGGTTTGTGGGTGATATGCCGTGGCGATCTTGTGTGATATGCCGAAGCGTTGTAACATCTTGGCAATTAGTCTGTTGTTAAAATGCTTACCCCCGTCACTGATAATTGCTCTCGGCATCCCAAACCGTGTAAATATGTTTTTCTGCAGGAATCGTTGCACGATCTTGGAATCGTCGTTGGGAACTGCAGCTGCCTCTACCCATTTAGACACATAGTCGACGGCGAGTAAGATGTAGAGGTTGCCGAATGAAGATAGGAAAGGTCCCATAAAGTCGATCCCCCATACATCGAACAGTTCCACCTCGATGATGTTCTGGAGTGGCATCTCATGTTGTCTCGAGATATTGCCCGTCCTTTGGCAACGATCACATTGCTTGTAAAAGTCTTGGGCATCTTTGTACAATGTTGGCCAATACAAACTGGATTGCAAGACTTTGTCCGCGGTACGAGTTCCTCCAAAATGTCCTCCATAGGGTGAAGAATGACATTGCCGGAGTACATTCTGTTGCTCTTCTTCAGGGACACATCGGCGTATAACCTGATCTGCACATTGTTTAAACAAAAGAGGCTCGTCCCAAAAGTAATGCTTAGCATCATGGCGGAACCGCTTCTTCCCTTGGTGAGTAATGCCATAAGGTAAAATACCACAAACAAGGAAATTAACTAAATCCGCGTACCAGGGTATTGCCGAGGCATGTGCTGCCGTGGCGACTGCTCCCAAGATTGCCGAGGCGTGCGCGTCAAAGACTGCTGCGGCGTCGAGAGTTGCCGAGGCGTGTGCATCCATGGTTGCCGAGGCGTCATGGGTTGCCGAGGCATCTAGGGTTGCCGAGGTGTCAAGGGTTGCCGAGGCGTTGAGGGTTGCCGAGGCAACTAGAATTTGTTCATCCGGGAATGCATCGCATATCTCTAGATCCGCGTCCTCCTCCCTATTGCGTTCCAAACGTGATAAGTGATCGGCCACTTGATTTTCTGTTCCTTTCCTGTCCTTAATTTCAATATCAAATTCTTGTAAAAGTAATATCCAACGAATCAAACGAGGTTTAGCATCCTTTTTAGCAAATAAGTATTTGATTGCCGAATGGTCTGTATGAACAATTACCTTTGTACCAATTAAATAGGATCGGAACTTGTCAAATGCGAAAACTACAGCTAGTAACTCTTTCTCCGTTGTTGTGTAATTCACTTGAGCGCTATTAAGAGTTTTACTAGCGTAGTATATCACATGGAAGGTCTTACCTGTGCGTTGGCCTAGGACTGCTCCTACCGCGAAATCACTTGCATCACACATGAGCTCAAAAGGTAGCGTCCAATCCGGTGGAATGACAATGGGTGCCGAGGCAAGCTTTTTCTTTAGGGTTTCAAATGCTTGAGTGCAAGAATCATCAAAATCGAAGACTTTATCCTGTTCAAGCAGATTACACAAAGGTTTAGTGATTTTAGAAAAATTATGAATGAACCTCCTGTAAAAACCTGCATGTCCGAGAAAACTTCGAATTTCTTTAACCAAATTTGGTGGTAGTAATCTCTCGATCACGTCCACCTTGGCTTTGTCTACTTCAATTCCCTTGGATGAAATCTTGTGGCCGAGCACTATTCCTTCATCTACCATAAAGTGGCATTTCTCCCAATTGAGGACTAAATCCGTTTCTTCGCATCTTGCCAACACCCTCTCTAAATTACCGAGGCAGCCGTCGAAGTCATTACCAAAAACCTAAAAATCATCCATGAAGATCTCAAGGAAGTCTTCGACCATGTCTAAAAAGAGTGCCATCATGCATCTTTCAAAGGTTGTCGGGGCGTTACACAATCCGAACGGCATCCTTCGGAAGGCATAAGTGTCGTATGGGCATGTGAAGGTTGTCTTTTCTTGATCTTCTGGTGCTATGGCAATCTGATTGTAACCTGAATAACCATCAAGAAAACAATAAAAGGGTTTACCTGCAAGACGGTCAAGCATTTGATCAATAAAGGGTAATGGGAAGTGATCTTTCCTAGTGGCTTTGTTTAGCTTTTGATAGTCCATACAAACCGTCCAACCGGTCACAGTCCTGGTTGGGATAAGTTCATTATTTTCATTGCTTACCACTGTTATACCTCCCTTTTTCGGTACACATTGTACCGGGCTTACCCACGTACTATCAGAGATAGGGTATATAATGCCGGCGTCAAGCCACTTGATGATTTCTTTCATTACAACCCCTTTCATGGCATGATTCAGTCTCCTCTGGGCCTCAATTGAAGGTTTGTGATCATCTTCCAACAAGATCTTGTGCATGCATACCGCCGGGCTAATTCCTTTCAAGTCGGCAATTGTCCACCCTATTGCCTTTTTGTGTAGCTTCAACATCTTGATCAGCTTTTTTCCTGCTCAGGCTGTAACATAGAAGAAATAATTACAGGCAATGTATTATCGGTCCCGAAGTATACATATTTTAGTTGCTCTGGCAATTGTTTCAACTCAAGAATTGGTAGTTGTTCAATAGAGGGTTTTTCGATCTTACCTTCCTTACCTGAGTAGTCCAGTGGTTCAAAGTATGTACCTGGTCGGTTGACTAGCCAATTTGCCTCTTCTGGTTGTTCCTCATCGACCGGTTCTTCATACTCCTCATGTTCCTCTTGGTCGGCAATGTAGTTGCCGAGGCAACTAAATTCCTCATCGAAGTTAAACTCTGCCGTGGCATGAAGTAGTTGGCATTCTTCTGGATCATCGACATGCCTTAGTGTTTGGAACACATTTAGTTTGACTTGCTGGTCATTCACCCTCATTATGAGTTCTCCCTTTTCAACATCAATCAAGGTTCTCCCTGTTGCTAGGAATGGTCTCCTGAGAATGATAGGTGCATGCTCATCTGCTTCACAATCCAAAATAATAAAGTCAGCAGGAAAAATAAATTTATCAACTTTTACCAATATGTCCTCGATTTTTCCCTCTGGATGCACATAGGATCTGTCGGCTAGCTGCAGCATGACTGTTGTAGGTCTTGCCTTCCCGATTCCTAGTTTCTGGAAAACCGATTTAGGCATCAAGTTTATGCTGTCCCCAAGGTCGTATAATGCTTTCTCGACATAGTGATTTCCAATGGAACAGGGTATTGTGAAACTTCCGGGATCCTTCAACTTAGGTGGCATACGATTGTGCAACATTGCCATGCATCCCTCTGTCGCGGGCAACTGTTTCAAACTCTCCTAGCCTTGTTCTCTTGGACACACTGTCTTTAAGAAACTTGGCATAGTTTGGCATTTGTTCAATTGCTTCCACCAATGGCAAGTTGATGTGGACTTGCTTTAGGATATCAAGAAACTTCTTGAATTGGTATTCTTACTTTTGTCGCTTCAACCTTTGTGGGAATGGTGGTGAAAGTCGGATATCTTTGATCCTTTCATTGGTTTGAAACCTGATTGACGGCATTGCCAGGACATCTGGAGTTGCCGAGGCATTATCAACTGGAGTTGTCGAGGTATGCTTATCCCAAGTTGCCGAGGCGTCTTTATCGTCGGTTGCCGAGGCATGCTTATTGCCGGTTGCCGCGGCAATTCCTGGTTCAACATCTGAGGCTTTGCCGCTAGGTTCATCTTGATCTTTTTGTGGAGTTTTGTTTGATGAGCGGGTTTGAGCCTCTCTAAGTTGTTGGCCACTTCTGGTGGTGATTGCCTTACATTGCTCATGGCCAGTTCCTCTTGCGACTTCAGTATCGCTAGGTAAACCTCCTTGTGGTCTAGTATTCAGATTTTGAGCAAATTGTCCGACTTGATTTTCCAATGATTTGATTGCCGCCTCTTGGTTTTGCAATCTCATCTCGGTCCTGTTAATAAAAGCATCAGTTCTTTTTATGAAATTACTATTCTCAGCCATATAAGATTCAGTTTTCATCATAAAAGCATTTAGAGAATTTTCCAAAGAACTAGATGTTGTCGATTGTTGCTCGCGGCATCCATTTGCCGTGGCATATTTTGGCTCGGAATCCCGATGCTTGTGCATTCTGATTGTTCTGGTTTAAAGCATTGTTGGGATTACTCCATGAAAAATTCGGTGCTTCTTCCAAGCTGGATTGTATGTATTGGACATCATGTTGTTGCTCGATTGTAATTCCCCACATAGAAGTTTGGATTCGGATTCGCATACATTCGTAAGAATTATGGTTATCACCACATAACTCACAAAAAGAATCCATTACCTTGACTTCATGTGTGTTGTTTGGTTTTTGCATGTTCTGGACCATCTTGGTTAAAGCGGCCAATTATGCCGAAATTGAATCTGATGATCCTAGTTCATGTATTGTGGCTTGACGTCTAACTCCTCCTTTTCTAGTAGATGGGAATTGATAGTCATTCTTGGCCAGCCTGTTTAAAATTTGCATTGCTTCCTCCGGCGACTTATCTAGGAGTATGCCATTTGCCGAGCCATCTAGCATCATCCTTGTTGGTGTATTCACGGCGTTGTAAAACATTGTTACTTGAGTCCACACCGGGAATTCGTGTAGGGGGCATTTGTGTAGAAGTTCTCTATATCGCTCCCAAGCCTCGTACATGGATTCATCATCTGCCTGCCGAAAAGAAGTAATGTCGTTACGAAGCTTATCAGTCAAATTTGTAGGATTAAATCTAGCAAGGAAATCACGACAAAGATCAGTCCAAGATGCTATGGATCCGGCAGGAATGCTATTCAACCATGCTTTCGCCCTATCCCTCAGTGAATAGGGGAATATCTTAATCGTAGGACATCGGGGGTGACTCCGTGTATCTTGAACGAGTTGCAAATCTCGAGGAAATATTTCAGATGTTGTCGTGCATCTTCAGTTGCTGAGCCGCCAAATTGAACAATTGTGTTGATCATATTAAACATTACCGGTTTCAACTCAAATTGGTCGGCTTCAATTTCAGGTGCGACAACTCCTGGGTTAAGTCCATCAAGATCTTCTTCAAGATAGTCTCGAATAGTTCTGTTTCGTTCAAGAATCACTCCTCCTCCTGCTCGAACATCTTGATTCATATTGCCGTCTTGATTTGCCATTGCTTCTCTTATCCTTCGTCTAAGTCTTTGTAAGGTTCGTTCGATTTCTGGATCAAAGGGATATTCTGGTGAAGTCGGTCTCGCCCTGGTCATATACCAATATAAAACCAAAGTTTGTTAGCCCTTTGAATTTTAAACAAGAAAAATAAAAAGAAAGTGCAAGAAAGTAAAAACAAAGTCGCTATTGCCAATCCCCGGCAACGGCGCCAAAACTTGTTGCGCGTAATAAGTGCTACGCAAATGTGCAAGTATACACGCCGCAAGTTATAGTATAAAAGATATTGTCTCCACAGGTATTGGTGCTACTTCAAGAATCTAGTCTCTTGCACTGTAAAAATAAAAACACAAATAGATTATAGAAGTTTAACTAATCTAGAAAGCAAATAAGTAAAAGAAAAGATGAATTCAATTGAGAGATATAGGCCAGGTTATCGTGAGTTGAGGTGTGATAGCCGATTGGATCGTCTTGGTAAAAGAGTGCACGGGCAACTCAGTTGCCGTGGCAACTTGCACAACGGGGTTGCCTTGGCAACTAATTGATGGTTGCCTGGGCGACTAGTTGGGCAACTACTTGGGCGTCTGGGCAGCAACTTCAAGGTTCGGCGGAGCGTTCTTCAATGGTTTCTTCTTATCCCTAAGTCGAAACTCTAGCTACTTGTGCATGCCTTGATAATACATCCCTGCGTGAATCAAGGGTGAACAACAACCAATCTTGCGCTCCTCTTAGCCGTTGAAATCCTTAACTTATTCCTAAGCCGGATTAATCTTCACCATCATTGGATTGAATAAAGATCATATTCATTCGTTTCTTGAATCTAACTCTCCCGATATTAGATAAATGGATGAAATCACGAGATCCTCTCCCAATTCACTCGCAAACAATAATAAGAATCAAGAATGAATAAATCTTGAAATAGAAAAGTGCAAACTCTTATTACCTAAACAAAAACCAATAGTTTCTCACAACCACAAAACACAATAACCATAGCCAAGTAAATTTAGTTCATGGCTAGGTTCCAAAGAAACAAAAGATAAACAATCCCTAGCATGAACACAATCGAACAAGGAAGAAAAGATGAAGCTTGTCGAAAATTCCCCTTTGCTTCCTCTCTTGGTCTTGTCGAAATTCCCTCTTGCTCTCTCTATCCATCTTGTCAAAATCTCCTTGCTATTTATAGGGCTAGGCCAAAGTCCTTCTTTGAGGAGGAGTTTGAGTTGGAATTAAATTATCTTTAAAGAATATAATTCTTTATTATAATTTTATTCCTATTAGAACTTCTCCTATCTTCTTGGAATTTAATTCTTCTTTAATCTCTGCATGGCAATCAAATTCCTTTGGGCTTGGGCCTTGCTCCATGTCATCTTGGGCTTGTAAAGTCATTAATTTCGACATCCCTATTGCCTTTTGTCTTTGTCGACAAATGCGATAGCAACTGGCTCGGCGTCTCCTTCATGCATTGCCCTGGCAACTAGCTCGGCATATCCTTCATGCATTGCCCTGGCAACTAGCTCGGCATTGCTTTGGCAAGTGATCCTGCACATACACACACAAAAACACACCAAAGCAACATTTTTTTCCACAAAAATCACCAAGTTAAGTAATCAAGCTCAACGGTTGAAGGAAACATTGATTAATGCATGAATGGCTAACTATGCAACTAATATGAGCCTAAGTCTAACAATAATATGAGTAAAAAGGGTAAGAAAAATAGTACTTTTGAACACTTATCAATCTCCTCTATTGAATGGTTCTTTATTGTTATTCCCAAGTGTTTGATCCTTGATTTATGGTTTCTAATCTGGTTTTGTGTTTTTATATTGAATTAATTGACTTAATTGGGTGAAATTGATGAAATAATGAAAGTTTTGTTTTGGATCTATTTTATAATGTTGGAGATTGGATTAATTATATTTTGGATTTATTATTATGTTGATAAGTTGTCTTTAACAATGGAATCTCAAAACTCTTGAATCCCTAGTTGTTTAGGTTGTTAGATAGTGTTTTTGTGGAGTTGTGGTGGCTGTTTATTTGCTGGAAGTATATGAATGAATGGATCCTGATTTTGAGTACTGATTGATGATTATGGAAGTGTTAGATTGTTTTATTGTGGCTGGGTTGTGTTTGGAAAGGATTAGATGACGATTTCGGTTGTTATGGTTGGTTAATTTTGAGAGGATTGTGGAAGTCCGTGAGGATTTGTTGTTGCAGTGTTTTGAATGAATTGAGATGAATTAATCCTCTGTTGTAATGTGGTTAAAACAGTGGAGGTTGATCCGAAAGTGATCGGTGAAGCTTTGGAGGCTTTGGACGCTCGATTTCACATCGGCGAATTGAGGTTTCACGTATCTGTGAGTGAGAATGTAGATTCTAGCTATGGAATGTTTTAAAGGTTGTTTATGGGAGTTTAAACTTAGCTTGATACACTGATTTAAACTCGGAAGTAAGTAAACATGGTTTTTCTCGCTCGGTCGTGCTAGTGTGAAATGGTTTTTATGCACTTGTTTTGATTTACATTGAGCCTATTGTTTAAGCATGTTTTAAAGTATTTGAGATATTGTTTTTAAGCATGAAATGCTGAAGGATGCACATGGTAAGTGATTCTTGTAAGTATATGGTTTATACTTGTTTTTTTGAGCATGGTTGTTGCTTTGCAAAACTGGTTGGTTAATGCTTGTTGAAAATAGTGAGGTAAATGGTAATGGATAATTATAGAGGCAAGTGATGTGGTTTTAAAATTGTTATCGGATATAGTTGGCTGACCATAGGATTGATAGTGCACTATAATAAGTCACCTTGGATGTTGAGGGGTTTAGATCTGTGTAACGAAAACCCTATCCAAGTACCCTAACGATAGAGGGGTTTTACAGTACCATATAATCCAGTTAGTGGATTAAGCATCAAACCGAGGTAAGGGCTTGGTGTCCCCGTGGGTTGAAAGTGTACTCTGTTGTTTAGGTACCGCGATTGTGATTGTATCACTATTCTGGTTGAGATAGCCTAAAGTGTTGGGTAAGCACTAATTGAATCCGTGTATCTGATCAACTATTTTGTAAATGGAACTTGGTAAATTATCACTTGTGAGCCAATATAATCGTTGATGTATCATTGAAATGGTTTGTAACCCCCTCGACCCAGCCTGGATGCAAGATCAAACTGTGCAAGCTACATAAGGTTTACCGAAGTAAACCGGGAAGATGAAACCTAAAATGCGTCCATTTTTTCTTTTATCTTGTCTAGATGCATTATTATTTTCCTAAATGTACATATTGTTCACAGGTGAGAACTCAACTCAATCGGGCATCGAATCGATATCCAATTGGACACGAGCGCAATTTTGTGACTAAATTGCAATTTCGACAATAAACCGGGACTCTTCCCAATTTTAAGTTACCAACCTTTAATTAAATATATTTCATCCTTACATGTCAAAAATCAGCTCAATAAGATCATCCATACTCATCTAATTGCATCCACAACATTCATGGACTAAAACGTAAGAATCAGAAACTTCAAATCAATGACATTAACAACATTGACGACCTTCTGTATTGATACGTAGTCAACTGTATCGATACGATGCTCAGAACTACTTACCCTCGTTTTCGGTACGCCATATACCGTACTGGTTCGCTTAGCTGGAATCAAGGTTCAAGTTTAAAGCGTTTAACACCCGCACCGATACGGCTACGAATGTTTTGGTACGCGAGTTTTGTCCCAAAAATGCAGCTTCCAGTAACATAAGTGCGTACTGGTACTCTCAAGCCCTATCGAAATGCTGAGCTTGTTTATGCCTAGCCGTTCTAAAATAGTTGCCCGCGTATCGATACGCTAAACTTGAAATAGCTTACCCGTACCGAAATAGAGACGCCCGTATCAGTACACCTAGACCTGTAATGTCCATTTCTGCTGGTTTAACAATCTTTCAAACAAACCGAACCACCTAACATGCTTCTAACATACATCCAGCATACTCAGTGTTCAAAGCACACCAAAGCATTACAGATTCAATATCGATTCATGACATCTTGCATCAAATGTAAATATATAGGCATGCTTCCTAGAAAACCATACAAGCAAAACACCAAACCTCATACCATCACCAAAAATAAACCATAAATTCCATTTACAACACAAGAGAAACTAAACAAACTTGCTCAAACAGGGAGTTCAACAAAACATCTCCCAAAACAACGGAAACCCCCATTGCCCTTATTACATATAGTCTAATCCAAAAACATACTTTGGATACCAAGTCTTTCAAGATCCCTTGCTTCCCGCTATCTTCCAAAACTTTAGTCCTCTACATTAGTGGACAAGGAGAGCGTAAGCACACTAGGCTTAGTGAGGAATGCTCAAAAACAAAACACCATCAATGCATTTAAAACCATTTCTCAACAACACATTGAATTCTCATTTCAATCATTCTTTAAACATCATTTAAACATTACCATTGAAACATCATGCCTTGAAAACCATGCACTTTTCATCTTTAAAAACCAGCATATTAAACCATATGCAACATGTATCATTTCCAACAGAAAATTCCATTGCTGAACCTCAATTTAAGCCTTCTCATGCATAACAACCATATGCAAAGCTTAACGAGTAAACTTGCAACATGTATCATTAACCAACAACAAGTTCCATTGCTAAACCTCAATTTAAGCCTTCCCATGCATAACCACCATATGCAAAGCCTAAAAAGTAAACATGTATAAATCACATTATACAACAGAAACTTTCCAATGATATATCAACAATTATATTGGCTCACATGTGATCATTAACCAAGTTCATTTACCAAAAGAGTTCATCGGATACACGAATTCAACAAGTGTTTACCAAACACTTCAAGCCATCTCAACTAGAATAGCGATACAATCACAATCACGGTACATTAACAACCGGGTACACTTTCATCGGTTAGATGCTTAATCAACTAACGGGAGTTTACGGTACCATATAACCCCTCGACTGTTAGGGTACTTGGATGGAGTATTCGGTACACCATATAAACCCCTCGACATCCAAGGTGACTTATTATAGTGCACTATCAATCCTATGGCTGGCCAACTATATCCGATAACAATTTTAAAACCACATCACTTGCCAATATAATCAATCATTTACCATTTACCTCACTGTTTTTAACAAGCATGAAACCAAAACATTTTCCAAAGCAACAACCATGCTTTAAACCACAAGTATAAACCATATACTTACAAGGATCACTTACCATGTGCATCCTTCAGCATTTCATGCTTAAAAACAATATTTCACATACTTTAAAACATGCTTTAACATTAGGTATTATATAAATCAAAACAAGTGTATTAAACCATATCATACTAGCGCGGCCGAGAGAAAAAAACCACTTTATACTTACTTCCAAGTTTAAACCAGCATATCAAGATAAGTTTAAACTCCCACCTTTAAAACATTCCAAAGCTGGAATCCACGTTCTCACTCACTGATACACAAAACCTCGATTCGTCGACGCGAAAACAAGCGTCTGAAGACTCCAAAGCTTCACCGATCACTTCCGAATCCATCTCCCCCGTTTAACCACATTACAACAGAGGATTAATGCATCCAAAACACTACAACAACAAATCCACACGGACTTCCACAATCTCCTCACTATTACCCAACCACAACAGCCAAAAACATCATCTAATCCTTTCCAAACACAACCCAGCCACAATCTAACAATAGATACCTTCAATATCATCAATTAACAATTAAAACAATATTATTCCATCCTAACACTTCTAGCAACCAAACAACCACCACAACTTCACAAAACACCAATCTAACAACCTAAACAATTAGAGATTCAAGAGTTTCCGGATTCCATTGTCAAAATCAACTTAACAACATTATAATACATCCAAAATATGTCTAAAATGAATCCTCAACACTTGAAAATAGATCCAATTCGAAACTTTCTCTTTTCATCAATTTCACCCAATTAAATTAATTAATTCAATATAAAAACACAAAATCAAATTAGAAACTATAAATCAAGGATCAAACACTTGGGAATATCAATAAAGAACCATTCAATAGAGCAGATCATGGACCTTACCCCTATTGTGTGATTTCTCCCTCAATTGGCTTGTTTAAAGCTAGGAAAACACAAGATTTCAATGAGGTTTTGTAAGTCAAAGTTAAATAATCAATTGTGGATCAAGAATATAAGTAAAATTGATCTCTCACCTCTGGTTTTTTTATGAAAACTTGAGTGTTTGGCAGAAAAAAGTTGAGAGAAAAGTTACGTCAATTTTCATTAGAAGCAAATAACTAACTTTAATGTCTAAAATCTCTTTTAATTATCCTTTAAAACACATGTTAAAATGATTTAATTGAAGGGAGAAATCACCAACAAAAACTTGGTAAAATAGCTCCTTAAGGATTCTAAGAATATGATCCTTTTCATTTTAGTCACCTTTAAAACCAATTTTCAAAAATTGCATTTTGGTCACTAGCCAAAATGTCACACCTCCAAACCTTATTTTCTAGAATTGATTTCACCAATATTACTCATATATTAAAAGATGTTTTTAACCATTTTTCCATATTTTTATCTTACCAAAAAATATACGGTCCTAAATCTGACTCAAATCTCCAACCCGGTCTATCGGTCCGTCTAATAAGCCTCAAAACCGCTAGGCCCAAAACCAAGGAGTTACAACTCTTCCCCACTTAGGAAATTTCGTCCCTGAAATTTACCCGAGGAAACAAAAGCAGAAACTGCTCTAACATATCCGACTTACATTCACTCGTTGCTTCTTAACACTGCGGTGTCTCCATACACCTTAACAAGCCCAACCATCTTACCACGTAGAACCTAATGCTGGCATCAAGGATCTCTACTGGATCCATATCATAAGATAAATCCAATCTCAACACAATGCCTTCCTCGGCACAACATGCGAGAAATCCAACTGATACCTTCGCAACATCATCACATGAAACACATCATGGAACCCCTCCAACACAGGAGATAACCTCAAACAATAAGCAACATGACCCACAAGCTCAACAATATTGTATGGTCCATAAAACCTCGCTAAGCCTTCCTTTCTACCCAAAACACGTCACCTTCTTCCAAGGCAACACCAACATGATCACTCGATCATCAACAACACACTATATAACACTACGCTTCAAATCTGCATAGAATTTTTGATGATCCGAAGCCGCTCTCAAGCGCTCACATATCAACTTCACCTTCTCACTGTTGCCTTTCAACACATCAGACATGGGAACGTACTTTTCCCTAATTTCAATCCAACACACGATCATACAGTACCTCTAACCACACAACGCCTCGTACGGTGCCACTTACATACTTGCCTAATAACTGCCATTAAAGCAAACTTTACCAAAGTCATTTGCTTTCCACACTTTCCCTAGAACTCAATGATACACAACCCAACTTATCTTTCAAAACTTGAATTCCATGTTCTAACCCGCCATCTAATTGGGAAAGATATGAAGTACATACACTCAAGCTCAAGAAACACCCCTCAGAACCTCGTTGTAACCCACAGATCTCCATCCAAAACTATGGACTCATGCACACTGTACAAACACATTAACCTGGCAATATTGAAATCTGTCACTTATTCCAAATCATACATCATAAGCATCGCCACAAAAGGTGTGCACACTTCGCAACTCAATCTACAACCACCCAAATGGAATCCTTTCTGGTTGGTGTCAAAGGCAACCCAGACAAAAAATCCATGGTGATTCTTTCCCACCCCCATTCCGGTATCCTCAATGGTTCCAACAACCCGAAAGAAAATTGATGTTCAGCTTCCATTCGCTGGTATACCATGCATCAAACAACAAAATCAATCATATCTTCCTTTATACCAACCCAATAGCAATCCCTTTTCAAACCTTGATATATCTTGGTATTACCGGAATACATATCACAAGAACTGGCATGCACCTCTATCCACCCATACACCTCAACTCAACATCAAGAGACACCACCTTCTGATCTTTAAAACACAACAACCTACCAACATTAACGTGAAAATCCATCGGATTTCCTTCCCTCGTACCTGGACATACGGTACTAAAGCATCACCACACAATTACCTTCCTCTAATCAACTGTGACCAGGATGACTTCACTTACAACTCGACATCAAGCCTCCATCACACATCATACCCAACCGCATAAACATCCTCAACTCCACCGCAACCCTCACAAATAAAGCATACGCTATAAGCTTGCTCAGAAGATATTCAACCATCAAACTATAACTCTTAAACAACTCCAACCTTCCAAGTTGTCAAAAACTCAAATCATCATTCATTTTTTTCTAACCACACATGATCCGTGTACACAACACGCTTCTCATCATAGAATTGGTGTCTCTAAAACATTTAAACAACCACCATTGCGGAAAGCTTCACATCATGCGTAGGACAAAGGCGCTCGTGCACCTTTAACTATCTAGATGCATAAGCCACAACTTCACTTGCAATACTACAATCTCAACAAACCTCGATGCTAAGAACTGGATCTAGCAAACCCACAAGCTGCCAATTCTAACTTTGGTCGCTCAAAAACTAGCACAAGCCAAACTCCTATGAACCATATCACCAAAATCACCTTCATACGCTACCTTACTTATACCATCACTCCATTGATTTCTAATCAGTCATCCGTAAGTGTGAACATATGTATGCATGATAACTTATATGCCCTCATAAATGTCTATATGTATGTATGCAAAACTCTAATGTCATGCCCAAATGTATGCATGTACTGACATATTTATATATACATATAAGTGTTTTTGCACTGTGCATGTTTATTTGTTCACACTTACTAATAACATTCTCAGAACAAGAATTCTTAGCAACATACCCAAAACTCATGCTTCCCAACCAAAGAGCAACATTCACTTTTCCCCAAGAATTTACTAACCATCCATACTTATCGATCAAAAACCCTTGTCGATGCTTCTGTACACGGAAAGATCATCAATAAGCACAACCAACTGACCCAAAAACTCATGGACTACCCAACTCATCATAACTATGAACGCAACCCATGCATTGGTCAACCCAAACGACATACCCAAAAATGCATACCGTCGCACCCCTTATAGAAGGCAAATCTAAAGACAAACACATCCTTTACCTTCAACAGATAACACCCAGACCTCAAACCAATCTTACAAACCACAAACGTATCCCTAAACTAATCAACAGAACATCAACTTGTTCAGCCACCAAAAACCAATGCATATTCGCATCGTGCCATCCCTTCTTTTTCCCACAACAACACCGGCGCAATCCCTCGACAAAACACTAAGCCTAATAAACCCTTGGTCAAGCAACTCCCTCGAGCCATGCATAGGAAGCAATAGACACTGGAGCTATATTTTCAATGTCAAACTCGACCTCTCAATCCAATGGCAAACCCGATCATTCCCTCGAAAACACTAAAAAACTCACATACCGTATGAATATCCTGAGCACGTACTTCCTTTGACCCTGGATTCACAACATAGGCTAGGAATATCTTGCAACCAAAATCACCAAACGACTCACCTCCAGCGCCAAAATAGCATTAACAAGAATTTAACATTCTCACCCGTGATTACCACCTCGTAATCATCAGCAAGTTTCAAGGCAACTCACTAGGATCCAAAACCAACCATAGCTCCCTGTTCTAGCCACTAATCCCTACCCAAAATTACATCAAAAATCAAGATAACAACTCCAACAAGTCAACCACAACTTCAGGATTTAAATCACCAAAGGGCATTTTTAAACATCCTTCCCGCAAAAACCGTCTCACCGAAAGAACCAACCCCTTGCATTCGCACAACTATCACCTATGAGATGATCATTTAAACCATAATTCTCACCACCATCAACAAAAACAAGCACAATAGCTTACAGTCTACATATTAAATACGGATAATCTCGCCTCATGTGATCACACGACGATCCACATACCCAACTTGTATTAAATACTATTCTAGTCTGGATACTCTAGCCCCGTAGTCTTCACCTAGCACTGTCATCACCCCGCCTCAACTTAGGGCGATATCTTTAATCACAATTTCTTTTAAACTGAACACTACCAGAGCCAAAACCTCTCACACAAAATGTAACGCCCCAATTTTGAGACTAGAGGTTTTGTGGTTTCCTTAGACGAAAGTTCACTCCATTGATTTCTAATCAGTCATCCGTAAGTGTGAACATATGTATGCATGATAACTTATATGCCCTCATAGATGTCTATGTGTATGTATGCAAAACCTCTAATGTCATGCCCAAATGTATGCATGTACTGACATATTTACATATACATATAAGTGTTTTTGCACTGTGCATGTTTATTTGTTCACACTTACTAATAACATTCTCAGAACAAGAATTCATAGCAACATACCCAAAACTCATGCTTCCCAACCAAAGAGCAACATTCACTTTTCCCCAAGAATTTACTAACCATCCATACTTATCGATCAAAACCCTTGTCAGTGCTTCTGTACACGGAAAGATCATCAATAAGCACAATCAACTGACCCAAAAACTCATGGACTACCCAACTCATCATAACTATGAACGCAACCCATGCATTTGTCAACCCAAACGGCATACCCAAAAATGCATATCGTCGCACCCCTTATAGAAGGCAAATCTAAAGACAAACATATCCTTTACCTTCAACAGATAACACCCAAACCTCAAACCAATCTTACAAACCACTAACGCATCCCTAAACTAATCAACAGAACATTAACTTGTTCAGCCACCAAAAACCAATGCATATTCGCATCGTGCCATCCCTTCTTTTTCCCACAACAACACCGGCGCAATCCCTCGACAAAACACTAAGCCTAATAAACCCTTGGTCAAGCAACTCCCTCGAGCCATGCATAGGAAGCAATAGACACTGGAGCTATGTTTTCAATGTCAAACTTGACCTCTCAATCCAATGGAAAACCCGATCATTCCCTCGAAAACACTAAAAAACTCACATACCGTATGAATATCCTGAGCACGTACTTTCTTTGACCCTGGATTCACAACATAGGCTAGGAATATCTTGCAACCAAAATCCACCAAACGACTCACCTCCAGCGCCAAAATAGCATTAACAAGAATTTAACATTCTCACCCGTGATTACCACCTCGTAATCATCAGCAAGTTTCAAGGCAACTCACTAGGATCCAAAATCAACCATAGCTCCCTGTTCTAGCCACTAATCCGTACCCAAAATTACATCAAAAATCGTAGAGTAGCAACTCCAATAAGTCAACCACAACTTCAGGATTTAAATCACCAAAGGGCATTTTTAAACATCCTTCCCGCAAAAACCGTCTCACCGAAAGAACCAACCCCTTGCATTCGCACAACTATCACCTATGAGATGATCGTTTAAACCATAATTCTCACCACCATCAACAACAACAAGCACAATAGCTTACAGTCTACATATTAAATACGGATAATCCTGCCTCATGAGATCACACGACGATCCACATACCCAACTTGTATTAAATACTATTCTAGTCTGGATACTCTAGCCCCATAGTCTTCACCTAGCACTGTCATCACCCCGCCTCAACTTAGGGCGATATCTTTAATCACAATTCCTTTTAAACTGAACACTACCAGAGCCAAAACCTCTCACACAAAATGTAACGCCCCAATTTTGAGACTAGAGGTTTTGTGGTTTCCTTAGATGAAAGTTCACTCCATTGATTTCTAATCAGTCATCCGTAAGTGTGAACATATCTATGCATGATAACTTATATGCCCTCATAGATGTCTATGTGTATGTATGCAAAACCTCTAATGTCATGCCCAAATGTATGCATGTACTGACATATTTACATATACATATAAGGGTTTTTGCACTGTGCATGTTTATTTGTTCACACTTACTAATAACATTCTCAGAACAAGAATTCTTAGCAACATACCCAAAACTCATGATTCCCAACCAAAGTGCAACATTCACTTTTCCCCAAGAATTTACTAACCATCCATACTTATCGGTCAAAACCCTTGTCGGTGCTTCTATACACGGAAAGATCATCAATAAGCACAACCAACTGACCCAAAAACTCATGGACTACCCAACTCATCATAACTATGAACGCAACCCATGCATTGGTCAACCCAAATGGCATACCCAAAAATGCATACCGTCGCACCCCTTATAGAAGGCAAATCTAAAGACAAACACATCCTTTACCTTCAACAGATAACACCCAGACCTCAAACCAATCTTACAAACCACTAACGCATCCCTAAACTAATCAACAGAACATTAACTTGTTCAGCCACCAAAGACCAATGCATATTCGCATTGTGCCATCCCTTCTTTTTCCCACAACAACACCGGCGTAATCCCTCGACAAAACACTAAGCCTAATAAACCCTTGGTCAAGCAACTCCCTCGAGCCATGCATAGGAAGCAATAGACACTGGAGCTATGTTTTCAATGTCAAACTCGACCTCTCAATCCAATGGAAAACCCGATCATTCCCTCGAAAACACTAAAAAACTCACATACCGTATGAATATCCTGAGCACGTACTTTCTTTGACCCTGGATTCACAACATAGTCTAGGAATATCTTGCAACCAAAATCCACCAAACGACTCACCTCCAAATAAAAATAGCATTAACAAGAATTTAACATTCTCACCCGTGATTACCACCTCGTAATCATCAGCAAGTTTCAAGGCAACTCACTAGGATCCAAAACCAACCATAGCTCCCTATTCTAGCCACTAATCCGTACCCAAAATTACATCAAAAATCGTAGAGTAGCAACTCCAACAAGTCAACCACAACTTCAGGATTTAAATCACCAAAGGGCATTTTTAAACATCCTTCCCGCAAAAACCGTCTCACGAAAAGAACCAACCCCTTGCATTCCCACAACTATCACCTATGAGATGATCGTTTAAACCATAATTCTCACCACCATCAACAACAACAAGCACAATAGCTTACAGTCTACATATTAAATACTGATAATCCCACCTCATGAGATCACACGACGATCCACATACCCAACTTGTATTAAATACTATTCTAGTCTGGATACTCTAGCCCCGTAGTCTTCACCTAGTACTGTCATCACCCCGCCTCAACTTAGGGCGATATCTTTAATCACAATTCCTTTTAAACTGAACACTACCAGAGCCAAAACCTCTCACACAAAATGTAACGCCCCAATTTTGAGACTAGAGGTTTTGTGGTTTCCACATACCCAACTTGTATTAAATACTATTCTAGTCTGGATACTCGAGTCGTATTCGGGAGTAAATAGTTTTTGGTAAGATAAAAATGTGGAAAATGACTAAAAATCATATTTTAATATATGATTAATATTGGTGAAAACAATTTTGGAAAATGGGTTTTGGAAGTATGACATTTTGGTTATGGACCAAAGTGCAATTTTTGAAAACTATTTTTAATGGTGACTAAAATGAAAAGGATCAAACTCTTAGAATCCTTAAGGGGCTATTTTACCAAGTTTTTGCTGGTGATTTCTCCTATCAATTAAGTCTTTTTAACATGTGTTTTAAAGGTTAATTAAAATGGATTTGGTTCTTAAAAAGTTCGTTATCATTTTCAAAAAATTGACATAACTTTTCTCTCCACTTTTCTTCTGCCAAACACGCAAGTTTTCATAAAAAATCAGAGGTGAGAGATCATTTTACTTAGTTTAATGATTTGTAATTGATTCTTTAACTTTGATTTACAAAACTCATTGAAATCTTGTGTTTTCTTAGGTTTAAACAAGCCAATTGAAGGAGAAATCACACAATAGGGGTAACGTCTGTGATCACCTTTATTGAATGGTTCTATATTTATACTCCTAAGTGTTTGATCATTGATTTATGGTTTACAATCTGATTTTATGTTTTTATATTGAATTAATTGACGTAATTGAGTGATTTTGGCAAAATAGTAAGAGATCCGTATTGGATCTATTTTCTAGTGATAAAGATAGATTTTAATCATATTTTGGAAGTATTGTTATGTTGATAAGTTGTTTTTAACAATAGAATCCTGAAACTCTTGAATCCCTAGTTGTTTAAGTTGTTAGATTGTTGTTTTTGTGGAGTTGTAGTGGCTGTTTAATTGCTAGAAGCATTTGGATGTGTTAATCATGTTTTTAAGTGTTAATTGAAGATTATGGAAGTGTTAGATTGTTAGGTTTGTGTTTGGAAATGATTAGATGATGATTTCGGTTGTTGTGGTTGGGTAATTTTGACAGGATTGTGGAAGTTTGTGAGGATTTGTTGTTGCAATGTTTTGAATGCATTGAGATGAATTAATCCTCTATTTTAATATAGTCAAAATAGGGGAGGTTGATCCGGAAGTGATCGGCGAGGCTTTGGAGGCTTCAGACGCTTGATTTCGCATCGGTAAATTGATGTTTCGCGTATCGGTGAGTGAGAACGTGGATTCCAACTTTGAAATGTTTTAAAAATTGTTTATGGGAGTTTAAACTTAGCTTGATACGCTGTTTTAAACTCGAAAGTAAGTAAACATTGTTATTCTCTCAGTCGTGCTAGTGTAAAATGGTTTTTATGCACTTATTTTGATTTAACCATGTTTAAGCATGTTTAAATTATTTGAGATACTATTTTTAAGTATGAAATGTTGAAGGATTCACATGGTAAGTGATTCTTGTAAGTATATAGTTATACTTGTGTTTTTGAGCATGGTTGTTGCTTTGGAAAACTGGTTGGTTAATGCTTGTTGAAAATAGTGAGGTAAATGGTAAATGGCTAATTATAGTGGCAAGTGATGTGGTTTTGAAATTGTTATCAGATATAGTTGGTCAGCCATAGGATTGATAGTGCACTATAATAAGCCGTCTTGGATGTTGAGGGATTTAGATCCGTGTACCAAAAACTTTACCAAGTACCCTAATGGTAGAGGGGTTTTAGAGTACTGTGTACTCCCGTTAGCGGATTAAGCATCTAACCGAGGTAAAGAGTTAGTGTCCCCGTGGGTTGAAAATGTTCCCGGTTGTTAGGTATCGTGATTGTGATTGTATCGTTATTCCGGTTGAGATGGCTTGAAGTGTTGGGTAAACACTTGTTGAATCCTTGTATCCGACGAACTCTTTTGGTAAATGAACTTGGTTAATGAACTCTTGTGAGCCAATATAATTGTTGATGTATCATTGGAAACTTTATGTTGTATAATGTGAATTATACATGTTTACTCTTTAGGCTTTGCATATGGTTGTTATGCTTGGGAAGGCTTAAATTAAGGTTGAGCAATGGGACTTGCTGTTGGTTAGTGATACATGTTGCATATGGTTTAATATGCTGGTTTTAAAGATGTTAAGTGCATGTTCTAAAGGCATTGGTGGTGTGTTGTTTTGAGCACTCCTCACTAATCCTAGTGTGTTTACGCTCTCTTTGTCCATCAATGTAGAGAATTAAAAGCTTGAGAAGGCAGCAAGAAGCAAGGGATCGGTACAAGACTTGGTAACCAAAGTATGCTTGAACTAGACTATAAGTAATAAGGGCAATCATGGTTTCGTTGTTGTTTTGGGAGAGGTTTTGTTAAACTCCCTGTTTGAGCAAGTTTGTTTAGCTACTCTTGAATTGTAAACGGCCTTTATGGTTTGATTTTGGTGATGGTTTGGAGTTTCATGTTTTACTTGAATGGTTTTCTAGGTTGCATGCCTATACATTTATATTTAATGAAAAATGCCAAGAAATGATGTTGAATCTGTGATGTAATGTTGTGGTTGGATTTTGGATTATGTTGGTTGTATGTTAGGGGCATGTTATAATGTTTTGGTATGGTTGAAAGCTTGTTAAACAAGCAAAAATGGACATTATAGGTCCAGGCGTATCGGTACGGGTGTCTCTATTTTGGTACGAGTAAGCTATTTCAGGCTTAGTGTACCGGTACGTGGGCAACAGTTTTGGTATGAAAAAAGGCAAAAATGGCTAGCATTTTGGTACACGGGAAGACGTTTCGATACAATTAAGGGTTTTCAAGAGAGGTGTTCCGATACGCTCAAGGTGTATCAAAACAGTATTTGGTCGCTGTAATTCTTGGATTTCAAATGATGGTAAGCGTATCAAAACACCCCTTGCCGTATCAGTACGACGACCATTAAGTTTGTTATTTGGAATCTTCTAAAACTCTGTTTTCTTGCATTTTAGTCCTTGAATATTGTGGATGCAATTGGTTAAGATTGGATGATAATTTTGAGATAAATTTTGACGTGTAAGCATGTAACATGTCTAATTAAAGGTTGGTAACTTAAAATTGGGTTTTTACCTTGAAATTTTTAGGATTTACAATTTGGTCCCTAAATTGCATTTGAGTTTAATTGGATGTCAATTTGATGCCCGATTGAGTTGGGTTTTCCCCAGAGATCAGTTTGTACACATAGGGTAAAATTCATGCATCTATACAAGATGAAAAGAAAAAATAGGCACGTTTGAGTTGTACCTTTACAATTTACTTTGGTAAACCTAATGTAGCTTGCTCGGTTCGGTCTTGTGACTAGGCCAGGTCGAGGGGGTTACATTTGGTGGTATTAGAGCCAAGTTTGTGATAGTTGGGAGTTGGTTTAATTGTTGTGATGTTATTGTGAGCTGTTATATGATGTTTAATGTGCACGGTGATTGCTTTGTGCCATGTTGGGGGGAAATTTGGGAAATCCATTACCTTGTTATTATAGTCTAAAATGTTATGATTTTGAAATAGAAGTCTTGGATCCTTGCTTGAAGCTGGCCTAATTATTTTGTATTTGAATGATTATCATGCCTTAGATATATTGTTAGCACGATAGGACCGAGGAGAGAGTTACGATTTGGTATGATTGTTGCTGCCAGCTAGGCCAGGGATGGGTGATATGGCATCGTTGATTCAGGCCATGACCGATGCTTTTCAGGCAGCAGTTGTGGGTGTTTATGTACTAGCACCACCAGTGGTTGGGCAGGGTTTGCAGTTAGATCGTCTTCGTAGTTTGGCAGAGTTGAGTTCCGAAGCTTGTCGCCTGAGGCTTTTGAGGGATGGTTGGCCAGTACTGAGAGGATACTAGGCCAAATGGGCTGTTCTGATGCCTGTAAGCTGGGTTGTGTTGTGTCCCTATTACAAGGTAGTATGTATACATGGTGGACTACCACGATATCCTGTAAGGAGACCGAGGATGTAACCTAGGAATTCTTTTGTGGTGCTTTCCAAAAGAAGTACCTGGGAGTCCGATATCAGGATGATAGGAAGCTTGAGTTTATGGCTTTAGTGTAGGGCAGTATGTCTGTTGCTGAGTATGAGGTGCAGTTCGTGAGGTTGAGCCAGTATGCACCTAAGTTAGTTCTTGATGAGCGTACGTGGTGTGATCGACTCCGCTACGAGCTTGTGTAGGAGGTTAAGACATACATGCTTGCTGTTGATTACACAAATTTTGATGTGTTGGTTTCGCGAGCTAAGGATGTTGAGTAGAATTTGGGTATGGCTTCTAGGTCTTGAGGCTTTAGCTATGGTAAGAGGGAGGCTGATTACAGTAGTAGTGGTGGTTAGACTAAGAGACACCGTGATCAGAGGTTTTGCCCGGAGCCAAGACGTGGCAGAGGGGTTGTTGGGCGTGGAATCTAGGGACAGAGTGCCTAGGTTAGAGCTCCTTTTAACACTTGTTGGATTTGTAGATCCCAAGATCATCTGAGGCGATATTTTTTGCGTTTGGCTAGGGAGGGTTAGGCACATGGTCCTGTTGTGGCGAATGCTTGTTGGAGTTGTAGGTCTGGCAACCATTTGAGACGTGAGTGTCCTTTATTGGCTGGAGGTACGCTCCACAAAGAGGCCGAGGTCGTGGACCGTTTCCGCATAGAGATAGCCAATAGAGGACTGTGGCTTATACTGTTGCTATCCAGCCTGAAGGAGGTAACCGGCTAGGGTGTATGCACACTGAGAGGGTCACAATGACACTGATGTGATTGTAGGTACTTCTACCTTACAGTCTTTATCGTTGTATTCGTTGGTTGATTCTAGTTCTACCCATTCATACATCTTGAGTGAGCATGCACAGTTGCTTGATATACCTGTTGAAATTCTTAATGTGGTTATTAGAGTGACTAGTTCACTTGGGGAGACGGTCGTGGTTAGGAGGTTGTATTGTAGGTGTCCGCTGATGGTTCAGGGACATGAGTTTGCTGTGGACTTGATGGAGTTGCCATTCCATGGTTTTAATGTGATATTGGGTATGGATTAGTTAACTGAACATAGGGCTGTGGTGGATTTTGAGACCAAACGAATATCTTTAAGGTTATCTGATGATTTTGTGGTGGTAGTTGTTGGTGAGAATGCTAAGTTTATGTCTAATGCTGTTTTGGATTTAGAAGTAAGTCGAATGTTGGATTCTGGTGTCAGGCTTTCTTGGTCTGCGTTATGAATCCTAGTTTAAAGGAGTTGAGGGTGCAGGATATTTGCATCGTATGTGAGTTTTCGGGTGTTTTTCTAGAAGAGTTACCTGGGTTGCCACTAGACTGTGAGGTTGAGTTTGGCATTGAGGTCTTTGCGAATATGGCACCAGTTCTATTGCTTTGTATCGCATGGCCCCAGAGGAGTTAAAGGAATTGAAGACACAACTACAAGATTTGCTTGATCGAGACTTTATTAGACCTAGTATTTCACTGCGGGGTGCACCGATGTTGTTTGTAAAGAAGAAGGATGGTACGTTGCAGGTGTGTATAGACTATCGGTAACTGAACAAGTTGATGATAAAGAACAAGTATCCCTTGCCGCGGATAGATGATCTGTTTGATCAGTTCAGGGGTGTCTTGTTGTTTTCTAAGATAGATTTAAGGTTTGGGTACTATCAGTTGAAGGCGAAGGATGTAGATGTGCCTAATATAGCTTTTCGTACGAGGTACGGGCATTATGAGTTTTTGGTGATACCTTTTGGTTTGACCAATGCACCGGCTGCTTTCATGGAAATGATGAATCGTGTGTTCCATGAGTTTTTAGACCAGTTTATGGTTGTGTTTATCGACGATATCCTTGTGTACTCTCGTATCGAGGAGGATCATGATAGACATTTGCGGATTGTGCTTTAGACGTTGTTGGCTAATCAGTTGTATGCCAAGTTAAGCAAATGTGAGTTTTGGCATAGGGAGGTTGTTTTCCTTGGGCATGTTGTGTCGGCCGAAGGAATTCGTGTTGATCTGCACAAGGTTGAGGCTGTGATGAGTTGGAAGGTGCCTAAGTTGGTGACAGAAGTTAGGAGTTTACTTGGGTTGGCTGGTTATTACTGTAGGTTTGTGGAAGGGTTCTCTAGTTTGGCGGCTCCTTTAACCAAGTTGTTGCAGAAAAATGCTCGGTTCGAGTGGACAAAGGTTAGACAGTGAGCTTTCAAAAGGTTGAAGGAAGCTTTAACACAAGCTCTAGTCTTGGTTCAACCTGAATTAGGGAAAGAGTTCATTGTTTATAGTGATACATCGTATGTTGGGTTTGGATACGTGTTTATGCATGAAGGTAAGGTAGTTGCATATGCATCTAGGTAGTTGAAGGTGCATGCACATAATTACCCTACTCATGATCTTGAGCTTGCCACAGTTGTGTTTGCCTTAAAAATATGGAGGCATTACCTTTATGGCAAGAAGTGTGTAGTTTATATGGATCAAAAAAGTCTGAAGTATTTGATGTCCGAGAATGAGCTGAATCTTAGGCAACGAAGGTGGTTAGAGTTGCTTAAAGATTATGATTTAACCATTGAGTATCGCCCTAGTAAAGCTAACGTTGTAGCGAATGCTTTGAGTAGGAAGGCTGCTGTGGAGTTGAGAGCTATATTTGCTCGATTAAGTTTGACGAGTGATGGTAGATTGTTGGCTGAGTTGCAAGTGAAACCGTCCTTGTCGCAGTTGATCAAGGAAAAACAACTGCATAATTAGAATTTGGTTCCGCATGTAAAGGATATCATGGATGGGAATCCTATGGATTTTCATTTCAATGATAATGGGGTGTTGTGTTTTAAAGGTCGACTTGTGGTGCCTAAAGATGATGAGTTGAGGCATACCATTCTAACCGAAGCACATGCTAGTCCTTTTACTATGCTTCCCGGTAGTACTAAGATGTATCGTGGGTTGAAGAAAGAGTATTATAGGGTTGGGCTGAAGAAAGATGTGACTGGTTTTATTTCTCGATGCTAGGTATGTCAGCGGGTGAAGGCTGAGCATCAGTTTCCTTCTGGGTTGTTGCAATCGTTGAGGATACCAGAATAGAAGTGGGAAATAATCACCATGGATTTTGTGTCTGGGCTGTCGTTGCCAAAAACGATTCCATTTTGGTGATTGTTGATCAGTTTACGAAGTGTGCGCATTTTGTGCCAGTGCATACTACATATACCTTAGACAGGTTGGCCGATCTATATATCTCCGAGATTGTGCGTTTACAAGGGATGCCTAAATCCATATTTTAGATAGAGATCCACATTTTACGGCAAGGTTTCGAATGTGCTTGCATCGTGCTCTGGGAACTAGACTGAATTTCACTACTCTGTATCATCCTCAGTTGAACGGTCAGTCAGAGCGCGTGATTTAGGTTCTCGAGGATATGTTGAGGTGCTATATTATTGAGTTCCAGGGAACATGGGAGAACCAATTGCCATTGGTGGAGTTTGCTTATAATAACAGTTACCGGGCTAGCATACAGATGACAAAGTATGAGGAGTTGTATGGAAAGAGGTGTCGTAGGCCCATGTGTTGGGCTGAGGTTGGGGAAAAGCATATTTCCCTACCTGATTTATTGAAAGGCACGAATGTGAAAGTGAAGCTGATGTGTGAACACTTGAAAGCGGCTTCGGATCGTCAGAAATCCTACACAAATTTAAGGCGTAGGGATATATTGTATGTTGTTGGTGACCGAGTGTTTTGAAGGTATCGCTTTGGAAAAAGGTGATGCGTTTTGGGCGAAAAGGGAAGATTAGCCTGAGTTTATTAGACCATACGAGGTTGTTGAGCGTGTGGGTCCTGTTGCATACCGTTTGAGGATACCTCCTGAGATGGAGATGATTCATGATGCGTTTCATGTTTCGATGTTGCGGAGGTATCGGTCGGATCCCTCGCAGGTAATGCCAGTGGAGGATATTGAGTTGAGGCCGGATCTATCTTATGATGAAGAACCATTAGAGGTTCTTGATACTAGCAGTAAGGTATTGCATGGCAAGACGGTCGAGTTTGTTAAGGTGTTGTGGAAGCACCGCGGTGTTGAGGAGGCCACGTTGGAATGCAAGTCGGATATGTTGGAACAGTGTTCGCACCTGTTTCCTCTAGGTAAAATTTTGAGGACGAAATTTCATAAGTGGGGGAGAGTTGTAACGCCCCGATTTTGGGCCTAGCGATTTTGTGGTTTGGTTAGGCAGTCCAGTGGATCAGGTTAGGGATTCGAGTAGGATTCAGGAGTAAATATTTTTCGGTAAGATAAATATGTGGAAAAATGACTAAAAATCATATTTTTAATATATGATTAATATTGGTGAAAACAATTTTGGAAAATAGGTTTTGGAAGTATGACATTTTGGTTAGTGACCAAAATGCAATTTCTGAAAATTGTTTTTAATGGTGACTAAAATGAAAAGGATCAAACTCTTAGAATCCTTAAGGGGCTATTTTACCAAGTTTTTGCTGGTGATTTCTCCTATCAATTAAGTCTTTTTAACAAGTGTTTTAAAGGTTATTTAAAACAGATTTGGTTATTAAAATGTTAGTTATTATTTTCAAGAAAATTGACGTAACTTTTCTCTCAACTTTTCTTTTGCCAAACACTGAAGTTTTCATCAAAAATAAGAGGTGAGAGATCATTTTACATAGTTTAATGTTTTATAATTGATACTTTAACTTTGATTTATAAAACCTCATTGAAATTTTGTGTTTTCTTAGCTTTAAACAAGCCAATTGAAGGAGAAATCACACAATAGGGGCGAGGTCTGTGATCTCCTCTATTGAATGGTTCTTTATTGATATTCCCAAGTGTTTGATCCTTGATTTATGGTTTATAATCTGATTTTAGGTTTTTATATTGAATTAATTGATGTAATTGAGTGATTTTGGTAAAATAGTGATAGATCCGTATTGGATTTGTTTTCCAGTGATAAAGATTGATTTTAATCATATTTTGGAAGTATTGTTATGTTGATAAGTTTTTTTTAACAATAGAATCCTGAAACTCTTGAATCCCTAGTTGTTTAGGTTGTTAGTTGGTGTTTTTGTGGAGTTGTGGTGGCTGTTTAATTGTTGGAAGTATTTGGATGTGTTAATCCTGTTTTTGAGTGTTAATTGATGATTATGGAAATGTTAGGTTGTGGCTGGGTTGTGTTTGGAAAGGATTAGATGATGATGTCGGTTGTTGTGGTTGGGTAATTTTGAGAGGATTGTGGAAGTCCGTGAGGATTTGTTGTTGCAGTGTTTTGAATGCATTAAGATGCATTAATCTTCTGTTGTAATGTGGTCGAAACAGAGGAGGTTGACCCGAAAGTGATCTGTGAGGCTTTGGAGGCTTCAGATGCTTGATTTCGCTTTAGCAAATCGAGGTTTCACATATCGGTGAGTGAGAACATGGATTCCAGCTTTGGAATGTTTTAAAGGTGGTTAATGGGAATTTAAACTTATCTTGAAACGCTGGCTTAAACTCGGAAGTAAGTAAATGTGGTTTATCTCTCTTGGTCGTGCTAGATTAAAATAGTTTTATGCACTTGTTTTGGATTACATGTTACCTACTGTTTAAGCATGTTTTAAAGTATTTGAGATAATATTTTTGAGCATGAGATGTTGAATGATGCACATGGTAAGTGATCCTTGTAAGTATATGATTTATACTTGTGGTTTAAAGCATGGTTATTGCTTTGGAAAATGGTTTGGTTTTATACTTGTCAAAAACAGTGAGGTAAATGGTTAATTATATTGGCAAGTGATGTAGTTTTAAAATTGTTATTGGATATAGTTGGCCGGCAATAGGATTGATAGTGCACTATAATAAGTCACCTTAGATGTTGAGGGCCTTAGATTCGTGTACCGAAAACTCTATCCAAGTACCCTAACGGTAGAGGGGTTTTACAGTACCGTATACTCCCGTTAGTGGATTAAGCATCTAACCGAGGTAAGGGGTTGGTGTCCCCGTAGGTTGAAAATATACTCGGTTGTTAGGCACCGCGATTGTAATTGTATCGCTATTCCAGTTGAGATGGCCTGAAGTGTTGGGTAAACACTTGTTGAATCCGTGTATCCAATGAACTCTTTTGGTAAATGAACTTGGTTAATGATCACTGTGAGCCAATATAATTGTTGATGTATCATTGGAAAGTTTATGTTGTATAATGTGAATTATACATGTTTACTCTTTAGGTTTTGCATATGGTTGTTATGCATGGGATGTCTTAAATTGAGGTTGAGGAATGGAACTTATTGTTGGTTAATGATACATGTTGCATATGGTTTAATATGTTGTTTTAAGGATGTTAAGTGCATGTTCTAAAGGCATGATAATGTTTTAAGAGATGATTGTTTTAAAGATTTTAATGTAATGTTGAGAAATGATTTTAATGCATTGATGGTGTGTTTTTTTAGCACTCCTCACTAAGCCTAGTGTGCTTACGCTCTCTTTGTCCATCAATGCAGAGAATTAAAAGCTTGGGAAGGCAGCGAGAAGCAAGGGATTGGTACAAGACTTGGTAACCAAAGTATGTTTGAACTAGATTATAAGTAATAAGGGCAATGGGGGTTCCGTTGTTGTTTTGGGAAAGGTTTTGTTAAATTCCCTTTTTGAGCAAGTTTGTTTAGCTGCTCTTGAATTGTAAATGGCCTTTATGGTTTGATTTTGGTGATGGTTTGGAGTTTCATATTTTACTTGAATGGTTTTCTAGGTTGCCTGCCTATTGATTTACATTTGATGCAAAATGCAATGAAATGATGATGAATCTGTGATGTAATGTTGTGGTTGGATTTTAGATTATGTTGGTTGTATGCTAGGGGCATGTTAGAATGTTTTGGTATGGTTGAAAGCTTGTTAAACCAGCAAAAATGGACATTACAGGTCCAGGCGTATCGGTACGGGTGTCTCTGTTTCGGTATGGGTAAGCCATTTTAGGCTTAGCGTACCAGTACGCGGGCAACCGTTTCGGTACGGACAAAGGCAAAAATGGCCATTATTTTGGTACACGGGAAGGCGTTTCGATACGGTTAGGGGTTTTAAAGAGAGGCGTTTCGAAACACCCCTTGCTGTATCGGTACTATGACTGTTAAGTTTGTTATTTGGAATCTTCTAAAACTCTATTTTCTTGCATTTTAGTCCCTGAATATTGTGGATGCAATTGGTGAAGATCGAATGATTGTTTTGAGATAAATTTTGACCTGTAAGCATGTAACCTGTCTAATTAAAGGTTGGTAACTTAAAATTGGACTAAGACCTTGAAATTTTGAGGATTTACAATTTGGTCCCTAAATTGCATTTGGGTTCAATTGGATGTCAAATTGATGCCCGATTGAGTTGGATTTTCTCCAGAGATCACTTTGTACACAGAGAAATAATCATGCATCTTGACAAGATAAAAAGAAAAAAATGGGAGCGTTTGATTTGTATCTTTACGTTTACTTCGGCAAACCTAATGTAGCTCGCTCGGTTCGGTCTTGCGACTAGACCGGGTCGAGGGGGTTACACGGAACCGCTAAACCCAGGTTCTGCTCAAAACACTTTGCCCGTGCACCAACACGTCGAAAAAGGTGTAACTAGAAGTCAACATGTACACTTTAACACCCTGCTCCAATTCATAACAGAATAGGTCACATCAATACCTCCCTATCTGTAACAGTTCAGGAGCATACTCGCTCAACCGAACAAATTGTACCCTAAACTCGGCCACACAACCCTAAACTCTAGCCATGAACTCTCGTTTCTTATCATCCAAGTATCTAACCCCAGATACTTCTTCCAAAAGACAGCATGGAAAGACTCTCAATCCACATCATTGGGTTTCACGCCCGCATGTACAGTTGTCCACCAACTAAAAACATCACCTTGCAACAGGGATTCAACACATCCCAACTTACAGGTACCAATACACCCCATTTGGTCCAAACCTGGATAACATTGGCAATCCCTATCTCGGATGCCTCAAGTGACAACCCACGATACTCAACTCCTCCCAAACTGCAGGGATATTCCAACGACAACCTCGTTTGCCCAACCGCCGGTGCAAACACACGTACTCCAGCAACAACAGCTTAAAAGCTCAAAACATCGCCTATATCAAGGCTTCATATCACCCAATACTGGCCTAACTAGCATAGATGGTACATGCTTCGGGGTGACAAATCCCCCGGAGACACAACACTATCTTCAACTCACTGCCCAAAGGCAACAGCATCACGCTAGTTCTTATTTCTCTTCTCGCTCGTAACATAACATGTTTTCTAAGGCATGATAATCATTTCAAAACAAAAATAATTAGGCCAGTTCAAGCAAGGATCCAAGACTTCCATATCAAAATCATAACATTTCAGACTATAATAATATGACAATGGGTTTCCCAAATTTTCCCGCAACATGGCATAAAACAATCACCGTGCTTATTAAACATCAGATAACAGCTCACAATAACATCATAACAATCAAACCAACTCCCAACTATCGTAAATCTGGCTCTGATACCGCCAAATGTAACCCTATCGACCCGGCCTAGACGTAAGACCGAACTGAGCAAGCTACATAAGGTTTACCGAAGTAAACCAGGAAGATAAAACCTAAAACGCGTCCATTTTTTTATCTTGTCTAGATGCATTATTACTTTTCTATATGTGCATACTGTTCACATGTGAGAACTCAACTCAATCGGGCATCGAATCGATATCTAATTGGACACGAGCGCAATTTAGGGACTAAATTGCAATTTTGATAATATACAGGGACTCTTTCCAATTTTAAGTTACCAACCTTTAAATAAATATATTTCATGCTTACATGTCAAAAATTAGCTCAATACGATCATCCGAACTCATCTAATTGCATCCACAACATTCAGGGCCTAAAACATAAGAATCAGAAACTTCAAATCCATGACATTAACAACATTGACAGCCTTACGTATCGACATGCGGTCAACCGTATCGATACGGTGCTCAGAACTACTCACCCTTGTTTCGGTACGCCATGTACTGTATCGGTACGCTTAGCTAGAATCAAGATTCAAGTTTAAAACGTTTAACACCCGTACTGATACGGCCACGAATGTTTTGGTCGCGGGTTTTATCCCAAAAATATAGATTCTAGTAATGTAAGTCCATACTAAAACGCCGAGCTTGTTTCTACCTAGCCGTACTAAAATAGTTGCCCGTGTGCTGGTACGCTAAGCCTAAAATGGCTTACCCGTACTTAAACGGAGACACTCATACTGGTACGCCTGGACCTGTAATGTCATTTCTGCTGGTTTAACAAACTTTCAACCAAACCGAGCCACCCTAACATGCTTCTAACATACATCCAGCATACTCAGTGTTCAAACCACACCAAAGCATCACAAGTTCAACATTGATTCATGACATCTTGCATCAAATGTAAATCTATAGACATGCTTCCTAAAAAACCACTCAAGCAAAACACCAAACCTTATACCATCACCAAAAATAAACCATAAAGACCATTTACAACACAAGAGAAACTAAACAAACTTGCTCAAATAGGGAGTTCAACAAAATATCTCTCAAAACAACGGAAACCCCCATTGCCCTTATTAATTATAGTCTAATCCAAAAACATACTTTGGATACCAAGTCTTTCATCCCTCTCTTCCCGTTGCCTTCCAAAACTTTAATCCTCTGCATTGATGGACAAGGAAAGCGTAAGCACACTAGGCTTTGTGAGGAATGCTAAAAAAACAAAACACCATCAATGCATTTAAAACCATTTCTCAACAACATATTGAAATCTCATTTCAATCATTCTTTAAACATCATTTAAACATTACCATTGAAACATCATGCCTTGAAAACCATGCACTTTTCATCTTTAAAAACAAGCATATTAAACCATATGCAACATGTATCATTTCCAACAGCAAATTCCATTGCTAGACCTCAATTTAAGCCTTCCCATGCATAACAACCATATGCAAATCTTAAAGAGTAAACGTGCAACATGTATCATTAACCAACAGCAAGTTCCATTGCTAAACCTCAATTTAAGCCTTCCCATGCATAACCACCATATGCAAAGCTTAAAAAGTAAATGTGTATAAATCAAATTATACAACATAAACTTTCCAATGATACATCAACAATTATATTGGCTCACATGTGATCATTAACCAAGTTCATTTACCAAAAGAGTTCATCAGATACACGGATTCAACAAGTGTTTACCCAACACTTCAAGCCATCTCAACCGGAATAGTGATACAATAACAATCGCAGTACATTGACAACCGGGTACACTTTCAACCCACGGGGACACCAGCCCCAATAATCGGTTAGATGCTTAATCTACTAACTGGAGTTTACTGTACCATCTAACCCCTCGACTGTTAGGGTACTTGGATGGAGTATTCGGTACACCGTATAAACCCTCGACATCCAAGGCGACTTATTATAGTGAACTATCAATCCTATGGCCGGCCAACTATATCCGATAACAATTTTAAAACCACATCACTTGCCAATATAATAAACCATTTACCTCACTATTTTTAACAAGCATTAAACCAAACCATTTTCCAAAGCAACAACCATGCTTTAAACCACAAGTATAAACCATATACTTACAAGGATCACTTACCATGTGTATCCTTCAGCATTTCATGCTTAAAAATAGTGTTTCACATACTTTAAAACATGCTTTAACAATAGGTATTATATAAATCAAAACAAGTGCATTAAACCATATCATACTAGCACGACCGAGAGAGAAAACCACTTTATACTTACTTCCAAGTTTAAACCAGCATATTAAGCTAAGTTTAAACTCCCACCTTTAAAACATTCCAAAGCTAGAATCCATGTTCTCACTCACCAATACGCGAAACCTCGATTCACCGATGCGAAAACAAGCGTCTAAAGCCTCCAAAGCTTCACCAATCACTTCTGAATCCATCACCCCTATTTTAACCACATTATAGCAGAGGATTAATACATCTCAATGCATCCAAAACACTACAACAACAAATCCACACGGACTTCCACAATTACCTAACAACAACAAACCGAAAACATCATCTAATCCTTTCCAAACACAACCCAGCCATAATCTAACAATAGATGCCTTCAATATCATTAATTAACACTTAAAAATAGAATTATTCTATCCTAACACTTCTAGCAACCAAACAGCCACCACAACTTCACAAAAACACCAATCTAACAACCTAAACAATTAGAGATTCAAGAGTTTCGGGATTCCATTGTTGAAATCAACTTAACAACATTATAATACATCCAAAATATGTTTAAAATCAATCATCAACACTGGAAAACAGATCCAATTCGAAACTTTTTCTTTTTCATCAATTTCACCAAATTAAATCAATTAATTCAATATAAAAACACAAAATCAAATTATAAAGTATAAATCAAGGATCAAACACTTGGGAATGTCAATAAAGAACCATTAAATAGAGGAGATCAGAGACCTTACCCCTATTGTGTGATTTCTCCCTCAATTGGCTTGTTTAAAGCTGGGAAAACACAAGATTTTAATGAGGTTTTGTAAATCAAAGTTAAATAATCAATTGTGGATCAAGAATATAAGTAAAATTGATCTCTCACCTCTGATTTTTTATGAAAACTTGAGTGTTTGGCATAAAAGAAGTGGAGGAAAAGTTACGTCAATTTTCATTAAAACCAAATAACTAACTTTAATATCTAAAATCTCTTTTAATTACCCTTTAAAACACATGTTAAAATGATTTAACTGAAGGGAGAAATCACCAGAAAAAACTTGGTAAAATAGCTCCTTAAGGGTTCTAAGAATCTGATCCTTTTCATTTTAGTCACCTTTAAAACCAGCTTTCAAAAATTGCATTTTGGTCACTAGCCAAAATGTACACCTCCAAACCTTATTTTCCATAATTAATTATACCAATATTAATCATATATTAAAAGATGATTTTTAACCATTTAACATATTTTTATCTTACCAAAAAATATATGGTCCCGAATCTGACTCGAATCTCTAACCCGGTCCACCAGACTGTCTAATAAGCCTCAAAACTGCTATGCCTAAAGCCGGGGCGTTACATGGTTTATGTTGTATAATGGGATTTATACATGTTTACTCTTTAAGCTTTGCATATGGTCATTATGCATGGGATGGCTTAAATTGAGGTTGAGCAATGGGATTTGTTGTTGGTTAATGATACATGTTGCATATGGTTTAATATGCTGGTTTTAAAGATGTTAAGTGCATATTTTAAATGACACGATAATGTTTTAAGAGATGATTGAAATGATATTTCAATGTAATATTGAGAAATGGTTTTAATGCATTGATGGTGTGTTGTTTTTTGGCACTCCTCACTAAGCCTAGTGTGCTTACGCTTGTTTTGTCCATCAATGCAGATAATTAAAGCTTGGAAGGCAGCGGGAAGCAAGGGGTCTGTACAAGACTTGATAACCAAAGAATGTTTTGAGATAGACTATAAGTAATAAGGGTAATGGGGGTTTCTGTTGTTATTTAGCTGCTCTTGAGTTGTAAATGGCATTTATGGTTTGATTTTGGTGATGGTTTGGAGTTTCATGTTTTACTTGAATGGTTTTCTAGGTTGCATGCCTATAAATTTACATTTGATGCAAGATGCCATGAAATGATGTTGAATCTGTGATGCTATGTTGTAATCTGATTCTAAATTGTGTTGATTGTGTTTTAGGGGCATGTTAGAATGTATTGGTAAGGTTGAAACATGTTAAACTAGTAGAAAATGACATTACAGGCCTACGCGTACCGGTACTTAAGGGACCATACCGGTACAGATAGGCAAAACAAAACGTTCAGCATCGGTACGGGTATGTGCGTACCAGTACGGTTAAGCAATTTAAGCTTGACATATCAGTACGGTGCAAGATGTATCGATAGGGGAACTCGTTATTGGAAAGTTACTTTTTGGGAAAAACCCGTGTACCAGAACACCGAGGGTGCGTACCGGTACGACTTTATTATTTTGCAAGCTGACATGGCGTACCCGTATAGTACACTGTATACTGGTACGGGTGGTTACTTCGTATCGGTATGGCTGCAATCGTATCGGTACTCGTGGCCGTTTTTACAGGTAATGTCATGGATTCAAGTTTTGTTTTTTTGCGGTTTAGTCCTTGAAAGTTGTGGATGCAATTAAATAAGTTCGAATGATTGTTCCGAGCTGATATTTGACGCATAAGCATGTAACCTGTCTAATTAAAGGTTAGTAACTTAGAATTTGGCTAAGTCCTCGTAATTTTCAAAATTTGCAATTTGGTCCCTAAATCGTATATATGATCAATTAGATGTCAATTTGACGCCTGATTGAGTTGGGATTTCACCAGAAATCAGTATGCACATATAGGATAAACTTTTTGCATCTAGATAAGATAAAAGGAAAAAATAGATGGGTTTTAGGTTTAATTCTTTATGGTTTACTTCGGTAAACTTAATGTAGCTCGCTCGATTCGGCCTAGTGACTAGGCCGGGTCGAGGGGGTTACATTTGGTGGTATCAGAGACAAGTTTGTGATAGTTAGGAGTTGGTTTGATTATTATGATGTTATTGTGAGTTGTTATATGATGTTTGATGTGCACGGTGATTGCTTTATGCCATGTTGGGGGGAAATTTGGGAAACCCATTGCCTTATTATTGTAGTCTGAAATGTTATGATTTTGAGATGGAAGTCTTGGATCCTTGCTTGAAGCTGGCCTAATTGTTTTGTATTTGAATGAGTATCATGCCTTAGATATATTGTTAGCACGATACGACTGAGAAGAGAGTTGCGATCTAGTATGATTGTCGCTGCCACTGGGCAGGAAAGCGAGGAGAATGTTATACCTCTTGGAGGGTTGCCACCATCCCCACCTAATCCACCTGAGGTAGTGGAGCAAGTACCACATACGCCAGCTGGACCAGGGATAGGGTGATATGGCGTCATTGATTCAGGCCATGACCGGTGTTTTTCATGCAGTAGTTACGGGTGTTCATTTGCTGGCACCACCAGTAGTTGGGCAGGGTTTACCGCTTGAGCGTCTTTGTAGTTTGGGCGGAGTTGAGTTCCGAGGTTTTTCACCTGAGGCTTTTGAGGGATGGTTGGCCAGTACTAAAAGGATACTAGGCCAAATGGGATATTCTGATGCTCGTAAGCTGGGCTGTGTCTTTGTTATAGGGTGATGCGTATACATGGTGGACTACCACAATATTCGGTATGGTGACCGAGGATGTAACATGGGAGTTCTTATGTGGTGTTTTCTAGAAGAAGTACTGGGAGTCCGATATCAGGACGATAGAAAGCGTGAGTTTATGGCTTTGGTGCATGGCAGTATGTCTGTTAGAAGTACGAGGTGCAGTTCCTGAGGTTGTGTAACCCCCTTAACCAGGCCTAGTCGCAAGATTGAACCGAGCGAGCTACATTAGGTTTACCGAAGTAAACCATAAAGAAAGAACCTGAAATACGACCATTTTTTCTTTTATCTTGTCTAAATGAAAATTCATTAACCTATATAAACATACTGTCATTAGGTGAAAACTCAACTCAATCGGGTGTCGATTTGACATCCAATTGGCTCAATTACAATTTAGGGACCAAATTGCAATTTGATCAAAATATAGGGACTTAGCACATTTTTAAGTTACCAACCTTTAATTAATCAGGTTTCATGTTCTCATGTCAAAAATAATCTCGATTCGCACATTCAAACTTATTCAATTGCATTTGTAACATTCAGGGACCAAAACGCAAGAAAACATAACTCCACTTCCATGACATTAACGGAATTAACAGACAACCGTACCGATACGCATGCCACCGTATCGATACGGTGCCTTACACAAGCATGTAATGTTTCGATACACTGCAATCCATTTTGGTATGCCTAGCTGGCAGTTCGAAAATGTTTGACAACTGTATCGATACAGTATGGGAGTGTTTCAGTACGCGAGTTTTGTCGTAAAAAGCATATTCCAGTAAAGAAAATCCATACCGATACACCCAAGCCAGTATCGAAACACCATGCTTATTTTTGCCTAGCTGTACCGATACACCCAAGCCCGTATCGAAACACCATTCTTGATTTTGCCTAACCGTACCGATACAGTCCCCCGTGTATCGGTACGCTTGGGACTGTAATGTCACATTTAGCTGGTTTAACAAGCTCTTAGCCTATCCAAAACACCCTAACATGCTTCTAACATTCATCCAACATATTCATGATATAATTCACAGCATAGCATCACAGATTCAACATCAATTCATGGCATTTTGCATCAAACGTAAATCTATAGGCATGCAACCTAGAAAACCATTCAAGTAAAACATGAAACTTCAAACCATCACCAAAAACAAACCATAAAGGCCATTTACAACTTTAGAGCAACCAATCAAACTTGCTCAAATAGGGAGTTTATCAAAACATCCCCCAAAACCAAATTAAGTACCCCATTGCCTTTATTACTTATAGTCTAGTCCAAACATACTTTGGTAAACAAGTCTTGCTAGGATCCCTTGCTCCTTGCTGCCTCCAAGGCTCTCAATTCTCTTCATTGATGGACAACAAGAGCGTAAGCACACAAGGCTTAGTGAAGAGTGCTCACAAACAAAAAACCACCAATGCATTTAAAACCATTTCCTAACATTACATTGAAACTTATTTCAAACAACCTTTAAAACATTATCATGCACTTAACATCTTTAAAACCAGCGTATTGACCATATGCAACATGTATCATTAACCAACAGCAAGTCCCATTGCTCAAACTCAATTTAAGCTTTCCCATGCATAACAACCATATGCAAAGCTTAAAGAGTAAACATGTATAAGTAACAATATACAACATTAACCTTTCAATGATATACATTAACAATTATATTGGCTTACAAGTGATCATTAAACAAGTCCATTAACAAAAGAGTTCATCGGATACACAGATTCAATAAGAGTTCAACCAACACTTCAAGCCATCTCAACCGGAATAGCGATACAATAACAATCGTAGTACATTACCAACTGGGTACACCTTTCAACGCACGGGGACACCAACCCCAATCATCAGTTAGACGCTTAAATCCACTAACGGGAGTCTACGGTACTATTAACCCCTCTACCATTAAGGTACTCATATGGAGTTTTTGGTACACGGATCTAAACCCCTCAACATCCAAGGTGACTTATTATAGTGAACTCAATCCTATGGCCGGCCAACTATATCCGATAAAAATTTTAAAACCACACCACTTGCCAATATAATTAACCATTTAACATTTACCTAACTATTTTTAACAAGCATTAACCAAACCATTTTTCCAAACCAACAACCATGCTTTAAATCACAAGTATAAACCATATACTTATAAGGATCACTTACCATGTGCATCCTTCAGCATTTCATGCTTAGAAATAGTATATCAAATACTTTAAATCATGCTTAAACAGTAGGTAACATGTAAATCAAAACAAGTGAATAAAACCATTTAACTCTAGCACGATCGAGAGAGAAAATACAGTTTTACTTACTTCTGAGTTTAAACCAGCCTATCAAGCTAAGTTTAAACTCCCATAAACCACCTTTAAAACATTCCAATGCTGGAAACCACGTTATCACTCACCGATACGCGAAGCCTTCATCTGCTGACACGAAATCAAGCGTCTGAAGCCTCCAATGCTACACCGTTCGCTTCTAGAACAACCTCCCCTATTTAAACCACATAACAACAGAGGATTAATGCATTTCCTTGCATTTACAACACCGCAACAACATATCCTCACGGATTCTTGCATTCACCTCACAATTACCCAACCACAATAACCGAAAACTTTTACTTACTTCTGAGTTTAAACCAGCGTATCAAGCTAAGTTTAAACTCCCATAAACCACCTTTAAAACATTCCAATGCTGGAAAACACGTTATCACTCACCGATACGCGAAGCCTTCATCTGCTGACATGAAATCAAGCATCTGAAGCCTCCAATGCTACACCGTTCGCTTCCAGAACAACCTCCCCTGTTTAAACCACATAACAACAGAGGATTAATGCATTTCCTTGCATTTACAACACCGCAACAACATATCCTCACGGATTCTTGCATTCACCTCACAATTACCCAACCACAATAACCGAAAACTTCATCTAATCCTTTCCAAAACAACCTAACAATCTAACACCACTTTTATCATCAATTAACATCTAGAAACACAAATCAACCTAACACCTTCAACAAACACACAGCCACCAAAACACCTCAAAAACACAAATCCAGCAACCTAAACAATTAGTGATTCAAGAGTTTCGGGATTCCATTGATAAAATAGACTTATCAACATCATTAAACATCAAAAATATGTTCAAAAACAATTCATAACACTGGAAATCATATTCAATTTGAATATTTCATCATTTCATCAATTTTACCCAATTAAATCTATATAAAAACATAAAATCATATTATAAACCATAAATCAAGGATCAAATACTTGGGAATATCAATAAAAAACCATTTAACAGAGAAGATCATGGACCTTACCCCTGTTATGTGATTTCTCCCTCAATTTGCTTGTTTAAAGCTAAGAAAACATAAGATTCCAATGAGATTTTGTAAAACAATGTTAAAGAATCAAATTATAATCAATAATCTAAGTGAAAAGAATCCCTCACCTCTAGATTTTGATGAAATTCTGAGTGTTTGGTAGAAAAGAAGTTGAGAGAAAAAGTTTAAGAAAAAGTTACGTAAATTTTATATAAAAGCAAATAACCAACTTAGATATTTTAATCCCTCTTAAATCACCTTTAAAACACATGTTTAAAATGATTTAATTGAAGGGAGAAACCACCAGCAAAAACTTGGTAATTTAGCTCCTTAAGGATTCTAAGAATTTGACCCTTTTTCATTTTAGTCACTTTAAAACAGATTTCAAAAATCGCATTTTGGTCACTAACCAAACTGTCACATTTCCAAATTATATTTTCCAAAATTAATTCCACCAAAAATCAATATATAATAAAAATATGATTTTTAACTATTTTTCCATATTTTTATCTTACCAAAAAATATACGGTCCCAAACTTTAATCTCTAACCTGGTCCACCGGACTGTCTAATAAACCTCAAAACCACTAGGCCCAAAACTGGGGCATTACAACTCTCCCCCACTTAAGAAATTTCATCCTTAAAATTTACCTGGAGGAAACAGATACGAAAATTGCTCCAGCATCTCCGACTTACGTTCCCACGTGGCCCCCTCAACACCGCGGTGCCTCCACAACACCTTCACAAGCTCAAATGTCTTGCCACGCAAAACCTTACTGCTTGTATCAAGAACCTCCACCGGTTTCTCATCATACAAAAAATCTAGTCTCAGATATTCCACTGGCGTAACATGCGAGGGATCCGACCGATACCTCCACAACATCGAAACATGAAACACATCATGAATCCTCTCCAACTCAGGAGGTAACCTTAAACGGTAAGTAACAGGACCCACATGCTCAACAACCACATATGGACTAATAAACCTTGGGCTAAGCTTCTTTTCCGCTCAAAACGCATCACCTTCTTCCAAGGCGACACCTTCAAAAACACTCGATCACCAACAGCATACTCTACATCCCTATACCTCAAATCCGCGTAGGATTTCTGACGGTCTGAAGCCGCTTTCAAGAGCTTACATATCAACTTTAATTTTTCATTCGTGCTTTTTAAAACTTCAGGCAAGGAAAGATGCTTCTCCCCAACCTCCTTCCATACAACGCCTTATACGATGCCATTTGTATACTAGCCTGATAACTTCTATTATAAGCAAACTCCACCAATGGCAGTTGCTTCTCCCACGTTCCCTGGAACTCAATAATACAACATCTCAACATATCATCGAGAACCTGAATCGCACGCTCTGACTGACCATCCGACTGAGGATGATACGAAGTGCTGAAATTCAGTCTTGTTCCCAGAGCACAATGCAAGCACATCCAAAAACCTTACCGTGAAACGTTGATCTCTATCCGAAACTATGGATTTAGGCACCCCCATCAAACGCACAACCTCGGGATCTACAGATCAGCCAACCTATCTAAGGTATACGTAGTATGCACTGGCACAAAATGTGCACACTTTGTAAACCGATCAAAAATCACCCAAATGTAATCCTTCTTGGATGGTGTCAAAGGCAATCTAGACCTAAAATCCACGGTGATCCTTTCCCACTTCTATTCCAGTATCCGCAATGGTTGCAACAACCCGGAAGGAAACTGATGTTCAGCCTTAACCCGCTAACATACCATGCAACGAGAAACAAAATCAGCCACATCTTTCTTCAGCCCAACCCAATAGTACTCTTCCTTCAACCCACGATACATCTTAGTACTACTGGGATGTATAGCAAAAGGACTAGCATGCGCTTCGATCAAAATGGTATGCCTCAACTCATCATCTTCAGGCACTACAATTCGACCTTTAAAACATAACACCCATCGTCATTGAAATGAAAATCCGTAGGATTTCCATCCATGATATCCTTCACATGTGGCACCAAACTCTCAACATACGGTTACCTCTCCTTGATCAACTACGACAAGGACGGTTTCACTTGCAACTCAGCCAATAAAGCACCGTCACCCATCAGACTCAAACGAGCAAACATAGCTCTTAACTCCACAATTGCTTTCCTACTCAAAGTATCCGCCATAACATTTACTTTTCCCGGATGATATTCAATGGTCAGCTCATAATCTTTAAGCAACTCAAGCCACCTCCATTGCCTAAGATTCAGCTCCTTCTGGGACATCAAATATTTCAAACTCTTATGATCCGTATAAAACACACACTTCTCGCCACAAAGGTAATGCCTCCAAATTTTCAAGGCAAACACAACCGCGGCAAGCTTAAGATCATGAGTAGGGTAATTACGCTCATTCACCTTCAATTGCCTAGATGCATACACAACTACCTTACCTTCTTGTATCAACACGCAACCAAGCCCAACATATGACGCATCACTATAAACAATGAACTCTTTTCCTGATTCAGGTTGAACCAAGACTGGAGCTTGCATCAAAGCTTCCTTCAACCTTTCAAAAGCTCATTGTCTATCATCCCTCCACTCAAACTGAACATTCTTCTGTAACAACTTGGTTAAAGGAGCAGCCAAACTGGAGAACCCTCCCACAAACCTTCGGTAATAACCAACCAAACTAAGAAAACTCTGGACTTTTGTTACCGACTTAGGCACCTTCCAACTCATCACAGCCTCAACCTTATGCGGATCAACATGAATTCCCTCGGCCGCCACAACAAGCCCAAGGAACACAACCTCCCTAAGCCAAAACTCGTATTTGCTTAACTTGGCATACAACTTATTAGCCAACAACGTCTGAAGCACAATCCATAAATTTCTATCATGATCCTCCTCAGTACGAGATTACACTAGGATATCATCGATAAACACCACCACAAACTGATCTAAAAACTCATAGAACTCCCGTTCATCATGTCCATGAAAGTAGCCGGTGCGTTGGTCAAACCAAACGGCATCAGAAGAAACTCATAATGCACGTACCTCGTACGAAAAGCTATCTTGGGTACATCCACATCCTTCACTTTCAACCGGTAGTACCCAGACCTCAAATCTATCTTAAAAAACACCGAAGCACCCCTGAACTGATCAAACATATCATCTATCCGCGGCAACAGATACTTGATCTTTATCGTCAACTTGTTTAACTGCTGATAATCTACACACATCTGCAACGTACCATCATTCTTCTTTACAAACAACACCGGTGCCCCCTATGGTGAAATACTTGGTATAATGAACCCACGATCAAGCAACTCTGGCAATTGCGTCTTCAACTCCTTTGGGGCCATGCGGTATGGAGCAATAGACACTGGTGTCGTATCCGCATAGGTTTCAATGCCAAACTCTACCTCGCGGTCAGGTGGCAACCTTGACAATTCTTCTAGAAAAATACCCGAAAACTAGTATACGGTACGAATATCCTGCACCCTCAACTTCTTTGAACCAAGATTCATTATATAGGCCAAGAAAGCCTGACATCCAGAACCCAACATCCAACTCGCTTCCAAAGTTGAAACAACATTGCACAAGAACTTGGCATTCTTGCCAACAACTACCACCTCAAAATCTTCCAACAACCTCAAAAATATCCATTTGATCTTAAAATCCACTATGGCTCGATGCTCGGTCAACCAATCCATGCCCAAAATAACATCAAATCCATGGAATGGAAACTCCATGAAATCCACAACAAAAACATGGCCTTGAACCATAAACGGGAACCTACGATACAACTTCTTAACTACAACTATCTCCTAAAGAGAACTGGTCACTTTAACACCCACATTTAGAATTTCAACAGGTATATCAAGCAACTGGGCATGCTACACAAGATGTATGAATGGGTAGAACCAGAATCAACCAACAAATACAACGGCAAGGACTGTAAGGAGAAAGTACCTACAATCACATCGGCGACCCTCACGGTGCGCATACACCCTTGCCGATCCACCTCTCTCAGGTTGGATAGCAACAGTATGAGTCACAGTCTGTTGCCCACTATCTCGACCCTGAAATAGCCCACGGCCACGACCACAGCCTCACTGCTGATCTACAACAGGTGCAGTACCCTACCCACCTCGGGCCAACAACGGACACTTACACCTCGGATGGTCGTTAGACCCACAACTCTAACAAGCATTGGCCACAATAGGCGTAGGTGCTTGACCATCCCTGGCCAGACGTGGACAATCTCACCTCAAATGATCTCAGGATCCACAAACCCAACAGGTATTAAACGATGCTCTAACCTGGGCACCCTACCCCTAGGCTCCACGTCCCACAACACCTCCGTCATTCCTTGGCTCTAGGCAAAACCTCCTGTCACAATGTCTCTTAGCCTGACCATCGCTAGACCCTAAATTAGCAGTTCTCTTACCGAGCTAAAGCCTCATGACCCAGAAGCCAAACCAAGATTCTGCTCTACATCTTTGGCCTCCAAGACCAATGCATCAAAATCAGTGTAATCAGCAGCAAGCATGTATGTCTTAACCTTCTGCACGAGCCCGCATCGGAAACGATCACATCTCTAGCGCTCGTTAGGGACCAACTCAGGTGCGTATTGACTCAGCCTCACAAACTGCACCTCACACTCTGCCACAAACATATTTCCCTGCACCAAAGCCATGAACTCCCTCTTCCTATCATTCTGATATCGGACTTCCAGATACTTCTTCCAGAAAGTACCACAGAAGAACTCCCATGTCACATCATCAGACGTCATACCAGAAATCATGGTAGTCCACCATGTATAGGCATCACCCTATAATAGGGAAACAACACAGCCCAGCTTACGGGCACTGGTATACCTCATCTAGTCCAGTATCCTCTTAGTACTGCCCAACCAGCCCTTAGAAGCCTCAGGTGACAAACCTCATAACTCAACTCCACCCAAACTGCAAAGACGCTCTAACGATAAACCCTGCCCAACAACTAGTGGTGCTGGCACATGAACACTCGTAACTGCTACCTAAAAAGCACCGGTCATGGCCTGAATCAGCGGTGCCATATCACCTATCCTTGGCCCAGCTGGCGCAGGTGGTACTTGCTATACTCTTTTAGGTGGAATAGGTGGGGGCGGTGACAACCCTCCATGAGGTACAACATCTCCCTCAACATCCTGCCCGTGGCAGCAACAATCGTACCAGATCACAACTCTCTCCTCAGTCCCATCGTGCTAAAATATATCTAAGGCATCATAATCATTTCAAAACAAAACAGTCAGGCCAGCTTCAAGCAAGGATCCAAGACATCCATTTCAAAAATCAAAACTTTCCAGACTATAATAATAAGGCAATGGGTTTCCCAAATTTCCTCTAACAAGGCATTAAGCAATCACCATGCATATTACAATCACCGTGCATTTTAAACATCATATAACAACTCACAATCACATTACAACAATCAAACCAACTCCTAACTATCGCAAACCTGGCTCTGATACCACCAAATATAACCCCCTTGACCAGGCCTAGTTGCAAGACCGAATCGAGCGAGCTACATTAGGTTTATCGAGGTAAACCATAAAGAAAAAACCTGAAATGTGTCCATTTTTATCTTGTCTAAATGCAAAATAATTAACCTATATGTACATATTGTCGTCAAGTGAAAACTCAACTCAATCGAGTGTCGATTTGACATCCAATTGGCTAAATTGCATTTTAGGGACCAAATTGCAATTTGATCAAACTACAGGGACTTAGCACATTTTTAAGTTACCAAAATTTAATTAATCAGGTTTCATGTTCTCATGTCAAAAATCAGCTCGATTCGTACATTCAAACTCATTCAATTGCATCTGTAACATTTGGGGACCAAAATGCAAGAAAACAAAACTCCACTTCCATGACATTAACTGAATTAACAGACAACCGTACCGATACACGTGCCACCATATCAATACGGTGCCTTACATAATCCTGTACAGTTTCGATACACTGCAACCTATTTTGGTACGCCTAGCTGCTAGTTCAAAAATGTTTGACAACCGTACCGATACAGTATGAGAGTGTTTTGGTCTACGAGTTTTATCCCAAAAAGCAAATTCTAGTAAAGAAAATCTGTACCGATACACCCAAGCCCGTATCAAAACACTATTCTTATTTTTTCCTAGCCGTATCAATACACCCAAGCCCGTATCGAAACATCATTCTTGATTTTACCTAACCGAACCGATACAGTCCCCCGCGTATCGGTATGCCTGCCCCAGTAATGTCACATTTAGATGGTTTAACAAGCTCTTAGCCTATCTAAAACGCCCTAACATGCTTCTAACATACATCCAACATATTCAGGATATAATTCACAGCATAGCATCGCAGATTCAGCATCAATTCATGGCATTTTGCATCAAACGTAAATCTATAGGCATACAACCTAGAAAACCATTCAAGTAAAACATGAAACTTCAAACCATCACCAAAAACAAACCATAAGGGCCATCTACAACTTTAAAGAAACCAATCAAACTTGCTCAAACAGGGAGTTTATCAAAACATCTCCCAAAACCAAAACAAGTACCCCGTTGCCTTTATTACTTATAGTCTAGTCCAAACATACTTTGGTAAACAAGTCTTGCTAGGATCCCTTTCTCCTTGCTGCCTCCAAGACTATCAATTCTCTTCATTTATGGACAACAAGAGCGTAAGCACACAAGGCTTAGTGAAGAGCACTCACAAACAAAACACCACCAATGCATTTAAAACCATTTCCCAACATTACATTGAAACTTATTTCAAACAACCTTTAAAACATTATCATGGCTTTAAAGCCATGCACTTAACATCTTTAAAACCAGCATATTGACCATATGCAACATGTATCATTAATCAACAGCAAGTCCCATTGCTCAACCTCAATTTAAGCCTTCTCATGCATAACAACCATATGCAAAGCTTAAAGAGTAAACATGTATAAGTAACAATATACAACATTAACCTTTCAATGATATACATTAACAATTATATTGGCTTACAAGTGATCATTAAACAAGTCCATTAACAAAAGAGTTCATCGGATACACAGATTCAACAAGAGTTCAACCAACATTTCAAGCCATCTCAAACGGAATAGCGATACAATAACAATCGTAGTACAATATCAACCGGGTACACCTTTCAACCCACGGGGACACCAACCCCAATCATCGGTTAGACGCTTAATCAACTAACGGGAGTCTATGGTACTATTTAACCCCTCTACCATTAAGGTACTCATATGGAGTTTTTGGTACACAGATCTAAACCCCTCAACATCCAAGGCGACTTATTATAATGCACTCAATCCTATGGTCGGCCAACTATATCCGATAAAAAATTTAAAACCACATCACTTGCCAATATAATTAACCATTTAACATTTACCTCATTGTTTTTAACAAGCATTAACCAAACCATTTTTCCAAACCAACAACCATGCTTTAAATCACAAGTATAAACCATATACTTATAAGGATCACTTACCATGTGCATCCTTCAGCATTTCATGCTTAGAAATAGTATATCAAATACTTTAAATCATGCTTAAATAGTAGGTAACATGTAAATCAAAGCAAGTGCATAAAACGATTTAACACTATAGCACGACCGAGAGAGAAAATCCACTTTTACTTACTTTCGAGTTTAAACCAGTATATCAAGCTAAGTTTAAACTCCCATAAACCACCTTTAAAACATTTCAACGCTAGAAACCACATTCTCACTCACCGATACGCGAAACCTTGATTTTTCGATACGAAATCATGCGTCTTAAGCCTCAAATGCTACACCGTTCACTTCCAAAACAACCTCCCCTGTTTAAACCACATAACAACAGAGGATTAATGCATCTCCTTGCATTTACAACACTGCAACAACAGATCTTCACGGATTCTTGCATTCACATCACAATTACCTAACCACAACAATCGAAAACTTCATCTAATCCTTTCCAAACAAAACCCAGCCACAACCTAACAATCTAACACCACTTTTATCATCTGTTAACATCTAGAAACATAATCAAATCAACCTAACACCTTCAGCAAACACACAACCACCAAAACACCTCAAAAATACAAATCTAGCAACTTAAACAATTAGAGATTCAAGAGTTTTGGGATTCTATTGATAAAATTGACTTATCAACATCATTAAACATCCAAAATATGTTCAAGAACAATTCATAACACTGGAAATCAGATTCAATTCGAATCTTTCATCATTTCATCAATTTTACCCAATTAAATCTATATAAAAACATAAAATCAGATTATAAACCATAAATCTAGGATCAAATACTTAGGAATATCAATAAAGAACCATTTAATAGAGGAGATCACTGACCTTACCCCTGTAATGTGATTTCTCCCTCAATTTGCTTGTTTAAAGCTAAGAAAACATAAGATTTCAATGAGATTTTATAAAACAAAGTTAAAGAATCAAGTTAGAATCAATAATCTGAGTGAAAAGAATCCCTCACCTCTGGATTTTTATGAAATTCTGAGTGTTTAGCAGAAAAGTTGAGAGAAAAATTTTAGGAAAATGTTACGTAAATTTTATTTAAAAGCAAATAACCAACTTAGATATTTTAGTCCCTCTTAAACCACCTTTAAAACACATGTTTAAAATGATTTAATTGAAGGGAGAAACCACCAGCAAAAACTTGGTAATTTAGCTCTAGGGGCATGGTGCCCAGGTTAGAGCTCCATTCAACACCTGTTGGGTTTGTAGATCCCGAGATCATCTGAGGTGAGATTGTCTGCGTTTGGCCAAGGAGGGTCAGGCCCCTACGCCTGTTGTGGTGAATGCTTGTTGGAGTTGTGGGTCTAGCAACCATTTAAGACGTGATTGTCCTTTGCTGGCTGGAGGTGGGCAGCGTGCTGCACCTGTTGTTGCTCAGCAAAAAGGCCATGGACCGTTTTAGCACAGAGATGGTGAGCGGAGGACTGTGGCTCATACCGTTGCTATCCAGCCTGAGGGAGGTGGATCAGCTAGGATGTATGCACACCGAGAGGGTCACAATGACACTGATGTGATTGTAGGTACTTTTACCTTACATTCTTTGCCATTGTATTCTTTGGTTGATTTTGGTTCTACCCATTCATACATCTTGAGTGAGCATGCACAGTTGCTTGATATATCTATTGAAACTCTCAATGTGAGTGTTAGAGTGACTAGTTCTCTTGGGGAGACAGTCGTGGTTAGGAGGTTGTATCGTAGGTGTTCGCTGATGGTTCAGGGACATGAGTTTGCCGTGGACTTGATGGAGTTGCCATTCCATGGTTTTGATGTAATTTTGGGTATGGATTGGTTAGCCGAACATAGGGTTGCGGTGGAATTTGAGACCAAACAAATATCCTTGAGGTTATCGGATGATCTTGAGGTGGTAGTTGTTGGTGAGAATGCTAAGTTTCTGCCTAATACTGCTTCAGTTTTGGAAGCAAGTCGAATGTTGGATTCTGGATGTTAGGCTTTCTTGTCCTATGTTATGAATCCTGGTTTAAAGGAGTTGAGGGTACAGGATATTCACACCGTATGTCAGTTTCTAGGTGTTTTTTGAAAGAGTTATCGAGGTTGCCACCAGACTGTGAGGTTGAGTTTGGCATCGAGGTCTTTGCAGATACGACACCAGTGTCTATTGCTTCATATTGCATGGCTTCAAAAGAGTTAAAGGAGTTGAAGAAACAACTTTAGGAGTTTCTTGATCGAGGTTTTATTAGAGCTAGTATTTCACCGTGGGGAGCACCGGTGTTGTTTGTAAAGAAGAATGATGGTACATTGCAGATGCGTATAGAGTATCAGCAACTGAACAAGTTGACGATAAAGAACAAGTATCCCTTACCACAGATAGATGATTTGTTTGATCAGTTCAGGGGTGCCTCGGTGTTTTCTAAGATAGATTTGAGGTCTAGGTACTATTAATTGAAGGTGAAGGATGTAGATGTGCCCAAGACAGCTTTTCATACGAGGTACGGGCATGTTTATGGTGATGTTGTTTGGTTTGACCAATGCACTGACTACTTTCATGTACATGATGAACCGTGTGTTCCATGAATTTTTAGACCAATTTGTGGTTGTGTTTATTGACGATATCCTTGTGTACTCTCGTACCGAGGAGGATCATGATAAACATTTGCGGATTGTGCTTCAGACGTTGTTGGCTAATCAGATGTATGCCAAGTTAAGGAAATATGAGTTTCGGCTTAAGGAGGTTGTTTTCTTTGGTCATGTTGTGTCGGCCGAGGGAATACGTGTTGATCCGCACAAGGTTAAGGCTGTGATGAGCTAGAAGGTGCCTAAATTTCTGATAGAAGTTCAGAGTTTCCTTGGGTTGGCTGGTTATTACCGTAGGATCATGGAAGGGTTCTGTAGCTTGGCAGCTCCTTTAACCAAGGTGTTGCAAAAGAATGTTTGATTTGAGTGGATGGATGATAGGCAGCGGGCTTTTGAAATATTGAAGAAAGCTTTGACACGAGCTCCAGTCTTGGTTCAACCTAAATCGGGAAAGGAGTTCATTTTTTATAGTGGTGCGTCATATGTTGGGCTTGGTTGTGTGTTGATGCAGGAGGGTAAGGCAGTTGTGTATGCATCTAGACAGTTAAAGGTGCATGAACGTAATTACCCTACTCACGATCTTGAGCTTGTTGCAGTTGTGTTTGCCTTGAAAATCTGGAAGCATTACCTTTATGGTGAGAAATGTGTGGTTTACACGGATCATAATAGTCTGAAGAATTTGATGTCCCAGAAGGAGCTAAATCTTAGGCAACGGAGGTAGATAGAGTTTCTTAAAGATTATGATCTTACCATTGAGTATCATTCGGGCAAAGCTAATGTTGTAGTGAATGCTTTGAGTAGGAAGGCTGTTGTGGAGTTAAGAGCTATGTTTGCTCGGTTGAGTGTGATGTGTGACGATGGGTTGATAGCTGAGTTGCAAGTGAAATCGTCCTTGTCGTAGTTGATTAAGGAGAGACAACCATATGATGAGAGTTTGGTGCTGCATGTGAAGGATATCATGGATGGTAATCCTACGGATTTTTATTTTAATGATGATGAGATGTTTTGTTTTAAAGGTCGAATTGTGGTGCCAGGAGATGATGAGTTGAGGCGTACCATTCTAACTGAAGCGCATGCTAGTGCTTTTACTATGCATCCCAGTAGTACTAAGATGTATTGTGGGTTGAAGGAGGAGTACTATTGGGTAGGACTGAAGAAAGATGTGGTTGATTTTGTGTCTCGATGCATGGTATGTCAACGGGTGAAAGCCGAGCATCAGTTTCCATCCAAGTTGTTGTAACCGTTGAGGATACCGGAATAAAAGTGGAAAAGGATCACAGTAGATTTTGTGTCTAGGTTGCCTTCGACACCGACCAAAAAGGATTCCATTTGGGTGATTGTTGATCGGTTTACGAAGTGTGCGCAATTTGTGCCAGTGCATACTACGTATACCTTAGATAGGTTGGTTGATCTGTACATCTCTGAGATTGTGTGTCTGCATGGGGTGCCTAAGTCCATAGTTTCGGATAGAGATCTGCATTTCACAGTAAGGTTTTAGGTGTGCTTGCATCGTGCTCTATGAACTCGGCTGAATTTCAGCACTTCGTATTATCCTCAGATGGATGGTTAGTCAGAACGCATGATTCAGGTTCTCGAGGATATGTTGAGATGCTATATTATTGAATTCTAGGGAACGTGGGAGAAGCAATTGCCATTGGCGGAGTTTGCTTATAATAACAGCTATCAGGCTAGTATACAGATGGCACCGTATGAGGCGTTGTATAGCAAGAAGTGTCGTACACCTGTGTTGGGGTGAAGTTGGTTAGGTTGTTAGATAAGTTGATAAGCTGTCTTTAACAATGGAATCCCGAAACTCTTGAATCCCTAGTTGTTTAGGTTGTTAGATTGGTGTTTTGTGGAGTTATGGTGGCTATTTAATTGTTGGAAGTACATGAATGAATCAATCCTGATTTTGAGTGTTAATTGATGATTATAGAAGTGTTAGATTGTTAGATTGTTGCTGGGTTGTGTTTGGAAAGGATTAGATGATGATTTCAGTTGTTATGGTTGGGTAATTTCGAGAGGATTGTGCAAGTCCGTGAGGATTTGTTGTTGCGGTGTTTTGAATGCATTGAGATGCACTAATCATCAGTTGTAATATGGTTAAAATAGGGGAGGTTGATCCGGAAGTGATCGGTGAAGCTTTGGAGGCTTCGGAAGCGTCGGCGAATCGAGGTTTCGTGTATAGGTGAGTGAGAATATGAATTCCAGTTATGAAATGTTTTAAATGTGGTTTATGGGAATTTAAATTTAGCTTGATACGCAGGTTTAAACTCAGAAGTAAGTAAACATGGTTTTTCTTTCTCGGTCGTGCTAGTGTAAAATGGTTTTTATGCACTTGTTTTGATTTACATTGAGCCTACTGTTTAAGCATGTTTTAAAGTATTTGAGATACTATTTTTAAGCATGAAATGCTGAAGGATGCACATGGTAAGTGATCCTTGTAAGTATATGGTTTATACTTGTATTTTTTAGCATGGTTGTTGTTTTGGAAAATTGGTTGGTTAATGCTTGTTGAAAAGAGTGAGGTAAATGGTAAATGGCTAATTATATTGGCAAGTGATGTGGTTTTAAAATTGTTACCGGATATAGTTAGCCAGTCATAGGATTGATAGTGCACTATAATAAGTTGCCTTGGATGTTGAGGGGTTTAGATCCGTGTACCGAAAACTCCATCCAAGTACCTTAACGGTAGAGGGGTTTTATAGTACCATATACTCTAGTTAGTGGATTAAGCATCTAACCGAGGAAAAGGGTTGATGTCCTCATGGGTTGAAAGTGTACCCAGTTGTTTAGGTACCGATGAACTCTTTTGTAAATGGAACTTGGTAAATTACCCCTTGAGAGCCAATATTTTTGATGTATCATTGAAATGGTTTATGTTGTATAATGGGATTTATACATGTTTACTCTTTAAGCTTTGCATATGGTCGTTATGCATAGGAAGGCTTAAATTGAGGTTAAGCAATGAGATTTGTTGTTGGTTAATGATACATGTTGTATATGGTTTAATACACTGTTTTAAAGATGTTAAGTGCATGTTTTAAAGGCATGATAATGTTTTAAGAGATGATTGAAATGAGATTTCAATGTAATATTGAGAAATGGTTTTAATACATTGAAGGTGTGTTGTTTTCGAGCACTTCTCACTAAGCCTAGTGTTCTTACGCTCGTTTTGTCCGTCAATGCAGAGAATTAAAAGCTTGGAAGGAAGCGAGAAGCATGGGATCGGAACAAGACTTGATAACCAAAGCATGTTTTGAGATAGACAATAAGTAATAAGGGTAATGGGGGTTTCTGTTGTTATTTGGTAGATGTTTTGTTGAACTCTCTGTTTGAGCAAGTTTGTTTAGCTGCTCTTGAGTTGTAAATGGCCTTTATGGTTTGATTTTTGTGATTTTTTAGAGTTTCATGTTTTACTTGAATGGTTTTCTAGGTTGCATTTGATGCAAGATGCCATGAAATGATGTTGAATCTATGAAATGATGTTGAATCGATGATGCTATGTTGTGGTCTGATTCTAAATTGTGTTGATTGTGTTTTAGGGGCATACTAGAATGTTTTGGTAAGGTTGAAAGCATGTTAAACCAATATAAAATGACATTACAGGCCTACTCGTACCGGTACGCAAGGGACCGCACCGGTACAATTAGGCAAAACAGAACGTTCAACATCGGTACGGGTATGTGCGTACCGGTATGGTTAAGCGATTTAACTTTGGTGTATCGGTACGGGGTAAGGTGTATCAGTACGGGAACTCTATAACACCCCTTTCTGTATCCGTACACTGAACACGAGTCGGAAATGTCACAGAAATTTAAAGATTTTCTTACATTAAAAATCGGGACTATTTAAAATTTTCAACAACTTTTAAGTAATTATATCAACATATCAAGATTACTAACATAACACGTAATAATTATACATGTCATGTATCATAAAAACAAAACCATTATAAGGCATACCAGTTTAGTAGTTTAACAAAATAGACAAATTATTTCGTACATGCCATTATTCATAAACAAAACAAGGATGCCATAGATACCGAAATAACCTGTCGATAGGATATCTCTTTCGATAGAGATGTTGATGCAACTGCTCCGCTTCTACTTTTAATTACCTACGTGTATAACCAAAATACACACTAAGTATAACTTAGTGAGGCATAAGATGAGTAACATATATAAAAATACTTAATAAAACATGATACTTTCACAAGCATGATATTCTTTGAATCATACATTCTGTAATGCAAGAAATCAAAACATAATCATTCATTGACTTAAAAGCATACTTCATTTCATGAAATCATATAGCCCAAGGTGAATATTAAGTACTTTAAAAGTACTATTCTTTATTGCTTGCACACACAATAAAGTGTCTATAACATATATGTCACTTTAAAGTGTCGTTAACTTTATGATACACATTGAAGTGTCAATAACTTTATAATACTCATCAAGTGTCATTAACTCGTAGAATGTCTTATATGGTTGGTGGTGCCTTTAAACCAACTTATACGGTTGATGGTGCCTTTAAACCATCTAACCAACTTATACGGTTGATGGCGCCTTTAAACCAACTAACCAACTTATACGATTGATGGTTCCTTTAAACCATCTAACGAACTTATACGGTTGATGGTGCCTTTAAACCAACTTATACAGTTGATGGTTCCTTTAAACCATCTAACCAACTTATACGGTTGATGGTGCCTTTAAACCAACTAACCAACTTATATGATTGGTGATGCCTTTAAATCACCTAATCCATAATCGAGTAATATATTTTTACATTACCAAGGGCAACCTTAAAAATAATTCCTGCAATTAAGGGCAAATAACACAATTCCATGCATACGTCACATAAAACATTTTATATTGGAGCAGTTCATACCCCAATATGCTTTATAATATTCATGGCATATTGCCATAATCTGTAAATCATTAAAATAAAGTATCATGCTAAAAACATATATGCACTCACCTTAGCCTTACAATAAGATTTCCTATTCGATATTAGTCTCTAATTATATCCTTTCCCGGTCTGCTGGTATGATCTTGATTTTTATCAGAATCTTAGCCTTGCAATATGATTTCCTATTTGTTATTAGTCTCGAATTATATCATTTCCTGGTCTGCTGGTACGATCTTGATTTTTATCAGAGTCTATATTAAAAAATAACATATACCATTTCAAAGTATATGTTAGAACATAATTAATCCATATATAATAATGGAAAGTAAATAAAATAACTATCCATTATTTACAAAAATTAATTAGATAAAACTTTCCATATTCAAATCAAAATTTCTCATACTTTTCTTTAAATTTCTAACTTTTCTCGATATTCATATTTTAGTCCCTAAAGACTCTTTTAAGCTTCCAAACACAATTTTCAAGCCAAATCCTTATATTTCTCATCATTTACACTTTAGGACCCAAACTCTAAAAATTTACAACCTAGTCCTTAAATTTCCAGAATTCACAAATTGGTCCCAAAGTTAGTATAAACTTCAAAATCAACATTCCAATCACTTTACTTAATTTTTAAACATAATATACTTCAAAAATAAGTGCAACCATCAAGTCCCTAAACTTTAAAAAATTTACAATTTGGTCCCTAATGCAAAATAATTAGGGTTTCTCATTCCAAACAACTTATATCATCATAATAAACCATTCTTCCTTCAATCATATTTTAAAATTCCAAACTTGACATAAGCCCTAATTTTCCATATTTTAAGAACATGAGTATTTCTTCTTCCAAACAACAAAATCAAGATTGTATAACATCATTATCATCATTTCCATCATCAAAATAATTTTCCATAATTTCCCTTAATTTCTTCAAAATTGCCAAAATGGTCCCTATATTTTTAACTTAGGGTTTTGCTTCCAAACAACAATTCAAGCTTACTAGATCACTAATTCAATGTCACAAACCCTAAATTAAACTTGAATCCATAAACCCTAATCATCTTCATAATAATCAAAACATGTAGAACTTAAATCCCAACTCAATATCATGATTTTAACATCATACTAGCTTGATTTCAATTTAAATTCAATTATGGAATCATAAAATCTCAAAAGCACCAATTTGATCCATAAACCCTAATTTCTTTATCATGTAAATTCTCATCAACCAAGCATGAATTCCATGAATTATTGATATCAAAAGACAGAGCTTGAAGAGTAGAACAACTTTGTAGTTCGAAAAATCGAGTTTCGGGGCTTGAATCGAACTTGGAAAAAATTTCTCCATTTTTCTTTCTTTCTCTCCCTCATAGTTCGAAATTTAAAGATGAAGAATAGTCTTCATCTTTTTTTTTCATCCAATTTGGCCACTTGTCTTGTATAAATAAATTTTAAATTCATCTAGATAGTGAAATTACTAAAATGCCTTTTTAATCCAAAGGTTGAGATTAATCTTATCATTAATCAAGGGCCAAGATCTAATCTTCCATTTTATTCTTCCAAAAATGACCCTTGTAACTTTAAATATTTCAAAAATGCCATTGGGGAAAAATGACCAATTTACCCTCCAACTAGTTTTTATTTACTAGTTTGTTCCAAAATTGCCATTCCATTACAATCTAACTAAATCTACTTAGAATTCAACCAACCATAATAAAATATTCATAAAATGGTATTTTATGAATTTCTCCATATCCTTTGGATCAGTCTCCAAAATTTCTATTCGATCCAATATACCGATAAATAATCCTTTACTTAGAAATAAACTATAGGATTCATCTTGAATCAAACTAAAAATATTTCCAACACTTGGAAATGACTTTTATAACCTTTCTCCATCATATGTAAAATTTTCATAATTTTCCGATTCGATCCGGGTATCTGAATTCCACTTAAACTTTAACTGTGATTTTCCCAATAATCGAAATATCAGATCGAACCAATAATTCCACATTCGATTCACATCCTTAGATTCTCTATTTATTTATGAGATAAAAACTCTTAACTTTTGGGAAATTACAACTTTGGTCTTTCAACTTTTCATATTTCAACTTGTACCATACAAGTTTTGGAAACTTATCATTTTGGTCACTGAACTTTAATCTTGAATTCCCATTCCAATCTTTCTTGGATTTTATCCAAATTTTGCGAGTATCCTATTTTACTCGCTCTCTATCACATGACACCTTAAAACCTCAGAAATTTCTTTTCTACAGTCTATAATTGAGATAGTCCTAACTTTTGCATTTTTGTCATTTTAGTCACTAAGTAAGCTTTTAAGCAAATATCTTAGCACTAAATGACCCTTAAATAGTACTATAAATTTTGGGGTATTACAATTCTCCCCCTTAAGAAAATTCATCCTCGAATTTTCAAGATGCATCTGTTTCGAATACATGTGGGTACTACTTTTCCATTGTATCCTTAGCTCCCATGTTACCTTTTCAATTTTGTGATTGTGTCAAAGGACCTTCACTAACGATATCTGCTTGTTCCTTAATTCTTTGACACCATAAGCCAGTATCTTTACTGGTTTCTTTTCGTAAATCAAATCTGATTGCAACTCAATCTTTTCCGGTATAATGACATGTAATGAATCTCATTTATATCTCTGGAGCATCGAAATATGGAAAATATTATAAATTTTACTCATCTCCAGTGGAAGAACTAGCTGATATGCAACAGACCAACCTTTTTCAATATTTCTTATGGTCCAATATATTTAACTTTCCTTTGCGGCCGAATCGCATTATTTTCTTCCAATGAGAAACTTTCAAGAATACTTTTTCTCCAACTTCAAATTGAATGTCCTTTCTTTTCGAAGGTGCACCTGACTTCTGTCGATTAGCGGTCTTTTTAAGATTGTCTTGTACAATCTTAAATTTTTCTTCCATTTCTTGTAACATATCTAGCTTAATCAACTTACGATCATGTAACTCAAACCAGTTCAATGGCGATCTGCATTTTCGACCATAGAGAGTTTCATAAGGTGCTCCTTAAAATACTTGCCTGGTAACTATTATTGTAAGCAAATTCTGCTAATGGCAAGTACTTTTCCCATGATCCTTCAAATTCAATATTTTTCTTTAACCATTATTTTGGAGCTTTACGCTAACCATTATCACTTGACCATCAGTATGCTGATATCGGATCATCATTCGTGTCTCTTGTATACCCATTAGTTCGTAAATCCTTTACTGATAGGGACCCTAAATTCAATTTCTATCTGCAATTACCATTTGTAAGGAGTTATCTTGCATTTTAAACAGCTTTCATTATTATATCAGTCCATTTGCTATTACCCCGTATAAATCGGGTACTAGACTTAGTTAACCTCCTTACTCGTTTCTGGAACCTCATAATGTTCCCTCTTTTAATTGTCTGACGACATTCATTCTCGTTCAAACACTCATTCTTATAACAACCCCTTTTTTGACTAATAAACAATTGCATCAATCATACAAGTATTTCTTTTTAGTAAATATGACATCCTAGTGGCATGTACACACTTTAACACTTTCATCGAGCTCGATTTAACTCTAGAACCGGCTAAACCTGTAGCTCTAATACCAATAAATGTAACACCCCCTTCCTGTATCCGTACACCAAACACGAGTCGAAAATGTCACAGAAATTTAAAGATTTTCTTACATTAAAAATCAGGACTATTTAAAATTTTCAACAACTTATAAGTAATTATATCAACAGATCAATATTACTACCATAACACGTAATAATTATACATATCATGTACCATAAAAACAAAACCATTATAAGGCATACCGGTTTAGTAGTTTAACAAAATAGACAAAATATTTCGTACATGCCACTATTCATAAACAAAATAAGGATGCCATAGATACCGAAATAACCTGTCGATAAGATATCTCTTTCGATAGAGATGTTGATGCAATTGCTCCACTTCTACTTTTAATTACCTACGTGTATAACCAAAATACACTCTAAGTATAACTTAGTGAAGCATAAGATGGGTAACATATATAAAAATACTTAATAAAACATGATACTTTCACAAGCATGATACTCTTTGAATCATACATTATGTAATGCAAGAAAGCATAACATAATCATTCTTTGACTTAAAAGCATACTTCATTTCACGAAATCATATAGCCCAAGGTGAATATTAAGTACCTTAAAAGTATTATTCTTTATTGCTTGCAGACACAATAAAGTGCCTATAAAATAATGACACTTTAAAGTTTCGTTAAATTTATGATAAACATTGAAGTGTCAATAACTTTATAATACTCATCAAGTGTCATTAACTCGTAGAATGTCTTATATGGTTGATGGTGCCTTTAAACCAACTTATACGGTTGATGGTGCCTTTAAACCATCTAACCAACTTATACGGTTGATGGTGCCTTTAAACCAACTAACCAACTTATACGGTTGATGGTGCCTTTAAATCATCTAACCAACTTATACGGCTGATGGTGCCTTTAAACCAACTAACCAACTTATACGGTTGATGGTGCCTTTAAACCATCTAACCAACTTATACGGTTGATGGTGCCTTTAAACCAACTAACCAACTTATATGATTGGTGATGCCTTTAAATCATCTAATCCATAATCGAGTAATATATTTTTACATTATCAAGGGCAACCTTAAAAACAATTCCTGCAATTAAGGGCAAATAACACAATTTCCATACATACATCACGTAAAACATTTTATATTGGAGCAGTTCATACCCCAATATGCTTTATAATATTCATGGTATATTGCCATAATCTGTAAATAATTAAAATAAAGTACCATGCTAAAAACATATTTGCACTCACTTTAGCCTTGCAATATGATTTCCTATTGGATATTAGTCTCTAATTATATCCTTTCCCGGTCTGCTGGTACGATCTTGATTTTTATCAGAATCTTAGCCTTGCAATATGATTTCCTATTCGATATTAGTCTCGAATTATATCCTTTCCCGGTCTGTTGGTACGATCTTGATTTTTATCATAATCTATATTAAAAAATAACATATACCATTTCAAAGTATATGTTAGAACATACTTAATCCATATATAATAATGGAAAGTAAATAAAATAACTATCCATTATTTACAAAAACTAATCCGATAAAACTTTCCATATTCGAACCAAAATTTCTCATACTTTTCTTTAAATTTCCAACTTTTCTCTATATTCATATTTTTAGTACCTAAAGACTCTTTTAATCTTCCAAACACCATTTTCAAGCCAAATCCTTATATTTCTCATCATTTAGACTTTAGGACCCAAACTTAAAAAATTTACAACCTAGTCCTTAAATTTCCAAAATTCACAAAATTTCCAAAATTCACAAATTGGTCCCAAAGTTAGTATAAACTTCAAAATCAACATTCCAAACACTTTACTTAATTTTCAAACATAATATACTTCAAAAATAAGTTCAACCATCAAGTCCCTAAACTTTCCAAAATTTACAATTTGGTCCCTAATGTAAAATAATAAGGAATTTTCATTCCAAACAACTTATATCATCATAATAAACCATTCTTCCTTTAATCATGTTATAAAATTCCAAACTTGACATAAACCCTAATTTTCCATATTTTAAGAACATGAGTATTTCTTCTTCCAAACAACAAAATCAAGCTTGTATAACATAATTCTCATCATTTCCATCATCAAAATAATTTTTCTGTAATTTCCCTTAATTTCTTCAAAATTGCCAAAATGGTCCCTATATTTTTAACTTAGGGTTTTGCTTCCAAACAACAATTCAAGCTTACTAGATCACTAATTCAACATCACAAACCCTAAATTAAACTTGAATCCATAAACAATAATCATCTTCATAATAATCAAAACATGTAGAACTTAAATCCCAACTCAATATCATGATTTTAACATCATACTAGCTTGATTTCAATTTAAATTCATTCATGGAATCATAAAATCTCAAAAGCCTCAATTTGATCCATAAACCCTAATTTCTTTCTCATGTAAATTCTCATCAACCAAGCATGAATTACATGAATTATTGATATCAAAAGATAGAGCTTGAAGAGTAGAACAACTTTGTAGTTCGAAAGAATACCTGAAAATCGAGTTTCGGGGCTTGAATCGAACTTGGAAATTTTTTCTCCATTTTTCTTTCTCTCCTTCATAGTACGAAATTTGAAGATGAATAATGGTCTTCATCTTTTTTTTTCATCCAATTTGGCCACTTGTCTTGTATAAATAAATTTTAAATTCATTTAGATAGTGAAATTACTAAAATGCCCTTTTAATCCAACGGTTGAGATTAATCTTATCATTAATCAAGGGCCAAGATCTAATCTTCCATTTTATTCTTCCAAAATTGACCCTTGTAACTTTAAATATTTCAAAAATGCCATTGGGGGCAAAATGACCAATTTACCCTCCAACTAGTTTTTATTTACTAGTTTGTTCCAAAATTGCCATTCCATTACAATCTAACTAAATCTAGTTAGAATTAAACCAACCATAATAAAATATTCATAAAATGGTATTTTATGAATTTCTCCATGTCCTTTGGACCAGTCTCCAAAATTTCCATTCGATTCAATATACCGATAAATAAGCCTTTACTCAGAAATAAACTATAGGATTCATCTTGAATCAAACTAAAAATATTTCCAACACTTGGAAATGACTTTTATAACCTTTCTCCATCATATGGCAAAATTTCATAATTTTCCAATTCGATCCGGGTATCCGAATTCCACTTAAACTTTAACTGCGATTTTCCCAATAATCGAAATATCAGATCGAACCAATAATTCAACATTCGATTCACATCCTTAGATTCTCTATTTATTTATGAGATAAAAACTCCTAAGTTTTGGGAAATTACAACTTTGGTCTTTCAACTTTTCATATTTCAACTTGTACCATACAAGTTTTTGAAACTTATCATTTTGGTCACTAAACTTTAATCTTGAATTTCCATTCCAATCTTCCTTGGGTTTTATAAATTTTGCGAGTATCCTATTTTACTCACTCTGTATCACATGACACCTTAAAACCACAGAAATTTCTTTTCTACAGTCTATAATTGAGAAAGTCCTAACTTTTGTATTTTTGTCATTTTGTCACTAAGTAAGCTTTTAAGCAAATTTCTTAGCACTAAATGACCCTTAAATAGTACTATAAATTTTGGGGTACTACAAACTCGTTACTGGAAAGTTACTTTTTGGGAAAAACCCGTGTACCAAAACACCGAGGGCGTACTGGTACGACATTATTATTTTGCAAGCTGACATGGCGTAGCGATACGGTACACTTTGTACCGGTACAAGTGGATACTCTGTATTAGTACGGCTATGATCGTATCGAGACTCGTGGCCATTTTTACAGGTAATGTCATGGATTCCAGTTTTGTTTTCTTGTAGTTTAGTCCCTGAAAGTTATGGATGCAATTAAATAAGTTTGGATGATCGTTTCGAGCTGATATTTGATGTGTAAGCATGTAACCTGTCTAATAAAGGTTGGTAACTTAAAATTTGGCTAAGTCCTTGTAATTTTTAGAATTTGCAATTTGGTCCCTAAATCAAATATATGTCCAATTGGATGTCAATTCGACGCCTGATTGAGTTGGATTTTTACCAGAAATTAGTATGCACGTATATGATAAATATTTTGCATCTAGATAAGATAAAAGGAAAAAAATAGACGGGTTTCAGGCTTAATTCTTTACGGTTTACTTCAGTAAACTTAATGTAGCTCACTCGATTTGATCTCGCGAATAGGTCGGGTTGAGGGGGTTACAACCGGAGTTAACCTTAGTACTGTGTTTCACCCTCAGTTTGATGACCAGTTAGAAAGGGTAATCCAGATTCTGGAAGACATGCTTCGAGCATGTGTTATCGACTTTGGTGGATCCTGGGAGAAATCCCTACCCCTTATCGAGTTTGCCTACAACAATAGCTATCAAGCTTCCATCAGAATAGCACCTTATGAGGTGTTGTATGGTAGACATTACAGAACTCCACTGTGTTGGTCTGAACTCGGTGAAGGCAAGATGTTAGGACCTGACCTATTTTAGGAAACCGAGGAGCGGGTTACCATCATCCATAAACGTTTGAAGGTAGCCTTTGACCGACAAACGACCTATGCTGACCTTAAACAAAGGGATATCAAATACGAGGTCGGTGAAAAAGCCTTTCTCAAAGTATTGCTATGGAAAAAGATTATGAGGTTTGGCAAAAAAGGAAAATTGAGTCCCCGATTCATTAGACCCTTGGAGGTTATTAAAAAAGTTGGCTCGGTTGCATATCGTTTGGCATTGCCCTCAGAATTAAGCAGGATTCATGATATCTTCCATGTGTCCATGTTTCGCAAATACCGATCCATCCCTTCACATATCATTAATGCAGAATCTATGTAGATCTAACCATATTTGAGTTACGAGGAAGAACCGGTGTAGATTCTGGCAAAAAACGTTAAGAGGCTACGCAATAAATTCGTGCCTTTAATCAAAGTGCTCTGGAGGAGTCATTCAGTGGAAGAAGCCACTTGGGAACCGAAAGAGGTGATGAAAAAGTAGTACCCTTATCTTTTCAGTTCAGATAAAAATTTGAGGACAAATTTTTCGTAAGGGGGGAGAGTTGTAACACCCCAAAAACTGGCCTAGTCGGAACTAGGTTCTGATGATCAGAAATTTTGTGTCAAAATGGTCCAATCATTGTAATGATTCCAATTTTGTATTCAATTGTATTGTAATGAACTTCAATTGAGTTTAATTATTGATCTTTGACCTTGTTGGAAAGAATTGAAAGTCTTTTGGTGACTAAATTGATAAAATTGGAAGTTTGGGGGAAAATGTGAGCTTTGGAAAGCTGAAGACCACCCTCATAATTTTACCAATTAGAGGAGTGAGTCACTTCCTTGCTTGAGTAATCCCACGTGAAAATGATAAGCTTAGGTCATAAAAAGATGACATATTTTTTTTGGGGGGGGAACAAAGAAATAAAATCCATTTCTTAAAGGATTCCTCCCAAGCAAGGAAATCATTTGATTGGTTGCTTGGGAGGCAACCATTAAGAAGGGTTATTACACGACATCTAATATAGAAAAGGAAAGGAATAGAAATTGAAGCAAAAACTGAGACTAAAGCTTTGTCTTCCTTTATATTTCCACTAAATTAAATAAGCTAGCACTACCATTGTTGTCTTCTTCACCAAGCTCAAGCAAGCACCTCCCTTGGTTGCTCAAGCTTCCCTTCATTTTTCTACATCGTTCGAAAGCTATCGGATTGGTGAGTTTAATTCCCCAAACAATTTATTGATTCTATGGATCCTTGAAGTTTAATTTCAAGATTAAAGTCTTGAAAATTAAGGCTATACCCATGTGTTGGAAGCTTTAATCCATGGAAATAATATTGTCTACAAGCTTTAATAAGCTTAAATATCGATTTTGAATCAATAGTTTCGATTCTAACTATTTCCCCTAACTTATGCCTAGCTCAAGTGTTGGAGGAAGGGTCATCATCTCCATCGAAGGCTAAGTGCAAGGGGATTATCACCCGAGAGCTGTAGTAGCTTCAGATTTTGAGGTGAATGTAGCCGAAGTCTCGAGATTAGGCTAGGTGCCTTTCCCGGTGTCATTTTCATTGAATATGATATAGGTAACATTGGATTTAAGGTCATTGCATCGAACCCTTTTGAATGGTGTATTGGTAAGCTTCGGTATGCTTCCTTAATGAATTATTGAAACATTGAATATCGATCATTGTCATTGAATATTGAATATTGTCATTGAATCATTGAGCATCGAATATTGTCATTAAAACATTGAATATTGAATATTGGTATAGCATTGGAAAGATTATTGTTATTGTCATTGATCATTGGACATTGATTATTGAAATATTGCTATTGATATTGGTATTGGGTTCACCAGATCATTGAAATAGGCCTAATGGTCAATTTATTATTATCGGATCATTGAACTTATTGATATTGATAATGTATTGAATACTGGCCTAAATTATCGGACCTTGGATTCGAGTGGACATTGGATACAATTGGCATGCCATAGGATTTATGAGCTCATTGGTACGGGTGGACTATGGTCCTTGGGCTACGACCTTTATATTGGCGAGACGAAGGGATGTTGTGTTGGTCAATTGGCGAGGCGGAGGGATTAGACCTTTATTGACTTGGCGAGGTGTAGGAATTTACGTATCCATTATGAACCGGTCCAAGGGTTAATATTGAACTAAAGAATTATTGATATTGAATACTGACAAGTAATCATTGACTATTGTTGCATTATTACCGATCATAGAAATTGAACATTGATACATTGAAATTGGACATTGACGCATTGCTATTGAACATTGACATATTGCCATTGGATTATTGATGAAACATGCATTTGAATGCATATTGATTATTGACATGGTTTATGGCTACCTCACTAGACAAAGTATGCCTAATGCATTCACCTTCATGCATTTTCAGGTTATGCAAGGTCGGGTCGGAGATCAGGCAAGCTTTTGAAGGTTTCTGGCAAGTCACCAAAGGTTATTGTAATGTATACCTATCCTACGTACTTCTAGAATGGTGGCATAATTGTTGTATAAGTCCCTTTTTGTCTTTTAGAAGCATGTATGCCATATGTGAGAAAGGTATGCTAAAAAGGCCTAAAATGAACTTTTGGTAATGGCTAAATAGAGTTACAATATGCATATTGGAAAGTGGAAAACTAGGTAAATGGATTCAAAATGCTTTGAGATTTTGCATGCTATTTGAAATGGCTATTAGTAACTCACTGTTAAAATTTCATTGCATTTGGACTTCATTTGATGGGTTAAAATTGATTAAAACTAGATAAAACCTGTCATTAGAGACCAGGGCGCACAGATACAGGTGATGGCGTATCGGTACGCCATTGCATTTTTGGACCAGAGTTAACGCTGGTCAAAGGGGCATGCCAATACTGTATAGTGCATATCGGAACGGATTTTGGTCACTGGAATTTCACTATAGCACCGTACCGATACGGCTACGGGGTGTATCGGTACAGTATATCGAACCTGAAGGAAAATAAATTTGTTGGTTATGTGTATCGATACTGAGTATCGATACGGGCTTAACCGTTATAACGGTCATTATGGAATTACCGAAACGGCATAGGCCGTATCGGTACAGTAAAATGTTTCTGGAATCCTTGAATGCTGAAAATAAGCTTAGCATATCGATATACGACCCTGCTACCCTTAACTGATTTACCGAACTACACTAAACCGTATCAATACGTCCATAAGGCGTATCGGTACGAAGTTAGTTAATTCTGTTAAAAATGATTAAAATGAATTCTTAGACTTTTACAAATTGGTCCCGTAATAATGAAAGATTAATTTGGATAGGTAAATGACCCCTGAATACACTGAAACTTTACAGGATTATTGTTCATAAGCTTAATTTCAAGTTGTTAAAAAGAGTTTCCGTTAATAGCTTGTAACTTGTAAAAGTTTAAAATTGGTCCAGAAAACGATAAGACTAATGGTGTACCAATTCCGAGACTCTACCATGACATCCTTGTGTCGCATTGAACCCCGAACCTTAAACAATTCATAGACTAATGCATAAAATACTGTACCGAACACCGAACTACCTTCCAGTAACACACTCCGACCCGGTTCTCTACTAGGCCGGGAAATGAGTGTTATAACTGTATTCCGCAACAATGATAACTTCTATGTTTTAGAAGTGAGAACTTCTAAGTTGAGAAAAAATGATCTTCTACGTTGAAGTGAGGATCTTATAAGTTCACGAGATGAGCTTATAAGTGTAATAAATGAGAGCTATTAAATAGAAGGGTGCAATGTAGTAAAAAATGTACGGTTTAAGTTAATTTTGTGGGTTAAATAAGGTTTGAAATTTTCACATTTAGACGTTATATGATTGAAGACAAAACAATACATAAATAAATTTACGATTTAAGTTAATTTTGTTAGGTTATTTGAAGGAATTTTATACTGAAATTATTTATGAAAATGATGATATGACATGCAATGTTGCAGTAAGAAAGACTCATTCTAAAAAAATTTATGAGTTAAACTGATAAGACTAAATGGTGGCAAAATTATATATTTAAAATAAAAATGCTTATATAAGGTAGAAGCATTTCAGTGAAAATTCTCTGAGGAAATATTTGTCAAGTTGTGTAGAGAAAAAAAAAACTTAGAGACCCTAATTTTTTGTACACACTTCACTTGTGTTCTGGTTGATTCAATGGAAAATGAAAGAAGTCTGGATGATATTTCATTTTAAATGTTATTCGAGATTTTAAGGTGTATTGCTGAGGAGTATTTATAATTTCATCAACATGTTGCGTACTTGCAGGGTGTTCCGTGATGCATCTCATGATGTTTGCATATATGTGAATGCGTTTCTACATAATTATGGTTGTCATCCATGGTCGTATGAAAGTTTCGTATTCTTAAACAAATATCTTTGGTGTCATAATCTCCAAGCCTTTTATAGGGAGGAAATGATAAGATGTTATAGCGAAGTTAACATATTTTGGTCAGAAAGTGGTCTTCAAATGCTGTATCAAAGCTTTTTCTATGAGGATTATTGAGGCTTTGTTTATGCACGGTCGTATGTCAGAAGGTCATGGAATTTTGTAGTCCTTGGGCCCCTTTGGTCGGAGAGACAGTATGAAACGCTTATCTCCTATTGTAATATGACTGAGCGTATGATCCTCGATATGTGGGTAACTGTCACTCTTGTCTTACCCATGTGAATTGCTTGCTTGTGTACATACAATAACTGGTACTCGTACTATTTTTAGGATTATGAATCATTGAAAGTGATGCAATGTATGTTTTTATTAGTATGGTTATGTATAGTTTTGATTCCCTAACCTCATAATACATAAGTTCCATAGATTCCATGTCTAAATTTTTTTTGAGCGTTTATCATGGGCTGATGTACATGGTAAACCAGGGGTGTAATTGATCCCACTAAAAATACCCACATATAGAAATATTAGAATTGTATCATATTTTTTTATAGAAAATATTAAAATTGACCCTACTTGATTTGTTGAGATATGGGGTCAACAACACTTATTGTAGTGGTATAGAAATCCTTCATATCTCATACCTTACTCTGACCTCACAATATGAAAATCCTGGCTCTGCCCCGGGTGTTTATCCACTTGGATGAACATCAACAAGCGTTGCATATATCTTTATTTCGCTAGTTGCTCTCACAATACGTGTCTCAATCATCGTATGAACATCATCATTAGCATGAAGCTCAAATGGTGTATAATATAATGGCTGGAATGACGTAAGTAATATGTACTTCAAGGATGAAAACCTGTAACGGTTCAAGTTTGGATTTTAGTTTCTCGATTCGAGTTTCGGATTGTCGATTATGAATATTAAGCTTGTTGGATTATAAGTTCTTTTTGCCATTCCTACTATTCTTTTCTTATTTGGCCCAAGTGGTGTTTGTGCCGGTTTTGAAGATTTGAAAAATTGGATGACCAAAGGCCCATTTTTCCATTTGGCCCACCAAATCAGACTTCTTTGCCCCTTTATATGAAATTTCTTGGGGAAAATAGGGGGAAAGCAATAAATTTTCAGCAGTTGTCTCTCCCCATATTCTATTTTCCATGGGCAAACTCCACCATTAGTCACCCAACTATTACTGGTTTTTTATTTTGGTCATCGCATCACTGATGTTACGTTTTAATTCTATTTTAGTTGCTTGATGTTAGTTTTGATCGTTGACTTCACACAAGTGACAGGATTTAGTGTAATAAAAATTTTAATCCCTGAGAGTTATACATTCTATTAGTTAAGTTCTAATTCAACATATATCATCTAATTTAACCCTCATTTTAAATATAACTCAACATGATAAGATATATCATCCAATTTTTCTTCATCTCACGACTACCTCTTCTTCATTTTCTTTCTTCAATTATTTCTTAATCTCGTCCAATTTTCTTCAATAATCTCATCAAACACCCAAGATCATGAAAACTATTTCTATTTAAAAACTCCTTCAAAATTCACCCGAAAACTTCATAAATTTCTCAAAATCTGGTGATGAAAACAATAACGGGAAATTGAAGAATAGTGGAAGACTTAGCAGATTAAGATAGGGATTAGTAAAGAAATAGAAGAATAGCAGAAGAAAGAGCATTGACATTAAAGAAGAGAAGAGATAGAACGACAGCAACCATTTCATTCATAATTTCTTCGATAATACGAGACATGTATTGAGGAACAGAATATATCAGTTGTAACAAAACAAAAATCATACTCGAATGCATGACATTAAACTAATTCCTTACTATCGTATGATATGAAATCTAATATAGGATTAGTCAATGAAGGCATGACAATTTTGAATCACATGTACTTGGGTTTTTTTGTTGAATGTATGACTAACATTCATGTCACATACTATCTATAAATTCACTCATGCATTTGATCAAACACGTGTTTCACCTGAACTCATCTTCCTAGCCAGTTTAACGCCCGTAATAGAAAATCTTAGTAGATTTCGACGACCCAATAGATCCTGAATCGATTCATAATTTTGCACAAGTATTTCATCAAAAACCATGACAATGTAAGTGGCTTACCATATTGAGTCGTTTTTCATACCAACAAAATCAATTAGCCATGTGTCATTACAAAACTGTATGTCAAGCTAACAATATCCGTCATATATAATATGATCCTGAAGAATTTTTTTATCTGAGATAGCATTTTGCGAACTTGGTATTGGATCAAAAATCGAACGCCAACCGACTTTTAGAGCGGAACGATCTAAATTATAATATCTTAGTGAAAACGTTATCTAAACTTACAACTCAATTTTTATTTGAAAAATAGCAAAATATTGTTAGTGAGGGCAGGACCAATATGTTAATGATATTCAAGCTACTGCACTAAAGTTATTTCTAGCTAGCAAAGCATAGGGACATGAACCTAACTGATTAGTGAGGGGCATGGACCATTAACAACAACAATGTTTTAGTGCCAACCTATTCAGTCTCTTCCGGCTTTTGTAATCAATGTAGTGTATAATTTCTCTTACCTAAAGCTTTATGCCATATATATATTGTAGCATATCAGACAAATCTGTTCCAAATATGTAGAAGCTTAGTCAACACAATATTTGAGAAAAAATTTAGAATTGTTTGGTATCACTAATCCTAGGCTTAGTAGAAAAATAATGGCAGCAATAGATTGAAAATTAGAGTCATTAAGAAGTTTGAAGCATAGGTATTGAGGTAATTATTATCAACATTTGGTCCAAAGGAGTAACCCTACCAGATTGATGAATTGGAGAGCTTTGGGAGCAACTCTTCAAAGTATGCATTGCAATCCACGTCTTGATGAGTTTGAATCCCCAAAGGAGTGATGTTGATGTATTCTTCTTCAATACTTTTCTGATCTGAGTCCTCATTGTCAACAAGGAACCCGCTCAACTGTATCAATGTTGGAGATGCTGGTGGAAAAAGTTCGGAAGGTTTTTACTCAATTGCTGCATATTTAATATTACGGTTACATGATTTAAATCACTCGTTTACTGCATATTTAAGATTACGGTTACATGATTTAAATCACTCATTTACTGCATATTTAAGATGGCAGTTACATCATTTAATCACCATTTAATGCGTAATTAAGATGACAATTACGTGATTAAAATAAAATTTAATATGACAATTACAAACAGATTAATCGTTGTCATTATTTTGTGAGTGATTTTTCGATTTTAACCACAACTTTCAGCCTATAAATAAAAGGTTTGTGAATCACTTTTAAAGCATCTCTCAAACACTCTCATAGGTGTTCCATGCCTCTGAGAAGAGAGGGGCAATACCACTTTGTTCAACTTCAAAATTCGAGTGTACGAATTTTGAAGGCAATGTGTTAACCTTAAGGGCATCGTCCAGTGCAGTTATTACAGCAATTAGGGTGAGTTTGCTTCTAAGGCAATGATCATACCATGACACAACAAATGGTTCGATCTCTTTCAATTTGCTTTATTTCATCTAGTCAATGCAAATGGTTTCATTTTGAAGTTATATTTCCAACAATTGAGAAGTAAATTCTACTAGTATTAAAATGTGGTTGAAATTTAAAGCAAATCCAGCTTTTAAAGAAGACATTCTCAATGATATGCACACCGTAAATCGTTAGTGTGAATGTGACATGGTTGCATGAATTGTGATTTGAGATGGTTAAAGTTTTCGGATGCCTTACCGAATAAATTTTCGGTTGCCTTATCAAATAAATTTTTGGTTGTCTTACTGAATAAATTTTGGTTTGTCTTATCGAATAAATTTTCAGTTTCCTTATTGAATTAAATTGCCTTTAAGAGTGCTAATAATCTCTTTTAATGAGATTAATGGAATTTATAATTCATTGTGACGGTTATAATTTTTCAACATCGAGCAAAAATTGGATGGAAGAAAAGGAAAAATCCACGAATAAATAAAATATTTATTCAAATATCAAGGTTTTATCAATCGATGAGAGAATGGTTGAATAATCATTTGAAAATTACAATGTTTGATTAATGTCAAACAATTGTTTCATGGCTTTGAGAATCCATGATGAGTTTCTCTTATGATGATTTTTGAATTTCGATGATGCAAATGGAAAAAAAAGATAGAATGAGAGAGTTGTCCTCATATTGGGCCTTGATAGTACCCTATCAAAATTAGTCGGAAAATATGAATAAAGTGGGATGTTAAGAAGCTGATTAGCTTAGGAATTTGTCGGTATAATTCTATTATGGGTAACCAACAATGATAAGGTAAACTCTACGAGTGAGTATGAGCAAATACCGTAGGATTAAAAGTTCTCCAATTAAATATCCTTATTAAGGAGATGGTTTCAATTCCCACGATCTACGAAAAATTCCTAAATGGCTTATTGGAAAATATTGTGATTGTATGGAATGTGCATGTCTATGATTGGTTCTATGCTAGACTTGGTATTTAAATGTGCCTAGTGCACCATCTCTCTTTTCTAGATACCTACATGGTAAATTATTTATTATTATACTCACTATTCCAATTTATAAAATACTATGACTAAATGATATTTTTTAACTTAATGCAAAAGTAAACAGTAAAATTTGACAAATCTTATTAAGATAAATTCATTTGGTCATAGTAGATGAAAATATTTTGTGGTCTCTTTAAGTCAATAACTTTGACTAAGACACTTTAAAATTGTAGGGGTGTCTGAAAATAAAGTATAATAAGAAGACATGAATTTATAAAGACGGGTCACTTATTTTAGATTTTGAGATGACTTGTGAGAACCTAGCTAATCCACTAACCAAGAGGTTAAGTAGAAGATTGGTTCTCGACTCGTCGAGGGGGATGAATCTCAAGCCCATTGATTGAGGAATTCATGGTGAATTCCCAACTTAGTATTCTAAGTTCAATGTAGTCGCAACAAAATCATGGAAACATGGTGGATACCCAGCTTAGAATTCTAAGTTCAATGTGGACTATAGCTTGAAGAGACTCATAATGTACACATTGATATATCCTTATGACGAACATTGTACACACAATGGTTGAGCTTTTGCTCTTAATAAATTAATAGCCCATGCCTTAAGTGGTATTAGTGAGAAAGGCTTGCCGAATTTACCGATATGGTTGAATATCTACTCTTAATGAGATCATAACCCAGTGTTTGGGTGGTCTTATTGAGAAGGACTAGATGAACTGACTCCTAATAAAAAATGAGTTTTATACTCTTAATAAATTTAATCCCAAGAGTTTGTGTGATCCTATTTGAGAATAACATATTGAATTTGCTGATAAAAGAGGTTGAGTTTTTATTCTTAATGAATTCTTATCTCAGGGTTCGAGTGGTTCATTTTTAAATGAAAATGAATAATTCACCTATTTTATTGTGAGGTTGAGCTTACAGAAAATCTCTTAATGATTTCATAGCCCTAATTCGGGTGGCTTAGGGTTGTTTTTTTATTTATCACGGACTTAGTGGATAAATGAGGTTAGTCGTGTGTCATGAGTTTACCCTTATCTTTACAAGTTCAAGATTTGTTCACTTATCAAAGAGAAGGATCATTCATCGTCCCTATATATTAATTCTAGATACGTTTACTAGTACTTAAACGGCTAATTTTGTTATTACTCATCTCGGGGTAATTCTCCTCAAAACTCTTTTTATTTGCACCTTTTTTTTTGCTCAGCAATATGTTTTATTATTGATTAATCATAAAGCCCTAACTCGAATTGTGTGTCTCGTTAAAAACCTTCCTAAACCTAAATAGAGGAAAAGATTACAACACATTCAGATATACAACAAAAATAAAAACCTACTTCCTGAAAAACAATATCATCAAGCTTACAAACCACAAGCAGGAAAGTAAAGATCAACAAAATCCACCCCTAGCAACTTCGAAGCCAGTATTGCCTAAATATAGTGCAACCAAAAACAAACATGCATACAACCTTAAAAAAAAAAAACACCATTCACGCAACATTGACCAACCAATTAACACCATCCTATAAAAAAAAAACTAATCCACGACGCTTCCTTTTAAATTCTCTACATGCTGCAACACATACCAGTTCAAAAGAGACACTGCAGCTCCAAAAAAGGAAGGAACCAAACTACCACCAGGCCTAAAAAATAGTAGATCAAGTCATTCCATCCTTTGCAAGAGAAGCTTGGTGGACTTTAATAGCCACACATGGTATCTTCAAGTAAGATACACGACAAAAAGCAAAGGGGAAACCTCCATGAAACAAACTGATATCCTTCAATCAACTTTCACACTCGCGCTACATTTGAAGACTACAACAAACTAGTTCCACTCCACCAAGCTATAACCCTTGGTAGGTGAAATTTTTGCTCCACAAAATAGGCAACTTTAACTGACTAAACTCCTCAATACTTGCTCAAAAGACCCGAGGTCACGACTTGTTCTATCCCAAAAATTTTGATAAAATAGAGCAACAATAAATAAAAAAAGTACACCAACACATCAGCCAAAGAAACCAGCAAAAACTCAAAAATCAGAAAACTTTTTATAGTGTTCAACCTTCCACAACACACCTCGAAAACTCTTGTCCCAAACTTCCGAGTCCTCAATAGCAAAAATCAAACGAAATGCAATTCCATAATCCAATCACAATTTACAAACCTAAGCTAACTCCATCTCTTCTAATACTCTATCCCCATCCACTTTCCTACTAATTAAACTTATTTTCGGATAATGCTATTTGAACCAGTTCCCTAACCACTTCATTTTCTTCACCATGTATCTCAACCCCCAAGCTCTTCCCCAACTAAAGTGTCTTGCACGCTTCTCTTGTAAGTATATCTCGACGTGCCAACAAATCTACTTTGGAGAGGGATCTATCTTCAATTTCAGAATAATCCTTAGTATAATCTTTCTTCTTCTAAGTGCACTGTCTCTCTTTCATTTCTCATTTTCCGACAAAACACTATCTTGAATAGCAGACATAGAACCATATCTCTTCCCCTTCCCTTTTCAAAAAAAGTCTTTAAGTTCTAGGAAAAAATCTCCCGAACCCACCCCTTTGAAAATAGAATCATCATCGACATTTGCTCCATTTGCTCTATCTACTGTAGCAACCCATAAAAGGTCCCCTGCATTTTTCCACCATCTCTAAAACCTCCTCTCATCCACTTCCTAAATTCTGCTCCATAAGAAAAGAATTAAGCACTCCATCATCTGCCAAACCCATATAACTAGTTTCCTCTAAAACTCAATAGGCCACTGTGTCATAATCGGGCTTTAACCTAATAGCTTGGTCCTCATCACCCAAGCAGCCCACCATATCAGTCCTCAAGATCCAATTTTAGTAGCTGAAAAGTCATCCCTATTCACTTGCTCTATACCTTTATCTTTGAAAGCTGTATCAGCTTTTTGACTTTCTATTCCACTGTTATTGCTATTGCATTTATTAGAAAACATAGGATGTTCTAACCTTTTGTTAGGAGTCTCCTCAAAAACACCATCGGACAACTCATGTTCCTGTAATTTTCTATTACCAACCGTTTCTCCACTCCCCTTCCCAAAGCACATAGCCATTAATGGCTCCTCTTCCACTGAACCATTTGCCTAAACAGAGTCCTTCGATGCTTGAGAAATGGAATTTTCCTACGTGGACTCCGAAGAAGAATCACCATACTTCATCTTTGGACCATCTTTATTTCCTTCATTCACCTTCGAAGTAACTTTAGACTCATCAGAAAAACGTATCTCACTAACTCGAACATCAAAGAATAAGTCTCAGCAACCACTTCCACCACTTCGTTAATTTTACTAACATGATTAGTAACCGCCATCACTGTGGATTTTTCATAATTCAAAGTTCTCAAAGCATTCTCACCAAGAAATTCAAAAGACCCCCATAGTTCTACAATTCTTTTGAAGGTTAAATGGTTCCAGCATTGAAGCGGCAGACCAAGAATTTCTAACCATGTACCCTTTCCTCTTGTTTGAATGAATCCTTCTAAAGCTCAACTCCTGCAAAAATTTCCTTAACATAAGACCATTGCGGATCTTCCAACAACAAGAACAAATCTTCATCCTCAATGGTTATCAAGAATTTGTTTACCTCCCAACCTCTTTATCTTTATCTCACGAAGACCCAAAGTATATAATCTATCATTTATGCTACTAACGCTGCACACAGAGGTCGTCTCACCCACCAAACATCCTTTCAACTTCCTAAGGTCTTCTTCTTCCATGTCGCCAGTAATTCTTCTCTTACCATTCTTCAATGGATTGTTTGATTCACCCTTCTCTAAAATTGCACCTTGATATTTTTTAACTTTCTCTCCTACAGTGCTTGGCTTATCCAAATTATCCCTATCGACAGGATTATCGACTTGTTGCGGCGATCTAATGTTTGAAACTGTCTTTCTCTTTCTCCAGTAAGAAGTTTTTGCGTTAAATCTATCCAGCAACATCGATATTCTATACCCATGTAAAAAAGAACCATCCATCTCTCGATAGCCCTGTAAGCATCTCTTCGATTTGCAAATCTAATGAAACTGAATCTCTTACCTTTCTTGCTTAGTTTTCTTGCGATAAACATGTCAATCACATCCCCATGTCTTTCAAAAGCAAACCAAAGACCTTGCCAATGAAACGCTGGTGGTATATTTTCTACAAACAGAGAAATGCCTGGGTGGGAGACCTTCATTTTTATTTCTATTGGAACCTGCCTTTGTGTTTTTATTTGCTCATTTGTGGGGGATTGTTAGAAATGTTAGTGGAGAAATCGAAAGATTTTCACTCATTTACTATATATTTAAGATTGCAGATACATGATTAAATCTCTCATTTACTGCATATTTAAGATGGCGGTTACATAGTTTAATCACCATTTAGTGCATAATTAAGATGACATACGTGATTTAAATAAGATTTAACATGAATGTTAGAAACACGCTAATCTCTATCATTATTGTTGTGAGTGATTTTTTAATTTTATCCTTAGCTTTCAGCCTATAAATAAAAGTTTTATGATTCGCTTTTAGTGCATCTCTCAAACACTCTTATATGTGTATCATGCTTATGAGAAGAGAGGGGGAATACTATTTTGTCCAACTTCAAAATTTGGGTGTACAAATTTTGAAGGGATTGTGTTAACCTCGAGAGCATCTTCCATTGCAACGATTACACCAATCAAGTCAAATTTGGTCTTAAGGCAATAGTTATATCACAACACAACAAGTGGTTTGATCTCTTTCAATTTGCTTTATTTCTTTAGCCAGTGATAACGGTTTTATTTCACAGTTATATTTCCAACACCAACTATGTAGAAGCTTAGTCAACACAATATTTGAGAAAAGTTTTAGAATTGTTTGGAATCATTAACCCCGGGCTTAGTAGCAAAATAATGGCAGCAACAGATCAAAACACGGTGCCATTAAGAACTTGGAAGCATAGGTATTAAGGTAATTATAATTAGCATTTGCTACACACGAGTAATCCTACGAGATTGATGAATTGGAGAGTTTTGGGAGCAACTCTTCCAAGTATGTATTGCAATCCATGTCTTGATGAGTTTGAATCCCCAAAGGAGTGATGATAATATCCTTCTTCGATACTTTTCTGATCATAGTCCTCATTGTCAACTTGGAACCCGCACGACTATGTCAATGTTATTGACAACAAAAGGTCAGTCAAGAATGTACTTTTACGCATAATGCTAAAAAAATGCACATAACGATTGACATAAGAGTTATTTTGGCCACTTTTCTTTTTCGATGTATTTTAACTCTCAACATTTTATTTTGGACTAAAATGACCCATTTATGGATGGAAACTGTTATTCAATCAACGATTAATGCCTTAAGATGGCTTGCCAGAATGACACGTCGTCCAAAAAATATTTTATATAATTTTATAGAATTATTTTTTGACTGTCATATCATTCTGTTAAGTTAGCATCTTTGTCCATATGACACAACCATGTCATCGTGCAATGTCATGTAGGTTTGTCATGTCATTTCAAAGTATTGACAATTAGTTGTCTAATGATTTTCATCTACAGAAAGACTATTTGGTCCAAAATAAAGAGTTAATTGTTGTCCTCTCAATAAATAATGTTGAGTTCCACCACTAATTATCTACAAGTATAATAATATGTTAAGAAAAAAACTGATGGGAATTGAAGATCTTACTTCTCTACCGAATAAAAGATTGTGTTGAGTTGTTGATAATGGTTTTCCTTTCTCCACTTGCTTCCACCTAATCTTCATCATACTTTTACCTTGTTTTCTTACTTTGTACCCCTTTGGGAGGTAGGTAAATAACACAATTTCTCTTCAAAATTCTTCAGCAAAGGAAAAGAAAGATGGATCTTAATTAAAATGGGGCAATGTTTTCAGAAAATGAGAATACCTTGAAATTGGCAATATATTTTAGGAGGTTCATATTTAAAAGGCAAGCTTGCAGATAAGTGTTGTTCTTGATATCGGCTACAATTCCCCTTATTACTGCCAAGCATGTTGTTGCAGTAGCTTCATAATCATAATTACTTCTCTTGCTCTTAGCCTCAACCTTTGAGTAACCAAAGTTCGGTTTAAATAAATAGAATTCAAATCTTACTCAAATTATTTAGAAAATAGTTTTTTCATTGAATATAAAATTATTTCAATAAGGATGTTGTTGTTCAGGGGTGTTATAGGGATGCCGGTATGGGGGATCCTGAGGGACCACACTGGTAAAACATTGATGATATTTTCGAAGTTTATTGGTTTGTCTAAACTAACCTCGGTAGAGTTGTGTGGGATTATTGAAGCTTGCTCAGTGTTTTTGGTTTCAAATTGGTGCAATTCTCATTCTCTGGTTATTGAATCAGATAGCTCTTTGGTTGTAAGTTGGATTAATAACCTTAATATTTCTCTTGCATGTTTCTTTGAGGCTGTGAAGAAATGTATAGATTTTTGTGTTGACTTTGGATGAAGTATTGTTTTTGTAATACCCAAAAACCAACCTAGTCGGAATGGTGTTCCAGCGATCGAAAAATCTACATCGAAAAGGTCCAAATATTATACCGACCCTAATGGTGTTATTAATTATACTGTATTGGACTCTAATTGAGTCAATTTATAGACTTTGGACCTAATTGAATTCTTTGAAAACAATTTAATGACTAAATTGTAAAAATTAAAAGTTTGAGGGTAAAATTGTAATGTTTGGAAAGTTGACGGACTACTCTCGTAATTACACCATTTTGAGGATGATTCACCTTCTTCCTTAGGACAAGTTCACGTGAATTTCATGGGCTTTGTAAGAAGATTGGACTTTGGGTGGTGGCTAATTATTAGCTTGGATTAGGGAAAAGATGGAAATGATAAAAAAAATTAGTAAAAAAAGCTTACCCTTTGGGGAGGGTACGCCCATCGGCTGAACAGGGAAGCAAAACTAAAGTGTTTAAGACACTTTCAATTGGTTTTGTTTCCACCGAGACATATTCTCTCAAATCCCCATCTTTTTCCCCAAGGCCAAACAAGAACGATCATTTCCATCTTCAACCTCTAGCTCTAGCAAACACCTCTCTTGTTTATCCAAGTTTTCTTTGATCTCTCTACATCATTGGTTAGCCCTCGGTTAGGTAGGCTTAAGCCTCCAAACAATTTTGAAAATCCATGGATAGTTAGAGTTTAATTTTAATATTAAAGTCTTGAAGACCAAAGTTGAACCCATGCTTTTGGATCATGAATCTATGGAAGTTTTATTGGCTAACGGCTATATTAAGCTTGAATATTGATTTTAAATTTATATTTTTGCTTCTAAAATTTCCTTGCTATTTTGCCTAGCTCAAGAATTGGAGAAAGAAGGACCATTATCTCCTTCAAAAAGCTAGGAACACGGGAATCGTTGTTCGAGAGCCTTAAGAGCTTTGGAAGTTGAGGTGAGTGTAGTCAGAGTCTCAGGAATAGGCCAGGTGCCTTTTCCGAACCATTGAATATATATTATTGTATCGCTAACCTTTCATATTGAGGAGTTTGCATAAAAGTCATTGGGAGCCATATTGGTAAGTATTGCATTAATCATCGTTCATAGCACCGTTATTGATATCATTGGAACCATTGAGATATTGTCATATAGAAATATTGTTCATTGACCATTGTTTATTGATATTGACTAGTGCATTGAACCATTGTTATTGCTCATTGTCATTGAAGTATTGCGATTGAATATTGACATTGGATCTTTGTCATCGAATTATTGATATCGATTCATCGTTATTGAATTATTGCTATTGACCCATTGTTACTGAAATATTGTTACCTAATCATTACTATTGAAACATTGTTATTGGAATATTGTTATTGAACCTTGGAATCGAGTGGACTTTGGATACAATTGGCATGCCATAGAATTTATGAGCTCATTGGTATAGGTGGCTACGACTTTTATTGTGGCGAGGCGTAGGTATGTTGTGATTTGGTCATAAAGGTGAGGCGGAGGGACAAGACCACTATCGTTTGGTGAGGCATAATAATTCATATATCCACACTCCCTACATCGATCCAAGGAAAACTATTGATATTGAATATTGAAATTGCTTAAATATTGTTTTTGCATTGATTATTCCATTAAATTGATTATTGTTATTCAATGAGTAGGGACATTGAGCTTATTGCTATAATATTGCCATTATTGTTATTGAAGCATGGTATAAATGCATTTGTTGCCATTAATATCATTTATGAATACCTCACTAGGCAAAGCATGCCTAATGCATTCATTTTCTATTCATTTCAGGTTAGCAAAGTTTTTAGTTGGAGTTCGAGGTATTGAAGGTTTTTGGCAAGTCACGAAGCTGCTAAAGTAAAGTATGTCAATCCTACAAACTCCTAGAAGGAGGCAATATGGTTGTATAAGTCACTTTTGACCCTATGGATGCATGTATTAAGTGTATTCTTTTAGTATCTTTAAGGAGCTAAAATAGGACTTTCAAAATTGGTTAAAAGTGAACTAAAACGTATATTTGGCCTAAATCAGGGAAAATATAGTAAACGGATTTGATTGATCCTAAAATTTGGTAAGCTAATAGATTTAGGCTAAATAAACTTGTTGGTAAAGTTTCATTGAATTTGGACATGGTCCGGTTGGGTAAATTGTTAATAAAACAAATATAAACTAGCATTATAGGCCCTACCGTACCGATATGGGTGATGGCATATCGATACGAGCTTGCATATTTGGAATCGAATTAAGGGGCATACCAATACAGCTAGAGCCGTACCAGCACGGTATTTTGAATCTTGAAAAATTTGTGTACCTTGGTATCGATACGGATAGATGCGTATCGATGCCCCATTTTTTGAATATGTAAAATAGAATTAATTAAGTTAACATCACGTATCAATACGACTTGACCTGTAATGCCCCGATTTTGGGCCTAGGATTTTTCTATGTTGATTAGACGGCCCGAAGGATCGAATTAGAGGATTTGAGTCAGTTTCAGGATTAAAATGGAAATAAATATTTTTGAGTAAGGAAAAATTATGGAGAAGTATTCTAAAATTATTAAATAGTATGTTAAAGGGTTTGGTGAAATCAATTTTACAAAAAGAGGCTTCAGAATTGGACATTTTGGTTAGTGACCAAAATATAAGGATTGTAAAACTATTTTCTAGTGACTATTTTTAAAAAAGGTCAAATCTTAGAATTCTTAAGGAGTTATTTTACCAAAAGTTAATATTAGATTTTCCTATCATTTAGGATTATTTTTAATGAGTTTTAATTGGGTGATTAAAAGGGTGGATTAACAAAAATGTAGTTATTTTCTTAAAACCAAAATTTGTCGTAACTTTTTCTCCAAAACTTTTCTCTCAAAGTTCTTCAGCCAAACACACTTTTTCATCAAAAATATGAGGTATCACTCTTGATTTCTGAAATTCTTATTTCTTAATTGATTCTCTAATCTTGCTTTTCAAAACCTCTTTGAATCTCTTTGTTTTCAAGATTAAAACATCCCATTGAGAGGGAAATCACTCATTAGAGGTAAGGTTCATTCTTCTCCACTAATGAATGGTTCTTTATTGAAATTCCCAAGTATTTGATCCTTGTTTGATTTTTTCTACTTGATTTGATGATTTAACTATGAAAAATTGGTTAAATCAAGGTTTAAATGATGATATTGATAGATTTTCGCATAGGCTCCGTTTTGCTGAGTTATTGATAGATTTTAATCATAATTTTAATGTTCAATAATGTTAATAAGTGAGCTTTAACATTGGAATCCCAAAATAAGTGAATATATTATTTTCTAGGTTGTTAGTTATGAGTTTTTTGAGGAGTTGTGGAGGTGTAATGAATGGTGGAGGTATAATGATGATATGAATGTGGTTTTAGATGTTAGTTGATGTTAATTGAGGCTTAAGTTTTGTTGTTTGTGGCTGGGTTGTGTTTATAGTTGTGTTGATGTTGATTTTAGTTGTTGTGGAGAGGTTTTTGGTTAGATTTGTTGAGGATTGATGTTATTGTGGCTTTGAATGCTTTTAGATGCATTGAAACCTCTATTTTTGTGTGGATAAAATAGGGGAGGTTGAACATCAAGCTTGAACGAACGTTTTAGAAGCTTTGGAGGCATGTTTACTACATCGGCAAGTGAGGCTTTGCGTGCCGGTGAGTGATAACGTGTTTTATAGCTTTTCAAAGGTTTGAAAGTTATGTTTCGGAGTTTAGATCAAGCTTGAAATGCTGGTATGAGCTCAGAAGTAAGTAAATGATGATTTCTCTCTTGAACTCAGTTTGGCAAATTGGTTTTAATGCACTTGATTTGATGACTTGATTGCTCACTGTATATACATGATTTGAGCATGGTTTAATGCTGGAAAATGGTTATCTAATGTTGATGCATTTAGAAGTAATGCATGTTTTGATAATGGTTTGAACATTGGTAATGCAAGTTAAAATGCATTGAGTAAACGGTTTTGATTGATGCATATGAAAACAACGAGTTAATGTTTAAGAAATGAATTATATTTGCAAGTGATGGATTGAAAATGTTTTCTAAATGTTATCGAATATAGTTGGTTAGCCATAGGATTGATAGTGCACTATAAAAAGTTGCCTTGGATGTTGAAGGGTTTTGATCTGATGTACAGAAAACTCCATCCAAGTACCCTAACGGTCGAGGGGTTTTGATCTATGTACTGAAGATTCCCGTTAGTGGGTTATGCATCTAATTGATGTTTGGGTTATGATTGTACCCGGTTGTAATAGTACCTTTAATTCCGGTGGAGATGGCATAAAGTGTTGGGAACACTTGTTGAATCCGTGTATCCAATGTTTTATTTTGAAAAGTGGAACTTGGTTAATGATCACTTGTAAGCCAATATAATTGACGATGTATCATGGAATGGTTTATGTTGTATGATGTTGGTTTAAACATGTTTTTCTCTTTAAGCCTTGCATTAGTAGTATGCTTGGGAAAGCTTAAATTGAGGATAGAAAATGAGACTTTGCTGTTAATCCATGATATGTGTTGCATATGGTTTAATGTGCATGTTTTGGAAGTGTTAAGTGCATGGTTTACAAGGCATGATAATGTTGATGATGTTTCAATGATGATTAAAAAGGTGTTTTGGAAAGTGGTTTACAAAAGGATTGTTAAATGGTTTAAAATGTATTGATGGTGGTTTGTTTTAGAGTATTCCTCACAAAGCCTAGTGTGCTTACGCTCTTCTTTTTCCATCAATGCAGAGAATTAAAGGTTGGAGGCAGTGAGCAAGCAAAGGAAAATCCAAGGACTCATGTTTAAGAAAGTATGATTTTCATTTATACTTGTAGCAATAAAGAGAATGTAGTCGTTTGTTGTTTGGGAGGGTTATTTGCTAAACTCCCTATTTGTGTAGGTTTTAAACGTTGGTTTGGACTTGTAAGAGGCTTAGAGTGCTTAATATGTCGTTGGATTTATTCTTTGAATGTTGAGCAAGAAGCATGCCTATAAATTATATGAATGATGGTGTTACGATTGTTAGGTTTGTTTAATTGATTAGTATGTTGATGTCAAGCATGTTTCTGATGTTATATGATGATTAGATGTTATTTGAATCATGTTAGATTGAGCCAAAGTGTCTTATGTTCGACTAAGGGGTCATTACATGTCTTTTCGTACCGATACAGGTCCTCAAAGATCGGTACGCGGGGACCTGTCTCGGCTCAATCTGGGCAAAAAAGCCAAGGCATACCGATACGCCTGGTAATTGTATCGGTATGCATAGCTAAAAAATAGGCCTGGTGTCGGTACATGTGAAACCATATCGGTATGCCCTTTAACCACTGGAAATCCTGATTTCAAAATTCAATGCCCGTATAGGTACGCCTATTTCGGGTAATATGCTTTCTGAAGTTTGAATCCTTGCAGTTTAGTCCATGTTTCTTGATCATGCAATTAAATGAGTTCGGATGGTTGTTTTAAGTTGAAATTTAACCTGAATATATTTAACATGACTAATTGAGGATTGGTAACTTTTGATTTAAAGAAGTCCCTATAATTTTTTGAAATTACAATTTGGTCCTTGAAGGACAAGCTTGATTAATTGGGTGTCAATTTGACGCCCGATTGAGTTTTAAATTTCACCGCTGCTAGCATGATAAGCTTAGGGCTCAAATATGCATTTAGATAAGATAAAATGAAAGAATAGACCGTTTTCTAAGTAAATCTTTCAGGTTTACCTCAACAACCCCAATGTAGCTCGCTCGGCTTGGTCTGGCGACTAGGCCGGGTCAAGGGGTTACATTTGTTGGTATCAGAGCTAGGTTTACGAGAATTTGAGATGTTGTTATTGATTGTTCAATGCTGTTTGCTATGCACGGTGATTGTTTATTGTACGGTGATTAATATGTGCCATGTTGGGATAATTTTGGGGACATATTGCTTTATTACTACAGTTATAAAATGATTTTGGTTTGAAATGAAAGTCTTGGATCCTTGCTTGGAGCTGGCCTGATTGTTTTTATTTTGATGTAATTATTATGCTTTAAATACAATTTTATACTATGCCACCAAGGAGAGTGTTGCGATCGAGCACGAATGCTACTGCCAGAGGGCAGGGAGTGGAGGGTGAGATAATGCATCCTGAGGGATTGCCACCTCTTCCACCTAATCCTCCTAAGAGAGTGGAGCACGTACCACCTGCACCACCTGGTCCAGTGTACGGTGATATGACGCCATTCGCACAGGTGATGACTGGAGTATTTCAGGCCATGATGGCTGGAGTACATGTACCTGCACCAACACCCACTACTGTTGTTAATCTGAGGTTGCTGAGTTGAGTTTAGAGGGTTGGCACCTGAATCATTCAAGGAGTTGTTTGCTAGTACAAACTAGATTTTGGATCAGATAGGGTGCATTGACATCCGTAAGCTGGGATGTGTGGTGTCCCTGTTATAAGGTGATGCATACAATTGGTGGACTATTGTGATCATGGGCATAGAACCCGGTGAAGTGACTTGAGAGTTCTTCCAAGCTGCCTTTAGGAAGAGGTATTTGGGAGTTAGATTCTCGGATGAGAAGAAACATGAGTTTATGGTCTTGGCTTAGGGAAGTATAATAGTATCTGAGTACGAGGTACAATTTGTGAGGTTGAGTCAGTATGCACCTGAGTTGGTGCCGGATAAAAGGCATCGTTGCGACTAATTCTGTTATGGTCTGGAGCAGGATGTTAAGACCTACATGTTGGACACTGACTATACGAGTTACGACGTGTTGGTTACACAAGCAAAGGATATTGAACAGAGTTTGTGTTTATCTCTTCATCAAGGAGGTTCTGGCTTAGGGAAGAGAGATGCGAATTTTGGTGGTAGTAGTGGTCAGGCCAAGAGGCACCGAGATAAGAGGTTTCGTTCATATGCGAGACATGGCGGAGATGGTGTTGGGCTAGGATTGCATGGGCAGATTGCCTAGGCTAGAGCAGAGCATAATGTTTGCTGGTTTTGTGGATCATGAGATCATTTGAGACGAGACTGTCCATGTTTGGCCACAGAGGGACAAGCTCCTTCGACTATTGCTGTGAATTCATGTTTGAGTTATGGATCTAGGGATCATATGCGACGTGATTGTCTATTGTTGGCTAGGGGTAGGCAAGTACCTGCACCTGTTGTTGCACCACTGAGTGGTCGTGGGCGTGGTTGAGGTAATTTCCAGCTTAAAGAGGAAGGATAGAGGAATGTGGCGCATACAATGGCGATTCAACCCTAGGGTGGTGGACCTGCGAGGATCTATGCACATCGTGAGGGGAAGAATGACACGAATGTGGTAGCAGGTACTTTTACCTTGTAGTCTATATTATTACTTTCTCTGATAGATTTGGTTCTACACATTCATATATTTTGCATGAGCATGCACATTTGCTTGATATACCGGTAAAAATGTTAAATGTGGGTATGCAAGTGAAAAGTTCTTTTTGAGAGACGGTTGTTATGAGAATGTTTTATAGGAGATGTTCTCTGCTGGTTCAAGGTCACATGTTTGTAGCTGCTTTGATAAAGCTGTCGTTTAATGGTTTTGATGTGATCTTGGGTATGGATTGGTTGTCTGGGCATATGGCTATGGTCGATTTTGAGATCAAGCGGATTTCGTTGAAACTTGCTGATGATTATGAAGTGTTAGTTGTGGGTGAGAATGTTAATTTCTTATCCAATGTGGTTTCAGCTATGAAAGCACAAAAGTTGATGGAGTGTGGGTGTTAAGCATATCTGGCTTGTGTGATGAACTCGACTATGGAAAAAATACAGACTAAGGATATCCATACTGTGTGTAATTTTTCGAGGGTGTTTCCAAAAGAGTTGCCTGGGCGGCCACCAGACAGAGAGGTGGAGTTTTGTATTGAGATGTATGCTGATATGGCTCCACTGTCAATTGTACCATATTGCATGGCAGGAAAGGAGTTGAATATGCAACTCTAGGAGTTGTTGGACCATGGGTTCATCTGACCTAGTGTGTCACCATGGGGAACACCAGTATTGTTTGTGAAAAAGAAGGATGGCACTTTGAAGATGTGCATTGACTATCGGCAACTGAAAGTATCCTTTACTGCAAATTGATGACTTGTTTGATCAATTCTGGGGGTGCTACGGTGTTTTCCAAGATAGATTTGATATTTGCATACTATCAGTTGAAGGTTAAGGATAAAGATGTGCTAATGACTACTTTTTTGTACGAGATATGACCATTATGAGTTTCTGATGATGCCGTTTGGGTTGACGAATGCGCCTGCAACATTCATGGACATGCTGAACCAGGTGTTTCATGAATTCTTGGATCAATCCATAGTGGAGTTTGTTGACGACATTCTTGTGTACTTTAGTACCGAGGAGGATCATGATCGACACTTGCAGATTGTGTTGCAAACCCTATTGGATAATCAACTTTATTCCAAGTTGAGCAAGTGTGAGTTTTGGATTAAGGAAGTGGTTTTTCTTGGTCACGTTGTTTCGGCAGAAGGCATCTAGGTGGATTCGCAAAAGGTTGAGGCGATTGTGAATTGGAAGCAACCTAAGTCAGTAACAAAAGTCCGTAATTTCTTGGGTTTGGCAGGTTATTATTTTTGCTTTGTGGATGAGTTCTCAAGGGTTGCTGCTTCGTTGACCAAGTTGTTGCAAAAGGATGTACGTTTCGAGTGGACGAAAGCTAGACAACAAGCTTTCGAGAAGTTGAAGGAAGCTTTAACACAACCTCCAATCTTAATTCAAACTGAGTCAGAAAAATAGTTTGTGGTTTATAGTGATGCATCCTACGTGGGGTTAGGGTGTGGGTTGATTCAAGGTGGGAAGGTTGTAGCTTATGCATTGAAGCAGTTGAAGGTGCACGAGCGCAATTATCTTATGCATGATCTAGAGCTTGCTACAGTTGTGTTTGTGTTGAAGATTTGGAGGCATTACCTTTATGAGGAGAAATGTATTCTGTACACGGATCATAAGAGTTTGAAGTATTTTTTGTCGCAAAATGAATTGAATCTTAAGCAATGTATATGGTTAGAGTTGCTTAAGGATTATGATTTGACGATCGAGTATCATCCAGGCAAGGCGGATGTTGTAGCCAATGTTTTGAGTAGAAAGGCTACTGTGGAGTTGAGGGCCATGCTTGCGGGGTTGAGTGTGGCATGCGATGGTGGTTTGTTGGCTGAGTTGCAAGTGAAGCCATCTTTGTCGCAGTTGATTAAGGAAAAACAACCTTATGATGAAGCGTTGGTACCGTAGGTTAAGGATATCATGGATGGAAATCCTACGGATTTTCACTTTAATGATGATGGAGGTTATGTTTTAAAAATCGGATAGTAGTGCCTAGTGATGTTGAGTTGAGATGAGCTATTTTGACCGAGGCACATGCTAGTCTTTTTGCTATGCATCACGGTAGTACAAAGATGTATCGAGATCTAAAGCAAGAGTACTATTGGGTGGGTTTGAAAAAGGATGTGGCTGATTTTGTTGCTAGGTGTATGATATGTCCGCGTGTGAAGGCTGAGCATCAGTTTTCTTTCGGGTTGTTACAACCATTGAGGATTCCAGAGTGAAATATGAGAGGATCACCATGGATTTTGGGTCAGGGTTACCTTTGTCACCAACTAAAAAGGATTCTATTTGGGTTATTGTTGATCGATTTACGAAATGTGCACATTTTCTGCCAGTGCATACGCCGTATACCTTGGACAGGTTGGTGGATCTTGTAACACCCTCAACACGGTTTAGAAGAAAACCGAAATTGAAGATGTTATAACAAGAATTTTCCTGATACACGTAATCAAGAACTGAAACTTTTAAAGTAATTCGAGACAAATTAACATTTTTTTATTCTGTATCATACTATTAAGAGCATCCAAAATGTATAAATAAAGAAATCATGAAGGAAGCATGCGTGCCCCCAATAAACGTTTCCAAACATTACGTAGAATTTATAGAAGCAAACAAATGAAGTCTTACATTAAAGACCAAGATGGATCAAAACCATTCAAATATGTGATCATTCCTTTTTGTGGATAATTTCGAAAGAAGCATATACATGAATTACTTATTCAAAGCACATATATAATTATAGATAACCATCATAATATATCATGTTCAAGTTTTTCTTGTCTCATAGATTATCAAGCTGATTTATGATTCTAAACTTAGACAATAACTAGCCATTTTAGGATGAGGCATTCGGGCAAAGCATTCACATATATATGCACATAAGAATTCAAATAAAGCTTATTCATAATATACATGAGACTCGATTAAGCATATCTATTCACTTAATTAATTACTCAAATACATTAGAAAGATTTTACTTACTACACTATGCTCGCAATAAAACATAAATTTGGTTTATAAACTTTCGTTGTTTCTTTTTATCATAGATTTTCAATACATAAAATATTTGATACACAAGTCATTTAATTTGACATATCTTAATATAAGTTCCTTTCCAAATAAGAATCAACTTGACATAGCATCATACAAATTGAACCATATTAGGTATATAAATTATCAAACGAACATATATATACTAAGGTAATAACAAAACATATATCTTACTTGTTATACGAAATATTTTCAAGGAGACATAAATAAGGATTCTACCAAGCATTTGATCAATTGAAAAAATTAAACAAGCTTTTAAGCCCATACATAAGTTTCATACAAACCATCTAGTAAGTTCTTATACACTTCTATGATATTTACTCATTAAATACTCAAAGTATTCAACCAAATATAACTATTTAAACGTTGTCGAGAAATAGAGAAGCCATTTACAAATTTTGCAATGTCTAACACCATGTTACATCAATATTAATGATATGCTTTTATACACCATTATGCCACCATCTAAGGAGTTCGGCTAAGGAAAATCTATATCTACTTGGAACTTTAAACAGTGACTTGCAAACTTTTAATACGATCAACCCAATGAGAAGTCATATAACTTGCATATGCATGAAGATGAATGCATTAGGCTGTTATAGCCTAAGTGAGGTACTGACAAGAAAGAGCATAATAAGAAACGTTAACAATGATTAATAAGAATGTAATGGATATCAAACATAAGATATTACCACACTTAAGTTAGACATATTGTTCAAAGTCTTGTCTTAAATACCTATTTCAGAAATTATTCAGAAACTTACTTATAAACTTAATTAGATACTTATTTAGAAGCTTGTTCGTTTTTCATCTTGTTTAAGAATATCATACATATCCTGCTCACTCTGAGCCTTATCAAAGATTGTCGAATTTCTTATATGAAATCTCATGAAGTTCATATCTTTTAGAAACATTTGCCTTGGATCACATTTGGAATTACTTAGCACCATTATAAAATTTACTTAGCTCAAAGCACAAAGCAATGACTAGTTTACAATGTAACAAACCTAGCTTCTCTTCTATATCCATCCAACTGTCGCCAGTCTCCTTACTATCTCCCCCGTTACCTCCTACTTTCGCCAATATATCACATATATTGGGTCGTCACTCTTGAGCCGTAGCTCACGGACCGTAGTCCTGAAATATATACTTTTGCACTATGCCAAAGTGTCGCAGGAGTTCTATTGTTTAGGTGACTTAAATATTTTATACATTGAAGTTAGTAGAGGTATCTTATGATACAAGTAATCTTACTTGTTTCTTTTCATAGTATCTTATAACACGAGATGAGCTTTTAACTGCTTAAGGGTTTAAAATTCATGAACTTATAACATTAGAGTTGAATTCTTTTATTAGAATCTTATAGCATTATAAGTCAGAAGTTAACATCAAAGTTTATAACAAATATACATAAACTTCCATTACAAGACATAGCATAAGGCACCAAATACATATATAATGCAAACATAACCAAAAGGTTTAACAAAGATGCCATGCTATGAATGTATTCACACATTATGCTCTATGTGAGCTATATGAATATGTCCATGAGTTAATCAAAACATAACACAGAAACAAAGATAAGAATGAAGCCGTGTCACCCAATACAAATACAACTACACTCACATGATATCTCGAAGTTACGGGATATCTGACTCCACAATTATTACTTGTTTCCTGACATTAATTTTTTCCTAGCTTTCCTTAATTGGTTATCCAATTCCAAGATTGTACTTTAATGAATTTCTTGTTCTCATTTAATCTCACACAAGAGTAAAAAGAAAACAAGGTATTAGAATACATTCATGCTATCCAAAGTACATACCGCATTAATTACACCTATATTTTTTCAAGACAATATCATGCTGAAATAACATTACAACTATCACAACATTTATATCAAACAGATCAGCCCCCTACCATACATGTACTCATATACACAGTCACAAAACAGTTCACTGATTTATTTATTAATGCAAAACAGTCCATTTTTGACTCATACTTAGATATTATAAAATAGTCCACATAACTTTTACATCAAAGCAAAACGATCCAACATGTACCAATTTAATTACACAAGGTTGTCCAGCTTCCATTTAAACACACACACACACACACACACATATAGAATTAAAACAATCCAACAATATTCAGATTTATGCAAAGTAATCCCTATTTTGTGTATACACAATTTCATAATCAAAACAGTCCACACATTTCATTATACGTTCCAAAATAGTCCCAATTAGCATATATACATAGTTTCACATATCAAAACAGTCCGCATAATCTTATATTTACACAAAACAGTCCCAATTAACATGTATACATAGTTTCACATATCAAACAATTCACATAATCGTATATTTACACAAAATAGTACCAATTAGCATGTATACATAGTTTCATATATCAAAACAGTCCACATGATCTTATATTTACACAAAAAAGTCCTAATTAACATGTATACATAGTTTCACGTATCAAAACAGTCCACATATGAATCATATTCAAGCAATTCTGCCCTATTATCATACATGCTCCAAAACAGTCCTTTAAAGTTCATATAGATGCAAAAACAGTTTCACTTACATATATATGATTTCATGCTTCAAAAACTGTCCATATTATGCTCATACTTGCACAAAACAGGGCAACTTCACTTATGTGTATGTAAGTACATCAAAACAGTCCATTCTATAAATATATATATATGTGCAAAAAATTCAGATTACACACATGTACATTTTATACTAAAAAAACAATCCATTGTACATTTATATCAATTCAAAACTGTTCAAACATTATCACACATCCTTATATACCTCAGCACAGTCCATTTAAACTCAACCCTTAATTTAATTACCTAATTAATCCATATAAATTTATATACATTCATAACAGCCCTAGTTGCATATATTCTCACAAGTATATGCAGCGGAACAGTCCTTAATAATTTCATATCCTTTCATAACAGTCCCTAAAACAACTTGATTTCATTGGAATCATAGAAACAGTTTCATGCCAATTGGCTCAAAGTTTACATTGTAACACATACCAAATTTCGAATTAAGCATACCTCAACTATCAGAATTCCATTCCAAATTACATCACAAACAACAATTATCAATCAATTGCTATAGTTCTTATTAACTTATAGCTCATAATTGAATCATCCAATTCAAATAACTATACGAAAATTCACAACAACATGGTATCTTACATGAATTTCTTTCTATTGTTCTAAGGATAAATTCCATGGCATGGATTCCAAGTTCTAACAATCCTATTAATATCTAAACACAAAAGGAAATTCATAGAAAATCTTATCATAAAAGCTTGAATTAGAAGAAGGAAGAAATGGCTTACTTCCTCCTTAACATACTCGAAGAAGAAATCAAGTAGATTGCAACCATTCTAATCTTGAACTCTCAAGATACATAGAAATTTTCTCACTCTTCTCCTCTTTATCTAGTTGCTTCATCCTTGATGGATAAAATGAAGAAGATGATAACCACTTGGTTATTTCTTCTCCACTTAATCGGTTCTATTATCTCCCTCTTGCACATGTTTCCTTCTCAAAATGACACATAATATGGTCCCTAATTTTCATAAATCTTATATGCAATTCTTCAACAGTTAAGACCTTTCAAGGTAGTCATTTTAATATAGTTAACAAGCTATTCAAATTTCATTGTAGGTCCTTAATTCATTTAATTATCTACTTCAAAGATTTCTCCTATCAATTAAAACATACTTGAATTAGTGTCATACTCTTAGACCATATTTTGGGGTATTACAATTGCCCTCCCTTATAAGAAATTCATCCTCAAATTTCTTTAATGACGACTAATTTGTATTATCAAATTCAGAATACTTTCCAAATTCTGAATATTAAAACAATGTATACATATCGTGTTAGTTGCAAGTCACCAAAACTGAACAAAAATTTGAACTCCTAGGTGGCATATGCAGAATACAAACATACAATAAACTTTGGTTTAACCACTGAATCGGCTAAACCTAAGCTCTGATACCAAATTGTAACACCCTCAACCCGGTTTAGAAGAAAACTGAAATTGAAGATGTTATTAAAAGAATTTTCATAAAACACTTAATCAATAACTGAAACTTTTAAAGTAATTCGAGACAAACTAACAATTTTTTTATTATGTATCATACTATTAAGAGCATCAAAAATGTATAAATAAACTAATCATGAAGGAAGCATGCGTGCCCCCAATAAACGTTTTCAAACATTGCATCGATTTTATAGAAGCAAACAAATGAAGTCTTACATTAAAGACCAAGATAGATCAAAACCATTCAAATATGTCATCATTCCTTTTTGTGGATAATTTCGAAACAAGCATATACATGAATTACTTACTCAAAACACATATATAATTATAGATAACCATCATAATATATCATGTTCAAGTTTTTCTTGTCTCATGGTTTATCAAGTTGATTTATGATTCTAAACTTAGACAAGAACTAGCCATTTTAGGATGAGGCATTCGGGATGATTCACATTATATGGGAAAAAATAAAGCATTCACATATATATGCATATAAGAATTCAAATAAAGCTAATCCATAACATACATGAGACTCGATTAATTTGATACATATCTATTCACTTAATTAATTACTCAAATTCATTAGATAGATTTTACTTACTATAAATATGCTCGAAAATAAAATGTAAATTTGGTTTATAAACTTTATTGGTTTCTTTTTATCATAGATTTTCAATACATAAAATATTTGATACAAACAAGTCATTTAATTTGATATTTACTCATTAAATACTCAAAGTTGTCAACCAAATATAACTATTTAAATGTTGTCGAGAAAAAGAGAAGCCTTTTACAAATTTTGCAATGTCTAACACCATGTTACATCAATATTAATGATATGCTTTTATACACCATTATGTCACCATTGAAGGAGTTCGGCTAAGGAAAATCTATATCTACTTGGAACTTTAAATGTTGACTTGCAAACTTTTAACACGATCAACCCAAGGAGAAGTCATATAACTTGCATATGCATGAAGATGAATGCATTAGGCTGATATAGCCAAAGTGAGGTAGTGACAAGAAAAGAAAGAGCATAATAAATGTTAACAATGATTAATAAGAATGTAATGGATATCAAACATAAGATATTACCACACTTAAGTTAGAGATATTGTTCAATGTCTTGTTTTAAATACCTATTTCAAAAATTATTCAAAAACTTACTTATAAAAGTAATTAGAGACTTATTTAGAAGCTTTTGGTTTTTCATCTTGTTCAAGAATATAATACATATCCTGCTCACTCTGAGCCTTATCAAAGATCATCAGATTTCTTATTTGAAATCTCATGAAGTTCATATCTTTTAGAAACATTTGCCATGGATCACATTTGGACTTACTTAGCACCATTATAAAATTTACTTAGCTCAAAGCACAAAGCAAAAGCAATGGCTTGTTTACAATGTAACAAACCTAGCTTCTCTTCTCTATCCATCCAACTGTAACCAATATATCACATATATAGGTCCGTTATATCACATATATTGGGTCGTCACTGAGCCGTAGCTCACGGACCGTAGTCCCGAAATGTATACTTTTTCACTATGCCAAAGTGTCCAAGGACTTCTATTGTTTAGGTGACTTAAATATTTTATACATTGAAGTTAGTAGAGGTATCTTATGACACAAGTAATCTTACTTGTTTCTTTTCTTAGTATCTTATAACACGAGATGAGCTTTTAACTCCTTAAGGGTTTAAAATTAATGAACTTATAACATTAGATTGAATTCATTTATTAGAATCTTATAGCATTATAAGTCAAAAGTTAACATCAAAGTTTATAACAAATATACATAAACTTCCATTACAAGACATAGCATAAAGTCACCAAATACATATATAATGCAAACATAACCAAAAGGTTTAACAAAGATGCCATGCTATGAATGTATTCACACATTATGCTCTATGTGAGCTATATGAATATGTCCATGAATTAATCAAAACATAAAACTGAAACAAAGATAAAAATGACGATGTGTCACCTAATACAAATACAACTACACTCACATGATATCTCGGGTTACGGGATATCCGACTCCACAATTATAACTTGTTTCTGACATTAATTTTTTCCTAGATTTTCTTAATTGATTATCCAATTCCAAGATTGTACTTTAATGAATTTCTTGTTCTCAATTAATCTCACACAAGAGTAAAAAGAAAACAAGGTATTAGAATACATTCATGCTATCTAAAGTACATACCGCATTAATTACACCTATATTTTTTTCAAGAAAATATCATGCTTAAATAACATTACAACTATCACAACATTTATATCAAACAAATCAGCCCCTACCATACATGTACTCATATACACAATCACAAAATAGTTCACTAATTTATTTATTAATGCAAAACAGTCCATTTTGACTCATACTTAGATATTATAAAATAGTCCACAAAACATTTACATCAAAGCAAAATGATCCAACATGTACTAATTTAATTACACAAGGTTGTCCAGCTTCCATTTAAACACACACATTTCAAACAATCCAATTAAAACAATCCAACAATTCATATTTATGCAAAACAATCTTTATTTTGTGTTTACACAATTTTATAATCAAAACAGTCCACACATTTTATTATACGTTCCAAAATAGTCCCATTTTATATATAGTTTCATATCAAAACAGTCCGCATAATCTTATATTTACAAAAACAGTCCCAATTAACATGTATACATAGTTTCACATATCAAACAATTCACATAATCTTATATTTACACAAAATAGTACCAATTAGCATGTATACATAGTTTCATATATCAAAACAATCCACATGATCTTATATTTACACAAAAAGTTTAATTAACATGTATACATTGTTTCACGTATCAAAACAGTCCACATATGAATCATATTCAAGCAATTATGCCCTATTATCATACATGCATAAATACATGCTCCAAAAACAGTCCTTTAAAGTTCATATAGATGCAAAAACAGTTTCACTTACATATATATGATTTCATGCTTCAAAAAACTATCCATATTATGCTCATACTTGCACAAAACAGGGCAACTTCACTTATGTGTATGTAAGTACATCAAAACAGTCCATTCTATAAATATATATATATGTGCAAAAATTCAGATTACACACATGTACATTTTATACTAAAAAAACAATCCATTGTACATTTATATCAATTCAAAACTGTTCAAACATTATCACACATCCTTATATACCTCAGCACAGTCCATTTAAACTCAACCCTTAATTTAATTACCTAATTAATCCATATAAATTTATATACATTCATAACAGCCCTAGTTGCATATATTCTCACAAGTATATAGAGCGGAACAGTCCTTAATAATTTCATATCCTTTCATAACAGTCCCTAAAACAACTTGATTTCATTGGAATCATAGAAACAGTTTCATGCCAATTGGCTCAAAGTTTACATTGTAACACATACCAAATTTCGAATTAAGCATACCTCAACTATCAGAATTCCATTCCAAATTACATCACAAACAACAATTATCAATCAATTGCTATAGTTCTTATTAACTTATAGCTCATAATTGAATCATCCAATTCAAATAACTATACGAAAATTCACAACAACATGGTATCTTACATGAATTTCTTTCTATTGTTCTAAGGATAAATTTCCATGGCATGGATTCCAAGTTCTAACAATCCTATTAATATCTAAACACAAAAGGAAATTCATAGAAAATCTTATCATAAAAGCTTGAATTAGAAGAAGGAAGAAATGGCTTACTTACTCCTTAACATACTCGAAGAAGAAATCAAGTAGATTGCAACCATTCTAATCTTGAACTCTCAAGATACATAGAAATTTTCTCACTCTTCTCCTTTTTATCTAGTTGCTTCATCCTTGATGGATAAAATGAAGAAGATGATAACCACTTGGTTATTTCTTCTCCACTTAATCGGTTCTATTATCTCCCTCTTGCACATGTTTCCTTCTCAAAATGACACATAATATGGTCCCTAATTTTCATAAATCTTATATGCAATTCTTCAACAATTAAGACCTTTCAAGGTAGTCATTTTAATATAGTTAACAAGCTATTCAAATTTCATTGTAGGTCCTTAATTCATTTAATTATCTACTTCAAAGATTTCTCCTATCAATTAAAACATACTTGAATTAGTGTCATACTCTTAGACCATATTTTGGGGTATTACAATTGCCCTCCCTTATAAGAAATTCATCCTCAAATTTCTTTAATGACGACTAATTTGTATTATCAAATTCAGAATACTTTCCAAATTCTGAATATTAAAACAATGTATACATATCGTGTTAGTTGCAAGTCACCAAAACTGAACAAAAATTTGAACTCCTAGGTGGCATATGCAGAATACAAACATACAATAAACTTTGGTTTAACCCTGGAATCGGCTAAACCTAAGCTCTGATACCAAATTGTAACACCCTCAACCCGGTTTAGAAGAAAACTGAAATTGAAGATGTTATTAAAAGAATTTTCATAAAACACTTAATCAATAACTGAAACTTTTAAAGTAATTCGAGACAAACTAACAATTTTTTTATTATGTATCATACTATTAAGAGCATCAAAAATGTATAAATAAACTAATCATGAAGGAAGCATGCGTGCCCCCAATAAACGTTTTCAAACATTGCATCGATTTTATAGAAGCAAACAAATGAAGTCTTACATTAAAGACCAAGATAGATCAAAACCATTCAAATATGTCATCATTCCTTTTTGTGGATAATTTCGAAACAAGCATATACATGAATTACTTACTCAAAACACATATATAATTATAGATAACCATCATAATATATCATGTTCAAGTTTTTCTTGTCTCATGGTTTATCAAGTTGATTTATGATTCTAAACTTAGACAAGAACTAGCCATTTCAGGATGAGGCATTCGGGAAAAGCATTCACATATATATGCATATAAGAATTCAAATAAAGCTAATCCATAACATACATGAGACTCGATTAAGCATATCTATTCACTTAATTAATTACTCAAATTCATTAGATAGATTTTACTTACTATGCTATGCTCGAAATAAAATGTAAATTTGGTTTATAAACTTTATTGGTTTCTTTTTATCATAGATTTTCAATACATAAAATATTTGATACACAAGTCATTTAATTTGATATTTACTCATTAAATACTCAAAGTTGTCAACCAAATATAACTATTTAAATGTTGTCGAGAAAAAGAGAAGCCTTTTACAAATTTTGCAATGTCTAACACCATGTTACATCAATATTAATGATATGCTTTTATACACCATTATGTCACCATTGAAGGAGTTCGGCTAAGGAAAATCTATATCTACTTGGAACTTTAAGCAGTGACTTGCAAACTTTTGACACGATCAACCCAAGGAGAAGTCATATAACTTGCATATGCATGGAGATGAATGCATTAGGCTGATATAGCCAAAGTGAGGTAGTGACAAGAAAGAGCATAATAAGAAATGTTAACAATGATTAATAAGAATGTAATGGATATCAAACATATGATATTACCACAGTTAAGTTAGAGATATTGTTCAATGTCTTGTTTTAAATACCTATTTCAAAAATTATTCAGAAACTTACTTATAAAAGTAATTAGAGACTTATTTAGAAGCTTTTTGGTTTTTCATCTTGTTCAAGTATATAATACATATCCTGCTCACTCTGAGCCAAATCAAAGATCATCAGATTTCTTATTTGAAATCTCATGAAGTTCATATCTTTTAGAAACATTTGCCATGGATCACATTTGGACTTACTTAGCACCAGTATAAAATTTACTTAGCTCAAAGCACAAAGCACAAAGCAATGGCTTGTTTACAATGTAACAAACCTAGCTTCTCTTCTCTATCCATCCAACTGTAACCAATATATCACATATATAGGTCCGTTACCCTTGAGCCGTAGCTCACGGACCGTAGTCCCGAAATGTATACTTTTTCACTATGCCAAAGTGTCCAAGGACTTCTATTGTTTAGGCGACTTAAATATTTTATACTTTGAAGTTAGGAGAGGTATCTTATGACACAAGTAATCTCACTTGTTTCTTTTCTTAGTATCTTATAACACGAGATGAGCTTTTAACTCCTTAAGGGTTTAAAATTAATGAACTTATAACATTAGATTGAATTCATTTATTAGAATCTTATAGCATTATAAGTCAAAAGTTAACTTCAAAGTTTATAACAAATATACATAAACTTCCATTGCAGGACATAGCATAGCAAGTCACCAAATACATATATAAGGCAAACATAACCATAAGGTTTAACAAAGATGCCATGCTATGAATGTATTCACAGATTATGCTCTATGTGAGCCATATGCATATGTCCATGAATTAATCAAAACATAAAACTGAAACAATGATCAAAATGACGATGTGTCACCTAATACAAATACAGCTACACTCACCTGATATCCCGAAGTTACGGGATACCTGACTCCACAATTATAACTTGTTTTCTGACATTCCCTTTTTCCTAGATTTTCTTAATTGATTATCGAATTCCAAGATTGTACTTCAATGAATTTCTTGTTCTCAATTAATCTCACACAAGAGTAAAAAGAAAACAAGGCATTAGAATACATTCATGCTATCTAGACTGCATACCGCATTAATTACACCTATATTTTATTCAAGAAAATATCATGCTTAAATCATATTACAACTAGCACTACATTTATATCAACCAAATCAGCCCCTGTCATACATGTACTTGCATACACAATCACAAAATAGTTCACTAATTTATATATTAATGCAAAACAGTCCATACTTTGACTTACGTACTTAGATAATATAAAACAGTACCATAAAACATTTACATCAAGGCAAAATGATCCAACATGTACTAATTTAATTGCACAAGGTTGTCCAGCTTCCATTTAACACATATATTTCAAACAATCCAACAATATTCATATTTATGCAAAACAATCTTTATTTCATGTTTACACAATTTTATAATCAAAACAGTCCACACATTTTATTATACGTTCCAAAATAGTCCATTTTAGCATGTATACATAGTTCCACATATCAAAACAGTCCCAATTAACATGTATACATAGTTCAACATATCAAACAGTCCACATAATCTTATATTTACACAAAATAGTCCCAATTAGCATGTATACATAGTTTCACATATCAAAACAATCCACATGATCTTATATTTACACAAAATAGTTTCAATTAACATGTATACATTGTTTCACGTATCAAAATAGTCCACATATGAATCATATTCAAGCAATTATGCCCTATTATCATACATGCATAAATACATGCTCCAAAATAGTCCTTTAAAGTCCATATAGATGCAAAAACAATTTCACTTACATATATATGATTTCATGCTTCAAAAACTATCCATATTATGCTCATACTTGCACAAAACAGGGCAGCTTCACTTATGTGTATGTAAGTACATCAAGACAGTTCATTCTATAAATATATATATGTGCAAACAATTCAGGTTACACACATGTACATTTTTATACTAAAAAAACAATCCATTGTACATTTATACAATTCAAAACTGTTCAAACATTATCACACATCCTTATATACCTCAGCACAGTGCATTTAAATTCAACCCCTGATTTAATTACCTAATTAATCCATATAAATTTATATACATTCATAACAGCCCTAGTTGCATGTATTCTCATAAGTATATAGAGCGGAACAGTCCTTAATAATTTCATATCTTTTCATAACGGTCCCTAAAACAACCTGATTTCATGCAATCATAGAAATAGTTTCATGCCAATTGACTCAAAGTTTACATATGTAACACATACCAAATTTCGAATTAAGCATACCTCAACTATTAGAATTCCATTCCAAATTACATCACAAACAACAATTATCAAACAATTGCTATAGTTCTTATTAACTTATAGCTCATAACCGAATCATCCAATTCAAATAATTATACGAAAATTCACAACAACATGGTATCTTACATGAATTTCTTTTTATTGTTCTAAGGATAAGTTTCATAGCATGGATTCCAAGTTCTAACAATCCTATTAATATATAAACACAAAATGAAATTCATATAAAATCTTATCATAAAAGATTGAATTAGAAGAAGGAAGAAATGGCTTTCTTCATCCTTAACATACTTGAAGAAGAAATCAAGTAGAATGCAACCATTCCAATCTTAAACTCTCAAGATACATAGAAATTTTCTCACTCTTCTCCTTTCTATCTAGTTGCTTCGGCCTTGATGGATAAAAGGAAGAAGATGATAACCACTTGGTTATTTCTTCTCCACTTAACCGGTTCTATTGTCTCCCTCTTGCACATGTTTCCTTCTCAAAATGACACATAATATGGTCCCTAATTTCCATAAATCTTACATGCAATTCTTCAACAATTAAGACTTTTCAAGATAGTCATTTTAATATAGTTAACAAGCTATTCAAATTTCATTATAGGTCATTAATTCATTTAATTATATACTTCAAAGATGTCTCCCATCGATTAAAACATACTCGAGTTAGTGTCATACTCCTAGACCACATTTTGGGGTATTACAGATCTTTATGTTGCTGAAATTGTAAGGTTGCTCGTGGTGCCCAAGTTGATTGCTTCAGATAGGGATCTTCAATTGACGGTGAGGTTTTGGGAGTGTTTGCATCAAGCTTTGGGTACTCGCTTAAATTTTAGTACTTCGTATCATCCTCAGATAGTCAGAGCGTGTGATTCATATTTTAGAGGATATGTTGAGATGTTGCATCATTGAGTTCCAAGGAACTTGGGAAAGGCAGTTACCTTTGGTGGAGTTTGAGTACAATAAAAGTTATTAGTCAAGTATAAAGATGGCAATGTATTAAGCCTTGTATAGTAGGAAGTGTCGTACACCCTTGTGTTGGGCTGAGGCGGGGGAAAAGTATGTTTCTCTGCCTGATGTGTTGAAAGAAACGAATGATAAGATAAAGCTTATTTGTGATTGTTTGAAAGCAGCCTTGGATAGGAAGAAATCCTACACGGATTTGAAGCATGGAAAAGTTGAGTACGCTGTTGGTGAAAAGGTTTTATTGAAAATCTCACCTTGGAAGTTGTGCTTTGGGCATAAAGGAAAGTTGAATCCAAGGTTTATTGGACCGTATGAGGTGTTGGAACATATAGTTCTTGTGGCTTATCGGTTGAGTTTGCCTCATGAGTTGGAGAAGATTCATGATGTGTTTCATGTATCCATGTTGCAGAGATATCATTCGGATCTATCACATGTGATGCTAGTGGAGGATGTTGAGTTATGACTAGATTTTTCCTATGATGAGGAACCAGTGGATATCCTTGACTCCAGTAGTAAATTTCTTCGTGGCAAGGCGATTGAACCTATTAAGGTGTTATGGTGACATCGCGGTGTTGAGGAGGCCACATAGGACAAAATTTCCTAAGGGGAAGAGTTGTAACACCTCAATTTTGGGCTAGGAGTTTTCTCAGTTGATTAGACGATCCAATGGATCAGATTAGAGGATTCAAGCCAGTTTTGAATTAAAACGGAAATAAAAATTTTATTAAGGAAAAATTATGGAAAATATTCTAAAATTATTAAATAATATGTTAAATGGTTTGGTGAAATCAATTTTACAAAAATAGTTTTCAGAATTGGACATTTTGGTTAGTGACCAAAATGTAAAGATTGCAAAACTATTTTATAGTGATTATTTTGAAAAGGGGTAAAAGCTTAGAATCCTAAATGATCTATTTTACCAAACATTAATATCAGATTTTCCTCTAAATTAGGATTATTTTTAATGAGTTTTAAGTGAGTAATTAAAAGGGTGGATTAATAAAAAGGTAGTTATTTTCTTAAAACCAAAATTTGACGTAACTTTTTCTCCCAAACTTGTCTCTCAAAGTTCTTCAGCCAAACACTCAACTTTTGATCAAACTTGATTTCTTAAATTCTTGATTCTTAATTGATTCTTTAATCTTACTTTTCAAAACCTCATTGAATCTCTTTGTTTTCAAGATTAAAACATCCAATTGAGAGATAAATCACTCATTAGAGGTAAGGTTCATTCTTCTCCTCTAATGAATAGTTCTTTATTGAAATTTCCAAGTATTTGATCATTGTTTGATGTTTTCTAACTTGATTTGATGATTTAATTATGTAAAATTGGTTAAATTAAGGTTTAAATGATGAGATTGATGGATTTTGCATTGGATCTGTTTTGCTGAGTTCTTGATTGATTTTAATCATAATTTTGATGTTTAATAATGTTAATAAGTTAGCTTTAACATTGAAATCCCGAAACTAAGTGAATCTCTAATTTCTAGGTTTTTAGTTATGCGTTTTTGAGGAGTTGTGGAGGTTTAATGAATGGTGGAGGTATAAGGATGATGTTAATGTGTTTTATATGTTAATTGATGATAATTGAGGGTTGAGTTTTGTTGTTTGTGGCTGGGTTATGTTTATAGTTGTGTTGATGTTGATTTCGGTTGTTGTGGAGACGTTTTTGGTTAGATGTTTGAGGATTGATGTTGCTATGGCTTTGAATACATTTGGGCGCATTGAAACCTCTGTTTTTGTGTGGATAAAATAAGGAATGTTGAACCTCAAGCTTGAACAAAACATTTCAAAAGCTTTAGAGGCATGTTTATCGTATCGGCAAGAAAAACTTTGAGTGTCGGTGAGTGAGAACGTGTTTTATAGCTTTTCAAAGGTTTGAAAGTTATGTTTGAGAGTTAAGATCAAGCTTGAAACACTGGTCTAAGCTCGGAAGTAACTAAATGATGATTTCTCTCTCGAACTCAGTTTGGCAAATTGGTTTGAATGTACTTGATTTGATGACTTGATTACTCACTGTATATGCATGATTTGAGCATGGTTTAATGCTGGAAAATGGTTATCTAATGTTGTTGATGCATTTGTAAGTAATGCATGTTTTGATAATGGTTTGAACATTGGTAATGCAAGGTAAAATGCATTGAGTAAATGGTTTTGATTAATGCATATGAAAACAATGGTTAATGTTTAACAAATGAAATATATTGGCAAGTGATGGTATGAAAAGGTTTTGGAAATGTTATAGGATATAGTTGGTTGGCCATACGATTAATAGTGCACTATAAAAAGTCGCATTGGATGTTGAGGGGTTTTGATCTGATGTACCAAAAACTCCATCCAAGTACCCTAACGGTCGAGGGGTTTTGATCTATGTACCGAAGACTCCCGTTAATGGGTTATGCATCTAACTGATGTTTGGGTTGTGATTGTACCTAGTTGTAATAGTACCTTTAATTTCGGTTGAGATGGCATGAAGTGTTGGAAACACTTGTTGAATCCGTGTATCCGATGTTGTATTTTGAAAAGTGAAACTTGGTTAATGATCATTTGTAAGCCAATATATTTGATGATGTATCATGGAATGGTTTATGTTGTATGATGTTGGTTTAAACATGTTTTACTCTTTAAGCCTTGCATTGGTACTATGCATGGGAAAGCTTAAATTGAGGGTAGCAAATGGGACTTTGTTGTTAATCCATGATACAAGTTGCATATGGTTTAATATGCATTTTTGGAAGAATTAAGTGCATGGTTTACAAGGCATGGTAATGTTGATGACGTTTGAATGATGATTAAAAAGGTGTTTTGGAAAGTGGTTTTCAAAAGGATTGTTAAATGGTTTAAAATGCATTGATTGTGGTTTGTTTTAGAGCATTCCTCACTAAGCCTAGTGCGCTTACGCTCTATTTTTTCCATCAATGTAGAGATTAAAGGTTGGAGGCAGCGAGCAAGCGAAAGGAATTCCAAGGACTCGTGTTTGTGAAAGTATGAATTTGATTTAGACTTGTACTAATAAAGGCAATGTGGTCATTTGTTGTTTGGGAGGGTTATTTGCTAAACTCCCTATTTGTGCAAGTTTTAAATGTTGGTTTGGACTTGTAAGAGGCTTAAAGTGCTTGGTATGTCGATGTTAAGAATGTGTCTGATGTTATATGATGATTAGATGTTATTTGAAGCATGTTATATTAAGCCAAAGTGTTATATGTTCGACCAAGGGGCCATTACAGGTCTGTTTGTACCGGTACGAGTGTTCAGGGATTGGTATGCAGGGACCTAGTATCGATACTGGGTAACTATATCAGTACGCCTTTTAGCCACTGGAAATCGCGATTTTGAAATTCAATACCCGTATCGGTACACCTGAGGACCGTACCGATACGCCTTTGTAAAATGCACCCAGTGCAATACAGATAGGGGCCGTACTGGTACGCAGGTCGTTAGTTTTGGTAATATGCTTTCTGAAGTTTGAATTCCTTGCAGTTTAGTCCTTGTTTCTTCATCATGCAATTAAATGAGTTTCAATGATTGATTTAAGTTAAAATTGAGGATTGGTAACTTTGGATTTAAAGAAGTCCCTGTAATTTTTAGAAATTACAATTTGGTCTCTAAAGGCAAGCTTGATTAATTGAATGTCAATTCGACGCCCGATTGAGTTATAAATTTCATCGCTGGTAGCATGATCACCTTAGGGCTTAAATATGCATTTAGATAAGATAAAATGAAAACATGGACCATTTTCTAAGTCAATCTTTCAGTTTTGCCTCGGCAAACCCAATGTAGCTTGCTCAGCTTGGTTTGGCGACTAGGTCGAGTCGAGGGGGTTACATGACCCGTATCGGTACAGGGCCATTGAACCTAACCATTGTAACATTCACTGCTGGGCTTATCGACACTGCTTGAAGTGTATCAGAACGGGCATTTGTCACTAGAAATTCTAAGAGTTAATTTAGCCATAGCGTATCGATAAGGCCTTTGGGCGTATCAATACCCGTGTTAAAAAATTTGTTAATCACCCTTAGTAAGTCCCTAGAATCTATTATTCAGCTCCCCTAAGTTTATAAAATTTTTAATTAGGCCCAATTCGTAATGTATTGTTTAACTATTCTCACCAAACTTCTATAATACTGTATCAATCTTTGAATAAAGTATTGCACCATTCACCGTTTTATTCTCCGATAACACTTTCTGTCCTGGATTCCTACCAGGCCGGGAAAGGTGTGTTACAGTTTTTAAATATATGCAAAGAAATATTGAGACGCATACCTAGCGTGACAAGACATTAGTAGAGATGCAAATTTGTTGTGGTATGCTGAATGAGGTTTTGGAATATGTTAGAGGAGATCTTTAGTGCTTGGAGCATTGCCTAATGCATACTTAATTTGTTTGCCTGGTGGGGAAGATGGTCAAAGGTAGTGGCAATGTTGATTGTAGCTGCTTTAGTAGGACATGCAGTGCTTGCAGCTTGTTAGTGTGGTATATTAAAGGGTTGTTGGGTCATTTTTTGATGCAAGCGTAGATCAGCCGAAATTCGATCCAATCGAGCTTCCATGACGGTTGGTCACTCGAGCAAGAGCCAAACAATTCAAGGAAGCTCTCATAATATTAATCGAACAAGCTTAGAAAATTGGGCAAGCTTTATACATTGGACTTGTGCCATGATATCCATGCAATTTGTTGCATATGAACATATTGAGTGAAAAAGGAACATTTTAATTTATTTGTTGCTACATGTTTCTTATATTTTTATGTTCCCATATTTATGTCACATTACATGTTATTTTCACCTATTATTAATTTGATTTTTTGTGTTCACAAATTATGTCCTAGATGCATCCTACATGGCTAGCCACATCGAGCTTGGAAGAAAGACTCTGGGGATGCCATATGCACATCCATGAAGAGATGGGAGTTGCTTGGAAGTTTCTTACATTCACAGAGAACATTTATCTCTTGAACCATGCAAGTACGGCAAGAGGAGGAGTTGCTTGGAAGTTTCTTACACTTGGAGAATGAATTAGAGATCATTCATCTATTAAAGCCTTTATGTAATGCCCTGATTTTGGGCCTAGCGGTTTTATGGATTGTTAGATGGTCTGGTGGATCGGGTTAGGGATTCGAGTTGGATTTAGGAGTAAATATTTTTTGGTAAGATAAAAATATAGAAAAATGGTTAAAAATCATATTTTAATATATGATGAATATTGGTGGAAACAATTTTGGAAAATGGGATTTGGAAGTGTGACATTTTGGTTAGTGACCAAAATGCGATTTTTGAAAACTGGTTTTTAAAGGCGACTAAAATGAAAAAGGGATCAAATTCTTAGAATCCTTAAGGAGCTATTTTACCAAGTTTTTTTCTGGTGATTTATCCTATCAATTAAGCCTTTTTAACATGTGTTTTAAAAGTTAATTAAAAGGGAATTTGGTTATTAAAAAGTTAGTTATTACTTTAAGGAAAATTGACGTAACTTTTTCTCCATTTCTCTTCCGCCAAACACTCAAGTTTTCATTAAAAACCAGAGGTGAGAGATCATTTTACTCAAATTATTGATTTGTAATTGATGCTTTAACTTTGATTTATAAAACCTCATTGAAATCTTGTGTTTTCTTAGCTTTAAACAAGCCAATTGAGGGAGAAGTCACACAATAGGGGTAAGGTCCATGATCTCCTCTATTGAATGGTTCTTTATTGATATTACCGAGTGTTTGATCCTTGATTTATGTTTTATAATCTAATTTTGTGTTTTTATATTGAATTAATTGATTTAATTGGGTGAATTTGATGAAATAGTGAGAGACCCATATTGAATTTGTTTTCTAGTGTTGAAGATTGGTTTTAATCATATTTTGGATTTATTATTATGTTGATAAGTTGTTTTTAACAATGGAATCCCGGGAGTCTTGAATCCCTAGTTGTTTAGGTTGTTAGATTTGTGTTTTTGTGGAGTTGGGGTGGATGTGTAGTTGCTAGAAGTATTTGGATGAATTAATCATGTTTTTGAGTGTTAAGTAATGATTATGGAAGTGTCAGATTGTTAGATTGTGGTTGGGTTGTGTTTTGAAAGGATTAGATGATGATTTCAGTTGTTGTGGTTGGGTAATTTTGAGAAGATTGTGGAAGTCCATGAGGATTTGTTGTTATAGTGTTTTGAATGCATTGAGATGCATTAATCCTCTATTGTAATGTGATTAAAATAAGAAAGGTTGACCCGAAAGTGATCGGTGAAGCTTTGGAGGGTTCAGACGCTTGATTTTGCGTCGACGAATCGAGGTTTCACGTATCGGTGAGTGAGAACGTGGATTCCAGCTTTGGAGTGTTTTAAAGGTGGCTTATGGGAGTTTAAACTTAGCTTGATATGCTGGTTTAAACTTGGAAGTAAGTAAAATGTGGTTTTCTCTCTCGGTCGTGCTAGTGTAAAATGATTTTTATGCACTTGTTTTGATTTACATTATACCTACTGTTTAAGCATGGTTTAGAGTAATTGGGATACTGTTTTGAAGCATGGTTGTTGCTTTGGAAAATTGGTTTGGTTAATGCTTGTTTAAAACAGTGAGGTAATGGTAAATGGTTAATTATATTGGCAAGTGATGTGGTTCTAAAATTGTTATATGATATAGATGGCCGACCATAGGATTGATAGTGCACTATAATAAGTCGCCTTGGATGTTGAGGGGTTTAGATCCGTGTAACGAAAACTCCATCCAAGTACCGTAATGGTAGAGGGGTTATACAATATCGTATTCTCCCGTTAGTGGATTAAGCATCTAACCGATGTAAGGGGTTGGTGTCCCCATGGGTTGAAAGTGTACCCAGTTGTTTAGGTACCGCGATTCTGATTGTATCGCTATTTCTAGTTGAGATGGCTTGAAGTGTTGGGAGAACATTTGTTGAATCCGTGTATCCGATGAACTATTTTGGTAATGGAACTTGGTTAATTATCACTTGTAAGCCAATATAATTGTTAATGTATCAGTGAAAGGTTTATGTTGTATAATGTGATTTGTACATGTTTACTCTTTAAGCTTTGTATATGGTTGTTATGCATGAGAAGGCTTAAATTGAGGTGAGCAATGGGATTTGCTGTTGATTAATGATACATGTTGCATATGGTTTAATGTGCTGGTTTTTAAAGATGTTAAGTGCATGGTTTTCAAGGCATGATAATGTTTTAAACGATGATTGAAATGAGATTTCAATGTAATGTTGAGAAATGGTTTTACTGTATTATGATGTGTTGTTTTGAGCACTCCTCACTAAGCCTAGTGTGCTTACGCTCTTTTTGTCCATCAATGCATAGAATTAAAAGCTTGGAAGGCAGCGGGAAGCAAGGGATCACAACAAGACTTGGTAACCAAAGTATTTTTTTGGCATAAACTATAAGTAATAAGGGCAATGAGGGTCCCGTTGATGTTTTGGGAGGTGTTTTATAGAACTCTTTGTTTGAGCAAGTTTATTTTGTTGCCCTTGGTTTGTAAATGGCCATTAATGTTTGTTTGTGGTGATGGTTTGAAGTTTCATGCTTTGCTTGGTTGGTTGTCTAGGAAGCATGCCTCTAGATTTCCATTTGAAGTATAATGCCATGAATTAATGTTGAAGTTAGGTTGTCTTGGTGTTTGATCCATGAATATGTTGGATGTGTGTTAGGGGCATGTTAGGATGATTTGATTTGATCAAAAGTATGTTAAATCGGCAAAAATGGACATTTCAGGTCCAGGCGTACCGATACGGGTGTCCCTATTTTGGTACGAGTAAGCCATTCCAGGCTTAGCGTACCGGTATGCGGGCAACTATTTTGGTACGGGTCTAGGCAAATTTGGCCAATGTTTCGAGAGCCTGGGAGGCGTTTCGATTGGTACATTGTTTTCATGAAGGGCGTTTCGATACGTGGGGGCGTATCGAAATGAGTTTTGGCGACTAGAATTTTGGGGTTTTAAGACAATATAGGTAGTAGAGCAAGTACTACTTGCGCCAGCTGGGCCAGGGATGGGTGATATGGCATCGTTGATACAAGCCATGACCAGTGCCTTTCAGGCAGCAGTTGCGGGTGCTCATGTACCGACACCACCGGTATTTAGGCAGGGATTGCTGCTAGAGCGTCATCGTAGTTTAGGCAAAGTTGAGTTCTGAGGTTTGTCACCTGAGGCTTCTGAGGGATGGTTGGCCAGTACTGGGAGGATACTAAGCCAGATGGGCTATTCTGATGCCCGTAAGCTGGGTTGTGTTGTATCGCTATTATAGGGTGATGCGTATACATGGTGGACTACAACGATATCCTAGGAGTCCAATATCAACACGATAGGAAGTGTGAGTTTATGGCTTTGGTGCCTGGCAATATGTTTGTTGCTGAGTACAAGGTGCAGTTTGCGAGGTTGAGCTAGTATGCACCTGAGTTAGTTCCTGACAAGCATACGCGATGTGATCATTTCCGCTACAGGCTCATGCAGGACGTCAAGACATACATGCTTGATGCTAATTACTTAGATTTTGATGTGTTGGCTTTGCGAATGTTAAGCAGAATTTGGGTATGGCTTCTGGGTCTTGGGGCTTTAGCTCTGGTAAGAGAGTGGCTTATTCTAGTTTTGGCGGTGGTCATGCAAAGAGACACTGTGATCAGAGGTTTTGCTCAGAGCTGAGGCATGGCATATGTGTTGTTGGACGTGAAGTCCAAGGGCAGGGTGACCTGGTTAGAGCTCCGTTTTACACCTGTTGGGTTTGTGGATCCCGAGATCATCTGAGGTGAGATTGTTCATGTTTCGCCAGGGAGGGTCAGGCACCTGTGCCTGTTGTGGCCAATGATTGTTGGAGTTGTGGGTCTGGCGACCATTTGAGATGTGATTGTCTTTTGTTGGCTGGAGGTGGGCAAGGTGCTGCACCTGTTGCTGCTCCGCATAGAGGCCGTGGTCCTAGCTGTGGACCGTTTCAGCGTAGAGATGGTGGGTAGAGGACTGTGGCTCATACCATTGCTATCCAGCCCGAGGGAGGTAGACCAGCTAGGATGTATGCGCATCGAGAGGGTTGCAATGACACCGATGTGATTGCATGTACATTCTCTTTACAATCTTTGCCATTGTATTCATTTGTTGATTCTTGTTCTACCCATTCATACATCTTGAGTGAGCATGCACAGTTGCTTGATATACCTGTTGAAATTCTTAATGTGGCTGTTAGAGTGACTAGTTCTCTTGGGGAGACCGTCATGGTTATGAGGTTGTATCGTAGGTGTTCGTTGATGGTTCAGGGACATAAGTTTGCCGTTGACTTGATGGAGTTGCCATTCCATGGTTTTGATGTGATTTTGGGTATGGATTGGTTGACCGAACACATGGATGTGGTGGATTTTGAGACCAAACAAATATTATTGAGGTTATCGGATGATTTTGAGGTAGTAGTTGTTGGTGAGAATGCTAAGTTTTTGCCTAATGTTGTTTCAACTTTGGATGCGAGTCAAATGATGGATTATGGATGTCGGACTTTCTTGGCCTATGTTATGAATCCTGGTTCGAAGAAATTGAGGGTGCAAGTTATTCGCACCGTATGTGACTTTCCAGGTGTTTTTTCGAAAGAGTTGTCAGGGTTGCCACCAGACCGTGAGGTTAAGTTTGGCATTGAGGTCTTTACGGATACTACACCAATGTCCATTTCTTCATATCGCACGGCCTCGAAGGTGTTAAAGGAGTTGAAGAAGCAATTGCAGGAGTTGCTTGATCGTGGTTTAATTAGACCTGGTATTTCACCGTGGGGTGCACCGGTGTTGTTTGTAAAGAAGAATGATGGTGCGTTGCGGATGTGTATAGACTATTGGCGACTGAATAAGTTGATGATAAAGAACAAGTATCCTTTGCCGCAGATAGATGATATGTTTGATCAGTTCAAGGGAACCTTGGTGTTTTCTAAGATAGATTTGAGGATTGGGTACTATTAGTTGAAAGTGAAGGATGTAGATGTGCCCAAGATAGCTTTTCGTACGTGGTACGAGCATTATGAGTTTTTGGTGATTCTATTTGGTTTGACCAATGCACTAGCTACTTTCATGGACATGATGAATCGTGTGTTCCATGAGTTTTTAGACCAGTTAGTGGTTGTGTTTAGCGACGATATCCTTGTGTAGTCTCGTACCAAGGAGGATCATGATAGACATTTGTGGATTGTGCTTCAGACGTTGTTGGCTAATCAGTTGTATGCCAAGTTAAGCTAATGCGAGTTTTGGCTTAGGGAGGTTATTTTCCTTGGGCATGTTGTGTCGGCCGAGGGAATTCATGTTGATCCACACAAGATTGAGGCTATGGTGAGTTGGAAGGCGTCTAAATCAGTGTCAGAAGTTTAGAGTTTCCTTGGTTTGGCAAGTTATTAACGTAGGTTTGTTGAGGGGGTTCTCTAGTTTAGCTGCTCCTTTAACCAAGTTGTTGTAGAAGAATGCTCGTTTTGAGTAGATAGATGATAGGCAGCGGGATTTTGAAAGATTGAAGGAAGCTTTAACACGAGCTCCAGTCTTGGTTCAACCTGAATCAGAAAAGAGTTCGTTGTTTATAGTGATGTGTCCTATGTTGGGCTTGGTTGCGTGTTGATGCAGGGGGTAAGGTAGTTCCGTATGCATCTAGACAGTTGAAGGTGCATGAACGTAATTATCCTACTCACGATCTTGAGCTTGTTGTGGCTGTGTTTGCCTTGAAAATCTGGAGGCATTACCTTTATGGTGAAAAATGTGTCGTTTATACGGATCATAAAAGTTTGAAGTATCTGATGTCCCAGAAAGAGTTGAATCTTAGGCAACGAAGATGGTTAGAGTTGCTTAAAGATTATGATTTGTATATTGAGTATCATCTGGGCAAAACTAATGTTGTGGCTGATGCTCTGAGTAGGAAGGCTGCTGTGGAGTTGAGAGCTATGTTTGCTCAGTTGAGTGTGACATGTGACGGTGGGTTGATAGCTGAGTTTTAAGGGAGACAACCGCATGATGAGAGTTTGGTGCTTCATGTAAAGGACATCATGATGGGAATCCTACAGATTTTCATTTTAATGATGATAAAGTGTTGTGTTTTAAAGGTCGAATTGTTGTGTTTGAGGATGAAGAGTTGAGGCGTACCATTCTAACTGAAGCACACGCTAGTCCTTTTGCTATGCATCCCAGTAGTACTAAGATGTACCGTGGTTTGACGAAAGATTACTATTGGGTTGGACTCAAGAAGGATATGGCTGATTTTGTTGCTCGACGCATGGTGTGTCAGCGGGTGAAAGCTGAGCAGTAGTTTCCATTTGGGTTGTTGCAACAGTTGAGGATACCAGAATGGAAGTGGGAAAGAATCACCATGGATTTTGTATTTGGGTTGCCTTTGGGTGATTGTTGATCGGTTTATGAAGTGTGCACAGTTTGTGCCAGTGCATACGACATATACCTTGGATAGGTTGGCTAATCTGTACATCTCTGAGATTGTGCATTGGCACGGGGTGCCCAAGTCCATAGTTTCAAATAGAGATCTGCATTTCACAGCAAGGTTTTGTGTGTGCTTGTATCGTGCTCTAGGAACTCGGCTGGATTTCAGCACTTCGTATTGTCCTCAGACGGATGGTCAGTCGGAGCGTGTGATTTACGTTTTGGAGGATATGTTGAGATGTTGTATCATCGAGTTCCAGGGAATGTGGGGAAAACAATTGCCTTTGGTAGAGTTTGCTTATAATAACAGATGTCACTGTATGACGCGTTGTATGGTAGAAAGTGCCGTACTCCTGTGCGTTGGGCTGAAGTTGGGGGGAAGCATCTTTCCTTGCCTGATGTATTAAAAGGAACGAATGAGAAAGTGAAGTTGATATGTGAACGCTTGAAAGCGGCTTCATATTGTCAGAAATCCTACGCAGATTTGAAGCATAGTGTTGTGGAGTATGTTGTTGGTGACCGAGTGTTTTTGAATGTATCGCCTTGGAAGAAGGTGATGAGTTTCGGGCGAAAGGGTAGCTTAGCTCGAGGTTTATTGGACCATATGAGGTTGTTGAGCGTGTGGGTCCTGTTGCTTACTGTTTGAGGTTACTTCCTAAGATGGGGAGGATTCATAATGTCTTTCAAGTTTCGATGTTGTGGAGGTATCAGTTGGATCCCTCGCATGTTATGCCAGTGGAGGATATTGAGTTGAAGCCAGATCTATCTTATGATGAGGAACCGGTAGAGGTTCTTGATACTAGCAGTAAGGTTTTGCGTGGAGGTACTGCGGTGTTGAGGAGGCCACGTGGGAACGCAAGTTAGATATGTTGGAATAGTTTCCACACCTGTTTCCTCTAGGTAAAATTTTGAGGAAGAAATTTCTTAAGTGGGGGAGAGTTGTAACGCCTCGATTCGAGTTTGATGGTTCGGTATCCCAGGTTAAGGATTCGAGTTTGATTCAGGAATATATATTTTTTGGTAAGATATAAATATGGAAAATGGTTAAAAATCATATTTTAATATATGATTAATATTGGTGAAAATAATTTTGGAAAATGGGTTTTGGAAGTGTGACATTTTGGTTAGTGACCAAAATGCGATTTTTGAAAGCTGGTTTTAAAGGTGACTAAAATGAAAAGGGATCAAATTCTTAGAATCCTTAAGGAGCTATTTTACCAAGTTTTTGCTGGTGATTTCTCCTATCAATTAAGTCTTTTTAACATGCATTTTAAAAGTTAATTAAAAGGGAATTTGGTTATTAAAAAGTTAGTTATCACTTTAAAGAAAATTGACGTAACTTTTATCTCAACTTTTCTCTCCACTTCTCTTCTACCAAGCACTCAAGTTTTCATTAAAAACTATAGGTGGGAGATCATTTTACTCAGATTATTGATTTGTAATTGATTCTTTAACTTCGATTTACAAAACCTCATTGAAATCTTGTGTTTTCTTAGCTTTAAACAAGCCAATTGAGGGAGACACCACACAATAGGGGTAAGGTCCGTGATCTCCTCTATTGAATGGTTCTTTATTGATGTTCCCAAGTGTTTGATCCTTGATTTATAGTTTATAATCTAATTTTGTGTTTTTATATTGAATTAATTGATTTAATTAGGTGAATTTGATGAAATAGTGAGAGATCCGTATTGGATCTATTTTCCAGTGTTGAGGATTGGTTTTAATCATACTTTGGATGTATTATTATGTTGATAAGTTGTTTTTACCAATGGAATCCTGAAACTCTTGAATCCCTAGTTGTTTAGGTTGTTAGATTTGTGTTTTGTGGAGTTGGGGTAGCTGTGTAGTTGTTGGAAGTATTTGAATGAATTAATCTTGTTTTTTGTGTTAATTGATGATTATGGAAGTGTTAGATTGTTAGAATGTGGCTGGTTTGTGCTTGGAAAGGATTAGATGGTGATTTTGGTTGTTGTGGTTGGGTAATTTTGAGAGGATTGTGGAAGTCCGTGAGAATTTTTTGTTGTAGTGTTTTGAATGCATTGAGATGCATTAATCCTCTGTTGTAATGTGATTAAAACATGAGAGGTTGATCCGGAAAAGATCGGTGAAGCTTTGGAGGCTTCAGACGCTTGATTTCGCGTCGGAGAGTCGAGGTTTTGCATATTGGTGAGTGAGAACGTAGATTCTAGCTTTGGAATATTTTAAAAGTGGTTTATGGGAGTTTAAACTTAGCTGGATACGTTGGTTTAAACTCAGAAGTAAGTAAAATGTGGTTTTCTCTCTCGGTCGTGCTAGTGTAAAATGATTTTTATGCACTTGTTTTGATTTACATTGTACCTACTGTTTAATCATGATTTAGAGTAATTGAGATACTATTTTTAAGCATGAAATGTTTAAAGATGCACATGGTAAGTGATCCTTGTAAGTATATGGTTTATACTTTTGTTTTAAAGCATGGTTGTTGCTTCGAAAAATTGGTTTGGTTAATGCTTGTTAAAAATAGTAAGGTAATGCTTGTTTTAAAGCATGGTTGTTTCTGTGGAGTTGAGAGCTATATTGACTCGGTTGAAAGTGCACTCGGTTGTTTAGGTACTGCGATTGTGATTGTATAGCTATTTCTAGTTGAGATGGCTTGAAGTGTTGGAAGAACACTTGTTGAATCCATGTATCATTGAAAGGTTTATGTGTATAATGTGATTTATACATGTTTACTCTTTAAGCTTTGCATATGGTTGTTATGCATGGGAAGGATTAAATTGTGGTTGAGCAATGGGATTTGCTGTTGATTAATGATACATGTTGCATATGGTTTAATGTGCTGGTTTTTAATGATGTTAAGTGCATGGTTTCCAAGGCATGATAATGTTTTAAATGATGATTGAAATGAGATTTCAATGTAATGTTGAGAAATGGTTTTACTACATTGATGATGTGTTGCTTTGAGCACTCCTCACTAAGCCTAGTGTGCTTACGCTTTCTTTGTCCATCAATGCAGAGAATTAAAAGCTTGGAAGGCAGCGGGAAGCAAGGGATCACAACAAGACTTGGTAACCAAAGTATGTTTTTGGCGTAGACTATAAGTAATATGGGCAATGGGGGTTCATTTGTTGTTTTGGGAGGTGTTTTGTAGAACTCTCTGTTTCAACAAGTTTGTTTTGTTGCTCTTGGTTTGTAAATGGCCATTAATATTTGTTTGTGGTGATGATTTGAAGTTTCATGCTTTGCTTGGTTGGTTTTCTAGGAAGCATGCCTCTAGATTTCCATTTGAAGTATAATGCCATGAATTGATGTTGAAGTTAGGTTGTCTTGGTGTGGTTTGATCCTTGAATATGTTGGATGTGTGTTAGGGTCATGTTAGGATGATTTGATTTGATCAAAAGCATGTTAAACCAGCAAAAATGGACAATTCAGGTCCAGGCATACATGTACGGGTGTCCCTATTTCGGTACGAGTAAGCCATTCTAGGCTTAGCGTACCGGTACGTGGGCAACTATTTCGGTACGAGTCTAGGCAAATTTGGCCAGTGTTTCGGTACTCAGAGAGACATTTCGATACGGTACAATATTTTTCTAAAGGGCGTTTCGATACGCGGGGGCGTATCAGAATGAGTTTTGGCTACTGGAATTCTGGGGTTTTAAGACAATGAAGGCGTATCGAAACACCTTTGTCCGTACTGGTACGATTGTAGTTAATTTAGTTATTTGGAATCTTTTGAAGTTATGTTTTCTTACATTTTGGTCCCTAAATGTTGTGGATGCAATTAGATGAGATTGGATGATCTTTTGACTTTATTTTTAACATGTGGGTATGAAACCTGCTTAATTAAAGGTTGTTAATATAAAAATGACTTAAGACCCTGCAATTTTCTGAATTTGCAATTCGGTCCCTTAATTGCATTTGTGAGCAATTGTATGTCAATTGATGCCCGATTGAATTGGGTTTTCACCAAAAATCAGTATGTACACGTAGGATAATAATTTTGCATCTAGATAAGATAAAAGAAAAAAGACAGGTTTTGGGTTTAATTCTTCACGGTTTACTTTGGTAAACCTAATGTAGCTCGCTCGGTTCGGTCTTGCGACCAGGCTGGGTCGAGGGGGTTACACTTTCACCTCCCAAAACAAGTGCAGTGGATGGCACAAATGAAGATTCATGGAATATGCACATTGCCTTATTTCATCCACTTTTTTTATCCATTCATATGCCTTAGCCTATAAATAGAGGCTTATTTCACTTTTGTAAACACAAATTTGATTTTAATAGAATTTGAGAATGTTCTCTTTCTTTGCTCTTAATTGAACTTCAAGTGACTTATCAAGAAAATCTTGTGGTGTTAATCGTTTTCTTTCGAACTTATCACTATCCTGAGTGTGGCGTTAAACCCCTTTTGATATTGTTGGTTTCTATCTCCTTATAGATAGTGGGTCACGATCCCATTACCTTGTGTTAAGAAACCGTATAAGTCTAGGGTTAACATTACATATAGTGTTGGTTCTCTCTTGGTTCCCCTTAACCGATTTCAAGCCTACCTACCATCTTCATTCCCATATTTTATTTCTTTTTCAATCATTTCATCATTCCAAGCCCATTTGCAAACGTCCATCATTATCATCAGAAGTACTTTAATTTCGATCGAGAAATATAAGTGACTCGAACTCATACTTGAGGATGAATACGCATCATTTGGTATCAAGAGCTAGTTTAATCAAGGTACTCATTCATTTATTATTCAATTCCAATCTTATTATTTCTTCTTTCTTCCAGGTTGTTAAAAAAAGAAGAAGCAGAAGCAAAAAAAAGAAGAAGCAAAAGCCAAAAAAGCAAAAATAAAAGAAGAGAAAGATCGACAAAAGGAGGAATCAAAAGTGTTTTTTGAGTACAAGCTTATTTTCCCGTTATTTGTTTCTTACAATTTATAGCAACACATCATCCTCTAGACTTTTTTTCTTAGCCTTCCCTTATTTTCGTTATCATCTTTCCTACCATACATATAATTTTGAAGCTGATTCCACGACGATCTTTTGGTAAGTTCAAATTAGTTCTCTTCAGAACTTAGAGAAAGAAAAAGGGTGGTAAAAAGGCAAGAGTGTGTGAGGGTATTAGAGTTGATAAAAGCTAACATCGAGTGCAAACACGAGTGGAGTGTTTCTTTCTTTTCAAGTGAATTTTGGTGAGATTTTTTTGTTTTCTTTTATTATTAATATTTTGCAATGTACATCATGTCTGGTGTTTTCGTACAAGACAATGGTCGTGAAGAAAACCAGATCGAGTGCAAAAAAATTTGATCTGAGAGTTGGATAGATTTCTTCGGATCCAACTAACAACAATGGAAGAACGTTTGGATTGTTTGGAGGAATGATCTAAACAAGGTTCATCTTACAGTTCTAGGAGGCTACGAGTCCCAGTTAGGAAAAATCAAGATGACAACTATAGTCAAAGTGAAAGAGGAAGTGACCAAGGTTCCAAATTCAATGTTAGCCACAAAGCACCAAGGAATCAAGGTCTAAGGAATCAAAACCAAGTGGATGAAAATCTTAGCTGCATTTGAAAGGCTATTCTTCCTTTCCAGGGGAAGACCGAACCAAAAGCCTATTTGGAGTGGGAGAAGAAAGTTTAACTTGTCTTTGAATGTGACAACTCTCCTAGAACAAAAAGGTAAAACTTGCCGCCATTGAATTTTCCTATTATGCTATCATTTGGTGGGATCAATTAAGTTTGAGTAGGAGATGAAATGGGGAGCAAACCGTGTTGACATGGGATGAAATAAAATCCATCATGAGGAGGAGATTTGTTCCAACACATCACCACCGGGACTTGTTCCAAAAACTCCAAAGTCTCACTCAAGGCAGTCATAGTGTGGAGGATTACTATAAAAAGATGGAAATTGCCATGATTCGCTCCAATGTAGAGGAAGATCGAGAGGTTTCCATGGAAAGGTTTTTAGCCGGTCTTAATTGAGACATTACCGAAAAAGTAGAAATGCAACACTATGTTGAAATTGAGGACATGATTCATATAGAAATTAAAGTGGAAAAACAACAAAATAGAAAAGACGCTACTCAACCCTATACTACTTCAATGTCAATGACCAAGTAGGGGCAAGGTGCCTACAAAAAGGAAACTACTTTCCAGAGTAAAGACATTGCCAAAACATCAAAGCCTAATAAGCTGAAAAAGCCAAATAAAGGAAAAAGTGAGGCCACACCTAATCGAACTCGTTACATCAAGTGCTTCAAATGTCTCAAGAGGGGACATATTGGTAGTCAATGTCCAAATAAGAGGGTCGTGTTCCTAAAAAGTGGTGGAGAAATTGAGTTCAAACAAGGGGACAAAGTTGAATATGAAGTATGCAACGACCATGAAGATTAAGAATATGCCATTGATGGTGAAGATCTTGTTGTAAAATAAAGCTTAAGCATCCAAAGTGTGGAAGGAGAGTAACAGCGAGAAAACATCTTCCATACTCGTTGCCACATTCAAGGCAAGGTATGTAGTGTTATTTTAGATGGTTACAGTTGTTGTCACTTAATTTTCACCGTCTTTTATTTATTTATTTTATTTATTTGCTTATTTTATTTTATACTATTGTATACATATAACAATATGGCCTTATTAGATACAACCACCCCTAAATATAATAATAAATAGGGTCCATTTTTATAAACTAAAAAACCCATGTACATAATAACCCATTTCACCCAAAACAAAACCCAAGCTAACCCTTTTTTCTCATTCTCCCATGTGTAGGCTTAAACTTGGACCATTGGATCTAGCGTATGGATCTAACGGTCTAAATCAGATCAGATGAAAGAAGGGGTGGTTTCCCCCACTCACCCCGCCACGCGCTGGCATGTGTAACTCACGCACGCGGCTCTTCCTCTCTCGCTGAAGCCTCGACCGGCTCCTCCTTGTTCCGGCGGCCACAGCGTTTGGCCATCCCAAAACCTACAATGAGCGCTGGCGATCATCCCGCCTTCACCAGTCCATGTCGTGACCCACGACGAGCCGTTGCTACCTCCGCGTAAAGCACTAGGCGCGATGCCACGTCCTCACACAGCCCCTTCACGCTGCTGTAGTGCCACGCCGCCGACCGCCTCGCCTCTGCCAGACCGCCTACGACACCACTGCGCTACTGTCGCCTTCCTCTCTGACCGCCTTGCAGCAAAACAAGAAGCAAATGGTTTGGGTTAGGGTTTGGTTCAAACATGGCAAGAGAAAAAAGGAAAGAAATAGATCAGATTTGAATCAAAATTCAAATCAAGTCAGCTCCAAATCGTATCTAAATCTACATTGAATGAAAAGGGAAAGAATCAGCCCAAAGTTGCCCAAAATTTGAATCAAATCAGCACCAAATCATATATGAATCTGCATTAAATGGAAAAGGTGAAAATCACCCAAAAATAGGGATTTATTTATTTCGAATTTTTGAACTTTTAGGTAAAAAGTTACCTATATAAAGGGGTTGAAGCCTTTGTAGAAGAGAAGTTGATTTTTTTTAGGGTTGGAGAGTTTTTTAGAGAATTTTTCACAGTTGAACTATTCGGGATCTCGCTAAAATACTCGAGTTTTGTACTTGGATTCGAAGTTGGAATAAAAGCTTGAATCATTTTCGATGTATTTATTTTTACTATTGTTTTTATGTGTATTCTTTTGAATGGTTGTTGACCTTGTTCGAATTTTAAATTACCACCACCATAACCCGGATTCAAGTGAAGGGAAGGCTGAAAATCGAAGATTGAAAAAATCAAAGTGGGATGTTTGATCTATCTTTCTTTGAAAGAAAATATAAAAGAGAGTTTTCAAAAGTTAATTTTTATATCCATGAATTTTAAAGCGAATTGGGCATTTACATTCTTTAAATAATCCTTTTTCACTATTTTTGTTTCATCAACCATTAAACTTTCAAACCTTTCAATTTAATCAATGTCTTCTTTTAGATCGTGCCTCGTTTCTAATCCTTTTTAATTTGATCATTATTTTGTTTTTTTAATTTTAATAGTTTTTAAAACCTTTTTTAAGTCTTTTTAAATTAAATTTTAGTTTGTACATATCTGTTTTTTTTTCTTCAAAAAAGAAACTCGATTCAAATATCGTGTTGACCCACCTAAGGGAAGGATAAACTTTTTTTAATTCTTTATTAAGATTTTTCATTTATTTATTCTTTGGTAAATATTGTTGTTTAACTTTAATTTTAATGTATCCCTCAATTAGAACCTTTTCTAAAATACCAAGCATTAATGGTTTTTAATTAAATGATTAGGTTAAATAAAGCCCCTAATGTTAGGTACTAAATTACCTTAGTCAGAGCCTTGTAAATATAAAGATAAAATACTACTCATTTAAATCAATATAGCACACTTAATCATACTTTAACCCTAATAGGTAAAATTTATTTAGATTATACTTTAGGTTAAGAATCACTAACGTAGGATAAATAAAAAGTTTAAACACATTAATTATTTCTTTGCTTGTCTGATTAAAAAGTGAAACATAATTAATGCGGTGTCCTACCAAAAGGAGGTAACGAGTTAGCGCTAGAAGTGTTGGCAGTGATTAGAGTTTACTCTCTAGATGGCCGGGCCGTTAAAATAGAATCATATTCATAAATGGACAATAATTTAAATTTTACACAAAATTACAAATTCTGACATTAAAACATCTTGTAATCTGTAACACCCCCTAATTTAATTAAGGATAAAATGGGGTTTGTAGTTGTGGGGGTTTGAAACCACGACTAGTGGCCTTATGTGCCACATACTCAACCAACTGAGCTAAGGCAACTCTTGTTGCTTTGTTGCAACAATTTCCTTTTGGAGCTATGTCTCTTGGTAAGGTTCGATAATAATAATAATAATAACCCTTTCACCTATCTATCGAGATTCTTGAAAATTAAAAAAATTTCCAGACCCTTCTTCTCTCTTGGGCACCCCTTCACCTACCCAAACCTGCCGCCGTTGAGTCTCTGTCACCGCTCAGCGGTGTTGTACACCACCGTTACCCCTTTGACCGTCATCCCACCCCAAACATAACCTCAGCCGTCATGCGCAGAACCATCAATCAGTTTGCCATGAAAGCTTGACCAAAGATTCGGCCATAAGTTTTACTCGCCGCCTTTGTTTTTACCATTTTCCGTCCATCCTCGACGTCTGTTCGAGATGCGGCCACCGGATCTATGTTCCTAGCGTTGCGCCGATCAAAACCCATCCAGCCAATTGTTGTTATGACACCGAGAGAGGCTTCATTAGAGCTACGCGCTATTTTCTGACCATCCCTTGCATTTTAGATAAAATCGGTGAGATTCTGATGCGTTCTTGATTTACCAATGTGTTGGTTGTATTTAGGTGCTGATGAACTTTCAAAATCTGACAAATTCGAGCATTTTAGGGTCACTGGCGTCCTTTTAATGATAATTTCGGTGACCAGAAATAGTGAACGGCCGGAGAATGTTTTTAGGGTAAGCAAGTCGGTTCAAGCCCACCGAATCGAGTTAGCCAGCTTGAGTCAGACTAGTGGTTCAAGCCAACCGAATCGACCAAACTGGACCTAACAAGTCAGGCTTGGTTAATTAACCAAGTTCTGGGTTAGCCTGTTATGGCCCAATTAACCAAGCCTATTCCTATTGACCCGTGTCTGACCTGATCCAACCTGACCCGAGTTTGACCTGACCCGTTGACCTGACCAGTTTGACCAACCGTTGACCAACTCAGTCTGAGTCAACTCAGTGAGTCAACCTGGCTAACTGCTGACGTCAGCGTTTACCGATGACGTCAGCATTGACCTTTGATGTCAGCGTTGACTTTTATCCAAAAAGTCAAAATTTTCAAAAACCCATATTTTATACTTTTCGACGTCCTAAGTATATGTCAGCGATGATGTCAGCATTGACCGTTGATGTCTGAATTTGACCATGAACTTGGGCTTGTATAAGTGTTTAATTATTCAGTTTGAATGCATTACGATTAAGGTCTCAAAATTAGAATTTGTGTAATTGAAGGTATTCACAGTTCCTTGTATATGAGCTATTGAGGGACGTCAAATTCGGGTTTGAGAGTGTTTGAATGTTGTTTCAAGGTTTGACCGATATAGCAAGGACTTAAGGTAATACATTACTACCTCTTGCATGGTTTACTATACATGTTGGTTCTAGGCTAGTTTTCATGAGTACGATTAAGTGTACTTTTAACTTTGCTTGAGTCAATTAAAATATGAGATAATAGAATGGTAACTTGGATAAGATCGAACTATTCGAAAGAAGAATTTAATAGACCAAAAGGTTCCTATGTTCAGTAAATGGTTAATAAGACATAATCTTTCGATCTAATAAATATAGTTAAATAATATAATATTTGAAATATTTCGATAAAAATGACGATAATACACTTGAGAAATAAGAATGACTTAAATACCTCTAAGACTTGGGATAAGAAATACCAATAAAGCCAAACAAATAGACTAGCTTTGAGAGTGATAATATACGACCGTGTTTGGTAGTCATTTTCGATACTAATGTGATGTTGGAAGAGTAACCTATTCTTCAATGTACTTCAATGTTATGGATTGAGTTCGGTGCAATGCACATGTTTGAATACTTGGAAAATACCGCTTGAATACATGTTCGGTTTCTCATAGTTCGTGTGGTGGTTAATTAGTGAAGGTGATCTACTTTGCAATACATTATAGTCAGTTTTGAGAAACGAATACTTAAGGTGAACCTATCTGATTGAATGGTTTGCTTTGTATCTTCTGCTGTCATTACTTATGACTAATTATTGTTACTACTATTATTACTGATTACTACTGATTAATACTGATTTTTGTTAGTACTGATTATTACTGTTGTAAATATTATCACTGCTTAGATAATTACTGGGGTACTTGGGATAGAGTATGAAGTTATCGAAGGTTCAGCTCTGATCAAGCTAGTAATTCCGCTTGTTTTAGGTTTAGCCCTAACCCGGCTGGTAATTTTGCCTGACCTGTTCTGTTTCATGTTCCTACGCTTCAGCTAGGGTAATTCCTTATGACCACTGTATCAGGTTCCTACACTTCGGCTAGGGTAATTCCTAATGAACACTGTATCAGGTTCCTACGCTTCGGCTAGGGTAATTCCTTATGACCACTGTATCAGGTTCCTACACTTCGGCTAGGGTAATTCCTTATGATCACTGTATCAGGTTCCTACGCTTCGGCTAGGGTAATACCTTATAACCACTGTATCAGGTTCCTATGCATTGGCTAGGGTATTTCCTTATGACCACTCTATCATGTTCCTACGCTTCGGCTAGGGTAATTCCTTATGACCACTATATCAAGTTCATAAGCTTCGGCTAGGGTAATTCCTTTTGACCACTGTATCAGGTTCTTAAGCTTCAGCTAGGGTAATTCCTTATGACTACTATATCAGGTTCCTACGTTTCGGGTAGGGTAATATATTCTGCATTCAGGCATCATGCTTTAGTTATGACGATTTTTTTGGATCCAATACACCTCTTTAGGTCAGCACCCACGCCCAATAGTCCTGGGTAAATGCCTTATAGATGCAGTCTTGGAAAATAGCCTATTGGAGTTTAGTTGGAGGATAGATAAGAATTTGAAATGAACCATAATTGGAACCTGTGGATACCCGGAATGCCATGATAGTTCTATACTATACCATGTATCTATTTTACCTTACATGCATTTGTCAACATCATCATTTGGTAGTTTTGTATTACTGAGCTTTCTCAAACTCACTTTGTTTCACCATTGCAGGTTAAAGAAATTTGATTATAGATTTATGACCGATATCAGTTTGGAGTTCCCTTGGTCTTGCGCGTGGAGTATGGTACCTATGTATTAGTGGCATGTATGTCACAATTTATTTTATGATTGAGTCTGTATTTTATTTTCTGGATTTCAGTTTGTTTACACGAAATTTTAATATAATTTTAACAAAAATGTTATTTTACACTTTTAAATGTATTTCTAAGAGTTTTTATTCTATTTTTCTGTGGGTCGCTCCGGTGACCTTAATGTGACCTCTTAGATTTATGTGTGTCGCATAGCCGGGTCTAGAGGGTTACATTTTAGCGGCTAGGTACCAATTTTTGGACGTTGTGGGGTGCCAACCCTTCCCCATGCGTAACCGACTCCCGAACCCATTTTTGAGTTTTTAGAGTCCAAAATCGTTGTTTTAATAAAATAAAAAATGATTTTATTAAAATGACCCATTTTTAGGCGATCCAATCACACCTTTAAAAAGATTGGTGGCGACTCCATTGTTTTTGGCTTTTTATTTAAAAAACAGTCGAGACCCTTAAAAAGGTTGCGATAGCTTGGCGACTCCGCTGGGGAAATTTTTGTTTTTTACAAAAAGAGAGTCAGGCCACAAGCCAATTACACTTTGTTTTAATGTCAAAATTTGCTAAGTTCGTATAAAATTTAACTTAATTGTCCATTTATGAATATGATCCTATTTTACGTATTTAAAATTTGGTTATAAGCTCTATACTCGAGCTTTGTCCCATTCATTTAAGTGGGAGAAAACACTATTGCTCTCGTGGGAATACTGATTCTCCATATGGTCCTAGCAAGTACCTTCGTAGCTCATATGGCCTATGTCTTTGTGAGGATACTGATCCTTCGTATGGGCATAGAAAAATGGATCCCCCTTAGTTGAACTTGATTCGTTTGAAGCCTATAATGGGTGAGAATCAAGGGCCTTGCTACCCTTAGTAGGGGACAACAAAGACAATTCAGGAATCTTTTAGAACCAAACCATGTGTGTGAATCTAGAAGTCCACCCTGTTAGAGCCATGTGGAAAACCTTAGAGGTAGAATTTGGTCAAAATCATTTCGTAAGAATAGTCCGTGGAGACATGTCCAGAAGTGTTGGAATGCGCTGCCCAGTTACTATTCGTACAATGAAATTATTTTGGACCTTTTATATTTTTTGAAGTATTAATCTTTTCCTTTTCTTGTCTTGTTTTTGTCTTCAATATTTGTATCCTCATTCCTTATTTAGAAGACAATGCTGATGTATGTCACTGGTCTGAGGCCAACCAGCAAGCACATGGGGATAGTTTGACAGTTGATCACGAGACGAAGACATAAGAGTATGCCCATATTAGTGTCAAACAGAGCAACGTACATGAGTTGCGAGAGATATGGGGACGTTTTGATCATGCAACAAAAAAATTGTTCCTTGATACCTATGGCGACATAGTATATCTACTATATGAGGAGGTATATGAACCACTCCTCAAAGGATTGATTCAGTTCTGGAACCCTGGATATTTTTGTTTTACTTTTAATGGTGAAGATATGATACCTACATTCGAAGAGTATTTTGTGCTTTTCAACCTACGTAAGGTGAAGAAGGATCGAGTCTATGGTAAACCTCTTAAAAACAAGAATGCTAACTCGAGGCTCAAATATTTTGCTGGCATGGGAGATGGATGGGTTAAAGGACTGATACAGAAAAGAGGAGGCAGCTTTTCCTTCCCTTGGTGCAGCATCCGAAAGCTAATTTCCACTCATCCAGATAGGGAAAAGAGAGTGGATCTCTTGGCTATAGCAATCTACGACTTGGTTATCTTTCCAAGAGTATTGGGAAATATCGATGTGGCTATGCTAGCTTTCTTTAAACAATTGAAGAGGGAAACCAATCCAGTGCCAGTTCTACTAGCTGAAACCTTCATCTCTTTGAATGCATGCCGAAAGCTGAAAGGTGTGTGTTTCAGAGGATGTACTCATTTGCTCCAGGTTTGGGCCCTTATTCATTTTTGGAAGTGCCCGACCCTAGCTTTGCCTAACATACACTCCCCGAACTTTTCTCTACTTTGGGAATTTCTAGCAAAGAAATGGTCGGTAGCTAAGAGGAACAAGTGGATTGACATCTTTAGGGATCGTCGTGATCAGGACATTGTTTGGAGAGTTCCATGGTTGGGCCACACCAAGGTCTTGTATAAGTATGGGGGTTTTAATCACGTGATTCTGCTAGGTTTATGGGGTGGTGTCGGTTGTGCTCACTTGCTAGAGTCACGGCAGTATGGCTCTCGATAGTTTGTCCCCTTCACCACAGACCTGGACTTATTAGAATTTGAGTTCTAAGGGGAGTTCAGAGAGAAGATCCAAACTATCAACGATTCATGGAGGCGTTGATACCTCATGATAGTGGAGCACGACAATGAGTGCATGTTCACCCTTGACTATGATGTATGGAGGCATATGAGGGTGAATGATAAAATTTTACCATCTAACGGACAAGTTAAGACTGTAGAAGAGCATTTAAAGGTGGTCCCACCTGAAGCTGATATTTTGAGGGCAAAACTCAAAAGGGCAAAGGCCAAGATATAGTCCCCACAAGAACAGCATGCGAGAGGCCTGTACGAGGCGAGCCTAGATGTAAAAAAATACAAGGGAGAGACGGACCGGGTAGTGAAATTGTACAAGGACCTAGAAGGAAAATTTGAGATGTAAAGGGTTAATTTCCTCAAGTTAAATGCATATTTGAGGAAAACTCTAGAATAGTGGAAGCATGAAATTAAGCAAGCTGTAGGGAAAGAAAGAGAGCACAGCAAGAGAGAAGCTAAAAAGTACAAGCATATGCTGATTGATGAGAAGAAGAAGGGAAAACAAGTATTCGATAATGAGAATAACAAGAGGGAGCTCGAAAAAGAAAGAGAAAATGTGGCTGCATGGAAGAGGAAGACCCATAACAACAAGATCCGTGTGTGTGAGTTGCAGTCTCTGTAACACCCCCTTACCCCTATCCGTACACCAGATACAAGTCGAAAATTCTATGACTTCTTTATTCAAAGATCAGGGTAATTTAAAATTTTTAAAAAATTTCTCTGTGGTCACCCATCCTGAAATTTCTCTAGCCCAAGCACGCTTAACTTTATTAAAAATTGACTTAAATTATTTACTCGAGTTTCTAATCCTAAATCAATTATCTTAGTATGCAACTCATCACCCAAGGTTATTCTTAACCTTGAATCTTTCTAGAAACGCCAATCACACTCAATATGCTTAGTAAGTATGCATGTCACTATAATAATCAAACTGTAATTAGGATGTCATTATTGTGATTACCTGTTAAGCTTTCCAATATTGATGCAATGCGTTTCTCCCTTTCACCTTGATTTACCTACGTCTGTACAATCAAACACACGCTAAGTAGGAACTTAGTGAGACAATAAAGGAAATTAATAACAATAATTTAAACTTTATTCAAGATCATGACTACATTTATATAGCATGATATATGCCAATGCATTAGCTTTCATATTGCATTAGTAATTATTTACTACATGCCAATGTCATCAGATTTTCATGTTTGCCCGATCATCATAATATGCCTCATGTGTATAAATGCATCATGATCAGAAGATAACTATACCATCATACTAATCATGTATCAACATAACATAAACCAGATATAAATTTCTTATCATATACTTGCCATTGGTCCCGAGTGTTCATATAAATATGTCCCGAGAGTTCATATACTCTCTAACATGTTTACCATTTATTATCCCTTTATTTATAGCCCGATTACCAATGATTTCCCGGTTTCCCGATTTCATAGCCCAAATATAACCTTGAGGACCCTGGGTACGCGAGTCAAATATGCACCAAAGTGCTAACCCTCACGTTTATAAGGTCGTGCTAACTATTATCTCGCACGTTTATAAGGTTGTGCTAACCATTATCCCGTACGTTTATAAGGCCATGCTAACTATTATCCCGTACATTTATAAGGTCGTGCTAACCATTATCCCGCACGTTTATAAGGCTGTGCTAACCATTATCCCGCACGTTTATAAGGCCGTGCTTACCATACACTAAGTGTACTTTTAACACTATAGTGCTATCCCGAATTCCTGATTATGTAGCATGCTGCTGGACTCTATGGCATGCCAACTATACCCTGTCCCTCAATGACCCATTTAGGAAAAATTCCCGAATTTATTCCATCCATGGCAATGTATACCAATATAATTTAATATTGGGTAGTTCATACCCGAAATAACATTCATAGCATACCATCATCAATAACTAGTGATCAATGCATTTGTTTTCAACCCTTGACATATTTAAAATATGTCAAATATATTATCAATGACATAAATATCATACCAACATATAAATCAGGTAGACTTACCGCAAGTCTTACCAATGATGTATAAAACAACCGTGTATCATGTTATGCATGCATTGCACTCACCTGGGCCATTTATTAGCATGCCTCACTAAATTATACTCGATCCTTTCCTTTATAGAACCTCGAACCTTATTTGATTCGAACTTAACTGAAAATCGAGTTTTGGGGCTTGAATCGAGCTTGGAAAAATTTTCTTCTTTCCCCTATTTCTCCACGTTTTAAGGCTGGAAAAGATGAGATTTGTTCATCTTTTAACTATTTGCAACTATTAAATGAATTTTAAATTCATTTAAATAGTGAAATTACAAATTTAGTCTTTAAATCCAATGGCTAATTTAATCTCATCTAAAATCAAGGGCCAAGATTAAATCCATGTATATTTCATCTTCCAAAAATGTCCTCAACATTTCAAAAATATTTAAAAATTGCCATCCTTGCCAAATGACCAATTTGCCCTCTAATTATTCTTTATTTACTAGCTTGTTTCAAAATTGTCATTCCATTAGAATCTAACTAAATTAGTTCCTTCTTAACTGAACACTATTACATAAATATCATTTTATGATTTTCCATGGCTTATGGAGCAGCCTCTGAAATTTCAATTCAATCCGATTTCCCGATATTCACAAAATACTTCTGCTACGATTTGACCTTTATCGAGCTATCGGATCTATTCCAAAAATTCCATATTTCCAAAATGCTCCTCATATCATCATCTTTCATCCAATGACATAGATTTAATCATGAATTAGTAGTTTACCAACTTTGCCCTTGTGATTTTCTAAATTACGATCTTGCCCTTTTTCATCCAATGACTCATATTTAGCATGGAAAATCAACTTAAATCTAAGGGTTCAAATTCTTCCAACACAAACAAAATATCTTAAACATGTAAAATGACATAATCAACCTCGGCTTATCATCCTTCAAAATATCCTGGATATTCGTTTCGATCCGAATATCCGAATATTCTTCCAAACTTTATCGCTTTATAGCCAAAAATACAAGCTCAGTACGAAAAATTCGAGTAACACGAAAAGGTCAATCTTGGGGGTGAACTATTCATTTACGGGGTTAAAATACATAACATTTGAAAATTACACTTTGGTCCCTAAACTTTTCTAAAGTTTACACTTTAACCACAAAACTTTCAAAATTTTCATTTTGGTCACTAAATTTTAAACTTCAATTCCCATTCCAATTTTCCTAGAATTTCAACCAAAATTTGCAAGTACCCTAATTAACTTGCCCACTATCATCTGATGCTTTTAAATCTCAGAGATTCCTTTTTCATAACCCATAATCGAAGAAATCCTAATTTTTGCATTTTTGTCATTTTAGTCACTAAGATAAATTTTAAGCTATTATCTTAGTACTAAATGATCTTTAATCAACTTAGTAAAATTTGGGGTATTACAATTCTCTCCCCTTAAGAAAATTCATCCTCAAATTTTCAATGCGTACCTGATTAAAAAAGGTGACGAAACTACTTTCTTATATCCTTTCTTTTTCCCAAGTCGCTTTTTCGACTTCAAAATTTTTCCAAAGAACTTTAACAAGCGAGATCATCTTATTTCTTAGTGTAATCACTCATTTTTATCTAGTCTCTAAGTATCATATTAATAAATTAGTGCATGATTACATATATATGTGCGTGTATATGTTATTAATATTACATATATGATATATGTGTGATGTGTGAATGTATGCATGGTGCATATATTTATGTTGTGTATTATGTACCTATTAATATGTGTGTGATATGGTTATATTTATGTTATAGGTATCATATAATATATGTTGGTATATGTGCATTTATGAGTATGTTTATATATGTTTGCATGTATATATTATTAATGTCCTTGTTATTATTGAATGTATACGAATGAGTGTTGCATGAATTGTATGTATGTATTATTAATTATATTTATGTGTGAATGTATTTCATTACAATCGTATGTATGTGTACGTAAGTATGTATGTGTATGCATTTACTATTATATTAATATATTATTATTAATATATATATGTACAAATTTGAAAATAAAAACCCAATTAAATTAAGTGTCTAGATTATTACAAAACCCAAAAATACATTACAAGGCCCGATCGGCCCAAACCCAAAACCCTAACAAAACCCTAATACCTATCAGATATCTAACCCTAATTATTTTGTTTTTGCACAGCCAACCAGGAGCCGTTGGATCAAAATGTTGATCCAACGGCCACGATCAAAGAGGGAAGTTATCCAGTTGGCCGCGTGAATTACACGCCCGGACCGTTCGGATGCCACGCGTGCGTTTGATCCACGCGCGGACCCTTCGATCTCCCGCGCGTTCGTGAATCCCACGCGCCATAACTCCTCGACTGCTGAGCTCCACGTGTCACGATCTGGAGCTGTTCCACATATCGAGGTTTCATCTGGACCGTGCATTCTTCAAGCTATCCCAACCGTTAGATCGAATATGATCCAACGGTCGAGAACGCCTCTGGCCGAAGTTATCTCCCCCACACCGCCACCATGCCGGCCTCCAACCACCGCGTTCGGGATAAGCAGATATATCAAAAATCACCAAAAAAGAGGCGATGTCAGTATCATTTCATATCTAAAAAAAATGTATTTTACAATACTTGCTACCAAACCGAAAAAAGAGGGATATATGTATGAAACAAGTCATTTGTAAGGCAGTCCAGTTGTAATCAGTTACAAAAAATAAAAAAGCATAAAGTCTCAGTGGTAATTCCTCTATCTTTTCCTTACTCTATAGCATGCATGTAAAAAAAATAAGAAGCGAAAAAGAAAGGAAGAAGGGCGGATAGGATCTTTACCTTAGTTGTCTGTGGGTCTTCCCTCGTCAGTAATAAGCCGTATCAGTTTCTCAAAAACTGAACAAGGTGAACTGAAAAGGGGAGAGATCCTTTTGAGTCTCATTTAAAAAAAAATATGGTTTTCATCCTCGTATTTTCTTAGATCTAGAAAAAAAGGGAGTCTTTTCTGGTTATCTAAGTGGTGTTTCGAGTTCGGGTTGAAGAAAAGGTTGTTTTGGGTTCCTCAAGGGTTTGAGTTTGGATATTTGAGAGAAAAATGAGAGAGAATGGGGAGTGTTATATCAGGGCTAAAAAAATGAGAAAAGGGGAGAGGGGAGGCCGGTTAGGAGATTTATAATTAAATATCCAATTAAAATATGTATAATTACATCATAAGTCATCCCGCATTTTGGGTATTTTCAAAACGGTCTCTCCCCTTGGGAAAATTACGAACCTAGTCCCCTTTATATTTCTGAGTCTTTTAATTCCGTCCTGAAATCTATCCTATATCCGTTTTCAAATGGAAAAATTACGCCCCAAGGATCTCTGCGTTTTTGAACTTTGCATTTCGAGCTTGCCCCTTGGTCCAACTACAGATTTAGTCATTTTAGGTTCTGTTTAATTTGCAATTGCGTCCCTAAATCGCACTTTATTACCTTTTAATTTCTGTATATTATGTTTGTTTATTTTCATTTCAGTCCTGTTCCATATTTAAATATTCATGTTCGTTTATTATGATCGTATATGTTGATGTAGCCTTTTTGCCTTCCCACATGTCTCTCGTACATGCTTCTTATTTTCATGTTTATATGTGTTCAGTGTATGTCGATTATGTATTTTTATGCGTTTGTTCGGTCATTCGTATCACACATATTCGATTGATATTTTAGTTGGCTCGTACACAACATGTTTTGTATTTTAGCATGTATTGTATGTTCTCTTTGCTTTTAAGTTACGTGTTGGTATATTTTCTTTGTCATATATAATGCCATGTTCTACATATGTTACAATGTGTTTTATTTTTAATATGTATGTCTTCTTGAAATATGTGTTTTTGTTCCCACATGTATTTATTCATGCTTGTTATTGTGATATGTTAAATTTGTTTTTATTTACGAGTAAGATTAATATGTATGTATGTATGTATGTTTTAGATTAGTATTTTATTTATGTTAGATTAGTATTCTATTATGTTAATATTTATTGTATTTAAATTATTTGCCATGTTTTATATTTTGCTCACTAAGTTTGCATAATGGAATATATAATGTCAATGCGGTGCCCTTTTATCTGAGTGTAAACGGGCCAGTATCAGGCGTAGTGATAGTGGTTGGGCGTTTACTCTCGGATAACGGGGCCTTTAAAATTTATTCGCAATTATAACCGAATTTTAAACTAAACGTCACTTTAATCCGGAAAGTTTAATATTAATAAAGCGGTAATTATTAAAGTACCAATTTTGGGCGGTGTGGGTGTGCTAATCCTTCCCCATCCGTAACCAACTCCCGAACCCAACAGTTATTAAATCTCTGGTTTTATGGTGTCCGGCCTACCTAAGTGGCCGCTGGCGACTCCAATTTCTAATATAACGTGTTTTTTCAAAACCCCCACGGATAAATATTTTTATATCTGAAAAACACAAACACTTCGAAAACTCATTTTTTTAGCGTGAGGGACATCGCTACAGATGGCGACTCCGCTGGGGACTATTTTTTGTTTTCAACAAAATAAAGAGAGTCAAGCTTTTTCAAATAATTATCGCTTTAATAATATTAGAAGTTCCGGATTAAAGTGACTATTAAATTAATATTAGGTTGTAATTGCGCGTTTATTTTAACGCGTTTAAAATTTGGCATATAAACTCACTTTTTAAGTGGGGGGAAAACGCTAATGCTTTAGTGGAGATATCGTTCTCCCGTGTAGGCCTAGCAAGTACCTTCGGGGCTCGAGTACCTTATGCTTTCGTAAGGATATCGTTGCTTCGTGCAGGCATAAGTGAATGGGTCCCCCTGAATTAAACCCGGTTGAAAGGAGCCTATAATGGGTGATGATCGGGGGCCTTCCTACCCTTAGTAGGGGACAACAAGGACAATTCAGGTACCTTCTAGCACCAACACTGCATATAGAGAACATAGAAACCCACCCTATTAGAGCCATGCGGATGACCTTAGGTGTTTTAGATGGGTAAATAGGGTCGTTTTGTCTGTTTACCTTATTTAATTCGTCTTTTTATTTATGTATTTATTAATTCTATCTGGTACTGACTTGTCTCATTTTGCTATTTTTTCATGCATTATTACATTTGCATTACATAAAGGTACTGGATCAAGTGGTTTACCCCATCAGAAAGTCTTTCACCATGGAAAAAAGGTGTCTTAGAAAAGAGGAGCTTAACTTGTCAGTTAGACATTGGTCAGAGGTCAACCAGAAGGCCCAAGGGGACAGTTTACCAAGTGAGCGCGTGATAGTAGGGTACACCTATATGAGTCTTCAACAGAACAACTTAGGGGATCTTCAAAGTATTTGGGAAGGATGGGACCAGAGATTACAAGATAGGTTCTGTGATAGTTATGGCGACATTGCACAGTTGATATACATTCGGGTCAACCAGCCCCTACTCCGAGCCATTTTTCAGTTCTGGAATCCTGCCTTTTGCTGCTTCACCTTCAATGGACAGGACATGATGCCCACAGTAGAAGAATGTACCGCTCTACTTAATCAAAAAAATGTTCAGGAAGATTGGATTTATGCAAAACCTCCGAGGAATCAGAATTACACTTCAAAGCTCAAAACCTTTACCGGAATGAGTGACGATTTGGTTAATGGCTTGATCCGACTTCGAGGAGATAGTACAGTATTCGCATGGGAGAACATTCGAGACATCCTACCTACACATCCCGATGAGGAGAAAAGGATAGACATGCTTGCCTTGGGAATATATGGGATGGTGATCTTTCCAAGAATTCTTGGAAACATTGATGTAGCCATTCTAGATCTGTTTGAGCGTGTAAAACGGCGAGCAAACCCAGTACCAGCTATTTTGGCCGAGACCTTTATTTCTTTAAATGCAGTCGGAAGCACGAAGAAGGACGTTTTCGAGGATGTGTGCAACTGTTACAGGTATGGATTCAGAGCCACATGTGGAAGACGCCGATTAGGGTCCTACTGGGGATATCCTTCCAAGGTTTTTCGCCTTTACGGGAATACTTAGCAAAAGAGTGGCGAGAGGACTTGAAAACAAGAAAATGGGCTAGTTTCTTCAGGAACATTCAAGACGAAGACATATTATGGAGGGTCCCGTGGCTCAGTAGAGTTAATTACTTTTTATATAGTTGCGGTGATTTCAACTGGCTGATGATGTTGGGACTGCATGGAGGGATTGCTTGTGTTCCGCTTTTGGTGTCCCGAAATTCGGATCATGACATTTCATTCCCAATACCACCGGGTTAAGTCGAACTGAATTTCTTTTCAAAGGGGAGTTCAAAGAGAAAGTTCAGACTATCATGAGGGCTTGGGACCATTGTTACCGGATCAGGGTGGAAGGAGACACCGAGCACATGACCACCCCAGACTATGGTCTTTGGAGACGTTTAAGGGTTAATGATGTGATTCCCGAATCCGATCAAGGACCCGTGGTGTCGCTTGAGGAGCTTACAAGGGTGGTACCATCTGAAGCCGATATCTTACGAAATGAACTCGAAGAAATTAAGAGGAAAATGGACACCCAATAGACTCAACATGTGAGCTCTATAAAGCAAGCTTAGAGGTCGACAAACGGAATGGGATCATTAGACAGTTGAAGAAATTAAATGCGGATTTCAGCGACAAGAATGCTCTTTACCAAAAGGATACCCTTCTACTACATGCGAAAATACAGAAGGCCGGCCGAAGTCAGTTCATAGCCGTGGAAAAGGAAAGAATGAATGGTATCCGTTTGGTGGAAGAAGAACGAGAAATCAGCAAGAGAGCGATCGAGAAGGAGATAGAAAGCTTCCGGTTGGCTATTGAGGAAGAAAGACAGTCCTTCAAGAAGGTCATTGACCAAGAAAAGGAAAGAACTAGGCAAGAAATTAGCAAAGGAAAACAAGCAGTCAACCACGAGAGAGAAAACGTCGCCGCATGGAAAAGAAGGTCCATGAATAGCCGGAATAGACTGTTAGAGATGCAAAAGTTGTACGACAACACTATTCAAGGTCTGGATCAAAGCCGAAGTCAGAATGTCGAATTGAAAGAAAAGGTGGCAGAAGTAGAACACTCGTTTCGAACGTACTGCCAGAGGAATGGCTTCACTGAGCTACAAGAAAGAGAGCGCGAAGTAGGCATGTTACGAACCCGAATTAAGTCCCTTGAAGCAACTGTTGAAGATTATAAGGAAAGAATTAGTGTATTCGAAGAGGCTACAGCCGGAGGGAACACTTATTGGCAAAGGAGACTGCGTGACGCTGCCCGGATGGTACAGGATAGGGACCAATATTACGCAATCCTGATGGTGGACTACAACGAGTTACCAGGCATGTGAATGATTTGGCCATCGAGGCTGAAACACTTCGACCTTTCGTATTCCCAGAAATGGAAGAAGCTCCCAGGTTCATCAAGTTGCTCAGGGCAATTGGAAAATGAGGAGATAGAGATAGGGCTTATCTATAGGGCTCTGTGTTGTAATTAGTACTCTTTTGTATTAGGGATCTTCATTTTGTAATATGAACTCTATTGTAATCTAGACCCTTTAATTCCCGTGGAAGTAGTTCAAAAGGGTGATTACCAACGGAATCAGTACCTTATCTGCATACATTCTTGCATTACATCATGACATTCACATCATTATACATGCATTTATTTTTCTTACAACCATATTAATGTTATGAATATTGTGGCAGTGTGTGTGAAAATAGAAGTTAACCCGCAATCATTCATCATCCATACTTTACTCAATTACAAAGCAAGCTCATGGAAGATAGGATAATCAGTTTAGAAAAGGGGCAAAGAGAGCTCGAAGCAAGGTTTGAAGAGGCTCAAAGAAGCCTCAGTGACCAAATTGCTCAGTCACAAGCATGGATAGTATCTAACATAATCGCATTATTGGGTAAAAGTCTTGGAAAGAGAGTTGAAGGAGAAACTGTTCAAGAACCAGAGGGTACCCCAGTTCACAATAAGGTTCAACTAGCTGCGCCAAATCTGACTAGAAGGGTGTATATCGACCCTGCAGGAATGTCAGCTAATCTTTAGGTAGGGGCTTCTGAGACTCAACCCCTCGACACTAAAGTACTCTATGAAGAGGAGGTGCCAGACCTGAATTTGGTCGAAAGGATTAGCACAGAGGTATAAAAAAGTGGGAGGAAAGGTTTTGCCTCATGGAGGAAAAATTTAAAACTTTACAAGCTATGGAAGAATCGGGAAACGATGCTAGTGACTTGAGTCTGGTATCCGACCTTGTCCTACCGCCAAAATTTAAAATGCCAAAGTTTGACAAATACGATGGAACCACGTGTCCTTCCGCGCACATAACAATGTACTGCCGGAAGATGGCGGCCTATCTTAAGGATGAGAAGCTACTGATTCACTGTTTCCATGATAGCCTAACTGGAGCGGCGTTACGGTGGTACACCCAGTTGAGCAAGGTAAATGTCAAGACATGGAAAGAACTGTCAAGAGCATTCATTGAGCAATATAAACATGTAACAGATATGATCCCCAGTAGAATTATGTTGGAAAATATGGGGCAGAAGTCCAACGAAAGCCTACGACAATATGCTCAAAGGTGGCGGAAAGTGGCCGCCCAAATTCAGCCACCCCTCCTGGAACATGAAATTACGCCATTATTCGTTAATACATTGAAAGGGGCACTTTTCGATCGCCTCATTAATAATACAACATGGAGTTTTGCTGATCTAATTAGGACTGGGAAGTCCCTTGAATTGGCAATTAAAAGTGGTAGAATTGATAGCGGGGAAGGATCTCGAAAATACAGCAAGAAGAATGAAGTAAACGCCACCAGCACTTACACCACCTCGAAGAATTTTACAGTCTCACAGCCACAAGCACCTGTGGGAAAAGCACAAAACTCGAATCAAAGAGAGGAGAAAACCTCCAGAAAAAGAGAAAGAGAGGAAAACTTTTACTTCCCTACCCATTCCGTACTCGGAGCTTTACTCCCAGTTGTATGAAGCAGACCTGGTCCGTCCATATTACGTTACTCCTTCCAAACTGCCATTCCCGTCTTGGTATAACCCGAACGCACATTGCAACTATCACGGCGGTGCCCCTGGACATCCCACCAAGAACTGCCTTGCCTTCAAAAAACTTGTGCAGAACTTAATTGATTCTGGGATATTGAAGTTTGAGGAACCAAGTGTAGCTACTAACTCGTTACCTAATCATGGGAACAGAGGAGCAAATGTTATTGAAGAATGCTTTACCAGGAAGATTAAGGATGATATGTCAGAAATGAAATCTCCTTTGCTGTGGGTATTTCAACAATTATGCATGGCCCATGTGATCGACAAAGGCATGGTAATAAGGCAGAAGGGTTGTGAAGTGTATTACGAATTCCATCAGGATGAAGGGCATGACATCCAAAAGTGCGACGAGTTCAAGAGATTGGTACAACAATTGATGAATGAAAAGAAAATAGAATTCTTCGAAGAGCCCACGGGAAAGAAGTGGTCAGACGTACATATGACGGATAGCCCCAACGCTAAATACGGGAGGGATATACCTTTTATCATCTCCTTCAGGCCAGGGAATGCAGGTGCCTCCCAAGGAGAAACCACTAAGATAAATCCCAAGATCATCATTTCAGCACCATCCCCGTTCCCATTCAAGGATATGCGGCAAACTCCCTTGAACTATGCTATAAATGTGACCACGCCAGAAAAGCCAGAATATGGTCAAGTAAAAGAGCCTACACTAAAAGAAGAACAAAGCAAGAGCGATGTGAATGTTGGTGAGGTGGGCCATTTCACGAGGAGCGGCAGATGTTATTCCTCTGAGGCTTTGAGAGCAGCTGAAGCGGTCAAAGATAAGGGAAAGAATACATCGGTTAGCCCCACGCAGATATTCGGTGAAGAACCTCTCCCAAAGATAAATGAGCCAGTAACTGAGGCTCAGGCCAAAGAATTTCTGAAGTTCCTGAGACATATCGAGTACAGCGTAGTGGAACAACTATGAAAGCAACCAACTAGGATCATAATGCTGGAGTTGCTCTTGAGTTCAGAAAGACACCATGAGGCACTATTAAAAGTACTAAATCAAACTTTTGTGCCCCAGGATATTTCTGTGACAAAACTGGACAGGATAGTGGGGCATATCACTGCCTATAATCATATAACATTAAGTGATGACGAGATCCCCGAGGGAGGAATGAGGTCCACCAAAGCCCTTAACATCACAACCCACTGCAAAGGGTATGTAGTACCTGGGGTACTGATTGACAACGGGTCAGCATTGAACGTGTTGCCTATGGTGACCTTGCAGAAACTACCAATAGATGGTTCTCACCTAAAGCCCTACCATAATTCAGTAAGAGCCTTTAACGGTAGACAAAGAGGAACAATGGGAAAAATTGAGGTGCCTCTATTGATCGGGCCGACTGAGTATGTGATTGATTTTGTGGTAATGGACATAAAACCATCTTACAGCTGCTTATTGGGAAGGCCATGGATCCACTCCCCAGGAGTTGTCCCCTCATCATTGCATCAGAAATTAAAATTCGCAGTCGAAGGCAAATTGGTCACAGTAGGGGCTGAGCAGGAAATTGTTGCTTTATTGACATCAGATGCCCCCTATATTCAAAATGATGAGGATGCTGCCGAATGCTCTTTTCGAGCATTAGAGCTAGTGAACGCCACATTCTTCGCGGAGGGAAGTCAGATCCCTTATCCTAGGTTATCTAATTGTACCAAGATGACCGTCGCAGAAACTTTGGGCCAATGAGCCAAAGTAGGAAGCGTTGGGGAAGAGATTACAAGGGAGCCTAAGAGCCAAAAGTATGATAATCAAGAAGGACCGTTTTGGGCTGGGTTACAAACCAAGCGTCCAACAGAGAAAAGAGGAATATAAGAGAAAAGAATAGCAAAGAAAAGCCAGATTTAAAGGAGAAGACATTCCATGGAGACCAATGTCCTTTCCTAGTTTGAAAACCACTTTTGTCTCCAGAGGATTCTACCAACCAGGTCAAGAAGTTGAAGAGGCAATTAAGGAAAATGACGTACTCAACAAGGAGGAGATATTCAATGAATCACTTGAAGGGATGTACATCAACATGATAGCTGGAAAGGGCCAAGGCAGCAAAATGTTGACCAACATCTACCCCTGTCGTCCTGGGGAAACACTTAACAACTGGAGCTGCATTGATCTACCTGTGGTTTTTAGGAATAGATCAGAGTAATGCTCCGAATCAACCTTTTGTTTTTGCCCATAAACAGTGGGGATCTTTTGTATAGGGCACCTATGTTTACTTTTTTGTTGAAATGAAAATATCCCTCGTTTTCTTGAATGACAAGCATTTCATTAATTTCATTCATGCATTCTTCATGTTCATTCACTTCATATAGAGCCATCCTTTTCCCAATACAATTCATTATCATTTAATGCAGGTCGCTCATTATTGACTATATGAATGATACCGGATCCAATCCCGGAGTGAATTTTGAATGCCCTAACATCTTAGAGGGAATTGAGGAAGAAGATGATGAGATAGAATGTGAGGTCCCGCATATCATGCCCCACCAAGAAGAAACAGAAGTTGTAAACTTGGGGACTGAAGAAGAGAGAAAAGAAGTGAAAATAGGGACGACGTTTTCCTCGAAAACCAAGCACGAACTGATAACCCTACTTCAGAAATTTAAGGATGTTTTCGCCTGGACCTATCAAGATATGCCAGGATTGAATACTAACATAGTGGTGCACAAATTACCAACAAAGCCGGAGTGCAAGCCAATACAGCAAAAACTTCAGAGAATGAGACCATACATGTTATTAAAAATAAGAGAATAGGTAAAAAATAGTTTGATGCTGGTTTCTTGGAGGTAGCCAAATACCCCAAATGGGTTGCAAACATCGTACCAGTACCGAAGAATGACGGGAAAGTTCTATGTGTGTAGATTATAGGGATCTAAACCAAGCCAGCCCTAAAGACAACTTTCCCCTACCACATATTGACATGCTGGTTGACAGCACTGCGGGACACTCATGGTTTTCATTCATGGATGGCTTTTCAGGGTACAACCAGATAAAGATGGACTCTAACGACATGGAGAAAACTAAGTTCATAACCATGTGGGGCACTTTTTGTTATCGAGTGATGCCTTTTGGGCTCAAGAATGCAGGGGCAACTTACCAAAGAGCAATGGTGACTCTTTTCCATGGCATGATGCACAAAGAAATAGAAGTATAGGTGGACGACATGATTGCCAAGTCCCAAACAGAGGAGGAGCACTTACAGAACTTGAGAAAACTATTCCAAAGACTACGGAAATACCAGCTGAGGCTTAATCCTGCCAAGTGTACCTTCGCCCTTACTTTTGGAAAACTCCTAGGGTTCGTGATAAGCAGAAGAAGGATTGAGATCGATCCAGATAAAGTGAAAGCCATCCAGGATCTCTCACCACCCCACTCTTTGAAGGAACTTCGTGGTTTCCTGGGGAGGTTGAATTATATCTCTCGTTTCATTTCCCAATTAACCGATCAGTGTGACCCGGTCTTCAGACTTCTTAGAAAGAATAATCCTGGTGTGTGGGATGAGGAATGTCAAGGGGCCCTAGAAAAGATCAAAAGGTACCTGACAAATGCTCCAATTTTAGTCGCGCCAGTACCAGACCGACCATTAATCCTCTACCTGACAGTCTTTGAGAATTCAATGGGATGTGTATTGGGGCAACACGATGAGTCAGGGAAAAGGGAGCAAGCCATCTATTAACTAAGCAGAAAGTTCAATGATTGCGAAACGCGGTACCCGCCAGTTCAGAAGCTGTGTTGTGCTCTAGTTTGGGCTACCAAGTGGCTTAGGCGGTATATTCTGTACCATACTACTTGGTTGATATCCAAGCTAGACCCATTGAAGTTCTTAATGGAAGCGCCAGCACTAACAGGAAGGATGGCCCGCTGGCAGATGCTCTTATCCGAATTCGATATTGTATACGTGAGCCAGAAAGCTGTAAAGGGGAGTGTCGTAGCAGATTTCCCAGCTAGTCGCGCTTCGGACGACTATGAGGCGTTGAACTTTAATTTCCCGGATGAAGACTTGATGTGCATTACAACCGAAGAAGAGGTTTCAGGTGATAAATCATGGAAGCTTTACTTTGATGGAGCCTCTAACGCCCTCGAACATGGGATAGGAGTCATGCTAATTTCCCCTGAGAATGTCTATTATCCCTTCACCAGCAGACTAGAATTCTTCTGCACCAACAATATAGCTGAATACGAAGCCTACGTTATGGGACTAAACTCAGCTATTGAAAGAAAGATTAAGGAACTTCGAGTATTCAGAGATTCATCCTTAGTGATTTACCAGTTGCGTGGGGAATGGGAAACTAGGGACTCGAAGTTGGTCAAATATTATGAATTGATTCAAGAGCTCACCAAGGAGTTCGAAAGGGTCAGCTTCAATTACCTTCCCCGAGAAGAAAATCAGATGGCAGACGCCTTGGCGACCCTGGCATCCATGTTTAAAACAAACACTAGGCAGAAATGAAGCCTATTAAGATGCAGACGTTTGAAAGGCCTGCTCATTGTTGTAATTTGCATGAAGAGATTGATGGAAACCCATGGTACTATGACATCTTGCAATATGTCAAGCTTCGAAAGTATCCCGAAGGGGCAAATGACAGAAAAACACTCTGAAAAATGGCAACAACATATGTCTTAGATGGGGAGATCCTATATAAGAGAAGTCATGATCAGACATTGCTGAGATGTGTGGATGCCCGGGAGGCGAAGGAGATTTTAGCCGAGGTACACGATGGTCTATGTGGGATGCACGCCAACGGGCTGTCTATATCCCGGAAAATTATGAGATATGGCTATTTCTGGTTGACCATGGAGGGAGATTGTATCGATTACGCTAGAAAATGCCACAAATGCCAAATTTATGCTGACAAGATTCACGCTCCCCCATCACCTTTACACACCATGAATTCTCCGTGGCCTTTTGCGGCATGGGGCATGGACGTCATCGGGCATATTCACCCGAAGGCTTCCAACGGACACCGTTTCATTTTGGTCGCTATAGACTATTTCACTAAATGGGTAGAGGCAACATCTTACACCAACATCACAAGGACTACAGTATGTAATTCCTAAAGAAGGAGATTATTTGTCGATACGGTTTGCCATAAAGGGTCATCACCGACAACTCTTCCAATCTGAATAACAAAATGATAACGGACATGTGCAATCAATTCAAGATAACACACCATAATTCCATAGTCTATCGTCCTAAAATGAATGGGGCAGTGGAAGCAGCAAACAAGAACATAAAGAAGATTATAGCGAAGACGACGGATACCTACAGGGATTGGCACGAGAATCTACCATTTGCCCTTTTCGCATATAGGACGTCCATTCGCACATCAACAGGTGCAACACCCTACTCCTTGGTGTATGGTACCGAAGCAGTACTCCCCATTGAGGTAGAGATTATGTCACTTCGGGTCTTAAATGAAGTAAAATTGGAAGAATCCGAATGGGTGCAAGCCAGACTCGACCAGTTAAATCTCATTGAAGAAAAGAGACTAAAGACCATTTGCCATGGTCAAATGTACCAAAAGCGAATGATGCGGGAATAAAACAAAAAGGTGCACCCAAGAGAGTTCAGAGAGGGGGATCTGATGCTCAAGAAAATCCTCCCGATTCAAAAAGATTCTCGAGGAAAGTGGATGCCCAACTGGGAAGGGCCATACGTGGTAAAAAAGGCTTTCTTAGGAGGTGCCCTAATCTTAACTAAAATGGATGGAGACGAGCTGAAAAGCCCTGTAAATTCCGATGCTGTTAAGAAATACTACGTTTGAAAAAAAAAAGAAAAAATAAAAAGAAGAACAAAAATGGAGAGCTCAGGGCGAAAACCCAAAACAGGGCGTCTTGAAGCAAAGGGAGGACCCGAGTCGAAAACCCGTAAAGGGCAGCTCGGATAAATTGAAAGGTTGGATATCCGAAGAGAAGGGCCATCCCCATGAACCCTATGAAGAGGGAGCTTCAGGAAAAAGATTCTACGCCGGTTGATAAGATCACGTATCATTCATACCGAAGATAATGAGGGATCTTGTATTTCATATTTAGCTTTTCCTCTTCCTCATGTGTGTCATAACTCTCTCAAAGTATCCCAAACCCTTAATAGTAATAAAATCATGTTTTTGAGCATACATTCCTTGCCTTCTTGTTAATATCATGCAAATAAGCTAACATAGGCTTATGATAAACAAGAGATTTCTGAGCATTACTGTGCTCTAATCTTAAGATGCAGGTGATTAGAAAATGATGTTAACGTTGCCCTCTAGCTCCCTACATAACGGCTGTTGACAGGGAAGGCGGAAGGCTTCAAGCACCAGGATAGGATGACAAATGGCGCACGCCCTGCTTGTTCAAGAGAAAGCATGCGAGATAACAAGAGAGATCTCCCAGGTGAAAACCGGGAAGGGCATCCCATAAAAAAAAGAAAAAAGGAAAAGAAAGAAAGAAAGAAAAAGAAAAAAAACCCTCTAAAGAGAAAACCTGAAAGGGTACTTTAGAACCCCAAATCGAAAATTCAGAAAAAGAAAGGTTGGAATGGTTGAACCCGACAGAGAAATGAAATATCACCGCCAAAAAAGGGGAGAAAGTGAACAACGTAAAGTCGAGGTTGACTGAGGACTAAAGCTGGCCGACCTAGATATTGACACTCATGTATCATGAATAGTTAGACATCCCTAGGATTAGGAGCATGTCAATTCATTTGTCATAGCATTTTGTCTTATCTTAGACAGGTATCTATAGATTCAAAGAGACATCGGTAGCCATCGTGGTGTGAATCCCAAATGTGAAGATAAAGGTTCTATATACGAAAGACCTATGTTTCCAAGCGCCTGTAGAGAGTGGATCTATATAGGAAGAATCTGTCGTTCCAGGGTTCCAGGAGCTGAGAGTTTTGTATAGGAAGGGCTCGCAGCTCCGGGGTGAAGACTAGCAGTTTTATATAGGAAGAACTCCCAGCCGAAGGAATTCACCCATGATACACAAGGTTTTATATAGGGAAAACCTATTGTGTTGAAAGCGAAGAGTCCTATATAGGAAGGGCTCCGAGCTTTACTGTCTTAGAGTGAGAGATTCTATATAGGAAGAACCTGTAGCTCCGAGATTTCAGAAGCTAAAAGTTCTATATAGGAAGGACTGACGGCTCCAGGGTGAAGACTAGCAGTTCTATATAGGAAGAACTCCCAGCCGAAGGAATTCACCCATGATACACAAGGTTTTATATAGGGAAAACCTATTGTGTTGAAAGCGAAGAGTCCCATATAGGAAGGGCTCTGAGCTTTACTGTCTTAGAGTGAGAGGTTTTATATAGGAAAACCTAATGTAGTTCTCTCGGTTCGGTCAGGCGTCTAAGCTGGGTTGAGGGGGTTTTAGATACACTAGCCACCATACTAATACGGTGCATAAAGCAACCCATGCCGGTACAACATAATTTGTACTAATCCTCCTTCTTTCATTCAAAACCTCAATTTTCAATAACCATATTGCATGCCGATATGGTACCCCGCATATCGGTACGACACTATAAAAATGAAGGGGTCATACCGGTACTCAAACCCGTGTACTGATCCTGATGTACAAATTCGAAGGGGTATACCAATACTCAACTAACTGTACCGGTACCCCTGGGCATTTCACCCTCCAACCATATTCGTTTTAGTCCATGTGTACCAATCCTCGGGTACTCGTACCGGTATGTAAAGGCCTGTAATGACCTCAAGGTCCAACATATGACTCTTAGGCTCATTCCAATCAACTTCAAACATCTCCAAAACATCATATAACATCTCAAGCATCATTTCCACAAATATACGAGCATGGTAGGGGATCATTCATAACATAGCATATTCAAACAAAGAGTGCAAAACTTATCCCAGCATATTCAAACAAAGAGTGCAAAACTTATTCAAACCCCTCAAACCAAGGTTTAAAACACCATACTCGAAACCACATATCCAAACCAGGGAGTAACCAAAACAACCCTCCCAATTACAACTTGATCACATTGCCTCTTATTATTACAAAGTACTTATAAACCATACTCGAAACCACTTTTTCCTTAGATCGCCTCTTGCTTGCTCGATGTCCAAAATGCTTACTTTTCTGCATTGATGAGAAAGGAGAGTGTAAGCTTATAAATCCTAATGAGGGAAAATCTAAAAAATGCTCATAAATGCATTTAAAACCATTTTGTCTCCAAATAGGTATTCAAGCTCATGTCAAAACATCTCATGATTCTATAATCTTTCCAAATATGCACTTTTAAACATTTGAATCTCATATATCATGGATTTGTAACGTCTTAGTTTTGGGTCTAGTTGTTTAGGGGTTCATTTTAAGGGTCTAGTGGACCGGTATTAGGGATTCTAGTCAATTTCGGGATTAAATTGGATTAAATATTTTTGAAGGTGATAAAAATATAGAAAAATGTTCTAAAATGATTATTTAATATATTAATGATTATGGTGAAATCAATTTTATAAAATGAGTTGGAAATCGAACATTTTGGACTAGTGAACAAAATGTAAATTTTTGAAAACTATTTTTAGTGACTGTTTTGTAAAGAGTCAAAACTTTGAATCTTTAAGGAGCTAATTGCCCAAAAGTCTAATCTCAAAATTTATCCTTTAATTGGCTATTTTAAAAGTTTTTTGGAAAATATAAATATGTTGGAGAGAATTAATTTGATAATTAAATCTCTTCAAAACTTTTTCTCAAAATATTTTCTCTCAAAATCTTTTCACCCAAACACCATTTTCTTCTTCTAAATCTCAAGGTAAAATCATGTTTTCTTTAACCCTTTGATTTCAAATGATTTCTTATTGATTGTTTATCAAAACCTTATTGTTTTAACTTTGTTTTCTCATGTAAATCATCCAATTAAGGGGGAAAGCATCCATTAGAGGTAAGGTTCGTTCTTTTCCTCTAATGAAAGGTTCTTTACTAAAATTCTCAAGTTGTTGATTCTTTACAATTGTTTTCTAATGTGTTTTGGTAGTTTAATTAAGGAAAATATGGTTTAATTGTGTTGTGATTGAGGAAATTGATATATTTTCAAATTGGACATGTTTTGTTGGGTTATTAAAGTTTAATAATGTTGAAGGCTTGGTTTTATCAATATAATCCTGAAACTAGTTGAATCCCTAATGTTAATGGTTGTTAGTTAAGGGTTTTTGTGATGTTAATGGAGTTTAATTATTGTTGGAAGTAAAAGGATGTTGAAGAAGGGTTTTTAGATGTTAATTGCTAAGGTTTGATGTATTGAATCGTTGTTTTATGCTTGGGTTAAGATTGGAAGGTGTTTGAGGTTGATTTCGATAAGTTTCATATGGTTTTTGAGTGGGCAACTTATGAGTTATGGGTAACTTCTTTGAGGCAGTGGTTTTTATGCATTTTAATGCATGTTTCCTCTAGTTTTGTGTGGCCAAAACAGGGGATAATCAGGGCAAAGTAGCTTGAGGTGGATCATTGCTTGCCGGGAGCTCGTTTTGTATTGACGAGCAAGGCGAGGTGTAATTGGTGAGTGGAAAGAGTTTTAAAAGTCTTTGATAGGTTTGAAAGTGTTTATGGGAGTTTAGGTTAAGCTTGAAACACTTACCTAATCCCAAAAGTAAGTTTCCCTCTTTTGCTCTTTAATATGGGTTCAGATATGAGCATTTGTAATCCATGTTTTGTTCATAAACATGGTTTGTTTTACTTACTGTAAATGCATGATTTTGAGCATGTGTGCAGTGGTTTACAAGTATATGAAATAGTGAGCATTGGTTTTCATTTTGGTCGGGAATGTGGTATTGCTTTGGCAATGTGGCATTTTTGTATAAGGCATTGTAAAATAGTGAGTAAATGGTTTTGTAAAAGATATATTAACTATGTAATAAGATGAGAAAACATTAAGATATAGTTGGCATGTCGTAGGATAAAGTGCACTATAATATGATAAAAATTGATCATGGTTAAAGGTCATTGAGGTATAGTGATCGGCTACTTAGACTATATTATTATCACTTGGGTTGAGCGGTCGGTTCCCCTTGTTGATGTTGATCATGCAGTTGGCAAAGTTGTCATATCATGCGGTTGGTATGGTATGGGTTTGATGGCGGTCGGTCATCATGAGAGATCCGTGCATCCGATATGTAAGTTTAACGGTCGGTTACCAAAGATTAGCGGTCGGCTAATCAAGGATAGTTCATGTGCTGAACCTACTTTATAATGCTTTGGGATTTAAACATGATAATACGATTTAATGTTTTGGGATTTAAGCATGTGCTTGTAAATGTTTTTGCATACGGTTGTTATGCATGGCTTGAGTTGGAATCAATGGAAATGCTTTGGTCGTAAACATGGTTTGAAAATAAGTGTTTAGTTTTTAAATGGTCTTAAATGCATCATTTTTTCATGAGCATTCTCACTAAGCATGTGTGTTTAAGCTATATTTTTCGTAATGATGCAGAGCATTGAAGTTTGGGGCATCAAAGGCAAGGTTAAAGTGATCCAAGAGCAAAGACTATTTTGACTATGAACTCGGTTAAAGTTTTTGGCTAATAAGGCAATGTGTTCGCCATATTTTGGGATTTGTAATTATGTCCCCTGGTTTGAGTATGTTTAATGCTGTGTTTTGGAGTTGGATTGATGTTGATAAGCATGCAGTTGATTCTTGCTTATGATTGATGCTAGGTGGTTGCTTAGGTATGCATATAATTAGCCTTGGATGAATGCCATGTTTTGATTGTTCTAGCATGTTACATTTGCTGCAATGGATATATGAGTAGTTGACATATGCTAGTAAATGTTCAATTGAGTGTTTGGGTATGGTTGGTAAGTGGTTTAGGTAGCATTCCTATAGGCTGATCTTGTGAAAGCATATGTTATGTTGTTGTTGCTAAATCTTTATTCTAATGTTGGAATATGGTTGGATGGTTGGTTGTATACATGAATATGAGTTGCTAGGATCCAAATGCATCTAGACTCGATTGAAAAACCAGCTAAAATTACATTTGGTGTCCAGGCGTATCGGAATACGTCCCTCCTTACCGGTATGCTAGGCCATTTCAGGCTTAGCATTTTGATACACGGAAGAGGTGTTTCGATACAGGTAAGCCTTTTTAGGCGTAGCGTTTCGATACACGGGGAGGTGTTTTGATATAGGTAAGAACAAATCAGCTTAGCGTTTTGATACGTGGGGCCGTATCAGTAGGTTTTGAGCTATTGGAATCTGAGTTTTGAAAATTGGCCAAGGCGTTCTGAAACTTCTATACGCGTACCGATATGGGTTGTGGTTAAATCAGTTATTGAGATGTTTGGAAGATTTTATTTCTTTCATTTTGGTCCCTGATTGTTGTGAATCCATTTGTTTGAGTTTGGATGGTAGGATTGAGTCGGGAATTGACATGAAAGCATATGATCTGACTAATTAAGGATTGGTAACTCTAATTCCATTAATGGTCCTTTAATTTACCAGTTTAACGTTTTAGCCCCTAAAATGTATCATATTCAATTGGTTGCCTTTTCGTGGTCCGTTTCCTTTGTGATTTCATCCGCTGCAAGCATGATCACTTGGGATTAATAATATGCATCTAGATGAGATCAAAGGAAAAAATGGACTGGTTTCATAATTTTTCTTTGGTTTGCTTCGGCAAACGTAATGAGCTCACTCGGTTCGGTCGGGCGTCTAGGCCGGGTAGAGTGGGTTACATTTGTTGGTTTCAGAGCCAGGTTACGAAAGGTTGAGATATTGTTGTTTGATTGTTTGCTAATGTTTGATATGCACGATGAATGTGAATATGTACGATGATTGTTTTGCATCATGTTGGGGTGTGAATTGGGAACACATTGCCTATTACCGAGGTTTTAAAATATTTTGTAAGGTTGTCTTGGATCCTTTGTTGAATGCTAGCTTGATTTTAATGTGTTTTGATGCTTTTGTTAGCATGGCTAGACGTGAGACTCGCTCGATGGTGGTTAATGCCGTATCTGGGTAGAATAATGTTCAGGAAGGGAATCCTCGTAATGTTTTACCTTCTCCTCCTCTGTTGGTTCCTTCTGTTGATGTTGGGGTAGCTGATGTACCTTAGGCTCCTCAAGAGCCAGTTTTTGGAGATTTTTCTACGTTAATCCAAGCAATGATGGGAGCTTTCCAAGCAGCGATGCTGGAGTGCAACTGCAAGTGCAAGTGCAAGCACCGACACCTACTGTGGTGGTTAATCAAGGTTTACCTTTGAAGCATCTTTGTAGTTTGAGAAGCGAGGAATTCAGGGGTCTGAGTCCTGAAGTAGCTGAGGGATGGCTGGAAAAGACAATACGTATCTTGAATCAGATGAGTTGCAACAAAGAGCGCAAGTTGGGTTGCACAGGGTGATGCTTATCACTGGTGGGTGACTGCGATTGCGGGTGCACCAAAGGCGGATGTGACTTGGGAGTTCTTTCGGAAAGCTTTCAAATGGAAGTATCTTGGTTCTCAGTATCTGGATGCGAAGAAGCGTGAGTTTATGTTGCTATCATAGGGTGTCATCTCAGTTGTCGAGTATGAGGTGAAGTTTGTTCGCCTAAGTCAGTATGCCGAGAGTTGGTCCCAGATGATCGACAGAGGTGTGATAGGTTTTGCTATGGTCTCGTGAAGGACATAAAGATGCATTTGCTAGCTGCGGATTAAACGATTTTTGATGTGTTGCTCAACCAGGCCAAGGATATTGAGTAGTCCTTGGGTGTGACAGGACATATTTCGGGCATGGGCTCGAATATGAGAGCTGCTAATTTTGGCTATTCTGGAAGTAGAATATGAGGTCTCAAGATAAGAGGCACAAGCCAGATTGTAGGTGTGGTGGCAATTTTCGCCAGGGTAATGTAATACCCCAATAATTGGTTAGTGCCTAATTTTCAAAGAATTAAAAGTTGGTGGTTTTAGTTCAGTAGATAAAATGTAAAATGTTAAAGTTTGGTGACCAAAGTGAAAAGTTGAGAAAAGTTCAAGGACCAACAAGGTAATTTTCCCAATAATTATTTTTTATATAAATAAATAGATCACATAAGGGTGTGAATCGAATATAAAATTGTTGGTTAGATCCAATGTTTTCATTATTGGGAAATTACAGTTAAAGTTTAAATGGAATTCGGGTAATCGTATGAGCTCGGAATGTGATGAAATTTGAAGGGAGTTGTAAGAGGACTTGAAGAACATGACATTTCGTTTTGGAATCGGTTTTGATTGATTTGGATACGATTGGATGCAATATTTTATTATAGTGCATTAATGGTATCTTCGTAAATACATGGATTCATTAATGGTATTTTAGTCATTTTGCCCATGCTTTTTAATTATAATTGATCATAGAAAAGTAAGAATATTAGGTGTCAACACCTAATTGGTCATAACTAAGGGACAAAATGATCATTTTACTATTGATGGAGATTTTTTATATTAGGATTAATGATTAAAATGCCATTTGACTTGTAATTTAATGGTAGAAAAACCTAGAAATTTGGTTCTCTTCTTCCTCAAGGCCGAATCACCATAGCAAGGGTAAGAAAAATATTTGATTCAATTTTTGGCTTGATTTGATTAGTTTTTGGTTCGAAACATGAAATAGAGAATTAATCTCCATTGAATTCTCTTTCATTTGGTATAAGTTTTGAGTGGTTTCTATGCTTATATGTTGAGATTGGAGATTAGGGTTTATGAAGAAAAAGTTTAGATTTCATGTTTTAAGTATTCATTGGATTGAATATGAGATTGTGATGTTGTTTATTGCTTGTTAGAGTGAAAATTTTCATGGATTGTGCTATAGGTTATTTTTGGGAAAATTGAAAAATTAGGGGAAACTCTTGCAAAATTTTTATTTGAAGTGGAAAGGATGTTAGAAGATTGAATATAATGTTTGAAGGTTAAATTCATGCTTGAATCAAGTTGGGAAATTTGGTCAAAGTGATCTTTCAAATTCGGCATTCAATGAGAATTTATGGAAAATTTTACTAAGGCTAGAAATGGTATAAGTATGATTTTGTATGTAACACCACCTTCCCATATTTGTTGCCAAACACGAGTCGGTGATGTTAATTAAATTAAAAATCCATTTTCCAATTTTTGAAATATCTAGCAGCCTGCACTGTCATTTATCAAAAATTTTTATAAATTTTTGTAAGCTTCAAAACTTCATTTGGAAAACTTCATAGTAAACTAGATTCATCAGGATATCAATCCATATAAATTAGAGAGCTTAACTCATGGCACACAAGTGCAGAATATTTGTTAAATATGCATTATAGTGCAGATCTGCTGTCTGGAAATTCTGACCTTGCATCGAATAAAAATTCATAAATTTTTACACTGAACTAGAAATCGGTCACCGTTTGTTTTAAAAAAAACTAGACTCAATTTTTAGTTCATACATATAAATCTCATTTTCTAATTCAATCTATGAAATTTATAGCAATTTTTCAAACTTACTGCCCAAAACAGAGTTTCTGGACAGCTTCAACTTGTTTCCAATATAATTTCACTAACTAGTCAATAATCATTCAAATCCACATACTAATAATACTAAACCATATTTTAGTTAAAAACATAACCAACTAATGAGTAGTTTAATGTCTCTTTTAAACAAATTATATAATCAAGATTATACATGCCACTACTCCAAACACATAATATAGGATGTCAAAACATTACTATGATAACATGTATCATTTCTTTGCCTACGAAGTGATACCCAAAACGTTCCTGCTTACGAACCACGTGATCAACCTACATGTGCACAAGCAAAATACACACGCTAATCATAACTTAGTGAGGCATTATAAGTAATCATAAAACCATCATATATAAGGAAATGGTGATTTTCATATACTTTATCTTTGTAATTAGCCCAAGAATTGTATAAAGAGAAACTAATGTATGCAAGGTCTGTACTCCTTGAGCACTGGTCACCAAAGTGATGATAAACATATAGACATGTAAATTTCGGCATCATATAGGCACATAAGTGCTGATAAACATATAGGATCCGAAGATCGGTGTGTAACTACACGTAGTCCTTGACTACTGGACCTCTAATGGCATGTCACTATACTGTAACTCTCTATCATTTCTTGGGCAATAAATTCATATATTATACTTGCAATTCATCATGTATAAGCAATTCATATATCACCATTATTCAATAATAATTTGCCATAACAAAACATAATAGGGCAGTTCATACCCCATTATGTACTAACCTTTTTCTTTGCCTGTAAAATATCATATAACTTATACAAAAACCATGTTATCATTTTAATAAAATCAAGCAAATAGAATTCTTGAAATTAATCAAAACATATTCTGAAACATATGAATGCACTCACCTTATATGCCTCACTAGCTACTTACACCAAAACGTATCTATTCTGAAAATCCTTTTTTGTCCTTCAAATTGTTTCGATCACGAGCTTGCTTGTTATCTATATTATATTAAATGCATAACACAAGCAAATTTTTTAGTACATACTCATACAATATAAATAATGGAAAGTAACTAAAATACCTATCCATTATGCATACCTGATTACGATAAAATTTCTATATTCGAATCACATTTCTTTACATTTTTCCATAACTCTCCAACTTTTTCCAAAATATCCAATTTAGTCACTAAGGACGCTTTTGAGCTTCTAACCATCATTTTCAAATTTAATCCTTTCATTTCTCATTCCTTATGCTTTAGGACCCAAACTTTAGAAATTTACATATTGGTCCTCAAGAGTGCCAAAAATTCTAAAATGGTCCCAAAGTCAATATAAACTTCAAAATCATCATTCCAATCATTTAACTTAATTTTCCAACATAACATACTTCAAAAACAAGCTTGACAATCAAGTCCCTAAACTTTCCAAAATTTACAATTTGGTCCCTAATGCAAAATAATTAGGGATTTTCATTCCAATCAACTTATATTATCATTCTAAACCATTCTTAACCTTAGGAAATTTTTTCCATAATTTTCCCCAATTTTCTTCTACTAGCCGAATATGAAAGGTCACCTTGACCAATTTTCTCAACTTGATTCAAGCACAAATTCAACCTCTAAACATCATAATCAAGCTTCTAAAATCATTTCCACTTCAAATAAAATTTTTCCAAGAATTTCCCGTAATTTTCAATTTTCCCATAATCAACCTATAACACAATTCATGGAATTTTCATTATTTGTACCATGAAAACAACATCACAAGCAGGTTTCCAACAAGAAAACCCATTAAAACTCAAGATTCCATCATGCTCTTCATCAACCTAAACCCCAAACTCAACTTAGAGACATGAAAACTTTACAAAACTTATACCAAAAGATAGAGAATTTAATAGAGAACAATTTCTTGTTTCATGTCTCAAACTCAAATCTAACCATGGAAGCTTAAAAATTGAATAAAAAATTCTTACATATATCCTTGAGGAAGTTCGGCAGATTTGGGGAGAAGAAGAGATAATTTTCCAATTTTTCATATCCTATTTTATTGTCAAATGGCATTATAATTATCTTATTTAATTAATAAAAACTTTAATAGTCAAAAGACCATTATACCCTTGAGTTATAACCAATAACAAGCCAACGCTTGTTTATTCTTATCCGTAATAATCATAAATAATCAAAAAGTAAGGGTGAAATGACCATTTTGCCCTTAATGAAACAACTTATCTTCAAAAATGCCATTTTCACATATTCACCAAATACTGCATAGAATCGAATTTAAATTGAATAAAAACAATTCAAAAACCATAATATCATGTTCTTCTAATCTTTCAAAGACTTCCACAAAATTTTCATAAATTTCTGAATTCGAATAATCATTTGACTTAATTTCCAAAACTTATCATTTTTATTACTTTTCACAAAAATCCCGTACCAAAAATCTGATTCCCACCAAAATTCTTATACTGAGATAAACTATTCATTTTTTCCATAGAAAATAATTCTTGGGAAAATTACCATATTGGTCCTTGAACGTTTCCCAACTTTCCACTTTGACCACCAAACTTTGAAAATTTTCATTTTAGTCACTGAACTAAAACCACCAAACTTTATTTCTTTTTATTTCAGTAACTATGCAAATATTGGGGTATTACAATTCTCCCCTTTAAGAAAATTCATCCTCGAATTTTAAAACGTACAAGATTTAAAAATATGTGGTGCTTTTCCATTGCATCCTTGCTTCCCAAGTGGATTTTTCCACTTTATGCTTTCGCCAAAGAACTTTACCTAATGGGATAGTCTTATTCCTCAATTCTTTAGTTCCATGAGCAAGAATCTTCACTGGTTCTTCCTCGTAAGTTAAATTCAGTTGAATTTTAATTTTTACTGGCGATATCACATGAGAACGATCTAATCGATACCTTCTAAGCATCGAGACGTGAAATACATTATGAATCTTGCTTAACTTTGTAGGTAAATCTAATTGATAAGCCATAGGACCAACTTTCTTCAATATTTCATAAGGGCCAATAAACCTCGACTTAACTTTCCTTTACGTCAAAACGCAATACCTTCATTCCAAGGTGAAACTTTGAGGAACACTTTTAACCAACCTTAAACTCTATAGTTTTTCTCTTTAGATCAACATAAGATTTCTGCCGGTCAGATGCTTTCTTGAGGTTGTCTTGTATTGTTTTAACCTTATCTTCCACTTCCCTAACCATATCAGGTCCAATGACTTTACGATCTTCAAGCTCAAACCAATTCAAAGGTGTTTTGCATCGTCTACCATATAAAGCTTCATAAGGAGCCATCCTTATACTTGCTTGCTAACTATTATTATAAGCAAATTCAGAAAGTGGCAAATATTTCTCCCATGAACCTTCGAACTCGAGTACACAAGCTCTAAGCATATCTTCAAGAATTTGAATAATTCTTTCAGATTGGCCATCTGTTTGAGGGTGAAAAGCAGTGCTAAAATTCAATCGAGTTCACAATGTCTCGTGTAAAGAACTCTAAAATTTTAAAGTAAACTTTAGATCTCTATCTGATACAATAGAAACAGGCACACCATGCAACCACACAATCACCTTGATATACAAATCTACATACTTATTCATTGTGTAATCTGTCCAAACAGGAATGAAATGGGCAGACTTAGTCAATCTATCAACTATCACCCAAATAGAATCCTTTTTGCTCAGAGTTATCGGTAACCAAGTTATAAAATCTATAGTGATATTTTCCCATTTCCACTATGGAATAGCTATCGGCTGTTGTAATCCCGATGGCACTTGATGTTCGGCTTTCACTTATTGACATGTCAAGCATTTAGCCACAAATTCTGTCACTATTCTTTTCATACCTGGCCACCAATATCTGCTTTTCATGTCTTGATACATCTTATTACCTCCAGGACGCATTGCCAATTGACTATAATGAGCTTCATATAACAATTCTTGTTTCAATTCTTCAATATCAGGGATATATACTCTATCTCGATAATAAAGGCATCCATTGGTTTTAACTGTATAGCCTTTGACTTCACCACTTTCCATTTGTTTCAAGATTGCTAAACATTTTTCATCCTTACTTTGAAGTTCTTTAATTCGAGCTGTCAAAGTAGGTTTAAGCTGTAATTCTACAATTAGAGCACCATCATCTCACAACTCCAACTAAGTATCTAGAGTTCTTAAAGCAGCAAATGTCTTCCGACTCAAAGCATTAGCTACAACATTTGCCTTTCCTGGGTGATAATTAATAGCAAGATCATAATCTTTGATTAGTTCGAGCCATCTTCTCTGTCTCAAATTCAAATCTTTTTGCGTCATTAAATACTTTAAACTTTTATGATCTGTATAAATATAGCATTGCTCACCATACAAGTAGTGACGCCATATTTTCAAAGCAAAATCTAGTACAACCAATTCTAGATCATGAGTCGGATAGTTCCTTTCATGTGTTTTCAACTGTCTAGAAGCATATGCGATTACTTTACCTTCTTGCATCAATACACATCCCAATCCATTATGGGATGCGTCACTGTATAAGGTAAAATCCTTACCCGTTTCTGGTTGCACAAGTACTGGTGCTTCTGTTAAAATCTACTTCAATTGTTCAAAGGTCTGCTGACACTTATCAGTCCAAACAAAAGGTACATCCTTCCGTAATAGCTTGGTAATCGGTGTAGCAATCATCAAAAAACCTTTCACAAAACCTCTATAATATCCTGCTAATCCCAAGAAATTGTGAACCTCAAAAACATTATTGGGAGGATTCCAATCAACAATGGCCTGGACCTTTTTTGGATCAACCCGAATTCCTTCGGCCGAAACAATATGACCCAAGAAAGATACTTCTGATAACCAAAATTCACACTTAGAGAGTTTAGCATATAGTTCATTGTCCCTTAACGTCTGCAATACTATCCGCAGATGAGCATCATGTTTTTCCCTAGTCTTCGAATAAATCAGTATATCATCAATAAACACTACAATGAGCTGATCCAAGTACGGTTGGAACACTCTATTCATCAGGTCCATGAATGCTGCAGGAGCATTAGTGAGACCAAAAGGCATAACCACAAATTTATAGTGTCCATACGTGTCTAAAATATTGTTTTTGGAATATCCTCATCCTTGACTTTTAACTCATAGTAACCCGACCAAAGATCGATTTTGGAAAACATAGCTGCCCCTTTCAATTGATCAAATAGATCATCAATCCTTGGTAAAGGATACTTGTTCTTGATCGTCACTTTATTCAGCTGACGATAATCAATGCATAACCGCATCAATCCGTCTTTCTTTTTAGCAAAAAGAACAGGTGCTCCCCCGAGTGATACACTAGGTTGTATAAAACCTCGATCTAAAAGATCTTGCAATTGAGCTTTAAGCTCCCTCAACTCTATCAGAAACATCCGATAAGGTGCCATTGATATTGGTTCAGTACCGGGTAAAATATCTATTCCAAATTTCACTTCTCGGTCTAGAGGTAATCCCAATAATTCTTCGGGAAACACATCAGGGAATTCTCGAACTGTAGGAATACTGTTAATATCTATCATTGATAAATTAACATCCACAACATGAGCTAAGTAAGCCTGGCACCCCTGTACGACAATCTCATCACCTTCATTAATGAGATCACACTACTTATACAACTAAAGGGTGTAGCTGTGTTTTCCAAAATTGATATTCTATCTAGATATCATCAGTTGAAGGTTCAGGAAAAATATATTTCAAAGACGGCTTTCCAAACTCGGTATGGACACAATGAGTTTGTAGTGATGCCGTTCAGATTAACTAATGCTCTTGCAACATTCATGGATCTGATAAATCGAATATTTCAACCATATTTGGATCGATTTGTGGTGGTATTTATTGATGACATTTTAGTATATTCAAAGACAAAAGAGGAACACGATGCTCATATTCGTGTTGTTCTTCAGATCCTACAAGAAAAGAAACTATATGCTAAGTTATCAAAATGTGAATTTTGTTTATCAGAAGTTACTTTTCTCGGCCATGTGGTTTCAGTAGAAGGGATAAGAGTAGATCCAAGAAAATACAAGCTGTAGTTGAATGGAAAACTCCGAAGAATATTTCTGAGGTTTGAAGTTTCTTGGGACTGGCTGGTGATTATCAAAGATTTGTAAAGAATTTTTCGATGATTACCTCTCCGTTAACCAAGCTATTAAGAAAGGATGTGCCATTCATTTGGACAGATAAGTGTCAAGAAAGCTTTAAAACATTAAAGAGGATTTTAATTGAAGCTCCGGTATTGGTGCAGCCAGAATTGGGTAAGGATTTTGTAGTGTATTATGATGCTTCTTATAACGGATTGGGATGTGTACTCATGCAAGAGGGAAAGATAGTGGCTTATGCTTCCAGACAGCTTAAAACGCATGAGAGGAACTATCCTACCCATGATTTAGAGTTGGCAGCAATTGTATTTGCTTTAAAGATATTGTGTCATTATCTATACGGAGAACGATGCTATATCTATATGGATCATAAACGTTTAAAGTATCTACTAACTCAAAAGGAGTTATATTTGAGGCAGAGAAGGTGGATCAAGCTCCTAAAGGATTATGATGTGGTTATTGACTACCATCCAGGAAAAGCGAACGTGGTAGCTGATGCCCTCAGTAGAAAAACCTTTGCTGCCTTAAGAGCTATAAATGCGAGGCTAACTTTGAAAGAAATAGTGCTTTGATTGCTGAATTAAGAATAAGACCTACTTTAGTAGATCAGATAAAGGAGCCTCAGAAAAGAAGTATAGAATGTTTGTCAAGATTTAAGCAAGCTGAAAATGGTGAGGCAAAAGATTTTGAAATTAAGTCTGATGGATGCTTGTATTACTGAGGAAGAATTGTTATTCCTGAAGAAGAAGTAAAGAAACAACTTCTCTTTGAGGCACATTATAGTACTTTGACCATGCATCCAGGTGGAAACAAGATGTATCAAGATTTAAAGAGTCGATATTGGTGGCCAGGAATGAAAATAACTATAACTGAGTTTGTTTTGAAATGTCTGACATGTCAACAAGTAAAAGCAGAGCAGCAGGTGCCTTCTGATTATTGCAACCAATTTCCATTCCTCAGTGGAAATGTGAACGAGTAACCATGGATTTTGTATCAGGGCTACCTTTGACTCCAAGCAAAAGGGTTTCAATTTGGGTGATTGTTGATAGATTGACTAAATCAGCGCACTTCATCCCGGTACGAACAGATTACTCTATGGACAAATATGATGAGTTATATATTAAAGAAATAGTTCTACATCATGGAGTACCAGTCTCAATTGTCTCTGATAGAGATCCAAAGTTTACTTCTAGATTTTGGAAGTCTTTACATAAAGCTCTGGGTACTCGACTTAATTTTAGCACAGTCTTTCATCCTCAACCAGATGGACAATTAGAGCGAACCATTCAAATTTTGGAAGATATGTTAAGAGCATGTGTGATTGAATTGAAATGGTCTTGGGAGAAGTATTTGCCGTTAGCTGAATTTGCTTATAATAATAGCTATCAAGCAAGTATCAAGATGGCACCTTATGAAGCCTTATATGGAAGAAAGTACAGGACTCCTTTGAATTGGTACTTGTTAAGAGATCGAGACGTAGTTGGTGCTGATCTTATTAGAGAAACAAAAGACAAGGTAAAGATTATACAAGATAATCTCAAGATAGCCGCCGATCGACAAAAATCATATTCAGATTCAAAGAGAAAAGAAATTGAATTTCAAGTGGGTGATAAAGTGTTTCTTAAAGTTTCACCTTGGAAGAAAATATTGCGTTTCGGGCGAAAAGGAAACTTGAGTCCAAGATTTACTGGACCATATGAGATTGTAAAAAGAGTTGGTCCTGTGGCTTACCAACTTGCTTTACCTCCAGAAATGGACAAGATTCATAATGTATTTCATGTATCGATGCTCAGAAAGTATCGATCAAATCCTTCTCACATCATTACTCTAGAGGAAATAGAGATTCAACCAGATTTGACATATGAAGATGAACTAATCAAAATCTTAGCACGTGTTGTCAAGGAACTAAGGAACAAGACAATTCCACTTGTTAACGTTCTTTGGCGAAATCACAAAGTGCATGAAGCAACATGGGAAAGAGAAGAAGATATGGAAAAACAATTTCCTCATCTTTTCAAATCAGGTACGTTCTAAAAATTCCAGGACAAATTTTCTTAAGGGGAGAATTGTAATACCCCAATAATTGGTTAGTGACTAATTTGCAAAGAATTAAAAGTTGGTGGTTTTAGTTCAGTGACTAAAATGTAAATTGTTAAAGTTTGGTGACCAAAGTGAAAGTTGAGAAAAGTTCAAGGACCAACAAGGTAATTTTCCCAATAATTATTTTTTATATATAAGTTAGATCCTATTTTTTATTGGGAAATTATAGTTAAAGTTTAAATGGAATTCAGGTAATTGTGTGAGCTCGGAATGTGATGAAATTTTGAAGGGAGTTGTAAGAGGACTTGAAGAATAGGACATTTCATTTTCGAATCGTTTTTGATCGATTTGGATTCGATTGGATGCAGTATTTTATTATAGTGCGTTAATGGTATCTTTGTAAATACATGGATTCATTAATGGCATTTTAGTCATTTTGCCCATGCTTTTTAATTATAATTGATTATGGAAAAGTAAGAATATTAGGTGTTAACACCTAATTGGTCATAACTAAGGGCCAAAATGGTCATTTTACTATTGGCGGAGATTTTTTATATTAGGATTAATGATTAAAATGCCATTTGTCTTGTAATTTAATGGTAGAAAAACCTAGAAATTTGTTTCTCTTCTTCCTCAAGGCCGAATCACCATAGCAAGGGTAAGAAAATTTTTTGATTCAATTTTTGGCTTGATTTGATTAGTTTTTGGGTTGAAACATGAAATAGAGAATTAATCTCCATTGAATCATCTTTCATTTGGTATAATTTTTGAGTGGTTTCCATGCTTATATGTTGAGATTAGAGATTAGGGTTTATGAAGAACAAGTTGAGAATTCATGTTTTAAGGATTCATTGGATTGAATATGAGGTTGTGATGTTGTTTAATGCTTGTTAGAGTGAAAATTTCCATAGATTGTGTTATAGGTTATTTTTGAGAAAATTGAAAAATTAGGAGAAACTCTTGCAAAATTTTTATTTGAAGTGGAAATAATGTTAGAAATTTGAATATAATGTTTGGAGGTTAAATTCATGCTTGAATCAAGTTGGGAAATTTGGTCAAATTGACATTTCAAATTCGGCATTCAAGGAGAAATTAGGGAAAACTTTTGGAAAATTTTCCTAAGGCTAGAAATGGTATAAGGATGATTTTGTGAGGTTTTGAATGTTAAAGGGCTAATATGGAAGTTTATAAAGTGTTGAGGACTAAATTCTAAAGTTGGGGAAATATGTGATTAAAGTGGAAAGTTGATTTGAAATTGAAGTTGTGTGATAAGGGATTATTTTGAAAGATTTGGAAGTATAAGGGTTAACATTGATGTTGTGAGATAAGATTAGTAATGAAAGAATTTGTAGGAATATTATTATTATTCCTAAAGTATATTAAAGTTAGAATGATACTAACATATACTTTAAATCGTATGTGTTGGTAAATGTTATTGTAGATCATGAGCGTGACCAAAATCGGTATATTAGTTGAATGTCTTTATCTATGGATATTATTGAATAAAAGAAGAAATCATAATAGTGAATTGGTTAAAAGCCCATTGCACGATTATTGAGATTCTTGGTATAATTGGCATGCCAATGAGGTGGAGTATAGTGATACAGTGACGTTGTGTTATACAACTATGACCAAGTGATATAGTGATGCTGTTAAATTGCAGCAGTGATATAGTGATACAATGATTTATTATGGCACAATAAATTAGTTGATGCCGCACATGTGCATACTCAACAGTGACTCATATAACATGCATTCTCATTTACTTTACATTGGGCTATAATATAATTAAGAGTGTGCAAAGAATGATTCAAGTGAAAATGAATCTTCAAATAAAGAATTGCTTTGGCATAATACTTGTTTTACATATATATAAATTTTGAGATTTTACAAGTTACATAATAGTGGAACGACTTTGACAAGTCAGTTTTTACGATTTCATAATCTTATATGATATATATATTGTATCTTGTTTGTTTATGTTATTTCTTTATAGTGAAATGTTTAAATTATTTTATGTTGCCTCATTAAGTGTATACTTAGCGTGTGAATGTTTCACACGTAGGTAAAAATGAGTATAAGGAATAAGGAGCGGCAACAGACATCATCTATTTTGAGAACAGATCATCAGTATCAGTATGACATCTCTGATGTTAACTTTTTGATGTTACTAGTCGGCATGTATACTATAAATGGCTTGACTGCTCTGATATGAATATATTTGGAATGGTTGTAGTAGTATAAACATGAATGTCGACCTATAGTGGGTACTAGTAATTAAATAGACTAGTTTGCATGTTTAGTAGAAATTTAATCGAATTTTATTGGATATCTAAATGGTTTTTTTAAATTAGTTAGCTTGGCTATTGACATGATATTGAATTGAATTGCTAGGTTGCTTCCTAAAACTAGGTTGGCTTTGGATGTTAAATAAATGTTTTAAATTTTACACGATTAATTAGCTAAATGTATTTAAAGGTTAAATTATATTAGTTTGAAAAGGAACAAATTTATATCGTTTATAAGTGTCCAATAGTTTATAAAAGATAAGTGACATCTCTGACTCGTATTCAGTGATGGGTACGGGAAATGGGTGTTACATGTAACCAGGGAGTTCGAGCTATAGTTGAGTGTGAGTGTTGTGGCAGACGTCACACGGGTACATGTTGGGAAAATACCATGAGTTGCTAGATATGTAGATCTCCTGATCACCTGAAGTGTGGTTGTCCTCGAGCTGTGAGGGATGCACCGGTTCGGGCTACTGCACCTGTTAGGGGTTGCGGTCGTAGCAGGGGAATTTTTAGAGGCGTGAGGATGCTCAGAGGGTTATGGCTCATGTTGTATCTTTACAGCTAGAGAATGGTGGACTAGCTCGGATCTATGGTCATCGTGAGGGTCGCAATGACACTAATGTGATCGCAGGTACCTCCACTTTGCAATCCTTATCATTGTTTTCCTTGATTGATTCCAGGTCTACTCATTCTAATATTTTAAGTAAGCATGCATCTTTGTTGAATGTTCTTGTTGAGATCTTGGATGTTGGCATGTTTGTAACTAGTTCCTTTGGTGAGACGATTATGACTATAAGTTTGTATAGGCGGTGTCCTTTGGTAGTACAAGGTCATGAGTTTGCCGCAGATCTGATGGAGTTGCCATTCCATGGATTTGATGTTATTTTGGGTATGGATTGGCTAAGTGAGCACAAGACGGTTGTGGATTGTGAATCCAAAATGATTTCTTTAAGGTTGGCCGATGATTATGAAGTTGTGGTGGTTGGCGCGAATGTAAAATTCTTGTCCAATGTTGTTTCGGCTATTCGACCAGAAAAGATGATGCAAGGAGGTTGCCAAGCTTATTTGGCTATCGTGATGAATACAGACGCCAAGGGTGTTCGAGTGCAGGACATCTGGGTTGTTTGTGATTATATGGAAGTTTTTCCTGAAGAGTCACCGAGTTTACCTCCGTACAGAGAGGTGGAATTCGGTATTGAGACATTCGTAGGTACGACCCAAGTGTCCATTGCTCCTTATCGGATGACACTGAAGGATTTGAACAAATTGAAGACACAGCTTCAGGAGTTGTTAGATCATGGGTTAATTCGACCGAGTGTTTCGCCATGGGGTGCTCCTATTCTTTTTGCGAAAAAGAAGGATGCTATAATGCGTATGTGCATTTATTACCGGTAGTTAAATTAGTTGACGGTGAAGAATAAGTATCCTTTGTTGAGGATTAACAATTTGTTTGATCAGTTTTGTGGAACGGCGGTGTTTTCTAAGATTGATTTGAGATCGGGGTATTATTAGTTGAAGTTTAAGGAGGTGGATGTGCATAAGATTGTGTTTCGTACATGGTACGAGCATTATAAGTTCTTGGTGATGCCGTTAGGTTTGACGAATGCCCCGACTGCGTTCATGGATATGATGAATAGGGTGTTCATGAATATCTTGATCAGTTCATGGTGGTGTTTATAGATGATATTCTTGTGTACTCTCGTATAGAGGAAGAGCATGATCAACATTTCTGGATTGTTTTGCAGGCCTTGAAGGATAATCACTTGTATGCCAAACTGAGTAAGTATGAGTTTTGGCTGAAGAAAGTGATGTTCCTTGGTCATGTGGTTTTCACAGAGGGTATTCATGTTGATCCACAAAAAATTGAGGCTATTCTCAATTAGAAGCAACCTAAGTCTGTAACGGAGGTTCGTAGTTTCCTTGGGTTGGCTGGTTATTATCGTCAGTTTTTAGATGGATTTTCTAGTATTACGACACCATTGACAAAGTTGTTGCAAAAGAATGTTCCTTATATGTTGACGGAGAAGCAACAACATAGTTTTGAGAAGTTAAAAAAAGTCTTGACCCATGCTCTTGTGTTGATCCAACCTGAGTCTTGGAAGGAGTTTGTGGTTTATAGTGATGCGTCTTATGTTGATTTGGGTTGTGTGCTAATGCAAGATGGTAAGGTTGTGGCCTATGCATTGAGACAGTTGAAAAATCATGAGTGCAATTATCCAACTCATGATTTGGATCTTACGACTGTGGTGTTTGCCTTGAAGATTTGGAGACACTATCTTTATGGAGAGAAGTGTGTTGTTTTTACGGATCACAAGAGTTTGTAATATTTGATGTCTCAAATGGATTTGAATCTTAGGCAACGTAGATGGTTGGAGTTGCTTAAGGACTATGACTTGACGATCGAGTATCATCCTAGAAAGGCTAATGTGGTGGCGGATGCGTTGAGTAGGAATGTTGTGGTTGAGCTTAGGGCTATGTTTGCAAGGTTGAGTATGCCACGGGAAGGTGGATTATTGGCTGAGTTGCAAGTTAAGCCAACGATGTCACAAATGATAAAAGCAAAGCAACCGTTTGATGATTCTCTTGTTTCACATGTTAAGGACATATTGGATTGTAATCCGATGGATTTTTATTTTGATGATGATAGGGTTTTTTGTTTCAAGGGTCGAATAATAGTGTCGGATGATTCGGAGTTAAGGCATACTATTTTGACGGAGGCACATTCTAGCCCTTCTGCTATGCATCCCGGTAGTACCAAAATGAACCATGGGTTGAAAGAAGCGTACAATTGGGTTAGTTTCAAGAAGGATATGGTAGAATTTGTTTCTAAGTGCATGGTGTGTCAGCGAGTTAAGGCTGAAAATCAGTTCCATCTGGGTTATTACAACCTTTGAGAATTTCAGAATGGAAATGGGAGAGAATCACCATGATTTTGTGTGGGGATTGTCGATGACACCAGCTAAAAAGGATTACATTTGGGTGATTGTTGATCAGTTTACAAAGTGCGCACATTTTCTACCGGTGCATACGACGTATACCTTAGACAAGTTGGCGAACTTGTATGTTGTTGAGATTGTGCATTTGCACGGGGTAACTAAGTCCATTGTTTTGGATAGAGATCTGAGGTTTACAGCGAGGTTTTGGGAATGTTTGCATCGAGCTTTGGGTACAAGGTTAAGTTTCAGCACCGCGTATCATCCTTAGTCAGATGGTCAATCTGAGCGTGTTATCCAGGTTTTGGAGGATATGTTGAGGTGTTGCATCATTGAGTTCCAAGGAACCTAGGAGAAGCATTTACCTTTGGTTGAGTTTGTGTATAACAATAGTTATCAAGCGAGTATAGAGATGGCACCGTATGAGGCTTTATATGGCCGGAGGTGTCGTACGTCTTTGCGTTGGGCTGAGGTTGGGGAAAAGTATGTTTTCTTACCGGATGTGTTGAAAGAAATGGATGAGAAGGTGAATCTTGTGTTTGATTGCTTGAAAGAGGTTGCAGATCGGCAAAAATCTTATACAGATTTGAAGCCTAGGGAGATTGAATATGGGGTGGGGGATCATGTGTTCTTGAAAGTGTCACCGTGGAAAAGGTGGTGAGGTTCGGGCGTAAGGGTAAGCTTATTTCAAGGTTTATTGGACCCTATGAGGTTGTGGAGCATGTTGGTACTGTAGCTTATCGGTTGAGGTTGCCTCTCGAGCTAGAGAAAATTGATGATGTGTTCCATGTATCTATGTTGCGGAGGTATCAGTCGGATCCCTCGCATGTTATGCCGGTGGAGCATATTGAGTTGAGGTTGGATTTATCCTTTGATGAGGAACCAGTGGAAATCCTTGATTCCAGCAGCAATGTTCTTCATGGCAAGACAATTGAGCTTGTTAAGCCTTTGTGGCAACATCGTAGTGTCGAGAAAGCCACTTGGGAAAGCAAGACAGACATGTTGGAGCAATTTCCGCATTTGTTTCCTCTAGGTAAATTTTAGGGATGAAATTTCTTAAGTGGGGGAGAGTTGTAACGTCCCAGTTTGGGGTCTAGTTGTTTAGGGATTCGTTTTAAGGGTTCGGTGGACCAATATTAGGGATTCGAGTATGTTTCAGGATTAAATCAGAATAAATATTTTTAAAGGTGATAAAAACATAGAAAATCTTCTAAAATCATTATTTATTATATTAATGATTTTGGTGAAATCAATTTTATAAAGTGAGTTTTGGAAATTGGACATTTTGGACTAGTGATCAAAATGTAAATTTTGAAAACTGTTTTAGTGACTATTTTGTAAAGAGTCAAAACTTTGAATCTTTAAGGAGATAATTGCCCAAAAGTCTAATCTCAGACTTTATCCCTTAATTGGCTATTTTAAAAGTGTTTTGGAAAATATAAATAGTTTGGGGAGAATTAAATTGATAATAAAATCTTTAAAACAAAAATCACGTAACTAACTTTCTCTCAAAATATTATCTCTCAAAATCTCTCCAGCCAAACACCATTATCTTCTTCTAAATCTTAAGGTAAAATCATATTTTCTTTAATCCTTTGATTTCAAATGATTTCTTGTTGAATGTTTATCAAAACCTTATTGTTTTAACTTTGTTTTCTCATGTAAATCATCCAATAAAGGGAGAAAGCATCCATTAGAGGTAAGGTTCATTCTTCTCCTATAATGAAAAGATCTTTACTGAAATTCCTGAGTTGTTGATTCTTTACAATTGTTTTCTGTTGTGTTTTGATAGTTTAATTAAGGAAAATTTAGTTTAATTGTGTTGTGATTGAGGAAATTGATATATTTTCGAATTGTATATGTTTTGCTGGGTTATTGATTAGATTAGATCATGTTCTTAGAGTTTAATGATGTTGAAGGCTTGGTTTTATCGATATATTCGAAACTAGTTGAATCCCCAATGTTAATGGTTGCTAGTTAAGGGTTTTTGTGATGTTAATGGAGTTTAATCATCGCTGGAAGTAAAAGGATGTTGAAGACGAGTTTTAGATGTTAATTGCTGAGGTTTGATGTATTGATTCATTATTTTTTGCCTCGATTAAGATTGGAAGGAGTTTGAGGTTGATTTCGACAAGTTTCAGATGGTTTTTGAGTGGGCAACTTGTGAGTTGCGGGTAATTGCTTTGAGGCAGTGGTTTGGATGCATTTTGATGCATGTTTCCTCTAATTTTGGGTGGCCAAAGCAGGGGATAATCAAGGCGAAGTAGCTTGAGGTGGATCTTGCTTGCCGAGAGCTCGATTTGCATTGGCGAGTAAGACGAGGTGTAATCAGTGAGTGGAAACAGTTTTAAAAGTCTTACAAAGGTTTAAAAGTGTTTATGGGAGTTTAGGTTAAGCTTGAAACACTTACCTAAGCTCGGAAGTAAGTTTCCCTCTTTTGCTCTTTAATATTAGTTCAGATATGAGCATGTGTAATTCATGTTTTGGTCGTAAACATGGTTTGTTTTACTTACTTTAAATGCATGATTTTGAGCACATATACAGTGGTTTAAAAGTATGTGAAATGCTAGTGAGCATTGGTTTTCATTACGGTTGAGAATGTGGTATTACTTTGGCAATGTGGCTTGCATATGTGGTATTTTTGTATAAGGCATTGTAAAACAGTGAGTAAATGCTTTTGTAAATGATATATTAGCTATGTGACATTATTAGAAAACATTCCGATATAGTTGGCATGCCATAGGATAAAGTGCACTATAATATGTTAAAAATCGATCGTGGTTAAAGGTCCTTGAGGTATAACGGTCGGCTACTCGGGCTATATTGTTATCACTTGGGTTGAGCAGTCGGTTCCCCTTGTTGATGTTGATCTTGCGGTCGACAAGGTTGTGAAATCATGCGGTCGATATGGTATGGGTTTGATAGCGGTCGGTCATCATGAGAGATCCGTGTATCCGATATGTAAGGTTAACGGTCAGTGAAGCAAAGATTACCGGTCGGCTAATCGAGGATAGTGGTAGACTATCCGGGGTCACTATAATTGCCAATATATGGAAGTTCGTATGTTGAACCTACTTTATAATGCTTTGGGATTTAAACATGGTAATATGATTTAATGCGTTGGGATTTAAGCATGTGCTTGTAAATGTTTTTGCATAATGTTGTTATGCATGGTTTGAGTTGGAGTCAATGGAAATGCTTTGGTCATATGCTTGGTTTGAAAACAAGTTTTTAGTTTTCAAATGGTCTTAAATGCATCATTGTTTCATGAGCATTCTCACTAAGCATGTGTGCTTACACTCTCTTTTTCCTAATGATGCAGAGCATTGAAGTTTGGGGCAACAAAGGCAAGGTTAAAGTGATCCAAAAGCAATGACTATTTTGTGTATGAACTTGGTTTAAGTTTTCGGTTAATAAGGCAATGTGTTTGCCATATTTTGGGATTTGTAATTATGTTTCCCCTGGTTTGAGTATGTTTAATGCTGTGTTTTGGAGTTGGATTGATGTTGATAAGCATGTAGTTGATTCTTGCTTATGGTTGATGCTAGGTGGTTGCTTAGGTATGTATCTAGTTAGCCTTGGATGAATGCCATGTTTTGATGGTTCTAGCATGTTACTTTTGGTGCAATGGATATGTGAGTAGTTGACATATGCTAGTAAATGTTCAATTGAGTGTTTTGGTATGGTTGGTAAGTGGTTTAGGGAGCATGCTTATAGGTTGATCTTGTGGAAGCATATGTTTTGTTGTGGTTGCTAAATCTTTGTGCTAATGTTGGAATATGATTGGATGGTTGGTTATATGCGTGAATATGAGTTGCTAGGTTCCAAATGCATCTAGACTCGATTGAAAAACTAGCTAAAAATGACATTTGGGGTCCATGCGTATTGGATGCTTCCCTCCGTACCGGTACGGCTAGGCCATTTCAGGCTTAGCGTTTCGATACGCAGGAGAGGTGTTTCGATATGGGTAAGCCTTTATAGGCGTAGCATTTCGATACACGGGGAGATGTCGATACAGGTAAGAACAAATCAGCTAAGCATTTCGATACGTGGGGCCGTATCTGTATGATTTTGAGCTACTGGAATCTGAGTTTTGAAAATTGGCCAAGGCATACCGAAACACCTATACGCGTACCGATATGGGCTGCGGTTAAATCAGTTATTGATATGTTTGGAAGTTTCTGTTTCTTTCATTTTGGTCCCTGGTTGTTGTGAATCCAATTGCTTGAGTTTTGATGGTGGGATTGAGTTGGGAATTGACATGAAAGCATGTAATATGACTAATTAAGGATTGGTAACCCTAATTCCATTAATGGTACTCTAATTTACCAGTTTTACATTTTAGTCCCTAAAATGTATCATATTCAATTGGTTGCCATTCATTTGTCCGTTTCCATTGTGATTTCATCCGCTGCGAACATGATCACTTAGGATTAATAATATGCATCTAGAAAAGATAAAAGGAAAAATGGACTACTTTTTGTAATCTTTCTTCGGTTTGCTTCGGCAAACCTAATGTAGCTCACTCGGTTCGATCGGGCGTCTCGGCTAGGTCGAGTGCATTATAGGATTTCTAGAAATAACCTCAATTTAAGCTTTCTTATTCTAAAATATCAAAATAACAAGCTTAAAGAGCAACACATGTATAAACCATATTATACAAATCATAATCCATTTCCCATGATACATTATATCATATATTTGCATTCAAGTGACTCAAAAACCAAATCCATTCTACTTTATCAAAAAAACATCGGATACACGGATTTCCCAAGTGGTTCCTTTGACCACTTCACATACATCCTTGAACCAAAGCAGTCCTCAACGATTATGATGTACAAATCCATCAGTGGGGGAATTGGCACACTCTCGACTGCTGTGATTCTCATGGTGGAGCATGGCACACTCTTGACCCCTCGACACATACGAGGTGACTTATTATAGTACACTTTAAACCCTATGGCCAGCCAACTATATCCGATAACTTTTAATCTCAGCTACTTGCCAATATACTCTATAAAACCACATTACCTTACTATTTTTTCATATGCATCAAATCAACCAATATCCAATACATTAAACATGTATTCAAGTATTCTCAAAACTCATTTCATCAACCATTTTCCAGTTTCATAAACCATTTGCCATACTCAATAATCATCATATATGATCATTTGCAACATATTTCATTTCTAAAACATGCCTATAATAGTAAGTAATCAAAACCATACATGTGCATGAGATTATATTTTGCAAAATCTAGAACGAGAGCGAGATCAACCAATACTTACTTTTGAGCTTAGACAAGTGTTTTAGACTTTATCTAAACTCCCAAAAATCATCTTCAAACCTTTTAAAAGCAGTAAACCATGTTTCCACTCACGCCAACACAACGCCCTCTTGCCGTTGTGAAAGTCAAGCTTCCGAAGCCTCCGCAACATCTCCAAAAGCCAAAGAATCCGTCTCCCCTATTTTCCCCAAACAAAAACAGATGATTAATGCACTTCCATGCATCTCAAATTTCCAGCAACCTTTAATCTCAACTTCGCCTCACTAAAAACCATCAAACGCTTCTCTAAAACAATTGAAAACACAACCAAACTCCATCTAAACCAAGCCCAGCCAAAACTTATTGATTTTAACATCTTAACAAGATGAATTAACATCCAAAACAACAATATAGCGTCGTTACACCTCCAGCAACCATATAACACAAAGATCACCTCAAAATCTAACTATTTACAACCTAGAAAATCAGCAATTCACATAGTTTCGAGATTTCTTTTATTAATCTCTTCTTATAAAATTAAAATACATCTTTTAATTGATCTAAATCAATTAGAGTCAACACAAAGCAGATCCATATTAAGATTCCTCAAATTCCTTATCAAAACTCAATTAAAACCAATTAATCATAATTCAATCATAAGAACATAATAAAAATTAGTTGTAAAGGAACAAGAACTTGAGAATTTCAATAAAGAACTTTAATTAGAGGAGAGAAATGAAAATAACCTCTAATTGCTGATTTCTCCCTTAATTGGCAAGTTTTGGATGAAATCTTTAAGAAAGCAATTAGGATTTGATGTAGAAATTAAAGGAATCAATTAGGAAATCAAAAAGGAAATAAAAAACGAATGTTTCCTGAGAATTTTAGAGTGAAACTATAGTTTGGCTGCTAAAAATGTTGAGAGAAAAGTTCAGAGCAAAAGTAGTTACGTAAGAAAATGAAATTGGTTAATTAAAATCCTTGTAATCAAAACTCTTTATTTTATTAAATAACCTTTTAAAAACCATTTAAAAATAGCCTACATTAGGGGAAAAATATGATGAAAAACTTTGGTAAATTAGCTCTTTAAAGATTCTAAATTTTGACCCTTTTACGACACCAAAACAGTTTTGAAAACTTTACATTATAGTCACCAGACCAAAATATCCCAAAATCTAATTTAATTCCTTAAAATTGAGTTCATCAAAACCCTTAGAATATTAATTAAATTTTTCTAACATTTCCCATATTTTATTTTAGTCAAAAACCATTTATTAAGAATTAATTCCTGAAACTAGCTCAAATCGCCTAATCTGGTTCACCCTAAGTGTCTAATCGATCTAGATAACACCTAGGCCCAAATTCCAGGCATTTAAACTCTCCCCCTCTTAAGAAATTTTGTCCTCAAAATTTACCTGGCGGAAAAAGTAAGGAAACTGCTTCTTCATGTCCTCCTTACTTTCTCACGTGACTTCGTCTACACCACAATGTTGCACAACACCTTTACCAACTCAACGATCTTTCCACGAAGAAGCTTGTATCTAGAATCTAGAATTCTCATCGGCTTCTCATCATATTTCAAATCTAGATTCAACTCAATTTCCTCAACAGGCATCACATGCGAAGGGTCTGACTATACCTCCGAACCATCGATACATGGAAAACATCACCTATCTTTTACAACTCCACAAGTAACCTCAACCTATAAGCAACTGGACCAATGCACTCTAACACTTCATAAGGCCCAATGAACCTCGGAATCAACTTGCCTTTACATCCAAACCTCATTACCTTTTTCCAAGGTGAAACCTTAAGGCACACCCTATCTCCAACTGCAAACTCTATCGCGCGATGCTTTAAGTCAGCATATGACTTTTATCGGTCTGAAGCTGCCTTCAACCGATCACTTATAAGCTTCACCTACTCACTAGTGTCTTTCAGTACATCAAGGAAAGAAACATACTTATCCCCTGCCTCCACCGGACAAAGTGGCCCACGACACCTCCTACCATACAAAGCCTCATATAGAGCCATTCGAATATTATCCTGATAACTATTGTTATAGGCAAACTCCACCAAAGGTTACTACTTCTCCCACATTCCCCGAAACTCAATGATGCAACACCTTAATATATCTTCCAACGCTTGGATAACGCGTTCACAATAACCATCCGTTTGAGGATGATACAAAGTAATAAAATTCAACAACGTACCCAAAACCCTATGCAAACACTCCCAAAAACTCAATGTAAAGCCCAGATCCCTATCCGATACTATAGACTTAGGCACCCCATGCAACCTCACAATCTCCGCAACATACAACTCCACCAACTTATCAAAAGTATACGTCGTATGCATCGCCCAAAAATGTGCGCACTTCGTAAACCTATCCATAATCGCCCACACAGAATTCTTCTTTGTTGGCGTCAAAGGCAATCCGGATACAAATCCATGCTAATTCTCTCCCACTTCTATTCTGGAATCTTCACTGGTTGCAACATCCCAAAAGGAAACTGAGGCTCAACCTTAACACGTTGACACACCATGCAATGAGCAAAAAAATCTGCTACATCATTCTTCAATCCAACCTAAAAATATTCCCTTTTCAAATCTTGATACATCTTTGTTCTACCCGGATGCATAGCAAAATGACTCTAATGTGCTTCAGTCAAAATAGTGTGCCTTAACTCCTCATCTTCCAGCACAACCACTCAACTCTTGAAACACAAAACACCATTATTATCAAAAATGAAAATCGTTCTGATTGCCATCTATAATATCCTTAACTACAGACTCTTTCCTCGGCTCAGATTGAATAAGGATTAGAGCTTGCGTCAAAGCTTCCTTCAACTTATGAAAAGCTTGTTGTCTACTCTCTGTCCACTCAAAACTTACAACTTTTTGCAACAACTTCGTCAAAGGAGCAAAAAAACAATAATACCCTGCTAACACCAAGAAACTACGAACCTCTGACACTTACTTAGGTTGCTTCCAATTCACAACTGCCTCTATCTTTTGCGGATCCACACGAATACCTTCTGCTGATACAACATAACCAATAAAAACCACTTGCTTAATCCAAACTCATATTTGCTCAACTTAGCATAAAGCTTAATATCCAAAAAAACTTGCAACACAATCTGTAGGCGTCGATCATGATGTTCCTCGAAACGAGAGTACACAAGTATGTCACCGATGAACACTGCCACGAATTGATCAAAGAATTCATGGAATACCCAATTCATCATGTCCATGAAAGCTGCAGTGACATTAGTCAGCCCACATGGCATCACTAAAAACTCGTGATGCCCGTTCTCATGGTGGAGCATGGCACACTCTAGACCCCTCAACACACATGAGGTGACTTATTATAGTGCACTTTAAACCCTATGGTTAGCCAACTATATCTGATAACTTTTAATCTCAACCACTTGCCAATATACTCTATAACACCACATTACCTTACTACTTTTCATATATATCAAATAAATCAATTTCCAATACATTAAACCATGTATTAAAGTATTCTCAAAACTCATTTCATAAACCATTTGCCAATTTCATAAACCATTTTCATACTCAATAATCATCATATATGATCATTTGCAACATCTTTCATTTCTAAAACATACATATAATAATAATTAATCAAAACCATAAAAATGTGCATGAGATTACATTTTGCAGAACCGAAAAAAAGAGCAAGATCAACCAATGCTTAATATCGAGCTTATACAAGTGTTTTAGACTTTATCTAAACTCCCAAAAATCATCTTCAAACCTTTTAAAAGCAGTAAAGCATGTTTCCACTCACCGCAACACACTGCCTATTGCCGTTGCGAAAATCAAGCTTCTAAAGCCTTTGCAACCTTTCTAAAAGCCAAAGAATCTATCTCCCCTGTTTTCCCCAAACAAAAATAGAGCATTAATGCACTTCCATGCATCTCAAATTTCCCGCAACCATTAATCTCAACTTTGCCTCACTAAAAACCATCAAACGCTTCTTTAAAACAAACGAAAACACAACCGAACTCCATATGAACCAAGCCCAACCAAAACCTATTGATTTTAACATCTTAACAACATCAATTAACATCCAAAATAACAATATAACGCCCTTATACCTCATGCAACCTTATAACACCAAGATCACCTCAAAATCTAACTATTTACAACCTAGAAAATTAGCAATTCACAAAGTTTTGGGATTCCTTTTATTAATCTCTTCTTATAACATTAAAACACATCTTTTACTAGATCTAAATCAATTAAAATCAAAACAAATCAAATCCATATCAAGATTTCTCAAATTTCTTATTAAAACCAATTAATCATAATTCAATCTTAAAAACATAATAAAAATCAGTTGTAAATGATCAAGAACTTGGTAATTTCAATAAATAACCTTTAATTATAGGAGATAAATGAAAATCACCTCTAATTGCTGATTTCTCCCTTAATTGGCAAGTTTTGGATGAAATCTTCAAAAAAGCAATTAGGATTTGATGTAGAAATTAAAGGAATCAATTAAGAAATCAAAAATGAATGTTTCATGAGAATTTTAGAGTGAAATTTATAGTTTGGCTACAAAGAAAGTTAAGAGAAAAATAGTTACATATGAAAATGAAATTGGTTAATCAAAATTCTTTTAATCTAAAATGTTTTATTTTTATTAAATAACATTTTAAAAACCATTTAAAAATAGCCTAAATTAAGGGGGAAAATCTGATGAAAAACTTTGGTAAATTAGCTCCTTAAAGATACTAAGTTTTGACCCTTTTACGATTTAGTCACCAAAATAGTTTTGAAAACTATACATTTTAGTCACCAGACCAAAATGTACAAAAATCCAGTTTAATTCCTTCAAGTTAAGTTTACCAAAAACCATAGAATATTAATAAAATATTTTCTAATATTTTTCCATATTTTATTTTAGTAAAAAACCATTTATTAAGAATTAATTCCCAAAACTAGCTCTAATCGCCTAATTCGGTTCTCCCGAATCGTCTAATTGATCTAGTTAACGCCTAGGCCCAAATTCAGGGCGTTACACTAACCATTCACCGTTTGAGATTGTCTATGATTTTAATCCTTTAACTCCGCTTGATTTAATTCCCTTACCATTTGATCTGTTTCTGCATGTAGATGGCAAGAAGAAGTCAGAATTTGTGAGGAATCCACAATGACAAGTGAAGGAAAACATTAAAAGAAAAATCGAGCAATACATTAACAAGCCAACAAGGGACGCAAACAAGTCATTTTTGATCCTAGAGATTGGGTTTCGATACACATACAAAATGAACGATTTTTCGCTCAACGAAAATCAAAATTATTACCTCAAGGAGATGGTCCTTCCCAAGTTCTTAAAAGGATTAATGAAAATGCGTACAAATTGGAACTTCCAAGTGAGTATAACATTAGTACAAGCTTTAACATATCTGATTTGTCTAATTATGATGTAGGAGACGATTTGGGGGCAAATCGCTTTAAAAAGGGAGGGGATGATGTGAGCATGGATCCACATAAGATTATCTAATCGAGCTTCCATAAGGGTCAGTCACTCGAGCAAGAGCCAAATAATTCAATGAGGCTCTCATAAGATTATTTGAACAATCTTAGAGTATCGGGCAAGCTTTGGATGTTGGACTTGTGCCATGCAATCCATGCAATTTGTTGCATGTGAACATATTGAGTGAAAAAGGAACATTTTAATATATTTATTGCTACATGTTTCTTATATTTTTATTATTGTCACATTTTTATATTCCCATATTTATGTCACATTACATGTTATTTTCACCTATTATTAATTTGATTTTTGTATTAACAAATTATGTCCTAAATGCATCATACATGGCTAGCTACATCGGGCATGGATGAAAGACTCTTGGTATGCCACATGCAAATTCATGAATAGGTGGGAAAATTCAAAGCATTAGATCCATGGAACATTCATGAATAGGTGGGAATATTCAAAGCATTAGATCCATGGAACATTCATCTCTTGAAGATTGCTTGTACGATAAAAGGGAGTTGTTTCGAAGTTTCTTACACTTGGAGAATGAATTGGAGATCATTCATCTATTCAAGCCTTTCACCTCCCAAAACAAGTCCATTGGATGGCACAAATTAAGATTCATGGAACATGGACATTGCTTTATTTCATCTAAGCTTGTATCTATTCATATGCCTTAGCCTTAGCCTATAAATAGAGGCTTATTTCAATTTTGTAAACACAACTTTGGTTTTAATATAATTTGAGAGTGTTGTCTTTCTTTGTTCTTAATTGAACTCCTAGTGGCTTATCAACAATATCTTGTGGCGTCAACCCATTTCTTGTGAACTTATCACTATCCTTAGTATGGCATTCAACCCCTTTTGATATCATTGGTTCTTATCTCCTTATAGATAGTGGGTCACGATCTTATTACCTTGTTATTAGTTAAGAAACTGTATAAGTCTAGGGTCAACATTACATATAGTGTTGGTTCTCTCTTGGTTCCCCTTAACTGATTTCAAGCCTATCTACCATCTCTATTCCAATAGATTATTTTTTTTACTCATTCCATCATTCCAAGCCCATTTGTAAACCTCCATCATTATCATCCAAAGTACTTTGATTACAATTGGAAAAAATAAGCGACTCGAACTCATACTCAAGGATGAGCACACATCATTTTTGCGAGGGTGGGTTTTGGTTAACATTCATATATCGTTATGAAATGAATATGGTGCACTCCTTTTCCTTCAATTAGGTTTGTAGTTGTTGCGCGTAATAAGTGCTACGCAATTGTGCAAGTATACATGTTGCAAGTTATATTATAAAAGATATCATCTCCACAGAGATTGGTGCCACTTCAAGAATCTAGTCTCTTGCACTGTAAAAAGTAAAAACACAAATAGAAGATTATAGGAGTTTTAACTAATAACTAATCTAGAAAGCAATAAAGTAAAAGAATAGATGAGATCAAATGAGAGAGATAGGCCAGGTTATCGTGAGTTGAGGTGTGATAGCCGATTGGATCGTCTTGGTAAAAGAGTGCACGAGCAACTCAATTGCCGTGGCAAGTTGCACAACGGGGTTACCTTGGCAACTAATTGATGGTTGCTTGGGCGACTAGTTGGGCAACTACTTGGGCATCTGGGTAGCAACCTTCAAGGTTCGACAGAGCGTTCTTCAATGGTTTCTTCTTATCCCTAAGTCAAAACTCTAGCTACTTGTGCATGCCTTGATAATACATCCCTGCGTGAATCAAGGGTGAACAACAACCAATCTTGCGCTCCTCTTAGCCGTTGAAATCCTTATCTTATTCCGAAGCCGGATTAATCTTCACCATCAATAGATTGAATAAAGATCATATTCATTCGTTTCTTGAATCTAACTCTCCCGATATTAGATAAATAGATGAAGTTAGGAGATCCTCTCCTAATTCACTCGCAAACAAGAATGAATAAACCTTGAATAGAAAAGTGCAAACTCTTATTACCTAAACAAAAACCAATAGTTTCTCAAAACCACAAAACACAATAACCATAGCCAAATAGATTTAGTTCATGGCTAGGTTCCAAAGAAACACAAGATAAATAATCCCTAGCATGAACCTAATTGAACAAGAAAGACAAAGATGAAGAAGGAAGCTTGTCGAAATCCCCTTGCCCTAGATGCTTGTCGAAAATTCTCTCCTCTTGCTCTCTTTGGAAGTTGACGATATGACCTCTTATTTATAGGGCTAGGTCAAAGTCCTTATTTGAGGAGGAAGTTAAGTTGGAATTAAATTATCTTTAAAGAATATAATTCTTTATTATAATTATATTCCTACTAGAACTTCTCCTATCTTCTTGGAATTTAATTCTTCTGTAATCTCTTCATGGAAATCAAATTCCTTTGGGATTTAGCTTTGCTCCACGTCATCTTGGGCTTGTCTATTCATCAATTTCGACTACCATATCACTTTGTGCTTTGTCGACAATTGCCCTGGCAACTGGCTCGGCGTCTCCTTCATGCATTGCCCTGGCAACTAGCTCTAGTCTTGCTTTGGCAAGTGATCTTGTACATACACACAAAACACACCAAAACAGCATCTTTTCCCCCCAAAACTACCAAGTTATGTAATCAAGCTCAACGATGGAAGGAAACATGGATTAATGCATGAATGGCTAATTATGCAACTAATATGAGCCTAAGTCTAACAATAATATGAGTAAAAAGGGTAAGAAAAAAAGTACTTTTGAACACTTATCGCACCCCCAAACTCGAACTATTGCTTGTCCTCAAGCAATGCAAACTAACAATTACCTGCCAAGACTTCAATTTTCACAAACTTAGCTTTGAACTTGATTGCAATTCTCAAAACCGGGGCACAAAGTATGATTCGCTTTTCATTTTTTGGAAAACTTAGGAGTTACTCGGAATCAAACTATAATACTTGTGAGTGTGTGTGGAGTTGTGTGCAAGTTGATTTTTCGGATTCTATGCAAACAAGAGGTTTTCAAATTACTTCATTGGGTTCTTTTTAACATGTTTTAACTAGAGCCTGTTTTGGGCACCTCTAGTGTTTTGTTTTTAGTTTTATTCGACTAGAGCCGGTTTCGAGCACCTCTAGCGATCAATTCTTTTTAGCACATACTAGAGCCAGTTTCGGGTACCTCTAGTGATCAATTTTTTTAGCACATGCTAGAGCCAATTTCGGGCACCTCTAGCATTCATCCAATTTTTATTCTAATCCTCCAATTTGTTAATTATCAACTTAAGTTCACTAGAATTTCTTAAATCAATCAAACCACAGCAGTGTTTCATCAAATTTAGTATCATAGTAAAATTCTGAGTTTTTCCATGGTTATCATAGAATAAAAATTCTATCAATTAAGTGCATTGGCAAAGTCATCATTGGATATTCATCAAATCTAGGCAATTCTTGTTCCAACTAAAGGCATGGTAAGCAATTTATGTATCCTAAATGTAATACTTAAGATGAATGTAACTAAATATGGTAACTACTAATAACAATCCCCCCAAACTCGAGTGAGGCATTGTCCTTAATGCATGCATTAAAGAAGAATAAAGATAACGAAAAATAAAATGCATACGAGAACTTACTCCGAGAGTTCGTCATCGTAGATGATTAGTTTCCTTTTGGTCGGTGTCTTGATTCTCTTGCTTGAACGCGATGGTTGTTTTCTTGTTGTCGGTGGTGGAATCGATCCTCGTACGGGGTTGTCCTCATCGTCCTCCTCATCAGTGTCATTGGTTTTCGCTTGGATGATTCAATTGGTGCGGTCTTTGTTGGTGCAATGGAGGACTCGTCCGAATCTAAAAAATCAAAAAATGATTCCGTAGGAGTTGATTCGGGCATAGGTGCTTTACCTTTGGCTTTTGCAGTGGTTGTCGGGATGTCTTTAGCTTTGGTTGCCGTGGCATCTTCAGGGTTGGTTGTCGTGGCATCTTCAGGGTTGGTTGCCGTGGCATCAGCTTGTGCGTGCACGATGTAGGTTGCCGCAACATCATCTGTTGCGGTTGCCGTGGCGACTCCTTCATGTACCGCATGAACATTAGTTGCCGGTCTTCAATTTGCCATAAGTAGCTTGCCAATGGTTGCAAGAGTGCTTCAAAGTGTCCCGGGGTTGATGGCCGAGTTGCCCGGGCATTAGGTACTTGGGCATTAGGGATTGCCGGGGCGGCAGGAGTTGCCGCGACAATTGGAGGCCTTGAAGAATTTCCCCGTGCCTCTCGCATTAGCTTTCAGATTTGTGCTTGATTCCAACCGGACTTTGGTAGGGCCTTTTCATCGGTGGACTCACTTGGGACATGTACCTCCTTGCAAAGACTAGAAATTAAGCAAGGGAAGAAAAGAGAACCCTTATCTTTTGAGCTACATACAAAAATCTCATCACAAATAATTTTTCCAATGTTAATGATGCGATTATGTAAAATAGAATGTTTGAGCAAAAGACGTGGTATATCAACGGTAGTATTGTGTGTGGTGGGCTTTAAAGAAGTTTTAACAAACTTATTCCATAGTTTTGCCTCGGGTTTAAGTCGAAGGCGATTTACTGTGCCCTTGTATTTACCGTCGTTCCAATGAGTTCCCGGTTGAGTGAGTTCTTGAAGCACCTTGTCGAGTTGCTTGGGCGTGATTTGATCAACGAAGGCTTGATGCTCGTCCTTCTCAATGTAAAGCACGTAAAAGGTGTTGACATTTTCGGGGCTTATGAGTATGGCCTTGCCATGAACAAAAACATAAGGATTATCCGGGTTAGGTGAGTGAGCATAGAATTCTCTTACCCATGAGATGTTGCCCGGTTTCGGTTGATGGGAAAAGATTTGCCACTTTTGATGTGCAATCCTCTCGAAGATGAATGGTTCAAGGCCAAAATCTTGATGAGAGTTGGAGTATTCAAAGACTTGTTCTTCATGAATCTTCCGGCTTTCAAACTTGGAGTGAAATCTTTCTTGAACCACCGGTGTAGCAAACTGCTTGTATCTTGGTTCTTTGGAGGAACTTGGATGAACTAAAAATTTAATTTTGGATGCCATGGATGATCTTGGTTGTGAGTTTTGTAAAAACAAAGAAAATAAAAGAAACTAAAGAGTTGCAAGATAAAAAGTAGGAATAGGTTAAGGGTGATGGGTTTTTATAGAAAATATAGGTGGTGAATATGGTGGGTGGGATTAGAGGAAGACGAAAAAGGGTTTGGTTTAGGGAGAGGGTGACGGCAAGGGGGTTTAATTAGGGAAAGTTGGAGGCTTTATATAAGCTTTAGATTCAGCCCATTAATTTCCTTGTTGAAGATGTTTTCCTTCTTGGATTAAAATTCCTCTTTATCTTGAACTCTTTTCCTACAATTCAAACACAAATCAAATAAGGATTAAAATTAAAGATAGAATAATAAAAGAAAATAAATAAAGATGTGTAACGAGATTCTTAAACTTAAAAAAAATCTATCCTAAAAAATAATAATAATCAGAAATAATAATAAAAAAATAAAAATAGTTCGAAAATAAAATAAATAAAAAAATTAATCAAAAAAATAAAAATAAAATAAAAAAATATCAAAGGGAGAGCATGCTCATGCATCTCTTAAGTAGACCACTTCTTTGTTACGTTCCACACGGGCACCATTGTAGTGTTTCAATCTTTGTCCATTAACTTTGAATTCATGTTTGTCAGTGATGGACTTGATTATCACGGCACCATGGGAGAATGGTTTGACAACTTCAATCCATGAAGAACACCCTTGAATATTTCAAAGAGTTTGGGGTAATGATGTTTGATCCAATTGGCCAAGGGAGAAAAATTATACTTTGTTTCTAGGTTTTGCCATTTATACGTGATTAGCAAACCGACCCGCGCCTTGCATGACCCGTGCCCTTCTTCCACCAATCTTACACTTTGGCCCCACTATTTGCAATTTCTTCACTCTAGTCCTTTTTCATTTTACTTCGGTTCTTTAATTATTATTTTATGCAATTTAATCCATTGCTTGTTTGATTCATGTTTATCGTATTGCTTAGTTTTTTATTTTTTTTCTGTTTAGCATATTTAAATTTTAGGGTAATATATATGATAATAATTAATAATAAATATGGTTAACTTTAAATAAAAATTTCCATAGGTTAATTAAAAATACAAACTTTTAGGCTAGATTCTTTAAAATGTATGTAAATATTTTTAGGGTCACTTAAACTTAATTATAGGTTTTTAATAATATATAGTGATTAATACCATAAGTAAAACCAAAAAACATAAATAAATAATATAAACCCAAAAAAATATAAATAAAACCAAAAAATAAAAATAAATAATATAAACCCAAAAAATACATCAACAGTGTGTATATAGTAAGTGTCCATTTACACAATATTCAAATATAAAGCCTATTTTTACAAAGGCCCAATTTACAATTTTCCAATCCTTAACAACTCTCATACGGCTCATTTCGGGTAAGAAACAACCCAACAAAACCAATTCCTAGCCATTATCCTCCAAATCTGATAGCTAAGGGACATGTGCCAGTTGTTGATTAGTCTAGAAGCCTTCACTTGGATTGTGCTTCTTTAGAGGCTATCTGGATCGAGTTGGACACGATGACAGCATCAATAACATCACTTTCCACTACCCCTATAAATAGAGGGGAGAGTAAGTGCACAATTAATGGGCAATAACTAGACAATAATTACCTAATTTAAAGAAGGGGGAGAGAAAATGATACTTGGAAGTGGAGAGTCGTCGGGAAGCCAAAAAGAATGCCAGAGAAGACGATCAAATTGTCATCGGAGTTCACCTCACTCGACAAAAAGGTAACTTCCTCATCAGTTTTTTCTTATTTTGTTGCATTAAAATACCAAAAAATTAGATCTAGGGTAAAATATAAAAAATAGTGTAACACCCCCACCCAGTTTAGTAGTAAATCGGCTGAGGAGCGTTACGGGGAACACTGGAAACACGAATAATTTAAAACTTTTCAAGAACTCATCTCTAATAGGCGAGATGAGTGATTAGCACGAAAGCAATCTAGACATTTACTTTTGATCATACAAGCAAAACATGTTTATCATTCTTGTTCATTATATGCCAACCCTTGATTAGTCATTTTTAAGTTACATTCAAAGATTAATAACTACTTAGTCCTGTAGTCATATGTAACATTCAAATAGCATTCTTAACTAGCAAGGCATTCACAATCAAGTATACAAGCATGTCTATCTTATTATTCATCTAGGTTGCCACTTAGCTTATTCATTTTCAAATCTACATTCATGCGATCATATAAACTTTCAATTAACTTACCTAGACTAGCATGTTTCACTTTAACTCAATCTCATTACATTCAAGACATGTAAATATTTCATGTAAATTTGACTAAACTCAATCATATATACATGAAGTCGAACATATCTCGAGCAAGCATATCATGCTTCATAGACATTACAGGTCATTAATGGGATTGATTACCTTTAATTGTTCATTCAAGGTTAATTGCTATTTAGGCATGTAAACAAGCAAGAAATTCGAATGGCCTATATAGACTAGAACATTTTCGTTTCAATCCAACATTCCATTTAAGTCAGATAAATATTTCATGTAGGTTTAACTAGTCATACTTTTATGTACGTACATTCAAAAATAACTTCAAGTAAGCATGTGACATATCACTCCTTACCTACATGGCATTAACAAGCTCAAGTATAACAACAAACATTTCCATCGTTCATTTTAGTACATACATGAGTAGCAAGACTCATTCATTCACATGAAATTTTAACATTTACACATAGAGTTCTAGCTACCAAGTTGACAACATTAAAGGCCAACTTCGTACATATATACAAAAGATCTTTCAAGTATCAGAATGCATGACTTAGCTTATCCATATACAAATCTAGGTGCCACCAACTACTAGGAGCATTACAAACAAGTATGGATTCATACTTATTCTTTGCTTGTGCCTCACTTCAAGCTCAAGAAATCTGACTTCGGGATCAAGCAAATCACCTTGAAGCACCTAACCTATGGTTTGGGAAGAGAGGAAACGAGAGTGATAAGTACGATATGTACTTAGTGAGGTAGTACTAGTTCTAACCAATTATTATGTCATGTATCCATTAATCAAGTAGCCCTATATAAGGTTTGCAAGCATTTTGAGTAATAAAACAAGCAATTATCAAGAAGCATGTTATCAAGTCATTCAAGTGATATTCAAGCATACCAAGCAATTGTCAATCAACCAATTATCAAGTCATTTGAGTAGCATTCAAGCATAACAACCAGTTATCAAATGACATGTTATTATGTAGCATTCTTGTACAAGACAGTTCTAGTATGTACATTAACATTTCGAGTCTTTATATCAAATAACAAGTACATATAATTCCCAATACCAAAACAATCCATATATCATGTAATCCAACCAATTCAGTCCATATCTTCATGTTCAAGGTATACATGGCAGCAACACTCATATATATACATAATTAGCATACACAAAATAGTCCAATTCGAGCATTATTTCGGTTATTTCGAGCAGCTACTCATGTATACACAATTAACAGGAATAAAACATTCCAATTCGAGCATTATTTAGGTTATTTCGAGCAGCAACTCATGTATACACAATTAACATACATGAAATAGTCCAATTCGAGCATTATTCAAGTTATTCCGAGCAGCAACTCATGTATACACAATTAACATGCATAAAATAGTCCAATTCGAGCATTATTCAGGTTATTTCGAGCAGCAACTCATGTATACACAATTAACATGCATAAAACAGTCCAATTCGAGCATTATTCAGGTTATTTCGAGTAGCAACTATGTATACACAATTAACATGCATAAAACAGTCCAATTCAAGCATTATTCAAGTTATTCGGAGCAGCAACTCATGTATACACAATTAACATACATAAAACAGTCAAATTCGAGCATTAATCATCTTATTCTGAGCAGCAACACATATATACATAATTAACATACGCAAAATAGTCCATATATTTTCATTTAGTCTAGCCAATTCAGTCATATAACATGTACACATAATTCTCAATGCCTAAATAGTCCATATTTTCATTTACGAGATGTACATGGCAGCAACATTCATTAATTCAAGTAAGATCGAGATCTTTTTCAAGTAACAATCAGGTAACAATTTATAAGGTTGAAAAGCTTATTGAATCCAGTTTCTTTCAGAACAAATGGAATCAAATTCTGAGTTTTAGATCACTTTATAGAAATAAATCTTTGAAGTTAGTGCAAGCTGCCAGAAAATGGAAATTGAGACATTTTGTATCTAATGTTAGTTAGAAAGCTTGGAGGAATTATTTGAAGTTCAAAATGGTCATTAGGGACCAAAAATCAGTTTTGGACAATATAAGAAAGAGAGGAAATTTGTATATTCGAATATTAGATTTGATAGCATGTTTGAGGAATTGTTACATTTGAATCTAACAAATGTTGTGTACATTCATGTGATTAATGATGTTTGGATCCGAATCAAAAGAAGGTTCGAGGTACTATAAAAGAAAGGATCGAATAGAGCTTAGTGAGGCAAGCTAATAAATGCCCCAGGTGAGTGCAATTGCATGCATATCATAATACATTAATAATTATGTGATTGAACATATGATTTATATAATATGAATATGTCAAGTTTTGGGAAATAAAATGCATTGATCATTTGATTATTTATATTGACAAGGTTGATATGCTTACGCATAATATTTCGGGTATGAACCGCCCAAGTTGAATTATGTTGATGTATATATTGCCATGGATGAAATGATTATGGAATATGAAATACATGCCCAAGTAAGTTATTAAGGGACAGGGTATAGTTGGCATGCCATAGAGTCCAGCAGCACGCTGAATATACGATTTAGCACTATAGCGTAAAGAAAGGACACTTAGTGCAGATGGTTAGCACAACCTTATTTGCAGATGGTTAGCACAACCTTATGTGCGAATGGTTAGCACAACTTTATAAACGTACGGATGGTTAGCATGGTCTTACGTGAGGACGGTGAGCATGACCTTATATGTCTATATGATATCGACACTCATGTGTCTATATGATACAGACACTTATGTGTCTATATGATATCGACACTCATGTGTCTATATGATGTCGACACTTATGTGTCTATATGTTAACGACACTTTATGTGTCTATATGTTTATCGTCACTTCGATGACTAGTACTCTGGAAGTACCGATCTCGCATACTTAAGTTTCTCACTATATATAAAAGTTAATACATTGGCATATATCATGCTATATAAATGTAGCCATAAAGTTTAATATATTTAAATTATTATTAATTTTGTTTATTGCCTCACTAAGTGAAAACTTAGCGTGTGTTTGATTCACAAGTAGGTTAAGGTGGAGTACTTGAAGAGGATATAAGCATGTTGATCAAGCTTCAATAAGCAAAACATCAGTAAGATATTCTAGCTTATGATAATCTCTAGTGGGCATGTAATTATTTGATTACTAGTAGAGTATGATGCACTAAATTAAAATAAACATATATAGAATTAATCAATTTGATGATGAAATGTATATGGATAAAACAAGATAAGGCATTAGTAATGTAACGCCTGCTACCCGGGTTGGCAGGAAATCGATTCGGGAGCGTTACCAAGAAGCAATTCAAGCAAGGACGAGCAAGGAAAGGGCTAACTCAACCCTATTAGATGAGTTACTTAACTAGCAAGCAACCAAACAATCATTTCTTATCATGCAAGCAATCATCTTTACATACATTATAGGTTACCAAAATTTTTCTGAACATCATCATTATTTGAAACCTAAACAAGCAAGCATGCTTCATTTCATTTCTTTGCTCTTTAACTTGATACATGTGACATTACATACTTACCTTATTAAACATGAATCATTGGAACGTACCTTGATTCCAAGCAAGCCAAATGCCAAGCCTTACCTGGTGGCATTTACCAATCAACTTATAACAATACATATATATCTTATGCTTATACAAGTGGTTATATCATCTTACAAGATATTCGAATGGTACAAGGCTAGGTGATCACTTGAACATTCATTGTAAACATAACCATATGCACAACATCATACTTTCAATACATAGAACTTAAGTTCATTACTTCATTTACATTATCAACCAAAATCATAGCATGGAAGACCATTCAAGACATATATACATATACAAGTTTCCAAATATCCAAAATGCATGCACTGGACAGTATATACAACTATGTGCCACCAACTAGGGGAGTACAAAACAAGTATGTCCATACTTTAGCTATGCTTGTTTCTTGCTCTAAGCTCAAGGATGTCAGACTTCAGGATCAAGCAACGATCAAATCTTTAATCTGTTGTTGGGAAGAATGAAAACAAGAGTGTTAAGTACAAGATTGTACTTAGTGAGGTAGTAACTAGATCTAACCAATTTACAAGACAAGTATAACTTAGCTAAGTTTAAGCCTAGCCCAAGTTGGAAACAATTCGATTTTAATCTTTTTACATACTCTTCATTTCGAGCAATACATATCAAGTAGTTCACAAATCATGAATTTCAAGTATCAAGCAATTCAAGAATCATGTAATCCAAGTATCAAGTCATTTCAAGAATCATGTACTCCAAGTATTAAGCATTTCAAGAATCATGTAATTCAAGTATTAAGCATTTCAATGTATCAAGAATTTCATTGCATCAAGTAATTCAATGTATCAATAAGCTTTATCTTTAATTATTTCTTGGTTGCTTTCTTTAGTTTATGCCCTTGGTATTTAGTTGTTCAGGTAATGGAGTCTCCAACCAACTGTCGCCACAAGATGTGCCGTAGCACTGGTCAACCCTCCTACTGCCGCCAAAGACCACACATACGTACCCTCCGTCTGCCGCCAATTAGGGGCCTTAGCCCTGGACCATAGTCCACCCTAACACAACGAGCTTTAGACTTTAAGGCATGCCCTTCTACCTATGACCACTAACAACCAAGGCTTTGTTCAATTATGAACCACTTATTCAAGTATTACATGTTTATGTCAAGCAATAGCTTATTTAAGGATCAATTCAAGTGTGACATTGTAAGATCAATCTTATATATACAGGCCTTAGGCCAATTGAGCTCTAGCTCTACACTTGCAATTTAATCTTGTCATTCAAGCAAGAAATTAACATATGCCATCTCTTAGGCATCAAGCAAGATCTTTAATTCATGATTTATATCATGTTAACAAGTATTCAAATCATAAAAATACATTAGGCATTCATTCGAATGGATCAAAGTCAAGGCATCAAGGTTCAAGTATTTGTTTTCACCTTTCTTCCTAGGTACATTAACATCATACATGTTACTGTTATTTCAAGTTTTAGCTTAAACCATTCTTCCCTTTTTATCATCACAACCAAACTTAAATCAAATATATTAACATGGCATCAAATAACAAGAAGTGGACATGCATCTTTGGTTAGGAACTAAGTCCTAACCCTATATTAAACTACACTCACAATACTCCAAGCTTAGCTAGTCTTGGATCCAAACTCCTTTGTTTCTAGCTTTCAAATGCTCCTTAAACCCTTCTCCAATGTTCCCTTCTCGTTCTAACGTTTCATACAAGTGAATCATGGTCAAGACAAGCACATTTATTTATTTGTTTGAGCAACTTGGAAATGTTTGGTGGAGTGTTTTAGGAAGCATGTCCATAGATCATTAAGTTTGTATGAATGCATGTTTGGTTGATTTTTCTATGTTACTTTGGTGGGGAATGTATTTTGGTAATGTTGTATAAGTGTTTGAAGCATGTATAAGTGGTTTGGTTTCCATTAAAGTGTGTTTAAACAACAATTTGGGACATTACAGGTCCAGGCATATCAAAACAGGTGACCCCGTACTGGTATGGCTAGGCTATTTCAGGCATAGCATTTTGATACGCGGGTAGGTGTTTCGATAAGGATAAGCCTTTTTATTCATAGCTTTTTGGTACTCGAGCAAGTGTTTCGATACGGTCATAAGCATTTTTGTCAGATGTTTTGATACGCGAGCAAGCGTTTCGGTACGAGTTTTAGCTACTAGAGTATGAGTTTTTCAAATCATAAGGGCGTATCGAAACACTTGTAAGCGTATCGGTACGGCTACTGTTAAATTGGTTATTTTGGAATATTGAAGGTTTCTGTTTCTTTCATATTGGTCCCTGAATTTTGTAAATGCAATCGTATAAGATTCGAGGATCGTTTTGACTTGAAATTTGTCATGTGAGCATGAAAATGGACTAATTGAAGATTGGTAACTTTAATTTAAGTTTTGTTCCTTAAAATTATCATTTTTGCAATTTAGTCCCTAAAACACATGTTATGCAATTGGTGGTTTTCCCGTGATCTATTTTCTTTGAAAATTCACCTGTCGCAAGTATGAACATGTAAGACTAATAATTTGCATCTAGACAAGATAAAAGAGAAAAAAATGGACTGACTTTTCGAAACCTTTCTCCGATTTGCTTCGGCAAACCTAATGTAGCTCACCTGGTTTTGTCGGGCGTCTAGGCCGGGTCAAGGGGTTACAGTGAGTATGCCTCCAAGACGCGAGACTCGATCTGGTATGAGTAACATACCAAATGACCAAAATCCTAAAGATGAATTGATTCCTCGTACTAGTTGCCTCCTCCTCTGCCTAATCCACTAGCTAGGGTGGGTAGGAGAAATGTACCTCAAGCTCTGCAAGGACCTATCTTCGGAGATATGATGCAGTTGATATATGTAATGACTAGTGCGTTCCAAGAAGCTATAGATAGATTTCATGTGCAGGTGTTAGCACTTGTAGTTGTTGCTAATACTGGTTTGTCGTTGGAGCGTCTGCGTAGCTTGGGAGGTGTTGAGTTTAGGGGATTAAGTCCTGAAGTGGTGGAAGAGTGGCTTGTGATCATTGAGAATATTTTTTGTCAGATGAAGTGCACGGATGCACGAAAGCTTGGTTACAATGTTTCATTATTACATGGTGATGCATATCATTGGTGGACGACTACCATAGCTAGAGTACATGCTGCTGATATTAATTAGGAGTTATTTCGAGGGGCTTTCAAGAAGAAGTATCTTGGTCCACAGTATCTAGATTTGAAGAAGAGGGAATTCATGGCTTTGGAACAGGACCGGATGTCAGTAGCTAAATATGAGGTGAGGTTCGTCCGTTTGAGACAATATGCCCTTGAACTGGTTCTGGACTATCCCCAGCGATGCGGCAGGTTCCATTATGGTCTTGTCAAGGACATCAAGACATATTTATTAGCATCTAATTACACTGATTTTGATGTGCTGGTAAATAGGGTCAAGGATATTGAGCAATCCCTAAGTCTTGTTTCTCAGTTAGTGAATGTTACCTAAGGAAAGAGAGTTGTTGAGCCTGACTATCTTAGAGGTTAGAACAAGAGGTCACGAGATAAGCGCTACAATCAGGATTGCAGATGTAAACCCCTTGACCCAGCCTAGTCGTTAGACCCGAACCAAGAAGATCACATTGGGTTTGCCAAAGCAAACCTGAACTGCCTTACTCAAATTACGGTCCATTTTTTTACTTATCTAGTTCCATTATCAAGACCTATGGTGTTCATAAAAGCAGTGACTCAATTTTCATTCGATACGAACATCGATAAGGCACTCAATTGCAAATACAAGCATTCTAGGGACCAGAAAGCAATTCTGAGATCATTATAGGGACTTCCACAAGTTTCAGGTTACCAATAGTAAATTAATCATATTTCATGTCAGCATGACAATTTTTAGCTTAAACAGATTTAAGCATCTAATTTAGCAAAGTACGAAGTTAAGCACTAAATCGTAAAATTGCCAAAATATAGATACTAACACATTTATAAAGCTTCTTACAACAATTAGATAAATTAAAAGTATGCTTGCAAAATCACAGGTTAAACGGACAACATTTAGCCATTCAATTGATGCATGAACACATGGGGACAAAACTATAAAGAACTTAAACTTGGTAAAACTCATAAACTGAATAAACTACGAGCCGTATCGATACATGGGATACCGTATTGGTACAAGCAAACAACGAGGCAAATATTATAATCGATATGCTACAGGGCGTATCGATACTCGGTTAATCATATCGAAACCTGGTCATACGTACCGATACCCATATTTATTACTGGTCACTGAAATGATCCCACTTACTGATACTGGCACCATGTGTACCGATACAAGCTGCGCTAACTTGCATCTTAGGGATTCAAATCTCCAAACCAAATATATTCAACTTACTTATAAACAATATTGACATGCTTCTAATATTATATCATCATTAAACAAGTAGGCTATGTAATTACATGCTAATTATTCAACACAATTCATATTCATACAAGTATTCTAGAGGCATGCTTCCTAACACTATAAAGCATTATCAAATAAGCACCAGATGATCAAGACCTCAAATATAGGCTATAAATCATCTAAGAAATAGAATCACATGACCATGTACACTTAGCACACAAGCAATCAATCCAATTATTATTTAAAACATTTTAAATCATCATATCATAACCATCAAATGTACTTGGTATTAAATAAAGCCAACATGGTGCACATTAAATCATGTCACAATCCAAAATGATATAACCACCAATCATATGATCAAGCCCTATACAAAAAAAATAACATTCTAACGATTAACCCACATTGCCTTATTACAAATAATGATAACACCATAAAACATACTCTTTGGAACGCTTGTTTTGGAATAACTCCTTGCCTAGAACCACAATCCTACACTCGCTTAATTCATTGCATTGACGGAAGATAAAAGAGCATAAGCATATAATGCCTAGTGAGTGCACTCAAAAAGGATAAAAGGTCAATGCATTTTCGAAATCAAAACTGATATTATAAACCCATACTAAAGCAATTAAAACTCACCATTTCCAAAGAATTTAAATAAAACATGCTCAATTAAGCCGAAGCAACTTTCCAATACGTTTGCAAAACATGCCATGCATACTAAACTATATGCACAAAAGTTTCATTTGAAACATGCGTCATAACCATATGCAAACATAGCTTTCAAAACCCATGCATATTGAACCATATACACAAAAATAGCTTTTCGTTATACCTCACATATTGGTAAGTATAGTGACTCCATATAGACTCACCTCTATCCTCTCTTCAAAAACATAATATTTATTAAACACATCGGATACACGGATTTCCCAGTGGTACTACCTCCACCAATTCTCACTCCGGCTCGGGATAGGCTCACCCCTACCCATCATGATAGACTCACCTCCATCACATAACAATAGGCTCACCCCTATTGCAAGAAACTGAAGAATACCATCAGCCCGAGTAGCCTTACCGCTGTACCTCAAGAGTCACAGAATGATCGACTTTATTTTATAGTGCACTTTAAACCCTATGACATGCAAACTTTATCCAATACTTTATTTCCATTTGTCATTTAGACAATATACACTTTTAAACATATTTACTTACTGCTTTCCATATGCATTTAACAAAACATTTCCTTATTAAAAAATCACATTGCCCAAGGCAACAACCACATTTCATTTAGGAACCATTTCTCAATGCTCCTAGGCATCCATATACTTGATACATCATTGCATATCATTTTAAAGTTGCATTAAACAGTAAGTAAATCAATTCATGTTTTTTAACCAAAACATGCAAATCAAATCTCATATCAAATCGATATTCAAAAGGCGAAAATAGGGGAAACTTACTTCCGAGCTTAGCTAAGCTTGCTAGGCTTTAACAAAACCCCCCAAAGACATAAATCAAACCTCTTTATAGTATCAAAATACATTTGCACTCGTCAACTTACTACCACATCAATGCTAACGTCTCGACGCCAATGCCTTGACGCCTAACCGAAAATCATCCAACCTCTTGCCAATCTTCATGAGAAAATGCAAAGGTTAATATGAATTGGACCACATAAAAGTAACCAATTTATTATAGCATCCCAAGTTATTCCAGCTATACTCGAAACAAATTAAAAACAACAGTAGCCGTACCATTACAATTCACGCACCACAGCCCTGTTTTTCACTCTGCTTTGAGGGCCATTAATTCCCCCCTTTACGCCACTTCCCACACTCTTTTTAATCCCCATTTAAATTCCTATTTCTTTTATTATTATAACTCCCTTCAACTATAACCCCACACACATAAAAGAAATAGCAGGTGCCATCTACGAACCAAAAATCCTTCCAGTTTATAGCGCCACAATTTCCCCTGTATACGTACCGCTTGGAGTCCAATTACTAGTCGTTTTAATCTCCTTTTCTTTTAGCGATACAATACCTTACAGGGAAATTTATTGAACACTCCCAATGCACACTAATAGGATCCAAAAATTCAATCAACCATTATACCAAGCACCCCATTCAAGAATTTAAATCTAAATTTAACCAATTAGATCAATTCCAAAATCAATTTCATAAAATCGATAATAGATTTCATCTCACCCATAAAATTAACTATCAATCCAATCAAAACGTCTTGATTTTATCTATCAAATCACAATCACCATTTATCACCCAAGAAACAAAATAAATCAAATTTGTTTTAATTCATAAACTCCAATAGAAAGGATAGATAATGAATTAAAAACAATTAAAGAACCTTTAAAAATCAAAAGCTTAACCAATTGATAGAAAAAAATGGAAGTTGAAAACACCATCCTCCATTTGAACATGAATTCCAAGAAGATTTGATGATGACTACTAGCTTTTGCTAGATTATTGATTAGGAATCATTTAGAATATGAAAGAGATGAAAATCAATAAGGAAAATCATTGTTCTTTAAATTGTGTTTGGCAAATTCAAGAGAGAAAATGAGAGAAAAACTTAGATGTGTTTTTCTCATCTTTGGGAAAATAATAATCGTCATCTTCTTTTGTTAAAAATGAGAGAGAAAAATATATATTAATAACTGGTTTAATAATCCCAATAAAATATCACTTTAATACATTTTTACAATATTGCCATTATTAATATTTTATAACCTTTTGCAAAATAGTCACTATTTAATTTGATATTAAATCAACTCATTCAAAATTACTCAAACTTATTTTCATCCTTTATTAAACTCATTAAATATATTTTCAAAAAAATATTAGCCACAATAAATTTATCAGAAACCACTTTAATTCACCCAAATTATTTTTCAGAATTAATTAATTAGCTAAAGCCTAGCAAACAAATCTAACCCGATTCCAATAATACATGAATCTTCTAGCCCATTTTTTGAAATGTTACAATTGACGAGGTGGTGGATGTGGCCAGAATGTTTAGACTTCTGTTGTTACTACTACCGATTGTGAGCATTGTGGGAGATGCCACTCGTGAAAGTGCTGGGGAGCAACTGGAGTCTGCTAGATTTATTGTTCGTAGAAACATTAGAAGTGTCATTGTCTGCGATTTGTTAGGGATGCATCGGCTCCTCAACTACTGGTGTTGCAGCTGTTAGAGGTTGAGGCCGTGGAATGGGTAATTTCCAGAGGTGTGATGAGGGCCAGAGGACAGTTGCTCATACAGTGGCTATTTTGCTAGAGAATAGAGGGAAAGTGAGGGTGTAAGCTCATCACGAGAGTCGTAACGACACTAACGTGATTCTAGGTGCATTTACCTTGCAGTCTTTGTCATTATTTTCTTAGGTTGATTTGGGTTCCACGCATTCATACATTCTAAGCGAGCATGAACATTTGATGGATATACCTTTTGAGATTTTGAAAGTGGTGTCTTAGTAACTAGTTCTCTTAGGGAGACTGTTACTATTAGAAGGTTGTATAGGAGATGCCGTTTGGTTGTTCAAGGCCATGTCTTTCCTTTTGATTTAATGAAGTTTTTATTTCATGGTTTTGACGTTATCTTGGGTGTGGATTGGTTAAGCGAGCATATAGTTGTTGTTGATTTTGAAACCAAAAGGATTTCTTTGAAGCTTACCAATGACTATGTTGTTGTTGTTGTTGGTGAGAATGCTAAATTCTTGTCTAGTGTCGTCTCGACATTACAAGCTGGAAAGATAATGAAAGTGGGTTGCCAAGCCTACTTGGCATTTGTGATGAATCTGGGTACCAAAGAAGTTCGAGTATAAGATATTCAGACAATATGTGATTTTCCAAAAGTTTTTCCTGAAGAGTTGCTTGGATTGCCACCAAATAGAGAAGTTGAGTTCTATATCGATATGTACTCTTGTAAAACTCTAGTGTCCATTGCTCTCTATAGCATGGAATTGAAGGATTTAAAAGAGTAGAAGACTAAATTTCAAGATTTCTTGGACCATGGTTTCATTCGTCCGAGTGTTCCCCCTTCGGGTGCACCGATGTTGTTTGTGAAGAAGAAAGATGGAACCATATAGATGTGCATTGATTATCAACAACTGAACAAGTTGAAGATTAAGAACAAGTACCCATTACCGTGGATTGATGATTTGTTTGACCAATTTTGAGGTACGGTGTTGTTCTTGAAGATTGATTTGAGATCATGGTATATTAGTTGAAGGTTAAGGAAGCATATGTGCTGAAAACTATGTTTCACACAAGATATGGGCATTATGGGTTCTCGGTGATGTCATTTGGTTTAACTAATACCCCAGCTGCTTTCATGGATATGATGAATAGGGTTTTTCATGAGTATCTTGATTGATTTGTGGTTGTGTTTATCGATGATATCCTTGTATACTCTCGTACTAAGAAAGAACATGATCAACATTTGTGGATAGTGTTGCAAGCTTTAAAGGAGCATCAGTTGTATGCTAAGTTGAGTAAGCGTGAGTTTTAGCTTAAGGAGGTGATGTTTCTTGGTCATGTTATCTCGACAAAAGGTATTCACGTTGACCTGTAGAAGATTGGGGCTATCCTTAATTGGAAGCAACCTAAGTTAGTGTCTGAGGTTCGCAGTTTCCTTGGTTTGGTTGGGTATTATCGTCGTATTGTGGATGGTTTTTCTAGTATTATTGACCCGCTGGCAAGACTTTTATAGAAGAATGTTTCCTTTGATTGGATAGAGGGTCGTCCGTGTAGTTTTGAGAAATTAAAGGAAGTTTTGATACATGCTCCTGTGTTGGTTCAACCTGATTCGGGTAAGGAGTTTGTGGTGTATAGCGACGCATCATTTGTTGGTTTGGGTTGTGTGCTGATGCAAGATGAGAAGGTTGTGGCTTATGCATTGAGATAATTGAAGGTGTACGAGCGCAACTATCTTGTGCATGATTTAGAGCTTGCCATAGTAGTGTTTGCTCTAAAGATTTAGAGACATTATCTTTATAGTGGGAACTGTACAAACTACACTGATCACAAGAGATTGATGTATTTGATGTCTCAAAAAAAGTTAAATCTTAGACAACAAAGATGGGTTGAGTTGCTTAACGATTATGACTTGATGATGAAGTATCATCCTTGAAAAGCTAACGTTGTAGCGGTTGCGTTGAGTCATAAGGCAGTTGTTGAGCTTAGAGTGATGTTTGCTATGATGAGTGTGATGCTGGAAGGTGAATTCTTCACCAAGTTGCAATTTAATCCTATGTTGTCTCAAATGATTAAAGTGAGGATACAAAATTGAGGCGCACTATTATGACTGAAGCACATTCTAGTCCTTTTTCTATACACCCTGGCATTACCAATATGTACCATGATTTCAAAGAAAGGTATTATTGGGTTGGTTTGAAGAAGAACATAGCAGAGTATATTACTCATTGTATTGTGTGTCAATTATTTAAAGTTGAACACTAGTTTCCTACTAGTTTGTTGCAACCTGTATAGATTCCAGAATGGAAGTAGAAAATGACCACTATGGATTTTTTAATGAGATTGCCTCTAACACCGTCAAAAAAGAATTCAATATGGGTGATTGTTGATCGTTTTATGAAGTATGTGAATTTTCTTCTTGTGCATACGACATTTACATTGGATAAGCTGGTAGAGATGTATATTACTACGATTGTGAAGTTGCATGAGGTTCCTAAGTCTATTATATAGGATAAAGATTCTTGCTTTATGTCAATGTTTTGGGAGAGTCTATAGACAGCTTTGGGAATAAGGCTTAATTTTATTACTTCGTATCATCCTCAAACAGATGGTTAGTCTGAGTGTGTTATTCAAATTCTGGAAGACATGTTGTGATGTTGTATTATTGAGAAGCAACTTCCGTTGGTGAAGTTTTCTTAAAATGAAAGTTACTGGTCGAGTATATAGATGCCCCCTATGAAGCTCTTTATGGACGTCAGTGTCAGATGCCACTTTGCTGGGCAGGTGTAGGCGAAAAGCATGTCTCAGGGCTTGATTTTCTTAAAGGTACGAATGCTGAGGTGAAGCTTATATAGATTTGAAGTAAAGGGAGATTAAGTTTGCTGTTGGGGATAAAGTATTTTTAAAAGTTTCACCTTGGAAAAAGGATATGAGGTTTGGATGTAAGGGTAAGTTGAGCCCTAGGTTTATTGGACTGTATGAAGTGCTTGAACTTATTGATCTAGTTGCTTATAGATTGAGTTTACTAGTAGAGCTGGAGCGGATACATGATGTATTCCATGTGTCAATGCATTAGAGGTATAGATCAAATCCATCAAATGTTGTGTAATGCCCCGAATTTGGGTCTAGAAGTTAGCTAGATAGATTAGACGGTTCGAGCGAACTAGATTATACGGTTTAAACTAGTTTTGGGAATTAATTCACAATAAATGTTTTAGTGTGAGATAAAATATGGAAAAATGTTGGAAATTTTTTTATTAATATATTAAGGGTTTTGGTAAACTCAATTTAATGAAATAAGTTAGAATTAAATGACATTTTGGTTTGGTGACTAAAATGTAAAGTTTTCAAAACTATTTTGGTGACTAAATCGTAATAGGGTCAAAACTTAGAATCTTTAAGTAGCTAATCTACCAATGTTTATAATCAGACTTTTCCCTTAATTTAGGCTATTTTTATATGGTTTTAAAGTGGTTATTAAATAAAAATAAAATAGATTTAATTTAAATGATTTTTAATAGATGATTCACTTTTCTCACATTACTACTTTTGCTCTCAACTTTCCCAGCAACCAAACTACTTACCGTATTCCAAAATGATAAGGAATCAACTCTTTTTGATTTCATTTTGATCCCTCAATTGATTTCTACATCAAACCTTACTTGTTTTCGTGGAGATTTAACTCAAATCATGCCAATTAGAGGTGATTTTCATTTCTATCCTCTAATCAAAGGTTCTTTACTAAAATTTCCAAGTTCTTGATCTTTTATAATTGATTTTTTGATATGTGTTGATGAATAAATCAAGATTAAAAGGTTTAAAGTGAGTTTTAATAAGGAATTTGTAGATCTTTGTTATAAATCTGATTTGTGGTGGTCTTGATTGGGGTAGATCACATTTAAGGTATGTTTTAATAATTTGAGAAGAAATTTACAAAAGAAATCCCGAAACTAATTGAATTGCTAATTTTCTAGGTTGTGAATAGTTAGATTTTGAGGTGACTAGGGTGTTAGAAGTTTGTTAGGGGTATAAGATAGAATTGAAAGTGTTTTTAGATGTTAATTGATTTTGATTGGATGTTTAAATCATTGGCTTATGGTTGGGCTTTGTTTAGGTTGTGTTTGGTGATGTTTTGGCTGGTTTAGGGAGGCATTTTATGGTTTTTACGACGCGATGTTGGGAATTGATGTTGCTGGGATTATGAATGCATAATGATGCATTAATCCTCTGTTATTGTATGGATAAAATAGGGGAGATTGATCCTACAACGAGTGGTGAAGTTACGGTAGCTTCGAACGCTTAATTTTGCATAAGCAAGTGGAGTTTGGTGTTGTTAGTGAGTGAAAATGAGGTTTACTGCTTAAATAAGGTTTGAATGTGATTTTGGGAGTATAGATTAAGCTTGAAATGCTTGTCTAAGCTCAGAAGTAAGTATTGGACGTTCTCTCTCTCATTTTTTATTTTGCAAAATACATTCTCATGCACATGTTTATGATTTTGATTACCTACTATTATAAGCATGTTTTTGGAATGAAATGTGATACAAATGATCATATATCGATGTTATATGAGTATGGAAAATGATTTATGGAAATAATTGAGGATGTGTAAAACAGTGAGGTAACATGTTTTTAATGGAATGTATTGGCAACTGGCAATGCTTAAATGTTATCGGATATAGTTAGCATGCCATAGGGTTTAAAGTGCACTGTAATAAGTCGCCTCATGTGTGTCGAGGGACCAAGAGTGTGCCATATCTACACCATGAGAACCGCGGTGGTCTAGGGATCAAGGTGTGCCGAACTCTCTGCTGGTGGATTTATACATCATAACCATTAAGGGGTAGTAGTACCATTTGCTACAGTTTGAGAATGTATGTGAAGTAGTTGAAGGAACCACCTGGGAAATCCTTGTATCTGATGTTTTTTTTGAAAATGGAAAGATTTTGTTTTGGGTCACTTTAATGCCAATATATGAATGAATGTATCATGATAAATGATTTATGTTTTGTATAGTGTGATTTATACATGTTGTGCTCTTTAAGCTTTGCTATTGGGTGAGTTAGCATGTGAAGGCTTAAATTGAGGTTTGCATAATGTTTATGCTAGAGGTCCATGATACATGTGTGACAAAAAGTTTAATGTGCATATTCTGGAAAGACAAAAAGAAGCATGAGATGTTTTGGCAGGAGAATCAATACATGTTTTAAAAGCAATTAGTTGCAAATACTATGATGAGTGTTTTTGAGCATCCCTCGCTAAGATTATTATGCTTACGCTCCCCATTATCATCAATGCAAAAAAGTGAACATTCAGACAGCGAGCGAGCAAGAAGGAATCCAAGGTTTGAGCTAATTCAAGTACGGTTTCATAAATTATTGGCTTATGGATGGCCTTTGTGTAGGTTGTGTTTGGTGATGTTTTTGGTTGGTTTATGGAGGCGTTTTATGGTTTATGGTGAGGCAATATTGGGAATTGATGTTTTTGGGATTATGGATGTATAATGATGAATTAATCCTCTATTGTTGTGTGGATAAAATAGGGGAGATTGACCCTACAATGAGTGGTGAAGTTTGGACGTTTGATTTTGCATCGACAAGTGGAGCTGGGTGTTGTCGGCGAGTGGAAATGAGGTTTACTACTTTATGAAGGTCTAAAAGTGGTTTTGGGAGTTTAGATTAAGCTTGAAATACTTGTCTAAGATCGAAAGTAAGTATTGGACGTTCTCGCTCTCGTTTTGGGTTTTGCAAAATACACTCTCATGTACATGTTTGTGATTTTGATTACCTACTGTTATATGCATTTTTTGAAATAAAATATGATAAAATGATCATATATTGTAGTTATATGAGTATGGCAAATGATTTATGAAAAGGGTTTCAAAGATGTGTAATGCATGGTTTATTGTATTGGAGATTGTTTGGATGGATGCATATCTAAAACAATGAGGTAACATATTTTTAATGGAATATATTGGAAAGTGGCAATGGTTAAATGTTATCAGATATAGTTGGCATGACATATGGTTTAAAGTACACTATAATAAGTCACCTCATGTGTGTCGAGGGGTTAAGACTGTTCCATATCTCCACCATGAGAACTGTAGTGGTCGAGGGATCAAGAGTGTGCCAAATTCTCCCACTGGTGGATTTATACATCATAACTGTTGAGGGGTAGTAGTACCATTTGCTCTGGTTCAAGGATTTATGTGAAGTGGTCGAATGAATCACTTGGAAAATTCGTGTATCGGATGTGCTTTCAAAATGTAAAATTTGGTTTTGGGTCACTTTAATGGCAATATATGAATTAATGTATCATGATAAATGGATTATGTTTTGTATAATGTGATTTATACATGTTGTGCTCTTTAAGTTTTGCTAATGGGTGAATTAGCATGTGAAGACTTAAATTGAGGTTTGCATAATGTTTATGCTAGAGATCCATGATAAATGTGTGAGAAAAAGTTTAATGTGCTTATTTTGGAAAGATAAAAAGAAGCATGAGATGTTTTGGCATGAGAATCAATACATGTTTTAAAAGCAAATGTTTTTAAATTCATTGATGAGTGTTTTTGAGCATCCCTCACTAAGCTTATTGTACTTACGCTCTCCATTCTCATCAATAAAGAAAAGTAAGTATTCAGATAACGAGCAAGCAAGAAGGAATATAAGGGTTGAGCTAATTCAAGTATGGTTTTATAAATACTACGTAGTAATAAATGTCAGTGTGACCAAGTTGTAATTAGGAGGGTTGTTTTGGTTACTCCCTGTTTGGATATGTTCTGTTTGGTGTTTTAGACTTTGTAAACTGGTATATGTTTGAATTGGGGGCTTTAGGGAGATTTAAGCATGTAGGATAGAAGTCATGCCTATAGGTCTACCTTGATGATTGCTTTTGCTTCTATGATGCCTATGTTTCCATGTTGCTATGGTTTTTGTAGTTCATTAGCTGGTATGATGTTTACATGTTGTTTGAAGCTTGTTTGATTTAGCCTAAGTGTCATATGTTCGACCAAGAGGTAATTACATGCCCAGTCGTTCTGGTACGGGTCCTCAAGTATCAATATGCGGGGTGTGTTACAACTCAAAAGTAGGCAAAATTACATAGAAGGTATCAGTATGCCTAGCTCTATATCGGTATGCCCCTCTAATAAATACACTAGGTGTTGGTACACAGGCAACCGTATCGGTATAATCGATCTAGCTACTAGAATCCCCTGTTTTGAAATTGAACCACTGGCATTGTACGTGTGGGGACCGTATTGATACCTTTTGTAAAATGGAACCTATATCGATACTGTCATATGGTGTACCAGTACTAAGTCTGTTATAATAGTTTGAGATATTGCTCTGAATGATACCGTGGAATGACATGCACAATGTTTGATTGTATGTTTTTATGATTGAAGTGCGTTATGTTGGGATACAAAAACTTGGGGACACATTGCCTTATTACTACGAGTGCAAAATGATTTTTTGTTTTGAAATGTGAGTATCTTGGATTCTTGCTTTAATCTGGCCTAATTATTATTTTGTTATATTTTCATGCTATAAATTTATATTCTTGAGTATGCCATTGAGACGAGAGCTTAGGTCGAATATGGATACATTTCTTATAGAGAATGATGAGATATGGACCCAAACCATGTTTGAGGTAGTCTTGGCTAGTGGACTAGAGAGATGTTGAGGTTTATGTTGTGAAGTTATCTTGGTTTATGATATTAGATTAGGGGTTAAAGGTGTTTAGATTATAAAAGTTTGTGTTATTAGAGGATCATTTCCTAGAGTATTTCGGTTAATGTTACATGAGTTGTTGTCCAGTTGTGAAGTTAAGTTTGGTGTTGAGACGCACCTTGGTACGGCTCCTAATCCTTTTTGTGTCATTTTGGCGAGCATTAAGAAAGTGTGTGAGTTGCGAATGTGATGGCCAGTGGTGGGTTTGTGGACATGTCGTGTAAATGGTGAATGCACTAGTGGCATTCCTGGTTGCAATGAGGCGAGTATTTTGTGAATACCTGGTTTCATGAACAACAAAAGTGGTGGTATTTTCGTGTGCAATGGTGTCGAGATGAATCTTGACTGATAACCAAGATGTGCTAATAGGCTTTGTAATGAAGCATCTGTTCATAACTGGGGTGGGTGCAAGCTTAGGCAAAGCTGAATGAGGTGTTCTAAGGATACGACTAGGTTGTATAAGTTCGGCCCAGAAATGTTGTTAGTAGGTGTGAATTGTTAATCATGCATAGTACAAAACACTTATATATATATATATTTAAATATGTCACTACATACATACATTTGGGCATAACATTAGAGGTTTTGCATACATATCCATAGGAGTTTATGAGAGCATATAAGTGATCATGTATACATATGTTCACACTTACGAATGACTCTTCGGAGGCTGATGAAATTATGATATAAGTTAGACTTAGCGAGGAGATTCTTTAGGATCTCATGGAGTTTAAAAAGTGTCAAAGGAGGATTTTTGGAGGTTTGAGTTGTGCTAGATTTGAAGCGACAAAGGTTGGTGATAGGAGTACGTGGTTTCTCTAGAATCAATTGATTTCTATCAAAATTCGTTGAGGAATTTTCTTAGGTTATTGCACCATTAGTGAGGTTCTGACATTAGAGATGGTCTATAGTTTGTGAGATCACATAAGGTGTGATTGTCTGCAATTGGCTAAGGTTGGACAGGCTCCTGCGCTTGCTATTATGTCGCAGAGTGGTCGTGGGTGTGGTCGAGGTACGCTTTTAGCATAGGGAGAAAGGCCAGAGGATTGTTACTCATATAGTGGCGGTTTAACCTGTAGGTGGTGGACCTGCAAGGATCTATGCGCATCGCGAGGGAAGAAATAACACAAATGTGATTGTAGGTACTTTTACTTTACAATCCATTCCCTTACTTTCTTTGATAGATTTTGGTTCTACACATTCATATATCATGCGCGAACATGCTCGTTTGCTTAATATACCTGTAGAAGTGTTAGATGTGGGTATACGAGTAACTAGTTCTTTTGGAGAAATAGTAGTTGCTACGAGGTTGTTTAGGAGATGTCTTTTGATGGTTCAAGGTCATGTGTTTGCGGTTGATTTGATGAAATTTTCGTTTCATGGTTTTGCTGTAATCTTGGGTAAGGATTGGTTGACTGAGCATAGGGCATAGGTTGATTTCAAAGCCAAGCGAGTTTTGTTGAAACACGCTAATGATTATGAAGTGGTGGTCATGGGCGAGAGTGTTAAATTCTTGTCCAATTTAGTTTTAGCTTTAGAAGCACAAAAGTTGTTAGAGCTTAGGGGTCAAGCATATCTGGCTTATATTCTGAACCCAATTATGAAGAAGGTGTGTGTTTAGGATATCTATTCCGTTTGTGATTCTCCAGGAGTGTTTTTGCAAGAGTTGCCTGGGTTAACACTGGATAGGGAAGTAGAGTTTTATATCAAGAAGTATGTGAATACGACTCTGGTGTTAATTGCTCCATATCATATGTCACCGAAAGAGTTGAAGGAGTTGAAGATGCAACTTTAAGAATTGCTGGATCGTGGTTTCATCTAACCTAGTGTCTCATCGTGGAGAGCACCGATGTTGTTCATGAAAAAAAGGATGGCACTTTGAGAATGTGCATTGATTATCGGTAACTGAACAAGTTGACAATTAAGAATAAATATCCTTTGCTACGAATTGACTATTTGTTCAATCAATTTTGGGGTGTTACAGTGTTTTCTAAGACTGATCTAAGGTCTAGATATTATCAATTGAAGGTAAAGGATAAAGGCGTGCCGAAGACAGCTTTTTGCACACGTTTTGGGTATTATGAGTTCTTAGTGATGCCGTTTGGATTGACTAATGCACCACAACTTAACGTGGACATGATGAATCGGGTATTCCATAAATTTTTCGGCCAATTCATGGTAGTGTTCATTGATGACATTCTCGTGTACTCTCGTACCGCGGAGCATCATGATTAACACTTGTGAATTGTGTTGCAAGCCTTGTTGAATAATCAACTATATGATAAGTTGAGCAAGTGTGAGTTTTGGATTAAAGAATTGGTCTTTCTTGGTTATGTTGTTTCGGTGAAAGGTGTTCGTATGAATCCGTAAAAGATTGACTCAGTTGTGAATTAGAAGCAACCTAAGTCCGTGACAAAGGTTCGTAGTTTCTTGAGGCTGGCAGGGTGTTAACTCCCTAAAAATACTGATTTTTTAAGCTTATTTCACAAAGCTTTTGCTTGCCTTTAACTAGATATATTTGCATTTAGTTGTTAAATTCATGCATTTGCATAAGGAGTTAGGAGCTATTCAGTTGCTAGTATGAAGGGTTATTTTCCTAATTTTGATGCAGGACACAGGCAGGCAGGCATAGCAGAGAGGCACTGGTAGAGAACACGGGAAAGGAAGCAAGAGAATTGTCGAGTAGCAGTTGGCATAGATAGACCAAACAATGCTAAGCTTTGTTGACAAAGGATTGACGTCCAATGATCGGTCAAGATAGCCATTGGACCTTGTACAAAGAATTTATTGTTTTGATTTTTTACTTGTTTCATTTCTTTTATTATTATTTTATTTATTTGTTTGTTTTAACTAGTGTATGACCAGAAATCTCCCTTTGGTGGAAGATTGGCCATACAACCCAAAAATTGAAAGAACCCTACGGAGGTTAAAAACAAGCTCGAGAGATGGCACATCAAGGCAATAGAGGAGCCAAAGGTGACCCAAACAATTACATAAGTCCACCAATCCACAATGGGATACCGGCCTCACCTGTTACCCGAGCCGTTAATGTAGAGAAAAAGAGACCTATTCGATAACACTCGGCACTGAACATAGACAATTTGATGCCAGGACTGATTGGTCCAGAGGTAAATACACCGAATTTTGAACTTAAACCGGTGATGATACAAACACTTTTGAATGTAGGACAATTTAATAGAGAACTTACTAGATACACGAGGTAACACTTGAAGCAATTCATGGAAGCTTGCAAGCTATTTTAGCAGCTTAGAGTATGAGAAGATACACTGAAGTTGAAATTGTTCGCATTTTCTCTGAGAGATTGAGCAAAAACGTGGCTTAGTTCTTTGCCACCTGGTTTTGTCACCTTATAGGGAGATCTATGCCAGAAATTTTTGTTGCGATTCCAGCCCCCTAAACTCACTGCCAAGCTGAGGAGTGAGATCATTACGTTTAGGAAGGTTGATGATGAGACCCTATATGATGCTTGGGAGAGATTCAAAGACTTGTTAAGGAGGTGTCCCATGCAAGAATTCCAAAATTGGACCTAGATGGAGACCTTCTATAATGGACTCAATGCTCATGCCAGGACTATTGTTGATGCTTCGAAAAATGGTTCACTGCTTGACAAGAACTATACAAAGGCAGTTGGTATCCTTAAAATGATCTCAACTAATGATTTCGAGTATCCTACTACTAGACTAGGGACCAGAACAAAAACTACTGGGAAATTAGTGCTAGATGAACTAACATCCATCCACGCTGAGATTTCCAATCTTATTAGCATGATGAGAACTTTGAAAAAGAATAAATAATCTCAAGAGGTCAAGGCATTAGACCTATTATGCACAACATGTGGGGAGAACCATTACATGGAAGATTGCCCTGCCAACCCTGAGTCAGTAAATTTTGTTGGCAATTTCAATCGTAATTACACTGCAAATTCAAATACTTATTGCAATGCCCCGAATTTGGGTCTAGATGTTAGATTGATCGATTAGACAGTTTGGGAGAATCAGACTAGGCAATTCGAGCTAGTTTCGAGAATTAATCCTTAATAGATTGTTTTTGGTAAAAAAAATAAAACATTGAAAAATGCTATATAATATTTAATTGATATTTTAAGGGCTTTGGTAAACTTAATTTTAAGGAATAAAATCAGATTTTGGGACATTTTGGTCTGATGACTAAAATGTAAAGTTTTCAAAATTGTTTTATTGACTAAATCACAAAAGGGTCAAAACCTAGAATCTTTAAGTAGCTAATTTACCAAAATTTTCCATCATATTTTTACCTAAATATAGGCTATTTTTAAAAGGCTTTTAAATGGTTTTAATATAAAAATAAAATATAATTGATTAAATGGATTTTAAATAACCAAATCTCTTTTCCTGTGTAACTGCTTTTGCTCTCAACTTTCTCAGCATCCAAACTATCAATTTCATTCTAAAATTCTGACGAATCAATCTCTTTCGATTTATTTTTAGTTTCCTATTTGATTCCTTTGATTTCTACATCAAATTCTACTTGATTTCTTAAAGCTTTCATCCAATTATTGCCAATTAAGGGAGAAATTAGCAATTAGAGGTGATTTTCATTTCTCTCCTTTAATTAAAGGTTCTTTATTGATATTACAAAGTTCTTGATCCTTTACAACTAATTATTGTTATGTTTTTGTGATTAAATCATGAATATAATGTTAAAATTGAGTTTTGATGAGAAAATTGATAAATCTTGATATGGATCTGATTTGTGTTGATTCTAATTGATTTAGATCAATTATAAGATGTGTTTTAAATGTTGTAAGACGAGATTAATAAAAGGAATCCCGAAACTATGTTAATTGCTAATTTTCTAGGTTGTAAATAGTCAGATTTTGTGGTGATCTTGGTGTTGTAAGGTTGCGGGAGGTATAAGGATGTTATATTGTTGTTTTTGGATGTTAATTGATGATGTTAAGATGTTAAAATCAATAGGTTATGGCTGGGATTTGCTTAGGTTGAGTTTGGTGTTGATTTCAGTGGTTTTAGAGAACTGTTTGATGGTTTTTATAAGGCAAAGTTGAGTTTAATGGTTGCTAGAAATTAGAGATGCATGGAAGTGCATTAATCCTCTGTTTTTGTTTGGGTAAAGCAGGGGAGTTGGATCCTTTATCTTTTAGAGGGATTGCGAAAGCTTCAGAGGCTTGATTTTCACAACAACAAGAGTGTGTTGTGTTGTTGGTAAGTGGAAACATGGTTTACTGCTCTTAAAAGGTTTGAAGATGGTTTTGGGGAGTTTAGATTAAGTCTAAAACACTTGTCTAATCTCAAAAGTAAGTATTAGTTGATCTCGCTCTCGTTTTCAATTTTGCAAAATACAATCTCGTTTTCAACAAGAGTGTGTTGTGTTGTTGGTAAGATGTTGCAAATGATCAAATATGATGATTGTTGAGTATGGCAAATGGTTTATTAAATGAGTTTTGAGTATACTTGAATACAAAGTTTAATGTATTGGAAATTGGTTGATTTGATGCATATGAAAAACAGTAAGGTAATGTGGTTCTATAGAGTATATTGGGAAGTGGCTGAGATTAAAAGTTATCAGACATAGTTGCTAGACATAGGGTTTAAAGTGCACTACAATAAGTTGCCTCATGTGTGTTGAGGGGTCAAGAGTGTGCCATGCTCTACTATGAGAACCACAGCGGTTGAGGGGTCAAGAGTGTGCCAGTTCTCCCGCTGGTGGATTTATACATCACAACTATTAAGGGTTGCTTCGGTTCGAGGATGTACGTTAAGTGGTTGAAGGAACCACTTGAGAAATTCATGTATCCGATGTGTTTTTATAAAAAAGAATGAAATTGGTTTTGGGTCACTTGAATGCCAATATATGATATAATGTATCATGAGAAATGGATTATGTTTTGTATAACGTGGTTTATACCTGTGTTGCTCTTTAAGCTTGTTGTTTTGAGATTTTAGCACGTGAAAGATTAAATTGAGCTTTATGATAGAGATCCATTATACATGTGTTGCAAAAGATATAAATGAGCATATTTGAAAAGATTATAGAAGCATGAGATGGTTTTGTTATGGGTTTTATATGCTTGAGGTTAAGTAAAATGGTTTTATATGCATTGATGAGTGTTTTTGAGATTTCCCTAATTGAGCTATAAGCTTAGGCTCTCTTTTCTCATCAATGCAGAGAATAAGCATTTTTAGCAGGGAGCAAGCAAGAGGAGATCCAAGGACAAAGTGATTTTGAGTATGGTTTTATAAGTACTTTGTAGTGATTGTGGCAATGTGACTAAGATGTAATTGGGAGGTTTATTTTGGTTACTCCCTGGTTTAGACAGGTTACATTTGATGTCTTGGACTTGTATGTTGTTTAAAATATTGCTTTGAGGGGTTGGGATAAGTTTTGCATGCTAGGATAGAGATCATGCCTATAAGACCTTTGTTTGAATATGCTATGTTGTGAATGATCCTCTATCATGCTTATATGTTTGTGGAATTGATGTTTAAGATGTTATATGATGTTTACATGGTGATTGAAGTTGTTTGGAATGAGCCAAAGAGTCATATGTTGAACCTAAAGGTCATTGCAGGTCTGTCTGTATTGGTACAGGTCCTTAGGGATCGGTACGAGGGGACCTATCTCGGCTCAATCTGGACAAAATTGCACAGGCGTACCGATATGCATGGTAACTGTATCGGTATGAATATCTGAAAATAAAACTATTGTCGGTACATGGGTAACCGTATCGGTATGCCCTTTGTCACTAGAATCCCCTATTTTGAATATCGAATACCCGTATCGGTATGCTTGAGGACTGTACTGATATGGCTTTGAAAATTATACTCGTATTGATACTGGGAGTTAGTGTATCGATACACAGTTAGTTATTTTTGTTAAAATGCTTTCTAAAGTTTGAATCTTTGTAGTTTAGTCCTATTTCTTGATCATGAAATTGAATGAGGTTGGATGGTTGTTTTAAGTTGAAATTTATCTTGAATGTATAAAACATGACTAAGTAATGACTGGTAACCTTGGTTTTAATGAAGACCCTATAATTATAAAAAATTGCGATTTGGTCCATGAAGGACAAGTCTATTCAATTGGATGTCAATTAGATGCTTGATTGAGTTGTAAATTTCACCGCAGCTAGCATGATCACTTTACAACTAAATTATGCATTTAGACAAGTTAAAATGAAAAAAATAGATTGTTTTCAAAGAAATTCTTTCAGGTTTGTCTCAACAAACCTAGTGTAGCTCGCTTAGTCCAGTCTGGCGTCTAGGCCGGGTCAAGGGGGTTACATTTGTTGGTATCAAAGCCATGTTATGATTGATGGGTGGTGGGTTATGGTTGTTTGGTGTATTGTTGATGTACTATTTTGTTATATAGCATGCACAATGTTTGATTTTGTGAGTTTATGATTGAAATGTGTTATGTCAAGGTAGTAGCTTGGGGACACATTGCCTTATTACTACAAGTGTGAAATGATTTTTGTTTTAAAACATGAGCGACTTAGATTTTTGCTTCAAGCTGGCCTAATTATTTTGTTTTATTGCATTATCATGTTTTAGACTCATATTTAATAGAAATGGGATCGAGATGAGAGATGAGAGCTTACATGGCTAGTGTTGTGGATGGACATAATGATGAGTTTCCTCCTCCTCCACCGAATCCTCTTGATGGTTGTGTAGTTGATGGTGGTGCTCCTCAGGCACCGCAATGACCAAGTTACGGGGATATGACACCTTTAATCCAGGCAATAACTGAAGCGTTTTAGGTAGCCATGGCTAGAGTGCAAGTACTTGCATCGGCACCTGCGGTGGCTGTTAATACGAGACTTCTATTAGAGTGTTTGAGTAGCTTGTAAGGTATTGAGTTTAGGGGTTTAGCTCCAAAGGCGGCTGAGGAGTGGTTCGCCAGTATTGAGAGGATTATCTGATAGAGTGTACAAATGTTCACAAGTTAGGTTGCATAGTGTCTTTGCTTCAAGGTGATGCCTATAGCTGGTGGACGACTTCTATCGCGGGTATGGCACTTGCAAATATGACGTTGGAGTTCCTTTGTTTCTTTTTTCGAAAAAAGTATCTGGGTTCTCGATACTAGGATGAAAAAGAAGCGAGAGTTTATGGCGTTGGTCTATGGTAACATGTCTGTATCAGAATATGAGGTTTAGTATGTTTGGTTGAGCTAGTTCATAATGAGTATCAGCGATGTGATCGTTTCCTTTACGGGTTGGTTAAAGAGGTGAAGACCTACATGTTAGCTACAAATTACATTGAGTTTGATGTCTTGGTTTCTCAAGCTAAGGACATAGAATAGAATCCAGGTTTGTCCTCACGTTTGGGGAGTTCTTTTGTTGGAAAAAGGTTGTTGATTCAGATGCTGGTAGAGATCGGTACGAGAAGCATCGAGATAAGAGTGTCGTCCTAATTCGAGACGTGGTGGGTGTAGTGTTGGGTGTAGACAACACAGTCAGAGCACCTTTATTTGAGCACCTAGGTGGCGGCGTTGTCGTAGGCGACATTTCAGGGAGTGTTGGGGTACCATTGGTACATGTTGGATATGTGGTTCGAGAGATCACATTAGGCGTGATTGTCCGCAGTTGGCTAGGGCAGGACAAGCTCCTGTACCTACTGTTGTGCCACAGAGAGGCTGTGGGTGCGGTTGAGGTAATTTTTAGCGTATGGAGGATGGTGAGAGGAAAGTTGCTCATACTATGGCAGTTCAACATGAGGGTGGTGGACCGGCAAGGATCTACGTGCACCATGAAGGAAGGAATGATACCGATGTGATTGTAGGTACATTTATTTTGCAGTTCATATAATTCTTTTCTTTGATAGATTTTGGTTCTACACATTCATACGTCTTGCGCGAACATGCTCGCTTGCTTGATATACCTGTAGAAGTGTTAGATGTGGGAATGCATATAACTAATTCTTTTGGTGAGACAGTAGTTGCTAGAAGGTTGTTTATGAGATGTCCTTTGATGGTTCAGGGTTATGCGTTTGTGGCTGATTTGATGGAGTTGCCATTTCATGGTTTTGATGTAATCTTGGAGATGAATTGGTTGATCGAGCATAGGGCTGTGGTTGATTTTGAGACCAAGCGAGTTTTGTTGAAACTTGCTGAGGATTATGAAGTGGTGGTTATGGCGAGAATGTTAAATTCTAATCCAATATTTTTTCAGATTTAGAAGCGCGAAAGTTCTTAGAATCTGAGGGTCAAGCATACCTAGCTTATGTTATGAACCCAAGTACGAAGAAGGTGCGAGTCCAGGATATCTACACTATTTGTGAATTTCTAGGGGGTGTTTTTTGAGGAGTTACCTGGATTACCACAGGATAGGGAGGTAGAGTTTTGCATTGGGAAGTATGTGGATTCGGCTTTGGTATCAATTGCACCATATTGTATGGCACTGAAGGAGTTGAAGATGCATCTTTAGGAGTTGTTGGACCATGGTTTTATCCGACCTAGTGTCTCACTGTGATGAGCATCAGTGTTGTTTGTGAAAAAAAGGATGGCACGATGAGAATGAGCATTGATTATCGGCAACTGAACAAGTTGACGATTAAGAATAAGTACCCTTTGCCATGGATTGATGATCTTTTTGATCAGTTTTGATGAGCTATAATGTTTTCCAAGATTGATCTGATATTTGGGTATTACCAGTTGAAGGTGAAAGATAAAGACGTGCAGAAGATAGCTTTTCGCACGTACTACAGGCATTATGAGTTCTTAGTGATTCCGTTTAGGTTGACTAATGCGCCTGCAGATTTCATGGACATGATGAATTGGATATTCCATGAATTCTCGGATCAATTTGTGGTAGTGTTCATTGATGACATTCTTGTGTACTCTCGTACAGAGGAAGATTACAATCGACACCTACGGTTTGTGTTGCAAGTTTTGTCGGATAATAAGCTTTATGCGAAGTTGAGCAAATGTGAGTTTTGGATTAAGCAAGTGGTTTTTCTTGGTCATATTGTCTCAACAAAAGGCATTCGTGCGGATTCGCAGAAGATTGAGGCGGTTGTGAATTGGAAGTAACCTAATTCGGTGATAGAGGTTTGTATTTTCTTAGGGTTAGTAGGGTATTCTCGTTGTTTCATGGATGGTTTCTAGAATATTGTTGCAAAAAGATGTAAGTTTTGGATGGATGGAGGCTAGACAACAAGCTTTTGATAAGTTGAAAGAAGCTTTGACACAAGATCCGATCTTGATTCAACCTGAGTCGGGGAAAGAGTGTAGTTTATAGCGATGCATCCTATGTTGGTTTGGGTTGTGTGTTGATGCAAGGTGGTAAGGTTGTGGCTTATGCATCTAGGCAGTTGAAGGTGCACCAGTGCAACCATCTTACTCATGATATAGAGCTTACGGTGATAGTGTTTGCTTTGAAGATCTATCGGCATTATTTTTATTGTGGAAGTTTATTGTGTACACGGATACTAGAGTTTAAAGTATTCGATGTCTGTAACACCCTGAAAACTGGTCTAGTTGGATTTAGGTTCCAATGATCGAAAATTCCATACTAGAAAGGTGCAAATATTGCATTGACATAAACCGAGGAGTCAATTACATCATATCGGACTCTAATTGAGTCACTTTATAGAACTTGGACCTAGTTAAACTCTTTGAAAATAATTTAGTGACTAAATGGTAAAAATTGAATATTTGGGGAAAAAGTGTGAAGTTTGGAAAGTTAAGGGACTACCCTCATAATTATACCATTTTGAAGATGATTCACCTCCTTGCTTCATGTGATTTCATGTGAATTGGCATAGAATGATGTCAAAAGGTGAAATTTATGGGGAAAATAATTATATGGGATAGATGAAAAGAAATAAAATAAATATAGTAATAAAAGATTAAGGTTTCCTTCACTTGAAGGAAAGCCTCGGTTGAAGTTATACAAAAGGGTAGATAAAGTGTTAAAAAACATTTGATTAAGTCTCCCTATCTCACCGAGCCATACCCTAGCATCTTGTAACGCCCCACTTTTCGGCCAAGGAGTTTTCTAGGTGGTTTAGACTGTCTGATGGATCGAGTTAGAGGATTCATGTTAGTTTCGGGATTTAATTCGAAAAATGTTTTTAGGTAAGAGAAAAATATGGAAAAATATTCTAAAATCATTATTTAATATGTAAATGATTTTGGTAAAATCAATTTTACAAAAAGAAGTCTCAAAAGTGAAATTTTGGTTAGTGACCAAAATGTAAAGTTTAAAATTGTTTATAGGACTGTTTTGTAAATGGGTCAAAACTTAGAATCATTAAGGAGCTATTTGGCCAAAGTCTAATATTATACTTTTCTCTTTTCATTGGATGTTTTAAAAAGGGTTTAAAAGAGATAATTAGGCCTGGGGAGATAAATTCCATAATTAGATTTAAAAGAAAATTTCACGTAACTAACTTTTCATCAAAAGATTTTCTCTCAAATTCTCTCCAGCCAAACACTCTTTTCCACTTCAATTTTCTCAGGTAAATACTCGATTTCAACATTCTTTTGTTTTCAAATTGATCTTTAATTGTTTCCTAACAAAACCTATATGATTTGATCTTGTTTTCTCAAGAAAATTTATCCAATTAAGAGGAAAGCCAAATTTAGAGGTGAGCTTCATTCTTCTCCTCTAATATAAGGTTCTTTACTAAAATTCCCAAGTTATTGATCCTTTACATATGTTTTCTAACTTGATTTGATGATTTAATAATGGAAAATTAGTTAAATCAAGGTTTAATTGATTGGATTGACGAATATTCGTGTAAGCTCTATTTTGCTGAGTTTTTGATTGATTTTAATCATGGTTTTGATGTTTAATAATGATAATAAGTGAGCTTTAACATTGGAATCCCGAAACTAAGTGAGTCTCTAATTTTCTAGGTTGTTAGTTGTGAGTTTTTGAGGTGTTGTGGAGGTTTGTGAATGTTGGACGTATAAGGATGTTGTTGTTATGTTTTAGATGTTAATTGATGGATTAAAATGTTAGGTTTTGGCTAGGTTAAGTTTGGAAGATGTTTGATGTTGATTTTGGTTGTTGTGGAGGGGAATTGGGTAGTGGATGCTGAGGATTTAAGTGAATTAATGTTGCTGGGCTATTGAGGTGATAGCTTGGGGAAACATTGCCTTATTACTACTAGTGTAAAATGATTTTTGTTTTGAAACATGATGAGCGACTTGGATTCTTGCTACAAGCTGGTCTAATTTTTTGTTTTACTGCATCATCTTGTTTTAGATTCATATTTTTGCAAAATGGGACCAAGACGAGAGACAAGAGCTTATATAGGTAGTGTTGTGGATGGTCAAAATGATGAGTTGCCTCCTCCTCCATCGATTCCTCCTGCTAGTGCTAGAGTCGAGCGTCGTGTACCTCAGGCACCGCAAGGACCACTTCTCGGGGATATAACACCATTCATCCAAGCGATGACTGGAGCATTTTAGGCAGCCATAGTTGGAATGCAAATGCCTACATCAGCATCTATGGTAGCTATTAATACGGGTCTTTCGTTAGAGTGTCTGCGTAGTTTGGGAGGTACCGAGTTTAGAGGTTTAGCTCTATAGGTAGCTGAGGAGTGGTTGGCAAGTACATAGAGGATTCTAGGGTAGATAGAGTGTACAGATGTTTGCAAGTTAGGTTGCATAGTGTCTTTGCTTTAGGGTGATGCTTATAGCTGGTGGATGACTTCTATTTTGGGTATGGCACCTATTGATGTGATGTGGGGGTTCTTTTGTGCTACTTTCCAGAAGTAGCATTTGGGTTCCCGATATCAGGATTAAAAGAAATAGGAGGAGTTCATGGCATTGGTCCAAGGTAACATGTATGTGTTAGAATACGAGGTTTAGTTTGTTCGGTTGAGACAGTATGCAGTTGAGCTAGTTTCTGATGAGTGTCAGTGATGTTACCGTTTCTGATATAGTCTGGTTAAGGAGGTGAAGAACTACATGCTGGCTACAAATTACATGGAGTTTGATGTTCTAGTTTCTTGAGCTAAGGACATAGAGTTGAATTTGGTTTTGTCCTCACGTTCAAGGAGTTTTTTCCTTTTGGGAAGAGGATTTCTGAGTCGAATGCTGGTAGAGATCGATGCAAGAAGCATCGAGATAGGAGGTATCGTCTTGATCAGAGACGTAGCGATAGCAGTGATGGGCGTGGACAACATGTTTAAAACACCTTTGTTCGAGCACCTAAGTGTGGGCAGTGTGGTAGGCGACATTTATGCGAGTGTTGGGGTACCCTTGGTACATGCTGGAGCTGTTGTTCACGGGATCACATTAGGCGTGGTTGTCTGCAGTTGTGCCTTAGAGAGGTCGTGGGCGTGGTCAAGGTAATATATAGCGTAGGGAGGATGGTCAAATGACAGTTGCTCATACCGTGGTAGTTAAACCTAAGGGTGGTAGACCAGCGAGGGTTTACGTGCACCGTGAGCGAAGGAATCATACTGATGTGATTGTAGGTACCTTTACTTTGCAACCAATATCATTGCTTTCTTTGATAGATTCTGGTTATACACATTCATACATCTTGCACAAACATGCTTCCTTGATATACCTGTAGAGGTGTTAGATGTGGGTATGCGTGTAACTAGTTCTTTTGGGGATACAGTAGTTTCTAGAAGGTTGTTTAGGAGATGTTCTTTGAAGGTTCAAGGTTACATGTTTGTGGCTAATTTGATGGAGTTTCCATTTCATGGTTTTGATGTAATGTTGGGGATGGAGTTGATAAATTTATTTTTCCCCCTGACTTTATTATTCTGGATTGTGAAGCAGATGAACATGCACCTATCATTCTCGGGAGACCCTTCCTAGCAATAGTGAGAACATTGATTGATGTTGAAAAGGGAGAACTCACAATGAGGGTGAATGACCAGCAAGTTAAACTAAATGTGTTCCAAATACTAAGGCATGCCGATGATCCGGAAGAATGCCAACTTCTCCATGCCACGATAGAGTTTAACTTCGACGAGGAATTTAGTTGCCTCGGCAACTACATTGCCAATCAAGAGGAACCTAAGGAGTATGAAGAACCGATTGATGAGTGTTGCGTGTAATAAGTGCTACGCAATTGTGCAAGTATACACGTCGCAAGTAATAAAGTGATATGAGTATCGAGTATCATCTCCACAGGGATTGGTTTATGCCACTTTGATTAAGTTACTGTACTGTGAAAAGTAAAAACACAATTGATAATAGGAGTTCTAATTAACGAGTAAACTAAGAGCAATAAACTAAAAGAATAGATGAAATCAAAAGAGAGTAAATAGGCCAGGTTATCGTGAGTTGAGGTGCAATAGCCGATTGGATCGACTTGGTAAAAGAGTGCAAGGGCAACTCAGTTGCCATGGCAACTTGCACACCGGGGTTGCCTTGGCAACTAATCGATGGTTACCTAGGCAACTAGCTGGACAACTACTTGGGTGGCTGGGCAGCAACTTCAAGGTTCGGCGGAGCGTTCTTCAATGGTTTCTTCTTATGCCTAAGTCGAAACTCTAGCTACTTGTGCATGCCTTGATAATACATCCCTGTGTGAATCAAGGGTGAACAACAACCAATTTTGTGCTCCTCTTAGCCGTTGAAATCCTTAACTTATTCCTAAGCAGGATTAATCTTGACCATCAATAGATTGAATAAAGACCATACCCATTCGTTTCTTGAATCTAACTCTCCCGATATTAGATAAATAGATGAAGTTACGAGATCCTATCCCAATTCACTCGCAAACAAGAATAAAAGCCAAGAATGAGTAAAACTTGAATAGAAAAGTGCAAACTCTTATTACCTAAACAAAATCCAATTGTTTCTCACAACAACAAAACACAATAACCCCAACCAATCAAGTTAGTTCATGGTTGGGTTCAAAAGATATACAAAGAATAATCCCCAAACCATGAATCTAATGGAAGCAAAGAAGAAGAAGAAGAAATCGAACTCTCTCCCCCTTGCTCTCTTGTCGAAATTTCTCTCCTCTTGCCCTATGGGGTTGTCGAAATTTTCCCTCTTCTTGCTCCCCTCTCAAGTTGACGATATGGCCTCTTATTTTTTATAGGGATAGGTCAATGTCCTTCTTTGAGGAGGAAGTTAAGTGGAATTAAATTATATTTAAAGAATATAACTCTTTATTATAATTATATTCCTACTAGAACTTCTCCTATCTTCTTGGAATTTAATTCTTCTTTAATATCTTCATGGAAATCAAATTCCTTTGGGATTTAGCTTTGCTCCACGTCATCTTGGGCTTGTCTAGTCATCGATTTTGACTACCATATCACCTTATTCTTTGTTGACAATTGCCCTGGCAACTGGCTCGGCGTCTCCTTCATGCATTGCCCTGGCAACTAGCTCGGCATCTCCTTCATGTATTGCCCTGGCAACTGGTTCTAGCCTTGTTTAGGCAAGTGATTCTGCACACACACAAAAACATACCAAAACAACATCTTTTTCCACAAAAATCACCAAGTTATGTAATCAAGCTCAACGGTGGAAAGAAACATGAATTAATGCATGAATGATTAATTATGCAACTAATATGAGCTTAAGTCTAACAATAATATGAGTAAAAAGGGTAATAAAAATAGTACTTTTGAACACTTATCACACCCCCAAACTCGAACTATTGCTTGTCCTCAAGCAATGCAAACTAACAATTACCTGCCAAGACTTTAATCATCAAAGACATACTTCAAACTTGAATTCAAACCTCGGAACCGTGGCACAAAGTATGATCACCTTTTAATTTTTCGGATAGCACAAAAATTACCCGGAACAAAACTATAATGTTCGTGACAATGTGTGTGCGTAGTTGTGTACAAGTTGATTTTCAAGATTCTATGTGAACAATAGGTTTTTATCAATTTAATTACCGGGGCATTTATTTTTATTTTCACTAGAGCCAATTTCGGGCACCTCTAGCAAGGTAAGCAATTTCTCATTTTATTTTAGTCGACAAGAGCCAATTTCGGGCACCTCTAGCAATTCTTTAATGTGCATTAACTACTAGAGCCAGTTTCGGGCACCTCTAGCAAGAAAGTGTATTTACTACTAGAGCCAGTTTTGGGCACCTCTAGCAAGAAATTAACTTTTAATTTTCAATTTTAAATTTACCCAAATTTTAAGCAACCTAAGTTCACTAAGTTTCTTTCAATCAACAACCCACAACAGTGTAAAAAAAATTCAGCAACATAGTAAAATTCTAAGTTCTTTTCATGCAATCCTAAAATTAAAGGTTCTTTCAATTAAGTGCAGTGGCAAAAATTCATCATTGGATATTCAACAAGTCTTAAGCAATTAAATCCAATTAAAGGAATGGCAAGTAACATATGCAACCTATATGTAATTGCTAAAAATGAATGCAACTAAACATGAAGCTAACTAGAAACCAGCACCTCCCCAAACTCGAGATAAGCATTGTCCTCAATGCATGTAAGAGTGAAATAAAATTTATTAAAAGAAACTAAATGAAATGATTTTGTCAGAGAGGTCATCACCTTGAGTGATAAGTTTCCTTCGTGCCGTTTGCTTGATTCATTTTTCAATCGGTGGTTGAATGCTGGTATCGCATGAATAGCATTGCTTTGATTTGATCCATGTTTGCCGATGCAGGTTCACTTGCATGGGCATCAGTAGTTGCCGGAGCCATTGTTGTTGACTGGGCATCGCCAATTTCTGTTGTGGTTGCTGTGGCAAGTAGTCGGCAGTAAATTTCCTTAGCATGGTGGTTTTGAGTCTTGTTGTGGAAAAGAAAACCTGGAAACTAAAGATAATGAAGAAAAATAAAATCTCTCCTAAAAATTCCAAAAAAATAATAATAATAAATAAAGAGAGAAAAAATAACCGAAAATAATATAAAGAAAAAAATAGTTTGAAAAAAAATATAAAAAAAAAAGAAAAAAAAGAAAATATCGAAAGGAGAGCATGCTCATGCATCTCTTAAGGTGTCAACTTCTTTGTTACGTTCCACATAGGCACCGTTGTAGTGCTTCAATCTTTGTCCGTTAACTTTGAATTCATGTGCTTCGGTGATGGACTTGATTATCACGACACCATGAAAGAATGATTTGACAACTTTGAATGGTCCCGACCATCTTGATTTTAGCTTTCCCGGGAAAAGTATTAGCCGAGAATTGAATAAGAGAACTAGTTGCCCTGGCATGAATTGTCGCGGAAATAGTTTCTTGTCGTGCCATTGCTTTGTTTTCTTCTTGTATATTTGTGCATTGTTATAGGCGAGTGCACGAAATTCTTCTATCTCGTTGAGGTACAACAAACGCTTTTGTCCGGTACTTTCCTAATCCATATTCACGATCTTGATTGCCCATTGGTTTGTAGGTGATATTGCCCATCCTCTGGCAACGATCAGATTGCTTGTAAAACTCTTGGACATCTTTGTACAGTGTTGGCCAATACAAACCAGATTGAAAAACTTTGGCCGCGGTACGAGTTCCTCCAAAATATCCTCCATAGGGTGAAGAATGGCATTGTCAGAGTACATTCTGTTGCTCCTCTTCAGGGACACATCGGTGTATAACCTGATCTGTACATTGTTTAAACAAAAGAGGCTCGTCCCAAAAGTAATGCTTAGCATCATGGCGGAACCGCTTCTTCCCTTGGTGAGTAAGGCCATAAGGTGAAATACCACAAACAAGGAAATTAACTAAATCCGTGTACCAAGGTATTGCCGAGGCATGTGCTGCCGTGGCGACTGCTCCCAAGATTGCCGAGTCGTGTGTGTCTAGAGTTGCCGAGGCATACGCGTCCATGGTTGCCGAGGCGTACGTATCAGTGGTTGTCGTGGCATCGAGGGTTGCCGAGGCATGTGCATCCATGGTTGCTGAGGCGTGCGCGTCCATGGTTGCCGAGGCGTGCGTATCAGGAGTTACTGCGGTGTTGAAGGTTGCCGATGCATGCGCATCCATGGTTGTCGAGGCGTGTGTATCAGAAGCTGCTGCGGTGTCGAAAGTTGCCGAGGCATGCGCATCCATGGTTGCCGAGGCATCAAGGGTTGCTGCGGCATTGGGTTACCGAGTCAAGCTTTTCCTTTAGGGTTCCGAATGCTTGGGCGCAAGAATCATCAAAATTGAAGACTTTATCTTGGTGAGGGTAGTCTCTCGATCACGTCCACCTTAGCTTTGTCTACTTTAATTCTCTTGGGTGAAATCTTGTGGGCGAGCACTATTCTTTCATCTACCATAAGATGGCACTTCTCCCAATTAAGGACTAAATCGGTTTCTTCACATCTTGCCAACATATTCTCTAAATTGTCGAGGCAATTGTTGAAGTCACTACCAAAAACGGAAAAATCATCCATGAAGATCTCAAGGAAGTCTTTGACCATGTCGGAAAAGAGTGCCATCATGCATCGTCTAATGTTAGTGCATATATGAGAAAACTTGAGGATGGTCGTTTTCGATACTTCTTATAGTCCATCCGCACCCTCCATCGGGTGACAATATTGCCCAAAAAGAGTTTGGCCAATGTGCTTGCCACTACTCCCTTTTGCGTTACCATGGTGGAGGTGTCTTTCTTCTTTGTTCGCTTGTAGTCCATGTATACTCTCCACCTTCCTACTATTCTGAAGGCACAAATATATTAATAGGAAAAATTATATCCATTCTCAACCATTCAATTACTTCATTCTTGTCGACTTCTATCATGGTTGGATGTAGCCTTTGTTGTCGTGGCAACTGCTGCTCAGGCCAATTGCCGTGGCAATCAGTTGCCAAAATTTGCTGTAAGTCAAGGGAATAACTAATTTTCTGAAAAGCTTTACGAATCCAAACACCGTTTTCTTTTGGCCTCTCAAATATCTCCATTAGTAAAGATTTCGATGGCTTCAAATCTACCAACCTCGGTTCCTCAAGACATACCTGCAATGGACGAGATGAGTTTTTAGAGAATTCAAAAGGTTCAACTATTACCTGCTCATATTCCATTGGCAAAGTATTATCATCTCGTTGATCTTGCATGTGGTCGTGTAATTGTCGTGGCAATTGTAGATGAGAGCAATCTACAGATTCCTGCTTCAACATCAACGTTGTAACCTTCTGGGCATCAGGTTCCTCAGAATTTGCTGTAGTATTGTTGTTCTCAGCTTCACTAAGTGTTGTCACGGCATTGCTCTGTTCAAGCTCCTCAATCATTGCCGAGGCAATTTGTTGTTCAGGCTCATCATGTGTTGGGCAGTCTCTTTCATTGGAATCCTCTTGACTTTGAGGTTCTCGTTGTTCCCCACACATCAGAGAGCTTTCTTTGCATTGCTCCTTATCCTCTTGCCTTGGGACGTCAGTATCCCTAGGAATGAATTGTTGGTGCATGTTATCCATGACATATGTAGATCTCCCCAATTGATATTCTGAATCACCTAAGGTTGCATCCCACTGAGCTATCCTTATATCCATAGATTTTGATAGCTCTCGAATCTCTTCAATTGCTCCGTCAAGTCTAGCCAAGGAAGCTAGTAACGTTTCCTCCAAGGAATTGGAATGCTCTTGAAAAGGACTAAATTGCCATGGCATATCTGTTGCAGCGGCAAAATTGTTATGGTAAAAAAAATTTTGAGCTTTTTGACCATACCATGAAGAATTTTGCTGTTGGTTCCCTCTATGGTCCTCCATGTAGTTATATGCACCGAAAATGTGAGGGCAATTTTCAAACACATGATGTTCTCCACACATAGCACAAGATTTTTCCACGGTATAAGTTCTTTGGGCTTTTCTCGGTTGGTATAGGTAATCATCAAAGGGTGCAAGAAACTCTTGATTGGATTGATTCATATCTTCCAACATCATCTCTCGAATAGATTGGCTTTTATTTCCCGACATGTTGATGTTCCTTAACTTGTAGCGCACCTAATTTTTTTTTTGATAAAACAAACAAAAAGAAAAGTTAGTAAAACTAAGAGAGAAAAAAAATGCAATAAAAAAAACAACTAACACCAATTGCCAATCCCCGGCAACGGCGCCAAAAACTTGTTGCGTGTAATAAGTGCTACGTAATTGTGCAAGTATACACGTCGCAAGTAATAAAGTGATATGAGTATCGAGTATCGTCTCCACAGGGATTGGTTTGGGCCACTTTGCATAAGTTACTGCACTGTGAAAAGTAAAAACACAATTGATAATAGGAGTTCTAATTAACGAGTAAACTAAGAGCAATAAACTAAAAGAATAGATGAAATCAAAAGAGAGTAAATAGGCCAGGTTATCGTGAGTTGAAGTGTGATAGCCGTTTGGATTGTATTGGTAAAAGAGTGCAAGGGCAACTCAGTTGCCATGGCAACTCGCACAGCGGGATTGCCTTGGCAACTAATCGATGGTTGCCTGGGCAACTACTTGGGTGGCTGGGCAGCAACTTCAAGGTTCGGCAGAGTGTTCTTCAATGGTTTCTTCTTATCCCTAAGTCGAAACTCTAGCTACTTGTGCATACCTTGATAATACATCCCTGCATGAATCAAGGGTGAACAACAACCAATCTTGCGCTCCTCTTAGCCTTTGAAACCCTTAACTTATTCCTAAGCCGGATTAATCTTCACCATCAATAGATTGAATAAAGACCATACTCATTCATTTCTTGAATCTAACTCTCCCGATATTAGATAAATAGATGAAGTTACGAGATCCTCTCCCAATTCACTCGCAAACAAGAATAAAAGCCAAGAATGAGTAAACCTTGAGTAGAAAAGTGCAAACTCTTATTACCTAAACAAAATCCAATTGTTTCTCACAACAACAAAACACAATAACCCCAACCAATCAAGTTAGTTCATGGTTGGGTTCAAAAGATATGCAAAGAATAATCCCCAAACCATGAATCTAATGGAAGCAAAGAAGAAGAAGAAGAAATCGAACTCTCTCCCCCTTGCTCTCTTGTCAAAATTTCTCTCCTCTTGCCCTATGGGGTTGTCGAAATTTTCCCTCTTCTTGCTCCCCTCTCAAGTTGACAATATGGCCTCTTATTTATAGGGCTAGATCAAAGTCCTTCTTTGAGGATGAAGTTAAGTTGGAATTAAATTACCTTTAAATAATATAATTCTTTATTATAATTATATTCCTACTAGAACTTCTCCTATCTTCTTGGAATTTAATTTTTCTTTAATCTCTTCATGGAAATCAAATTCCTTTGGGATTTAGCTTTGCTCCACGTCATCTTGGGCTTGTCTAGTCATCAATTTTGACTACCATATCACCTTATTCTTTGTCGACAATTGCCCTGGCAACTGGCTCGGCGTCTCCTTCATGCATTGCCCTGGCAACTGGTTCTAGCCTTGTTTAGGCAAGTGATTTTGCACACACACAAAAACACACCAAAGCAGCATCTTTTTCCACAAAAATCACCAAGTTATGTAATCAAGCTCAACGATGGAAAGAAACATGAATTAATGCATGAATAACTAATTATGCAACTAATAAGAGCTTAAGTCTAACAATAATATGAGTAAAAAGGGTAATAAAAATAGTACTTTTGAGCACTTATCAACGAGGAACAACAAGAAGAGGCAAATTGGTTAGTCAATCAACCAGGTACATACTTTGAACCACTAGATTACTCAGGTAAGGAAGGTAAAATCGAAAAGCCCTCCATTGAACAACCACCGATTCTTGAGTTGAAATAGTTGCTAGAGCAACTAAAATATGCTTACTTGGGAACCGATAATACATTTCCTGTAATTATTTCCTCTAAGTTACAGCCTGAGCAGGAAAAGAAGCTGATCAAAATGTTGATGCTACACAAGAAGGAAATAGGGTGGACAATTGCGGACTTGAAGGGAATTAGCCCGGCAGTGTGCATGCACAAGGTTTTGTTAGAAGATAATCACAAACCTTCGATTGAGGCCCGTAGGAGACTGATTCATGCTATGAAAGGGCTTGTAATGAAAGAAATCATCAAGTGGCTTGACGCCAGCATCATATATCCTATCTCGGATAGTACGTGGGTAAGTCCGGTACAATGTCTGTCGAAAAAGGGAGGTATAACGGTGGTAAGTAATGAAAACAATGAAGTCATTCCAACCAGGACTGTGACCGCTTGGAGGGTTTGTATGCATTATCAAAAGCTAAACAAAGCCACTAGGAAAGATCACTTCCCAATACCCTATCAAATGCTTGACTGTCTTGCAGGTAAACCCTTTTATTGTTTTCTTGATGGTTATTCAGGTTACAATCAAATTGCCATAGCACCAGAAGATCAAGAAAAGATAACATTCACATGCCCATACGGTACTTATGCTTTCTAAAGGATGCCGTTCGGATTGGTCGAAGACTTCCTTGAGATCTTCATGGATGATTTTTCTGCTTTTTGTAATGACTTCGATAGTTGCCTCGGCAATTTAGAGGTGTTGGCAAGATATGAAGAAACTGATTTAGTCTTTAATTGGGAGAAGTGCCATTTTATGGTAGATGAAGGAATAGTGCTCGGCCACAAGATTTCATCCAAGGGAATTGAAGTAGACAAAGCCAAGGTGGATGTGGTTGAGAGATTACCCCCACCAAGTTCGGTTAAAGGAACCCGAAGCTTTCTTGGACATGCAGGTTTTTATAGGAGGTTCATTCATAATTTTTATAAGATTACTAAACCCTTGTGCAATTTGCTTGGACAGGATAATGCCTTCAATTTCGATGACTCTTGCACCCAAGCATTCGAAACCCTAAAAGAAAAGCTTGCCTCGACATCCATTGTCGTTCCACCAGATTAGACTCTACCTTTTGAGCTCATGTGTGATGCAAGTGATTTTGCGGTAGGAGCAATCCTAGGCCAACGCACAGGTAAAACCTTTCATGTGATATACTATGCTAGTAAAACTCTTAATAGTGCTCAAGTGAATTACACAATAACGGAGAAAGAGTTACTAGCCGTAGTTTTTGCATTTGACAAGTTTCGATCCTATTTGATTGGTACAAAGGTAATTGTTCATACGGACCATTTGACAATTAAGTATCTATTTGCTAAAAAAATGCCAAACCTCGTTTGATTTGTTGGATATTGCTTTTACAAGAGTTTGACATTGAAATTAAGGACATGAAAGGAACAGAAAATCAAGTGGTTGATCACTTATCACGCTTAGAACGCAATAGGGAGGAGAAAGTGGATTTAGAGATATGTGATGCATTCCTGGATGAGCAACTGTTAGTTGCCTCGGCAACCATGGATGTGCACGCCTCAGAAACCCCTGACGCCTCGGCAACCATGGATGTACATGCCTCGGCAACCCTCGACGCTTCAGCAACTCTCGATGCGCATGCCGCGAAAATCGCTGACACGCATGCCTTGGCAACCATGGACGCGTATGCCTTGGCAACTCTAGAAGCACATGCCTTGGCAATCTTGGAAGCGGTCGCCAGGGCAACACATGCCTCGGTAATACCCTGGTATGCGGATTTAGTTAATTTCCTTGTTTGTGGTATTTTACCTTATTGCCTTACTCACCAAGGGAAGAAGCGGTTCCGCCATGATGCTAAGCATTACTTTTGGGAGAGCCTCTTTTGTTTAAACAATGTGCATATCAGGTTATACGCCGATATGTCCCTAAAGAAGAGCAACATAATGTACTCCAGCAATGCCATTCTTCACCCTATGGAGGACATTTTGTAGTAACACGTACTGCGGCCAAAGTTTTGCAATCCGGGTTGTATTGGCCAACACTGTACAAAGATGCCCAAGAGTTTTACAAGCAATGTGATCGATGCCAGAGGACGGGCAATATCTCTAGAGGACATGAGATGCCGCTCCAAAACATCATTGAGGTGGAATTGTTTGATGTATGGGGGATTGATTTTATGGGACCTTTCCCATCTTCATTCGGCAACCTCTACATTCTACTTGCCTTTGACTACGTGTCTAAATGGGTTGAGGCAGCTGCAGTTCCCAACAACGATTCCAAGACTGTGCAACGATTCTTGCAGAAAAACATATTTACACGGTTTGATATGCCGAGAGCCATTATCAGTGATGAAGGCAAGCATTTTGATGACAAACTCATCGCCAAAATGTTACAACGCTTTGGTGTATCTCACAAGATTGCCACGGCATATCACCCACAAACCAATGGGCAAGCAGAAATTTCCAACCGGGAATTGAAGGGTATACTCATGAAAGTTGTAAATCCCTCTAGGAAGGATTGGTCAGTAAGACTAGATGATGCACTTTGGGCATATCGCACTGCATTCAAAACACCCTTAGGTATGTCTCCCTTCCGACTTGTCTATGGCAAAACATGTCATTTTACCAGTGGAAATTGAACACATGGCATATTGGGCAATCAAGATCATGAATATGGATTGGGAAAGTGCCGGACAAAAGCGTTTGTTGGACCTCAACAAGGTAGAAGAATTTTGTTCACTCGCCTATAACAATGCACGAATCTACAAGGAGAAAACAAAGCAATGGCATGACAAGAAACTATTGCCGCGACAATTCATGCCAGGGCAACTGGTTCTTTTATTCAATTCTTGGCTAAATCATTTCTCGGGAAAACTAAAATCAAGATGGTTGGGACCATTCAAAGTTGTCAAACCATTCTCCCATCGTGACGTGATAATCAAGTCCATCAATGACAAACATGAATTCATAGTTAACGGACAAAGATTGAAGCACTACAACGGTACCCATGTGGAACGTAACAAATAAGTGGTCACCTTAGGAGATACATGAGCATGCTCTCCTTTTAATATTTTCTTTTTCTTTTTATTTTTCTTTTTCTTTTTCTTTTATTTTCATTTTATTTTTAAGAGATATTTTATTTTATTTTCTTTATTATCTTTAGTTTCCAGGTTTTCTTTGTTTTCTTTTCATTTCCACAACAAGACTCACAACCACCATGCCAAGGAAATTCACTACCGACTACTTGCCACGACAACCGCAATAGAGAATGCCCCGGCAACTACCTCAGCAGTTGCCACGGCAACAGAAACTAGCGATGCCCAGGCAACAACAATGGCTTCGGCAACTACTGATGCCTAGGCAAGTGAACCTGCATTGGCAAACATGGGTCAAACCAAAGCAATGCTATTCACGCGGTACCAACCACAAGAATTCAACCACCAACCAGAATATGAATCAAGCAAACGGCACGAGGGAAACTTATCACTCGAGGTGACGACCTCTCCGACTAACTCATTTCATTTAGTTTCTTTTAAATTTTGTTTCACTTTTACATACATTGAGGACGATGCTTCTCTCAAGTTTGGGGGTGTTGGTTTCGAGTTAGTTTAATGTTTAGTTGTGTAATCACTCGTTTCTATCCAGTTTGTGAATATTGTTAATATAATAATTAAAGGGTATTATTATCGCATGTGGACGTGTTATACTATGTATATATATACGTGTTATTAATATATACGCAACACATGTGTGTGATGTATGCATGTGTGTATGGTTATTATTTATGTGTATGATTGCATGTATGTGTATGTATAAATGTTCAGGTATGTGTATATGTACGTATATGGCATGTGAATTAATGATATTATTATTAGGATATTGATGTCATGTATTATTATTAGTTTATATGTGCGCATGTATGTTATATATATATATGAGTGTGTGTATATGTATTATCAGTTACTAATAATATTACATGTTATATAACTTATGCGTGTATATATGTGTGTATGTCTAATTATGTACGTATGCATGTAGTAATATATATGTGTTTTAATTATTGGTTTTATTATTATTAATTGTAATACAAATATATGTAACAGATCTAAAATAAATAAAACCCACATATATTATAACAGTCCAGTCCATACAGTTACAAAACTTAAAACCTAAATTTACAAGGCTCGTTTGGCCCAAAACCATAACACATATCAGACTATCTAAACCCTAATTGTTTTTATCCCTTGCGAAGATAAAGGAGGGCCATTGGATTAGGTCCAAATCCGACGGCTGGTATCAAACCATGGCGTCTCTCCAGCTGGCCGCGTGGAACCACGCGCGGATCGTTCGACTCCACACACGCGCGTGTATCACACACGCATGACTCCTCGGCTACTGAGCTCCACGTGGCAAGATCCTGGGAAGTCTCGTCTTTCTTCAGATCGAATCCTGGTCGCCCATCTTCTAATCACCCCGGCCGTTGGATCAGATCTAATCCAACGACCAAGGGACGCTCTGGCCATATGATCACCACCATGCCTCCTCCCCATGCCGTCGTACCAACCACCACATCAGACGCATCACCAAAAACAGAAGAAAAAACATATATGTCAGTAACCAAATCAGAAAATATGTATTTTGTATCATATCTTCTACCAAAAACGATCAGAGAGGATATATGTATGAGAGGTCATAAGAACAAAGGGAGTTCAGATGTAATCAGTTTTTCGAGAAGTACAAAAAACACAAGTCCAGTGGTATTTTCCTTTCTTCTTTTACTATATGCATATCTTTCAAGAGTATCAAAAATATCAAACAAAAAGTGTTAAAGAGGTCGGTTCTTACCCTCGCCGATTAAGGTTCTTCGCCGCCGGTAATAAGCCGAAAGGCTTTTAAGCCAAATACGGTGAACTGGTGAAAGGGAGGGGTTGTTTGGTCTTAGTTTACAAAACATTTTTAAAAAAAAAGGAGAAAGAGTTTCAATTTTATTTTTTAGATCTAGAAAAATAGGTCTCGTTCTTCTAAAAACTAAGGTTGGATGTGGGTTTAGAGTGAAAAAAGGGGTGTTTTAGGCCCTGTTTCGAGGACCATCGGCGCTGGCGAGCGGCGGCCGACGGTGGTCTGAGGGGGCCGATACGGCGGAAGCTCGCCGATTTCTGGGATGGTTGAGTTGAGAGAAAATGAGAGAGGGTTATTATAAAAACAGGTTATGAAGAAAAAATAAGGGAAAATTTGAGATCGGGCTAAAAAAGGGGATTTTATAGGCATTTTATTTTGTGAAATGGTAGAATTCTGAAATAAATCCCCTCGCGTTTTCGATATTTGCATTTCTGTCTTGCCGCATGGGATATTTACAACCCTGGTCCCCCTTATATTCTAAAATCTTGCAATCCAACCCCTGGATTAAATTGAATCAGTTTTTAAATGGCGAAATTACCTCATCGGTCCCACCGTGTTTTTGAAATTTTCACTTCAAGCCTGCCCTTTGGTCCAATTACAGTTTTAGTCCGTTTAGATTCGGTTCAGTTTGCAATTGCGTCCCTAAATTGCACATTATTTCCTTTTAATTTCTGTTTCTTATGTCTATTTCTTTTCATTCCAGTCTTGTTCAATGTTTAAATATTCATGTTCGTTTATTATGATCGTATATGTTGATGTAGCTTTTTACCTGCTCATATGTCTCTCGTACATGCTTCGTATTTTCATGTTTATATGTATCTACGTGTTAAGTTTATGGTGATTATGTATTTTTATGCGTTTGTTCGGTCACTCGTATCACACATATTCGATTGATATTTTAACTAGCTCGTATACAACATGTTCTGTATTTTAGCATGTATTGTATGTTCTCTTTGCTTTTAGGTTACGTGTTAGTATGTTTTCTTTGTCATGCATAATACCATGTTCTATATATGTTACAATGTGTTTTATTTGTAATATGTATGTCTTCTTGTAATATATATGTATGTATGTTTTAGAGTAGTATTTTATTTATGTTAGATTAGTATTCTATTATGTTAATATTTATTGTATTTTAATTATTTGCCATGTTTTATACTTTGCTCACTAAGTTTGCATAATGGAATACATAATGTCAATGCGGTGCCCTTTTATCCGAGCATAAACGGGGCCAGTATCAGGCGTAGTGATAGTGGTTGGGCGTTTACTCTTGGATAACGGGGCCTTTAAAATTTATTCGCAATTATAACTGAATTTTAGACTAATCGTCACTTTAATCCATAAAGTCTAATATTAATAAAGCGGTAATTATTAAAGTACCAATTTTGGGCGGGGTGGGGGTGCTAATCCTTCCCCATCCGTAACCGACTCCCGAACCCAAAAGTTTTTAAATCTCTGGTTTTATGGTGTCCGCCTACCTAACTGGCCAGTGGCGACTCCTTTTCTAAATAAAACGCGATTATTTTAAAACCCCACGAAATAAATATTTTAATACCCGAAAAACCACAAACACTTCGAAAACTCAGAGTTTTTTAGCGAAACGGACATCGCTACAAGTTGCATTCATCTTTAGCGATCACATATAGGTTGCATATGTTACTTGCCATGCCTTTGATTGGATTTAATTGCTTAAGACTTGTTGAATATCCAATGATGAATTTTTGCCACTGCATTTAATTGAAAGAACCTTTAATTTTAGGATTGCATGAAAATAACATAGAATTTCACTATGACGTTGATTTTTTTTACACGGTTGTGGCTTGTTGATTGAAAGAAACTTAGTGAACTTAGGTTGCTTAAAATTTGGGTAAATTTAAAATTGAAAATTAAAAGTTAATTTCTTGCTAGAGGTGCCAGAAACTGGCTCTAGTAGTAAATGCACTTTCTTGCTAGAGGTGCCCAAAATTGGCTCTAGTCGACTAAAATAAAATGAGAAATTGCTTAGTTTGCTAGAGGTGCCTGAAATTGGCTCTAGTGAATATAAAAATAAATGCCCCGGTAATTAAATTGATAAAAGCCTATTGTTCACATAGAATCTTGAAAATCAACTTGTACACAACTACGCACACACATTGTCACAAGCATTATAGTTCGATACCAAGTAATTTTTGTGCGATTCAAAAAATTAAAAGGTGATCATACTTTGGGCCATAGTTCCGAGGTTTGAATTCAAGTTTGAAGCATGTCTTTGATGATTAAAGTCTTAACAGGTAATTGTTAGTTTGCATTGCTTGAGGACAAGCAATAGTTCGAGTTTGGGGGTGTGATAAGTGTTCAAAAGTACTATTTTTATTACCCCTTTTACTCATATTATTGTTAGACTTAGGCTCGTATTAGTGGTATAATTAGTCATTCATGCGTTAACTCATGTTTCTTTCCACCGTTGAGCTTGATTACATAACTTGGTGATTTTGTAGAAAAAGATGCTGCTTTGGTGTGTTTTTGTGTGTGTGTGCAGAATCACTTGCCAAAGCAAGGCTGGAACCAGTTGCCAGGGCAATGCATGAAGGAGATGTCGAGCTAGTTGCCGGGGCAATGCATGAAGGAGATGTCGAGCTAGTTGCCAGGGCAATTTTCAACAAGGAATAAGATGATATGGTAGTCAAAATAGACGACTAGATAAGCCCAAGATGACGTGGAGCAAAGCTAAATCCCAAAGGAGTTTGATTTCCATGAAGAGGTCAAAGAGAAATTAAATCCCAAGAAGATTGGAGAAGTTCTAGAAGGAATTTAAATATAATAAAGAATTATATTCTTTAAATATAATTTAATTCCAACTTAACTTCCTCCTCAAAAAAGACTTTGACCTAGCCCTATAAATTCAAGACCATGCCGTCAACTCAAAGGGGGAGAGAAGAGAGAATTTTCGACAAGATCAAAGGGAGGATATCGACAAAGAGGCTTCAACCATCTTCATCTTTTTTCTTCTTTGTTCCATTAGGTTTATGCTAGGAATTCTTTGTCTTGTGTTTCTTTGGGACCTAGCCATGAACTAAATCTATTTGGCTAAGGTTAATGTGTTTTGTGGTTGTGAGAAACAATTGGATTTTGTTTAGGTAATAAGAGTTTGCACTTTCAATTCATGGTTTACTCATTATTGGTTCTTATTCTTGTTTGCGAGTGAATTGGGATAGGACCTCGTAACTTCATCTATTTAACTAATATTGGGAGAGTTAGATTCAAGAAACGAATGAGTATGGTCTTTATGCAATCTATTGATGGTGAAGATTAATCTGGCTTAGGGATAAGTTAAGGATTTCAATGGCTAAGAAGAGGCAAGATTGGTTGTTATTCACCCTTGATTCACGCAGGGATGTATTATCACGGCATGCACAAATAGCTAGAGTTTCGACGTAGGGATAAGAAGAAACCATTGAAGAACGCTCCACCAAACCTTGAAGTTGCTGCCCAGCCGCCCGAGTAGTTGCCCAGCTAGTCGCCCAGGCAACCATCGATTAGTTGCCAAGGCAACCCCACTGTGCAAGTTGCCACGGCAACTGAGTTGCCCTTGCACTCTTTTACCAAGATGATCCAATCGGCTATCACACCTAAACTAACGATAACCTGGCCTATTCTCTCTCATTAGATTACATATTCTTTTACTTATTTGCTTTCTTAGTTTAGTTGTTAGTTAAAACTCCTACAATCTTCTACTTGTGTTTTTACTTTTTTACAGTGTAAGAGATTAGATTCTTGAAGTGGCACCAATCCCTGTGGAGACGATATCTTTTATACTATAACTTGCGACGTGTACACTTGCACAATTGCGGAGCACTTATTATGCTCAACAATGATCTTGAAAATATGGTATTTTAGTAGCAAAAGGCCGTATCGATACGGCAACCCGTGTACCGAAACCATGCTTGTTTACAGCTATGCGTACCGATCTTTGAGGACCCATACTGATACAAATAGACCCATAATGACCTTTTGGTCCAATATATGAAACTTTGACTCAATCTAACTCGCTCCAAATAACATATAAACATCATACAACTTCATAAACATCAATTTCTCAAACTTAGTAGCAAGGTAGAAGATCATACTTAACATGGCATGCTCAAGACAAATCCCTATAGGCATGATTTATGCTCAAGCATGCATATTGTTTCCCAACCCCTCAAAACCAAGTATTCATCAACATACAAGTCTAAAACATCATATCAAACTTATACAAATAGGGAGTATCCCAAAATACACCTCCCAAATACAACTTGGTCACATTGCCTTTTTATTACTACTTAGATTTTATGAAACCATACTTTGAAAAGTCTTAACTCTTGGATCCTCCCTTTCTTGCTTGTCGTCCGCAAAGCCTATTTCTTTACATTGATGAGAAAGTAGTGTAACCCCCTCGACCCGGCCTAGTCGCAAGACCAAACCAAACGAGCTACATTAGGTTTACCAAACAAAACCGTGAAGAATTAACTTGAACTAAGACTATTTTTTTTCTTTTATCTTATCTAAATGTAAAATTATAACCTATGGTGGGTGATTAGGCAGTGGGTGAAAACTCAACTCAATCGGGCATCGGATCGACATCCAATTGCACTCAATTGCAATTTAGGGCCCAAATTGCAATTCGGATAAATTAGAGGGACTTATACCATTTTGAGTTTACCAATATTTAATTAAGTCCATTTAAAACATACATGTGAAATTTCGTCTCAAACCAAGCTCATTTGCATCATCAATTAAGCAATGACAATTTTTAGGGACCAAAACATAAATCTGCAAAACTATAAGGACTTACTTAAAATTTGATTTACCAAGCCTCAATTAGTTAGGTTCCATGCATACATATCAAAAATCAGCTTAATACGATCACCCTAACTCATCCAATTGCGTACTTAACAACCAAGGACCAAAGTGCAACTTTAGAAACTATTTTTCAACATAACAAATAAGTCCCCACAAAAGGTATTGAAACCATTCAAGGTGGTTTTGAAACCTGCACTCCAGTAGCCAAAATTGGCTTACTGGTTTCCAAACCTAGGGCCTGGAGCAAAATGCCCCATGGTTTCGAAACCTGCCTGTAGGTTTACAAAATTTGCATATTCGAAACACTTTGGAACCTCCTTAAACATATCCGAATTAGCCCCAAACATCATTTAACACCCAAGCATAATACCACAACAGTCATACAAACATTATATCAACCAACGACCACTACGATAGAACAGCATATGCATTACAGCAACAAAGGTAGTCCTATAGGCATGTTTTCTACCCAACATGCTTATATTTCCCCAAAGCCCCAAATCAAAGCATAATCCATCAAGCCGAAACAATCACCAAACTTACGAGGCTTTTTACAACTCCAAAACATCAACATAAACTTGCACAAATAGGGAGTTTAACAAAACATACTCCCAAATAACAATGAACCCCATTGCCTTTATTACTACTAGTCTAGTTCGAAAACATACGTTTATTAACCGAAGTCCTTAGGTTCCTTTCACTTGCTCACTGCCTCCAATCCCTTTAATTTTCTACATTGATGGACAAAGAGAGCGTCATCATAAATTCTTAGTGAGGAGTGCTCAAAAACAACACACCATCAATGCATTTAAAACCAATTTCCAAGACCACATTGAAATCCCGTTTCAATCATCTCTTTAAACCATTCATTAAAACATAATTTGAAACATCATGCCTTGAAAACCATGCACTTAGCACTTTCAAAAACCAGCATATTAAACCATACGCAACATGTATCCTTAACCATCACCAAATTTCATTGCTAAACCTCAATTTAAGCCTTACATGCATAACAAACCATATGGAAAGCTTAAAGAGTAAACATGTATAAATCACATTATACAACATAAACCTTTACACGACACATCCACAATTATATTGGCTTACAAGTGATCATAACCAAGTTCCTTTACCAAAATAGTTCATCGAATACACGGATTCAACAAGTTTCCTCTCAACACTTCAAGTCATCTCAACCGGTATAGCGATACAATCACAATCGTGGTACATTAACAATTGAGTACAATTACAACTTACAGGGACACCAACCCCAATAATCGGATAGATGCTTAACCCACTAACATGAGTTTTCAGTACCATGTAACCCCTCAACTGTTAGGGTACTTCGATGGAGTATTCGGTACACCGTATAAAAGCCCTCGACATCCAAGGCGACTTTTTATAGTTAACTCTCAATCCTATGGCCGGCTAACTATATCCGATAACATTTTAAACCATATCACATGCCAATATAATTCAGAATTAACCATGTACCTCACAATTTTCAAATGCATCAATACAAAACCTTTTTCTCAAAGCAACAAACCATGATTTAAACACAAGTATAAATTACATACTTACATGAATCACTTACCACACTCACCCATCATCATTTCATGATTAAAACAATATCTCACATACTTTAAAACATGCTTAAATAGTGGGTACCATGTAATTCAAAATAAGTGCATAAAACCATTTCGTAAAAGCAAGACAGAGAGAGAAAACCACTTTATACTTACTTTTGATTTTAAACCAGCATTTCAAGCTAAGATTAAACTCCCATAAACCACCTTTAAATCATTTAAAAGCTGAAACCCACATTCTCACTCACCAACTCGCAAAACCTCAATTCACCGACGCGAAATTAAGTGTCCAAAGCCTTTAAAGCTTCACCGATAGCTATAAAATCAACCTCCCATGTTTTAACCACATGGCAACAGAGAATTAATGCATCATAATGCATTCAAAATCCCAGCAAAACAATTCCTCAACATTGCCTTGCTAAAAGCTATCAATCGCCATCTGAAAATAATCGAAAACACTATCACACTTCTTCCAAACTTAAGACAGCCACAATCTAACAATCTAAACCATTTATCATCATCAATTAACATCCGAAATTAATCTATTGTCAACCTTATACCTCCAACCATCATAAAACCACCACAACTCCTCAAAAACCCATATCTAGCAACCTAAACAATTAGATATTCATATAGTTTCGGGATCCCAATGTTAAACCCACTATCTCAACATTAATAAACATACAAATCATGATTAAAACTAGTCAATAACCCAGTAAAATACATCCAATTAAAAAATCACAAGATTTTATCAATTAAACATTGATTAAACAAAGTTCTGTAATTAATCAATTAAAACTCATTAGAAAACATGTATAAAGAGTCAAGAACTTGGGAATTTCAATAAAGAACCTTACAGTAGAGGAGAAAAGCGTAGCTTACCTCTAATGAATGCTTTTCCCCTTAATCGGATTGATTTATATGTAAAACAAGATTAAAACAATAAGGTTTTGATAGAAATCCAACAAAAAATCATTTGATAATAAAAGATTAAAGAAATCAAAAGTTCACCTTAAGATTTTAAAGAAGCAAAGAGTGTTTGGCTGGTGAGAATTTGAGAGAAAATCTTTTGGAGAGAAAGTAGTTACGTAAGTTTTGTCTAAGCAATTAATTATAAAAATAATTCTCTCTAACCTATTTATATTTTCCAAAAACCTTTTTAAAATAACCAATTAAGGGATAAAAGTCTGATATTAGACTTTGGGCAAATAGCTCCTTAAGGATTCGAAGTTTTGACTATTTACAAAATAGTTACTAAAAACAGTTTTGAAACTTTGCATTTTGGTCACTAGCCAAAAATGTTACATTTCCTAATTTCATTTTCCAAAATTGATTTCACCAAAATAATTTATATATTTAATAATGGTTTTTAACCATTTTCCATGTTTTTAACTTACTCAAAAAAATATTTATTCTCGAATCCTACTCGAATCTCTAAGCCGGTCCACCGAACCATCTAACTAGCCTATAATCTGGTAGGCCCAAAACCAGGGCGTTACAACTCTCCCCCACTTAGGAAATTTTGTGTAACACCCTTAACGTATACTCGTAGACCGAATATACATTAAAGATTCTACGAAATCCTTTAAAGAAATCTTGACTTACATTTTTTTAAACTTTTTTAGTATTTATTAAAACAACAGTACAATTAAGGGTGAAAACTAGGTTAGTTGCCTAGGTTCTTTCTTGATTTAAAATCGTTGTGCAATAATCGATAAATAAAATTTGAAAATGATTAAACATGTTCTATTAACAAATAAATAATTATATGCCCACTAGAGATCATCATAAACTAGAATGACTTACTGATGTTTTGTAGATTGTAGCTTGATCAACATGCTTAACTCTTCTTCAAATATTCCAACTTAACCTACGTGCGGAATAAACACACACTAATTATGAACTTAGTGGGGCAATTAAACTTATTTATTTAAACATGAAATGATATAATACAATATGTCATATAAAAGTGCATTTCATGTTTCTCTATAACATTGCATGTATATCACAATATACATGTGTCATGTATCATAACTATCATATAATTCATGTTAATATTGTATAACATATTCTCTGTCCTGGACATGCCTTCATCATAAATAATTTATCTGGTAGTGTTGTTAAGTTTTCAAAAGTACAATTTTTATTACCCTTTTTACTCATATTATTGTTAGACTTCGGCTCATATTAGTTGCATAATTAGTCATTCATGCATTAATTCACATTTCTTTCCACCGTTGAGCTTGATTACATAACTTGGTGATTTTTGTGGAAAAAGATATTGCTTTGGTGTGTTTTTGTGTGTGTGCAGAATCACTTGCCTAAACAAGGCTGGAACCAGTTGCCAGGGTAGTGCATGAAGGAGATGCCGACGCAGTTGCCAGAGAAACGCACGAAGCAGATGCCGAGCTAGTTGCCAGGGCAATTGTCGATAAGGGATAAGATGATATGGCAGTCGAAATTGATGACTAGATAAGCCCAATATGACGTGGAGCAAAGTTAAATCCCAAAGGAGTTTGATTTCCATGAAGAGGTCAAAGAGAAATTATATCCCAAAAAGATAGGAGTAGATCTAGAAGGAATTTAAATATAATAAAGAATTATATTCTTTTAAAGTATTTAATTCCAACTTAACTTTCTCCTTAAGAAGGATTTAGACCTAGCCATCTCCTATTTAAAGGAGACCAAGCCGTCAAATTCAAGGGAGAGCAAAGGGGGAGAGAGTTCGATTGGGAGAAAGCTTGTAGAGAATTTGATTGAGAGAGTTCGACTAGGGGCTGATCGATTTCTTCTTCTTATTCTTCTTTGCTTCCATTAGATTCATGTTTTGGGGATTATTCTTTGTATATCTTTTGAACCCAACTATGAACTAACTTGATTGGTTGGGGTTATTGTGTTTTGTTGTTGTGAGAAACAATTGGATTTTTTTAGGTAATAAGAATTTGCACTTTCAATTCAAGGTTTATTCATTCTTGGTTTTTATTCTTGTTTGCGAGTGAATTGTGAGAGGATGTCGTAATTCTATCTATTTACATGCTTTAGGAATAAGTTAAGGCATGCACAATTAGGTAGAGTTTGGACTTAGGGATAAGAAAAAACCATTGAAGAACGCTCTGCCGAACCTTGAAGTTGCTGCCCAGCCGCCTAAACAGTTGCCCAGCTAGTTGCCCAGGTAACTGTCGATTAGTTGCCAAGGCAACCTAGCTGCGCAAGTTGCCATGGCAACTGAGTTGCCATCGCACTCTTTTACCAAGACGATCCAATCGGCTATCACTTCTAAACTCGCGATAACCTGGCATATTCCCTCTTATTTGATTCCATCTATTCTTTTATTTTATTGCTCTTAGTTTACTCATTAGTTATAATTCCTACAATCACCTACTTGTGTTTTTCTTTTCCAACGCAGTAACTTAAGCAAAGTGGCCCAAACCAATCCCTGTAGAGACGATACTCGATACTCATATCACTTTATTACTTGCGACGTGTATACTTACACTGTTTACGTAGCACTCAATACGCGCAACAAGTTTTTGGCGCTGTTGCCGGGGATTGGCAATTGGTGTTAGTTGTTTTTGTTATTGCATTTTTTTCTCTTAGTTTTACTAACTTTTCTTTTTGTTTGTTTTATCAAAAAAATTAGGTGTGCTACAAGTTAAGGAACATCAACATGTCGGGAAATAAAAGCTGATCTATTCGAGAGTTGATGTGTGAAGATAGGAATCAATCCAATCAAGAGTTTCTTGCACCTTTCGATGATTACCTATACCAACTGAGAAAAGCATATACCGTGGAAAACTCGTGCACTTATTGTGGAGAACATCATTTGTTTGAAAATTGCTCTCACATTTTCGGTGCATATGACTACATAGAGAACCATAGATGGAACCAACAGCAAAATCTTTCATGGTATGATCAAAAAGCTCAAAAATATTTTTACCATAACAATTTTGCTGCAACAACAGACATGCCTCGGTAATGTAGTCCTTATCAGCAGCCTAGTGTCACAGCAACATATATGCCATAGCAATGTAGTCATTTTCAAGAACATTCCAATTCCTTGGAGGAAACGTTGCTAGCTTCCTTGGTTAAACTTGACGGATCAATTGAAGAGATTCGAGAGCTATCAAAGAAAATGGATGCAAGGATAGCTCAGTGGGATGTAACCTTGGGGGATTTAGAAGATCAATTGAGGGGATCCACATATGCCTTGGATAACATGCACCAACAATCCATTTTTGGGGATACTGCGTCCCAAGGCAAGAGGATAAGGAGCAATGCGAAGAGAGGTCCTTGATGTGTGGGGAACAACTAGAACCTCTAAGTCAAGAGGATGCCAATGAGAGAGACTGCCCAACACATGATGAGCCTGAGCAACAAATTGCCTCGACAATGATTGAGGAGCCTAAACAAAGCAATGCCACGACAACACTCAGTGAAGCTGAGAACAACAATACTACAGCAAATTCTGAGGAACCAGATGCCTAAAAGGTTACAATGTTGATGTTGAAGCAGGAATTTGTAGATTGCTATCATCTATAGTTGCCACGACAATTGCTCGACCACATGGAAGATCAACGATATGATAATACTTTGCCAATGGAATATGAGAAGGTAATGGTTGAACCTTTCGAATTCTTCAAAAACTCACCTCGTCCATTGTAGGTATGTCTTGAGAAACCGATGTTGGTAGATTTGAAGCCATCGAAATCTCTACTGATGGAGATGTTTGAGAGGCCAAAAGAAAAATGTGTTTGGATTCGACAATTGGCTAGAGCAGCAATTGCCACGACAACGAAGGCTGCATCCAACCATGATGGACCCCGACGAGAATGAGGTAATTAAATGGTTGGATGTTGATATAATTTTTTCTAATAATAAATTCATGCCTTCAGGAATAGTAGAAAGGTGGAAGATGTTCATGGACTACAAAGGGAACCCGGATGAAAGACACATCCACCATGGCAATGCAAAGGGGAGTAGCTGCGAGCATATTGGCCCAACTCTTTTTGGGCAATATTATCACTCGATGGAGGATGTGGATGGACTATAAGAAGTATCGAAAATTACACTCCTCAAGTTTTCTCAGATATGCAGTAACATTAGAAGATGCATGAAAAATGCTCTTTCTAAGAATTTTTAATTTTTTTATTTTTGGAACTTTATTTTATTTTCATTTTTTTCTTTTTTTATTTTTGGAATTTTTAGGAGATATTTTATTTTTCTTCGTTATCTTTAGTTTCCAGGTTTTCTTTGTTTTCTTTTCTTTTCCACAACAAGACTCATAACCACCATGCTAAGGAAACTCTTTGCCGACTACTTGCCACGGCAACCGCAATAGAGGATGCTCTGATAACCGCCCCGGTAACTACCTCAGTAGTTGCCACGACAACAGAAACTGGCAATGCCCAGGCAACAATAATGGCTTCAGCAACTACTGATGCCCAGGCAAGTGAACCTGCCTCGGCAAACATGGATCAAATCAAAGCAATGCTATTCACGCGGTACCAGCCACAAGCATTCAACCACCGACCGAAATATGAATCAAGTTATGTATATGAATCATGTCAGGTAAAAGAATCATGTCATGTAAATGAATCAAGTTATGTATATGAATCAGGCCACGTATAAAAATCATGTCATGCAAATGAAATATGCTACGTATGAGAATCATGTTATATAAATGGAACATGCCATGAATATGCATCATGTTACGTATATGAACCATGTTATGAATGTGAATCATGTTATGTATATGAATTAAGTCATATATATGAATGATGTCACGTATATGAATCATGCCACTTATATGAATTATGACACGTATATGGATTCTGCCATGTATATAATTCATGCCATATATATATGAATTATGCCATGTATATGAAGTATGTCATATATATATATATATATATATATATAAATCATGTCATGCATGCGAATTATGCCATGTGTATGAAATATGCCATGTATGTGAACTATGTCATGTATATGATTTACTTGATAATGTGGAGTATATGCAAATGATTGCATAATAAAAGTATGACCATAATAGAATACTTACCATACAAATGTTTATATGATAAAAACATGATATTATGAAAGTATGATATATGATGGAAATTATGAAAATGATATATGAAATTTAAGGATTATGAGATACATGATAAACATGTTCATTATATTACACTTGTTAAGTGTTCAAAAGTACTATTTTTATTACCCTTTTTACTCATATTATTGTTAGACTTAGGCTCATATTAGTTGTATAATTAGTCATTCATAATTAATTCATGTTTCTTTCCACCGTTGAGCTTGATTACATAACTTTGTGATTTTTGTGGAAAAAGATATTGCTTTGGTGTGTTTTTGTGCCTGCAGAATCACTTGCCCAAGCAAGGCTGGAACCAGTTGCCAGGGCAGTGCATGAAGGAGATGCTGACGCAGTTTCCAGGGTAATGCATGATGGAGATGCCGAGCTAGTTGCTAGGGTAATTGTCAATAAGGGATAATATGATATGGCAGTCGAAATTGATGACTAGATAAGCCCAAGATGACGTGGAGCAAAGTTACATCCCAAAGGATTTTGATTTCCATGAAGAGGTCGAAGAAAAATTAAATCCCAAAAAGATAGGAGAAGATCTAGAAGGAATTTAAATATAATAAAGAATTATATTCTTTTGAAGTATTTAATTGCAACTTAACTTCCTCCTCAATAAGGACTTTGACCTAGGCATCTCCTATTTAAAGGAGACCAAGCCGTCAAACTCAAAGAGAGGGGCAAGGGGGAGAGTTTCCAAAAAGAGCTGATCAATTTCTTTTTATTCTTATTCTTTGCTTCCATTAGATTCATGGTTCGGGGATTGTTCTTTGTATATCTTTTGAACCCAACAATGATCTAACTTGATTGGTTGGGGTTATTATGTTGTTGTGGTTGTGAAATTTTTGGATTTTGTTTAGGTTTTTGAGTTGCAATTCAATTTTCAAAGTTTGTTTATTCCTGGTTCTTAACATTGGTTGCAAGCAAATTGGGAGAGGATCTCCGAATACAATCATACATTTATCTAATATCGGGAGAGTTAGATTCAAGAAATGAATGAGCATGGTTTTCATACAAACAGAAGTTGGTGAAGACTAATTCGGCTTAGGGATAAGTTACGAATTTTAATGGGTAAGAGGAGCGCAAGATTGGTTGTTGTTCACCCTTGGTTCACGCAGGGATGTATTATCAAGACGTGTGCAATTAACAGTATTTCACGTTAGGGATAACAAGAAATCATTGAAGAACGCTTCACCGAACTTTAGAAGTGAATGCTCAATTGTCCAGGCAATCAACCCATTCTTAATTGCCCAAGCAATCATGGGAGCATTGCCCAGGTAATCTGATTAGACACGCGGGGGAATTGCCCTGGCAACCGACCAGGCAACACGGTAGAATTGCCCTGGCAATCAACAAGGCAATTGCAACCAAATTGCCCTGGCAATTGACTAGGCAATCGTAATAGAATTGCCCTGGCAATTCGGCTGCTACTTAATCACCATGACGAACCATTCGATCATCACTCCACAACTCACGAAAATCCAACCTAACCTCTCATCCTATCTTTATTTCTTTGTTATTTTATTTTAACTGTTAATTCATCATTGCTATTTATTTCTTAAAACATTTGCAGTGACTTAAGCAAAGTGGCCCAATAAGTTTTTGGCGCAATAAGTTTTTGGCGCAATAAGTTTACGTGTATAAATCCACCGTTTACGTAGCACTCAATACGCGCAATAAGTTTTTGGCGCCGCTGCTGGGGATTGGCAATTAGTGTTATTTGTTTTTGTTAATGCATTTTTTCTCTTAGTTTTGCTAACTTTTATTTTTGTGTGTTTTATCAAAAAAAATTAGGTGCGCTACAAGTTAAGGGACATCACCATGTCGGGAAATAAAAGCTGCCCAATTCGAGAGTGGATGTTGGAAGATATAGATCAATCCAATCAAGAGTTTCTTGCACCCTTCGATGATTACCTATACCAACCGAGAAAAGCATATACCATGGAAAACTCGTGCACTTGTTGTGGAGAACATCATGTGTTTGAAAATTGCCCTCACATTTTCTGTGCATATGACTACATAGAGAACCATAGATGGAACCATCAGCAAAATCCTTCATGGTATGATCAGAAAGCTCACAATTTTTTTTACCATAACAATTTTGCTGCAACAACATACATGCCTCGGCAATGTAGTCCTTATCAGTAGCCTAGTGTCACGGCAACAGATATGACATGGCAATGTAGCCCTTTTCAAGAACATTCCAATTCCTTGGAGGAAACACTGCTAGCTTCCTTGGCTAGACTTGACGGATTAATTAAAGAGATCCGAGAGCTATCAAAGAAAATGGATGCGAGGATAGCTCAGTGGGATGCAACCTTGGGGGATTCAAAAGATCAATTGAGGAGATCTATATATGCCTTGGATAACATGCACCAACAATCCATTCCTGGGGATACTGACATCCCAAGGCAAGAGGACAAGGAACAATGCAAGGAAAGCTCTCTAATGTGTGAGGAACAACTAAAACCTTAAAAGTCGAGAGTATGTTGATGAAAAAGAATGCCCAACACTTGATGAGGCTGAGCAACAAATTGCCTCGGTAATGATTGAGGAGCTTGAATAGAGCAATGCTACGACAACACTCAGTGAAGCTAAGAACAACAATACTACAACAAATTACGAGGAACCTGATGCACATAAGGTTACAACGTTGATGTTGAAGTAGGAATTTATAGATTGCTTTCATCCACCTTTGCCACGGCAATTGCACGACCACATGCAAGATCAACGAGATGATAATACTTTGCCAATAGAATATAAGCAGGTAATGGTTGAACCTTTCAAATTCTTTAAAAACTCACCTCATCCATTGCAAGTATGTCTTGAGGAACCGATGTTGGTAGATTTGAAGCCATCGAAATCTCTACTGATGGAGATGTTTGAGAAGCCAAAAAAATGGTGTTTGGATTCATAAAGATTTTTAGACGATTGGTTTTTCCCTTGACTTGCAATGAATTTTATCAACTGATTGCCACGGCAATTGGCTTGAGCAGCAATTGCCACGAAAACGAAAGCTACATCCAACCATGATGGAGGTCAATGATATTGATGTAATTAAATGGTTGGGTGTTGATATAACTTTTTCTACTAATATATTCATGGCTTCAGGAATAGTAGCAAGGTGGAAAGTATACATGGACTACAAGAGAACAAGGAAGTGAGATACCTCCACCAAGGTAACACAAAAAGGAGTAGCTGGGAGCACATTGGCCCAATTCTTTTGGGGCAATATTGTCACTCGATGGAGGGTGCAGATGGACTATAAGAAGTATTGGAAATGACCCTCCTCAAAGTTTTTTTAGATCTGCAGTAACATTAGAAGATGCATGAAAAATGCTCTTTCTAAGAATTTTTAATTTTATTTTTGGAACTTTATTTTATTTTCGTTTTTTTTCTTTATTTATTTTTGGAATTTTTAGGAGATATTTTAGTTTATTTTTCTTCAATATCTTTAGTTTCTAGGTTTTCTTTGTTTTCTTTTCTTTTCCACAACAAGACTCACAACCACCATGCTAAGGAAATTCACTGCTGATTACATGCCATGCAACCGCAACAGAGGATGCCCCGACAACTACCTCAGCAGTTGCCACGACGACAGAAATTGGCGATGCCCAGGCAACAACAATGGCTTCGACAACTACTGATGCCCAGTCAAGTGAACCTGCCTCGACAAACATGGATCAAATCAAAGCAATGCTATTCACGTGGTACCAGCCCCAAGCATTCAACCACCGATCGGAAAATGAACCAAGCAAACGGAACGAAGGAAACTTATCACTCGAGGTGAAAACCTCTCTGACTAACTCATTTCATTTAGTTTCTTTTAAATTTTGTTTCACTTTTACATGCATTGAGGACAACGCTTCTCTCGAGTTTGGGGGGTGTTGGTTTCTAGTTAGTTTCATGTTTAGTTGCATTCATCATTAGCAATAACATATAGGTTGCATATGTTACTTGCCATGCCTTTGATTGGATTTAATTGCTTAAGACTTGTTGAATATCCAATGATGAATTTTTGCTACTGCACTTAATTGAAAGAACCTTTAATTTTAGGATTGCATGAAAAGAACTTAGAATTTTACTATGATGCTAATTTTTTTTTACACAGTTGTCGCTTGTTGATTGAAAGAAACTTAGTGAACTTAGGTTGCTTAAAATTTGGGTAAATTTAAAATTGAAAATTAAAAGTTAATTTCTTGCTAGAGGTGCCCGAAACTGGCTCTAGTAGTTAATGCACACTAAAGAATGGCTAGAGGTCCCCGAAATTGGCTCTAGTTAACTAAGATAAAATAATAAATTTCTTACTTTGCTAGAGGTGCCCGAAATTGACTTTAGTGAATATAAAAATAAATGCCATGGTAATTAAATTGATAAAAGGCTATTGTTCACATAGAATCTTGAAAATCAACTTGTACACAACTACGCACACACATTGTCACGAGTATTATAGTTTGATTTCGAGTAATTTTTGTGCTATCTAAAAAATTAAACGGTGATCATACTTTGTGCCATGGTTTCGAGGTTCGAATTCAAGTATGAAGCATGTCTTTGATGATTAAAGTCTTGGCAGGTAATTTTTAGTTTTGCATTGCTTGAGGACAAGCAATATCTCGAGTTTTGGGGTGTGTTAAGTGTTCAAAAGTACTATTTTTATTACCCTTTTTACTAGTATTGTTGTTAGACTTAGGCTCATTTTAGTTGCATAATTAGTCATTCATGCATTAATTCATGTTTCTTTCCATCGTTGAGCTTTATTACATAACTTGGTTATTTTTGTTGAAAAAGATACTGCTTTGGTGTGTTTTTGTGTGTGCAGAATTACTTGCTTAAGCAAGGCTAGAACCAGTTGCCAGGGCAGTGCATGAAGGAGATACCGATGCAGTTGCCAGGGCAATGCATGAAGGAGATGCCGAGCTAGTTGCCAGGGCAATTGTTGATAAGGGATAAGATGATATGGCAGTCGAAATTGATGACTAGATAAGCCCAAGATGACCTGGAGCAAAGTTAAATCTCAAAGGAGTTTGATTTCCATGAAGAGGTCGAAGAGAAATTAAATCCCAAAAAGATAGGAGAAGATCTAGAAGGAATTTAAATATAATAATGAATTATATTCTTTGAAGTATTTAATTACAACTTAACTTCCTCCTCAACAAGGATTTTGACCTAGCCATCTCCTATTTAAAGGATACCAAGCCGTCAAAATCAAAGAGAGGGGCAAGGGGGAGAGTTTGATTGAAGATGAGAGTTTCCAAAGAGAGCTAATCGATTTTTTTCTTCTTTTTCTTCGCTTCCATTAGATTCATGGTTTGGGGATTATTCTTTTATATCTTTTGAACCCAACCATGAACTAACTTGATTGGTTAGGGTTATTGTGTTTTTGTGGTTGTGAAATCTTTTGGATTTTGTTTAGGTTTTTGAGTTGTAATTCAATTTTCAAAGTTTGTTCATTCTTGGCTCTTAACATTGGTTGCGAGTGAATTGGGAGAGGATCTCGGAATTCAATCATACATTTATCTAATATCGGGAGAGTTAGATTCAAGAAACGATTTAGCATGGTTTTCATACAAATTGAAGTTGGTGAAGACTAATTCAGCTTAGGGATAAGTTACAAATTTCAACGGCTAAGAGGAGCACAAGATTGGTTGTTGTTCACCCTTGGTTCAAGCAGGGATGTATATCAAGACGTGTGCAATTAACAGTATTTTACGTTAGGGATGACAAGAAATCATTGAAGAAGACTTCGCCGAACTTTAGAAGTGAATGCTCAATTGCCCAAGCAATCGCGAGAGCATTGCCCAGGCAATCTGATTAGACAACGTGGGGGAATTACCCTGGCTACCAACCAGGCAACACAGCAGAATTGCCCTGGCAATCAACCAGGAAATTGCAACCAAATTGCCATGGCAATCGACTAGGCAATCGTAACAGAATTGCCCTGGAAATCTGGCTGCTTCTCAATCACCACGACGAACCATTCGATCATCACTCCACATCTCACGATAATCTAACCTAACCTCTCATCCTATCTTTATTTCTTTGTTAATTTATTTTAATTGTTAATTCATCGTTACTATTTAATTCTTGAAACATTTTCAGTGACTTAAGCAAAGTGGCCCAAACCAATCCCTGTGGAGACGATACTCGATACTCGTATCACTTTATTACTTGCGACGTGTATACTTGCACTATTTGCGTAACACTCAATACGTGCAACAAGTTTTTTGAATGAAGATAGGATGAATTAACAATTAAGCGTTCTCCTCATTGAAATCCTTAACTTATTCCTAAGCCGGATTAATCATCACCATCAATAGATTGAATAAAGACCATACTCATTCATTTCTTGAATCTAACTCTCCCAATATTAGATAAATAGATAAAAGAATAAGAAATCGATAAGCCCCTATTCAAACTCTCTCTCAATCGAATTCTCTCCAAGCTTTCTCCCAATCAAACTCTCTCCTCCCTTTGCTCTCCCTTGAGTTTGATGGATTAGTCTCCTTTAAATAGGAGATGGCTAGGTCAAAGTCCTTCTTGAGAAGGAAGTTAAGTTGGAATTAAATACTTTAAAAGAATATAATTCTTTATTATATTTAAATTCCTTCAAGACCTTCTCCTATCTTTTTGGGATTTAATTTCTCTTTGACCTCTTTATTGAAATCAAACTCCTTTGGGATTTAACTTTGCTCCACGTCATCTTGGGCTTATCTAGTCATCAATTTCGACTGCCATATCATCTTATCCCTTATCGACAATTGCCCTGGCAACTAGCTCGGCATCTTCTTCATGCATTGCCCTGGCAACTGCGTCGGCATCTCCTTCATGCATTGCCCTCGCAACTGGTTCCAGCCTTGTTTAGGCAAGTGATTCTGCACATACACAAAAACACACCAAAGCAGTATTTTTTTCCACAAAAATCACCAAGTTATGTAATCAAGCTCAACGGTGGAAAGAAACATGAATTAATGCATGAATGACTAATTATGCAACTAATATGAGCCTAAGTCTAACAATAATATGAGTAAAAAGGGTAATAAAAATAGTACTTTTGAACACTTAACACACCTCCAAACTCAAACTATTGCTTGTCCTCAAGCAATGCAAAACTAAAAACTACCTGCCAAGACTTTAATCATCAAATACATGCTTCAAACTTGAATTCAAACCTTGAAATCGTGGCACAAAGTATGATCACCTTTTAATTTTTCAGATAGCACAAAAATTACCCGGAATCAAACTATAATGCTCGTGACAATGTGTGTGCGTAGTTGTGTACAAGTTGATTTTCAAGATTCAATGTGAACAATAGGCTTTTATCAATTTAATTACCAGGGAATTTATTTTTATTTTCACTAGAGCCAATTTCAGGCACCTCTAGCAAAGTAAGCAATTTCTCATTTTATTTTAGTCGACTAGAGCCAATTTCGGACACCTCTAGCAAGAAAGTGCATTTACTACTAAAGCCAGTTTCGGGCACTTCTAGCAATAATTTAACTTTTAATTTTCAATTTTAAATTTACCCAAATTTTAAGCAACCTAAGTTCACTAAGTTTCTTTCAATCAACAAGCCACAAGCGTGTAAAAAAAATTCAACATCATAGTAAAATTCTAAGTTCTTTTCATGCAATCCCAAAACTAAAGGTTCTTTCAATTAAGTGCAGTGGCAAAAAATTCATCATTGGATATTCAACAAGTCTTAAGCAATTAAATCCAATTAAAGGCATGGCAAGCAACATATGCAACCTATATGTGATTGCTAAAAATGAATGCAACTAAACATGAAGCTAACTAGAAACCAACACCCCCTAAACTCGAGAGAAGAATTGTCCTCAATGTATGTAAAAGTGAAACAAAATTTAAAAGAAACTAAATGAAATGAGTTAGTCTGAGAGGTCGTCACCTCGAGTGATAAGTTTCCTTCATGTCGTTTGCTTGTTTCATTTTCCGATCGGTGGTTGAATGCTTGGGGCTGGTACTGCGTGAATAGCATTGCTTTGATTTGATCCATGTTTGTCGAGGCAGGTTCACTTGACTGGGCATCAGTAGTTTCCAAAGCCATTGTTGTTGCCGGGGCATCGCTAGTTTCTATTGTCGAGGCAACTGCTGAGGTAGTTGTCGGGGTATCCTCTGTTGCGGTTGCATGGCAAGTGATCGGCAGTGGATTTTCTTAGCATGGTGGTTGTGAGTCTTGTTGTGGAAAAGAAAAGAAAACAAAGAAAACTTGGAAACTAAAGATAATGAAGACAAATAAAATAAAATATCTCCTAAAAATTCCAAAAAATAAATAAAGAAAAAAGTGAAAATAAAATAAAGTTCCAAAAATAAAATTAAAAATAAAAAATTCTTAGAAAGCGCATATTTCATGCATCTTCTAATGTTACTGCAGATCTGAAAAAAACTTTGAGGAGGGTCGTTTCCGATACTTCTTATAGTCCATCTGTACCCTCCATCGAGTGACAATATTGCCCCAAAAGAATTGGGCCAATATGCTCCCAGGTACTCCTTTTTGTGTTACCATGGTGGAGGTATCTCTCTTCCTTGTTCTCTTGCAGTCTATGTATACTTTCCACCTTGCTACTATTCCTGAAGGCATGAATATATTAGTAGAAAAAGTTATATCAACACCCAACCATTTATTTACATCAATATCATCGACCTCCATCATGGTTGGATGTAGCTTTCATTGTTGTGGCAATTGCTGCTCAAGCCAATTGCTGTGGCAATCAGTTGCCAAAATTCGTTGTAAGTCAAGGGAAAAACAAATTGTCTAAAAAGCTTTACAAATCAAAACACCGTTTCCTTCTGGCTTCTCAAACATCTCCATCAGTAGAGATTTTGATGGCTTCAAATCTACCAACATCGGTTCCTCAAGACATACCTGCAATGGATGAGGTAAGTTTTTAAAGAATTTGAAAGGTTCAACCATTACCTGCTTATATTCCGTTGGCAAAGTATTATCATCTTGTTGATCTTTCATGTGGTCGTGCAATTGCCGTGGCAAAGGTGGATGAGAGCAATCTACAAATTCCTACTTCAACATCAACGTTGTAACCTTCTGTGCATCAGGTTCCTCAGAATTTGCTGTAGTATTGTTGTTCGTAGCTTCACAGAGTGTTGTCGCGGCATTGCTCTGTTCAGGCTTCTCAATCATTACCGAGGCAATTTGTTGCTCAGGCTCATCAAGTGTTGGGCGCTCTTTTTCATTAATATACTCTCGACTTTGAGGTTTTGGTTGTTCCTCACACATCGGAGAGCTTTCCTTGCATTGTTCCCTGTCCTCTTGCCTTGGGATGTCAGTATCCCCAGGAATGGATTATTGGTGCATGTTATCCAAGGCATATGAAGATCTCCTCAATTGATCTTTTGAATCCCCCGAGGTTGCATCCCACTGAGCTATCCTCACATCCATTTTCTTTTATAGCTCTCGGATCTCTTTAATTGATCCGTCAAGTCTAGCCAAGGAAGCTAGCAACCTTTCCTCCAAGGAATTGGAATGTTCTTGAAAAGGGCTACATTGCCATGGCATATTTGTTGCCGTGACACTAGGCTGCTGATAAGGACTACATTGCCGAGGCATGTCTGTTGCTGCAGCAAAATTGTTATGGTAAAAAAACTTTTGAGCTTTTTGATCATACCATGAAGGATTTTGCTGCTGGTTCCATCTATGGTTCTCTACGTACTCATATGCACAGAAAATGTGAGGGCAATTTTCAAACACATGATGTTCTCCAAATCAAGTGCACGAGTTTTCAACGGTATATGTTTTTCTCGGTTGGTATAGGTAATCATCGAAGGGTGCAAGAAACTCTTGATTGGATTGATTCATATCTTCCAACATCCACTCCCGAATAGACCAGCTTTTATTTCCCGACATGTTGATGTCCCTTAGCTTGTAGCGCACCTTTTTTTTTTATAAAACACACAAAAAGAAAAGTTAGTAAAACTGCAAACGGTGCATGTATACACGTCGCAAGTAATAAAGTGATCTAAGTGTCGAGTATAGTCTCCACAGGGATTGGTTTGGGCCACTTTGCTTAAGTCACTGCAAATGTTTCAAGAATTAAATAGTAATGATGAATTAACAATTAAAATAAAATAACAAAGAAATAAAGATAGGATGAGAGGTTAGGTTGGATTATCGTGAGTTGTGGAGTGATGATCGAATGGTTCGTCGTGGTGATTGAGTAGCTGCCGGATTGCCAGGGCAATTCTATTACGATTGCCTAGTCGATTGCCAGGGCAATTTGGTTGCAATTGCCTTGTTGATTGCCAGGGCAATTCTGCCCTGTTGCCTGGTCGGTTGTCTGGGCAATTCCCCTGCGTTGTCTGATCAGATTACCTGGGCAATGCTCCCGCGATTGCTTGGGCAATTAAGAATGGGTTGATTGCCTGAGCAATTGAGTATTCACTTATAAAGTTTGGCAAAGCGTTCTTCAATGATTTCTTGTTATCCCTAACGCGAAATACTGTTAATTACATACATCTTGATAATACATCCCTGAGTTAACCAAGGGTGAACAACAACCAATCTTGCGCTCCTCTTACCCATTAAAATTCGTTACTTATCCCTAAGCTGAATTAGTCTTCACCAACTTCTGTTTGTATGAAAACCATGCTCATTCGTTTCTTGAATCTAACTATCCCAATATTAGATAAATGTATGATTGAATTTCGAGATCCTCTCCCAATTCGCTTGCAACCAATGTTAAGAACCAAGAATATACAAACTTTGAAAATTGAATTGCAAGTCAAAAACCTAATGAAAATCCAAAAGATTTCACAACCACAAAAACACAATAACCCCAACCAATCAAGTTAGTTCATGGTTGGGTTCAAAAGATATACAAAGAATAATCCCCAAACCATGAATCTAATGGAAGCAAAGAAGAAGAAGAAATTTATCAACTCTTTTTGGAAACTCTCATCTTCAATCGAACTCTCCCCCTTGCCCTTATCTTTTTGGGATTTAATTTCTCTTCGACCTCTTTATGGAAATCAAAATCCTTTGGGATTTAACTTTGCTCCACGTCATCTTGGGCTTATCTAGTCATCAATTTCGACTGTCATATCATCTTATCCCTTATCGACAATTGCCCTGGCAACTAGCTCGGCATCTCCTTCATGCATTACCCTAGAAACTGTGTTAGCATCTCCTTCATGCACTGCCCTGGCAACTGGTTCCATCCTTGCTTGGGCAAGTGATTCTGCACACACAAAAACACACCAAAGCAATATCTTTTTCCACAAAAATCACCAAGTTATGTAATCAAGCTCAACGGTGGAAAGAAACATGAATTAATGCATGAATGACTAATTATACAACTAATATGAGCCTAAGTATTACAATAATATGAGTAAAAAGGGTAATAAAATAGTACTTTTGAACACTTAACAAGCGTAATATAATGAACATGTTTATCATGTATCTCATAATCCATAAATTTCATATATCATTTTCATAATTTCCATCATATATTATACTTTCATAATATCTTGTATCATGTTTTTATCATGTAAACATTTGCATGGTAAGTATTCTATTATGGTCCTACTTTTATTATGCAGTCATTTGCATATACTCCACATTATCAAGTAAATCATATACATGGCATAGTTCACATACATGGCATATTTCATACACATGGCATAATTCGTATGCATGACATGATTTATATATATATATGACATACTTCATATACATGGCATAATTCATATATATATGGCATGAATTATATACATGGAAAAATCCATATACGTGTCATAATTCATATAAGTGGCATGATTCATATACGTGACATCATTCATATACATGACTTAATTCATATACATAACATGATTCACATTCATAACATGGTTCAAATACGTAACATGATGCATATTCATGGCATGTTCCTTTTATATAACATGATTCTCATACGTAGCATATTTCATTTGCATGACATGATTTTTATACGTGGCATGATTCATATACATAACTTGATTCATTTACATGACATGATTCTTTTACCTTACATGATTCATATACATAACTTGATTCATTTACATGACATGATTCTTTTACCTGACATGATTCATATACGTGATTTAATTCATATACATGGCATGTTCCGTATTCATGTATTTTTCATATACATGACATGATTCTTTTATCATTTCCCAAAGTACGCTATATGAGATTGAGGTACGCGAGTCATCTTAAAATGACATCGTAGTCTCTAACGTGAATGTGAAGATGAGTACGTACTCGGGGACGCTCTTTGGTCCCCATAAACATGAAGCACCTCGACAGTGCACTCGGGCACAGTGGGCGTGGATCCCCAGGGTGTATGTGACAATCATTTTGTCACAATATTTGTTTGATAACATGAACATGAGGGTGCAGCTGCTAAAGACTCTATGGCATGCCAACTATACCATGGACTCTCATACACTATACTTGGGCATTTCTTTCATCATCAATTCAACATCATTATTAATCATATAAATAGACATTTCATGTTTCAGGCTTCATCATAAATAGTCATGACAAACATAGATCATCATCATTTCTCAGAATAATAATTCATACTTTATATTTCATTTAATCTACCTTTATTGCAACATGCAGTAGCTCAACATATTTATCTATAAGGCAATACTATTTTTAAATTAAGATCGAATATTCGCTAGTCTTGTCAGTATCCATATTTCATGTATGCATAATCCATCATCATTTATGAAAACAATATTTCGTAGTTGGTATTCCATCAAGCTTGCCATGTCGAGCAATGTATCATATCATGTATTATAGAGAAATGCCATGCCATTTGCAATGTAATGCAAACATTTAGAAATGCACTCAACTTGGTCGTTTATTAATATGCCTCACTAAGATCTATTGATCCTTTTTCTATAGTACCTGGAATCTTCTTTTGATTCGGATCCAACTTCAATTATCACATGAATATAAATAAATATTTGTTAGATTCACCTCTAATAATATTTCAATTAAGCTATTTAATCATTCAACATAACTTTTTTCCATAATTTTTTTTCCTTTATTATATTGTTCACAAACTCATTTTTGGTCCCTAATGACCATTTTAATATTCAAATAATTCCTCCAAGCTTGCTAACCAACATTGGACACAAAGTGTCTCAATTTCCATTTTCTATTCACTTGCACTACCTTCAAAGATTTACTTCTATAGGGAAGAATACATAATGAATCTTAATCTCCTTTTTACCGTAGAAACTAGATTTGATAACGATTCTAACCGTATAGGCCACATAAATTAATAAAATCTACAAAAATTATGAAAATTCATCAAACTCCCGTTTACAGGACTGTCCTGACAGAAACTGCTCTGTAATTTTTCTAACCTTCATTCGATTAAAAATTAATATCTTTTAACTCGGAACTCAAAATCAGTTTCCGTTTGTTGGAAACGAAACTAGATTCGATAATATTTTCAAACATATAAAATAATAACCCAGATTCAATTTGTACAATTTATGGCAAATTTCAAAGTCCAATTCCAGTATTGAATTTCGAAACAGACTGTTATTCTGTTTTCTGACCTTTCATCACTTAAAAATTCATATCTTTTGATATATGAATCGAAATCAATCACCGTTTGTTTTAAACGAAACAGACGAATAAATATTTACATCGATATAAAATTCACCATCTAACCATTTTTTTAGAATTTATGGTGAAATTTTAAACTTACTGCCAAGTCCAGTTTGCTACACAACTTCCATTAATAACTTCAAACTTTATACTAATTTCTCCTTATTTTTCTATTTGTCAATTTGATCCCATTACTTGATTCAAACCACTAATGTATCACTCTCTTCATCAAATAATTATTCAAAAATAATTCCCTCTAATTTTTCCTTCTTTCCGAAATAGTCACTAAAAATGCAAAGATAAGGATTCAAGCTTCTTAACTTTGCAATTTAGTCCTCAGAACAACATTACTATCTTAATTCCGTAATTATAGTTAAAATTCAGATTTAATCCTTCTCTAAAACCTCATTCTGAATTGGTCACTTAACTTTGACAATTTGTCAAAATAGTCACTAATTCGATTCAGTATCGGTTTAACATTCTAACTTCAATTTCACATCTCCAACTTCAATAATAACATAAATACACTTCAAAATCATAAAAATTCAGATTTGTCCTCTAACTTTCAGAATTTCCAAAATGGTCCCTATACCTTTAATTTAGGGTTTTGCTTCTAATTAAAAAATTCAAACTTACTAGATCATTTGTCCAACATCACAAACCCTAAATCAAACTTGAATTCATAAACCCTAATCATCTTTATACAAACAAAAATATGTAGGGTTTAAATCTCAACACATTAACATGGTTTTATCATCATAACAACTTAATTTCAACTTAAATTTCATCATGAAATCATAAAATTCCAAAAGCCCTAAACTTTTTTCATAAACCCTAATTTCTTCTCATGAAAAATTCTCATTGATCAAATATGTTTTCCATGAATTATTTACACCAAAAGATAGAGCTTGAAGAGCATAACAACTTTGTAGTTGAAGAAATTACCTGAAAATCGAGTTTCAAGGCTTGAATCGAACTTGGAAAATTTTCTCTCTTCTCCCCTCTAATTTTAAAAATTCCATAGATGAAGAATGGTCTTCATCTTTTGTTTTTAATCCAATTTGACCCTTGTCTTGTATAAATGAATTTTAAATTCATTTAGATAGTGAAATTACTAAAATGCCCTTTTAATCCAACGGTTGAGATTGATCTTATCATTAACCAAGGGCCAAAATTTAATCTTCCATTTCTTCTTCCAAAATTTTCCTTTTAACTTTTTAAATATTTCAAAAATGCCATTGGGGAAAAATAACCAATTTGCCCTCCAACTAGTTTTTATTTACTAGTTTGCCATTCTTGTAAAAATTCAACTAAGTCTAGTTGGAATCCAACCAACTATAATAAAATATTCATAAAATAGTATTTTATGACTTTTCCATGGCTTTTGGACCAGCCTCTGAAATTTTAGTTCGAGAAATAAACTCTATTATCCCATAAATACTTCTATTGCGATTTTACCTTTTCCAAGCTATTGGATTTATTCTAAAAATTCCATATTTCCATATTCGAGAAATAAACTCTATTATCCCATAAAAACTTCCTTTTCCAAGGACTTAGACTGAATTTTCCTAACCGAGTCTATTATTCCGATAATTATCGAAAATCTTCATAAAACAAAATTTCTCTTAGAATTCCTTTAACGATAATCCATTCGAATTTTCTCTACTCTTATTGAGTCTAAATTATCAATCAGAAACACTTTTATGGGACCTTCCCAGAGGCCACCCATCTTTGTATTCCCGGGCCCGAGCACACATAACAATTTTATTCGATCCAAATTCGGTACCTTTTACTGCATCTTAATTCCCAAAACTGATATCAAGGTTCTTATTTCGACCATATTCACCCTTATACTGAATAAAATAACTTGTTGGGGAAGTTTACACTTTAGTCCCCAAACTTTTCCAAAGTTTATACTTTAACCCCCAAAACTTTAAAATTTGCAATTTAGTCACTGCCAAAATTTGGGGTATTACAATTCCTCCCCTTAAGAAAATTTGTCCTCGAATTTTTAATGCGCACCTGTTCCAAACATTTACGAATATTACTTCCTTATTTTCTTCTCAGCCTCCCAAGTGGCTTCTTCGACCTTGTGATTTTTCCTCAACTTCAGTCAATGAAATTTCTTATTCCTTAATTCTTTAATTCCATAAACCAATATTTCTACTAACTCCTCTTCATGTATCAAATTTAATTGCATCTCAAAACATAAGTACATATACTATAGCTTTTGCTCACTTCTGGAGATAAAACCCATTAATATACTCTTGGTCCAACTCTTTCATGATTCCTTGAACTATAACAGTTATGAAACTAAGTTTTCCTTTTGTTGACCTATACAAATCATCCTTCATTTTCAAATAAACAATCATAACTTCTCGTTTCCTCTAACATTTTAGGCTCTCAACAGCTTAAACATTTAAACAACCAATGCTTTATTATATACAGTTGCCGAAGGTTACAACCTCTTAGTTACTTCTTGTTCTTGTACTTGAGCCCCCTACTGCCCAGTAGATCAATCTAGGTAGAAATCGAAAAAAGTTCATACTTTATTTCATTTTTTACTGCTACTGGTATTTTTATAACCCTTGTAATCCGAGACTCGTGTTCTTGTTTAGAAACATTTCTAGGGAAATTTCAATTAGTCGGAACAATCCTAAACTAAACACACTTCCTTTGACTTCATTAAGGAACTAATTCCTTTATAAAAAAATTTAAATGTTTCTTCTTATAATCAATTCTACCTTGTGCACAAGTAACCAACTTATCTAAATTACACTTCAGATTCCCTAGATGATACCTTCATAATACCTTATAGTATTTGATCACTTAGATCATTAGAAAACCATTTTCCAGCAATCTGCAATATTTTAATGCTTTTAATACTCATCATCTTATATTACTGATTATACTTATCAAAATCTTTCTGAAAAGATAACTTAGCTTATCCATTACACTTCAGCCCTACCTTTATAAGGCTCTACTATCAACTATTCAGGTTTAATTAACCTCTTAGTTGACTTCTCTGAATACTCTTTGGTTACAAGTTCAATATAGTTTATCGACAATAGACTTCCAATCTTGTTCAGTATATACTCAAAATATCACTTTCATCATGTCTTTATTCCAAATTTATTGTCTTCCTGATCTTTTAAACTTTATAGTTGACATCTAGCAACACTGATGTCTCCTTAAAGAAATAATCTTTCCTGTACAATTTACCTTTAGTTCGATTGTATAAGTAAGAAATTCTTTTCTTACTTAAGTTGTATCTGACTAAAAGACTTTTCAAGTTTTTCTAACGTTTGAAGAGTCTACACTGTAATTCTTTCCATACATGCTTTGACTATCCTTGCAATATAGTTTAATACTTCCAGGACTCTGATTGATTCAGGCCTAACATCTTCCTTTTGGACTTCAGTTATAGTCTCTTAACATATCAATTCTTTCTTAGCTTCTTTTTCTTTTATTAATCTTCTCAGTAGTATCATTACTTAACCCCTTTTATGTATTGACAGTAGATATATCTTATAATAAGATACTTCTGAGTTATTTCCATCATGACTTCAATCTTTAACTTATCTTGATTAATTTTCCAGATTACATCTGTAATACTACTGGCATTGTTATTTTCAAACGTATATATTTTTTGAAGTAAAGATTCTTTTTCTTCTTACTCCTTCATATCCAAGTATCTTATAATTACTGTATTATTTTTTTACTATACAAATAACTTATCCTAATTAGAAGCTAACTTTCATGCTTATTTTTTAGTATCGTAACCGCTAGGGGTCCTTTCTTGACCTTCAAGATTCGTCATCTGACGAAATCCATCATCATTTTACTTTCCCTATTCTAGTCTCATTTCATCTTATACTAATGAGGAGCAGCATCAAGTCATACAATTAACACATCAGTAATATGACATCCTAGGGGCATGTATTAACTGAAAACTCCATATCAAACTTGGTTTAGCATCCAGAACCGGCTAAACCTTTGCACTGATACCAATAAATGTAACACATTTAACATATACTCGTAGACCGAATATAGATTAAAGATGCTACAAAATCTTTTAAAGAAATCGTGACTTACATTTTTATAAACATTTTTAGTATTTATTAAAACAACAGTACAATTGAGGGTGAAAACTAGGTTAGTTGCCTAGGCTCTTTCTTTATTTTAAAATCGTTGTGCAATAATCGATAAATAAAATTTGAAACTGATTAAACTTGTTCTATTAACAAATAAATAATTAATGTCCACTAGAGATCATCATAAACTAGAATGACTTGCTGATGTTTTGTAGATTGTAGCTTGATCAGCATGCTTAACTCCTCTTCAAATATTCCAACTTAACCTACGTGTGGAATAAACACACGCTAAGTACGAACTTAGTGGGGGCAATTAAACTTATTTATTTAAACATGAAATGGTATGATACAGTATGTCATATAAAAGTGCATTTCATGTTTCTCTATAACATGGCAAGTATATCACATATACATGTGTCATGTATCATAACTATCATATAATTCATGTTAATATTGTATAACATATTCTCTGTTATGGACATTCTTTCATCATTAATAATTTCTATAGTAGCGTAATATAATGAACATGTTTATCATGTATCTCATAATCCATAAATTTCATATATCATTTTCATAATTTCCATCATATATTATACTTTCATAATATCTTGTATCATGTTTTTATCATGTAAACATTTGCATTGTATGTATTCTATCATGGTCATACTTTTATTATGCAATCATTTGCATATACTCCATCATTATCAAGTAAACCATATACATGGCATAGTTCACATACATGGCATATTTCATACACATGGCATAATTCGCATGCATGACATGATTTATATATATATATATATATATGACATACTTCATACACATGACATAATTCATATATATATGGCATGAATTATATACATGGCAGAATCCATATACGTGTCATAATTCATATAAGTGGCATTATTCATATACGTGACATCATTCATATACATGACTTAATTCATATACCTAACATGATTCACATTCATAACATGGTTCATATACGTAATGTGATTCATACTCATGGCATGGTCCATTTATATAACATGATTCTCATACGTATCACATTTGATTTGCATGACATGATTTTCATACGTGGAATGATTCATATACATAACTTGACTCATTTACATGGCATGATTCTTTTACCTGACATGATTCATATACATAACTTGATTCATTTACATGACACGATTCTTTTACCTGACACGATTCATATACGTGATTTAATTCATATACATGGCATGTTCCGTATTCATGGCATGGTTCATATACATGACACAATTCATTTACGTGACACGATTCTTTTATTATTGCCCAAAGTACACTATATGAGATCGAGGTACGTGAGTCATCTTGAAATGACACTGTAGTGTCTAACGTGAATGTGAATATGAGTACGTACTCGGGGATGCTCTTTGCTCCCCATAAACATGAAGCACCTCGATAGTGCACTCGGGCACAGTGGGAATGGATCCCCAGGTTGCATGTGACACAATAATTTTGCCACAATATCTGTTTGATAACATGAACATGAGGGTGCAGTGCTAAAGACTCTATGGCATGCCAACTATACCATGGACTCTCATACACTATACTTGGGCATTTTTTTCATCATCAATTCAAAATCATAATTAATCATATAAATAGACATTTCATGTTTCATGCTCCATCATAAACAGTCATGGCAAACATAGATCATCATCATTTCTCAGAATAATAATTCATACTTTATATTCCATTTAATCTACCTTTATTGCAACATGCAATAGCTCAACATATTTATATATAAGGCAATACTATTTTTAAATTAAGATCAACTATTCGCTAGTCTTGCCATTATCCATATTTCATTTATGCATAATGCATCATCATTTATGCAAACAATAATTTGTACCTGTAATCCATCAAGCTTGCCATGTCGAGCAATGTATCATATCATGTATTATAGAGAAATGCAATGTCATTTTCAATGTACTGCAATCATTTAGAAATGCAATTACCTTGGCCGTTTATTAATATGATTTAGTAAGCTTTATTTATCATTTTCTTTATAGTACCTCGAACCTTCTTTTGATTCGGATCCAACTTCATTTATCACATGAATATAAATAAATATTTGATAGATTCACCTCTAATAATATTTCAATTAAGCTATTTAATCATTCAACATAATTTTTTCCATAAATTTCTTTCCTTCCATATACTGTTCACAAACTAATTTTTGGTCTCTAATGACCATTTTGATCTTCAAATAATTCCTCCAAGCTTGCTAGCCAACATTGGACACAAAGTGTCTCAATTTCCATTTTCTATTAACTTACACTACCTTCAAAGATTTACTTCTACAGGGTAGAATACATACTAAATCATAATCTCCTTTTTACCGTAGAAACTAGATTTGATAACGGTTCTAACGGTATAGCCCATATAAATTAATAAGATCTAAAAAAATTAAAAAAATTCATCAAACTCCCGTTTACAGGGCTGTCCTGACAGAAACTGTTCTGTAATTTTTCTGACATTTATTTGATTACAAATTAATATCTTTTAAATCGGAACTCGAAATCAGTTTTCGTTTGCTGGAAACGAAACTAGATTCGATAAGCTTTTCAATCATATAAAATATTAACCCAGATTCAATTTGTATGATTTATGGCAAATTTTCAAAGTCGATCTCCAGTATTGAATTTTAGAACATACTGCTATTCTGTTTTCTGACCTTTCATCACTTAAAAATTCATATCTTTTGATATATGAATCGAAATCAATCACCGTTTGTTTTAAACGAAACTAGATGAATAAATCTTTACGTCAATGTAAAATTCACCATCTAACCATTTTGTAGAATTTATGGTGAATTTTTAAACTTACAGCCAAATCTAGATTTCTACACAACTTCCATTAATAACTTCAAACTTTATATTAATTTCTCCTTATTTTGCTATTTGTCAATTTCATCCCCTTACTTTATTCAAACCATTAATGTATCACTTTCTTCACGAAATAGTTATTCAAAAATAATTCCCTCTAATTTTTCCTTCTTTCCGAAATAGTCACTAAAAATGCAAAGATAAGGATTCAAGCTTCTTAGCTTTGCAATTTAGTCCTCAGATCAACATTGATATCTTAATTCCATCATTATAACTAAAATTCAGATTTAATCCTTCTCTAAAACCTCATTTCTGAATTGGTCACTTAACTTTGACAATTTGTCAAAATGGTCACTAATTCGATTCAACATCGGTTTAACATTTTAACTTCAATTTCACATTTCCAACTTCAATAATAACATAAATACACTTCAAAATCATAAAGATATCAGATTAGTCCTATAACTTTCATAATTTTCGAAATGCTCCCTATACCCTAAATACAACTTAATTTCAACTTAAATTTCATCACGAAATCATAAAATTCCAAAAGCCCTAAACTTTTTCCATAAACCCTAATTTTTTCTCATGCAAAATTCTCATCAATCAAATATGTTTTCCAAGAATTATTTACACCAAAATACAGAGCTTGAAGAGTAGAACAACTTTGTAGTTGAAGAAATTACCTGAAAATCGAGTTTCGAGGCTTGAATCGAACTTGGAAATTTTTCTCTCTTCTCCCCTCTCATTTTTGAAATTCCATGGAAGAAGAATTGTCTTCATCTTTTGTTTTTAATCTAATTTGGCCACTTGTCTTGTATAAATGAATTTTAAATTCATTTATATAGTGAAATTACTAAAATGCCCTTTTAATCCAACGGTTGAGATTGATCTTATCATTAATCAAGTGCCAAGATTTAATCTTCCATTTCTTCTTCCATAATTATCCTTGTAACTTTTTAAATATTTCAAAAATGCCATTGGGGCAAAATAACCAATTTGCCCTCCAACTAGATTTTATTTACTAGTTTGCCATTCTTGTAAAAATTCAACTAAGTCTAGTTGGAATACAACCAACTATAATAAAATATTCATAAAATAGTATTTTATGACTTTTCCATGGCTTTTGGATCAGGCTCTGGAATTTTAGTTCAACCTGATTTCCTGATGTTCATAAAATACTTCTACTGCAATTTTACCTTTTTCGAGCTATTAAATTTATTCTAAAAATTCCATATTTCCGTATTCGAGATATAAACTCTATTATCCCATAAAAACTTCCTTTTCCAGGGACTTAGACTGAATTTTCCTAACCAGTCTGTTATTCCGATAATTGTAAAAAATCTTCATAGAATAAAATTTCTCTTAGAATTCCTTTATCGATAATTTATACGAATTTTCTCTACTCCTACTGAGTCCAAATTATCGATCAGAAACACTTTGGGACCTTCCTAGAGGCCACCCATCTTTGTATTTCCCTAGCCTGAGCACGCTTAACAATTTTATTTGTTCCAAATTCGATACCTTCTACTGCATCTTAATTCTCAAAACTGATATCAAGGTTCTTATTTCGATCAGATTCACCATTATACTGAATAAAATCACTTGTTGGTGAAATTTACACTTTAGTCCCTAAACTTTTCCAAAGTTTATACTTTAATCTCCTAAACTTTCAAAATTTACAATTTAGTCCCCAGAAAAATTTAGGGTATTACAATTCCTCCCCCTTAAGAAATTTCGTCCTCGAATTTTCAATGCGTACATGTTCCAAACATTTTCGGATATTACTTCCTTATTTTCTTCATAGCCTCCTAAGTGGCTTTTCGACCTTGTGATTTTTCCTCAACTTCAGTCAATGAAATTTCTTATTCCTTAATTCTTTAATTCCATAAACCAATATTTCTACTAACTCTTCTTCATGTATCAAATTTAATTGCATCTCAAAATATAAGTACATATACTATAGACTTTTGCTCACTTCTGGAGATAAGACCCATTAATATACTCTTGGTCCAACTCTTTCATGATTCCTTGAAGTATAACAGTTCTGAAACTAAGTTTTCCTTTTTTTGACCTATACAAATTATCCTTCATTTTCAAATAAACAATCATAACTTCTTTTTTGCTCTAACATTTTAGGCTCTCAACAGCTTAAACATTTAAACAACCAATGCTTTATTATATACAGTTGCCGAAGGTTACAACCTCTTAGGTACTTCTTGTTCTTGTACTTGAGCCCCCTACTGCCCAGTAGCTCAATCCTGGTAGAAATCGAAAAAGGTTCATACTTCATTTCATTTTTTTATTTCTACGTGTATCTTTATAACCTTTGTAATCCGAGACTTGTGTTCGTGTCTAGAAACATTTATAGGGAAATTTCCATTGGTCGGAACAATCCTCAACTAAACACACTTCCTTTGACTTCATTAAGTAACTAATTCTTCTAAAAAAATTAAACGTTTCTTCTTATAATCATTTCTACCTTGTGCACAAGTAACCAACTTATCTAAATTACACTTTAGATTCCCGAGATGATACCTTCATAATACCTTCTAGTATTTGATCACTTAGATCATTAGAAAACCCTTTTTCTAGCAATCCGCATTATTTTAATGCTTGTCTACTCATCATCTTATATTATTGACTGTCCTTATCAAAACCTTTTTGAAAAGATATCTAAGCTTATCCATTAAACTTCAGCTCTACCTTTATAAGGCTCTGACGTCAACTATTCAGGTTGAATTAACCTCTTAATTGACATCTTTGAATACAAGTTCAATATACTTTATCGATAATAGACTTCCAATCTTGTTCAGTATATACTGGAAATATCACTTTCATTATACTTTTATTCCAGATATCTTGTCTTCCTGATCTTTTAAACCTTATAGTTGACATCTAGTAACATTGATGTCTCCTTGAAGAAATAATATTTCCTGTACAATTTACCTTTAGTTCGATTCTATAAGTAAGAAATTCTTTTATTACTTAAGTTGTATCTGACTAAAAGACTTTTCAAGTTTTTCTAACGTTTAAAGAGTCTGCACTGTAATTCTTTCCATACATGCTTTGACTATCCTTGCAATATAGTTTAATACTTCCAATACTCTGACTGATTCAGGCCTAACATCTTCCTTTTGGACTTCAGTTATAGTCTCTTAACAGATCAATTCTTTCTTAGCTTTTTTTTTGTTTTATTAATATTCTTAGTAGTATCATTACTTAACCCTTTTTTATGTATTGATAGTACATATATCTTATAATAAGATACTTCTGCGTTATTTCCATCATGACTTAAATCTTTAACCTATCTTGAGTAAATTGCCAGATTACATCTGTAACACTACTGACATAGTTATCTTCAAACGTATATATTTTTGAAGTAAAGATTCTTTTTCTTCTTACTCGTTCATATCCAAGTATCTTATAATTATTGTATTATTTCTTTACCATACAGATAACATATCCTAATCATAAGCTAACTTTCATGCTTATTTTTCTGTATCGTATCCGCTAGGGGTCGTTTCTTAACCTCCAAGATTCGTCATTTGATGAAATCCATCATCGTTTTACTTTCCTTATTCTAGTCTCATTTCATCTTATACTAATGAGGTAAAATATTTCAAAAATGTCATTGGGGCAAAATAACCAATATGCCCTCCAACTAGTTTTTATTTAGTAGTTTGCCATTCTTGTAAAAATTCAACTAAGTCTAGTTGGAATCCAACCAACTATAATAAAATATTCATAAAATAGTATTTTATTACTATTTCATTGCTTTTGGATCAGCCTCTGAAATTTCAGTTAGATCCGATTTCCCGATGTTCATAAAATACTTACACTACAATTTTACCTTTTCCGAGCTATTGGATTTATTTTGAAAATTCCATATTTCCATATTTGAGAAATAAACTCTATTATCCTATAAAAACTTTCTTTTCCAAGGACTTAGACTAAATTTTCCTAACTCAATCTATTATTCCGATAATTATCGAAAATCTTTATAGAATAAAATTTCTCTTAGAATTCCTTTATCGATAATCCATACGAATTTTCTCTACGATTACTGAGTCCAAATTATCGATCAAAAACACTTTTATGGGACCTTCCCAAAGGCCACCCATCTTTGTATTCCCTAGCTTGAGCACACTTAACAATTTTGTTCGATCTAAATTCGATACCCTCTACTGCATCTTAATTCTTAAAACTGATATCAAGGTTCTTATTTCAATCAAATTCACCCTTATACTGAATAAAATCACTTGTTGGGAATATTTACACTTTAGTCCCCAAACTTTTCCAAAGTTTATACTTTAACACCCTAAACTCTCAAAATTTACAATTTAGTCGCTAGCCAGAATTTGGGGTATTACATTTTGTCCTCAAAATTTTTATCCCAATAAAACAAGTGCGATAACCATTCCAAGAAGTTCGCCTTACACTCCCACATGGCATCCTCAACACCACGATATCGCCACAACACCTTCACAAGTACAATCATTTTACCACGATGAAATTTGCTACACGAATCAAAGATCTCAACAGGTTCCTTATCAAAGGACAACCTCGGTTGTAATGCCCCAGTTTTGGGCCTAGCAATTTTGAGGTTTATTGGACAGTTTGGTGGACCAGTTTAGGGATTCGAGTCAGATTAATAAGTAAATATTTTTTGGTAAGATAAAAATATGGGGAAATGGTTAAAAATCATATTTTAATATATGCAAAATATTGGTGAAATCAATTTTGGAAAATGAGGTTTGGAAGGGTGAGATTTTGGTAAGTGGCCAAACTAAAATTTGTGAAAACTGTTTTTAAAGGTGACTAAAATGAAAATGATCAAATTCTTAGAATCCTTAAGGAGCTATATTACCATGTTTTGGCTGATGGTTTCTCCCTTCAATTAAGTAATTTTAAACACGTTTGGACCAAATGGGGTGTATTGGCACCCGTAGGGTGGGATGTGTTGTATTGCAAGATGATGCTTTTAGTTGGTGGACAGCTGTATCTGCGGGCATATGACCTAATAACGTGGATTGGGAGTTTACCAAGCTGTGTTTAAGCAAAGGTATCTAGGAGTTAGATACTGAGATGGAAAGAAACGAGTGTGTGTGGTTTTGGTGCGGGGCAATATGTCTGTTTTTGAGTATGATGTGCAGTTTGTAAGGTTGAGTCAGTATGCGCCCGAGTTAGTTCCTGACGAGCGTACACGATGTGATCATTTTTGTTACGGGCTTGCGCAGAAGGTCAAGACATACATCCTCGCTGTTTATTACACAAATTTTGATGTGTTAGTTTCTCGAGCTAAGGATATTGAGCAGAATTTGGGTATGGCTTCTGGGTCTTAGGGCTTTAGCTCTGGTAAGAAAACGGTTGATTCTAGTTTTGGCATTGCTCGAGTTAAGCGACACCATGATTAGAGGTTTTACCCGGAGCTGAGGCGTGGCAAAGGCGTTGTTGGACATGTAATCCAAGGGCAGGGTGCCCAGGTTAGAGCTCCATTTAACACCTGTTGGTTTGTGGATCCCTAGATCATCTGAGGCGAGATTCCCCACGTTCGGCCAGGGAATGTCAGGCACTTGCGCCTGTTGTGGCCAATGCTTGTTAGAGTTATGGGTCTGGCGATCATTTAAGACGTGATTGTTCTTTGGTGTGTGGAGGTGGGCAGGGTACTGTACTTGTTGTTGCTCTGCATAGAGGTTGTGGTCGTGGCTGTGGACTGTTTCAGCGTAGAGATGGTAGCAAAGGATTGCGGCTTATACCATTGCTGTCCAGCCTGAGAAAGGTGGACCAACTAGAGTGTATGCGTACCGTGAGGGTCACAATGACACTGATGTGAGTGCAGATGCATTCTCTTTACAGTCTTTGTCGTGGTATTCGTTGGTTGAGTCTGGTTCTACCCATTCATACATCTGGAGCGAGCATGCACAGTCGCTTAATATACCTGTTGGAATTCTTAATGTGGGTGTTAGAGTGATTAGTTCTCTTAGGGAGACAGTCGTGGTTAGGACGTTGTATCGTAGGTGTCCGCTGATGGTTCTGGGACATGAGTTTTCTGTGAACTTGATTGGGTTGCTATTCCATGGTTTTGGTGTGATTTTGGGTATGAATTGGTTGACCGAACACAAGGCTATGGTTGATTTTGAGATCAAACGGATGTCCTTAAGGTTATCAGATGTTTTGAGGTGGTAGTTGTTGGTAAGAATGCTAAGTTCTTGTATAACGCTATTTCATCTTTGGAAGTAAGTCGAATGATGGATTCTGGATGTCAGGCGTTCGTAGCCTATGTTATGAATCCTGGTTCGATGGAGCTGAGGGTGCAAGATATTCGCACCGTGTTTTAGAGGGAATGGATGGATTTGTCACTAGATTGTGAGGTTGAGGTTGGCATTGAGTTGTATGAAAAACACAACGACAATGTCATTGTGGAAAAGAAGAATGATACGATGCAGATATGCATTGATTTTTGGTAGCTGATCAAGTGATGTGTTGTTAATAAGTTTAGGGGAGCTTCTGTGGTTTCTAAAATTGGTTTGGGGGTGTTATTAGTTGAAGGTAAAGGGTGTGATTCTATTTAGTTTTGCCTTCTGTAAGGAGTACGATAGTGCGAGATCTTGGTTATGCCATTCAGTTTGATCCATGCATTTGTTGCGTTCATAGTTATGAAGGATTGGGTAGCCCTGAAGTTTTTAAGTCAACTGGTTGTGTATTTAAAAATGGTCTCCCCGTGAGCAGAAGCATCGAAAAGGGTTTTGATCGATAAATATGAACGGGTTAGTGGAATTTTTTGGTAGAATTGAATGTTTCTCTTCAGTTGGGAACTGTGAGTTTTGAGGATGTTGCAAAGAATTCTAGTTCTGAGAATGTTATTAGTAAGTGTAAACAGTTAAACATGCACAGTGCAAAAACACTTATATGTATATGTAAATATGTTAGTGCATTTATACATTTGGGCATGACATTAGAGGTTTTGCATACATACATATAGAGGTCTATGAGGGCATGTAAGTAATCATGCATACATATGTTCACACTTACGGATGACTGATTGGAAGTTAGTGGAGTGATGATGTAAGTAAGGTAGCATATGTAGGTGGTTTTAGGTAATATGATTATTGGAGTTCGCAAGGTTTTAAGAGGATGTTAAAGTTTGGTTCTTGGTAGTTTAGCTTGTGCTAGTTTTTGAGCGATCGAGGTTAGAGATAGTAGCTTGTGGGTTTGCTTGATCTAGGTATTTAACATCGAGGTTGGTTGAGATTGTAGCATTGCAAGGGAAGTGCGGCTTATGCATCTAGGTAGTAAAGGGTGCACGAGCGCATTTGTCATGCGCATGATGTGAAGCTTGTCGTGATGGTGGTTGTTGAAAGGTTTAAAGACACCAATTCTTTGAAAAGGGTGTGTTGTGTACGTGGATCATGAAAAAAATGAAAAAGAGTGATGATTTAAATCTTTGACATCTCGGATGGTTGGAGCTGTGTAAGGATTATAGTTTGGTGATTGAATATCGACCGAGCGGAGATTGTAGTTGATGCTTTGTTTATGAGGGTTGCGGTGGAGTTGAGGATGTTTTATTCGCGGTTGAGTGTGATGTGTGATGGAGGCTTTGATGGCCGAGAGGCAACTTTGTGTTGATGTGTTTGTATCGCGGTTCAGGTTATCAAGGAAGGAATTCGATGGATTTACATGGATGATAAGGTGTTGTGATTTTAAGATCGAAAAGTGGCGTCTCATGATGTTAAGTTGAGGCGTATTGTTTTGGCTGAGGCATATGTTAGTTCTTGTATTTTGTATTCCGGTAGTACCAAGATATATCAAGGTTTAAAAGGGTTTTGTTGTCAAGTATGTTTAAAGTAAGATGTGGCTAATTGTGTTGTTCAATGCACGTAATGCCAGCGAGTGAAAGCTGAGAATAAGTTCTTTCTGGGTTGTTGCAACCGTTGAGGATACCAGAATGGAAGTGGGAATGAATCACCATGGATTTTGTGTCTGGATTGCCTTTGACACTGATCCAAAAGGATTCCATTTGGGGTGGTTGTTGATTAAGTTGTGGGGTGTGCGCACCTTTGTGGCTATGTTGGTGATGTGTACTTTGGATAGTTGGCAGGTTTGTGCATTGTCGGGTTGGTGTGTTTCCACAGTGTGCCTGAGTCCATAGTTTGGACATAAATCTGTGGTTTTCAGCGAGGTTTTGGGGGTGCTGCTTCGAGCTTTGAGTATGTGGTTGAGTTATAGTGTCTTGTATCATTCATAGACGAGTAGTCAGTTGGGGCATGTAATTCAGGTTTTGAAGGGTATGTTGAGTTTTTGTATCTTTGAGTTCCAGGGAGTGTGGGAAAAACAACTGCCTTTGTTGGAGTTTGCTTATAATAAAGTCATCAGGCTAGTATACAGTGGGCACCATACGAGGCGTTGTGTGGTAGGAGGTGCCGTACGCTTGTGTATGGGGCTGAGGTTGGGGGAAAAGTACATTCCCTTGTATGACGTGTTGTAAGGCACCAGTGAGAAAGTAAAGTTGACATGTGAGCGCTTGAGAGCGGCTTTGGACTGTCGGAAATCCTACGCAGATTTGAAGCGTAGTGTTATAGAGTGTGTTGCTGATGGTCGGGTGATCATGAAAGTGTTGCCTTGGAAGAAAGTGGTGTGTTTTGGGCTGAAAGGGAAGTTTAGCCGAGGTTTTGTTGGACCATACCAGATTGTTGAGCATGTTGCTTATTGTTTGGGTTTACCTCTTGTGTTGTAGGGGTTTCATGATGTTGTGGGGGTATTGGTTGGATTCCTCGCATGTTATGCTGGTGGAAGGTATTGAGTTGGGATCAGGTTTATCTTATGATAAAGGATTTGGTAGAGATCCTTGATACCAGCAGTAAGGTTTTGTGTGGCAAAATAGTTGAGCTTGTTGGGTGTTGTGGAGACATCGTGATGTTAAGAAAGCCACGTGAGAACACAAGTCATGGTTGTTGGAGCAGTTTCTGCTCTTGTTTCCTCTGGGAAAATTTTGGGGATGAAATTTCTTAAGAGGGGAGCATTGTAATGCCCCGGTTTTGGGCATAGCGGTTTTGAGGTTTATTGGACAGTTCGATAGACCGGTTAAGGATTCGAGTCAAATTTAGTAGTAAATATTTTTCGGTAAGATAAAAAATGGAAAAATGGTTAAAATCATATTTTAATATATGAAAAATATTGGTGAAATCAATTTTGGAAAATGATGTTTGGAAGGGTGACATTTTGGTAAGTGATCAAAATGTAATTTTTGAAAACTATTTATAAAGGTGACTAAAATGAAAAGGATCAAATTCTTAGAATCCTTAAGGAGCTATATTACATGTGGTTTATAAATAATTAAAAGAGTTTTGATATTAAAAAGTTAGTTATTGTATTAAAAGAAATTTGACGTAACTTTTCTCTCCACTTCTTTTCTGCCAAACACTATTGTTTTCATCAAATCGAGAGGTGGGAGATCTTTTTACTTATATTCTTAATTTGTAATTGATTCTTTAACTTTGATTTACAAAACCTTATTGAAATCTTGTGTTTTTCTAGCTTTAAACAATCAATTGAATAGGGAAATCACACAATAGAGGTAAGATTCGTGATCTCCTCTATTGAATGGTTCTTTATTGATATTCCCAAGTATTTGATCCTTGATTTATAGTTTATAACCTGATTTTGTGTTTTATATTGATTTAATTGGGTTAAGTTGATGAAAAAGTGAAAGATCCGTATTGGATATGTTTTTCAGTGTTGAAGTTGATTTTAATCATATTTTGGATGTATTATAATGTTGATAAGTTGATTTTAACAATGGAATCCCGAAACTCTTGAATCCCTAGTTGTTAAGGTTGTTAGATTTGTGTTTTTGTAGAGTTGTGGTGGCTGTTTAATAGCTGGAAGTATTTGGATGAGTTAATCATGTTTTTAAATGTTAATTGATGATTATGGAAGTGTTAGATTGTTAGATTTTGGCTGGGTTGTGTTTGGAAAGAGTTAGATGATGTTTTTGGTTGTTGTGGTTGGGTAATTGTGAGAAGATTGTGGAAGTTCATTTGGATTTGTGGTTGCAGTGTTTTGAATGCATTGAGATGCATTAATCTTCTGTTGTAATGTGGTTAAAATAGGGGAGATAGATCCGGAAGTGATCGATGAAGCTTTGGAGGCTTCGGACGCTTGTTTTTTGTGTCGGTGAATCGAGTTTTCACATATCGGTGAGTGAGAATATGGGTTCCATCTCTGGAATGTTTTAAAGGTGGTTTACGGGAGTTTAAACTTAGCTTGATACGCTGGTTTAAACTCGAAAGTAATTATAATGTGGTTTTCTCTCTCGGTCGTGCTAGTATGATATGGTTTAATGCACTTGTTTTGATTTATAAAATACCTACTGTTAAAGCATGTTTTAAAGTATGTGAAATACTGTTTTTAAGCATGAATGCTGAAGGATGCACATGGTAAGTGATCCTTGTAAGTATATGGTTTATACTTGTATTTTAAAGCATGGTTGATGCTTTGGAAAATTGGTTTGGTTAATGCTTGTTAAAAACAGTGAGGTAATGGTAAATGGTTAATTATATTGGCAACTGATGAGATTTTAAAATTGTTATCGGATATAGTTGGCCGGCCATAGGATTGATAGTGCACTATAATAAGTCACCTTGGATGTTGAGGGGTTTAGATTCGTGTACCGAAAACTGCATCCAAGTACCCTAACATTAGAGGGGTTAAATAGTACCGTAGACTCTCGTTACTGGAATAAGCATCTAATCGAGTTAAGGGGTTGGTGTCCCAATGGGTTGAAAGTGCACCTGGTTGTTTAGGTACCACGATTGTGATTGTATCACTATTTTCAGTTGAGATGGCTTGAGGTGTTGGGAGAACACTTATTGAATCCATGTATCTGATAAACTATTTTGGTGATCTCAAGAAAGAAAAAGATTTGATTTCCATTGAATTAGAAAAGAAAAATAATTTTGGAAAATCAAATTTTTATCAAAGAAAATCTAGTGCCCCTAGGTTTTTGAATGCAAAATGCTTTAGAAGTATTTGGGTCCTAAAAGGACTAATTACTTCAAAAAAGAAGGATGAAATTGAAAAAAAGGATTCCTAAGGGGACTAAAGTTTTGCTACTAATGCCTATGGATCCAAAGCAATTTGGATACCAAAAATCAAATGCTTGTCTTTTATAGGTGTGATGGAGCTTTGATCGACAAGTGATGAAATTAAAGGGGAGCTCTATAGATACAAGGGAGATCACTTGAAGAAGGAAGGCTTCACATCCTAGTTCAAGTGGTAAAATTTATTTGTTTTAATTTGATTCAGTTTAAATTCAACTAGTTTACCATATATTTGTTGGACTAACCTTTCATTTGATGCTTGAGTAAGAGGGAGCCTATTTTAACAAAATCTATTTTTGTCAAAATTTATTTTAAAATTCTCCATTGTTATGGACTTAAAAGTTTTCAAACTTTGGTTTGAACTATTTTTGATATAACAAAAAAGGGGTTTGAAAAATTGAATTTTCAAATGAATAAGGAGGAGCTTTAGCTATGTTTATATTTTTAAACTCTTATTCAAAATTTATTTTCCTAAGGGGGAGAATCCCAAACACAATTTTTCAAGTTGATTTTATTATATTAAAAATGGGATATTGTTAGGATATTTATTTTGATATAATAATTGAAAAATAGTTTTGAACTAAATTGAAAATATTTCAAGAATGTTTTAAAGTCCAAACAACTTGAAAATATGTTTGAGGAGATTTCAAAAGGTTTTGGAAGAGTTTAAAATGTTTAAAAGTATCCAAACTCAAGTTTTCACCATGCACGTACTGATACGGTTACACCCCGTATCGATACACCTTAAGGTTTCAGCTATAGGATTTTTCTAGAACCGAAAACCTGTATCGATACAGGCTTAGGCATATCGATACAGAGAGGGTCATACCGATACGTGTATAGGCGTACCGATACTCTATGTTTTCAAATCCCCAACAACTATTTCCCTACAACATACAAATATAATGTATTGATATAGACTATAGTGTATTGATACATGTACCAATACGCTTCAAAGGTGTATCGATACACTAAGGCTGTGCGAGCATAACAGCTAGTTTCTGAAGAATGAGTATCGATACGGCTACCCATGTATCAATGAATGTATTCATAACTGTATTTATTATAGGAAATAAAGTCTCCAACAACTCCAAATCATCCCCAACGGCTAGAAACTCATTTTGGAGTATAAAAGGACCCTTCAAGAACCTAGAACAACTAATTGTATATTTTTGTATAGACAAACACTTGTGAGCTTAATCGTCAATGTATGCTCAAGAGTTCTAGGGTTTGGGTGAGTGCTTAAAGAGTGCAAACATCTACCTAAGAGAGGGATTTCCCTTTGCTTTTTCTTTTCTCTTGTAAGGAGGGTAAGCTTGGCCTTTGGGTATAGGTCAAGTGATTGTAAAGGTTTCCACCTAATCCTAGAAAAGGGGAAGACTAAAAGTTACAGTGAATTTGGACATCCTTGGTGGGGAAGCTAAGGTAGTGGGGATGTAGGCTTTGGTTAGAAAGCTGAACCACTCTAAAATTATTGTATAAAATTTTCTTATCTTTTGCTTCCACCACCATCACCCAAGAAATTACTTCTCCACCACTTGGCAAGCAATTTCGGTTAATTCATCGAGCCCAAAAATTTGGTATCGGATTGGGCTGATTCTTGAGCAAATTTTTGACTTTTTGGGTGAAATTTCAAAAAAAAAAAGAAAATTCGCAAAAGCCAAACGAATGAATTTTGAGCTGAAAATTTCCAGATCAGATCTACGCCATTTTAGTAGTCATCGTACAAAATTTTTGAATTGTTTGACAATTGTAACACCTCGAACAAAGTGGATCAAGTTGCTGCAAATTTAAATGTTTTTCGGGTTTTCTGATTTTCTTTCATTCTTAACTATTAGTTTTCCTTTGATTTAGCTTTTTTTATTCTTATACATCTTCTAACACCTTGTATATTGTGTTAGTAGAAATTTAAAAGTTGCACAAATTCTTCTTCCATGCAACTCAATTCAATTGGTATCATACCGTTCCTTGGACTCCTAGAGCCTTTGTTTGGAGTGAATAACAGTGAGGATTTGGTTCGTTTTTCTTTCTTTTGTGAAATTTCAGGATGTGTTACACTTGTCGCACTAAACCTTCTTTGGCTATACCAATGCACAACATCCCTCTATTCAAAGGAAATCCAACCCAGATGCTTATTGTGAATGGGAGTACTAGATTGATGATATGTTTTATAAGCATTGTGATACGGTAACCTGCTCGTTAGCTATCAGAGGATTCACTAACCATGCTACTATTTGGTGGAATAGATTAGTGAAAGACCAAAAGTTTTATGGCAAATGACATATTGATTTCTAGAATGAATTAAAGCGGATCATGAGGATTCATAATGTCCCACCAGAATATTATGAGGACATCAAGAGAAAGATTCAATGATTGACACAGGGTACAATGTCCGTGGAAAAGTACTTTCAACACCATGCTAGTACTTATGCACCGAGCTGATATCATTGAAAAAGAATGAGACATGGTAAAACAATTCTATTTTTGATTAAATGAAGAGAACACCAACAACGAATTCCAACCGTATAAAAATTTGATGGATTTCTTCGAACAAGCAATCTGTATCGAACAACAACTACGACAGTCCATAGCCCGTCAGATGTCATACTCATCTGTTGATATAGGTACATCTCTTCCTTCCACTTTTCATAACCCTACTATTAACAATGTCGACTCTAATAGGAGAAATTCGAAGGAAGAAGACTCATCCCTAGTCCAAGGGGATAGTTCAGACAAACCATTGAAGAGTCATGGTACAGAGATTGTCAAAAATCTACTCTTGCCCTATGAAGAGGAAAAAAATATCTATCCTAAAGAATGGTGGGAAGATGCTGACTTGTCGTGCTGTGACAAAAAAAGACCATCATGCAATGGAAAATACCGACGATGATGTGGATGAGTTACCTTATGACCCAAATGAGACCGAAAATTATGCTATCAATGAGAAGGAACTCGTACATAACATGACCGAAGGATACTCAAAACAAGAATCCTTCGACATGACTTATCTCCCATGGAACTTTGATGACCTGGTTCCCATCACCAATTCAGATTCAGGGACAAATCTTTTTGAGCAGTAGGGGAATGATACATGCATAGGAGGGCAGAAAATATACATTAAAGACAAGAAGTTGACATTGTTTCACATGCCCGATTTCCTTCCATTTGATACTTTAGATACAAAGATGAATCCTTTTGAAGAAGGAGAGGATGATACATGCATGGGAGGGCTGGAAAGACACATTGAAGACAAGAAGTTGAAACTGTTTTCTAAGTCTGGAAAATTAGTTGATTTGAGGTGACTTTTTGAATGAGATACGGGCATTTCTGGGTCAAGTTGTATATGAAGAATTGACCGTCGTTCTGTTACCTTTCTGACGCATCTTGAAACGATCATTTTGATGTCGGTAACTCAAGATACGTTCATTTTAATGAATATTGCGCACACAGAAAACTGGATAGGGATTTTGTAAAATTCAGCCCAAAAGCTAACGTATAGGGCTTTGGATGAATTAAACATAACCCATTGTATTTATTATCATTTAAATTAATGTTTTTAGGGTTTTATATACTTTAGGAACCAGCCACCCTTCTCCCAAGACGTTAGATCAAGTCCAATTTAATGGATCAGATTTCTTTGTTTATTTTATTCATTCTTAGCTTTAGGTTAAATCCATCCTTCATCTATAAAAGAATGATGCTTTGTTGCTTGTTTTAGCATATTTTCATTGAGTAATAAAATGTTCTCTTTTGAGATTTTAGTATTCATTGAATACGTGTTTGCAAGTGTTCGGTAAACTTGTCTAGAAGCCATCTTCAACGTTTCAACCGGGTAGATTGTTGCTGATCCACACTCCAGGTTGCCTATCTAATTACGGGTAAGAGGATCAGTTTTAAGCCATATCACAGAGGTTGCCTAGTTAATCGCGATTTGGAGGGTTTCGCGAGCATATCCTCGATTCCCATAATCCACCATCATCTTCTTCAACTCAACTCCATTGTCGCCATCACCATCATTCAAATATGGAAATTTCAGATTTGTTTTTCTATCCTCTAAATTTATCTTTATCGGTCTTTCTAGTTTCATTCTTATTATTCATCATCTAACCCTTCTTCTTGACTTTGTTTCTTTAATTTTCCAGCCTAACTTTCTTGATATTTCAGATTGGCGCCTAAGTTTCTTGTTTGAGTCTAAAGCCCTAGGTTTGTTTCCAAGCAATCAAATTGAAGGTTCCCACGTCCCTAGACAGCCTCATATAAGCTTAACTCCTTTTTTATTTTTGAAAACAAAAATTTCTCCCCAGTAGAGTCACCATGCTGTAGCGACTATTTTATCCCAGCCGCTACGAAAAGTTAAGAAAATTGTATTTGGGGAAAGTTTCCCGCTTTTATTGAATTTTTTTTAAAGGGGAATTCTTTGGAAAACTTGTATTTTAGGAAAACTGGGACTCACCACCGGTCACTTGGATAAGGTAGTCCAGACACCGAAAACAATACCAGAGATTCAAATTGGGTTCGAGAGTCAATTACATAAGGGGAAGGGTTAGCACCCCCAATATGCCCAAAATTGGTACCTAATGGGTTCGTGTCATAATTATTAAGAAAAATACAAATTTGATTTAATTTAATAATTAATTCTTAAAATACATGTATACATAACAATATTAAATTTGCCTCGATGTCCACGTACCAAAAGAGATGACACCCAAAGACCAGGATAACACTCCCACTAGAATACCAGAATGAAAGGCCTAAAACTATATACAACATAATAAAATGCATGAACGTGGCATTAATTCGAATGCATAAAAACTCACGGTCTATTGTACCAAAAGAGATGACACCCGGAGACTTGGGAAGCCACTACTAACCGGATACTGAGACCCTAAAAAATAGATCTAACATGACATACAAAATATATTTATTCTAAAAACATGTCAATAATTAAAAACTTAATCAAATAAACTATATATTACCCTATATTTAAACCAACATTAAATTAAAATAAATACAGAGATAAGAATTGAATTTTACCCCACTAGGAGCTCGACTAAAAAAACTGTAACCGATGCCCATCAAGATCTCCATGCCATCTCGCCATGGCCCAAAAATTAACTCGGTTGGACCATGAAAAGACCTCCGATCTAATGCTGGATCGAATCAACTAGGGCCGAGAGCACTGCTCTCAGCCCCTAGCAAACCTAGAGCACTACTCTCTTTTGGCTGCCATGTTTTGGCTCCATTGGCTACTTTATTGCCGCCTTCACTAACTTTTATAGGCAAATTGAGCCACGCTCGCTTTCCCTTTTTCTTTTTTTAAATTATTATATATATTACTTTTATTTTTTTGTTACTTTTATTAATTTTATATTGATAATATTACTTTTAAAATAATACTAATAATACAAAAACCTGGACAAATATGAGTGATTACATTTTGTTTCCTCGGGGTTACTCCTATATGCTAGTCGATTGGGTAATGTAGCAGCAGGCACAAAATCAATTTGATGTTCTATGACACAAATAGGTGGTAAACCTCCTAGAATCTCGTTGGATAAAACATCTTCAAAATCCTACAAAAGAAAAGCAATAGAAGAAGGCAATGTTGCATTGAGTTCGTTAGTGTTTAGAAAATTTTCCTTACACAAAAGCACAAGAAGTGTTTGCCTCGCTAAAACACGTTTTCTAATTTCACTACCCCTCACATATACACTCATTTTAAGCTCTTCTCCCCTGCTTTCAATTTCACTCTTTCCCTTCCCACTTTTACTAGTACTTACTATTTTCTCTCATTCTCTCACTCATTCCTCTCATTTTATTTTTCTTTTTCTTTTAATCCTTGGAAACTCTTTTTCAAATGCAATTGATCATTGTGTACTTGTAGTGGTGATAAAGGGGTTAATGTGTGCTTCATTCCTTCAAAAGTGAATGAGTATTAATTGCTATATCCATCATGATTAACTCTTCGATCGAATTGCCAAGGCCTCCCCAAAAGTAAGTGGCTGGCGTGCATGGGTATAACATCACATAGGACCTCATCCTTGTATCTATTGATGGAAAATGGTATGAGTACCTATTTGGTTACCTTCAAATCCCCACCATCATTAAGCCATTGAAGCTTATACGGATGTGGGTGTTTGTTGTCACCAATCCAAGTCTGTCCACCATTAAAGTGCTGGCAACATTAGTACAACTTCCTCCAATGATAATAACAAAACATACCTTCTCATTGATATGCCAGTGTGTATGAAAGATATTCTCGCGTTGCTGGTCGCCTTGCACCATTTGTGTATTTATACTCCTCTTCACAATGAGCACTTCTCCTTCAGTGGGAGGTTCTAAGTCTTCATCATCTTCACTTATGGCATCAACTTCTTTTTTCTGATTTGGATTCAATCTCGCCATTTCCTCGAATCACCGTAGTATGCCTATTTGGGCATTGACTAGCTACATGTCCCCTTCCAAGACATTTGAAGCATTGAATATCCTTGGATCGATTTGGCGTAGCTTGTGGCTTTCCTTTGTTCTCATCAACAGTCTTGTTTGGTTTTGAAGTCCCAATATTTTCCTTGAATTGATTCGGTCTGTATGGCACTTTTGGAGCAATTTGTCCCTATTTAGAATTTTGACTTCATTTAGAAGTAGAAGAGTTGTTTTAGGACGCACCTTTACTTTTAAATTGTTGTTCCACCTTCATAGCCAAGTGAACCAATTCTTCTAAGTCCACATAGTATTTCAAATCCACAGTGTCGACTATGTCTTGATTTAGACCCAAAATGAACCTTGCCATGGTAGACTCAGTGTCTTCCTCCACATTTGCTCGTATCATTGCCATCTCTATCTCTTTAAAATAATATTCCACACTCATGTTGACTTGTTTGAGGTTCTGAAGTTTTTGCATTAATTCTTGATATAGTATACTGGTATAAATCTCTTCCTCATTATGCCTTTCATTTCCTCCCACGTGGACATCGGACGTTCTCCATTATGTCGTTTGTTCATTGTGAACTGGTTTCACCAAACTACTACATAATTAGTGAATTTAATGGATGCTGTTTTTATCTTCTTTTGAGGTATTGTGACAATCGAAGATGTCTTCGTTCTTCTGCTCCCACTCAAGATAAGCCTTCGGATCTGTTTTCCCTTGAAATGGAGGAATGTTCATCTTTATATTTGCAAGGTTATCATCAAACCTTTCTTCATTCCTTCGATGTGGGCTTTGGTTTTGTACAACGGTGGGCCGTTCGTTGTCGTCCATAATCTTCTTAATCTCCTCTTCTTGGACGCCTTATCCTAGGTTACCTTGCGCTAGAACGGTTTAGGCTCCCACAGATTTCTCTTCAAGGTCGTCAATCTGCTCATGTATGGACTTGAGTTTCTGATCTATAAGTTATCCCAATTCTCGAACAAGTGCTTGAAACTACAGTCTCGGGATTCCTCCTATTTGTCCTTCATTAGACTCCCCTATATTCTTATCTGCGTTCATGACTCCATGTTCACTCCAAAAGGAGAAGAAAGAGGACAAAGAAAAAAATTCACTCGTTCTCTTTGGCTTTTACCTTCAGATGTACTCACTCTCTCGTGTCTTTTACCACTCTTTTTATCTCAAAAGTTATTGAATTGAACTTACTCAAAATAAATGTTAAGGTTTGGAAAGATATGGTGTATAAGGTAGGCTTAGAAGAAAAGGCTTACGGTTCAAAGTTAGAAAATTGAAACGAAGAAATAACAATTTTAAAACAAGGAAAAATGTATCAACCCTTGCTATCGATTTGCTTTCTATTTTTTTAATCTCTTTTTTTTCACAATAATTCTTTTCTTTTTTTTTTCTAACAGCAAAACACAAAGGCTTACTTGATTTAGCCTAAGCTCTGATTACCATCTGATGCAATCTCGTCATAGAGTTTACCGAGATGCTTGATTTTCCTCGTAAATGAAGTAACTTTGTGTTGTAAGAATTGCAACTGTTTTCGGATGGTTTAAAGGATGATGGTGTGTAATGATATAAAAGGTGATGAGAATAAAGATTCTAGAATTTTGGATGGTTAATGTGATCGATGGTGGTGGGAGAATTGGGTGATGGAAGATGGGAGGTAGTTTAGGACTTGAGAATTGAACCAACACTAAAAAGTGTGACCCAAACCCTATAACGATCTCTAAACAAAATAAGGATCTTGACCCACTAGTTAAGTAAAACTAGGAACCAAAGATATCAAAGGTTTTGATTCAACAAGCAGAACTTGAAGGATTGATAAAGTTCTCAAAAGAACGAAAACGATAAAACTCTCAATTTTTCTGAAATCAAAGTTTGCCTTACGATTAAAATATCAGTCTCTATTTATAGGCTTTACAAAATGAAGTGATCAGCCAACATTCCTAGGGTGGTGTGAAGGGATATTGAATTAAAAAGAAACCTTGAAGTACGTGTCTTTGTCGCCCAGTGTAATCATAAGCAAGCATGTCAATTTCCATGTGAATGTAAGAAAGCATGTCACATGCAAGCACCTCTCTAGAATTGCCGTCCAAACGTAAGCAATCATGTCAATTTCCATGTGAATGTAAGGAAACAAGCATGTCAATTTCCATGTGAATGTAAGCAAGCAGGTCATATGCAAGCACCTCTCTAGAATTGCCGTCCAAACGTAAGCAATCATGTCAATTTCCATGTGAATGTAAGCAAGCAAGCATGTCACTTTTCATGTGAATGTAAGCAAGCAGGTCACATGAAAGCACCTCTCTAGAATTACCTTCCAAATGTAAGCAAGCACCTCTCTAATAGTCACAATTCTCTGAATCACCCTAATGATGTATCTATTCATTGTCCTTGCATAACACCTGTAAATATGAGAAATATAATCAGAAATAAACAAGGTAATATTATGCATGCTAAATATAATAAATATATGTTATGTGATTCAACAAACTCTAGTGCTGGTAAAATAAATAATAAGCAACAAATAGAAAACATGTGCACACTAAAACTATAATAATGAAATGTAACATATGCATCAGAAATAAACATGAAACACAGTGCATAGACACCCTTTCACGTTGCATGAATCTTCCACGTTGCAAGGCATTAATTCAATTTCGGCAACTTCAATAATCTTCATGCATGATTGCACTTGCTGCTGACCGTATCTCTAAATTTCCTTGCCCTTGTACGAGTAATGGGGCTTAAGGGAAATTCCTCCAGGTCCAATGGTGGTGGTGACGCCATGATCTCATCAACATCAATTTAAATGATAATAAATACATTGGGCTAAGTTTAATTCATCCAAAGCCTTATATGTTAGCTTTTGGGTTGAATTTATAAAATCCCGTAATAATCTCCTATCCAGTTTTTTTGCATGAACATTCTTCAGTAAAATGAACATATCTTGAGTTCTCGACATCGGATTGATGTGTTTCAAGATGCTTTGGAAAAGGTAACTGAATGATGGTCAATTCATCAGAAGACCACTCGACCCATAAATGCTCGGATCCTATTCAAAAAGTTGGCTCAAGTCAACTGATTTTCTAGACTTATAAAACATTTTCAACTTCTTGTTTTTAATGCATCTTTCCAGCCCTCCCATGCATGTAAGCTTCTTATAGCATAGTTTCTTCCTTTGAATACTATCATCCCTTTTCCATTTCATTTCAACATCTTTATTTTCCATTTCATTCACTATATCCGAACCTACCCTACACTTAAACATTTTTTTATCCTTTTCATCTATTCCCTTAAACACCACGCAATACTGCTTCTGCACCCAACATTTCAATATCTTTCCTTGACCATTTCATCTTCAAGCATTTGGATTACAAGGCTTACCTACATTCACGGTCGGGAAAAATCAAGCTTCTCTCAACAATATCAATTGGAGAGTTGGAGCGTATCAGTGACCATTAATTTGCTTCCAGCGCTTAACCATTGAAGCTTGTGCAGTGTAGGATGTTTTAAAGTTTTTAATCCCAATTTCTCTACCACGATAGTGCTAGAAACGTTGTGCAACTTCCACCATCTATGATCATGAAGCACACTTTATTGTTCACATGACACCGGGTATGGAATATGTTTTCTCGTTGTTGTTCTCCTCGGCCATGCGCATTAAGGAGTCATTTAACCACTAGAAGTTCTCCATCAACAGACAGTTCAATCTCTTCTTCTTCTTCCTTGGATTCTTCATTAACTTTATCCTCACGATCTGATGTAATTTCACTGTTATCCATAAATAGCATAGTATTTTGGTTTGGACATTGGTTAGCCATATGGCTCCGTCCTAAGCACTTGAAGAACTCGATATCACTTTAATGATCCTTTCCATCTACTTGCTTGCCTCAGCTAGTCTCCACCATTGATGGTTTTGGCTAGTTCTTTAATCTGTAAAGGTGTAGCCTTTCGTGTGTTGCTTTGGTTCCACTTAGGGGAAGTGGTGCTGTTAGACTGTGCTGAGATCTTTCTCCATTGTTTTCGATCAACTTTCATGGTTGATACATGCATGGGAGGGCGGGAAAGATGCATCGAAGACAAGAAGTTGAAACTATTTTCTAAGTTTGGAAAATCAGTTGACTTAAGGCGACTTTGCATTTTTTGGTCGATTTTGTCTTCTGAAGAATTGACCATCATTCAGTTACCTTTCCAACGCATCTTGAAATGCATCAAACTAATTTCAGCAACTCAAGATACATCCATTTTACTGAATACTGTGCATGCAGAAAACTAGATACGGGATTTTGTAAAATTCAGCCCAAAAGCTAACATATAAGGCTTTGGACGAATTAAACATAATCCAATGTGTTATTATCATTTAAATTGATGTTTTAAGGGTTTTATATTCTTTAGGAACTAGCCACCCTTCTTCCAAGCCGTTAGATCAAGTCCAATTTAATGGACCAGATTTCTTTGTTTATTTTACTCATTCTTTGCTTTAGGTTAAAGCCATCCTTCATCTATAAAAGGATGATAATTTCTTCTTTGTTTTTCAAATTTTCATTGATTAATAAGAAGTTCTCTTTTGATATTTGAGTATTTTTTGAATACGTGTTTGCATTTATAAGCCATCTTCAACGTTTCAACCGGGTTGATTGTTGCTGATCTTCACACTCCGGGTTGCCTATCTAATTACGGGTAGGAGGATCAGTTTTAAGCCATATCACAGATGTTGCCTAGTTAATCGCAACTAGGAGGGTTCTGCGGGCATGTCCTCTATTCCCATAATCCACCATCATCTTCTTCAACTCAACTCCATTGTCGCCGTAACCATCATTCAAATCTGGAAATTTTAGTTTTTCTATCCTCTAAATTTATCTTTATCTATCTTTCTAGTTTCATTCTTAATATTCTTCATCTAACCCTTCTTCTTGACTTTGTTTCTTTAATTTTCCAGCCTTAATTTTGAAAATTTAAAGAAACGCCCAACAAGTTTCTCTAGAAATTTTAGATTAGCTCCTAACTTTCTTGATTGAGTCTAAAGCCTTAGGTTTGCTTCCAAGCCATCAAATTGAAGGTTCCCACGTGCCTAAACAACCTCTTATCATTTGGTATCAGATTGGGCATATTCTTGGGCAAATTTTTGACATTTTTGGGTGAAAATTTCGAAAAAAAAAAGGAGAATTCACAAAAACCAAACAAACAAATTTTGAGCTGCAAATTTCCAGATCAGATCTATACAATTTTAGTAGTCACCACACAAATTTTAGAATTTTTTGACACCGATAACACCTCGAAAAAAGTGGATCAAGTTGCTACAAATTTAGTGTTTTTCGGGTTTTTTGATTTTCTTTCATTCTTAACTATTAGTTTTCCTTTGTTTTAGCTTTTTTTTTATTCTTATACATCTTCTAACACAATCTTGTTTCTTGTGTTAGTAGAAATTTAAAAGTTGCATAAATTCTTTCTTCCTTGGAATTCAATTCAATTGGTGTCGTATCGTTCTTTGGACTCATAGAGCGTTTGTTTGGAGTGAATAACAATGAGGATTTGGTTCGTTTTCTTTCTTTTGAGAAATTTTAGGATGTGTTACACTTGTCGCTCTAAACCTTCTTTGGCTATACCAACGCACAACATCCCTCCATTCGAAGGAACATCCGACTCAGATGCTTATTGTGAGTGGGGCTACGAGATTGATGATATGTTTTATAAACATTACGATACGGTGACCTGTTCATTAGCTATTAGAGGATTCACTAACCATGCTACTATTTGGTGGAATAGATTAGTGAAAACCCAAAAGTTTTATGGCAAACGACATATTGATTAATGGAGTGAATTAATGCAGATCATGAGGACTCATTATGTCCTACCTGAATATTATGAGGACATCGAGAGAAAGCTTCAACGATTGACAAAGGGTACAATGTCCGTGGAAAAGTACTTCAACACCATGTTAGTACTTATGCACCGAGCTAATATCATTGAAAAAGAATGAGACATGGTAAAATGATTCTATTTCAGATTAATTGAAGAGATTGCTAATGACGAATTCTAACTATTTGAAAATTTGATGGATCTGAGTCGAACCTCAACTACGACAGTCCACAGCCCGTCAGATGTCATACTCATCCTTTGATATAGGTACATCTCCACCTTCCACTTTTCATAACCCTACTACTAACCATGTCGACTCTAGAAGGACAAATCTGAAGGAAGAATACTCATCCCTAGTCCAAGGGGATAGTGCAGACAAACCATTTAGGAGTCATGGAACAGAGGTTGTCGAAAATCTACTATTGCCCTACGATAAGGACGAAATTCTCTATCCTGATGAATGGTGGGAAGATGTTTATTTGTCGTGTTGTGACAAAGAAAATGATCATCATCCAACGACAAATGCCGACGATGATGTGAATGAGTTTCCTTATAACCCAAATGAGACCGATGATTGTGCTGCCAATGAGAAAGAACTCTTACATAACATGGCCGAAGGAGACTCAGAACAAGAATCCTTTGACACGACTTATCTCCCTCGGTACTTTGATGACCTGGTCCCAATCACCGATTGAGATTTGGAGACGAATCTTTTTGAGTAGTGGGGGAATGATACATGTATAGGAGGGCTGAAAAAAGCATTAAAAATAAGAAGTTGACACTGTTTCCATGCCTGGTTTTCTTCCCTTTGATACTTTAGAAATTAGGATGAATCCTTTTGAGGAAGGAGAGGATGATACATGCATGAAAGGGCTGGAAAGATGCATTGAAGACAAGAAGTTGAAACTATTTTCTAAATCTCGAAAATCAATTGACTTGAGATGACTTTTCGAATAGGATCCAGGAATTTCTAGGTCGAGTTGTCTTCTAAAATATTGACCGCCATTTAGTTACCTTTCCAATGCATCTTCAAAAACATCATTTCGATGTCAGGAACTCAAGATACATTCATTTGAATGAAGATTATGCATGCAGAAAACTAGATACGTGATTATTACGGGATTTTGTAAAATTAAGCCCAAAAGCGAACATATCTTTGGACGAAGTAAACATAACCCATTTTATTTATTATCATTTAAATTAATTTTAGGGTTTTATATACTTTAGGAACTAGTCACCCTTCTCCCAAGACATTAGATGAAGTCCAATTTAATGGACCAGTTTTCTTTGTTTATTTTGTTCATTCTTAGATTTAGGTTAAAGCCATCATTCATCTATAAAAGGATGATGTGTTCTTGTTTGTTTTAGCAAATTTTCATTGATTAATAAAAAGTTATCTTTTGAGATTTTAGTATTCTTTGAATACGTGTTTGCAAGTGTTCGGTAAACTTGTCTGGAAGCCATCTTCAACGTTTCAACCAGGTTGATTATTGCTGATCTTCACACTCTGGGTTGCCTATCTAATTGCGCATAGGAGGGTCAATTTAAGTCGTATCACGGATTTTGCCTAGTTAATCGTGACTAGAAGGGTTCTGCGGGCATATTCTATATTCCATAATTCACCATCATCTTCTTCAGCTCAACTCCATTGTCGCCATCACCATCATTCAAATCTGGAAATTTTAGATTTGTTTTTTTATCCTCTAAATTTATCTTTATCGATCTTTTTAGTTACATTCTTATTATTCATCATCTAACCCTTCTTCTTGATTTTGTTTCTTTAATTTTCCAGCCTTAATTCTAAAAATTTCAAGAAACGCCCAACAAGTTTCTCTTGAAATTTCATATTGGCACCTAACTTTCCTCGTTGAGTCTAAAGCCCTAAGTTTGCTTCCAAGCCATCAAATTGAAGGTTCCCACATGCCTAGACAACCTCTTATCAATGGCCATGTGCACCATTTCATCATTCTCAATGTAATGTTGTAACTCTACCATATTAGCAATTTCTCGATTAAGTCCTGCTTAGAATTTGTCCATAGCTGCTTCTCTATCCTCATCGATATTGGCTCGTATCATTGCAACCTCCATTTATTTGTAATAGTCTTCTACACTCCGGTTGCCTTGCTTAAGGTTCAGCAATTTTTGAAACAAGTCACGGTGATAATGAACATGTATGAATCTCTTTCTCATGATACCTTTTATTTCATGCCAAGTGTTTATTGGCCTTTCACTATTCTGTCTTCTAGTACTTGTCAATTGATCTCACCACACCAAAGCGTAGTCAATGAATTCAATGGAGGATACTTGAACCTTTTTCTGTTCTGAATAGTTATGCTATTAAAAAATATGATCCACTTTACTTTCCTGATCTAGATACGCTTCTGGATTGGTTTTGCCTTGAAAAAGTGGAATTGTAACTCAAATGTTGCTAAGGTTGTCATCAATTTTGGCACGCCCTCCTTGATATCTCGGAGCAGTTCTCTATGATACTTGCTCAACCTTTTCCTCATCATTGTCGTCCATAAACTCGTCTTGTTGTTGATTTTGTCTCCCATGCCTCGAACATTACCTTGTGATCCTACCAACCGATCCATTCTTTCATGAATGGGTTCAAGTTCTTCTCTTAACAACCTTTGCATCTCCTGGATCAATGCTTGCATTTGAGGATTTGGGACTGGTTGTTCTTCCTGATGCGTGTTTCCAGAATTCTGTGACATGGTTAGAAACAAATAAAATTAAATTAGATCTTACCAAACACACACAAAACCTCACAGTCACTCTAAGGAAAAGTAAGAGGTCACGCCACTCAATCACTCGTATTTCACTCTTGGGAATTTAGGCTTTTACTTCCCCTTCTGTGCTCACAACTCTCATACCATTTACCGCTCGATTCTCTCTTCACAAGTTCTTGAAAGAAGTTACTCAAAACTTGTTCAAAACTTAAACTTGATGGTGTTTGGGCTGCAAAATAAAGTTAGGCTAGGGAAATGGAAAGAAATTATAAAAGGTAATAAGAAAAGAAAAGAAGATAGGCTAAAAAATAGGAATGAAAATGACAGAAAGAAATAATGTAAATGGGGATAGAAGAAAGTAAAAGATTCGTACCACAAAACTTACTTACAACTCGTTTGAGAAACAATCAATCTTGATGTCTTCTTCGAGCTTTGTTGCTTGTTTGCTTTGCCTTCACCACCTTTTTGTTTCACTATATACTTTTTCTTTTTGTTTTTTTTTACTATTTTGAATTCCTTAAGAAGATGAGAAGGAATTCTGATTTTTCTTGTTCTTCTTTTTTAAATGAAATCACAAAAGATAGGGCTTACTTGATTCTTCCAAAAGCTCTGATTACCATATGATACGCTCCAATTCTTAAATTGTTGTTGTTGAGAGAAGCTGATTGCTCCCGACCATGAATGAAGTAAGCCTTGTTCCTCTGGATACTTTCCAAAGAGAATGAAGAAGATGATTAGGAGATGATAGAACCAAGGTGCGAAAGCAGGAATGCGTGGTGTAAGAATGAATGAATGAAATGGAAAGGTTAGGTGTTTTATGGGTAGGTTCGGACATGGTGAAGGAAATGGAAAGGAAGATGGTGAAATGAAATGGAAAAGGAAGTGATAGTATTCAAAGAATTCAAAGGAAGAAGCTATGTTATAAGAAGCATAACATTGGTCCTTACGAGAATGGCTTTGAGGGTGGTGATACGACTTGGACGCTTTGGTTATATGGACCAAGAACCTGAAGTATCAAATGGAAAGAAAGGTGATGCCACAAGCAAAGCTTTATAAGTCGATAAAATTCTAAAAAGAACAAGTTTGAGAGAAAACCTCACAAAGTGAATTATATTTATATATAAGTTGTGTGTTTACAAAATGCAAAATGAACCCCTATTTATAGTTTTCAAAGGGGCTGCTGAAAAGGCATGTACAAAGATGAAAGGGTGATCAAATAGTGGTGGTGTCCTCTCATGAAGGTGTGATGATGTTTCGGCATGCCTTTGTGACTCCCTCCAAGTCTTTGCCGCCAAGTTTTCCCACCAAAGGTTGTCGCCCAACATGTTCCCCCCTGATGCGCTCCAACACTCCAATTGATGTTGTTGAGAGATGCTTGATTGTTCCTGACAGTGAATGCAAGTAAACCTTGTAATCTGAATGCTTTGAAGATGAAAGAAAGATGGAAAGATGTTGAAGTGTTTTTTGCGGAAGCTAGGATGCATGGTGTTTATGGGAATAGATGAAATGATGAGAATGGAAAGTGTTAAGTGTTTAGAGTACGGATATGGTGAATGAAATGGAAAGGGTGATAGTATTCAAAGAAAGAAATTATACTAAAAAGTACAATTTTGTTTCTTAAGAGAATAACTTTGAGGGTGGTAGATAGGACTTGGACCCTTTGGTTATATGAACTAAGAACCCAAAGTATAGGATGGAAGATAGGAGATGCCACAAGCAAAGCTTGATAAGTTGATAAAGTTATGAAAATAACAAGTTTGAGAGAAAACCTCACAAAGGATAAAATATATTGAAAGAAAGTTGTGAATGAGTTCTGTTACAAGGGTGGCTGAATGGCCCTATTTATAGTTTACAAACGGGTATGGCCGAAAGGCTATGTGCCTATTCGGCTAGGGAGAAATCTCCCTCCAAATGCCATTCGTGTCTCCCTTGACAAGCCAAGCAACCATTAGGCCGAATGGTGCCTTCCTCCATGTGTTTCCCTTCAAATTTGTGGCGCCCAACTCAGGTTCCCTCCAAGGTGGCCAGAAATGTCTCTTGGGAGGGGTTGTGCCCTTTAGGTGTTGAGCTGTAGATGATAGCTTGAGCTAAGTTGAGCTGATCGAGCTAGGAGTTTGATGGCATGAGCTGAGCTAGCTAGCTAAGTGAGATTCACCTAATGTCTAAGATGAATTGAGCTACTACAAGCTGTCCTTAGCTAAGTGAGCTTGTCCGTAAGTTTCCTTGAGCTATCTTGAGCTAATTGGAGCTCGTTTGGAGCTGAGTGTGCTGGTGTAACTTGAGCCGAATTGCATGAGCTGGTTTGAGCTTGAATTGAGCTGAATGAGATTTAGGTGAGCTGTCCTTCAATCCTCCCCTTTGTATGAGGTTGATAAGTCCTATTAATGAGAAGAAAACACATAATGTATACTTATATTGTAAAGTAATATTAAGCTGAAAGTAAATAAGTGGTTTCTAGGTTATGCATGAATATCATATAATATGCAGATGAATGATAACATATGATAATTCAAGTATTCTTATAACATTATATAATGCATGAATAAGTAAATAAAAGATAAAGTAGGGTAGAACTGCCTTAGAATCAGTCTTGATGTCCGTCAATGGTGTGAACATGTCATGGGGAAAGTTGGTGTTGATTAGGATCTCATCATCCCCCTTCTTTAAAGCGATTTGTCCCCAAATCGACAAATGGTTTGAAAAGGCAGTAGGGAGATGTTAGAATGGCTGAATCCTCCTTCTCCCTCGTTAATGGACAGTCACCTTCAAGAAATGCCTCATTTGAATAATCATCTTCAAGATACACATCTATTAGATAGGCATCTTCAAGCAATACATCTTTTGGAACTTCAAGGGACATAACTTTTGAATCGTGAAGGAACACATCTTTTTCAACGTTAAAGAACACATCTGTTTGTCCTCCAAAAGTCATGTTTCTTGGATCATCATCTTGAAGAGGTATGTTATTTGTGATAACCTTGATTTGAAACAGCCTCCAAAAGTGATCGAGTAATGCAGCAACGTCAAATGATCTGATCATTTTCAAAACTTCATGTAATTGATCCTCCCTTTTGTTTCCTCGCATCTTCTGGTGTAGTTTCCTTTCAAACTTAGGTCTTCTTTCGTTTCCTATAATCACAACCATATTAGTAGAAAGAAAAATCAGATTCTCAACAATGTTCATGGATGGTGGGTGGTGTTTGATGTACTCCATGGGAAGCGTTATGGATTCATCAAAACATGAATGTTGCTGGATCATTGTTTTGATTGGAATTGCTCTTGGAATATCTTTTGAGGCCTTCTCTTTAACATCATGCGACAATGAAAAATCAAGAATATAAGGAAAAGAATTGTTAGTGTAAGGTAAAATCTATTTTTCTTTCTCCTTTTCTCATTCACATTCATTTTCAATTCCAAATTTCTTTTTGTTTTTTTTCTAATCTCAACTTTTTTTTCTTATTCTTCAACTTTCTCAATTTTCTCCATGGCCTCAAGACTCTTTTTCAAGTGAAATTGATGATCTTTCACTTGTCTTGGTGTTAAAGGTGCCAAGGTAATCTTCTTGCCTTCATATGGGAAAGAGTATCAGTTGGTGAATCCATCATGGAATGCTCTTTTATCATAATGCCACGACCTACGCAATAACAAATGGCTGATGTGCATTGGGACTACGTCACATAGTACTTCGTCCTTGTATCATCCAATGGAAAATGGAATAATAACTTGCTCGGTGATTTCGATCTTGTCACCATCATTAAGCCAATGAATCTTGTATGGACAAGTCTGCCTCGTGGTCTTCAAACCAAGGTTTTCAACCATTAGAGTGTTGGAAATATTGGCACAACTCCATCCATCTATGATAACGAAGCACACTTTGCCTTGGACATGGCAACGTGTCTAAAAGATGTTTGATTGTTGTTGATCATCTAGCACGTCTTGGATCTCTTTTTTTCCTCTTGAGGTTGATGGATTGTTGAAAGAATCCTGTGACATGGTTAGAGAAAATAAAAGAGAAAAAAATAAACCTCACAGCGCACTCACAAAATCCTCGTAAATTCACTTCAAGGAAAAGAATAGAAGTCACTCCACTCAATCACTCATATTTCACTCTTGGGAATTTAGGATTTTACTTCCCCTTCTGAACTCGTGACTCTTTTGCCTTTTACCGCTCAATTTTCTCGTCACAGGTTCTTGAAAGAACATACTCAAAACTTGTCAAAACTTTAAACTATATGGCTTTGGGCTGCAAATAAGGTTAGTCTAGAAAGAAAGAATAAAGGAAATGAAAAAGGAATGGAAAGAAAAATGAAAAGGTAGGATATAAGAAGAGAAGAAATGAAATGAAATGAAATGGAATTGAAGGAGATAAAACAAACGTACCACAAAACTAACTTACAACTCAGACGAGAAACAATCATTCTTGATGTCTTCTCCGAGCTTGTTGTTTGTTTCCTTTGCGTTGCCTTCACCACCTTTGTGTTTCACTATTCTTTTCTTTTTTTATACTATTCTCTCTTTTTTGTACTAACTTGAATTTCTTAAGAAGATGAGAAGGAATTCTGATCTTTGATTTTCTTTTTTTTTTGTACTTTTTTATCACAAAAATGAAATCACAAAAGATAGGGGATTACTTGATTCTTCCAAATGCTCTAATTACCATATGATGCGCTCCAACTCTCCAATTGATGTTATTGAGAGAAGCTTGATTGTTCCCGACCGTGAATGCAAGTAAGCCTTGAAATCTGAATGCTTTGAAGATGAAAAGAAGGTGGGAAAGATGTTGAAGTGTTAGTTGTGGAAGCTAGGAAGCATGGTGTTTAAGGGAACAAATGAAAGGATGAAAATGGAAAGGGTTAAGCGTTTAGGGTACGAATATGGTGAAGGAAATGGAAAGAAGTTGGTGAAATTAAATGGAAAGGGTGATAATAATCAAAGGATTCAAAAAATTAAATGGAAAAGGTGATAATATTCAAAGGATTCAAAGAAAGAAATTATACTAAAAAGTGTAATCTGATTTCTTAAGAGAATGACTTTGAGGGTGGCAGATAGGACTTGGACCCTTTGGTTATATAAACCAAGAACTCGAAGTATAGAATGGAAGATAGGAGATGGAACAACCAAAGCTTGATAAGTCGATAAAGTTCTTAAAAGAAAAAAGTTTAAGAGAAAACCTCACAAAGGATAAAATACATTGAAAGAAAGTTGTGAATGAGTTCTATTACTAGTTTACAAAGGGGTATGGCCGAAAGGTCATGTGACTATTCGGCTAGGGAGAAATCTCTCTCCAAATGTTGTTTGTGTCTCCCTCTACAAGCCAAGCAGCCATTCGGCCGAATGGTGCCTCCCTCCATGCGTTCCCTCCAAATTTGTGGCACTCAAACTCAAGTTCCCTCCAAGGTGGTCATGTCTCTTGGGAAGGGTCATGCCCTTTGGGTGTTGAGCTATAGGTTATAGCTTGAGCTGAGTTGAGCTGAACTAGCTAGAAGTGAGCTGGCTTGAGCTGAGCTAGCTTCTAAGTGAGCTTGTCCTTAAGTGTCCTTGAGCTATCTCGAGCTAATTGGTTCTTGGTACTTGTGGTTCGTGGTTTTTTATAACTAACGGGTCCAAGTCCTTTCTTCCATCCTTTAAAGACATCATATAAGGTTCAGGGTTAAGCTTTCTATAGCCTAGGTTCTTCCTTGATTCTTTAAGATACTATCATCATCTTTTTACCCCTAAACACAACAATATCCAAAACTATCTCCCTTCAACCTATACTTCCATTTTCACTTTCATTTCCTTCAAAATGTCCTATCTTTACTTCCACACATTACCCTTTCATTATAACCTTTTCTTTTGCAGCCATCTTACTTCACAACAATCACTTGCATGCCTTCCTAGATCCTACAACCAAAGCGTCCATCTTCAATATCATCAAGGACGGATTACATCATCTCCCTTAGCCGAATAGGCATGTACCCTTTCAGCCAAACCCCTTTGTACACTATAAATAGGGTCATTTGGCCACTTTTGTAAACACACAACTCGTACATCAATACAAAATTACTTTGAGTTTTTTTCTCTCAAACTTGTTCTTTTTAGAACTTTATCAACTTATCAAGCTTTTCTTGCGACGTCACCTTAATTTCCATTTGATACTTTGGGTTCTTAGTTCATATAACCAAAGGGTCCAAGTCCTATCTACCACCCTCAAAGCCATTCTCTTAAGGACCGGGGTTATGCTTCTTATAGCATAGTTTCATCCTTTGAATCCTTTGAGTACTTCCACCCTTTTTCCATTTTATTTCACCATCTTCCTTTTCCATTTCATTCACTACATCCGAACCTACCTACACTTAAACCTTTCATCCATTTCCTTAAACACAACACAAAATAGCTTCCACACCTAACATTTCAACATCTTTCCTTCGTCATTTCATCTTCAAGCATTAGGATTACAAGGCTTACTTGCATTCACGGCCAGGAACAATCAATCTTCTCTCAACAACGTCAAATGGAGAGTTGGAGTGTATCAGATAGGTTCAAATATGGTGAAGGAAATGGAAACGAAGATGGTGAAATAAAATGGAAAAGAAGTGATAGTATTTAAAGGAAGAAACTATGTTATAAGAATCATAACCCCAATCCTTAAGAGAATGGCTTTGAGGGTGGCGATAGGACTTAGACCATTTGGTTATATGAACCAAGAACCTGAAGTATCAAATAGAAAGAAATGTGACACCACAAGCAAAGCTGGATAAGTCGATAAAGTTCAAAAAACATTAAGTTTGATAAAAAAACCTTACAAAGTGAATTATATTGATATATGAGTTGTGTGTTTACAAAATGCAAAATGAACCCCTATTTATAGTTTTCAAAAGGGCTGCCGGAAAGGCATGTACAAGGGTGAAAGGGTGGCTGAATAGTGGTGGTGCCCTCTCATGGAGGTGTGATGATGTTTCGCCATGCCTTGGTGACTCCCTCCAAGTCCTTGCCACCAAGTTTTACCTCTAAAGGTTGTCGTCCAACATGTTCCCTCCAAGGCTGGCCGGTCATGTCTTTTAGGAGGGGACATGCCCTTTAGTTATTGAGAAAGGTATGGTAGCTTGAGCTAAGATGAGATACTTGAGCTAGGCATGAGCTAACTTGAGCTGAGCATTGAGCTGAATAGGTTCACTTAGATTCTGAGCTTGTTTGAGATGCTACGAGCTGCCCTTAGCTAGGTGAGCTCATCTTTAAGAGTCCTTGAGCTATCTCGAGCTATTTGAAGCTGATAGAGCTGGCATGGTCTTGATCAAATTGCATGAGCTACTTGAGCTTGAATTAAGCTAAATGAGTTGAGGTGAGTTGCCCTTCAATCCTTCCCCTTGTTTGTGTGGCTAATATGTCCTACAAATAAGAAGAAAACACATAATGAACACTTATATTATAAAGTAATATAATACTTAAAGTAAAGATGTGGTTAATCCTAGCTAAGGCATGCATAATGTTACTTAATATGCAAAGTATGGAATATAAGGTGATGTGATCTTGTCTTGGAATTTACCAAGATGCTTGATTTGCCCGATCGTAAATAAAATAACTATGTTGTAAGACTTGCAACAGTTTTGGATGGTTTAAAGGGTGATAGTGTGTAACGATATAGAAAGTAATGAGAATAAAGATTTTGGAAATTTGGAAGGTTACTGTGTTTGATGGTGGTGGTATAATTGGATGATGGAGGAAAGTAGTTTAGGACTTGAGAATTGAACCAACACTAAAAAGGGTGACTTGAACCCTATAACGGTCTCTAAACGAAATAAGGATCTTGACCCACTATTTAAGTAGAACTAGGAACCAAAGATATCAAAGGTTTTGATTCAACAAGTAGAACTTGAAGGATCAATAAAGTTCTCAAAAGAACAAAAGATATAAAGACTCGAATTTCTGAAATAAAAGTTATGTCTTACAATTGAAATATCAGTCTCTATTTATAGGCTTTACAAAATGAAATGATCAGCCAACATTCCTAGGGTGGCGTGAAGGGATAATGAATTAAAAAAACCTTGAAATAAGTGCCCTTGCCGCCCAATGTAATCATAAGAAAGCATGTCAATTTAATGTAAACAAGTAGGTCACATGCAAGCACCTATAAAATTTCATCCAATTGTGAATGTAAGCAAGCATGTCAATTTTAATGTGAACATCAGCAAGCAGGTTACATACAATCACCACTAGAAAACACGTCTTAAGCCCAGAGAGCATCTTAAGCAAGCACCTCCTAAGCCAACCAAGCTCCTCTAGAAAAAACATCTTAAGTCAAGCAAGCACCTCCAAAACCAAGCAAGCACCTCTCTAATAGTCAAAATTCTGCAGTTATGTCTCTATTCATTACCCTTGCATAACACCTGTAAATACGAGAAATATGATCAAAAATAGACAATGTAATATAATGCATGCTAAATGTATGTATATTATATGATTCAATGTACTCTAATGCTGGTAAAATAAACAACGAACAACATAACAGAAAACATTAACACACTAAAATAATAATAATAAAATGGAATGTATGCATCAGAAATAAACATGCAACACGTTACATGGATTCCCTTTCACTTTGCATGAATCTCCCACATTGCAGGGTATTGGTTCAACGTAAATAGCTTTAATAATCTTCCATGCATAAATGCACTTGTTGCTGACTGCATCTCTAAACTTCCTTACCCTTAAATGAGTAATGGGGCCTAAGGGAAATTCCTCCGGGTCCAAGGGTGGTGGTGGTGATGCCATGATCTCATCATCCTCCCCTTTTTTAGAGCGATTTGTCCTCAAACCGTTACCTTGCTCAAAAAGGGACAAGTCTAAAATGTTAAAAGTAGCACTAACACCAAACTCTCATGGAAGATCTATCTTGTAAGGATTATCTTTGATCTTCTCCAATACTTGAAATGGCCCATCCCCTCTAGAAGAGAGTTTAGATTTCCTTTATACTGGATATCGTTCCTTCATGTAGTGCACCCAAACCCAATTGTCAGGTTCAAAGTTGACTCACTTTCGCCCTTTGTTTGCTTGTTGTTCAAATTGCTTTGTTCTTTTCTCAACGTTCTCTCGAACCTTTTGATGAATCTTTTTCACGAATTCAGCCTTGTTTTCCCCGTCAGTGTTTATTTCTTGATTAATGGGCAAAGGTAAGCAATCATAGGAGATAATGGATTAAACCCATATACAACCTCAAATGATGTGATTTTGGTGGCTAAATGAACTGATCAATTGTAAGCAAATTCCACATGTGGCAAGCTCTCTTCCCACGATTTTAGATTCTTGCTAATCAAAGACCGCAACAAAGTTGAAAGTACTCAATTTACCACTTCAGTTTAGCCATCAGTTTGAGGATGACAAATTACAAAGAACAATAAATTTGTCCTAATCCTACTCCATAAAGACCTCCAAAAATTACTCAAAAACTTCGTATATCGATCTGAAATGATTGTCCTTGGAAGTCCATGTAAACGTACAATCTCCCTGAAAAATAGATTAGCAATATTGGAAGCATCATCAATTTTATGACACAAAATAAAGTGTGTCATTTTTGAAAACCTATCGACAACCACAAAAATGGAATCTATGCCATTCATTGTTCTAGGAAATCCTAAAACAAAGTCCATGGAAATGTCAACCCATGGCACTTTAGAGATTGGTAATGGTGTGTACAACCCTTAAGGTTGAAGTCTTGATTTCGCCCTTTTGCAAGTGATACATCGCCCACAAATTTGTTCCACATCCCTTTTGATTTTGGGCCAAAACAAATGCTCTTGTATGATGTTTAACGTCTTGTTAACTCGAAAATGTCCCATAAGCCCCCCGCTACGGGATTCCTTCACTGAGACCTCACGCGCACTACTTTGAGGGATGCAAAGCTTCATTTCCTTGAATAAGAACTCACCATGCATGTAAAACTTGTCAAACACACCTTTCTCACATGCTTTAAAGATATCTCCAAAATCAAGATTAGTAGCGTAGAGTTCTTTAAGAAATGAAAATCTAATCAATTTAGATTCAAAAGAATTAAGAAGCACATACCTCTAGGATAAGGTATCAGCAACAACGCTCTCTTTTCCCTTATTGTACTTGATGACATTTGGAAATGACTCGAGGAACTCCAACCATGTGGCGTGTCTCTTGTTGAGTTTGTGTTGTCCCTTGATGTGTTTCAATGACTCATGGTTTGTATGCACAACAAATTCCTCCGACCATGGGTAATGTTGCCATTTTTCCAAGGCCCTAGTCAAAGCATACATTTCCTTGTCGTATGTTGGATAGTTCAAGGTTGCTCCATTTAGTTTTTCACTAAAATATGCATCTGGACATCCCTCTTGTGATAAAACAACACCGATTCCTACACTTGAAGCATTACACTCGATCTCGAACAAGAATATAAGGTTGTTTCAAGAAAAGGGTTTCCCTTACATCTTTTTTTCTCGCAAATAAATTTTTGTTCTCTTTTTTTTCTCACAAATGGATTCACTCACCTTGCATAAGCCATTTGATTTATGGCTTTTTGACTACTGGCCTCTTTTTGCATTGCCTTTTGTGTTTCCAATTTTTTTGATCCCACCCTCTCACAATATTTGTGTAATCAAAGTTTGTCTTGGTAGACCTCTTTTGGGTCCAAATGACCTAATGTGAGTTTTTTACCATGGTACATAAAAGAATATTGGTTAAGTTTCCCATAGTGAGTCACATCTCTATCGAATTGTCATGGTCTACTGAGAAACAAGTGTGTAGCTTGCATTGGGACCATGTCATACCAAACATCATCACAATAATCTCCAATTGAGAAAGTAATTAGGCAATGCTTGATTACCTTAACATCGGATCAATTATTAAGCAATTGTAGATGATAAGGTTTAGGATGTCGTTGTCATGGAAGACCAAGATCATTAACAAGGTAACTACTGATGACATTAGCACAACAACCACTATCGATGACAAGGGAGTACTGCTTCTTGTTGATCATGCCCCGTGAGTAGAAGATGTTGGTGCGTTGGTCGCCAGTTTCATCTAATGTTTGAATGTTCAAAGAATGGTGAATTACCAGGGAAAAGTCATCTTGTGGTAGGTCTAGTGCTCTGAGGAAATTGTTCGTGTCATCTTCAACTTTATAGACTATTTCCTCCACTTCCTCGTTAGAATCAGAAACATAGGTACCATCTTGAAAGAACAAGATTAGGGTATTAGGAGAGTCACGTGCATAATGGCCATGACCATGACATCAGAAACACACCATGTCTCTCGCTTGACGCACCGGTGGTTGTGTTTCTGCTACTTTTTATGTTTTGCCCCTTGGTCGAATATCTTGTGTTTTGATCGGTTCTTCATTCATAGTTGTTCTAGAAGGTGTAGAAAAATGTTGAGAAGAATTCAAAAAAGAGGAATTGTATGGTGTACCTCTATCATAGGAAGAATGTGGACGTGATTTGCTCCGTTGAAGTAGTTCATTCTTAATTGTGATGGCCTTATGTAGAGCACTTTCAAGATTGCTGTAATCATGAAGTATAAGAGGATCAACAATGTTATTATTGAGGCCAGCAACAAATCAGGACAAGGTGTCTTCTTCATCTTCTTGAATATCGGCTCATTGAAGCAAGTGTTCCATCTTTTTATAATAATCATCAACGGATCGTGTGCCTTGCCGTAATCGTTGTAGGCGAAGGTTGACTTGGAAAAATAGTATGGTGGAATAAAACGTCTGCGCATGGCATCTTTAAGTTCATTCAAAAAATGAATGATGTGTCGACCCTGGATTTGTCTCTATTTGCAAAGTTGAGTCCACCAACTTACGGCATAGCCTATAAATCGGGTAGTTACTATAGGAACTTGGTCAAATTCTTTGCATAAATGGTGGGTAAACAACATTTCAACCTTGCTTTCCCAATCAATATAAGCATCGGTATCAGTTCTACTGTCGAAAGGAGGGATGACCAACTTGGGTTTGGACCACGATGATTTTTCGGGCTGTTCTTCAACTTCTTTGACGGGAAAACGCTAGGTTTGTAATGGATGCTTAGCCATATTTGCATTATCATCATCTTCCCTTTCCTGCTTTCTTGCAATTCGCTCAACCCATTGTTGCAAATTTCTCATGCTATTAGACAATTCTTCTACCATCATTGGTCTTTTTAGTTTTTCATCAGGCGTACTTTAATTTGACATCCTGAATATCACAATACTCGCACAAATTTTAAGTGAAAAACAAAAAGAAAAATAGAAACCTCACAAATCACTCCAAAAAGAGGAATTCTTTGAGGCAAGTTAGTTGATCCTGTACTCTTTAAAACTATCCTATCGTAGGCGACTCAGTAATCGGAGTTCAAATCCTATCAAAAGACCTTAAGTGCTTTAAGGGACCAAGGATAAGTTAGACACTAAAGAAATATAGTTGCAAGGAAGAAGAATGGTATGCAACTTTCAATTCCTACTAACTCAAGAAATCGAAAAGGCGTTAGAAAATGTGAAGGAAAGAAGGAAGTAAACAAACAAACTTAAATAAAATCTAAGAATAGAAATAAAGTAGAAAAATAAACCCGTAAAATCCGAAAAGCAATCTTAAGAGAGTCCAAGTCGTGATGTGTGAAGGATGATGATTCTTTACCAAAATAAGCACTTCTGGACACTTCTTGAATTGTTGCTTGCTTGATTTTGCGCTTTTTTCTTTTTTTGAATAAACAGCAAGGAAAACAAAAATTAGGGGTTATTGGGAAGAACAAACCCTAAAGTGTCACAAATAGCCTTATTAGCAAGGGCGCGACAGCCTTGAGTTTTTTTAAAGCCTCCAAAGTCATCCAATCCTGAAATTATTGCCCAAAATCATGCCCAATCTGAAACCAAATGATATAAGGCTTGCCACCACGTTGGAAGCTTGATGGATTGCTTAGAAAATAAGCCTAGGGCGTTAGACTTGATCAAAGAGCAGAACATAGGTTTCAAGAGAATTTGTTGGGTGTTTCTTGACACTTTCAGATTCACAAATGGAAAATTAAAGAAACGAAAGAAGAATGAATAATTAAGATAAAAATATGAAGAATTAAAGTTTAAAGAAACAAAAAGATGCAGGAAAAATGAAGAACAAATTTGGAATTTTTTTAGCCTGTTTTAGATGTTCTTGCAATTTCCAGATTACAAGCTAGGCATTTCTTGATTTTTATTGATTTAAAGCTGAAAATTCAAAGAAACAAATGTGAGAAGACGGAATAGAACTTCAAGGATAAGAACTAAATATAAATGATAAGAAAAGATTGATAAAACGAGGCTAAATTCAAATCTACAAATTTCCAACTTTGAATGGATGAATTGCATGATGGTTGAATTATAGATGATGATGATGGCGGTTGGTGGAAATAGTGAAGTTTGCTTGCGGAGCCCTCCTAGTCGTAATTAACTAGGCAACCTCCGTGGTATGGTGTAAAATTTACCATCCTACCCACGATTAGATAGGCAACCTGGAGTGTGAAGATTCTCCCTCGCTCAACTCGATCGAAAAACGTTGAAGAAAGCTTTGAAGTTACAAGTTTCCCGACACTTGCAAACACATACTCAAAAGAATACCTTTTATTAAAATCTCAAAAATCTCATTACAAAGAAGTTCACATCTTTTTATAGGAGAATGATGGCTAAACTCATCGAAATTCCTAAACATAATTATACTCTATTCCTAATAAAATAACAATAAAATAAATAATAAAATACTCTAAAACTAATATTATAATGTAATTACTTGCTGAAAGTGAATTCCCCCTTGTTTAGGGAGTCTTGGGCGGCACTCTTCTTCCCATGATAAGGGGGAACAAATTTTAGGGCAGAAAGCTTGTATATAAGGTTGGTTTGGGCTAGTTTGAATGGATGATAAGGCCTAAATTTAAATGAATCTGATTTGGGCTGGGAAATAGTTAATTCGACCCAAACTTTATAATTCAGTTTTGGGTCTAAAGTAATTATAATTAATTCCCAATTTAATGGACTTCAAATATGCTTAAGGCCTTGTTTTTACACTCTTGGGCGTGTGCTTCCTCAACATGGGTTTGTGTGACCCAATTCTTTAATATTGGAGAATGTGTGCTTTCCGGAATTCTTGTTCTTTTATGAATATTTGTAGGCCTTTGGTCAGCACTCCTTGCACAGTGGTGTAGAGTTTATATTTAAGAATCTTGGAGTTGGCTCGTGTCATTGGTCCAAGTGGGAATATGAGTCCATCTTTGATTTGGGTTTGTTCGGTACATGTATCAAAAGGGTTAGAATCACACTTGCTTTCGTAACATACAAGTACTTTATTTTCTGATTGTGCAACATCCTGTTCTCCTTCGTCCTTGCATGAAATATCGTGTGGAGTCATGGTGAGAACGGATGGTTATGTTTGTGGGAATATCGTAGTCTCTGGTGTAGTTTTCACCTCTTTTTCTACATGACACACCGATGTGGTTCATTAATCTGTTGTACCGGTGATGATTCGACTACAATAAAAGAGGATTCTTTTTGTTGATAATAGATGGGAATGAATCGCTCTCTCATGACTTTCTTGAGTTCTGCCCAAGATCTATCTCGGCTTCTCTATTCCGTAATGATTTCCACCAAAGTATTGCATAACCTGTGAATGTGATACGCTCCAACTCTTCAATTGATATTGTTGAGAGAAGCTTGATTGTTCCCGACCGTGAATGCAAGTAAGCCTTGTAATTCGAATGATTGAAGAGGAAATGATGAAGAAAAGATATTGAAATGTTGGGTGCGAAAGCAGTATTGAGTGGTGTTCAAGGAATGGATAAAAAGGATAAAAAAGGTTTAAGTGTAGGGTAGGTTCGAATATAGTGAATGAAATGGAAAAGGAAGATGGTGAAATGAAATGGAAAATAATGATATTATTCAAAGGATTCAAAGAAAGAAAGTACGCTAAAAGAAGTATAACCCTAGTCTTTAAGAGAATGGCTTTGAGGGTGGTAGATAGGACTTGGACCCGTTGGTTATATGAACCAAGAATCCAAAGTATCAAATGGAAAGGATAGGTGACGCCACAAGCAAAGCTTGATAAGTCGATAAAGTTCTAGAAATAACAAGTTTGAGAGAAAACCTCACAAAATAATTTGTATTCAAAGGAATTGAGTTTTGTGTTACAAAAGTGGCTTAATGAGCCTATTTATAGTGTACAAAGGGGTTTGGCCGAAAGGGTATGATAGATTAGCACAGATCTAAATAAAAAAATAAAACAAACCCAAAATAAAGAATAAATTTGAAAATTCAAATTTGCTTATGGTGGTGGCGTCAATAGAGGAAGCTTGAATATGTGGAGATGGCGTGATGAATTGATGTTGTCCTCCGCATCCTCTTAGATGCAATTATCTAAGCAAGCAACCTCAAGCGGCTCTAAACCACCCTCCCAAAAGTGATTGTATGGGCAAGCAGGAGTGTGAAGATCCTCAACAACAAATCCTGAAGAACTTGAAAATTGATTTGCTTCTAAAACACAAGATAATCTTCTTGCAAGTTAAAACTCAAAAGAGAATTTTATTTAATCATTCAAATCTGAATTACAATATGGGTGAAGCCTCCTCTATATAGGCCTTGGAGAAGTTCTAATCCTACTAAACTTAAGAATTAAATACAATAAATAAATGCTGAAATATAATCTCCTAATTAAATAAGTAACTTCTAATAAAAAATAAATGCTAAAAATAAAATCTTATAGTGATTTAAATTACAAATAATCAAATAAAATCTTGAAAATTCATAATTATCCAAAATCCCATATTAATCCCGTATATGAATTTATGAATGCACTATCTTCGCTAAAATAAACATATCTTGAGTTTCAGATGTCTGATTGAGGAGTTTCATGATGCGTTGGAAAGACAATTGATAGCCGGACAAGTTTTAAGAAAATATGTCTACTCATATATGGCTGGATCCCATCCAAAATGCGTCGCAAATTGATTGACGTTTTTGACTTGAAAAGTAGTTTCAACTTCTTTTCCAAGATGATTATTTTGACCCCTCTCATGCTCGTATCATTCTCCCAATCTTAAAAAGGATTCGTCCTCGAATCAAGATTCCATTCAAAGAGTCTTCGCAAGTTCGCAAGTTGTCTGGAGCATTCGCAGGGGGTTTGAGTGTTCGCATATGCCTTGCCTAACACGTATCATCCCCTCCCTCCTCAAAGGGATTCGACCTCAAATCTAAGCCGAATAGAGAAGAACGTGAAATAATAGGAAGTACAAAGGAACTTTGTCATAAGTGGAGTGATCTAATTGAGCACCTCGCAATAGTTCAACAAAGTCATGGAAAAATAACTCAAAACCACTCGAAACAAAAATGTTGTGGTTAGATTGAAAAAATTCTCTCTTTATATTTTTCTCGTCTTTTTTTTTGGACATGGATTGACTTTTACCTCTTTTTTCTTTTCACTCACATTAATTGGGCCATTAATTGGAATTTTATTGTTCTAGGCCTCTTGACTCTCGGTCTTTTTCAAATAAAATAACTCGCATACTCAATTCCTCTCACAAAAAAATCATCAAAATACAATTTCTGTAAAGGATGAATTGTTTCTAACATAATGATAGGAAAATTATTAAATGAAGGGTTAGAATCACACTTACTTTCGTAACATGCAAGTACTTTATTTTCTGATTGTGCATCATCTTGTTCTCCTTCATCCTCGCACATAACATCTTGTTCTCCTTCATCCTTTATATGTGGATGATAAGTCCTACGAATAAGAAGAAAATCATAATGAATACTTATCAAGTAATATTTAAACTTAAAGTAAAGATGCGGTTAATTCTAGCTTAGGCATGCATAATGTTACTTAATATGTAAAGTATGGAATATGAGGTATGAATATGTATGGTAATATACGAATGCACGATGCATGTATTCAAACATAACCAAGACATAAATGTAAGTAATATGTGAAAATAGGGATAGCCGAAATGGAAGGTGCATGCTTAACTAAGAATATTGAAAATATGTGACAAAAATAAATGTAAAGAAAGTAAGAAAGAACTCCCTCGACTTTCATCCTTGCAAGGCAAGATGAAAGTATGGTGAAACTGAGTAATGTGTGAAACAAGATGGCATCAGAATGCTAAGACAATCAGCGGAACCTAAAGCTCTTTGGGATATTTGTAAAACTTGACCAAGATATCAACGATATTTTCCCAATCACAATAACCATCAGGATCATACTTCCTTTGAAAAGAAGACACTCTTAACTTTTGATATGAGGCTTGCCACCATGTTGGAAACTAGATGGATTGCTTAGAAAACAAGCCTAGGGAGTTAGACTCGATCAAAGAGTAGAAGAAAGATTTCAAGAGAATTGGTTGGGTGTTTCTTGGAATTTTCAAATTTACAATTGCAAAATTAAAAAAACGAAGGAAAATGAATAATTAAGATAAAAATATGAAGAATTCAAGTTTAATGAAAAAAAAGAAGGGAAAAGAACGAACAACAAATCTGGATTTTTTTAGCCTGTTTTAGTTGTTCTTACAATTTCTAGATTACAAGCTAGGCGTTTCTTGATTTTTATGGATTTAAAGCAGAAAATTCAAAGAAACAAAGGATAGAAGATGGAATAAAATTTTGATGATAAGAACTAAACATAAAAGATGAGAAAAGATTGATAAAATAAGGCTAAATTCAAATCTGAAAAATTCCAGCTTTGAATGGATGAATGGCGTGATGGCTGAATTGTAGATGATGGGGTGATAAGGCAAGTGATAAGCTGATAAGGGCTGGTTGCTTGGGCAGCAAGTAAGCTTGATGAAGGTTGGTCTGCTTGGGCATCAAGTAATGGGCTGATAAGAGCTGTTTTGATTGGGCAACAAGTAAATGTAGATAGGCTCTTTATTTGGACAAATTTAAGGGTATTTGGGCTGGTTTAGATGATATGAAATTGGTTATTGGGCAAGGAGGCATGTGTGGGCTGTTTTAAAAGCTAACTAGGCCTAAAAAAACTTGTAAATCCTAATTTTGGCTAAAAATAAAAATCTGACCCAATCTTTTATAGTAACAAGTATTGGGTCTAATTACAATAAAAAATGGCTAATTAATGGACATCTAAAGGCTCATGGATATCCATCTCCAAAGGTGCAGCAACTTGAGTTTTTGTGACCCAATTATTCTTGAAGGATGTTAAGTGTGGACTTCCTTCAAGAAATTCTTCTTTCTTCATGGCAGCTTGTCCTTGATTAGCTTAGACTTGGCTCAGGTTATTGGGCCAAGTGGAAAAGTAAGTCCATCTTATCCTTGTAATTGCCTTGTGGTACATGTATCATCCCCTCCCTCCTGAAAAGGATTCGTCCACGAATCTGAAACATCAAAGGGAGAAAGATCAGAAACATTAAAAGTTGTACTCACATTATACACACATGGTAGATCAATTCAGTATGCATTGTTGTTGATCCTTTCAAGGACTTGGAATGGTCCATCTCCTCGTGGATCCAATTTGGATTTTCTATGGTTCGAAAATCTTTCTTTACGCATGTGCAACCAAACCCAATCTCCTGGTTCAAAGACAACTTGGCGTCGACCTTTGTTGACTTTGGCAGCAACGTTTTCATATGTTTTCCCCATTCTTTGCTTTGCCTTAGTGTGAATGGATTTAACCAACTCCGTTTTCTTTTCACCATCTAAGCCGCCAATATTATCAATAGGTAAAGGAACAAGGTCTAATGTAGTTAAGGGGTTAAAACCATAAACTACATCAAATGGAGAATAACCGGTGGATGAATGAATAGAACGGTTGTAGGCAAACTCTACAAAAGGTAGATATTCTTCCCAAGTTTTTGTGTTCTTACCGACAACGGTTCTGAGTAATGCACCTATGATCCGATTTATTACCTCGGTTTTTCCATCCCTCTGTGGGTGACAAGTAGTAGAATAAAGAAGTTTGGTACCTATCTTTCCCCACAAAACCTTCCAAAAATGGCGTATGAACTTTACATCTCTATTGGAAACGATGGTGCATGGAATTCCATGAAGTCGTACTACTTCTCTAAAGAAGAGATCGGCTACATGTGTTGCATCATCCGTTTTATGGCATGGTATGAAGTGAGCCTTCTTTGAAAACCTGTCGACCACAACAAAAATACTATCTCGAGCCTTTTTGGTACGAGGAAATCCAAGAATAAAGTCCATAGATAAATCGACCCAAGGGAAAGAAGGGATAGGAAGGGGTGTATATAAACCGTTAGGACTTACCTTGCATTTTGCTTGTTTACATACGATGCAAGATGTACATACCTTTTCCACAGTTTTCCTCATATGTGGCCAAAACAATGCTCCATTACCATGTCTAATGTTTTGGAGATGCCAAAGTGCCCCATTAAGCCTTCGGAGTGTGATTCAATGACTAGCAATTCTCTAATGAAGCCTTGTGGTATACACAACCTGTTTATTCGGAAAAGAAACCCATCTACAAGATAAAACTTGTTAAAAGCACCTTTTAAACAATGAGTATAAATTTCCTTGAAATCTGGATCATTAGGATAGAATTGCTTTATATGTTCGAATCCCAATATAGTAGCATCCATTTGAGTAATTAGGGTATACCTTTTAGATAGTGCTTCTGCTACTACATTATCCTTACCTTTATTGTACTTGATCGCATAAGGGAATGTTTCAATAAACTCCACCCACCGAGCATGTCTCTTGCTCAAATTACCTTGGTCGTTTAGCCACTTCAATGATTTGTGGTCGGTGTGTATGATGAATGATACATGCATGAGCGGGGTCAAATTACTAATATTGGACAAGAAGCTGAATTTGTTCGATGCAAACAATAAAACCCAAAACAGTGCACGCATAGGAGGAAAAAAACAATGCATCTTGGACAATAAACTGAATCTGTTTGTAAAATCTAGAAAGGCAGCCAACTTGCGACGGTTTTTGGATGGGATCCATGCATTTCTGAGTCAAGTTGTCTTCTAACAAATTGTCCGTCATTCAGTTACCTTTCCAACTCATCTTGAGGCGTATCAATTAGACATCAGGAACTCAAGATACGTCCAGTTTATTGAAGACTGCGCATGCAGAAAACTGGATACGGGATTATTACGGGATTTTGTAAAATTCAGCACAAAAAGCTAACATATAAGGCTTTGGACGAATTAAACTTAGCCCAATATATTTATTATCATTTAAATTTATGTTTTTAGGGTTTTATATACTTTAGGAACCAGCCACCCAGCCCTTATCAGCTTATCACTTGCCTTATCACCCTATTCCTTGCCACACAAGCACAAGGAGTTTAAAGGCTGTTATTTTTTTATTATTTTTAACTAGATTAGATTTTCCTTGTTTTAGTAGAAATTAAATTACTTTGTCTATCTTTCACCTATAAAAGGATGAAGCCTCCATCATTGTAAGGGAGATTTCTTCGATTTATAAAATATTTAGTGAGTTTGTTTTTGCAAGTGCTGCTTACTTGTGCCTTCGAAGTCTTATTCAACATAAGTTTGATGAGTTCTTTTGAGGGAGATCATATTCACACTCTTGCTTGCTTAGATAATCGGAGGGTGGGTTAGAGCTACTTGAGGTTGCTTGATTAGATAATGGAGTCTAAAAGGGTGCCGAGGAAAAAACAACATCAACAATTCGCAAGCCATCTTCATCTCCAGCCTTCACACCATCTTCCATAATTCCATAAACAAAGCTGGAATTTTCAGATTTATTTTACCTATCTTATTCTTAATTTTTTTTCATCTTTTTATTTATATTCTTATTTCTTATCATCTAATCCTTCATCTTTTCTCTTGAATTTTCAGATCTGCCCATGCTTTTCGTGATTGAGTCTAGAGCTCCTAGTTCTTGCTACAACTTAATTGAAGGCTTCCAAATCCTAGATTGCGCTACTCTATCATTTGGTATCAGAGCGACCCTTTCACTGGCCGATTTCACGCCGAGCGCCCATGAGTGGGGTAGGCAGGGTGGGCAACTGTGACAAGGTGATCCATCACGAGAGCGGAAGCTCGTGACGAGGGCGTCACGAGATTGAGTGGGGGAGAATGTCACGCCTGAGAAGAGGCGGGGCCATTATTCCCACATCGGAAAGAAAAAGGGAAGTCTTGGGATATAAATACGGTGGCGCTGCACATCCTATCAGACATGTCTTTTGGGAAGAGGGTAATGGCCCCGTGACAAGTGGTATCAGAGCGGGGTCAAATTACTAATATTGGACAAGAAGCTGAATTTGTTCGATGCAAACAATAAAAGCCAAAACAGTGCACGCATAGGAGGTAAAAAACGATGCATCTTGGACAAGAAATTGAATCTGTTTGTAAAGTCTGGAAAGTCAGCTAACTTGCGGTGAGTTTTTGGATGGGATCCGGGCATTTTTGAGTTAAGTTGTCTTCTAACAAACTGTCCGTTATTCTGTTCTCTTTCCAACGCATCTTGAAACGCGTGAATCGAACATCAGGAACTCAAGATACGTCCAATTTAGTGAAGACTGCGCATGCAGAAAACTGGATACAAGATTATTACGGGATTTTGTAAAATTCAGCCCAAAAGCTAACATATAAGGCTCTGGACGAATTAAACTTAGCCCAATATATTTATTATCATTTAAATTGATGTTTTTAGGGTTTTATATACTTTAGGAACTAGCCACCCAGCCCTTATCACTTGTCTTATCACCCTATTCCTTGCCACACAAGCACAAGGAGTTTAAAGGCTGTTATTTTTTTATTATTTTTAATTAGATTAGGTTTTCCTTGTTTTAGTAGAAGTTAAATTACTTTGTCTATCCTTCACCTATAAAAGGATGAAGCCTCCATCATTGTAAGGGAGATTTCTTTGATTTATAAAATATTTAGTGAGTTTGTTTTTGCAAGTGCTCATTATTTGTGCCTTCGAAGTCTTCTTCAACATAAGTTTGACGTGTTCTTGTGAGGGTGATCATCTTCACACTCTTGCTTGCTTAGATAATCGCGTCTAGGAGGGTGGGTTAGAGCCGCTCGAGGTTGCTTCCTTGGTTAATTGCGATCAAGAGGTTGCCGAGGACATCAACTTCTATTTCGCCAAGTCATCTTCGCCTTCAACCTTCACACCATCTTCCATAATTCCATAAACACAGCTGGAATTTTCATATTTGTTTTATCTTTCTCTTTCTCAACCTTCTGTAATCTTTTTATTTATATTCTTATTTCTCATCATCTAATCTATCATATTCACCTTGTTTCTTTAATTTTCAAGCTTTAATTCTAAGATTTTCAAGAAACCCCAAACTAGTTTCTCTTGAATTTTTAGATTTGCGCCTAACTTCCTTGTTCGAGTCTGAAGCCCATAGGTTTGCTTACAAGCCATCAAATTGAAGGCTACCATGTGCCAAAGCATACTCTATCATTTGGTATCAGATCTGGGAAGCTTCTTGGCAAGAATTTTGGCATTTTTGGGTGAAAAATTAAAAAATTAGGGAAAAATTCGTCAAAATCAAATGAGTGAATTTTGAGCTGAAAATTTCCAGATCAAATCTAGACCATTGGAGGAGTCACCACACAAAGTTTCAAGACTTTTTGGCATCGGGAACACCTCGAACGAAGTGGATCAAAGTTTCAGCAAAATTAGGGTTTTCCCCTACTTTATCCCTATTTTCATTATTTTTTCTTCAAATTTCGTTATTTTCAGTTTATTTACATTTTTAAAATAAAAAAAAGAAAAAAAAGAAAAAAAAAGAAAATAAAAGAAATAAAAGTGAAGAAAAGTGAGAAAAGCTCATACGTAGCCACCAACCACCATCATGAATCATCAAGACCAACATCATCAACCACCGCAAGCATCACATTGAAGTGGATTCAACATTGGATTTCTTCCTTCAAGTTGTTTCCAGGTTTTGGGGTTATTATCTTTCTAGACTAAATTTTTCTACTCTTAGTTTTTTAAGTTCCTTTGTTTTTCTTTTTCTTTCTTCTATTACGCCATTAACACCTTATCTTTTATGGTGTGAGTAGGACAACAAAGTTGAATTACAATCCTTGTTTCTTGCAACTATATTCAATTGGTGTCAAGCCTTTTCACTTGACTCCTAGTACAATTAGGACTTATTGTTAGGATTAAACTCCGATTGTAACTTGTTGACTTATAGCAGGAATGTCTTTACAGAGCAAAAGATCAGTTTACTTGCCTTACTAAATATTTATTCTTGGAGTGTTTAGTGAGATTTCTAGTTTTCTTTTGCTTTTTACCTTTTAAATCTGAGTGTTTCAAGATGTCATAAATGAGTAACGATGAAGAACCACATGAGGTGACTCTTCAAGAAGTTTCAGATACTCTCAATAAACTTGAACGGATTGTAACCTCTTTGGCAACCAAGCTTGAGCACACTGATACAGTCATGACCGCAATCACTCAAACCATTGGAAGATTATAAACCACTGCTATCACAAGCGATACTGAGGAGCCTAAGCGTCCAAATCTTGTTCCTATTCAGAAAAAATGCCAAAACCCCTTACATAGGCACAATCATCGCATAGGGCCGAGATGAGCAACAAACACCTTAGCCAAGCCAAAGTTCACTATACCACATTTTCAAGGAAAGTATGACCCTGATGCTTATTGTGACTGGGAAAATCGAGTTGATCTTCTATTCGAGCATTATCAATGTCCCGAAGAGGATCAAGTTCCACTGTTGACTCTTGAATTCACTGAATATGCATCCATTTGGTGGTCCCAATTGGTCCGTAATCGGCGTCTCAATAGAGAAGCCAAGACAACCTCATGGGGAGAACTCAAAAAAGTCATGCGAGAACGATTTGTTCCCCCATTATATCAACGAGAGATCAAACAAAAGTTACAAAGGATCCGACAAGGCTGCAGAAGGGTTGATGAGTATCTCAAAGAAATGGAATCATTGATGCAAAAAACAGACATACAAGGGGATGAAGAGGATACAATGACTAGGTTTGTTATCAGACTCAATGACAACATTCTTGAGGTACTTGAACTCAAAACCTACTACACCCTTCAAAAGGCATTCCAATTCGCCATGACAATCGAAAAACGTATCAAATATCGACAACGATATTGACAGAAGAATTATCACTATGACAAAGGTACCACTCAACATTTATGTCATTCTAATTCTTCTAAACCTTTGCTCGACTCAAGTAGACCAAAGCAGAAAATTGAAACATCCAAGTCACTGGACAAAACCAAGACAAAAATCCTCATGTTGACGGAAAACACACAAACACTCAAACAAGAGGATAGTGATAATGATCACATTAGACAAGATGACAATTCTTCTAATCCCTCATGTGAAGTAGTAGGTCCACTTGCTATACTCTCATCACCTCCCCACAAATAAAGTAAGTGTAATTCTAACCATTCATTTGATTATTGTCCTATCATTCCGTTAGAAACACTTTATTCTCTACATAAATTGTACATTGATGATAATTTTTGTGAGAGGGATATGGGATGTGAGATACAAAAGACTGAGAGTAAAGAGGCCGAGAGTGAAAAAACTCAAATTAAAGGCCCAAATTTGGTGAGTGAAAATACATGTGAGGTAAAAGTTACACAAAGCCCAAAAGAAAAAGAAAAGAAAAATAATGTGACGAGTGATTTTGTTTTGACTAATCCTTACAAATGTTCGTGTAGTGTTGTCTTATTTTTTCAGGATTTTGTTGAACCATTGAGAGGAGCTCAATTAGATCACTCCACATACAACAAAGAAGCCTTTTCAATTGAAGTTGATGATTGTTCTCTCATTGCCGATTTAGATTCGAGGAGGAATCCTTTTAAGGAGTGGGGGAATGATACATGCATGAGCGGGGTCAAATTACTCATATTTGACAAGAAGATGAATTTGTTCGATGCAAACAATAAAAGCCAAAACAGTGCACGCATAGGAGGTCAAAAATGATGCATCTTGGACAAGAAATTGAATATGATTGTAAAGTCTGAAAAGTTAGCCAACTTGCGACGAGTTTTTGGATGGGATTCGGGCATTTCTGAGTCACGTTTTCTTCTAACAAATTGTCCGTCATTCAGTTACATTTCTAACACATCTTGAAACGTGTCAATCGGACATCAGGAACTCACGATACGTCCAATTTACTGAAGACTGTGCATGCAGAAAATTGGATATAGGATTATTACGGGATTTTGTAAAATTAGCCCAAAAGCTAACATATAAGGCTTTGGACGAATTCAACTTTGCCGAATATTATTATCATTTAAATTGATGTTTTTAGGGTTTTATATACTTTAGGAACCAGCCACCCAGCCCTTATCAGCTTATAACTTGCCTTATCACCCTATTCCTTGCCACACAAGCACAATGAGTTTAAAGGCTGTTATTTTTTATTAGATTACGTTTTCCTTGTTTTAGTATAAGTTAAATTACTTTGTCTATCCTTCACTTATAAAATGATGAAGCCTCCATCATTGTAAGGGAGATTTCTTTGATTTATAAAATATTTAGTGAGTTTGTTTTTGCAAGTGCTGATTACTTGTGCCTTCGAAGTCTTCTTCAACATAAGTTCGACGAGTTCTTGTGAGGGAGATCATCTTCAAACTCTTTCTTGCTTAGATAATCGTGTCTAGGAAGGTTGGTTCGAGCCGCTTGAGGTTGCTTGCTTAGATAATTGAGTTTAAGAGGGTGCCGAGGACAAAACAGCATCAACAATTCGCAAGCCATCTTCATCTTCAACCTTCACACCATCTTCCGTAATTCCATAAACAAAGCTGGAATTTTCAGATTTGTTTTACCTATCTTATTCTTAATATTATTATCTTTTTATTTATATTCTTATTTATTATCATCTAATCATTCATCTTGTCTTTCTTTCTTTAATTCTTCAGCCTCGAATCTGAAATTTTCAAGAAAAGCCCTTCTCTTTTCTCTTGAATTTTCATATCTGCCCATACTTTTCTTGATTGAGTCTAGAGTTCCTAGTTCTTGCTACAACTTGATTGAAGGCTTCCAAATCCAAGATTGCGCTACTCTATCAATGAACTCCTTTGGAAGAAGGTAGTGTTGCCAAACTTCAAGTGCACGAACTAATACAAGGAGCTCTTTTATCATAAGTTGAGTAGTTCAAATGCGCTCCTTTTAACTTCTCGCTAAAGTAAGCGATTTGTTGTTTTTCCTGTAAAAGAACTGCGCCTATGCCTATACCAGAGGCATCATATTCTAACTCAAAAGTTTTATAAAAATTGGGAAGACAAAGAATTGCGACAGTACAAAGTTTACCTTTTAGTGTTTGGAAGTCTTGTTCTTGTGCCTCACCCCAATCAAAACCTACCATTTTTTTGATGATATCTATCAATGGTGTGGCAATGGTAGAGAAATCTTTGACAAAGTGACGGTAGAAGCTTCCTAGGTCATGGAAGGATCTCACCTCGGTTATGGATGATGGCGTGGGCCATTCTTGAATTGCTTTGACTTTTTCATTGTCAGCATGGATACCCTGTGCACTTACTATAAAGCCTAGAAAACTAAGACTTTCACTACAAAACACAAACTTTTCCATGTTAGCATATAATTGTTCTCTTCGGAGAACTTCAAAGACGATCTCACATGAAAGAGATGTAAATCAAAAGAAGAAGAGTCGATAAGAATATGATCGAAATAAACAACAACAAACTTACCTCTAAACTCCCGAAGGATATGGTTCATCAATCTCATGAATATGATAGGGGCATTGGTCAAACCAAATTGCATAGTTGTCCATTCATATAAACTGAACTTCGTCTTGAAAGCGGTTTTCTATTCATCTCCTTCTTTCATTCGAATTTGATGATAACCACTCTTCAAATCAATCTTGGTGAAGATGCATACACCGTAGAGTTCATCAAGCATGTCATCTAATCGTGGAATAGGATGCCTATACTTGATTGTTATTCGGTTGATCGGTCGACAATCGACACATATTCTATATGAACCATCTTTCTTTGGCACCAAAAGATATGGAACGGCACAAGGGCCTAAACTCTCACGAATATAGCCTTTGTTGAGTAGTTCTACCACTTGCTTTTCTAACTTCTTGGTTTCATCGGGATTACATCTATATGCTGGTCTATTTGGAATTGAAGAACCCAAAATTAGGTCAATTTGATGTTCAATTCCTCTTAAGGGTCGCAAACCGTCAGGTGGATAACCTAAAACATCATTGAAGTCCTGCAAAAGAGAAACAAACACACTAGGAAAACTTTTGTTATTGTTAGTGATAAAAAAAATTTGTTCCCTAAAGCGGATAAGGATGAAAGGTTGTTTAAGGAAGGGGGCTTGCCTCACTTCTTTTTCTCTCGCATAAATATTTTGAGACACTATTTTTTTTCTCACATTTAGGATCACTCACCACCCTTGGGCCTTAACTTATTTGGCTTTTATCACTACTGGCCTCTTTTGTATTTGCCTTTTGTTTTTCATTATTTTTCTTTTTCATCTTTTTTTATTCCCACATCCTCACAAAACTTCTTCATTCGCATATGATCTTTGTACACCTCTTTTGGATCGAGTGGAGCCAAGGTATACTTTTTGCCATGGTATACAAAGGAATACTTATTTAACTTATTGTGGTGAGTCACACCACAGTCATACTGCCACGATCATCCTAAAAGTAAGTGATATGCTTGCATAGGGATAACATCACAACAAACGTCATCACAATATTTACCCATAGTAAAAGGGATTAAGGCACGACTATTTAAAAAGCTAACAAGGCCTAAAAACACTTGTAAATCCTAATTTGGGCTAAAAATAAAAATCTGACCCAATCTTTTATAGTAGCAAGTATTGGGTCTAATTACAATAAAAAGGGCTAATTAATGGACATCTAAAGGCTCATGGATATCCATCTCCAAAGGTGAAGCAAGTTGAGTTTTTATGACCCAATTATTCTTGGAGGATGTTAAGTGTGGACTTCCTTCAAGAAATTCTTCCATCTTCATGCCAGCTTGTAATCCTTTGCTCACAAATCCTTGGACGGTCGAATTCAGCTTGTCCTTGATTAGCTTAGACTTGGCTCTGGTTATTGAGCCAAGTGGAAAAGTAAGTCCATCTTGTCCTTGGAATTACCGTGTGGTACATGTATCATCCCCTCCCTCCTCAAAAGGATTCGCCCACGAATCTGAAACCTCAAAGGGAGAAAGATCAGAAACATTAAAAGTTGTACTCACATTATACTCACCTGGTAGATCAATTCGGAATGGTTTGTTGTTGATCCCTTCAAGGACTTGGAATGGTTCATCTCCCCGTGGATCCAATTTGGATTTCCTATGGTTCGAAAATCATTCTTTACGCATGTGCAACCAAACCCAATCTACTGGTTCAAAGACAACTTGGCGTCGGCCTATGTTGACTTTGGCAGCAAAGTTTTCATATGTTTTCTCCATTCTTTGCTTTGTATTAGTGTAAATGGATTTAACCAACTCCGCTTTCTTTTCACCTTCTAAGCTACTAATATTATCAATAGGTAAAGGAACAAGGTCTAATGTAGTTAAGGGGTTAAAACCATAAACTACTTCAAATGGAGAATAACGGTGGATGAATGAATAGAAGGGTTGTAGGAAAACTCTACAAAAGGTAGATATTTTTCCTATGTTTTTGTGTTCTTACCGAAAACGGTTCTGAGTAATGCACCTAAGATCTGATTTATTACCTCAGTTTGTCCATCCGTCTGTGGGTGACAAGTAGTAGAATAAAGAAGTTTGGTACCTATCTTTTCGTACAAAACCTTCCAAAAATGGCTTATGAACTTTACATCTCTATCGGAAACGATGGTGTGTGGAATTCCATGAAGTCATACTACTTCTCTAAAGAAGAGTCGGCTACATGTGTTGCATCATCCTTTTTATGGCATGGTATGAAGTGAGCCATCTTTGAAAACCTGTCGACCACAACAAAAATACTATCTCGACCGTTTTTGGTATGAGGTAATCTAGGAATAAAGTACACATATAAATTGACCCAAGGGAAAGAAAGGATAGGAAGGGGTGTATATAAACCATTAGGACTTACCTTGGATTTTTCTTGTTTACATACGATCCAAGATACGCATACCTTTTCCACAGTTTTCCTTATATGTGGCCAAAAAAATGCTCCATTACCATTTCTAACATTTTGGAGAAGCCAAAGTGCCCCATTAAGCCTCCAGAGTGTGATTCATGGACTAGCAATTCTCTAATGGAGCCTTGTGGTATACATAACCTATTTATTCGGAAAAGAAACCCGTCTACAAGATAAAACTTGTTAAAATAACCTTTTAAACAATGAGTATAAATTTCCTTGAAATCTAGATCATTAGGATACAATTGGTTTATATGTTCGAATCTCAATATAGTAGCATGCATTTGGGTAATTAGGGTATACCTTCTAGATAGTGCATCTGCTACTGCATTATCCTTACCTTTTCTGTACTTGATCACATAAGGGAATGTTTCAATAAACTCCACCAACGAGCATGTCTCTTGCTAAAAATTACCTTGGCCATTTAGCCACTTCAATGATTCATGGTCGGTGTGTATGATAAACTCCTTTGGAAGAAGGTAGTGTTGCCAAACTTCAAGTGCATGAACTAATGCAAGGAGCTCTTTATCATAAGTTGAGTAGTTCAAATGTGCTCCTTTTAACTTCTCGCTAAAGTAAGCGATTGGTTGTTTTTTTTTGTAAGAGAACTGTGCCTATGCCTATACCAGAGGCATCACATTCTAACTCAAAAGTGTTATAAAAATTGGGAAGATGAACAATTGGAGCATTACAAGGTTTACCTTTTAGCATTTGGAAGGATTGTTCTTGTGCCTCACCCCAACAAAAACCTGCCATTTTTTGATGATATCTGTCAATGGTGCGGCAATAGTAGAGAAATCCTTGACAAAGCGATGGTAAAAGCTTGCTAGGCCATGGAAGAATCTCATCTCGGTTATGGATGATGGCATGGGCCATTCTTGAATTGCTTTGACTTTTTCATTGTCAACATGGATACCCTGTGCACTTACTATAAAGCCTAGAATACTAAGACTTTCACTACAAAACACACACTTTTCCATGTTAGCATATAATTGTTCTCTTCAGAGAACTTCAAAGACCGATCTCACATGAAAGAGATGTAAATCAAAAGAAAAAGAGTAGATAAGAATATCATCGAAATAAACAACAACAAACTTACCTCTAAACTCCCGAATGATATGGTTCATCAATCTCATGAATGTGCTAAGGGCATTGGTCAAACCAAATGGCATAGCCGTCCGTTCATATAAACCGAACTTGGTCTTGAAATTAGTTTTCCATCCATCTCCTTCTTTCATTCGAATCTGATGATAACCACTCTTCAAATCATTCTTGGTGAAGATGCATGCATCGTAAAGTTTATCAAGTATGTCATCTAATCGTGGAATAGAATATCTATATTTGATTATTATTCGGTTGATCGGTTGACAATCGACACACATTATATATGAACCATCATTCTTTGGCTCTAAAAGTACTGGAACGCACAAGGGCTTCAACTCTCACGAATGTAGCCTTTGTTGAGTAGTTCTTCCATTTTCTTTTCTAACTCTTGGTTTCGTCGGGATTACATCTATATGCTGGTCTATTTGGAATAGAAGAACCTGAAATTAGGTCAATTTGATGTTCAATTCCACTTAAGGGTCGCAAACCGTCAGGTGGATAACCTAAAACATTATTGAAGTCATGCAAAAGAGAAACAAACACGCTAGGCAAACTTTTGTTATTGTTAGTGATAGAAAAAATTTGTTCCCTAAAGCGGATGAGGATGCAAGGCTGTTTAAGGAAGGGGGCTTGCCTCACTTCTTTTTCTCTCGCATAAATATTTTGAGACACTTTTTTTTTCTCACATTTAGGATCACTCACCACCCTTGGGCCTTTACTTATTTGGCTTTTATCACTACTGGCCTCTTTTGTATTTGCCTTTTGTTTTTCATTATTTTTTTCTTTTTCATATTTTTTATTCCCACCTGCTCACAAAACTTCTTCATTCGCATATGATCTTCGTACACCTCTTTTGGAACGAGTGGAGCCAAGGTAAACTTTTTGCCATGGTATACAAAGGAATACTTATTTAACTTACCGTGGTGAGTCAAACCACGGTCATACTTCCAAGGTCGTCCTAAAAGTAAGTGAGATGCTTGCATAGGGATAACATCACACCAAACGTCTTCACAATATTTTCCTATAGTAAAAGTGGTTAAGGCACATTTGTTTACCTTTAATTCTGACCCTTCATGAAGCCATTGGAGATAATATGGCTTTGGATGGCATTGAAAAGGTAGGTCAAGTGCATCAACTAGATAGATGCTCACCATATTCACACAACTTCCGCTATCAATGATGACAGAATATAGTTTGCCTCGGATCAAACATCGTGTGTGGAAAATATTTGTTCTTTGCATCTCCGTATTGTCAATTGCTTGGATATTAAGTGAACGTTGAATCACCAAGCTTTTAGGATCAGGTTCATCACTGGAGTAACCACCGATGATGAATTCATTGTCGGACAATTCCTCCTCTGACTCAGATGAGTAGCTCCCATCTTATAGAATAAGAAAGAGTCTTGTATTCGGGCAGTCTCTTTTATAGTGTCCATGACCGTTACACTTGAAGCATACAATTTGCCGAGTTTGTTTGAGTGTTTGTGTGTTTTCACCAAATGGGGGTTTTTGTCTTGGTTTTGTCCAGTGACTTGGATGTTTCAATTTTCTGCTTTGGTCTACTTGAGTCGAGCAAAGGTTTAGAAGAATTAGAATGAGATACATGTTGAGTGGTACCTTTGTCATAGTTATAATTCTTTTATCGATATCGTTGTTGATCTTTGATGCGCTTTTCAATTGTCATGGCGAATTGGAATGCTCTGATAACACTTGTCACGGGGCCATTACCCTCTTCCCAAAAGACATGTCTGATAGGATGTGCAGTGTCACTGTATTTATATCCCAAGACCTCCCTTTTCTTTTACCCTGCTTGATAGAGTAGAGCAATCTTGGATTTGGAAGACTTCAATCAAGTTGTTGCAAGAATTAGGAGCTCTAGACTCAATCAAGGAAGTTTGGGCAGATCTAAAAATTCAAGAGAAAAGAGAAGGGATTTTCTTGAAATTTTCAGATTCAAGGCTGGAAATTTGAAGAAAGAAAGACAAGATGAAGGATTATATGATAAGAAATAAGAATATAAAAAAAGATTAAAAGAGATTGAGAAAGAGATAAGTAAAACAAATATAAAATTCCAGCTTTGTTTATGGAATTATGGAAGATGGTGTGAAGGTTGAAGATGAAGATGGCTTGCAAATTGTTGATGTTGTTTTGTCCTCGGCACCCTCTTAGACTCAATTATCTAAGCAAGCAACCTCAAGCGGCTCTAACCCACCCTCCTAGACGAGATTATCTAGGCAAGCAAAAGTGCGAAGATGATCTCTCTCACAAGAACTCGTCACACTTATGTTGAAGAAGACATCGAATGCACAATTAATTAGCACTTGCAAAAACAAACTCACTAAATATTTCATAAATCAAAGAAAATATGTCTTACAATGATGGAGGCTTCATCCTTTTATAGGTGAAGGATAGACAAAGTAATTTAACTTCTACTAAAACAAGGAAAACCTAATCGAATTAAAAAATTATAAAATAACAGCCTTTAAACTCCTTGTGCTTGTGTGGCAAGGGATAGGTTGATAAGGTAAGTGATAAGTTGATAAGGGCTGATTGCTTGGGTAGCAAGTAAGCTTGATGAAGGTTGGCTTGCTTGGGCATCAAGTAATAGGCTGATAAGAGCTGTTTTAGTTTGGTAGCAAGTAAAAGTTGATAGGGCCTTTATTTGAACGAATTTAAGGGTATTTGGGCTGGTTTAGATGATAAGAAATTGGTTATTGGGAAAAGAGGCGTGTGTTGGCTGTTTTAAAAGCTAACTAGGCCTAAAAACACTTGTAAATCCTAATTTGGGCTAAAAATAAAATTTTGACCCAATCTTTTATAATAACCAGTATTGGGTCTAATTAATGGACATCTAAAGGCTCATGGATATCCATCTCCAAAGGTGCAGCAAGTTGAGTTTTTGTGACCCAATAATTCTTGAAGGATGTTAAGTGTGTACTTCCTTCAATAAATTCTTATTTTCTTCATGGCAACTTGTAATCCTTTGCTCACGAATCCTCGGACGGTCGAATGCAGCTTGTCCTTGATTAGCTTAGAGTTGGCTCAGGTTATTGGGCCAAGTGGAAAAGTAAGTCCATCTTGTCCTTGGAATTGCCTTGTGGTACATGTATCACATAAGAATATAAGCTTGTCACTACAAAACACGCACTTATATAGGTTAGGGTACAACTGTTCTCATCAGAGAACGCCAAAAATTGATTCAACATGTAGAAGATGTGAATCAAAGGATGTAGAGTAGATAAGAATGTCATCAAAATAAACAACAACAAACTTACCAATAAATTCTCAAAGGATATGGTTCATGAGGAGCATGAATGTACTTGGTGCGTTTGTTAAGCAAAAGGGCATGACCTAAACTTGGTTTTAAAAGCTGTATTCCACTCATCTCCTTCCTTCATTCTAATTTGATGATATCCACTCTTGAGGTTGATCTTTTTAAAGATGCAAGCACCGTAAAGTTCACCGAGCATGTTATCAAGGCGTGGAATAAGGTGCTTGTATTTGATGGTAATACGATCAATAGGTCTGCAATCAACACACATACGATACGTACCATCTTTTTTGGGCACAAGTAGTACGAGAACGGCACAAGGACTCGAACTATCACGAATTTATCCCTTTTGTAGCACCCGAGATAAGGTCAATTTGATGTTCAATACCTCGTTTAGGAGGTAATCCTCTAGGTGGGTCATTTAAGACATCCGAGAAATCCTGTAAAAGAGATATAAAAACACTAGGCCAAGAAACATTAGTGTCAGAAGTCAATTTTTTTTTTGCCTAAAGCAGACGAGAATACAAGGTTGTTTCAAGAAAAGGGTTTCCCTCACATATTTTTTTCTCCCAAAGAAATTTTTGTTCTTTCTTTTTTCTCACAAATGGATTCACTCACCTCCCAGGGAGCGTTTGAATTTTGGCTTTTTTGACTATTGGCCTATTTTTGCATTGCCTTTTGTGTTTCCAATTTTTTGATTCCAGCCTCTTAGAGTATTTGTGTAATCAAAGTTGATCTTGATAGACCTATTTTGGGTCCAAATGACCTAACGTGAGTTTCTTACCATGGTAAATAAAAGAATATCGCTTAAGTTTCCATGGTGATTCACATCTCTATCGAATTGCCATGGTCTACCAAGCAACAAGTGTGTAGGTTGCATTGGGACCATGTCACACCAAACATCATCGCGATAATCTCCAATTGAGAAAGTAATGAGGCAACGCTTGATTACCTTAACATCGGATCCATCATTAAGACATTGTAGATGATAAGGTTTAGGATGTCACCGACATAGAAGATCAAGATCATCAATAAGGTAACTACTGACGACATTAGCATAACTACCACTACGATGACAAAGGAGTACTGCTTCTTGTTGATCATGCACCGTGAGTAGAAGATTTTGGTGCGTTGTTGCCAGTTTCATCCAATGTCTGAATGTTAAAGGAATGACAATTTACCTGGCAAAAGTCATCTTGTGGTGGATTTGGTGCTCTGAAGGAATTGTCTGTGTCATCTTCAACTTTATGGAATATGTCCTCTACTTCCTCATCAGAATCAAAAACGTAGGTACCATCTTAAAAGATCAAGATTTATGTATTGGGGCAGTCATGTGCATACTGGCTATGACCATGACATCGAAAACACACCATGTCTCTCGCTCGACGCACCAGTGGTTGTGTTTCTGCTACTTTTAATGTTTTACCCCTTGGTTGTACATCTTGTGTCTTGATCAGTTCTTCATTTGTAGTTGTTCTATAAGGTGTAGACAAAGGTTGAGAAGACTTCAAAAAAGAGGAATCGTATGGTGTACCTCTATCATAAGAAGAATTGGGACGTGATTTGCCTAGTTGAAGTAGTTGATTCTCAATTGTGATGGCCTTATGTAGAACACTTTCATGATTGTTGTAATCATGAAGTATAAGAGGATCGAAAATGTTACTATTGAGGCCAACAACAAACCCAGACAAGGTGTCTTCTTCATTTTCTTGAATATCAGCTTGTTGAAGGAAGTGTTCCATCTCTTTATAATAATCATCAACGGATTGTGTGCCTTGCCGTAATCGTTGTAGGCGATGTTTGACTTGGCAAAATTAATATGGTCGAATAAAATGGTTACGCATGGAATCTTTAAGTTCATCACAAGAACGAATGGCGTGTCGACACTGGATTTGTCTCTGTTTGCAAAGTTGAGTCCACCAACTTATGGCATAGCCTGTAAATTGGGTAGTTGCAATAGGAATTTGGTCAATTTCTTTGTATGAATAGTGGGTAAACAACATCTCAACCTTGCTTTCCCAATCAATATAAGCATCGGTATCAGTTCTACCGTCGAAAAGAGGGATGACCAACTTCGGTTTGGACCATGATGATTTTTCGGGCTTGTCTTCAACATCTTTGACGGGAAAACGCTGTGGTTGTAATGGATGCTTAACATATTTGCATTATCATAATCTTCCCTTTCTTGCTATTCACTCAACCCATTATTGAAAATTTCTCATGCTATTAGACAATTCTTCTATCGTTATTAGTCCTTTTAGTTTTTTGCCAGGAGTACTTGAATTTGACATCTTGAATATCACAATACTCGCACAAAATTTAAGTGATAAACAAAAAAAAGAAAACTAGAAATCTCACAAATCGCTCCAAGAAGAGGAATTCTTTGAGGCAAGTTAGTCGATCTTGTATTCTTTAAAACTCTTCTGCTGTACACGACTCAGTAATTGGAGTTCAAATCCTATCAAAAGACCTTAAGTGCTTTAAGAGGCCAAGGATAAGTAAGACACCAAAGAAAGATAGTTGCAAGGAAAAAGAACGAAAAACAAATATGGAATTTTTCAACCTGTTTGAGTTGTTCTTGTAATTTCCAGATTACAATCTAGGCGTTTCTTAATTTTTATGGATTTAAAGCTAAAAATTCAAAGAAACAAAAGTGAGAAGATGGAATAAAACTTGAATAATAAGAACTAAACATAAAAGATACGAAAACATTGATGAAACAAGGTTGAATTCAAATCTGGAAAATTCCAGCTTTGAATGGATAAATGACGTGATGGTTGAATTGAAGAAGATGTTGATGGTGGCTGGTGGAAATAGAAAAGTTTGCCTGACGAACCCTCATAGTAGCAATTAATTAGGCTACCTCCGTGATACATTGTAAAACCGACCCTCCTACCCGCGATTATATAGGCAACCCGAAGTGTGAAGATTCTCCATCGCTCAACTCAGTCAAACACATTAAATAAAGCTTCAAAGTTACAAGTTTACCGACACTTGCAAACACGTAGTCAAAAGAGTACCTTTTTATTAAAATCTCAAATCTGATTACAAAGAAGAAGTTCTCATCCTTTTATAGGGAAGGATGGCTAAACTCATAGAAATTCCTAAATAGAATTAAACTCTATTCCTAATAAAATAACAATAAAACAAATAATAAAATAATCTAAAACTAAAATATTAATGTAATTACTTGCTGAATGTGAATCCCCCTTGTTTAGGGAGCCTTGGGCAACTCTCTTCTTCCCATGATAAGGGGGAACGATTTTTAGGGCAACAAGCTTGTGGATAAGGTTGGTCTAGGCTGGTTTTAATGGATGATAAGGCCTAAATTTAAATGAATCTAATTTGGGTTGAGAAATAGCTAATTAGACCCAAACATTATAACTCAGTTTTGGGTCTAAGTAATTACAATTAATTCCCAATTTAATGGACTTCAAATATGCTTAAGGCCTTGTTTATACACTCTTGGGCGTGTGCTTCCTGAACATGGGTTTGTGTGACCCAATTCTTTAAGCTTGGAGAATGCATGCTTTTTCAGAATTCTTGGTCTTTTATGAATGTTTGTAAGCCTTTGGTCAGCACTCCTTGCATAGTGGTGTAGAGTTTATCCTTAAGAATCTTGGACTTGGCTCGTGTGATTGGTCCAAGTGGGAATATGAGTCCACCTTGATTTGGGTTTGTCCGGTGCATGTATCAACTTTCGTCTTGGTGGCGTATCAATGGGTAACAAAAAAGAATCTTTTTAGCTTTGATGCCAAATGATAGAGTAGCTCAAATCTAAATAAAAAGAAAAAACAAACCAAAATAAAGAATAAATCTGAAAATTTAGATTTGTTTATGGTGGTGGCGTTAATGGAGCAAGCTTGAATGTGTGGAGTTGGCATGATGAATTGATAGTTGTCCTCGGCACCCACTTAGACGCAATTATCTAAGCAAGCAACCTCAAGCGGCTCTAACCCACCCTACCAAACGCGATTGTATGGACAAGCATGAGTGTGAAGATTCTCAACAACAAATCACAAGAACTTGAAGATTGATTTGCTTCTAAAAATAACAAGGTAGACTTCTTGCAAGTATAAATTCAAATAGAACTTTGTTTTAATCAAAGGAATTCTGAATTACAATGTGGGTGAAGCCTCCTTTATATAGGCATTGGAGAAGTTCTAGTCCTACTTAACTTATGGAATTAAATAGAATAAATAAAAGCTGAAATCTAATCTCCTAATTAGATAAGTAACTTCTAATAATAAATAAATGCTTAAAATAAATCCTAATTAAATAAATCTGATCCTAATAGATATTACAGAATCATATATTGATTTAAATTATAAATAATCAAATAAAATCTTAAAAATCTGTAATTATCCAAAAATCTCATATTAATCTCGTATAGGAATTTTCTGCATGCGCTGCATTCGCTAAAATAGACGTATCTTGAGTTCCATATGTCTGATTGAGGCGTTTAAAGAGGCATTGGCAAGCTAATTGATTTCCAGATACGTTTTAAGAAGAATATTGACCGATAGTTGCATGGATCCCATCCAAAAACACGTTACAAGTTGAATGATGTTTTTGACTTGTAAAATAGTTTCAACTTCTTCTCTAAGATGATTATTTTTACCCCTCTCATGATCGTATCATTTTTGGTCAAGTTGTCATATGATGAATTGACCATCATTTGGTTACCTTTCTAACGCATCAATCTGATGTCGGGAACTCAAGATACGTCCATTTTACTAAAGACTGAGCTTGTAGGAAACTGGATATGGGACTATTACGGGATTTTGTAAAATTCAACCCAAAAGCCAACATATAAGGCTTTGGACGAATTAAACTTAGCCCAATGTATTTAGTATCATTTAAATTTATTTTTATGATTTTATATACTTTAGGTACTAGCCACCTTTCTCTTAAGCCGTTAGATCAAGTCCAATTTAACAAACCATATTTCTTTATTATTTTTATTCATTAGGAGAGTTTGTGTTTCTTTAGGAATACTATATTTGTAAGACATCCTTCGCCTATAAAAGGATGAGCACAACTTCATTATTTTACAGACAGAATATAGAATAAAGATTTGAGTTTTCTTAAAGGGGTATTTGTTGCGCGTAATAAGTGCTACGCAAATGTGCAAGTATACACGTCGCAAGTTATAGTATAAAAGATATCGTCTCCACAGGGATTGGTGCTACTTCAAGAATCTAGTCTCTTGCACTGTAAAAATAAAAACACAAATAAAAGATTATAGAAGTTTAACTAATCTAGAAAGCAAATAAGTAAAAGAAAAGATGAATTCAATTAAGAGAGATAGGCTAGGTTATCGTGAGTTGAGGTGTGATAGCCGATTGGATCGTCTTGGAAAAAAGAGTGCACGGGCAACTCAGTTGTCGTGGTAACTTGCACAACGGGGTTGCCTTGGCAACTAATCGATGGTTGCCTGGGCAACTAGTTGGGCAACTACTTGGGCGTCTGGGCAGCAACTTCAAGGTTCGGCGGAGCGTTCTTCAATGGTTTCTTCTTATCCCTAAGTCGAAACTCTAGCTACTTGTGCATGCCTTGATAATATATCCCTGCGTGAATCAAGGGTGAACAACAACCAATCTTGCGCTCCTCTTAGCCGTTGAAATCCTTAACTTATTCTTAAGCCAGATTAATCTTCACCATCATTGGATTGAATAAAGATCATATTCATTCGTTTCTTGAATCTAACTCTCCCGATATTAGATAAATGGATGAAATCTCGAGATCCTCTCCCAATTCACTCGCAAACAATAATAAGAACCAAGAATGAATAAACCTTGAAATAGAAAAGTGCAAACTCTTATTACCTAAACAAAAACCAATAGTTTCTCACAACCACAAAACACAATAACCATAGCCAAGTAAATTTAGTTCATGGCTAGGTTCCAAAGAAACACAAGATAAACAATCCCTAGAATGAACCCAATCGAACAAGGAAGAAAAGATGAAGCTTGTCAAAAATCCCTTGCCCTAGATGCTTGCAGAAAATTCCCATTGCTTCCTCTCTTGGACTTGTCGAATTTTGCCCTCTTGCTCTCCCTCCAAGTTGTCGAAATCTCCTATCTATTTATAGGGCTAGGCCAAAGTCCTTCTTTGAGGAGGAGTTTGAGTTGGAATTAAATTATCTTTAAAGAATATAATTCTTTATTATAATTTTATTCCTATTAGAACTTCTCCTATCTTGTTGGAATTTAATTATTCTTTAATCTCTGCATGGCAATCAAATTCCTTTGGGCTTGGGCCTTGCTCCACGTCATCTTGGGCTTGTATAGTCATTAATTTTGATATCCCTATTGCATTTTCTCTTTGTCGACAATTGCCATGGCAACTGGCTCGGCGTCTCCTTCATGCATTGCCCTGGCAACTAGCTCGGCATTGCTTTGGCAAGTGATCCTGCACATACACACACAAAGCACACCAAAGCAGCATCTTTTCCACAAAAACTACCAAGTTATGTAATCAAGCTCAACGATTGAAGGAAACATGGATTAATGCATGAATAGCTAATTATGCAACTAATATGAGCCTATGTCTAACAATAATATGAGTAAAAAGGGTAAGAAAAATAGTACTTTTGAACACTTATCACACCCACAAACTCGAACTATTGCTTGTCCTCAAACAATGCAAACTCATAATTACCTGCCAAGACTTCAATTTTCACAAACTCAGCTTTGAACTTGATTTCAATTCTCTGAATCGGGGCACAAAGTATGATTGGCTTTTTATTTTTCAGAAAACTGAGGAATTACTCGGAATCAAACTATAATACTTGTGAGTGTGTGCGGAGTCATGTGCAAGTTGATTTTTCGGATTCTATGCAAACAATAGGTTTTCAAATTACTTCATTGGGTTCTTTTTAACATGATTTAACTAGAGCCAATTTTCGGGCACCTCTAGTGTTTTATTCTTAGTTTTCTTAAGTTAATTTAATCGACTAGAGCCGGTTTCGAGCACCTCTAGTTAATTTTTTTAACACATCCTAGAGCCAGTTTCGGGCACCTCTAGTGATCAAATTTTTTAGCACATGCTAGAGCCAATTTTGGGCACCTCTAGCATTCATCCAATTTTTATTCTAATCCCCCAATTTGTTAATTATCAACCTAAGTTTACTAGAACTCCTTAAATCAATCAAACCACAACAGTGTTTCATCAAATTTAGCATCATAGTAAAATTCTAAGTTTTTCCATGGTTATCCTAGAATAAAAATTCTATCAATTAAGTGCATTGGCAAAGTCATCATTGAATATTCATCAAATCTAAGCAATTCTTGTTCCAATTAAAGGCATGACAAGCAATTTATGTATCCTAAATGTAATACTTAAATGAATGTAACTAAACATGGTAACTACTAATAACAATCCCCCCAAACTCGAGTGAGGCATTGTCCTCAATGCATGCATAAAAATAACGAAAAATAAAAATAAAAATGCATACGAGGACTTACTCCGAGAGTTCGTCATCGTAGATGATTAGTTTCCTTCTAGTCGGTGTCTTGATTTTCTTGCTTGAACGCGATGGTTGTTTTCTTGTTGCCGGTGGTGGAATCGATCCTCGTACGGGGTTGTCCTCATCGTCCTCTTCATCAATGTCAATGGCTTTTCGCTTGGAGGATTCAATTGGTGCGGTCTTTATTGGTTCAATGGAGGACTCGTCCGAATCTGAAAAATCAGAAAATGATTCCGTAGGAGTTGATTCGGGCATAGGTGCTTTACCTTTGGCTTTTGCAGTGGTTGCCGGGATGTCTTTAGCTTTGGTTGCCGTGGCATCTTCAGGGTTGGTTGCCATGGCGTCAGCTTCCTTGGTTGCCGGGGCAAGGATCTCGGCGGGAAAGATTGGGAACGGCACGCGATTGTCCGGGTACTTTCCTAGGATGACTTGAGTGAAGGCATTGTTGTGCTCATTCATGTACCGCATCAACATTAGTTTCTGATCTTCAATTTGCCTTAGGCGACTTGCCAATGGGTGCAAAAGTGCTTCCAAGTGTCCCGGGATTGATGGCCGAGTTGCCCCGGCGTTAGGTGTTTGGGCATTAGGGATTGCCGCCGCGGCAGGAGTTGCCGTGGCAATTGGAGGCCTTGAAGAATCTCCCGGTGCCTCTCCCATTAGCTTCCGGATTAGTGCTTGATTCCAACCAGACTTGGGTAGGGCCTTTTCATCGGTGGACTCACTCGGGACATGCATCTCCTTGCAAAGATTAGAAATTAAGCAAGGGAAGAAAAGATAACCCTTATCTTTTGAGCTGCATACAAAAATCTCATCACAAATAATTTTTCCAATGTTAATGATGCGATTATGCAAAATGGAATGTATGAGTAAAAGACGTGGTATATCAACGATAGTATTGTGTGTGGAGGGCATTAAAGAAGTTTTAACAAACTTATTCCATAGTTTTGCCTCGGGTTTAAGCTAAAGGCGATTTACCGTGCCTTTGTATTTACCGTCGTTCCAATAAGTTCCCGGTTGAGTGAGTTCTTGAAGCACCTTGTCGAGTTGCTTGGGATTGATTTGGTCAACGAAGGCTTGATGCTCGTCCTTCTCAATGTAAAGTCCGTAAAAGGTGTTGATGCTTTCGGGACTTATAAGTATGGCCTTGTCACGAACAAAAACATAAGGATTATCCGGGTTAGGTGACTGAGCATAGAATTCTCTTACCCATGAGATGTTACCCGGTTCCGGTTGATGGTAAAAGATTTGCCACTTTTGATGTGCAATCCTCTTGAAGATGAATGGTTCAAGGTCGAGATCTTGATGAGAGTTGGAGTATTCAAAGCCTTGTTCTTCATGAATCTTCCGGCTTTCAAACTTTGATTGAAATCTTTCTTGAACCGTCGGTGTAGCAAACTTCTTGTATCTTGGTTTTTTGGAGGAACTTGGATGAACTAAAAGTTTAATCTTGGATGTCATGTATGATCTTGGTTGTGAGTAAAAACAAAGAAAAGAAAAGAAAAGAAAAGAAAAGAAACTAAAAAGTTGTAAGATAGAATGTAGGAATAGGTGGTTGGGATTGGGGGAAATCGAAAAAAAAGGGTTTATGGTTTGGTAGGAATTTTCGACAAAGGGGTTTTGGTTAGGATGAATTGGAGGCTTTATATAAGCCTTAGATTCAGCCCATTAGTTTCCTTGTTGAAGATGTTTTCCTACTTGGTTTAGAATTCCTTCTTTATCTTGAACTTCATTTCCTACAATTCAAAAACAAATCAAATAAGGATTAAAATTAAATATAAACTAATAGAGAAAATAAATAAAGATGTGTAATAGGATTCTTAAACTTGAATAAAAAAAATCTATCCTAAAACTACTAATAATCGAAAAAAAAAATTAAAAAAAATCGAAAAAAATAAAATACTTAAATAATCGAAAAAAAATAAAAATAAAAATAAAAAATAAAAATATAAAAAGGGAGAGCATGCTCATGCATCTCCTAAATTGACCACTTCTTTGTTACGTTCCACATGGGCACCATTGTAGTGCTTCAATCTTTGTCCATTAACTTTGAATTCATGGTTGTCAGAGATGGACTTGATTATCACGACACCATGAGAGAATGGTTTGACGACTTCTATGGTCCTGACCATCTTGATTTCAGCTTTCCCGGGAAAAGTTTTAGCCGAGAATTGAATAGGAGAACTAGTTGCCCAGGCGTGAACTGCCGTGGCAATAGTTTCTTGTCATGCCATCGCTTTGTTTTCTCCTTGTAGATTCGTGCATTGTTATAGGCTAGTGCACGAAATTCTTCTATCTCATTGAGATCCATCAAGCGCTTTTGTCCGGCACTTTCCCAATCCATATTCATGGTCTTGATTGCCCAGTACGCCTTGTGCTCGATTTCCACCGGTAGATGACATGTTTTACCATAGACAAGTCGGAAGGGGGACATACCTAAGGGTGTTTTGAATGCAGTGCGATATACCCAAAGTGCGTCATCTAGTCTTAATGACCAATCCTTCCTTGAGGGATTTAAAACTTTCTCGAGTATTCCCTTCAACTCCCGGTTGGAAATTTCTACTTGCCCATTGGTTTGTGGGTGATATGCCGTGGCGATCTTGTGTGATATGCCGAAGTGTTGCAACATCTTGGCAATTAGTCTGTTGTCAAAATGCTTGCCCCTGTCACTGATAATTGCTTTCGGCATCCCAAACCGTGTAAATATGTTTTTCTGCAGGAATCGTTGCACGGTCTTGGAATCGTCGTTGGGAACTGCAGCTGCCTCTACCCATTTAGACACATAGTCGACGGCGAGTAAGATGTAGAGGTTGCCGAATGAATATGGGAAAGGTCCCATAAAGTCGATCCCCCATACATCGAATAGTTCCACCTCGATGATGTTCTGGAGTGGCATCTCATGTCGTCTAGAGATATTGCCCGTCCTCTGGCAACGATCACATTGCTTGTAAAAGTCTTGGGCATCTTTGTACAATGTTGGCCAATACAAACCGGATTGCAAAACTTTGGCCGCGGTACGAGTTCCTCCAAAATGTCCTCCATAGGGTGAAGAATGGCATTGCCGGAGTACATTATGTTGCTCTTCTTCAGGGACACATCGGCGTATAACCTGATCCGCACATTGTTTAAACAAAAAAGGCTTGTCCCAAAAGTAATGCTTAGCATCATGGCGGAACCGCTTTTTCCCTTGGTGAGTAATGTCATAAGGAAAAATACCACAAACAAGGAAGTTAACTAAATCTGCGTACCAGGGTATTGCCGAGGCATGTGCTGCCGTGGCGACTGCTCCCAAGATTGCCGAGGAGTGTGCGTCAAAGACTGCTGCGGCGTCGAGAGTTGCCGAGGCGTGTGCATCCATGGTTGCCGAGGCGTCAAAGGTTGCTGAGGAGTTGAGGGTTGCCGAGGCAACTAGAATTTGTTCATCCGGGAATGCATCGCATATCTCTAGATCCGCGTCCTCCTCCCTATTGCGTTCCAAACGTGATAAGTGATCGGCCACTTGATTTTCTGTTCCTTTTCTGTCCTTAATTTCAATATCAAATTCTTGTAAAAGTAATATCCAACGAATCAAACGAGGTTTAGCATCCTTTTTAGCAAATAAGTATTTGATTACCGAATGGTCCGTATGAACAATTACCCTTGTACCAATTAAATAGGATCGGAACTTGTCATATGCGAAAACTACAGCTAGTAACTCTTTCTCCGTTGTTGTGTAATTCACTTGAGCGCTATTAAGAGTTTTACTAGCGTAGTATATCACATGGAAGGTCTTACCTATGTGTTGGCCTAGGACTACTCCTACCGCGAAATCACTTGCATCACACATGAGCTCAAAAGGTAGTGTCCAATCTGGTGGAACGACAATGGGTGCCGAGGCAAGCTTTTTCTTTAGGGTTTTGAATGCTTGAGTGCAAGAATCATCAAAATCGAAGACTTTATCATGTTCAAGCAGATTACACAAAGGTTTAGTGATTTTAGAAAAATTATGAATGAACCTCCTATAAAAACCTGCATGTCCGAGAAAACTTTGAATTCCTTTAACCGAATTTGGTGGGGGTAATCTCTCGATCACGTCCACCTTGGCTTTGTCTACTTCAATTCCCTTGGATGAAATCTTGTGGCCGAGCACTATTCCTTCATCTACCATAAAGTGGCATTTCTCCCAATTGAGGACTAAATCCGTTTCTTCGCATCTTGCCAACACCCTCTCTAAATTGCCGAGACAGCCGTCGAAGTCATTACCAAAAACTGAAAAATCATCCATGAAGATCTCAAGGAAGTCTTCGACCATGTCTGAAAAGAGTGCCATCATGCATCTTTGAAAGGTTGCCGGGGCGTTACACAATCCGAACGGCATCCTTCGAAAGGCATAAGTACCGTATGGGCATGTGAAGGTTGTCTTTTCTTGATCTTCTGGTGCTATGGCAATCTGATTGTAACCTGAATAACCATCAAGAAAACAATAAAAGGGTTTACCTGCAAGACGGTCAAGCATTTGATCAATAAAGGGTAATGGGAAGTGATCTTTCCTAGTGGCTTTGTTTAGCTTTCGATAGTCCATACAAACCCTCCAACCGGTCACAGTCCTGGTTGGGATAAGTTCATTATTTTCATTGCTTACCACTGTTATACCTCCCTTTTTCGGTACACATTGTACCGGGCTTACCCACGTACTATCAGAGATAGGGTATATAATGCCGGCGTCAAGCCACTTGATGATTTCTTTCATTACAACCCCTTTCATGGCATGATTCAGTCTCCTCTGGGCCTCAATTGAAGGTTTGTGATAATCTTCCAACAAGATCTTGTGCATGCACACCGCCAGGCTAGTTCCCTTCAAGTCGACAATTGTCCACCCTATTGCCTTTTTGTGTAGCTTCAACATCTTGATCAGCTTCTTTTCCTGCTCAGGCTGTAACTTAGAAGAAATAATTACAGGCAATGTATTATCGGTCCCTAAGTATACATATTTTAGTTGCTCTGGCAATTGTTTCAACTCAAGAATTGGTGGTTGTTCAATAGAGGGTTTTTCGAGCTTACCTTCCTTACCTGAGTAGTCCAGTGGTTCAAAGTATGTACCTGGTCGATTGACTAGCCAATTTGCCTCTTCTGGTTGTTCCTCATCGACCGGTTCTTCATACTCCTCATGTTCCTCTTGATCGGCAATGTAGTTGCCGAGGCAACTAAATTCCTCATCGAAGTTAAACTCTGTCGTGGCATGAAGTAGTTGGCATTCTTCTGGATCATCGGCATGCCTTAGTGTTTGGAACACATTTAGTTTAACTTGCTGGTCATTCACCCTCATTGTGAGTTCTCCCTTTTCAACATCAATCAAGGTTCTCCCTGTCGCTAGGAATGGTCTCCCGAGAATGATAGGTGCATGCTCATCTGCTTCACAATCCAAAACAATAAAGTCAGCGGGAAAAATAAATTTATCAACTTTTACCAGTATGTCCTCGATTTTTCCCTCTGGATGCACATAGGATCTGTCGGCTAGCTGCAGCATAACTGTTGTAGGTCTTGCCTTCCCGATTCCTAATTTCTGGAAAACCGATTTAGGCATCAAGTTTATGCTAGCCCCAAGGTCGCATAATGCTTTCCCGACATAGTGATTTCCAATGGAACAGGGTATTGTGAAACTTTCGGGATCCTTCAACTTAGGTGACATACGATTGTGCAACATTGCCATGCATCCCTCTGTCGCGGCAACTGTTTCAAACTCTCCTAGCCTTGTTCTCTTAGACACAATGTCTTTAAGAAACTTGGCATAGTTTGGCACTTGTTCAATTGCTTTCACCAATGGCAAGTTGATGTGGACTTGCTTTAGGATATCAAGAAACTTCTTGAATTGGTATTCTTGCTTTTGCCGCTTCAACCTTTGTGGGAATGGCGGTGGAAGTCGGATATCTTCGATCCTTTCATTGGTTTGAAACCTGATTGACGGTATTGCTGGGACGTCTGGAGTTGCCGAGGCGTTATTAACTGGGGTTGCCGAGGCATGCTTATCGCAAGTTGCCGAGGCGTCGTCGGTTGCCGAGGCATGCTTATTGCCGGTTACCGCGGCAATTCCTGGTTCAGCATCTGAGGCTTTGCCGCTAGGTTCGTCTTGATCTGTTTGTGGAGTTTTGTTTGACGAGCGGGTTTGAACCTCTCTAAGTTTTGGCCACTTCTGGTGGTGATTGCCTTACATTGCTCATGGCCAGTTCCTCTTGCGACTTCAGTATCGCTAGGTAAACCTCCTTGTGGTCTAGTGTTAAGATTTTGAGTAAACTGTCCGACTTGATTTTCCAATGATTTGATTGCCGCCTCTTGTTTTTGCAATCTCATCTCGGTCCTATTAATAAAATGATCAGTTCTTTTTATGAAATTACTATTCTCAGCCATATAAGATTCAGTTTTCATCATAAAAGCATTTAGAGAATTTTCCAAAGAACTAGATGTTGTCGGTTGTTGCTGCGGCATCTGTTGTCGTGGCATATTCTGCTGGAATCCCGATGATTGTGTATTCTGATTGTTCTGGTTTAGAGCATTGTTGGGATTACTCCATGAAAAATTCGGGTGCTTCTTCCAAGCTGGATTGTATGTATTGGACATCATGTTGTTGCTCCGATTGTAATTCCCCACATAGAAGCTGGATTCCGGATTCTGCATACATTCAGAAGAATTATGGTTATCACCACATAACTCACAAAAAGAATCCATTACCTTGACTTCATGTGTGTTGTTTGGTTTTTGCATGTTCTGGACCATCTTGGTTAAAGCGGCCAACTGTGCTAAAATTGAATCTGATGATCCTAGTTCATGTATTGTGGCTTGGCGTCTAACTCCTCCTCTTCTAGTAGATGGGAATTGATAATCATTCTTGGCCAGCCTGTTTAAAATTTGCATTGCTTCTTCCGGCGACTTATCTAGGAGTATGCCGTTTGCCGAGGCATCTAGCATCATCCTTGTTGGTGTATTCACGGCGTTGTAAAACATCGTTACTTGAGTCCACACCGGGAATCCGTGTAGAGGGCATTTTTGTAGAAGTTCTCTATATCGCTCCCAAGCCTCGTACATGGATTCATCATTTGCCTGCCGAAAAGAAGTAATGTCGTTACGATGCTTATCAGTCAAATTTGTAGGATTAACTCTAACAAGGAAATCACGACAAAGATCAGTCTAAGATGCTATGGATCTGGCAGGAATGCTATTCAACCATGCTTTTGTCCTATCCCTCAGTGAATAGGGGAATAATCTTAATCGTAGGACATCGGGGGTGACTCCGTGTATCTTGAACGAGTTGCAAATCTCGAGGAAAGATTTCAGATGTTGTTGTGCATCTTCAGTTGCTGAGCCACCAAATTGACCTATTGTGTTGATCATATTAAACATTACCGGTTTCAACTCAAAGTGGTCCGCTTCAATTTCGGGTGCGACAACTCCTGGGTTAAGTCCATCAAAATCTTCTTCAAGATAGTCTCGAATAGTTCTGTTTCGTGCAAGAATCACTCCTCCTCCTGCTCGAACATCTTGATTCATATTGCCGTCTTGATTTGCCATTGCTTCTCTTATCCTTCGTCAAAGTCGCTATTGCCAATCCCCGGCAACGGCGCCAAAAACTTGTTGCGCGTAATAAGTGCTATGCTAATGTGCAAGTATACATGTCGCAAGTTATAGTATAAAAGATATCGTCTCCACAGGGATTGGTGCTACTTCAAGAATCTAGTCTCTTGCACTGTAAAAATAAAAACACAAATAAAAGATTATAGAAGTTTAACTAATCTAGAAAGCAAATAAGTAAAAGAAAAGATGAATTCAATTAAGAGAGATAGGCTAGGTTATCGTGAGTTGAGGTGTGATAGCCGATTGGATCGTCTTGGTAAAAGAGTGCACGGTCAACTCAGTTGTCGTGGCAACTTGCATAACGGGGTCGCCTTGGCAACTAATCGATGGTTGTCTGGGCAACTAGTTGGGCAACTAGTTGGGCATCTGGCCAGCAACTTCAAGGTTCGGCGGAGCGTTCTTCAATGGTTTCTTCTTATCCCTAAGTCGAAACTCTAGCTACTTGTGCATACCTTGATAATACATCCCTGCATGAATCAAGGGCGAACAACAACCAATCTTGCGCTCCTCTTAGCCGTTGAAATCCTTAACTTATTCCTAAGCCGGATTAATCTTCACCATCATTGGATTGAATAAAAATCATATTCATTCGTTTCTTGAATCTAACTCTCCCGATATTAGATAAATGGATGAAATCATGAGATCCTCTCCCAATTCACTCGCAAACAATAATAAGAACCAAGAATGAATAAACCTTGAAATAGAAAAGTGCAAACTCTTATTACCTAAACAAAAACCAATAGTTTCTCACAACCACAAAACACAATAACCATAGCCAAGTAAATTTAGTTCATGGCTAGGTTCCAAAGAAACACAAGATAAACAATCCCTAGCATGAACCCAATCGAACAAGGAAGAAAAGATGAAGCTTGTCGAAAATCGCTTGCCCTAGATGCTTGCCGAAAATTCCCCTTGCTTCCTCTCTTGGACTTGTCGAATTTTGCCCTCTTGCTCTCCCTCCAAGTTGTCGAAATCAACTATCTATTTATAGGGCTAGGCCAAAGTCCTTCTTTGAGGAGGAGTTTGAGTTGGAATTAAATTATCTTTAAAGAATATAATTCTTTATTATAATTTTATTCCTATTAGAACTTCTCCTATCTTCTTGGAATTTAATTTTTCTTTAATCTCTGCATGGCAATCAAATTCCTTTGGGCTTCGGCCTTGCTCCACGTCATCTTGGGCTTGTATAGTCATTAATTTCGACATCCCTATTGCATTTTCTCTTTGTCGACAATTGCCATGGCAACTGGCTCGGCGTCTCCTTCATGCATTGCCCTGGCAACTAGCTAGGCATATCCTTCATGCATTGCCCTGGCAACTAGCTCGGCATTGCTTTGGTAAGTGATCCTGCACATACACACACAAAGCACACCAAAGAAGCATCTTTTCCACAAAAACTACCAAGTTATGTAATCAAGCTCAACGATTGAAGGAAACATGGATTAATGCATGAATAGCTAATTATGCAACTAATATGAGCCTAAGTCTAACAATAATATGAGTAAAAAGGGTAAGAAAAATAGTACTTTTGAACACTTATCAGTATTCTTTTGAATACAAGTTTGCAAGTGTCGAGAAAATTGTATCGAAGCTTTATTCAATGTGTTTGACTAGGTTGAGTGAGGAAGAATATTCATACTCCGGGTTGCCTATCTAATCGCGGGTAGGAGGGTCAGTTTTACGCTTTGTCACGGAGATTGCCTAGTCAATCGCGTCTAGGAGGGTTCCATGAGAAAATTCATCAATTCCACAAGCCATTGTCATCTTCTACAAAAAATCACCAACGCCATTGTCATTCAATTCAAAGCTGAAATTTTCAGATTTGAATTTGTATCCTTTTATTTATAATTATTAATCTTTTATAGTTTTTACTTCGTATTCATCATCTAATTAACCATCTCTCCGTTGTTTCTTTGATTTTTGCATCTTACTTTTAGAATTTTCAAGAAAAGCCTAACTAGTTTCTCTTGAAATTCAAGAAAACTGCCCATACCGATACGTGCGTGGGAGGGCCAAAGCAATGCATATTGGACAAGAAACTAAATCTATTTGTGAAGTCTGGAAAGTAAGCCAACTTGCGATGACTTTTTGGAGGGGATCCGGTCATTTTTGGCTCAAGTTGTCTTCCAATAAATTGACCGTCATTCAGTTACCTTTCCAACGCATCTTAAAACGTGTCAATCGGACATCGATAACTCAATATACGTCCAATTTACTGAAAACTGCACTTGTAGAAAACTAGATACGGGATTTTGTAAAATTCAGCCCAAAAGCTAACATATAAGGCTTTGGACGAATTAAACTTAGCCCAATTTATTTACTATCATTTAGTTTATGTTTTTAGCATTTTATATACTTTAGGAACCAGCCACCCTTCTCCCAAGCACACAAGGAGTTAGAAGGTTGTTTTTCTTTATTATTTTAATTAAATTAGGTTTTCATTGTTTTAGTAGAATTTAAATTACTTTGGCTATCCTTCACCTATAAAAGGATGAAGCCTCTTACATTGTAAGATAGACTTTCTTTTGATATATAAAATATTTAGTGAGTTCATTTTTGCAAGTGTTGATAACTTGTGCCTTAAAAGTCTTATTCAACATAAGATCGTCAAGTTCTTGCGAGGGAAATTATCTTCACACTCCTGCTTTCCTAGGTAATTGCGTCTAGGAGGGTGGGTTAGAGCCGCTTAAGGTTGCTTGCTTAGGTAATTGCACATAAGAGGGTGCCGAGGACAAACAACAACATCAATTTTGCCAAGCCATCTTCATCTACTACCTCCTCGCCACCATCCATAAGCCATAAACAAAGTTGGAAAATTCAGATTTGTTTTTTCTATCATTCTCTTTTTCAATCTTTTTAATTATAATCTTGTTATTTATCTTCAAATCTTTCACCTTGCCTTCGTTTCTTTAAATTTCCAACCTTGAATCTGAAAATTTCAAGAAAAGCACTTCTCAATTCTCTTGAATTTTCAGATCTGCGCACAGCTTGCTTGATTTATTCTAGAGCTTTTGGTTTTTGCAACAACTTGATTGAAAGCTTCCAAATCCACCACTGCACTACTCTATCATTTGGTATCAGATTTGGGCTGATTCTTGGGCAAAATTTTGTGTTTTTGGGTAAAAATTCGAGAAAAAGGGGAAAATTTGCCAAAACCAAATGAGTGAATTTTGAGCTGAAAATTTCCAGATTAGATCTACACCATTGGAGGAGTCACCACATAAAAGTTCTGAATTCAAGAACACCTCGAACAAAATGGATCAATTTGCTACAAATTTTAGGGGTTTTCTGGTTTTCTGATTTTTTTCATTCTTAACCATTAGTTTTCATTTGTTTTAGCTTTTATTGCTTCTTATACATCTTCTAATACCTTCTTGTTTCCTTGTGTTAGTAAGACTAAAAGTTGCGTACTCTTCTTTCTCCTTGCAACTATAATTTTGTTGGTGTCTAACCTTTTCTTTGGATTCTTAAAGCAATTAGGATGTTTTATTCTTTTACAAACACACGTCGTATTATACCAATAAATATCTTTCAGTCAATATGTTATATACAAGGTAAAAAATGTTCTTTCATCATCAATAGCGATTGTCGTGTAAACTTAGTAAGCAGCTTCGTTGTTGATGCACTCAATCTGTCGTGCCAAGAACACCCTAAGCCGTACCATCTTTAAGGTTTTCATAACGGAGCAGATATGACGATAACTGAATGTTGTTTATTTACTTTTACTCTTGGAACTATTGTGATGATGTTTGGTGTGATTTGGTTCCTATGGAATTCACCGCCTTGCTATTGGGAAGACTGTGGCAAAAGGATTGATACACTATTCATCAAATCGTAACAAATAGATACTTCTTTGTGCACCATGGCCAAAAGTTCACGTTGGGTTCAATAGATCCACAAGAAGCATATGAAGAGCAGGTGAGAGTGCAAATTTTTTTGAGAGGATAAAACAAAGAAAATTGGAATCACAAAAGGTTGAATCAATTAAACACACAAAGGCAAACAACCATGAAGACACACTAGAACCATAAAAGGACAGTGATCGTGAACATATCAGTCAAGAGGAAAATGCTTATGATCCTTCACGCGAAGTAGTAAGTTCCGTTGCTACATTCTCATCACCTCCCCACGAAGAAAGTAGGTATGTTTTTAACCCTTCTTTTGATTCTAGTCAAACGTCTTCTCCTAAAAAACAAATGTAGTTTGATGATAAATTTTGTGAAGGGATATGGGAAGTGGACTATCTCATTTCAAAAATACTGATAAGTTAGGAGGCTGAGAGCAATAAAAGTCATCTTATTGTCCCAATCTTGGTGAGTGAAAAGAAGCAAGATGTAGAAGTCGAACAATGTCCAAATGAAAAAGACGAGAAAAATATAAAGAGAGACTTTTATCGACCTAACCATAACATCATTGTTTCTAGTGGTTTGGAGTTCTTTCTTCAAGATTTTGTTGAGCCATTTAGAGGAGCACAATTGGATCACACCACCTATGACAAAGATTCCTTTTCGATTACCATTGTTCAATGTCCTTCTTTTGCTGGTTTTGATTTGAGGATGAATCCTTTTGAGGAGAGGGGGAATAATATGTGAATGGGTGGGCTAAAGCAAATCATATTGTACAAGAAACTAAATCTATTTGTGAAGTCTGGAAAGTCAGCCAACTTGCGATGACATTTCAGATGGGATCTGGGCATTTCTGGGTCAAGTTATCTTCTAACAAATTGACCGTCATTCAGTTACCTTTCCAACGCATTTTAAACACATCAATCGAACATCGAGAACTCAAAATACGTCTAATTTATTGAAGATTGCAATGCAGAAAATTGGATACGGGATTATTACGGGATTTTGTAAAACTCAGCCCAAAAGCTAACATACAAGGCTTTGGACGAATTAAACTTAGCCCAATATATTTATTATCATTTAAATTGATTTTTTTAGGGTTTTATATACTTTAGGAACCATCCACCCTTCTCCCAAGCACACAAGGAGTTTAAAGGTTGTTTTTCTTTATTATTTTAATTAAATTAGGTTTTCCTTGTTTTAGTAGAAGTTAAATTACTTTGGCTATCCTTCACCTATAAAAGGATGAAGCCTCCACCATTGTAAGATGGATTTTCTTTTGATATATGAAATATTTAGTGAGTTCATTTTTGCAAGTGTTGATAACTTGTGCCGTAGAAGTCTTCTTCAACATAAGATCGTCAAGTTCTTGTGAGGGAGATCATCTTCACACTCTTGCTTGCCTAGGTAATTGTGTATAGGAGGGTGGGTTAGAGCCAGTTGATGTTGCTTAGGTAATTGTGCCTAATAGGGTGCCAAAGACAAATAACAACATCAATTTCGCCAAGCCATCTTCATCTACTACCTCCACGCCGCCATCCATAAGCCATAAACAAACCTGGAAAATTCAGATTTGTTTTATCTATCATTCTCTTCACCTTTTTCAATTTTTTTAATTATAATCTTGTTATTCATCTTTTAATCTTTCACCTTTCCATCGTTTCTTTAAATTCCTTCTCAATTCTCTTGAATTTTTAGATTTACGCACAACTTGCTTGATTGAGCCTAGAGCTTCTAGTTTTTGCAACAACTTGATTCAAGGATTCCAAATCCACGATTGCGCTACTCTATCACATACCTTGTTTAATCGAGTCTAGCGTATAGGATTGCTTTTGAGCAACTTGATTCGTGATTCCACATCCACGGCAAGCACTCCTATCAATTTTACATTTTCATAATTGATTATGCATGATAGTTCATTTATAAGGCAAAGGAAAAGAAAGTAAGAAAGAGCTCATATCAATTTGCTATGTGGAATTAAAATGCACAATATCAATGTGATTCATGATTCCACATCCATGGCAAGCAACTACATAACACACTTAGTTTATTTTGGTTGCATCACATACCTTATAATGACATTTTCATAATTTATATTGTGCATTTCATGTTAAGAATTATTGATGCGATCCTATTTCACAATTACTCAGTTTCACCATACTTTCATCTTGTTTTGCAAGGATGAAAGTCGAGGGAGTACTTTCTTAATTTCTTTACCTTTGCCTTAATCACATCTGATGTGATCCAAATTGTAGCAATTTTCTCCGTGATTTGATCACACCATTGAAGATCCTCAAGGATGATTCTAAGGGAGTTTTACCTTACTTCATCTTTTATTATCTTCTTTATGCATTATATAATGTTATAAGCATGTTTTTTGCATATTAGGAAATACTTAAGATCATATGTTATCATTTATTAGGATAATATATGATATTCATGCATAACCTATAATACACATCTTTATATTTAGTTTAAGTCTTTTAAGTATGTTTATATTGCATCGCATCTTTTAACTCAAGTATGCATCATATTTTAGCTTCAATTAAGGTCACACGTTGTTTATTGTTTCTTTAGGTACTAAGGATGAAGGCACAAGCTAGGCACAACTCAAAGACCTCACAAGGAGCTTAAGGACGGCTTGGAACAGCTCAAAACTTAAGGAGAACATTCTAAAGGAGCTCACAAGCTTGAAGGACTAGCAACGGTTTTCAGAATGTTTAAATGGTGATGGCGTGTAACGATATAGAAAGTGATAAGAATAAAATTAATAAATTTTAGAAGGTTAATGTGTTCAATGCTGGTGGTAGAATTAGATGATTGAGGATGGGAGGTAGTTTAGGACTTGAGGATTGAACCAACACTAAAAAGTGTGACCCGAACCCTATAACGGTCTCTAAGCGAAATAAGGATCTTGACCCACTAGTTAAGTAAAACTAGGAACCAAAGATATCAAGGTATGATTCAACAAGCAGAACTTGAAGGATCGATAAAGTTCTGAAAAGAGCTAAAGAGATAAAACTCTCAAATTTTCTTGAAATCAAAGTGTGTCTTACAATTGAAAAACCAGCCTCTATTTATAGGCTTTACCAAATAAAGTGATCAGACAACATCCTATAGAAGTGTGAAGAGATAATAAATAAAAAAGAAGCCTTGAAATGTGTGTCATTGCCACCCAATGTAATCGTAAGCTAGCATGTCAATTTCCATGTGAATGCAAGCAAGCATGTCAATTTCCATGTGAATGTAAGCAGACACCTCAAGCAAGCACCTCTCTAGAATTGCCGTCCATTTTGAATGTAAGTAGGCATTTCAATTTCCATGTGAACGTAAGTAAGCATGTCAATTTCCATGTGAACGCAAGCAAGCACCTCCAAAGTCAAGCAAGCATCTCAACCAAGCACCTTACCAATAGTCATAATTCTCTGAACCACCCTAATGATGTGTCTATTCATTGTCTTTGCATAACACCTATAAATATGAGAAATGTGATCAGAAATAAAGCAAGGTAATATGATGCATGCCAAATATAATAAATATATTATATATGATTCTGCGAACTCTAGTGTTGTAAAACAAACAACAAACAACATAATAGAAAACATGTTCATACTAAAACTATAATAATCAAATGGAACATATGTATCACAAATAAACATGCAACACGTTGCATTGGCTCCCTTTCACGTTGCATGAATCTTCCACGTTGCAGGCCATTGATTCAACTTAGGTAGCTTCAATAATCTTCCATGCATGATTGCACTTGTTGCTGACCGCATCTCGAAATTTCCTTGCCCTTGCACGAGTAATGGGGCTTAAAGGAAATTCCTGCGGGTCCAATGGTGGTGGTGATGCCATGATCTCATCGGCAGGGGGCTTATGGGCCATTTCGGAGTTAACAAGACATTAAACATCCTATAAGAGCATTTGTTCTGGTGAAAAATGAAAAAGGATGTGGAACGAATTTGTGAACGATGTATCACTTGCAAAAGGGCGAAATCAAGACTTCAACCTCAAGTGTTGTACACGACATTACCAATCTCTAAAGGGCCGTGGGTTGACATTTCTATGGACTTTGTTTTAGGACTTCCTAGAACAAAGAATGGCAGAGATTCCATTTTCGTGGTTGTCGATAGGTTTTAAAAAATGGCACACTTTATTCTGTGTCATAAAATTGATGACGCTTCCAATATTGCTAATATGTTTTTTAGGGAGATTGTGTTTACATGGACTTTCGAGGACAATCATTTCAGATCGAGATACAAAGTTTTTGAGTCATTTTTGGAGGTTTTTATGGAGCATGATTGGGACAAAGTTATTGTTCTCTACAACTTGTCATCCTCAAACCGATGGCCAAAATGAAGTGGTAAATCGAGTACTTTCAACTTTATTGCGGTCTTTGATTGGAAAGAATCCAAAATCTTAGGAAGATAGCTTGCCACATGTGGAACTTGCTTACAACAGATAAGTTCATTCAGCCACCAAATTCACACCATTTGAAGTTGTATATGGGTTTAATCCAATCTCTTCTATGGATTTGTTACCTTTGCCCATTGATCAAACATTAAAACTGGACGGGAAAAACAAGGCTGAATTCGTGAAAAAGCTTCATCAGAAGGTTTGAGAGAACATTGAGAAAACATCAAAGCAATATGAACAACAACCAAATAAAACGCAAAAGCGAGTCAACTTTGAACCCAATGATTGGGTTTGGGTGCACTTTAGGAAAGAACGATTTCCAGCACAAAGGAAATCTAAACTCTCGCCTAGAAGGAATTCGCCATTTCAAGTATTGGAGAAGATCAATGATAATGCCTACAAGATAGATCTTCCGGGAGAGTTTAGTGTTAGTTCTACTTTTAACGTTTCAGACTTATCTTTGTGCAAGGTAACGATTTGAGGACAAATTGCTCTCAAGAAGGGGATGAGGATGAGATAATGGCTTCACCACCACCATTGCACCCAGAGGAATTTCTGATAGAGTAGCTCAATTGTGGATTTGGAATCCTTCAATCAAGTTGTTGCAAGAACTACGAGCTCTAGACTCAATCAAGAAAGCAATGGTCAGATCTAAAATTCAAGAGAAAAGATAAGGGTTTTTCTTGAAAATTTTAGATTTGAGGTTGGAAAATTAAAGAAAGAAAGACAAGATGAAGGATTAGATGATAAGAAATAAGAATATAAATAAAAAGATTAAAAAAGATGGAGAAAGGGATAGATAAAACAAATCTGAAAGTTCCAGCTTTGTTTATGGATTATGGATGGCGGTGTAGAGGTAGAAGATGAATATGGCTTGGCGAAATTGATGTTGAGTTATCCTCGGCACCCTCTTAGACGCAATTACCTAAGAAAGAAACCTCAAGCGGCTCTGACTAACCCTCCTAGGCACAATTACCTAGGCAAGCAAGAGTGTGAAGATGATATCCCTCACAAGAGCTCGTCGAACTTATGTTGAAGAAGACTTCTAAGGCAGAAGTTATCAGCACTTGCAAAATCGTATTCAAAGAATACTAAAATCTCAAAAGAGAACTTTTTATTAATCAATGAAAATCTGAAAAACAAAGAAGAAAGCATCATCCTTTTATAGATGAAGGATGGCTTTAACCTAAAGCTAAGAATGAATAAAATAAACAAAGAAATATGGTCCATTAAATTGGACTTGATCTAACGGCTTAAGAGAAGGGTGACTGGTTACTAAGTATATAAAACCCTAAAAAAAAATTTAAATGTTAATAATTAGGTTGGGCTAAGTCTAATTTGTCCAAAAGCTTTATAACTTAGCTTTTGGGCTAAATTTACAAAATCCCATTGTTAAACATGTATCCAGTTTTCTGCTTGCGCAGTCTTTAGTAAAAGGAACGTATCTTGAGCTTCTAATATCCGATTGACGCATTTCAAGATGCGTTGGAAAGGTAACTGAATGATGGTCAATTTGTTAGCAGACAACTCAACCCACAAATGCCTGGATCCGGCCCAAAAATTCGTCTCAAGTCGGCTGATGCTCCAACTTTGCAAAACAATTTCAGTTTCTTATCTAAAATGCATCTCTTCACACCTCCTAAGCATGGATCATTTTGGACCTTGTTTTTTGCATCGAGCAACTTCCACTTCTTGCCCCATTACTCATGCAAGGGCAAGGAAATTTAGAGATTCGGTCAGCAACAAGTGCAATCACACATGGAAGATTATTGAAGCTGCCGAAATTGAATCAATGCCTTACAACGTGGAAGTTTCATGCAACGTGAAAGGGATTCCATGCAACGTGTTGCATGTTTATTTCTGATGCATATGTTACATTTGATTATTATAGTTTTAGTGTGCACATGTTTTCTATTGTGTTGTTTATTGTTTATTTTACCAGTACTAGAGTTCGTTGAATCATATAACATATATTTATTATATTTAGCATGCATAATATACCTTGTTTATTTCTGATCATATTTCTCATTTTTACAGGTGTTATGCAAGGACAATGAATAGACAAATCATTAGGGTGATTCAGAGAATTGTGACTATTGGAGAGGTGCTTGCTTGTCTTTGCTTAGCTTTGGAGGTGCTTGCTTACGTTTACATGGAAATTGACATGCTTGCTTACGTTCACATGGAAATTGACATGCTTGCTTACGTTTGGACGGCAATTCTAGAGAGGTGCTTGCATGTGACATGCTTGCTTACATTCTCATGGAAATTGACATGCTTGCTTACGTTTGGACGGCAATTCTAGAGAGGTGCTTGCATGTGACCTGCTTGCTTACACTCACATGGAAATTAACATGCTTGCTTATGATAACATTGGACGGCAAAGGCACACGTTTGAAGGTCTCTTTTTTATTCATTATCCATTCACACCACCCTAGGAATGTTGGCTGGTCACTTCATTTTGTAAAGCCTATAAATAGAGGCTGATATTTCAATTGTAACGCACACTTTGATTTCAGGAAAAAATTGAGAGTTTTATCTCTTTCGTTCTTTTGAGAACTTTAACGACCCTTTAAGTTCTGCTTGTTGAATTGAAACCTTGATAAATTTCGTTCCTAGTTTTACTTAATTAGTGGGTGAAGATCCTTATTTCGTTTAGAGACGGTTATAGGGTTCGAGTCACACTTTTTAGTGCTGGTTCAATTCTCAAGTCCTAAACTACCTCCTATCTTCCATCATCCAATTCAACCACCGCCATCGGTCACATTAACTATCCAAAATTCCAGAATATTTATTCTCATCATATTCTATATCGTTACACACCATCACCCTTTAAACCATCTGAAATCGTTGCAAGTCTTACAACACAAAGTTACTTCATTTATGATCGGGCAAATCAAGCATCTCGGTAAATTCCAAGACGAGATCACATTAAAAGACCTCACAAGCAGCTCGAATTAGCTCAAGGAGTTTAAAGACAGCTTGGATCTGCTCAAAACTTAAGGAGAACAATCTAAAGGAGCTCACAAGCTTGAAGGACCAGCTAAACCTAGCTAAAGTCAGCTCGGAATAGCTCAAATCAACTTGAAGATTGAGATAGCTCTTTCAGCTAGCTAGCTCAGCTCAATCCAACTCACTTCAAGCTCAACCAGCTCACTTTAGCTCCTCCTACACATGCCAGCTCACCACCTCAAGGGTCATGTCCCCTCCTAAGGAGCATGTCCCTAGCTAATTGGAGGGAGATCACAATGGGCGGCAAACACCAATTGAGGGAAAGCCTTTTACGCCAAAACCAAGTGGAGGGAGACACCAACATGGCAGAATCATCACCAGGCCTTTGGAGGGTGTCACAGCCAGCCTTTGCAGGGAGACGCCTACCTATTCGACCACACCTTCATCCATGTAGTGACTTTTTAGACACACCCCTAGAAAACTATAAATAGGGCATTTCACTTCATTTATAAACACATCTCATTTTTCATCAATCAAACTACTTGTGAGAATTTTCTCTCTTTTAGTTCTTTTTAGAACTTTATCGACTTCCCAAGGTTTTGTGCTTTTGGTGTCAATCCTTTTATTCCCTTGATACTTTTGATTCCTATCTCTTTATAGATAGTGAGTTAAAGTCCCTTTCTACCACCCCTTAAAGATATCATATAAGGTTCAGGTTTAGGCTCTCTATAGCCTAGGTTCTTAAAAATATCATATTTCACCCTTCCTGATAGAGTAGCGCAATCTTGGTTTTGGAAGCCTTCAATCAAGTTGTTGCAAGAACTAGGAGCTCTAGGCTCAATCAAAGAAGTTTGGGCAGATCTGAAAATTCAAGAGAAAAGATAAGGGATTTTCTTGAAATTTTCAGATTCAAGGCTGGAAATTTAAAGAAAGAAAGACAAGATAAAGGATTATATAATAAGAAATAAGAATATAAAAAAAAGATTAAAAAAGATTGAGAAAGATATAAGTAAAACAAACCTGAAAATTCCAGCTTTGTTTATGGAATTATGGAAGATGGTGTGAAGGTTGAAGATGAAGATGAAGATGGCTTGTGAATTGTTGATGTTGTTTTGTCCTCGGCACCCTCTTAGACTCAATTATCTAAGCAAGCAACCTCAAGTGAATCTAACCCACCCTCCTATATGCGATTATCTAGGCAAGCAAGAGTGTGAAGATGATCTCCCTCACAAGAACTCGTCGAACTTATGTTGAAGAAGACTTCGAAGGCACAAGTAATCAACACTTGCAAAAACAAACTCACTAAATATTTCGTAAATCAAAGAAAATCTCCCTTACAATGATGAAGGCTTCATCCTTTTATAGGTGAATGATAGACAAATTAATTTAACTTCTACTAAAACAAGGAAAACCTAATATAATTAAAAATAATAAAAAAATAACAGCCTTTAAACTCCTTGTGCTTGTGTGGCAAGGAATAGGGTGATAAGGCAAGTGATAAGCTGATAAGGGTTGGGTGGCTGGTTCCTAAAGTATATAAAACCCTAAAAACATAAATTTAAATGATAATAAATATACTGGGCTAAGTTTAATTCGTCCAAAGCCTTATATGTTAGCTTTTGGGCTGAATTTTACAAAATCCCGTAATAATCTCATATCTAGTTTTCTACATGCGCAGTCTTCAGTAAATTGGACATATCTTGAGTTCCTGATGCCTGATTGATGCGTTTCAAGATAAGTTGGAAAGGTAACTGAATGATGGACAATTTGTTACAGGACGACTTGACTAAAAAATGTCTGGATCCCATCCGAAAACTCGTCGCAAGTTGGCTAACTTTCCAGACTTTACAAACAAATTCAATTTCTTGTCCAAGATGCATCATTTTTGACCTCATATGCGTGCATTGTTTTGGATTTTATTGTTTGCATCGAACAAATTCAGCTTCTTGTGTAATATTAGTAATTTGACCTCGCTCATGCATGTAACATCCCCCCACTCCTCAAAAGGATTCGTCCTCGAATCTAAATTGGGAATGAGAGAACGATCATCAACTTCAATTGAAAAGTCTTCTTTGTTGTATGTGGAGTGATCTAATTGAGCTCCTCTCAATGGTTCAACCAAATCCTGAAAAAATAAGCCAACACTACACGAACATTTGCAATGATTAGTCAAAACAAAATCATTCGTCGCATTCTTTTCCCTGTCTTTTTTCTTTTGGGCTTTGTGTGACTTTCACCTCATATGTATTTTCACTCGCCATTTTTGGGCCATTAATTTGACTTTTTTCACTCTCGGCCTCTTTACTTTCAGTCTTTTGTATCTCACCTCCCATATCCATCTCACAAAAATTATCATCAATGTACAATTTCTGTAGAGGAGAAAGTGTTTCTAACGGAATGATAGGACAAGAAGCATTGTGGACCAACTACTTCACATGAGGGATTAGAAGCATTATCATCTTGTCTAATGTGTTCATTGTCATTATCCTCTTGTTTGAGTGTTTGAGTGTTTTCCATCAACATGGGGATTTTTGTCTTGGTTTCGTCTAGTGACTTGGATGTTTCAATTTTCTGCTTTGATCTACTTGAGTCGAGCAAAGGTTTAGAAGAATTAGAATGAGATAAAGGTTGAGTGGTACCTATGTCATAGTGATAATTCTTCTGTCAATATCGTTGTCGATCTTTGATGCGTTTTTCAATTGTCATGGCGAATTGGAATGCCTCTTGAAGGGTGTAGTAGGTTTTGAGCTCAAGTACTTCAAGAATGTTTTCATTGAGTCCAACAACAAACCTAGTAATTGTGTCCTCTTTATCCTCTTGTATATCGGCTCTTTGCATCAATGATTCCATCTCTTTGAGATACTCATCAACAGTTCGGTAGCCTTGTCAGATCCTTTTTAACTTTTGTTTGATCTCTCATTGATATAATGGGGGAACAAATCGTTATCGCATGACTTCTTTAAGTTCTCCCCATTAGGTTATCTTGGTTTCTCCATTGAGACTCCGATTACGGACCAATTGGGACCACCAAATGGATGCATATTCAGTGAACTTGAGAGTCAACAGTTGAACTTGATCCTTTTTGGGACATTGATAATGCTCGAATAGAAGATCAATACGATTTTCCCAGTCACAATAAGCATCAGGGTCATACCTTCCCTGAAAAGGTGGTACAATGATCTTTGGCTTGGCTAAGGTGTTTGTTGCTCGTCTCGGTTCTATGCGATGATTGTGCCTGTGTAGGGGGTTTTGGCGTCTATTCTGAATGGGAAAAATATTTGGACGCTTAGGCTCCTCAGCATCGCTTGCGATAGCAGTGGTTTCTAATCTCCCAATGGTTTGAGTGATTGCGGTCACGACTGTAACGGTGTGCTCAATCTTGGTTGCCAATGCGGTTACAGTCCGTTCAAGTTTATTGAGAGTATCCGAAACTTCCTGAAGAGTCACCTCATGTGGTTCTTCATCGTTACTCATTTATGACATCCTGAAACACTCAAATTTAAAAGGTAAAAAACAAAAGAAAACTAGAAATCTCACTAAACACTCCAAGAATAAATATTTAGCGAGGCAAGTAAACCGATCTCGTGCACTTTAAAGTCCTTCCTGCCACAAGTCACCAAGTTACAATCGAAGTTTAATCCTAACAATGAGTCCTAATTATACTAGGAGTCTAGTGAAAAGGCTTGACACCAATTGAATATAGTTGCAAGGAAGAAGGATTGCATTGCAACTTTGTTGTCCTACTCACACTAGAAAAGATAAGGTGTTAATGGCGTAATAGAAGAAAGAAAAAACAAATCAAAGGAACTTAAAAATCTAAGAGTAAAAAAATTTAGTCTAGAAATATGATAACCCCTAAACCCAGAAACAACTTGAAGGAAGAAATCCAATGCTGAATCCACTTCAATCTGATGCTTGTGATGGTTGATGATGTTGGTCTTGATGATTCTTGATGGTGGTTGGTGGCTAGGTATGAGCTTTCTCACTTTTCTTCACTTCTATTTCATTTCTTTTCTTTTATTTTCTTTTCTTTTTACAATGTAAATAAACTGAAAATAATGAAAATTGAAGAAAAAAATAATGAAAATAGGGTTAAAGTAGGGGAAAACCCTAATTTCGCTAAAACTTTGATCCACTTCGTTCGAGGTGTTCCCGATGTCGAAAAATTCTGAAATTTTGTATGGTGACTCCTCCAATGGTGTAGATCTGATATGGAAATATTTAGCTCAAAAATCGCACATTTGTTTTTGACGAATTTTCCCCTAATTTTCTAATTTTCACCCAAAAATGCCAAAATTCTTGCCAAGAATCGTCCCAAATCTGATACCAAATGATAGAGTAGCGCAAATTTGAATAAAGAGAAAAAAACAAACAAACCAAAATAAAGAACAAATCTAAATAATCATATTTGCTTATGGTGGTGGCGTCAATGGAGGAAGCTTGAATATGTGGAGATGGCTTGATGAATTGATAGTTGTCCTCGGCACCCTCTTAGACTCAATTATCTAAGCAAGCAACCTCAAGCGGCTCTAACCCACCCTCCTAGACTCGATTATCTAGGCAAGCAAGAGTGTGAACATGATCTCCCTCACAAGAACTCGTCGAACTTATGTTGAAGAAGACTTCAAAGGCACAAGTAATCAGCACTTGCAAAAACAAACTCACTAAATATTTCATAAATCAAAGAAAATGTCCCTTACAATGATGGAGACTTCATCCTTTTATAGGTGAAAGATAGGAAAAGTAATTTAACTTCTACTAAACCAAGGAAAACCTAATCTAATTAAAAATAATAAAAAAATAACAGCCTTTAAACTCCTTGTGCTTGTGTGGCAAGGAATAGGGTGATAAGCTGATAAGGGTTGGGTGGCTGGTTCCTAAAGTATATAAAACCCTAAAAAAATCAATTTAAATGATAATAAATATATTGGGCTAAGTTTAATTCGTTTAAAGCCTTATATGTTACTTTTGGGCTGAATTTTACAAAATCCCGTAATAATCCCGTATCCAGTTTTCTGCATGCGCAGTCTTCAATAAATTAGACGTATCTTGAGTTCCTAATGTCCGATTGACTCGTTTCAAGATGAGTTGGAAAGGTAACTTAATGAAGGACAATTTGTTAGAAGACAACTTGACTCAGAAGTGCCCGGATCCCATCCGAAAACTCATCGCAAGTTGGCTTACTTTCTGGACTTTACAAACAGATTCAATTTCTTGTCCAAGATGCATCGTTTTTGACCTCCTATGCGTGCATTGTTTTGGATTTTATTGTTTGCATCGAAAAAATTCAGCTTCTTGTCGAATATTAGTAATTTGACCCCGCTCATGCATGTATCACTTCCATTATCACTATCTTCATTCATCTTCTCGCCCAAATTACCCTACAAAAACAACCCACTACACTTCACCAAACCTGCCCAAATTCATCATTCTTCCACACATCCTTTTCACCGTACTTCATCTTCCATTTAAGCCTATCTTGCTTGTAGGCTTCTTGCTTCCTAGATCCAACAACCAGAGTATCCGTCTCTAACAACATCAAGAACGGCCACCAATAAATTACATCATTGGCAATCAGAGTTATTTGTGGAAGAAGTAAGTGCATAAAGTGAAGCTCGATTCAAGCAAAAAAAAAGAATTTGTAAGTGACTATCCTTGTCATTTCAATTTGTTAAAAAAAGAAAAAGAAAGAGAAAACATATTCGAAAAGTACAAAAAATGAAAGTTTGGATAGCACAAGTTCGAGGGTGAAAAAGCACAACAACATCATCTTCAACATCAAGCCTGAAGCCATTTTCTTCCTTTTCCTTTTTTAAACTAATACAAAACTTGGACAAGTCTTGAGTAAGTTCTTTAAAGAACTTCACAAGAGAGAAAGGAGTGGAAAAGGCAAATTGAGAGTGTGAGATCAGAAGGGAATAATAAAAGCCATATAACATCTAGAGTGCAAAGACAAGTGTTGAGAGGAGTGCAATTTCCTTGGAATGTATTTCTGAGATTTTTGTTGAGTGCAAGATGGTAAGGTCTTTTATTTTGTTTTCATTTTCACTAACAATTTCGCAAGACTGACCCATCTACTTCCAACAGGGTCCTTGTAGTGAAAAGGATGTTAAATTTACAAGCTACTGAAGATGAATGACAAAGGGAGAACATTTTCTACACTTATGCCTCGTAAAGAATAAAGTATGTTCCGTGATCGTTGATAGGGGTAGTTGCACCAATGTGGCAAGTACCCTAATGGTGGACAAACTTGGATTGCAGACTTCAAAGCACCTGAGCCCTTACAAGTTGCAATGGTTGAATGAGGGAGACAAATTAAAAGTCACTAAACAAGTACTCATTCATTTTGCCATTGGAAATTACAAAGATGAAGTCTTATGTGATGTGCTTCCTATGAATGCAAGTCATATATTGTTGGGGCGTCCATGGCAGTTCAACAAACGAGCCACACATGATGGATACACCAATAGGTACTCATTCTCTCACAAAGGGAAGAAATTTATCTTGGCCCCTCTAACTCCGAGCCAAGTACGTCATGATCAGATTCAATTGAGCAAGAGGATTGAAGCTTGGAAAGAGAGCAAGAAAGAAGAAGAAAATAATGAGGAAACCAATGAAGAGGAACAATTGGAGATTGATACTGTGGATGAAAAACAACTTGGAGTTGAAAATGAAGAGAAAGAATGTGGAAGAGAAAAGGAGAATAAGGAGCATATTTTATCTAACAATTATTTTCCTTCTATTCTTGATTTTTCATTTTTACAGGTTGATGAAAGGAAAGCTTCAAAAGATATCTTGAATATAGTGTCTATCATCAAGAACATCAAGCATCAACCACTATCCATGGCCATTGTTGGGTTTGTTTTCTCTAATCTTGTAGATCTATTTTTTCTTACTACTAAGTTGGTTATGACTGTAGGAAACAACATAAGGTCTAATTTTGAAAGGAAAGTGCACCCGAAGATGCGAGGAAACAAAAGGGAGGTTCAATTACATGATGTTCAAAAGTGATCATTTCATTTGACATTGTTACATTACTTGATCATTTTTAGAGATATGCATGTGAAGAAGTCAGTTCAAGGTTGTTTCCTGCTGTGCAAAACCCACCAAGGATTGTTCAAATCAAGAACGTGAAAAAAGGACTATTGTTAAGTGTCTAAAAGTACTCTTTTATTCACCCTTTTTATTCATATTATTGCTAGACTTAGGCTCATATTAGTTGCATTATTAGCCATTCATGCATGTTTGCATTGTTTCCTTGGTGGACAAGCTTGATTTCATATTTTGCTTAATTTTGTGGAAAAAGGGTGCTGCCGATAGTTGTTTTTGTGTGTGTGCATAATCACTTGCCTAAACAAGGTTGGAACCAGTTGCCAGGGCAGTACAATAAGGAGATACCGACGCAGTTGCCAGGGTAATGCATGAAGGAGATGCCGAACTACTTGCCAGGGGAATTGTCGATAAGGGATAAGATGATATGGCTGTCGATATTGATGACTTGATAAGCCCAAGATGACGTGGAGCAAAGTTAAATCCCAAAGGAGTTTGATTTCCATGAAGAGGTCAAAGAGAAATTAAATCCCAAAAAGATAGGAGAAGATCTAGAAGGAATTTAAATATAATAAAGAATTATATTCTTTTAAAGTAGTTAATTCCAACTTAACTTCTTCCTCAAGAGAGACTTTGACCTAGACATCTCCTATTTAAAGGAGACCAAGCCGTTAACTCCAAGGGAGAGCAAAGGGGGGGAGTTCGATTGAAGGGAGAGCAAAAGGGGAGAGATTTTGACAAGAGGCTTCAACCATTCTTCATCTTTTTCTTTCTTGTTCAATTAGGTTTATGTTAGGATTTATTTGTTTTGTATTTCTTTGGAACCTAGCCATGAACTAAATCTATTTGGCTAAGGTTATTATGTTTTGTGGTTGTGAGAAACAATTGATTTTGTTTAGGTAATAAGAGTTTGCACTTTCAATTTAAGGTTTACTCATTCTTGGTTTTTATTCTTGTTTGCGAGTGAATTGGGAGAGGATCTCGTAACTTTATCTATTTATCTAATATCGGGAGAGTTAGATTCAAGAAACGAATGAGTATGGTCTTTATTCAATCTATTGACGGTGAAGATTAATCCGGCTTAGGAATAAGTTAAGGATTTCAACAGCTAATAGGAGTGCAAGATTAATTGTTGTTCACCCTTGATTCATGCAGGGATGTATTATCAAGGCATGCACTATTAGCTAGAGTTTCGACTTAGGGATAAGAAGAAACCATTGAAGAACGCTCCGCCAAACCTTGAAGTTGCTGCCTAGCTGCCCAAATTGTTGCCCAGCTAGTTGCCAAGGCAACCGTCGATTAGTTGCCAAGGCAACCCCGCTGCACAAGTTGCCACGACAACTGGGTTGCCCTTGCACTCTTTTAACAAGACGATCCAATCGGCTATCACACCTCAACTCACGATAACCTGGTCTATTCCCTCTCACTTGATTACATCTTCTTTTACTTTATTGCTTTCTAGTTTAGTTGTTAGTTAAACTCCTACAATCTTCTACTTGCGTTCTTTTACTTTTTACAGTGCAAGAGATTAGATTCTTGAAGTGGCACCAATCCTTGTGGAGACGATATCTTTTATACTATAACTTGCGACGTGTAAACTTGCACAATTGCGGAGCACTTATTACATGCAACAAGTTTTTGGTGTCGTTGCTAGGGATTGGCAATATCGACTTTGCTTTTATTTTCTTGCACTTTTTATTTTTCTTGTTTAAGATTAAAAGGGTTAACAAACTTTGGTTTTGCATTGGTATATGGCCAGGGCGAGACCGATTACACCAGAATATCCCTTTATCCAGAAACCGAAAGAACCTTGCAAAGACTCAGACAAAGGTTAAGAGTAGAAATGGCTAATCAAGACGACAATATGAATCAGGATGTTCTAGCAGGAGGAGGAGTGATTCTTGCACGAAACATAACTATTCGAGACTATCTTGAAGAAGATCTTGAAGGAGTTAATCCAAGAGTTGTCACACCTGGAATTGAAGCCGACCACTTTGAGTTGAAACTGGTGATGCTGAATATGATCAACACAATTGGTCAATTTGGCGGCTCAGCAACTGAAGATGCACAACAACATCTTAAATCTTTCCTCGAAATTTGCAACTCATTCAAAATACAAAGAGTCACCCCCGATGTTTTACGACTAAGATTATTCCCCATTCACTGAGGGATAGAGCGAAAGCATGGTTGAATAGTATTCCTGTCGGATCAATAGGATCTTTGACCAATCTTTGTCGTGATTTCCTTGCTCGATTTAATCCTACAAATTTTACTGATAAGCTTCGTAACGAAATTACTTCTTTTCGACGGGCAGATGATGAATCCATTGACGAGGCTTAGGAGCGATATAGAGAACTTCTACACAAATGCCCCCTACACGGATTCCCAGTGTGGACACAGGTAACAATGTTTTACAACACTGTGAATACACCAACAAGGATGATGCTAGATGCCTCGAAAAACGGCATACTCCTAGATAAGTCACTGAAGGAAGCAATGCAAATTCCAAACAGGCTTGCCAAGAATGATTATCAGTTACCATCTGCTAGAAGAGGAGGAGTTAGACGCCAAGCCACAATACATGAACAGGGATCATCAGACTCAATTTCAGCACAATTGGCCACTCTAACCAAGATGGTCTAGAACATGTAAAAACCAAACAACACAGGAGGTCAAGGTAACGGATTCCTTTTGTGAGTTATGTGGTGGTAACCATGATTCTTTTGAATGTATGCAGAATCAGGAATCCAACTTTTATATGGGGAATTACAACCGGAACAACAATGTAGTGTCCAACACATATAATCCAGCTTGGAAGAAGCACCCAAATTTTTCATGGAGTAATCCCAACAATGCTCTAAACTAGAACAATCAAAATGCACAAGCATCGGGACTCTAGCAGAATATGCCACGGCAATAGTTGGCGCAACAACAACCGACAACATCTAGTTTTTTAGAAAATTTTCTCAATGCTTTTATGTTGAAAACTGAATCTTATATGGTTGAGAATAGTAACTTCATAAAAAGAATTGATGCTTTTATTAATAGGACCGAGATGAGATTGCAAAACCAAGAGGCGGTAATCAAATCATTGCAAAATCAAGTCATACAATTTGCTCAAAACCTGAATACTAGACCGCAAGGAGGTTTACTTGGCGATACTGAAGTTGCAAGAAGAACTGGCCATGAGCAATGTAAGGCGATCACCACTAGAAGTGGCCAGCAACTTAAAGAGGCTCAAGCTCGCACATCAAACAAACTCCACAAAAAGAACAAGATGAACTCAGCGGCAAAGACTCATATGCTGAACCAGGAAATGTCGCAGCAACCAGTGATAAGCATGCCTCGGCAACTAGCGATAGGCACGGCACGGCAACCCCAGTTGACGATGCCTCAGCAACTCCAGTTGCCCCGACAATGCCATCAATCAGGTTCCAAACCAATGAAAGGATCAAAGATATCTGACTTCCACCACCATTCCTACAAAGGTTGAAGCGAAAAAAGCAAGAATATCAATTCAAGAAGTTTCTTGATATCCTAAAGGAAGTCCATATCAACTTGCCATTGGTTGAAGCAATTGAACAAATGCTGAACTATGCCAAGTTTCTGAAAGACATTGTGTCCAAGAGAACAAGATTAGGAGAGTTTGAAACAGTTGCCGCAACAGAGGGATGTATGGCCATGTTGCACAATATCATGCCGCCACCCAAGTTGAAGGATCCAGAAGTTTCATAATACCTTGTTCCATCGGAAACCACTATGTCGAGAAAGCATTATGTGACCTTGGAGCAAGCATAAAATTGATGCCTAAAACGGTTTTCCATAAACTAGGAATCGAGAAGGCAAGACCTACAACAGTTATGCTACAGCTAGCCGACAGATCCTATGTGTATCCAGAGGGAAAAATCAAAGACACACTCGTAAAAGTTGATAAATTTATTTTTTCCGCTGACTTTATTGTTTTGGATTGTGAAGCAGATGAACATGCATCTATCATTCTCGGGAGACCCTTCCTAGAGACAGGGAGAACCTTGATCGATGTTGAAAAGGGAGAACTCACAATGAGGGTGAATGACCAGCAAGTTAAACAAAATGTGCTCCAAACACTAAGGCATGCTGATGATCTGGAAGAATGCCAACTTCTTAATGCGACGACAGAGTTGAACTTCGACGAGGAATTTAGTTGCCTCGGCAACTACATTGCCGATCAAGAGAAACCTGAGGAGTATTAAGAACCGATCGATGAGGAACAACAAGAAGAGGCAAATTGGTTAGTCAATCGACCAGGTACATACTTTGAACCACTGGATTACTCAGGAAAGGAAGGTAAACTAGAAAAGCCCTCAACTGAACAACCACTAATTCTTGAGTTGAAACAGTTGCCAGGGCAACTAAAATATGCTTACTTGGGAGCCGATAATACATTTTCTGTAATTATTTCCTCTAAGTTACAGCATGAGAAGGAAAAAAAGCTGATCAAAATGTTGATGCTACACAAGAAGGCAATATGGTGGACAATTGCCGACTTGAAGGGAATTAGCCCGACAATGTGCATGCATAAGATTTTGTTGGAAGATGACCACAAACCTTTGATTGAGTCCCAGAGAAGACTGAATCATGCCATGAAAGGGGTTGTAATGAAAGAAATCATCAAGTGGCTTGACGCCGTCATCATATACCCTATCCCTGATAGTACTGTGTAAGTCTAGTACAATGGGTACCGAAAAAGGGAGGTATAACGATGGTAAGTAATGAAAACAATGAACTCATTCCAACCAGGACTGTGACCGGTTAGAGGGTTTGTATGGATTGTCGAAAGCTAAACAAAGCCACTAGGAAAGATCACTTCCCCTTACCCTTTATTCATCAAATGCTTGACCGTCTTGCAGGTAAACCTTTTTATTGTTTTCTTGATGGTTATTCATGTTACAATCAAATTGCCATAGCACCAGAAGATCAAGAAAAGACAACTTTCACATGCCCATACGGTACTTATGCTTTCTGAAGGATGTCGTTCGGATTGTGTAATGCCCCGACAACCTTCCAAAGATGCATGATGGCACTCTTTTCAGACATGGTCGAAGACTTCCTTGAGATCTTCATGGATGATTTTTCCATTTTTGGTAATGACTTTGACAGTTGCCTCGGCAATATAGAGAAGGTGTTGTCAAGATGTGAAGAAACCGTTTTAGTCCTTAATTGGAAGAAGTGTCATTTTATGGTAGATGAGGGAATAGTGCTCGGGCACAAGATTTCATCCAAAGGAATCGAAGTAGACAAAGCCAAGGTGGACGTGATTGAGAGATTACCCTCACCAAGTTCGGACATGCAGGTTTTTATAGGAGGTTCATTCATAATTTTTCTAGGATTTCTAAACCCTTGTGCAATTTGCATGAACATGATAAAGTCTTCAATTTTGATAACTCTTGCGCCCAAGCATTCGAAACCCTAAAGGAAAAGCTTGCTTTGGCACCCATTGTCGTTCCACCCGATTAGACGCTTCCTTTTGAGCTCATGTGTGATGCAGGTGATTTCGCGGTAGGAGTAGTCCTAGGCCAACGCATAGGTAAGACCTTTCATGTGATATACTACGCTAGTAAAACTCTTAATAGCACTCAAGTGAATTACACAACAACGGAGAAATAGTTACTAGTCGTAGTTTTCACATTTGACAAGTTCTGATCCTATTTGATTGGTACAAAGGTAATTGCTCATACGGACCATTCGACAATTAAGTATCTATTTGCTAAAAAGGATGCCAAACCTTGTTTGATTTGTTAGATATTGCTTTTACAAGAGTTTGACACTGAAATTAAGGACATGAAAGGAAAAGAAAATCAAGTGGTTGATCACTTATCACTCTTAGAACGTAATAGGGAGGATGACGCGGATTTAGAGATATACGATGCATTCCTGGATGAGAAACTGTTAGTTGCCTCGGCAACCATGGATGCTCATGCCTTAGCAACCCTTGACGTGCACACCGCGGCAACTCCACATGCATATGCCTCAGCAACCCTTGAGCGCACACCGCGGCAACTCTAGACGTGTATGCCTCGGCAACCCTTGACGCGTATGCCTCGATAACCCTTGACGCGCATGCCTCAAAAACTCTAGACGCGTATACCTCCGCAACCACTGATGCGCACACCTCGGCAACTCCAGGCATGTATGCCTCGACAACCACTGATGCGCATGCCTTGGCAACCCTTGACGCGCTTGCCACGACAACTCTAGCGTGCACGCCTTGACAACTATGGAAGCAGTTGCCACGGCAACACATGCCTCAACAATACCCTGGTACACGAATTTAGTTAATTTCCTTGTTTATGGTATTTTACCTTATGGCCTTACTCACAATGGGAAGAAGCGGTTCTGCCATGATGCTAAGCATTACTTTTGGGGTGAGCCTCTTTTGTTTAAACAATGTGCAGATCAGGTTATATGCCGACGTGTCCCTAAAGAGGAGCAGTAGAATGTACTCCGACAATGCCATTCTTCACCCTATGGAGGACATTTTGGAGGAACACATACCGCGGCCAAAGTTTTGCAATCCGGTTTGTATTGGCCAACATTGTACAAAGATGCCCAATAGATTTACAAGCAATATGATCATTGCCAGAGGACAGACAATATCTCTAGATTACATGAGATGCCGCTCCAAAAAATCCTCGAGGTGGAATTGTTCGATGTATGAGGGATCGATTTTATGGGACCTTTCCCATCTTCATTCGGCAACCTCTACATTCTACTTGTCATCAACTACGTGTCTAAATGGGTTGAGGCAGCTGCAGTTTCCACCAACGATTCCAAGACCGTGCAACGATTCTTGCAGAAAAATATATTTACACGATTTGGGATACCGAGAGCAATTATCAATGATGAAGGCAAGCACTTTGATAACAGACTTATTGCCAAGATGTTGCAATGCTTCGGCGTGTCACACAAAATTGCCACAGTATATCACCCACAAACCAATGGGCAAGCAAAAATTTCCAACCGAGAATTGAAGGATATACTCGAGAAAGTTGTAAATCCCTCTAGGAAGGATTGGTCAGTAAGACTAGATGATGCACTTTGGGCATATCACACTGCATTCAAAACACCCTTAGGTATGTCTCCCTTCTAACTTGTCTATGGCAAAACATGCCATCTACCGGTGGAAATTGAACACAAGGCATACTGGGCAATCAAGACCGTGAATAAGGATTGGGAAAGTGCCGGGCAAAAGCGTTTGTTGGACCTCAATAAGATAGAAGAATTCCGTGCACTCACCTATAACAATGCACGAATCTACAAGGAGAAAACCAAGCAATGGCATGACAAGAAACTATTGTCGTGGCAATTCACGCCAAGGCAACTAGTTCTCTTATTCAATTATCGGCTGAAACTTTTCCCGGAAAAACTGAAATCAAGATGGCCAAGACCATTCAAAGTTGTCAAACCATTATCCCATGGTGCCGTGATAATCAAGTCCATCACTGACGAACATGAATTCGAAGTTAACAGACAAAGATTGAAGCACTACAACAGTGCCCATGTGGAATGTAACAAAGAAGTGGTCACCTTAGGAGATGCATGAGCATGCTCTCCTTTCGATATTTTAAATTTTATTTTATTTTTTCGAACTATTTAATTTTTTATCTTATTTTATTTATATTTATAAATTTCGATTATTTTTCTTTTGAGGATAAATTTATTTATTTTCTTTAAGATTAAGACTATTTTTCTTTCATATTTATCAAATTGTTTTTAAATTTTAGGTTTAAGTATTTCTTTGCACATCTTTATTTATTTTCTTTTATTAGTTTATCTTTAATTTTAATCCTTATTTTATTTGTTTTTGAATTGTAGGAAAAGAGTTCAAGATAAAGAGCAATTTGATTCAAGAAGGAAACTTCTTCAACAAGGAAACTAATGGGCTAAATCTAAAGCTTATATTAAGCCTTCAATTTACCCTAAATAAACCCTACATAGCCAGCCAAACCCTTCCCCTTCCCAAAATCCCATAGCTGTCCCCTTCCCCCAATCAAAACCCTTGTTTTATTTCTTTCCAATTAATCTCACCCACCATATTTACTCCAAGTTTGAAAGCCAAAAGATTTGCAAAAAACAAGGCTTCAAATACCCCAACTCTCATCAAAATTTAGGCCTTGAACCATTCATCTTCGAAATGATTGCACATCAAAAGTGGCAAATCTTTTGCCATTAATCAGAACCGGGTAACATCTCATGGGTAAGAGAATTCTATGCTCACTCACCTAACCCGGATAATCCTTATGTTTTTGCTCATGACAAGGCTATACTAATAAGCCCCGAAAGCATCAACACCTTTTACGGGCTTTACGTTGAGAAGGACGAGCATCAAGCCTTTGTTGATCAACTCACGCCCAAGCAACTCGACAAGGTGCTTCAAGAACTCACTCTACCGGGAACTCATTGGAATGACAGTAAATACAAGGGCACGGTAAATCGTCTTCGGCTTAAACCCGAGACAAAATTATGGAATAAGTTTGTTAAAACTTCTTTAATGCCCACAACACACAATACCACCGTTGATACACCTCATCTTTTGCTCATACATTCTACCTTGCATAATCGTATCATTAACATTGGAAAAATTATTTGTGATGAGATTTTTGTATGTAGCACAAAACACAAGGGTTCTCTTTTCTTCCCTTGCTTAATTTCCAATCTTTGCAAGGAGATGCATGTCCCAAGTGAGTCCACTGATGAAAAGGCCCTACCAAAGTTCAGTTGGAATCGAGCACAAATCCGAAAGCTAATGGGAGAGGCATCGGTAAAATCCCCAACGCCTTCATTTGCCGCAGCAACTCCTACCCCCTCGGCAACTCCTAATGCCCGAGCAACTGATGCCCGTGCAACTCGACCAACAACCCCATGACAACTTGCAGCACTCTTACAACCATTGGACCTTAGGCAAATTGAAGACCGGCAACTAATGTTCAGGTGGTACATGAAGGACCACAACAATGCCATCACCCAAGTCATCCTGGAAAAGTACTTGGACAGCCGTGTGCCATTCCCCATCTTTCCTGCCGAAATCCTTACCACGGCAACCACTGAAGTAGTTGCCCCGGCAACCATTGAAGTAGTTGCCCCGGCAACCAACACTGAAGATGCCGCGACAACCAAAGCTAAAGACACCCCGGCAACCACTACAAAAGCCAAAGGTAAAGCACCTATGCCCGAATCAACTTGTACTGAATCATTATCTGATTTTTTAGATACGGACGAGTCCTCCATTGCACCAACAAAGACCGCACCAATCTAATCCTGCAAGCCCAAGCGAAAGGCCAATGACATTGATGATGAGGACAATGAGGACACCCCTGTACGAGGATCGATTCCACCATCGGCAACAAGGAAGTAACCATCGCGTTCAAGCAAAAGAATCAAGACGCCAGCCAAAAGGAAACTAATCATCCACGATGACGAACTCTCGGAGTAAGTCCTTATTTGCATTTTACTTTTCTTTACTATTATTTTTATTTTTATTTTTATTTTTCTTTGTTGCATGCATTGAGGACAATTCCTTACTCGAGTTTGGGGGGGATTGTTATTAGTTAGTTACCATGTTTAGTTGCATTCATCTTAAGTATTTCATTTAGGATACATAAATTGTTTGCCATGCCTTTAGTTGGAACAAGAATTGCCTAGATTTGATGAATATCCAATGATGACTTTGCCAATGTACTTAATTGATAGAATTTTTTATTCTAGGATAACCGTGGAAACACTTAGAATCTTACTATGATGCTAAACTTGATGAAACACTGTTGTGGCTTGATTGATTTAAGGAATTCTAGCGAACTTAGTTTGATAGTTAAAAAAATGGGGGATTAGAATAAAAATTGGATGAATGCTAGAGATGCCCGAAATTGGGTCTAGTATGTGCTAGAAATGATCGCTAGAGGTGCCTGAAACCAGCTCTAGTCGAATAAATTAATTAACTTAAGAAAACTAAAAACAAAACACTAGTGGTGCACAAAACTGGCTCTAGTTAAAACATGTTAAAAGAACCCAAGGAAGTAATTTGAAAACCTCTTATTTGCATAGAATCCGAAAAATCAACTTGCACACAACCCCTCACACACTCACAAGCATTATAGTTTGATTCCGAGTAACTCCTAAGTTTTTCGAAAAATGAAAAGCCAATCATACTTTGTGCCACGGTTTTAAGAATTGAAATCAAGTCAAAGCTAAGTTTGTGAAAATTGAAGCCTTGGAGGGTAATTATTAGTTTGCATTGCTTGAGGACAAGCAATAGTTCGACTTTGGGGATGTGTTAAGTGTCTAAAAGTACTATTTTTATTCACCCTTTTTATTCATATTATTGCTAGACCTAGGCCATATTAGTTGCATTATTAGCCATTCATGCATGTTTGCATTGTTTCCTTGGTGAACAAGCTTCATTTCATATTTTGCTTAATTTTGTGGAAAAAAAGGGTTTTGCCGATAGTTGTTTTTGTGTGTGTGCAGAATCACTTGCCTAAACAAGGCTGGAACCAGTTGCCAGGGCAGTGCATGAAGGAGATGCCGACGTAGTTGCCAGGGCAATGCATGAAGGAGATGCCAAGCTAGTTGCCAGGGCAATTGTCAATAAAGGATAAGATGATATGGAAGTCGAAATTGAAGGCTATATAAGCCCAAGATGACGTGGAGCAAAGTTAAATCCCAAAGGAGTTTGATTTCCATGAAGAGGTCAAAGACAAATTAAATCTCAAAATGATAGGAGAAGATCTAGAAGGAATTTAAATATAATAAAGAATTATATTCTTTTAAAGTATTTAATTCCAACTTAACTTCTTCCTCAAGAGAGACATTGACCTAGCCATCTCCTATTTAAAGGAGACCAAGCCGTCAAATCAAAGGGAGAGTAAAGGGGGAGAGTTCGATTGAAGAGAGAGCAAAAGGGGAGAGATTTCGACAAGAGGCTTCTACCATTCTTCATCTTTTTCTTTCTTGTTCAATTAGGTTTATGTTACGATTTCTTTGTTTTTTGTTTCTTTGGAACCTGGCCATGAACTAACTCTCCTGATATTAGATAAATCCTTAACTTATTCCTAAGCCAGATTAATTGCCATGAACTAACTCTCCCGAACCTTGAAGTTACTGTCCAGCCGACCAAACAGTTGCCCAGGCAACCGTCGATTAGTTGCCAAGGTAACCCCGCCGCTCAAGTTGCCACGCAATTGAGTTGCCCTTGCACTCTTTTACCAAGACGATCCAATCGGCTATCACACGTCAACTCACGATAACCTGGCCTATTCCATATGATTTGATTACATCTTTTTTTACTTTATTGCTTTCTAGTTTAGTTGTTAGATAAACTCCTACATTCTTCTACTTGTGTTCTTTTACTTTTTACAGTGCAAGAGATTAGATTCTTGAAGTGGCACCAATCTCTGTGGAGACAATATCTTTTATACTATAACTTGCGACATGTAAACTTACACAATTGCGGAGTTCTTATTACGCACAACAACTACCCATCCATTCATGATACATCATTCAAAAGTTACCCCAAAGGACATATATCTTCAAAATGATGATCCAAGAAACAAAACGTTCGAAGGACCAGTAGATGTGCTCTTTGATGTTCGAAAAGATGTGTCCCTTGATAATTCAAGAGTTGTTTTCCTTGAAGATGCCTATTTAAGAGACGCGTATCTTGAAGATGACTATTCAAAGGAGGTACTTCTTGAAGATGACTATCCATTAACAAGGGAGAAAGAAGAATCAGCTATTCAAACAACAAACCATTTGTCGATTTTGGGACAAAGTGCTTCAAAGAAAGGGAGGATGATGTGATCCAAATGAGCATCAATTTTCTCCATGATTTGTTCACACCATTGAAGATCCTCAAGGCTGATTCTAAGGGAGTTTAACCTTACTTCATCTTTTATTATCTTCTTTATGCATTATATAATGTTATAAGCATGATTTTGCATATTAGGAAATACTTGAAGATCATATGCTATCATTTATTTGCATAATATATGATATTTATGCATAACCTATAATGCACATATTTATATTTAGTTTAAGTCATTTAAGTATGTTTACATTGCATTGCATCTTTTAACACAAAAATGCATCATATTTTAGCATTAGTTCAGCTCACACATTGTTTATTGTTTCTTTAGGTACTAAGGATGAAGGCTCAAGCTAAGCACAACTCAAATATGATGAGACCATGGTGTCACCACCGCCATTTGATCCGGAGGAATTTCCCTTAGGCCCATTACTCGTGCAAAGGCAAGGACATTTAGAGATGCGGTCAACAACAAGTGGAATCATACATGGGAGATTATTGAAGCTGCCAAAATTGAATCCATGCCTTGGAACGTGGAAGTTTCATGCAACACGAAAGGGAGTCCATGCAACGTGTTGCATGTTTATTTCTGATTCATATGTTACATTTTATTGTTATAGTTTTAGTGTGCATATTTTTCTATTATGTTGTTTATTTTTTATTTTACCAGCACTAGAGTTTGTTGAATCATATAACATATATTTATTATATTTAGCATGCATAATATTACCGTGTTTATTTCTGATCATATTTCTCGTATTACAGGTGTTATCCAAGGATAATGAATAGACACATCATTAGGGTGATTCAGAGAATTGTGACTATTGGAGAGGTCCTTGCTTAGCTTTGGAGGTGTTTGCTTATGTTCACATGGAAATTGACATGCTTGCGTACGTTAGGGCGGTAATTCTAGAGAGGTGCTTACATGTGACATGCTTGCTTACATTCATATAGAAATTGACATGCTTGCTTACGTTTGGACGACAATTTTAGAGAGGTGGTTGCATGTGACCTGCTTGCTTACATTCACATGGAAATTGACATGCTTGCGTACGTTTGGAAGGCAATTCTAGAGAGGTGCTTGCATGTGACCTGCTTGCTTACATTCACATGAAAATTGACATGCTTGCTTATGATTACATTGGACGGTAAACGCACACATTTCAAGATTTTTTTAAATCATTATCCCTTCACACCACCTTGGGAATGTTGGTTGATTACTTTATTTTGTAAAGACTATAAATAGAGGCTTATATTTCAAATGTAAGGCACACTTTGATTTCAGAAAAAAAAAATTAAGTTTCATCTCTTTCGTTCTTTTGAGAACTTTATCGAGCCTTAAGTTCTGCTTCTCGAATCAAACCCTTGATATCTTGGGTTCCTAGTTTTACTTAACTAGTGGGTCAAGATCCTTTTTTCGTTTAGAGATCGTTATAGGGTTTGGGTCACACTACTTACTGTTGGTTAAATTATCAAGTCCTAAACTACCTCCCATCTTCCATCATCCAATTCTACCACCACCATCAATCACATTAACCATCCAAAATTCCAGAATCTTTATTCTCATTACTTTCTATATCATTACACACCATCACTATTTAAACCATCTAAGACCGTTGCAAGTCTTACAACACAAAATTACTTCATTTACAATCAGGCAAATCAAACATCTTGGTAAATTCTGAGACGATATCACATAAGATGGTAATGAGAACTTAGGCTAAATCAAGTAACCATTTGTGTTTTGCTGTTAAAAAAGAAAAAAAAGAAAAAAGACATTAAAAAAAGAAAACAAATCGATAACAAGGATTGATACATTTTTTCCTTGTTTCAAAATTGTTATTTCTTCGTTTCAATATTCTAACTTTGAACCGTAAGCCTTTTCTTCCAAGCCTACCTTATATGCCATATCTTTCCAAACCTTAACATTTATTTTACGGCTGATTCAACAAGTATTTTGGATGATTTTGAGTAAGTTCGATTCAAGAACTTTTGACATAAAAAGAGGTAAAAGGCACGAGAGAGTGAGTACATTTGAGGGTAAAAGCCAAAGAGAATGAGTGAACTCTTTTTTCTTTTTATTTTTCCTCTTTCTTTTTCTTTTGGAGTGAACAGGAAGCCATGAACGCAGATAAGAATAAAGGGGGTCTAATAAAGGACAAACATGAGGAATCTTGAGACTACAGTTTCAAGCACTTGTTTGAGAATTGGGACAACTTATGGATTTGAAACTCGAGTCCATACATGAGCAGATTGACGGCCTCGAAGATAAATCTGTGGGAGACCCAACCATTCTAGCGCAAGGTAATCTAGGACAAGGCGTCCAAGAAGAGGAAATTAAGCAGATTATGGAAAATAACTAACAGCCTGCCGTTGTACAAAACCAACTCCCACATCGGAGGAATAAAGAAAGGTTTGATGATAACCTTGCAAATATTAAGATGAACATTCTGCCATTTCAAGGGAAAACAAATTCGGAGGCTTATCTTGAGTAGGAGCAAAAGATCGAACACATCTTCGATTGTCACAATTACTCCAAGTAAAAGAAGGTAAAAATAGCATCCATTGAATTCACTAATTATGCAATAGTTTGGTGGAACCAGTTAACCATTAACAGACGACGAAATGGAGAACGTCCAGTGTACACGTGGAAGGAAATGAAAGGCATACTAAGGAAGAGATGTATAACAACCTACTATCATCGAGAATTAATGCGAAAACTCCAAAACCTCAAACAAGGCAACATGAGTGCGAAAGATTATTTTAATGTGATGGAGATAGCAATGATACGAGCAAATGTGGAGGAGGATACTGAATCTACGATGGCAAGGTTCATTTTGGTTCTAAATTAAAACATAGCCGACACTGTGGATTTGCAATACTATGTGGACTTAGAAGAATTGATTCACTTGGCTATGAAGGTCGAACAACAATTTAAACGTAAAGGTACGTCCCGAAACAACTCTTCTACTTCTAAATGGATTCAGAATTCTAAATGGGGACAGATTGCTCCAAAAGTGTCATACAAACCAAATCAGTTCAAGGAAAATATTGGGACTTCAAAACCCAACAAGAATGTTGATGAGAACAAAGAAAAACCATAAGCTACACCAAATCAATACAGGGATATTCAATGCTTCAAATTTATTGGAAGGGGACATGTAGCTAGTCAATGCCCAAATAGGCATAGTCGGGTGATTCGAGGAAGTGGCGAGATTGAATCTGATGAGATCATGGCGTCACCACCACCATTAGACTCGGAGGAATTTCCCTTAGGCCCCATTACTCGTGCAAGGGCAAGGAAATTTAGAGATGCGGTTAGCAACAAGTGCAATCATGCATGGAAGATTATTGTAGCTTCCGAAGTTGAATCAATGCCCTTCAACGTGGAAAATTCATGCAACGTGAAAGGGAGTCCATGCAACTTGTTGCATGTTTATTTATGATGGATATGTTCCATTTGATTGTTATAGTTTTAGTATGCACATGTTTTCTATTATGTTGTTTATTGTTTATTTTATAGCACTAGAGTTTGTTGAGTCATATACCATATATTTATTATATTTAGCATGCATCATATTACCTTGCTTTATTTCTGATCATATTTCTCGTATTTACAGGTTTATACAAGGACAATGAGTAGACACATCATTAGGGTGATTCAAAGGATTATAACTATTGGATAAGGGCTTGCTTGAGGTGCTTGCTTGAGATGATTGCAGGTGCTTGTTTATGTTCACGTGGAAATTGACATGCTTGCTTACGTTCACATGGAAATTGACACGCTTGCTTACAATGGACGGCAATTCTAGAGAGGTGCTTGCTTACATTCAAATGAAAATTGACATGCTTGCTTACATTCACATGGAAATTGACATGCTTGCTTATGATTACATTGGGCGGCAAAGGCGCATATTTCAAGGTTCCTTTTTTTATTTATTATCCCTTCACACCTCCCTAGGAATGTTGGCTGATCACTTCATTTTGTAAAGCCTATAAATAGATGCTGGTTTTTCAATTGTAAGATACACTTTGATTTCAAGAAAATTGTGAGTTTTATCTCTTTCGTTCTTTTGAGAACTTTAGTGATCCTTCAAGTTCTGCTTGTTGAATCAAAACCGTTGATATCTTTGGTTCCTAGTTCTACTTAACTAGCGGGTCAAGATCCTTATTTCGTTTAGAGACCGTTATAGAGTTCAGGGTCATACTTTTTAGTGTTGGTTCAATTCTCAAGTCCTAAATTACTTTCTATTTTCCATCATCCAATTCTACCACCACTATCAAACACATTAACCTTCCGAAATTCCATAATCTTTATTCTCATCACTTTCTATATCTTTACACACCATTACCCTTTAAACCATCCAAAATTGTTGCAAGTCTTACAACACAATGTTACTTCATTTACGATCGGGTAAATCAAGCATCTTGGTAAATTTCAAGACGAGATCCCATTAGATGGTATTAGAGCTTAGGCTAAATCAAGTTAGCCCTTGTGTTTTGCTGTTAAAAAAGATAAAAGAAAAGAATTATTGTGAAAAAAAAGATTAAAAAAATAAAGCAAATCGATAACAAGGGTTGATACATTTTTTTCCTTGTTTTATAATTGTTATTTCTTCATTCCAATATTCTAACTTTGAACCGTAAGCCTTTTCTTCTATGCCTACCTTATACATCATATCTTTCCAAACTTAACATTTATTTTGCAGCTGATTCATCAAGTATTTTGGAGGATTTTGAGTAAGTTTGATTCAAGAACTTTTGAGATAAAAAGAGTGGTAAAAGGTACGAGAGAGTGAGTACATCTGAGGGTAAAAGCCAAAGAGAGCCAGTGATTTTATTCTTTTAATTTTTCCTCTTTCCTTTTCTTTTGGAGTGAACAGGGACCCACGAACGCAGATAAGAATATAGTGGAGTCTAATGAAGGACAAATAGGAGGAATCCCAAGACTACAGTTTCAAGCACTTATTCAAGAATTAGGACAACTTATGGATAAAAAACTCAAGTCCATACATGAGCAGATTGACGCCTTGAAGAGAAATCTGTGGGAGCCCCATGTAATACCACCTACCCGGTCTAGGAGAATAAACCGGCTTAGGACATGTTACTAAACAAAACAACCAAACATTCATGAAAAACATAATACAAACAACTAAACAAGCCTTCAAAAGACTGAGTAATTTAAAACCTTTTTTTTTAATAATTCGAGGATCTAATCTTCAACTCTACAACATATACCAAACACACATATATATCAAGCACTAAACAACCATCAGTAAATCATGGCATGCCCTTATAATCTATGTATTCCAGTTTTCGAGGTTTACTATAAAGTTATCCTTTAACACATAAGATTCTTTTCATAAATAAGGATTGATTACAATTTTACAAACTTCTAATCTTTCTTAGAACGTATGGACTAATGTCTTAATTTATTTGAGAAAACAGTAAACTAGATTAACAATCTTTAATCTTCCAATTTATCTCATTTACCTGCAAAACTTGTTATCTAGGATTATCATATAAACATCACATGACACAACCATATGTATAGATCCATATAACAAAATTTAGGTATTATGTTTATCTCATACTAACCATTATACAATCATTTGATTAACATGTCTAACATACCTAACCCACAAGAAATTCTTTGGGAATCATAATCAACATATTTAACCAACAATCTGATTATACGAGTTACATTAACATCTTAGGATTTATCACATGATATTAGGTATATATATATACAGGCTTACGTTCATATAACAGCAGGTGATCCCATAACTTAAAGCACGTATAGATATTTAATCAACCATACGACATATTAACAATTATAATTCATATGGGAAGCAACTAAGAATTAATTAAAGGCCTTTTATAGCGCTTGAAAGCTTATAAAACATATATACAAAAATATCCAAAATGAAATCCAATTGCACTATGCATGCTTATCAACTACGTGCCACCATCTAGGAATTCTAAAGATATAGATTCAGATCATACTTGTAGAATCTTTTGATCACGTCCAAGCTCAAGAGAAAATTGGAGACATGACTTACCCTAAAAGGTGATGAAGGAAAAAGAGTAAGCCATTGCTTAGTGAGGCAGTATTAAAGCAAAATAAAACATGGAACAATCATTGATCCTTTCACCAAAATTTATAAATCACATACATGATTCTAAGCTTGGACAAGAAGTTAGCCATTTTAGAGTACAACATTCGAACATGCATACGATCATACTTGTTTATTTGAACAAATTACATACGCATATATATATATACATGCATATATACTCAACAAGACACATACTTATATGCATGGATGTTAAAAAAAACGTACACATTTGTACCTATGGGCAATTCGATTAAGTACATATACATGAATGGTCAACAGGGTATATACTTATATACATGGATACTCACAAGACATATACATTTATACACATAGGTAATAGAATAGGCACACATATACATGGATACTCACAAGACATATACAATTGTACACATGTGTAATCGAATAAGCACATATACATAGATACTCGACAAGACATATACATTGGTACACATGTGAAATTGAATAAGCACATATACATAGGTAATCGACAAGACATATACATCGGTACACATGTGAAATCGAATAAGCACATATACATAGATACTCAACAAGACATATACATTGTCACACATGTGAAATCGAATAAGCACATATACATAGGTACTCATCAAGACATATACCTTGGTACACATGTTAAATCGAATAAGCACATATACATAGATACTCAACAAGACATATACGTTTGTACACATGTGAAATCGAATAAGCACACATATACATGGATACTCACAAGACATATACATTTGTAAACATGTGAAATTGAATAAGCACGTATACATAGATACTCAATGAGACATATACATTGGTACACATGTGAAATCGAATAAGCACATATACATAGTTACTCAACAAGACATATAGATTGGCACACTTGTGAAATCGAATAAGCACATATATATAGGTACTCAACAAGATATATACATTGGTACGCATGTGAAATCGAATAAGCACATATACATAGATACTCAACAAGACATATACGTTGGTACACATGTAAAATCAAATAAGCACATATACATAGATACTCAACAAGACATATATATTGGTACACATGTAAAATCGAATAAGCACGTATGCATAGGTACTCAATAAGATTATACATTGGTACACGTGAAATCGAATAAGCACGTATACATAGGTACTCAACAAGACATATACATTGGTTGACATATGAAATCAAATAAGTACATATAATTGCCCGAAAGATATTCAAAAGTCAAGATACATAATGCTTGTTATGCAAGTCATTACAATAGATCTTTGATTCCACTTATAACTTTCATGGTTTTTCTTTAGTGTAGCTCATTAAAACATAGGTTACTTGACACATAGTATACCAAACTTATTACACCTTAACATAAATTTCTTGACATTTAAAACCTTAATTTAATGCAACAAAGGCTTGAAATGCTAGTTTCATAAAGTATCAGCATAGTTTACTCATTAGAAACACAATCTCATTATTATTTTATCTTAATCAAATCAGTCCACCACTTATGTATACACAATAATACATTACAAAACAGTACAAGGAATAATCATTTAATATGAATTTCTTATCATGTAAACTATCAATCATGACCTATCAAAGGTATGTATTATTTGTCTCATAAGTTACCAAAATAGAGTCTGGGACAACGTAAAGTTCTACTAGAAGCAAATTTATAAAAAGTCAATCATGTTAACAACTTAAAACACCACATTACTCTTAATTCAATACTAGGAGTAAGTTATATCAATCTTAAACCAATCATATATATATATTCATGTACACATGATATTCGAATGAGGATATACATAAAAGTGTAAAACAATGTACATATACATATAAGCATTCTATGTAAACATATATTTCCTTGGCATTAATAATCATGTTTTACTTGCCACGTGAGTTATTAACATAACACCTCAACATCATGTATTTCTTATCTCACTAGTTAATCAAAATTTAATCTCATAAGCATATATTTCTTGTCACACAAGTTAACAAACATATTTTCACATAAGCATGTGTTACTTATCTCACAAGAAAATAAACATATATTCACATAGGTATGTGTTTCTAGTCACATAAGTTAACAAATATATTTTATTGATTTAGCTTGCAGTACCGGCCAGCCTTGAGAATCAAGTAGTCTAGGTACACGAAAATCCAACCAACTGTAGCCAAACAAAATGGTACTCACAGTACCGGTTAGCCCTTCCTTCTATTGCCAAGTGACCTCAACACTTCCCTCTTACTGTTGCCAAATAAGGACCGTAGTCCACCCCAAACATGAGCTCTATGGACTCTATGGCATGCCAACTATACCTATGACTGACTCAAAACCAAGGCTTTCACATAAGTATATCGTATCAAAATCAAGGTTAAGCTTAGCTCCTTATCCATAATATCATGAACTTATCATATTCTTATCAAGATTGAGCGTTGTTCCATATTCTTACTATCATGTCATCAAGGCTTTTTCAATTGTGTTTTATTATGTCAAAATCATAATGGAGCTTAACTCCTTAACTTGATATTCGAATAACATATCCTAATTACATCTGAGATGAACAACATTTCAAGTTCATAAAATTAAATAAGAAAGACTTAATCTCATTTCGTTTTAGGCATGTATTCAGATCATATAAATTTCTCTGCACATCATCTCTCATTTTACTCAATTAACATAACTACAGTCAAACACATTCATATTAGGATAGCTTTCAATTTGATATTAACATTCATTCAAACATGGCACAACACCTACATATATAAATCTTACCATTCAGATACTTACCTCAATCCAAGCTCATTTAAGAATAGCTTAACACAAATATAAGGTACTATAATTAAAACAACAAGAGATGCTCGGGAAAGTTTCTAACCTATCATGAGACTTTAAACTACACTTACAAGTAATTCCGAGTTATTTAGTTCCACTAATCACGACTCCCTTTTTGCTTATCCACTGCTTGTCCTTCGATAATCCTCTAATTTCCTCTTGGTCTATAGGTAACAAAGGGCATAATTACACATTAGAGAAGATCCTACATTTATTTCTTAGCATACAATTCAATTTCACTTGCATAACTACCATATCCCATTAAACAGTCCACAAGTATAAACACACAAGTTTAACCATTTTTAAACAATTCACCAAACATTCAAATTCACGCATAACAATCCCATGATTCTTATTATGCCCAGCATAGACCATAACAACCAAAAGATATTTCATAACAGTCCTTAAACTCATTTTTCAATCCCTACACATTCATAAGGCAATTTCCCCTATTTTAGATTATTCAAATCAGTCTACTTATTTCTTTGTTCACTAAAAACAGTCCCAAAATTCATATATAAAACACATACAACCCAACTATTCCAGCATACTTTCAACGTATTCAAAAGGTCCCTAACATGCTTCTATTTATTCAAACAACTTTATTTATTTTATATACATACATTTACATTTCCATTAATAGCCCACCTGTGTATTTTCTAATACAAACCAGCCCTTTAACAATTAAAATTTCATTATATGCTCATTAAGCAATTTACACGATCAGCCGAATTCCAATCCAAAATTCATTATAATTTAAGTATTAAGATTTTAATTCCAACTATTCTAACATTTTGGTATTTGAACAAAATCACAATTACTTCAGAAACTTTATCTTATTTTCATTTGAACATCAATACATACACTCACCGAGGCTTTATACAAGTTACAACTAATTCATCACTCAAAGTACCAAAATCCGTGCTATAAATTTTTACTCGTCATACATCTAAGCATGAACATGAATCATGGACAACCTCTTAACAATGATCAAACTGAACAAGGATTAAGAAAATATTCTTTACCTTAATTCATGTAAAAACCGATTTTACACTCATCAATTTGGACTAAAATGAAGAAAGCTTCATAGATTTTCAAGGTTCCTCTCTCACCATTCATGGGTTTCGGCTCTTGAAAGAATGAAGAAGACAAAGAGAAAGCTTAACCAAATGGCCAGCCTCTCCCTTTGTCTTCCTCCTACCTTGCCATGTGTGCAAGTTATTTTAGTTTTGTTTCATTACCATGCAATCTTCCCATTTGGATTTACTTTCTATATCTTTACACACCATCACCCTTTAAACCATTCAAAACCATTGCAAGTCTTACAACACAAAGTTACTTCATTTACCATCTGGCAAATCAAGCATGTCGGTAAATTTCAAGACGAGATCCTATCAACAAGAGAGTAAGTGCATCAAGGGGATAAAAGCTAGATCCCAAGTGCAAACACGAGTGAAGCAAAATTTCTTTTTGAATGTCTTAGTGAGGATTTTTTGAGTGAATTGTTTTTGTGTGAAAAGTAAGGTTTGCAAGTGAGGTTTTAAGTGCCTTTTTGCTACTAGTCATTTGGTTCATCATGTATCAACAATCCACATGGTGTCATGATTCTATAGGTAATGTTGCACTAGACTTTACTCTACATGATTTTAGCCGTGAGATGATCTGGATGATTCAACAACGTTTGGATCCCATAAAAAAGAAGTTGGACATAATAGAGGAAGTTTCTTGTTGGAAACAAGCAACTCCACCGAAGGAACAAAGGTAGCTAAAAAGGAGACACAACACTCAATCATTTTCTAGTTCTACGTCCAATCATAACAAAAAATCTTATGAATAGAATTCCAATTCTCAAATAAGAAGCAATTCTAGATGTTCATCATGGAGCAAGCTAAACACTTATGTATCTTTCAATCCTGAAAGTCTAGTTCGATTTGAAAAGTGTTTTGACAACTATGTCAAAGAAACACATATGCAATAAAAAAGTGTTGAAAAAGAATATTTTGAGATAGAAAAAGAAATAAAAAAATAGTGAAATCGAAAAAGAATTTGAAAAGAAAGAATAGTTTGAGCAAGAAAACAAGATTGAAAAAGAAGAGATATTTGTGGAAAAAGAAAAAAGAGTGTGAACATAATGAGTTTGATGTAAAACCAAGTGAGTATGAGGGGCAAGAAGAGAGTGATATTGGAAAATAGATTGTTTGTGCAAAAAAAAAATAGAGAAAACAAAATTGTTTTGCACTAATGAACTTAACAACCATTTTCCTACTCTTCCTTTATCTATTTTGCAGGGATCCGAGAAGGTGTCTTTAGAAATCATCCCAAGAGAGTTGCCACTCCTCAAAAACATCAAACATCAACACCTATTCGTGCCATTCAACATATGCAGTTTGACATTTCTTTTGATTTTGTGATAGTGTTCTAGGAAACTAACTTTTAATTCTTTTCTAGGGAAATGAATCAATTATTCGCACATCAGATCCAAACCAAACTACTAAGACTCTTAGTCAATTTTGGAAGAATTTTTGGAGTAAGATGCATGTCGCACGAATAGCATACCATCCATCATTTAAAGAAATCGAAAGGGTCCACTTCGCGTATTTGACGTAATTAACTCTATTTCCTATTAACCACGCTGTATACGCAGGGAACAAAGCTGAAGTACCAAGGAAAAATGTTTCTAAACTGGGCACCAAGTTATTATCTTCCAAAATGTACCAGCCACAAGTGATTGTTCAAGTCAAAGATATGAATCGAGGACTATCCACCGAGTCAAGGGTGATCATTAGGAAGAGTTTGAAAATGTGGGAGGACTATTTGCCATATGTAGAATTTTTTTGCTACAGTTCAAAATTTTCTACCAATCAACACCCACTGATCCAAATCATCAACAGATTTTATCTTTCAAGTTCATTATACTTAATTTCTTTTCCTACTAATCTAGTTGTGATTGTAGATGACAAAAGGAAGCTAAAATTGGTGAAAGAGCAACATCGAAAAATGCGAGGGAACATTGAGAAAAGAACAAGCAATATAAACAACAAGCAAATAAAGGGCGAAAGCAAGTCAACTTTGAACCAGGCGATTGGGTTTGGGTGCACATCATGAAGGAACAATTTCCACCACAAAGGAAATCTAAACTCTCGCCTAGAAGGGATGAGCAATTTCAAGTATTGGAGAAGATCAATGATAATGCCTACAAGATAGGTCTTTTGGGAGAGTTTGGTATCAGTTCTACTTTTAATGTTTTAGACTTATCTCTTTTTGAGAAAGGTAACGATTTGTGGACAAATCACTCTCAAGAAGGGGAGGGTGATGAGAGCATGGCATCACCACCACCATTGGACCCAGAGGAAATTCCCTTAGGCCCCATTATTCGTGAACGGGCAAGGAAATTTAGAGATGTGGTCAGCAACCAGTGCAATCATGCATGGAAGATTGTTGAAGCTTCCAAAGTTAAATCAATGCCCTGCAACGTGAAAGTGAGTCCATGCAATGTGTTGAATGTTTATTTATGATGCATATGTTCCATTTGATTATTATAGTTTTAGTATCCACATGTTTTCTATTATGTTGTTTATTGTTTATTTTACAGCATTAGAGTTCGTTGAGTCATAAACCATATATTTATTATATTTAGCATGCTTGCTTTATTTTTTTATCATATTTCTCGTATTTATAAGTTTATGCAAGGACAATTAATAGACACATTATTAGGGTGATTCAGAGGATTATGACTATTGGAGAGGTGCTTGCTTGAGATGCTTGCAGCTGCTTGCTTGAGGTGCTTGCTTACGTTCACATGGAAATTGATATGCTTGCTTACGTTCACATGGAAATTGACATGCTTGCTTACAATGGATGGCAATTATAGAGATGTGCATGCTTGAGATGCTTGCTTGAGGTGCTTGCTTACATTTACATGGAAACTGACATGCTTGCTTACACTCACATGAAAACTGACATGCTAGCTTATGATTACATTGGGCGGCAATGGCACACATTTCAAACTTTCTCTTTTTTTCATTATCCCTTCACACCACCCTAGGAATGTTGGATGGTCACTTCATTTTGTAAAGCCTATAAATAGAGGTTGATTTTTCAATTGTAAGACACATTTTGTAAAGCCTATAAATAGAGGCTAATTTTTCAATTGTAAGACATATATTGATTTCAAGAAAAAATGAGAGTTTTATCACTTTCATTATTTTGAGATTTTATCAATCCTTCAAGTTATGCTTGTTAAATCAAACCCTGATATCTTTGGTTCCTAGTTTTACTTAACTAGTGGGTCAAGATCCTTATTTCATTTAGAGACTGTTATAGGGTTCGAGCCACACTTTTTAGTGTTTGTTAAATCCTCAAGTCCTAAACTACTTCCCATCTTCCTCATACAATTCTACCACCACCATCGAACACATTAACCTTCTAAAATTTTAGAATCATATTCACATAACTTTCTATATTGTTACACACCATCACCCTTTAAATCATCCAAAACCGTTGCAAGTCTTACAAAACAAAGTTAATTCATTTACGATCGGGCAAATCAAGCATCTCGGTAAATTTCAAGATGGGATCATATCAAAATTAGAAAAGAAGAAGTTGATGCCAGAAGTGAAGATGATGAAGACTTAGACCCTCCCGTTGAAGAAGAAGTGCTCGTTGTGAATAGGAGTCTAAATACACAAATGGTGCAAGGCGACTAGCAACGAGAGAATATTTTTCATACACGTTGCCATATCAATGGAAAGGTATGTTTTGTGATTATCGATGGAGGAAGTTGTACTAATGTTGCCATCACGTTAGTGGTGGACAGACTTGGGTTGTTGACGACAAAACACCATATATGTACATATCTGTATAAGCTTCAATGGCTTAATGATGGTGGGGAATTAAAAGTGACCAGCAGGTACTTGTATCATTTTCCATCAGTAGATACAAGGACGGGGTCCTATGTGACGTTGTACCCATGCACGCCAGCCACTTACTCTTGGGGAGGCCTTGGCAGCTCGATCAAAGAGTGAATCATGACAGATATATCAATTGATACTCATTCACTTTTAAAGGAAGTACACGCTAACCCCTTTATCACCGCAGCAAGTACACGATGATCAATTGCATTTGAAAAAGAGTGTCCAAGGATTAAAAGAAAAAGAAATAGAAATGAGAGGAAAAATGAGCGAGAGAATGAGAAAAATAGTAAGTACTAGTAAAAGCGGGAGGGGAAAGAGTGAAATTGAAAGTAGGGGAGAAAAGCCTAAATGAGCGTATGTGTAAGGGGTAGTGAAATTAGAAAATATGTTTTGGTGAGGCAAACACTTCTTGTGCTTTTGGAAAAGGATAATTTTTTGAACACTAACAAACTCAATGCTACATTGCCTTCTTCTATTATTTCTCTTTTGTAGGATTTTGAAGATGTTTTACCCAACGAGATTCCCGGAGGATTACCACCTATTCGTAGCATAGAACATCAAATTGATTTTGTGCCTATTGCTACATTACCCAATCGACCAGCATATAGAAGTAACCCCGAGGAAACAAGAGTTACAATAACAAGTACAAGAATTGATGGAAAATGGCTATATACGAGAGAGCTTAAGCCCATGTACCATTCCAGTACTATGGGTACTCAAGAAAGATGGATCATGGTGCATGTTTGTGGATTGTCGAGCAATCAATCAGATCACAATCAAATATCGACATCCTATACCACGCCTAGATGATATTTTGGATGAATTGAGTGGTTCTAGTTTGTTTTCAAATATCGATCTTAAAAGCGGATATCACAAAATTAGGATGAGAGAAGGTGATGAACGGAAGACAGCATTCAAAACAAAACAAGGTTTGTATGAGTGGACTGTTATGCCTTTTCGTTTAACAAATGCACCTAGCACAATTGTGAGATAGACGAATCATGTCTTATGGCATTATATTGGTAAGTTTTGTGTTGTTTATTTTGACGACATTCTCATATACAGCTATTCTTTGGGGGAACATGAATTACATCTTAGGTTTGTTTTGAATACACTTCAAAAGGAGAAATTGTATGCTAACTTAAAAAATGTGTTTTTTGTACAAACAAACTTGTGTTTCTAGGATTTGTAGTGAGTTTTGAAGGCTTGGAGGTTGATCAAGAGAAGGTAAAAGCAATTGTAGAGTGGCCGACGCCTACAAGCACTAGCCAGGTAAAGGAGTTTTATGGATTGGCTAGTTTCTATAGAAGGTTCATTCCTAATTTCAGTACCATTCTTTCCCCTTTAACTAACGTGATTAAAAAAATGCAAGTTTCTTTTGGAATATTGAGCAAGAACATACTTTTAATTAGATTAAGGAGCGCTTACCAAAGGAACCATTACTTTCCTTACCAAACTTTGATAAAACATTCGAGATCGAGTGCGATGCTTCAGGTGTAGGAATCATTGTTTTTTTATCACAAGATAGATGTCCAGTTGCATATCTTAGCCAGAAACTAAATGGAGCAACCTTGAACTATCCAACATATGACATGGAAATGTATGTTTTGATCAAGGCATTGGAAAAATGGCAACATTGCCTACGGTCAAAGGAATTTGTTGTGCATACGGACCATGAGTCATTAAAACACATCGAGGGACAACACAAACTCAACAAAAGATACGCCATCAAGTATAAGAAAGGAAAAGAGAACGTTGTTGCTGATGCCTTATCATGGAGGTATGTGCCTCTTAATTCTCTTGAATCTAAACTTATTGGATTTGCATATCTTAAAGAACTCTATGATACTGATCTTGATTTTTGAGAGACCTTTAAAGCATGTAAGAAAGGTGTGTTTGGCAAGTTTTACAGGCACGATGGGTTCTTATTCAAGGAAAGGAAACTTTGCATCCCTCAAAGTAGTGCATGTGAATTCTTATTGAAGGAATCCCATAGCAGGTGATGCGATCTCGTCTTGGAATTTTTCCGAGATACTTGAATTGCCCGATCATAAATGAAGTAACTTTGTGTTGTAAGACTTGCAATGGTTTTCGGATGGTTTAAAGGGTGAGGGTGTGTAACGATATAGAATGTGATGAGAATAAGATTATGCAATTTTAGAAGGTTAATGTGTTCGATGGTGGTGGTAGAATTGGATGGTGGTGGTAGAATATGGGAGGTAGTTTAGGACTTAAAGATTGAACCAACACTAAAAAGTGTGACTCGAGCCCTATAACGGTCTCTAAACAAAATAAGGATTTGGACCCACTAGTTAAGTAAAATTAGGAACCAAAGATATCAAGGTTTGATTCACAAGTAGAACTTGAAGGATCGATAAAGTTCTCAAAAGAACGAAAGAGATAAAAATCCCAATTTTTCTTGAAATCAAACTGTGTCCTACAGTTGAAAAACCAGGCTCTATTTATAGGCTTTACAAAATGAAGTGATCAGCCAACATTCCTAGAGAGGATTGAAGGGATAACAAATAAAAAAAGAAGCCTTGAAATGTGTTCCTTTGTTGGCCAATGTAATCACAAACAAGCATGTCAATTTCCATGTGAACACAAACAAACATGTCAATTTCCATGTGAACACAAGCAAGCATGTCAATTTCCATGTGAACACAAGCAAGCATGTCGATTTCCATGTGAACATAAGCAAGCACCTTTCTAGAATTGTTGTCCATTGTGAATGTAAGCAAGCATGTCAATTTCTATGTGATCGTAAGCAAGCACCTTTCTAGAATTGCCGTAATGTAAGCAAGCATGTCAATTTCCATACGAACGTAAGCAAGCATGTCAATTTCCATGTGAACATAAGCACCTCAAGCAAACACCTCCAAAGCCAAGCAAGCATCTCAAGCAAGCACCTCCCCAATTGTCATAACTCTCTGAATCACTCTAATGATGTGTCTATTCATCATTATCCTTGCATAACACCTACAAAATACAAGAAATGTGATCAGAAATAAAGCAAGGTAATATGATGCATGCTAAATATAATAAATATATAGTATATGATTCAACAAACTCTAGTGTTGTAAAATAAACAATAAATAGCATAATAGAAAACATGTGCATACTAAAACTATAATAATCAAATGGAACTTATGCATCAGAAATAAACATGCAACACGTTGCATGGACTCCATTTCACGTTGCATCAATCTTCCACGTTGCAAGGCATTGATTAAACTTCGGCAGATTCAATAATCTTCCATGCATGATTGCACTTGTTGCTGACCGCATCTCTAAATTTCCTTACCCTTGCAGGACTAATGGGGCCTAAGGGAAATTCCTCCGGGTCCAATGGTGGTGGTGATGCCATGATCTCTTCATCCTCCCCTTCTTGATAGTGATTTGTCCTCAAATCGTTACCTTGCTCAAAAAGAGACAAGTTTCAAACGTTAAAAGTAGCACTGGTACCAAGCTCTCCTGGAAGATCTATCTTGTAGGAATTATCATTGATCTTCTCCAATACTTGAAATGGCCCATCCCCTTTAGGCGAGAGTTTAGATTTCCTTTATGCTGGAAATCGTTCCTTCTTGATGTGAACCCAATCCCAATCGTCGGGTTACAAGTTGACTCACTTTCACCCTTTATTTGTTTGTTGTTCATATTGCTTTGTTCTTTTCTCAATGTTCTCTCAAACCTTCTGATGAAGCTTTTTCACGAATTTAGCCTTGTTTTTCTCGTATAGGTTTAATGCTTGATCAATGGGAAAAGGTAACACATCTATAGGAGATGATGGATTAAACCTATATACAACCTCAAATGGTGTGAATTTGGTGACTGAATGAACTGATCTGTTGTAAGAAAATTCCACATGTGGTAAGCTATCTTCCCACGATTTTGGATTCTTGCTAATCAAAGACCACAACAAAGTTGAAAGTACTCGATTTAGCACTTCAGTTTGGCCATCAGTTTGAGGATGACAAGCTGTAGAGAACAATAACTTTGTCCCAATCCTGCTCAATAAAAACCTCCAAAAATGACTAAAAAATTTGTGTCTCGATATGAAACGATTTTCCTCGAAAGTCCATGTAAATGCACAATCTCCTTGGAAAATAGATTAGCAATATTGGAAGCATCATCAGTTTTATGACATAAAATAAAGTGCACCATTTTTGAAAACCTATCGACAACCACGAAAATGGAATCTCTGCCATTCTTTGTTCTAAGAAGTCCTAAAACAAAGTCCATGGAAATATCAACCCATGGCTCTTCAGATATTGGTAATGATGTGTATAACCCTTGATGTTGAAGTCTTGATTTCACCCTTTTACAAGTGATACATCGCTCACAAATTTGTTTCACGTCCCTATTCATTTTTAGCCAAAACAAATCTCTTGTAGGATGTTTAACATCTTGTTAACTCCAAAATGTCCCATAAGCCCCCGCGCTATGGGTTTCCTTCACTAAGACCTCACGCACACTACTATGAGGGATGCAAAGTTTCCTTTCCTTGAATAAGAACCCATCATGCCTGTAAAACATTTCAAATGCACCTTTATCACATGCTTTAAAGGTCTCTCCAAAATCAAGATCAGTAGCATAGAGTTTCTTAAGAAATGCAAATCCAATAAGCTTAGATTCACGGGAATTAAGAAGCACATACCTCCGTGATAAGGCATTAGCAACAACGTTCTCTTTTCCCTTCTTGTACTTTATAACGTATAGGAATGACTCAAGGAATTCCACCCATTTGGCGTGTCTTTTGTTGAGTTTGTGTTGTCCCTTGATATGTTTCAATGACTCATAGTCTGTATGCACAACAAATTCCTTCGACCATAGGTAATGCTACAATTTCTCCAAGGCCCTAATCAAAGCATACATTTCCTTGTCGTATGTTGCATAGTTCAAGGTTGCACCATTTAGTTTCTCGCTAAAATATGCAACTTGACGTCCCTCTTGTGATAAAACAGCATTGATTCCTATACTTGAAGCATCAAACTCGATCTAGAATGATTTATAAAAGTTTGGTAAGGAAAGCAATGATGCCTTTGTTAAGCATTCCTTAATATGATTAAAAGCCTGTTATTGCTTAATATTAAAAAAAGAAACTTGCATTCTTTTTAATCACGTTAGTTAAAGCTGCAACAATGGTACTAAAATTAAGAATGAACCTTCGATAGAAAATGGCCAATCCGTGAAAGCTCATTTCCTAGCTAATGCTTGTAGGTGTCAGCCACTCTTCAATTGCTTTTACCTTCTCATGATCAACCTTCAAGCCTTCAGAACTCGCTACAAATCCTAGAAACACAAGTGCTTGCACAGAAAACACATTTTTAAATTAGCATACAGTTACTTCTTTCGAAGTGTATCAAAACAAACCTGAGATGTATTTCATGGTCCTCCAAAGAATGATTGTATATAAGAATGTCGTCAAAATAAACAACGCAAAACTTACCAATATAATGACGTAGGATGTGATTCATTAATCTCATAAACATGCTAGGTGATTTGTTAAACCGAAAGGCATTACAATCCAATTATACAAACATTGTTTTGTTTTGAACGTTGTCTTCCATTCATCACCTTCTTTCATCCTGATTTGGTGATATCTGTTTTTAAGATTGATCTTTGAAAAACATTGGAACAACTCAATTCACCGAACATGTTATCTAGGCGTGGTATGGGATGTCGATATTTGATTGAGATTTGATCGATTGCTTGACAATCCATACACATGCCATTACCAATCTTTCTTGGGTACCAACAGTACAGGAACGGCACACGGGCTTAAGCTCTCTTGAATATAGCCTTTTCCATCAATTCTTGTACTTGTCATTGTAACTCTTTTGTTTCCATGGGTTACTCCTATATGCTGGTCAATTAGGTAATATAGAACCGGCACAAAATCGATTTGATGTTCTATGCCACGAATAGGTGGTAAACCTCCTTGAATCTCATCGGGTAAAACATCTTTAAAATCCTGCAAAAGAGAAACAATAGAAGAAGGCAATGTTGCATCAAGTTCATTAGTGTTAAAAAAATTCTCCTTGTACAAAAGCACAAGAAGTGTTTGCCTCGCCAAAATACATTTTCTAATTTCACTACCCCTCGCATATACGCTCATTTTAAGCTTCTCTCCTCCGCTTCCAATTTCACTCTTTCCCTTCTTGTTTTTACTAGTACTTACTATTTTTCTCTCATTCTCTCGCTTATTTTTTCTCTCATTTTCTGTTTCTTTTTCTTTTAATACTTGGAAACTCTTTTTCAAATGCAATTGATCATCGTGTACTTGTTGCAGTGATAAAGGGGTTAGCGTGTGCTTCTTTCCTTCAAAATTGAATGAGTATCAATTTCTATATCCATCATGATTCACTCTTCGATTGAACTGTCAAGGCCTCCCCAAAAGTAAGTGGCTGGCGTGCATGGGTACAACATCACATAGGGCCTCGTCCTTGTATCTACTTGATACATATATGAGCGGGCTCAAATTACTCATATTGGAAAAGAATTTGAAGTTGTTTGATGCAAACAATAAAGGCCAAAACAATGCACGCATAGGAGGTAAAAAACATTGCATCTTGGACAAGAAACTGAATCTATTTGTGAGGTCTGGAAAGTCAGCCAACTTGCAATGACATTTTGGATGGGATCCAGGCAATTCTGGGACGAGTTGTCTTCTAACAGATTGTCCATCATTCGGTTACATTTCCAAAGCATCTTGAAACGCATCAATCGGACATCGGGAACTCAAGATACATCCAATTTACTGAAGACTGCGCATGCAGAAAACTGGATACGGGATTATTACGGGATTTTGTAAAATTCAGCCCAAAAGCTAACAAATAAGGCTTTGGACGAATTAAACTTAACCCAACCTAATTATTAATATTTAAATTATGTTTTTAGGGTTTCATATATTTTAGGAACCAGCCACCCTTCTCCCAAACCGTTAGATCAAGACCAATTTAATGGACCAAATTTATTTGTTTATTTTATTTATTCTTAGGTTTAGGTTAAAGGCATCCTTCATCTATAAAAGAATAATGCTTTATTCTTCTTTTTTTTCATATTTTCATTGAATAATAAAAGTTCTCTTTTGAGATTTTAGTATTCTTTGAATACTTGTTTGCAAGTGTTCAAAAAATTTGTCTCGAAGCCATCTTCAACGTTTCAACCGGGTTGATTGTTGTTGATCTTCACACTCCTGCTTTCCTAGGTAATTACGTCTAGGAGGGCGGGTTAGAGCTGCTTGAGGTTGCTTGCTTGTTTAATTGCGATCAAAGGGTGCTAAGGACATCAACTTCTATTTCGCCAAGCCATCTTCATCTTCAACATTCACATCATCTTCCATAATTCCATAAACAAAGCTGGAATTTTCAGTTTTGTTTTATCTATCTCTTTCTCCATATTTTCAATCTTTTTATTTATATTATTATTTATTATCATCTAATCCTTCATCTTGTCTTTCTTTCTTTAATTTTCCAGCCCCGAATCTGAAATTTTCAAGAAACGCCCATCCAATTCCTCTTGAAAATTCAGATTTGCGCCTAACTTCCTTGTTTGAGTCTAAAGCCCTAGGTTTGATTCCAAGCATTCAAATTGAAGGGTCCCATGTCCCTAGACTTACTCTATCATTTGGTATCATATTTGTGACGATTCTTGGCAAGAATTTTGTCCTTTTTTGGTGAAAAACTCAAAAATTAGAGAAAATTTGTCAAATTCAAACGAGCGAACTTTGAGTTGGAAATTTCCAGATCAGATCTACACCTTTGGGGGAGTCACCACATACAATTTTAGAATTTTTTGACATCGGGAACACCTCGAACGAAGTAGATCAAATTGTTACCAAATTATAGGATTTTCAGGGTTTTTCTAATTTTCTTTCATTCTTAGCCACTAGTTTTCGTTTGTTTTAGCTTTTATTGCTTCTTATACATCTTTTAACACCTTCTTGTTTCCTTGGGTTAGTAGGAATAAAAGTTGCATACTCTTTTTTCTCCTTGCAACTATAATTCTATTGGTGTCTAACCTTTTCTTTGGATTCTTAAAGCAACTAGGATGTTTTATTTTCTTTTCAACACGTGTTATCCTATACCAATAAATATTTTTCGGTCACGATGTAGGATACAAGTTAATCTATGTTCTTTAATTATTGATGGTGACAGTCGTGTAAGCTTAGTGAGCAGCTTCATTGTTGATACACTCGATCTACCATGCCAAGAACACCCTAAGCAGTATCATCTTCAAGGGTTTAATAGTGGACCGGATATGAAGGTAACCGAACGTTGTTTAATCTCTTTTACTCTTGGAAGCTATTGTGATAATGTATGGTGTGGCGTGGTTCCTATGGAAGCCACCCACTTGCTATTAGGAAGACCTTGGAAAAATGTTCGAGACGTTGTCCATCAAATAAATACAAATGGATACTCAGTTGTGCACCAAGGCCAGAAGCTCTCGTTCGCTACAATAGATCTGAAAAAAGTATATGAAGAAATAGCGAAAGCACAAAAACAGTGTGAGATGATCAAACGAAAGAGAATGGAAGCAAAAAAGGCTGAATCAATTGACTACACGAAGGCAACCAACCATGAAGACATCCCAAAACTGAAGGTAGACATAATTCTCTTCGTACTTCTACTTCTAGTATTTGTGCAACTGTTGATGTTGGAGAAGAACCATCTCCCAAACAAAAGGATAGTGATAGTGAACACATAAGACAAGATGACAATGCTTCTAATCTCTCACGTGAATTAGTAGGTCCACTTGCTATACTCTCATCACCTCCCCACGAAGAAAGTAAGTGTAGTTCTAAGCCTTCATTTGTTTCTTGTCCTATCATTCCGTTAGAAACCCTTTCTCTTCTACAGAAATTGTACATTGATGATAAATTTTGTGTGAGGGATATGAATGTGAGATACAAAAGACTGAGAGTACAGAGGCCGAGAGTGAAAAAAGTCAAATTAATGGCCCAAATTTGGTGAGTGAAGATACATATGAGGTAAAAGTCACACAAAGCCCAAAAGAAAAGGACAAGGAAAAGAACGCGACGAGTGATTTTGTTTTGACTAATCATTACAAATGTTCAAGTAGTATTGTCTTATTTTTTCAGGATTTTGTTGAACCATTGAGAGTAGTTCAATTAGATCACTCCACTTACAACAAAGAAGCCTTTTCAATTGAAGTTGATGATTTTTCTCTCATTGCCGATTTAGATTCGAGGCCGAATCCTTTTAAGGAGTGGGGGAACGATACATGCATGAGCGGGGTCAAATTACTCATATTGGACAAGAAGTTGAAGTTGTTCGATGCAAACAATAAAGGCCAAAGCAATGTACGCATAGGAGGTCAAAAACGATGCATCTTGGACAAGAAACTGAATCTATTTGTGAAGTCCGGAAAGTTATCCAATTTATGATGAGTTTTCGGATGGGATCCAAGCATTTATGGGTTGAGTTGTCTTCTAACAAGTTGTCCGTCACTCAGTTACCTTTCAAACGCATCAATCAGACATCTAGAACTCAAGATACATCCAATTTACTGAAAATTGCGTATGCAGAAAACTAGATACGATATTGTTACATGATTTTGTAAAATTTGGCTCAAAAGCTAACATATAAGGCTTTGGACGAATTAAACTTAACCCAACCTAATTATTAACATTTAAATTATGTTTTTAGGGTTTCATATACTTTAGGAACCAGCCACCCTTCTCCCAAGCCATTAGATCAAGTCCAATTTAATGGACCAGATTTCTTTGTTTATTTTATTTATTCTTAGCTTTAGGTTAAAACCATCCTTCATCTATAAAAGGATGATGCTTTCTTCTTTGTTGGACAGATTTCTTTGATTTATGAAATATTTAGTGAGTTTTATTTTTGCATGTACTCATTACTTGTGCGTTCGAAGTCGTCTTCAACACAAGTTCGACGAGTTCTTGTGAGGGAGATCATTTTCACACTCTTGCTTGCCTAGGTAATTCCATCTATGAGGGTGGATTAGAGCTGCTTGAGGTTGTTTCCTTATATAATTGCGTCTAAGAGGGTGCCGAGGACAAAAAAAACAACAACGATTCACAAGCCATCTTCATCTTCAACCTTCACACCATCTTCCATAATTCCATGAACAAAGCTGGAATTTTCAGATTTGTTTTACCTATCCTTATTTTATTCCTTTTGAATCTTTTTGTTTTTATTCTTATTAATCATCATCTTATCTTCCCTCTTATCTTCTTTTCTTTGAATTTCCAGCACTAAATCTGAAATTTTCAAGAAAAAACCCTTCTCTTTTCTCTTGAATTTTCAGATCTGCCCAAAGCTTTCTTGATTGAGTCTAGAGCTCCTAGTTCTTGCAACAACTTGATTGAAGGCTTCTAAATCCAAGATTGCGCTACTATATCACTACTGATAGAAAATGGTACGAGTACCTACTTGGTCACCTTTAATTCCCTACCGTTATTAAGCCATTGAAGCTTATATGGGTATGGGTGTTTTGTTGTCATCAATCCAAGTTTGTCCACCATAAAGTGCTAGCAACATTAGTACAACTTCCTCCATCGATAATCATAAAACATACCTTCCCATTGATATGACAGCGTGTATGAAAGATATTATCTCCTTGCTGGTCACCTTGCACCATTTGTGTATTTAGACTCCTCTTCACAACGAGCACTTCTCCTTCAGCGGGAGGGTTAAAGTCTTCATCATCTTCACTTATGGCATTAACTTCTTCATTTTCTGATTTAGATTCTGATAGAGTAGCGCATTTGTGGATTTGGAAGCCTTCAATCAAGTTGTTGTAAGAACTAGGAGCTCTAGACTCAATCAAGAAAGCTATGGGCCGATATGAGAATTAAAGAGCAAAGAGAATGGCTTTTCTTGAAAATTTCAGATTCGAGGCCGAAAAGTTAAAGAAAGAAAGACAAGATAAAGGATTAGAAGATAAAAAATAAGAAGACAAATAAAAAGATTAATGATGTGAGCATGCCTTTGCTCAAGCCGAGAGTCATGCAAACTGAACCATTTACTTGTGCTAAGGCTAAATATTTCAGGGAAGTTCTTGTACCCAAATACGTTCATACTTCTTATTTATGTTAATGATGAATAAGCCTTAGACAATAAGCCACATCACGTGTTACATGCTGATACGTGACATAATATTAATTACTTATACTTAGTTTATACTTATATGTATCTAATTAGTTTGTTTATATTATGTCTACAATAAGTTTATGTGTGTTTACTTTGTTTTTACAGTGGCATAATAAAGAGTGGCAGCTAAGGACCTTTCTACTAGCTCGATTGAAGCTCAACAACAATGGTGTAGCTCAACTCAGCTCAAAACAGCCCTCAAGCATTTTTTTCAGCTCATTTCAGCTCCAAAACTCCAAATCAGCTCAACTTCAGCTCCAGTAGCTCAACTCCAGCTAATGAGTCCAATGGTAGCTCAAACATGGATGGACATGTACCTACACTTAGGAGAGTGTCCTACAGCAAGGTGCATCAAGCTAAAGGCTCCAACAAAACTCCAGCAGCTCCCCAAACATAGCCTCCACACATGGCAGCCTTGACACATGTGTGTGCATGTGTGTGGCAGATTTGAACTCCCTCTCAAAGCAATGGGCGGAATTCTCAAGGATAAGGTCAAGAAGTTTGATTTTTGAATTCAAACAATTGCCATGTGCATTTTGTTTGAAATTCTAGTGTTCCGCTTCATTTAGGAGCCATTTTTAATGCTGATCAGTTTGTTTATTTCAAATACAGCCATCAGATTTGTTTCAAATTAAACTTCCTCACCGCCACCCTTAGATCAAATAGGTAGTTTTCTTTTGAAACGTGAAGCATTATAGATTTCCCTCTTGTATTTCTTATATATGTTTCAGATTTTTAATGTAAAAAAGGTTACACAACTTATGAATCAAAAATTACTTGTGAAAATTTCTCTCAACTTAGTTCTTCATTGAACTTTTTCTGACATTTTCAAGTCTTGTACTTGTGTTTTCAAACCAGATACTTCGATTCTTGATTTCTTAATCAATGGGTCCAAGTCCTTCGAACAAAGAGCGTATAAGGTTCGAGTTTATACACTTTATTGTATAGGTTCTTCCTTGTTCCTTGTTCTTGTTTTTTTTATTATTTCATTTTATAGCAACTTAAAACCTATCTTCTTCACCAAAATTTCCAGCAACCATTTCCACCTTTGTCTTCTTCAAGCACTCATCTTCAACCTTTCGCCATCCTAAATTTCCAGCAATATTCTACCTTCTTTCATCCTACATTTCAACACCAAATTCCTGTCCCTTAAACACCATAAACTATACTTTCAACATCTTCTTTTGCAGCCCCACTTCTACATGGAAAATCTTACTTCGATCCTAGATCCGACACAATCAAAGGAGGCCTACATCAATGGAGAGCCTCATAACATATGGAATCGGAGCCAGGTTGGATTCAAGTAAGAAATCATCTTTGTGAGAACGAAATATAAAAAAATCCAAAAATAAAAAAAGAGAAAATTCAGTTTCGAAAAAGAAATAAGAAAAGCACTTCAAAAAGTGAAAAAATGAAAAAAAATTGCAATGGCAATGTGTTCTACAACAGCGACCATTACAACATCAACCGGGCACGGAGAGAATTTGATTGTTCGATGAAGGAAAGTTGTAAGCGTTTATGTGTAGTAAGTCACCCATTTCTTTCTTTTCTTTTTAATTCTAAGCCTACCTTTACCTTATTTCTTTTGTTTACTAATCGTTGTTGTTATTTAGCCGACACACTTGAACAGGTTTGACAAAGTCTTAAGTTAGTTCCTTAAAGAACTAAACATGAGAGAATGAGTGGAAAAAGGCATCTTGACCATGTGAGAACAGAAGGGGAAAGTAAAAGCCATATTTCCTGAGTGAAACACAAGCGTAGAGTGGAGTACCATATCTACTTTCCTTGGAGAGAATTGTGAGGCTTTGTGAGTGTGCAAGTGAGGTTTTATTTTTCTTTTACTAACAGTGCCAGGTTTTAACGACATAAATCAGGATGGAGGACAACCGAATCTGCAAATGCACGCCATAATTCGAGAATTGCAGAAAATCTTGAAGGATGAACTCGAGCCATTACATGAAAGAATATTTAGGCTTTATAGGTCACATGGCCACACTTGAGCAACCCAAGGCCCACGAAGGCAAAATCAACCTAGAGATGACGAACACAATGAAGAATATGATGACAACAATGATGACGATGAGATGGATCGATCATCAAGACAGAATGCCCCGAGACACCATGGAGGGCGTGCACAACTTGATGACAATTTGAGCAACATTCGAGTTACCATGCCTCATTTTCAAGGAAAAACATATTTGAATGCCTATCTAGCATGGGAAAGCAATGTAGAACATGTGTTCGATTGTTACAACTATTCTAAACAAATGAATGTGTGATTGGCAGCAATGTAGCCTTTGTTGAGTAGTTATTCCACTTGCTTTTCTAATTCCTTTGTTTTTTCGGGATTGCATCTATATGTTGGTCTATTTGGGATAGAAAAACCCGGAATTAGGTCAATCTGATTTTCAATTCCTCTTAAGGGTGGCAAACCATTGGGTGGATCACCTAAAACATCATTGAAGTGCAGCAAAAGAGAAGCAAACATACTAGGCAAGCATTTATTATTGTTAGTGACAGAAAAAATTGTTCCCTAAGTGGGTGAGGATGCAAGGCTATTTAAGGAAAGGGGCTTGTCTCACTTCTTTTTCTTTTGCATAAATATTTTGAGACACTATTTTTTTCTCACATTTAGGATCACTCACCACCTCTGGGCCTTTACTTATTTGGCTTTTATCACTACTGGCCTTTTTTGTCATTGCCTTTTGCTTTTCATTCTTTTTTTGTTTTCATCTTTTTTAATTTTCACCTCCTCACAAAACTTCTTCATTCGAATCTAATCTTTGTACACCTCTTTTGGATCGATTGGAGCCAAGGTATACTTCTTACCATGGTATACAAAGTAATCCTTATCTAAATTACCATGGTGAGTCACGTCACGGTCATACTGCCAAGGTCATCCTAAGTAAGTGAGATGCTTTCATAGGGATAACATCACACCAAACATCATCACAATATTTGCCCACAGTAAAAGTGATTAGAGCGCGTTTTTTTACCTTTAATTCTGACCCTTCATGAAGCCATTGGAGATAATATGGCTTTGGATGGTGTTGACAAGGTAGGTCAAGTGCATTAACTAGATAGCTGCTCACCACATTCGCACAACTTTCGCTATCAATGATGACAAAATACAGCTTACCTTTGATCAAGCATCGTGTGTGGAAAATATTTGTTCTTTGCATCTCCGTATCGTCGATTGCTTGACATTAAGTGAACTTGAATCACCAAGCTTCTAGGGTCAGGTTCATCACTAGAGTAATCATCGACGATGAATTCATTGTCAGACAATTCCTTCTCTGAATCGGATGAGTAGGTCCCATCTTCTCGAACAAGAAAAAGTCTTGTATTTGGGCAGTCTCTTTGATAGTGTCAATGACCTTTGCACTTGAAGCATACAGTATCTCGAGTTTGCTTGAGTGTTTGTGTGTTTTCTACCAACATGGGGGGTTTTATCTTGGTTTTGTCCAGTGATTTGGATTGTTTAATTTTCTACTTTGTTCTACTTGAGTCGAGCAAAGGTTTAGAAGAATTAGAATGAGATATAGGTTGAGTGGTAGCTCTATCATAGTGCTAATTCTTTTGTTGATATCATTGTCGATCTTTGATGCGCTTTTCGATTGTCATGGCGAATTGGAATGCCTCTTGAAGGGTGTAGTAGGTTTTGATTTCAAGTACCTCAAGAATGTTGTCATTGAGTCTGACAACAAACCTAGTCATTATATCCTCTCCATCCTCTTGTATATCAGCTCTTTGCATCAATGATTCCATCTCTTTGAGATACTCATCAACAGTTTTGTACCCTTGTCGGATTCTTTGTAACTTTTTTTTGATCACTTGTTGATATAATGGGGGAACGGATCGTTCTCGCATGACTTGTTTAAGTTCTCCCCATAAGATTATCTTGGCTTCTCCATTGAGATGCCAATTTTGGACTAATTAGGACCACCAAATGGATGCGTATTCAATTCGAGGGTCAACAGTGTAACTTAATCCTCTTCAGGACATTGATAATACTCGAATAGAATATCAACTCGATTTTCCCAGTCACAATAAGCATCAGGTTCATACCTACCTAGAACAAAGAATTGCATAATTCCATTTTCGTGGTTTTTGAGTCATTTCCAATCATTTCATATCGAGATACGCAATTTTTTAGTCATTTTTTGGAGGTCTTTATGGAGCGGGATTAGGATAAAGTTATTGTTCTCTACAACTTGTCATCCTCAAACCGATGGTGAAACTAAAGTGGTAAATTGAGTACTTTCAACTTTGTTGCGGTATTTGATTAGCAAGAATCCAAAATCATGGAAAGATAGCTTGCCACATGTGTAATTTTCTTACAACAGATCATTTCATTCAGACGCCAAATTCACACCATTTGAAGTCGTATATGGGTTTAATTCATTTTCTCTTATGGATTTGTTACCTTTGCCCATTGATCAAGCATTAAACCTAGACGGGAAAAACAAGGCTGAATTCATGAAAAAGCTTCATCAAAAGGTTCGACAGAACATTGAGAAAAGAACAAAGCAATATGAACAACAAGCAAATAAAGGGCGAAAGTGAGTCAACTTTGAACCCAGCGATTGGGTTTGGGTGCACTTCAGGAAGGAACGATTTCCAGCACAAAGGAAATCTAAACTCTCGCCTAGAGCGGATGGGCCATTTCAAGTAATGGAGAAGATCAATGATAATGCCTACAAAATAGATCTTCCGGGAGAGTTTGGTGTCAATTCTACTTTTAACGTTTTAGACTTATCTCTTTTTCTGCAAGGTAACGATTTGAGGAGAAATTGCTCTCAAGAAGGGGACGATGATGAGATCGTGGCGTCACCACCACCATTGGACCCAGAGGAATTTCCCTTAGGCCCCATTACTCGTGCAAGGGCAAGGAAATTTAGAGATGCGGTTAGCAACAAGTGCAATCATGCATGGAAGATTATTGAAGCTGCCAGAATTGAATAAATGCCTTCTAACGTGGAAGTTTCATGCAACGTGAAAGGGAGTCCATGCAACGTGTTCCATGTTTATTTCTGATGCATATGTTACATTTGATTATTATAGTTTTAGTGTGCACATGTTTTCAATTATGTTGTTTATTGTTTATTTTACCAGCACTAGAGTTCGTTGAATCATATAACATATATTTAATATATTTTGCATGCATAATATTACCTTGTTTATTTCTGATCATATTTCTCGTTTTTATAGGTGTTATGAAAGGACAATGAATAGACAAATCATTAGGGTGATTCAGAGAATTGTGACTATTGGAGAGCTGCTTGCTTGAGATGCTTGGTTAGCTTTGGAGGTGCTTGCTTACATTCACATGGAACTTGGCATTCTTGCTTACGTTCACATGCAAACTAACATGCTTGCTTACGTTTGGACGACAATTCTAAAGAGGTGCTTGCATGTGACCTACTTGCTTACATTCACATGGAAATTGCTATGCTTGCTTACGTTTGGATGGCAATTCTAGAGAGGTGCTTGCATGTGACCTGCTTTGGTGTAATCCAAATCAGCAACAATTTTCTCCATGATTTGATCACACCATTGAAGATCCTCAAGGCTGATTCTAAGGGAGTTTTACCTTACTTCATCTTTTATTATCTTCTTTATGCATTATATAATGTATGATATTCATGCATAACCGATGATTCACATCTTTATTTAGTTATATAAGCCATTTAAGTATGTTTGCATTGCATTGCATCTTTAAACCTAAGCATGCATCATATTTTAGCTTTATTTCAGCTTACACATTATTTAGCGTTTTTTTACGTTATACAAGCTTGGTATAACTCAAACACCTTAAATGCAACTCGAATCAGCTCAAAGACATTCATGGAAGCTTGGAACAGGTCAAGAACATTCATGGCAACTCGAATTAGCTCAAGGAGTACATTAGGAGCTTATGCAGCTCAAGGACAAAAGGAAGTAAAAAAAGGAAGCTAACAAGCTTCAAAGACTAGCTCACCTAGCTAAGGGTAGCTCATGGAAGCTCAGAATTAATCGAATATTGAGCTAGCTCACTCAGCTTGCTAGCTAAGCTTAATCCAGCTCACACCAAGCCCGACCAGCTCACTTCAGCTCCACCTACACATGCCAGCTCACTACCCCAAGGGTCATGTCCCCTCCTAAGAAACACGTCCCTACACTTTGGAGGGAAACTTTGAAAATGGGAGGCAAACGCATGGAGGGAAAGCATAAGTGCGCCAAAATGAAGAGTTCCAACCAAATCACTCTTCATTGGGCAGATTCATCACCAAAATGTATGTAAGATTATTTTCCATTTTCGGTCAGGATACAAGCATAACTGGGTCGAGAAGTCTTCATGAAATTTGTTCTCCTATCTCTTATCTTTCCAACGCATGTTAAATCGTGTCAATCCGATATCGGGAGCTCAAGATATGACCAGATTATTGAAGGAAGTGCAGGATGAAATTTCATACGAGAAATTACAACTTTTTAAATGTTTGTGCGCCAAAACCATTTGGAGGGAGACACAAAGATGGCCGAATCATTACTAGCCCTTTGGAGGGAGTCACGACCAGCATTTGGAGGGAGACACCTACCTATTCGACCACCCCTTCACCTATGTAATGCCTTTTCGGCTACACCCCTATAAAACTATAAATAGGGCCTTTCATTTCATTTGTAAAACATCTCATCTCATTCATAACAATTAAATTACCTTTGTGACAATTTTCTCTCTTTTAGTTCTTTTTAGAACTTTATCGACTTATCAAGTACTTTGTACTTGTGGCGTCAATCTTCCTTTCTACCTTGATACTTTGGGTTCTTGGTTCATTATAACCAATGGGCCCAAGTCCTTTCTACCACCCCTTAAAGACATCTATAAGGTTCAGGGTTAGGCTCTCTATAGCCTAATTTCTTCCTCAATTCTTTAAGATACTACCTTCACCTTTCCATCCATTTCCGTCACCATTTCTATACACCATTCATATCATCTTTTGTAACCACCATTCACATACTTTCATTCTTCCAAGCCATCTTACTTTGCAGGAATCACTTGCTTTCCTTCCTAGATTCTACAATCAAAGGTCATCTCCAACAACAACGAGGGTGGACGTCTATCATGCTTGCTTACACTCACATGGAAATTGACGTGCTTGCTTATGATTACATTGGGCGGCAAAGGCACACATTTCAAGGTTTCTTTTTTTATTCATTATCCCTTCTCACCACTGTAGGAATGTTGGCTGATCACTTCATTTAGTAAAGCCTATAAATAGAGGCTGTTATTTCAATTGTAAGGCACACTTCGATTTTAGAAAAAAAAATTGAGAGTTTTATCTCTTTCGTTCTTTTGAGAACTTTATCGATCCTTCAAGTTCTGCTTGTTGAATAAAACCTTGATATCTTTGGTTCTTAGTTTTACTTAACTAGTGGGTCAAGATCCTTTTTTCGTTTAGAGACCGTTATAGGGTCTGAGTCACACTTTTTAGTGTTGGTTCAATTCTCAAGTCCTAAACAACATCCCATCTTCCATCATCCAATTCTACCACCACCATCGATCACATTAACAATCCAAAATTCCAAAATCTTTATTCCCATCACCTTCTATATCGTCACACACCATCACCCTTTAAACCATCCGAAACTGTTGCAAATCTTACAACACAAAGTTACTTCATTTACGATCGGGCAAATCAAGCATCTCGGTAAATTCCAAGACTAGATCATATCAAAAGACCTCACAAGTAGCTCGAATTAGCTCAAGGAATTTAAGGACAGCTTGGATCAGCTCAAAACTTAAGGAGAACATTCTAAAGGAGCTCACAAGCTTGAAGGACCAGTTCACCTAGCTAAAGTCAGCTCGAAATATCTCAAATTAGCTTGAAGATTGAGCTATCTCTTTCAGTTAGCTAGCTCAGCTCAATCCACCTCACTCCAAGCTCAACCAGTTCACTTTAGCTCCACCTACACATGTCAGCTCACCACCTCAATGGTCATGTCCCCTCCTAAGGAACATGTCCCTAGCTAATTGGAGGGAAAACACAATGGGCAGCAAACACCAGTGGAGGGAAAGCCTTTTGCGCAATAACCAAGTGGAGGGAGACAGCAACATGGTTGAATCATCACCAGGCCTTTGGAGGGAGTCACGGCCAGCCTTTGGAGGGAGACACCAACCTATTCGGCCACCCCTTCATCCATGTAGTGCCTTTTTAGCCACACCCCTAGAAAACTATAAATAGGGCATTTCATTTGTAAACAAATCTCATTTTTCATCAATCAAATTACTTGTGAAAATTTTCTCTCTTTTAGCTCTTTTTAGATATTTATCGACTTATCAAGTCTTTGTACTTTTGGCGTCAATCCTTCTATTCCCTTGATACTTTTGGTTCCTATCTCTTTATAGATAGTGGGTCAAAGTCCCTTTCTAACACCCCTTAAAGATATCATATAAGGTTCAGGTTTAGGCTCTCTATAGACTAGGTTCTTTCTTGATTCTTTAATATACTATCACCCATATTTCACCCTTCCATTATCATTATCCTCATCCATCTTCTCACCCAAATTACCCTACAAAAACAGCCCACTACACTTCACCAAATCTGCCCAAATTCATCATTCTTTCGCACAATCTTTTCACCTTACTTCATCTTTTATTTGAGCCTATCTTGCTTGTAGGTTTCTTGCTTCCTTCCTAGATCCAACAATTAGAGTAGCCATCTCCAACAACATCAAGAACAGCCTACCAACAAATTACATCAGTCGGTAATTAGAGCTATTGGTGGAAGAAGCAAGTGCATCAAGTAAAGCTTGATTAAAGCAAAGAAAAGGAATTTGTAAGTGTCTATGCTTGTCATTTCAATTTGTTCAAAAAAAAAAGAGAAAACAGATTCAAAAAGTACAAAAAAGAAAGTTTGGATAGCACAAGTTTGAGGATGAAAAAGCACAACAACATCATCTTCAACATCATCTTGGCCCTTCTAACTCCGAGCCAAGTACATCATGATCAGATTCAATTGAGCAAGAGGATTGAAGCTTGGAAAGAGAGCAAGAAAGAAGAAGAAAACAAGGAGCAAACCAATAAGAAGAATAATTAGAGATTGAGATTGTGGATGAAAAACAAGTTGGAGTTGAAAATGAAGAGAAAGAATGTGGATAAGAAAAGGAGAATGAGGAGCAGATTTTATCTAACAATTGTTTTCCTTCTATTCTTGATTTTTCATTTTTATAGGTTGATAAAAGGAAAGCTTCAAAAGATATCTCGAATATATTGTCTATCATCAAGAACATCAATCATCAACCACTATCCATGACCATTATTGGGTTTATTTTCTCTAATCTTGTAAATTTAATTTTTCTTTCTACTAATCTGGTTGTGGTTGTAGGAAACAACATAATGTATAATTTTGAACGGGAAATACACCGAAAGATGCAAGGAAATAAAAGGAAGGTTCAATTACATGAAGTTTCAAAAGTGATCATTTCAATTGACGTTGCTACATTACTCGATCATTTTTGGAGATATGCATGTGAAGAAGTCGGTTCAAGGTTGTTTCCTACTGTGCAAAACCTGCCAAGGATTGTTCAAATCAAGAACGTGAAAAGAGAACTATCCATCCACTCAAGAGACATCAAAGGTTATCCCAAAGCACACATCTCTTCAAAATAATGATCCAAGAAACATGACTTTCGGAGGACCAACAGATGTGCTCTTTGACGTTCCAAAAGATGTGTCCCTTGATAATTCAAGAGTTATGTTCCTTGAAAAAGCCTATCTAAGAGATGTGTATCTTGAAGATGACTATTCAAAGGAGGTACTTCTTGAAGATGACTATCCGTTAATGAGGGAGAAAGAGGATTCAGCCATTCAAACATCTACCTACTGCCTTTTCAAACCATTTGTCGATTTGGGGACAAATCGCTTCAAAGAAAGGGATGATGATGTGATCCAAATTAGTAGCAATTTTCTCCATGATTTGATCACACCATTGAAGATCCTCAAGGTTGATTCTAATGGAGTTTTACCTTACTTCATCTTTTATTATCTTTTTTATGCATTATATAATGTTATAAGCATGCTTTTGCATATTGGGAAATACTTGAAGATCATATGTTATCATTTATTTGCATAATATATGATATTCATGCATAACCTATAATCCTCATCTTTATATTTAGTTTAAGTCATTTAAGTATGTTTACATTGCATTGCATCTTTTAACTCAAGTATGCATCATATTTTAGCTTCAATTAACCTCGCACATTGTTTATTGTTTATTTAGGTACTAAGGATGAAGGCACAAGCTAGGCACAGCTCAAACACCTCACAAGGAGCTCGAATTAGCTCAAGGATTTTAAGGACAACTTGGATCAGATCAAAACTTAAAGAGAATATTCTAAAGGAGCTCACAAACTTGAAGGATCAGCTCACCTAGCTAAAGCCAGCTTGAAGATTGAGCTAGCTCTTTCAGCAAGCTGGCTCAGCTCAATTCAGCTCACTCCAAGCTTAACTAGCTCACTTTAGCTCCACCTACACATGCCAGCTCACCACCTCAAGGGTCATGTCCCCTCCTAAGGAACATGTCCCTAGCTAATTGGAGGGAAAACGCAATGGGTGGCAAACACCAATAGAGGGAAAGCCTTTTGCACCAAAACCAAGTGGAGGGAGACACCAACATGGCCGAATCATCACCAGCCCTTTAGAGAGGGAGTCACGACCAGCCTTTAAAGGGAGACACCACCCCTTCATCCATGTAGTGCCTTTTCGGCCACACCCTTAGAAAACTATAAATAGGACATTTCATTTCATTTGTAAACACATCTCATTTTTCATCAATCAAATTACTTGTGAGATTTTTATCTCTTTTAGTTTTTTTTAGAACTTTATCGACTTATCAAGTCTTTCTGCTTATCGCGTCAATCCTTCTATCTCCTTGATACTTTTGGTTCCTATCTCTTTATAGATAGTGGGTCAAAGTCCCTTTCTACCACCCCTTAAAGATATCATATAAGGTTCTGGTTTAGGCCCTCTATAGCCTAAGTTCTTCCTTGATTCTTTAACATACTATCACCCATATTTCACCCTTCCATTGTCACTATCCGCATCCATCTTCTTGCCCAAATTACCCTATAAAAATAGCCCACTACACTTCACTAAATCTGCCTAACTTCATCATTCTTCCGTACATCATTTTCACCTTACTTCATCTTCCATTTAAGCCTATCTTGCTTGCAGGTTTCTTGCTTCCTTACTAGATCAAACAATCAAAGTAACCGTCTCCAACAACATCAAGAACGACCTACCAACAAATACATCAACATCTTTATGTTACTATAGTTAAGCATGCATGTTTCAAATTAATCATCCATGTTACTTATATATACTAAAGATATGTGTAATTTCATGCACCATGCATTTAGTTATTACCATGTCTTTCCATACCTCATACTATATGCTCTATATATTATGAACTTGGAATGAGCTAAGCTAACCTAAATTAACTCAATCTTCATTTACTTTGAGCTTATCCTGATTTACTTATGTTGATTTTCCTTCATGCTTGTAAGACATTTACAATGTTCTATGGACTAGGGATGAATTGAAAGGCAAGTTCATCTTTGATCATTCAGATGCAATTCCAGATCAACTAGCTCAAATTAGCTGTTGAAGAAGACTCATTCATTTTGGATCTAAAGGAATGCAAGCTAAACCTCAAGCAAGATAGCCTTGAAAGAATGAAAGGTATTTTAATGGTGGCACTAGAAGATAAGCCCACCATGGAAATGGTGAAGGTAGTATCTTAAGAATTCAAACAAGAAACTATGCACAAACTGAATAACACTCAAACCTTATATGATTTCTTAGGGATGGTAGAAAGGACTTTGATCCACTATCTATAAAGAGATAGGAACCAAAAGTATCAAGGGAATAGGATGGATGTCCCCACAAGTACAATGTACTTGATAAGTGGAGGGAAAGTTTAAAAAGAAACTAAAAAGAGGAAATTCTCACAAAAATTTCTTTAAAAATAAGACACCATTCAAATGAAAAAACAACTTATATTTATAGGGGGAAGGGGATGCTTAAAAGGCCAACTCTTTCAGCTAGGGTGGTGCATGCCCATTCCAAACTCCTTAGTGACTATAAAAATTGAGTCTCATTTTGCATTTTGTAAACACAAATTTTGATTTTTCATAAATTATCTTTTACTTTGTGAAATTATTCACTGAAACTTGTTATTTTTGGAACTATCTTTACTTATCCCAATCTTGCTTGTTGACACGATTAAACATCTATATTGGAAAGATTGGTTTAATAAACAAGTTTCAAGTCATTCTTCCCTCAAAGTCATTCTTGGATCCTAAAAGATCAAAATGGCAAACAATCTGACTAACGTTTTTTTGTTTGAATACTATCATTTCCTGATATATGCTTCCACCAAATCAAAATAATTATCTTGAAAAGAAGAAAACTGCTAAACAAGTCAAAATTTCAATCAACTTTTCACCCATTTTGGATACACTACATTTAAAACAATTATACACCCTTAAAAAAGCATCCGAAGGTCAAAATAATCATCTTGGAAAAGAAATGCCTCATTTGGACATCTCGAAATGTCAATCAACTTGAGACGATTTTTGGATGGGATCTAGGCATGCAGAAATTCCTATGCGGGATTAATACGGGATTTTTGGATAATTGTGAATTTTCAAGTTTTTATTTGATTATATGTATTTTAAATCAATATAGGATTCTACAATGCCTATTAGGATCAGATTTATTTAATTATGATTTTATTTTAAACATTTATTTATTATTAGAAGTTACTTATCTAATTATGAGATTAGATTTTAGCATTTATTTATTGTTTTAATTCCTTAAGTTTATTAGGATTAGAACTTCTCCAAGACCTATATAAATGAGGCTTTACCCACATTGTAATTAAAAATTCCTTGGATTAAAAACAAAGTTCTCTTTGAGTTTATACCTGCAAGAAGTTTACTTGTTTTTTAGAAACAAGTCATTCTTCAAGTCTTGGGATTTGTTGTTGAGGATCTTCACACTCTTGCTTATACATACAATCACATTTGAAGGGTGGGTTAGAGCCGCTTGAGGTTGCTTGCTTAGATAATTGTGTCTAAGAGGGTGCTGAGGACAACTATTAATTCATCACGCCATCTCCACATATTCAAGCTTCCTCCATTGACGCCACCACCATAAGCAAATCTGAATTTTCAGATTTGTTCTTTATTTTGGTTTGTTTTTTATTTAGATTTGAGGTACTATATCATTTGGTATCAGAGCTGAGATGATTCTTGGAGGATGTTTCGCAGAGACAAACTACATATAAAATAACGTGACAGATCGGGTTTTACTTATCGAGTAAAGCCTTCCTTGACTAAACCAAACTTCAGAATACCTTATTTTCATGAAAAGTATGATCCTGATAGTTATTGTGATTGGGAATAGCGATTTGATCGCCTGTTTGATTTCTTTGGGTATCCCGAGGAAGATCAAGTTCCATTAGTGGCCCTAAATTTCACGGATTACGCCTCATTTTGGTGGGAATCATTGCGGCAAAATATGCATATCAATGGAGAAGCTGAGATAAGATCTTGGGCAGAACTCAAAAAATTCATGAGAGAGCATTTCATTCCCATCCATTATCAACAACAAGAAAGGCGAACCACACACACTTTGGCCATCCCAGACTTTATAATACCTTTTTTCGAGGTAAGTATGATCTTAATGGTTATTGTGATTGGGAATATCGCGTTGATCGCTGTTTGATTTCTTTGGATATCCCGAGGAAGAACAAGTTCCATTAGTGGCCCTAAATTTCAAGGATTATGCCTCACTTTGGTGGAAATCATTACGGTAAAATAGGCGTCTAAATGGAGAAGTCGAGATAAGATCTTGGGTAGAACTCAAGAAAGTCATAAGAGAGCAATTCGTTCCCATCTATTATTAATAGCAAGAATCCTCTTTATTGTAGTTGAATCATTATCGGTACAGCAGATTAATGAACCATCATCGGTGTGTCATGTGGAAAAAGAGGTGAACACCACACCAGAGACGATGATAGTCCCACAAATAGAACCATCTATTCTCATCACGACTCCACAAGATATTTCATGCAAGTACGAAGGAGAACAAGATGATGCACAATTAGAAAATAAAGTACTTGCGTGTTACGAAAGTAAGCATGATTATAACCCTTCATTTAATTATTATCCTATCATTATGTTAGAAACACCTCCTCCTCTATAGAAATTGTATTTTGATGATATTTTTTGTGAGAGGAATTTGGTATGCAAGTTATTTTATTTGAAAAATACCAAGAGTCCAGAGGCCGAGAACAATAAAAGTCCAATTAATGGCCCAATTAAGGTGAGTGAAAACAAACAAGAGTTAAAAGTCGATCTATGTCCAAAAGAAAAACATGATAAAAATATAAAGAGAGAATTTTTTTCAACCTAACCATAACATCCTTGTCAAGTTGTTTTGAGTTATTTTTCCAGGACTTTGTTGAACCATTGTGAGGTGCTCAATTAAATCACTCCACTTATGAAAAAGATTCCTTTGTGCTTCCCGTTATTTCACGTCGTTCTTTTTTTGGTTTGGATTCAAGGACGAATCCCTTTGAGGAGGGAGGGGATGATACGTGTCTAACAAGGCATATGCAAACACTCAAACCCCCTGCGAACGCTCGAGAACTTGCAGACATGGAAAGACTTTGAATGGAATCTCGATTTGAGGGTAAATTATTTTGAAGAGTGGGGGAATGATACGAGCATGAGAGGGGTCAAAATAATCATCTTGGAAAAGAAGTTGAAACTACTTTGCAAGTCAAAAACGTAAGTCAAATTGCGATGCATTTCTGGGTCAACATGTCTTCTTGAAACTTGTCCTACTGTCAATTAGCTTTCCAGCACATCTTGGAACACCTCAATCGGACATTTGGAACTCAAGATACGTCTATTTTAGCAAAGGCAACGCATGCAGAAATTCCTATACAGGATTTTGGATAATTATGAACTTTCAATATTTTATTTGTAATTTAAATCAATATAGGATTCTGCAATATCTATTAGACTCATATTTATTTAATTAGGATTTTATTTTAAGCCTTTTTTTATTATTAGAAGTTACTTATCTAATTAGGAGATTAGATTTCACCATTTATTTATTGTATTTAATTCCTTAAGTTTAGTAGGATTAGAACTTCTCCAAGGCCATATAAAGGAGGCTTTACCCACATTGTAATTAAGAATTCCTTGGATTAAAAAGAAAGTTCTCTTTGAGTTTATACTTGCAAGAAATTTATCTTTTTTTTTAGAAACAAATCAATCTTCAAGTTCTTTGGATTATTTGTTAATGATCATCACACTCCTCCTTGTCCATAAAATCGTATTTGGAAGGGTGGGATAGAGCAGCTTGAGGTTGATTTCTTAGATAATTGCGTCTAAGAGGGTTTCGAGGACAACTATCAATTCATCATGCCATCTCCCCATATTCAAGCTTCCTCCATTGATGATGAGATCGTGGCATCATCACCACCATTAGACCAAGAGGAATTTCCCTTAAGCCTCATTACTCGTGCTAGGGCAAGGAAATTTAGAGATGTGGTCAATAACAAGTGCAATCATGCATGGAAGATTATTGAAGCTGCCGAAGTTGAATCAATTCCCTGCAACATAGAAGATCCATGCAACGTGTTGCATGTTTGTTTCTGATGCATATGTTCCATTTGATTATTATAGTTTTATTATGCGCATGTTTTCTATTATGTTGTTTATTATTTATTTTATCAGCACTAGAGTTCGTTGAATCATATATCATATATTTATTGCATTTAGCATGCATCGTATTACATTTTTTATTTCTAATCATATTTCTCGTATTTACAGGTGTTATGCAAGAACAATGAATAGACACATCATTAGGGTGATTTAGAGAACTGTGACTATTGTAGAGGTGCTTGCTTGAGATGCTTGCTTAGCTTTGGAGGTTCTTGCTTTAGGTGTTTTCTTACGTTCACATGACCTGCTTACGTACGTTCACATGGAAATTGACATGCTTGCGTATGTTCACATGGGAATTGACATGCTTGCTTACATTCATAATGGACGACAATTCTAGAGATGTGCTTGCATGTGATCTGCTTGCTTTCTTACATTCACGTGGAAATTGATATGCTTGCTTACATTCACAATGGGCGGTAAAGGCACACATTTCATGATTTCTTTTTTAATTCATTATCCCTTCACACCACACTAAGAATGTTGTTTGATCACTTTATTTTGTAAGGCCTATAAATAGAGGTTGATATTTCAATTGTAAGGCACACTTTAATTTCAAAAAAATTGAGAATTTTATCTCTTTCATTCTTTTGGGAACTTTATCGATCCTTCAAGTTCTTGTTGAATCAAACCTTGATATCTTTGGTTCCTAGTTTTAGTTAACTAGTGGTGAAGATCCTTATTTCGTTTAGAGACTGATATAGGGTTCGGGTCTCACTTTTTAGTGTTAGTTCAATTCTCAAGTGCTAAACTACCTCCCATCTTCCATCATCCAATTCTAACACCACCATCGATCACATTAATCATCCAAAATTCCAGAATCTTTATTCTCATAACTTTTTATATCATTACACATCATCATCCTTTAAACCATCCGAAAACCGTTGCAAGTCTCACAACACAAAGTTACTTCATTTACGATCGGGCAAATCAAGCATCTCGATAAACTCTATGATGAGATCGCATCAGATGGTAATAAGAGCTTAGGCTAAATCAAGTAAGCCTTTGTGTTTTGTTGTTAATAAAACAAAAAAGAGAAAATAAAATAAAAAAAATTATCGTGAAAAAAAAAAGAAAAAAAGGGATTTAAAAAAGAAAGCAAATCGATAACAAGGGTTGATACATATTTTCCTTGTTTTAGAATTGTTACTTCTTTTTTTCAATATTCCAACTTTGAACCGTAAGCCTTTCCTTCTAAGCCTACCTTATACACCATATCTTTCCAAACCTTAACATCTATTTTGCAATCGATTCAGCAAGTATTTTGGAAGATTTTGAGTAAGTTCGATTCAATAACTTTTGGGATAAAAAGAGCAATAAAAGGAACGAGAGAGTGAGTACATATGAGGGTAAAAGCCGAAGAGAGCGAGTGAATTTTTTCTTTTTATTTTTCCTCTTTCTTTTTCTTTTGGAGTGAACAGGGAGCCATGAACGCATATAAGAATATTTGGGAAGACAAATGGAGGAATCCCGAGACTACAGTTTGAAGCACTTGTTCGAGAATTGGGACAACTTATAGATCAAAAACTCGAGTCCATACATGAGCAGATTGATGGCCTTGAAGAGAAATCTATGGGAGCCCCAACCGTTCTAGCACAAGGTAACCCAGGACAAGGCGTCCAAGAAGAGGAAATTGAGTAGATTGTGGATGACAACGAATGGCCCATCGTTGTACAAATCTAACTCCCGCATCGGAGGAATCAAGAAAGGTTTGTTGATAACCTTGCAAATATAAAGATGAATATTTCGTCATTTCAAGGGAAAACAGATCCGAAGGCTTATCTTGAGTGGGAGTAGAAGATCGAACACATCTTCGATTGTTAGAATTACTCCGAGCAAAAGAAGGTGAAAATAACATCCATTGAATTCACTAATTATGCAATAGTTTGGTGGAACCAGTTAACCATGAACAAACGACGAATTGGAGAATGTTCGGTGTCCACGTGGGAGGAAATGAAAGGCATAATGAGGAAGAGATTTATACCAGCATACTATCATCGATAATTAATGCGAAAATTCTAGAACCTAAAACAAACAACATGAGTTTGGAAGATTATTTTGAAGAGATAGAGATGGCAATGATACGACCAAATGTGGAGGAAGACACTAAATCTACCATGACAAAGTTCATTTCGGGTCTAAATCAAGACATAGCTGAGACTGTGGATTTGCAATACTATGTGGACTTAAAAGAATTGGTTCACTTGGCTATAAAGGTGGAGCAACAATTTAAACGTAAAGGTACATCCCGAAACAATTCTTCTACTTCTAAATGGAGTCAGAATTCTAAATAGGGACAAATTGCTCCAAAAGCGTCATATAAACCAAATTAGTTCAAGGAAAACGTTGGGACTTCAAATCCCAACAATATTGTTGATGAGAACAAAGGAAACCCACAAGATACACCAAATCGATCCATGGATATTCAATGCTTCAAATGTCTTGGAAGGGGACATGTAGCTAGTCAGTGCTCAAATAGGCATACTATGGTGATTCGAGGAAGTGCCGAGATCGAATCCAAATTTGAAAAAGAAGAAGTTGATGCAATAAGTGAAGATGATGAAGACTTAGACCCTCCAGCTGAAGGAGAAGTGCTAGTTGTGAAGAGCAGTCTAAATACACAAATGGTGCAAGGCGACAAACAACGAGAGAATATCTTTCATGCACGCTGCCATATCAATGGGAAGGTATGTTTTGTGATTATCAATTGAGGAAGTTGTACTAATGTTGCCAACACTTTAATGGTGCCCAGACTTGGATTGGTGACAACAAAACACCCACGCCCGTATAAGCTTCAATGGCTTAATGATGGTGGGGAACTAAGGTGAACAAGCAGGTACTCATACCATTTTCCATTAGTAGATATAAGGACGAGGTCCTATATGATGTTGTACCCATGCACGCCAGCCACTTACTTTTGGGGAGGCCTTCAGTTCGATAAAAGAGTGAATCATGATGGATATAGCAATCGATACTTATTCACTTTTCAAGGAAGGAAGCACACGCTAACCCTTTTATCACCACAGCAAGTACACGATGATCAATTGCATTTGAAAAAGAGTTTCCAATGATTAAAATAAAAAAGAAAAACAAAATGAGAGGAAAAATGAGCGAGAGAATGAAAGAAAAATAGTAAGTACTAGTAAAAACGAGAAGGGAAAGAGTGAAATTTAAAGCGGGGTGAGAAGCTTAAAATGAGTGTATATACAAGAAGCAGTGAAATTAGAAATGTGTATTGGAGAGGCAAACACTTCTTGTGCTTTTGTATAAAGAGAATTTTCTAAACATTAATGAACTCGATGCAACATTACCTTATTCTATTGTTTCTCTTTTGCAGGATTTTGAAGATGTTTTACCCGACGAGATTCCAAGAGGTTTTTCCAGCTATTTTTGGCATAGAACATCAAATTGATTTTGTTCTTGGTGCTACATTAACCAATCGACCAGAATATAGGAGTAATCCCAAGGAAACAAAGATGTTACAGCGACAGGTACTAGAATTGATGGAAAAAGACTATATTCAAGAGATCTTAAGCCTATGTATCGTTCTTGTACTGTTGGTACCCAAGAAAGATGGGTCATGGCACATGTGTGTGGATTGTCGAGCAATCAATCAGATCACATTCAAATATCGACATCCTATACCATACCTAGATGATATGTTGGATAAATTGAGTGGTTCTAGTGTGTTTTCAAATATTGATCTTAAAAGCAGATATCACCAAATCAGCATGAGAGAATGTGATGAATAGAAGACAACATTCAAAATAAAACAAGGTTTGTATGAGTGGACTGTGATGCCTTTCAGTTTAACAAATACACATAGTACATTTATGAGATTGATGAATCACATCTTACGTCATTATATTGGTAAGTTTTGTGTTGTTTATTTTGACAATATTCTCATATACAACCATTCTTTGGATGACCATGACTTACATCTCAGGTTTGTTTTGAATACACTTTGAAAAGGATAAATTCTATGTTAACTTAAAAAAATGTGTTTTTTGTACAAATAAACTTGTGTTTCTAGGATTTGTGGTGAGTTCTGAAGGCTTGGAGGTTGATCATGGAAGGTAAAAGCAATTGAAGAGTGGCCGACGCCTACAAGAATAATCTAGGTAAGGAGCTTTCATGGATTGGCCAGTTTCTATCGAAGGTTCATTCCTAATTTTAATACCATTGTTGCCCCTTTAACTAACATGATGTGATTAAAAAGAATGCAAGTTTCTTTTAGAATATTGAGCAAGAATAGGCTTTTGATCAGATTAAGGAGTACTTAACAAAGGCATTATTGCTTTCCTTACCAAACTTTGATAAGACATTCGAGATTGAGTGTGATGCTTTAGGTGTAGGAATCGGTGTTGTTTTATCACAAGAGGGACGTCCAGTTGCATATTTTAGTGAGAAACTAAATAGAGCAACCTTGAACTATTTAACATATGACAAGGAAATGTATGCTTTGATTAGGGCCTTGGAAAAATGGCAACATTACCTATGGTCAAAGGAATTTGTTGTGCATACAGACAATGAGTCATTGAAACACATCAAGGTACAACACAAACTCAAGAAAAGAAATGGAATTCCTTGAGTCATTCCCATAAGTAATCAAGTACAAGAAGGGAAAAGAGAACATTGTTGCTGATTCCTTATCACGGAGGTATGTGCTTCTTAATTCTCTTGAATATAAACTTATTGGATTTGCATTTCTTAAAGAACTCTATGCTACTGATCTTGATTTTGGAGAGACATTTAAATCATGTGAGAGGGGGCTTATGGGACATTTCAGAGTTAACAAGACGTTAAACATCCTACAAGAGCATTTGTTTTGGCCAAAAATGAAAAGGGATGTGAAACGAAATTGTGAGCGATGTATCACTTGAAAAATGGCAAAATCAAGACTTCAACCTCAAGGGTTGTACACGCCATTACCAATCTCTAAAGAGTCGTGGGTTGACATTTCCATTGACTTTGTTTTAGGACTCCCTAGAACAAAGAATGGAAGAGATTTCATTTTTGTGGTTGTCGATAGGTTTTAAAAAATGCCACACTTTATTCTATGTCATAAACTGATGATGCATCCAATATTTCTAATCTGTTTTCCAGGGAGATTGTGCATTTACATGGACTTTCGAGGACAATCGTTTCATATCGAGATACGAAGGTTTTGAGTCATTTTTGGAGGTCTTTATGGAGCAGGATTGGGACAAAGTTATTGTTCTCTACAACTTGTCATCCTCAAACTGATGGCCAAACCGAAGTGGTAAATCGAGTACTTTCAACTTTGTTGCGGTTTTTGATTAGCAAGAATCCAAAATTGTGGGAAGATAGCTTGCCATATAAGGAATTTGCTTGCAACAGATCAGTGCATTCATCCACAAAATTCACACAATTTGAGGTTGTATATGGGTTTACGAAACGAGCATGAGAGGGGTCAAAATAATCATCTTGGAAAAGAAGTTGAAACTGCTTTGCAAGTCAGAAACATCAGTCAACTTGCGAAGCATTTTTGGATAGGATCCAGGCATTTATGGGTCAACATGTCTTCTTAAAACTTGTTCGTCTATCAATTAGCTTTCCGACGCATCTTAAAAGACCTCAATCGGACGTCTGGATCTCAAGATACGTCTATTTTAGCAAAGATAGTGCATGCAGAAATTCATATACGGGATTAAATCAGGATTTTTGGATAATTACGAATTTTCAAGATTTTATTTGATTATTTGTAATTTAAATCAACATAGGATTCTGCAATATATATTAGAATCAAATTTATTTAATTAGGAATTTATTTTTAGCATCTATTTATTATTAGAAGTTACTTATCTAATTAGGATATTAGATTTTAACATTTTATTTATTGTATTTGATACCTAAGATTAGTAGGATTAGAACTTCTCCATGGCCTATATAAGGGAGGCTTCACCCACATTGTAATCCAAATTTGAATGGTTAAATAAAATTATCTTTTGAGTTCCATCTTGCAAGAACATTATCTTGTGTTTTAGAAGCAAATCGATTTTCAAGTTCTCCGGGATTTGTTCTTCAGGATCTTCAAACTTTTGCTTGCCCATACAATCGCGTTTGGGAGGGTAGGTTAGAGCCGCTTGAAGTTGCTTGCTTAGATAATTGCATCTAAGAGGGTGCCGAGGACAACTATCAATTCATCATGCCATCTCCACATATTCAAGCTTCCTCCATTGACGCCACCACCATAAGCAAATCTAAATTTTTAGATTTGTTCTTTATTTTGGTTTGTTTTGTTTTTCTCTTTATTCGGATTTGCGGTACTCTATTGTCTCCTATGGATTTGTTACCTTTGCCCATAGATCAAGCATTAAACCTGGACGGGAAAAACAAGGCTGAATTCGTTAAAAAGCTTCATCAGAAGATTCGAGAGAACATTGAGAAAAGAACAAAGCAATATGAACAACAAGAAAATAAAAGGCGAAAGCGAGTCAGCTTTAAACCTGGTGATTGGGTTTTGGTGCACTTTAGGAAGGAACGATTTCCAGCACAAAGGAAATCTAAACTCTCGCCTAGAGGGGATGGCCATTTCAAGTTTTAGAGAAGATCAATGATAATGCCTACATGATAGATCTTCTGGGAGAGTTTGTTGTCAGTGCTACTTTTAACGTTTCAGACTTATCTCTTTTTGAGCAAGGTAAGGATTTGAGGATAAATCGCTCTCAAGAAGGGGAGGATGATGAGATCATGGCGTCACCACCACCATTGGACTCGGAGGAATTTCCTTAGGCCCTATTACTCTTGCAAGGGTAATGAAATTTAGTTATGCGGTCAGCAACAAGTGCAATCATACATGGAAGATTATTGAAGCTACCAAAGTTGAATCAATGCTCTGCAACATGGAACATCCACGCAACATGTTGCATGTTTATTTCTGATGCATATGTTCCATTTGATTATTATAGTTTTAGTGTGCACATGTTTTTTATTATGTTGTTTATTGTTTATTTTACCAGCACTAGAGTTCGCTGAATCATATAACATATAATTATTATATTTAGCATGCATCATATTACCTTGTTTATTTCTGATCATATTTCTTGTATTTACAGGTGTTATGCAAGGACAATGAATAGACACATCATTAGGGTGATTCAGAGAAATGTGACTATTGGAAAGGTTCTTGCTTGAGATGCCTGTTTAGCTTTGGAGGTGCTTGCTTGAGGTGTTTGCTTACGTTCACATGGAAATTGACCTGCTTTCTTACGTTCACATGGCAATTGACCTACTTGCTTATGTTCATAATGGACGACAGGTGCTTGCATGTGACCCGCTTGCTTACATTCACTAGGAAATTGACATCCTTGCTTATGATTACATTAGGCGGCAAAGGCACACATTTCAAGGTCTGTTTTCTTTTAATTCATTATCCATTCAGACCACCTTAGGGGTGTTGGTTGATCACTTTATTTTGTAAAGCCTATGAATAGAGGCTGATATTTCAATTGTAAGGCACACTTTGATTTTAGAAAAATTAGGAGTTTTATCTCTTTCGTTGTTTTGAGAACTTTATCGATCCTTCAAGTTCTTGTTGAATCAAACCTTGATATCTTTGGTTCCTAGTTTTACTTAACTAGTGGGGTCAAGATCCTTATTTCATTTAGAGACTGTTATAGGGTTTGGGTCACACTTTTTAGAGTTGGTTCAATTCTCAAGTCCTAAACTACCTCCCATCTTCCATCATCCAATTCTACCACCACCATCCATAATCTTTATTCTCATAACTTTTTATATCATTACACACCATCATCCTTTAAAACATCCAAAAATCGTTGCAAGTCTCCGAACACAAAGTTATTTCATGTACGATCGGGCAAATAAAGCATATCAGTAAACTCTATGACGAGATCTCATCAATTGACGCCACCACCATAAGCAAATCTAAACTTTTAGATTTGTTATTTACTTTGGTTTGTTTTTCTCTGCATTTAGATTTGCGCTACTCTATCAGCACCCTTAATCCATCTTCATTTTCATCTTCAAAGTATTCAGATTACAAGGCTTACCTGCATTCATAGTCGGGAACAATCAAGCTTCTCTCAACAACAACAATTGGAGAGTTGGATCCTATCATTTGGTAATCAAATCTTTTGGAAGAATCAAGTAAGCCCCTATCTTTTGTGATTTCATTTTGTGATAAAAAGAGTACCAAAAAAAGCAAAAGCAAAATAAGAATTCCATTCTTCATCTTCTTAAGAAATTAAAAATAGTACCAAAAAATAGTGAAACACAGAGGTGGTGAAGCCAAAACAAAACAAACAAGCAACCATCCTCGAAGAAGTACATCAATATTGATTGTTTCTTGATCGAGTTGCAAGTAAGTTTGGTGGTACGTTTGTTTTACTTTCATCTATTTCATATTATTTATATTCTTCTTATAACCTACATTTTTCTTTCTCTTTCCATTCCTTTTCATTTCCTTTAATCCTTTCTTGTTCCCTAGCCTAACCTTATTTGCAAACCAAACGCCATCAAATAAAAATAGTTTTGGCAGGTTTGAGTAAGTTCTATTAAGAACTCGTGACATGAGAATCAAGTGGTAAAAGGCACTAGAGTTGATAGAGTAGCACATTCATGGATTTGGAATCCTTCAATCAAGTTGTTGCAAAAACTAGAAGCTCTAGACTCAATCAAGAAAGTTATGAGCAGATCTAAAAATTCAAGAGAGTTGAGAAGGGATTTTCTTGAAATTTTTAGATTCAAGGCTAGAAATTAAAAGAAATGAAGACAAGGTGAAAGATTAGAAGATGTGTAACAATATTATAATTAAAAAGATTGAAAAAGATGAAGAGAAGGATAGGTAAAACAAATCTAAAATTTCCAGCTTTGTTTATGGTTTATGGACAGTATGATACGCTCCAACTATCCAATTGTTGTTGTTGAGAGAAGCTTGATTGTTCCCGAAAGTGAATGCAAGTAAGCCTTGTAATCCGAGTGCTTGAAGATGATGAGTTGATGGAAAAATGGTGATAGTTTTGGGTGCGGAAGTGTATGATGCATGGTGTTTAGGAAAATGATAGAAATAGATGAAAAGGAAAGGATTTATGTAGGTGAAGGATCGGGTAATGAAGAAAAGGAAATGAGATGGTTCGGATATGGAAGTGAAGGAAAGGATAAGATGATAGTATTCAAAGTCTTCAAAGAAAGAAACTATGCTATAAGATGCATAATCCCAGATCTTAAGAGAATGGCTTTGAGGGTGGTAGGAAGGACTTGGACCCTTTGGTTATTAAACCAAGAACCCGAAGTAGAGATAGAAATAGGAGACGCTACAAGCAAGAAAGCTTGATAAGTCAAGATAGTTCTAAATTTGAGAGAATAAACTCACAAAGTAAAAGCTAATTTATAGAATGAGAATTGTGTGTCTACAAATGCAAAATGAACCCCTATTTATATTTTTCTACGGGGCTGCCTAATGGGCATGTACAAGGGGGAAGAGATGGCCAAATAGGCATGGTGTCCCATCATGAAGGTGCCTTGATGTTTTGGTTTGAATGGTGTCTCCCTCCAAGCAATTGCCGCCCAAAGTTTCCCTTCAAAGTTGTTGCCCAAGTTTCCCTCCAATGCTGGTCGATTGTGTCCCTTAGGGAAGGGACATGTCCCTCTGAGGTTGGCTGACTATGGTAGCTAGAGCTGAGTTGAGCTAATCGAGCTAAGAGTGAGCTGGCTTGAGCTGAGCTAACTAGCTAAGTGAGCTTCACTTAGTGTTTGTGCTTGTTTGAGCTACTATGAGCTGCCCTTATCTAGGTGAGCTTATCTTCTAGTGTCCTTAAGCTTTTCTGGAGCTATTTGAGCCAATTTGGAGCTGAAAGTAGCTTGCATTCCTTTAGCTGAAATAAATGAGTTGTTAGGAGCTAATTCAAGCTAGTTGAGCTGGTCATGAGCTAAACAAGCTTAGAATGAGCTACCCTTCAATCCTTTTCTTGTTCATGTGAGCTGGTATGTCCTACAAACAAATAAACAAACATAAGTAAATGCAAATAATAGGAATTAAAACTAAATGCTAAGTAAAGATGTAGTCATACTTAATATGCATGCATGAAACACTACTTAATGTAGAAAGTGTAGGGTATGATGTATGGAAAGGTGTTATGGTACCCAAAAACAATAAGCATGATGTTAAACATAAATGTAATGTAAGCATAGATGATAAGTATATGTGCATGCATAACTAGTAGTATCATAAATATATAACTAAGATAAATGTGAAGAAGGTAAGTAAGAACTCCCTTGTCCTTCATCCATGTGAACAAAGATTAAAGTATGGTGAAACTGAGTAATATGTGAAATAGGATCGCATCATCCACCCTTTTTAAAAGTGATTTGTCCCCAAATCAAAGCCTTTATTTCAAGACAATCCTCCATTGTTGGGATAATCAAACTCTTGTCTGCATCCTTCCATGGTTTGCTTTCTCCATTATCATCCTAAAAGTAAAAAAAAAAACACAAATTCTTGCTTATTGTTAGAAAAATCAGATTTGACCTTATGGCATGTCAAAAGGCATTCCCTGATCATTTCGTTGCTGATACGAGCATGAGATGGGTCAAAATAATCATCTTGGAAAAGAAGTTGAAACTGTTTTGCAAGTCAGAAACGCCAGTCAACTTGCGATGCATTTTTGGATGGGATCTCGGCATTTATGGGTCAACATGCCTTCTTAAAACTTGTCTGTCTGTCAATTAGCTTTCCAACGCATCTTGAAACACCTTAATCAGACATATAGAACTCAAGATACGTCTCTTTTAGTGAAGACGGTGCATGCAGAAATTCCTATACGGGATTTTTTGATAATTACGAATTTTCAAGATTTTATTTGATTATGTGTAATTTAAATCAATATAAGATTCTGCAATATCAATTAGGATCAGATTTATTTAATTAGGATTTTATTTTTATTATTATTAGAAGTTGGTTATCTAATTAGGAAATTAGATTTCAACATTTATTTATTGTATTTAATTCCTAAGTTTAATAGGATTAGAACTTCTCCAAGGCCTATATAAAGGAGGCTTCACCCACATTATAATTAAGATTTCATTGATTAATAAAAAGTTCTCTTTGGAGATTTTAGTATTCTTTGAGTTTGCAAGTGTTTGGTAAACTTGTTTAGAAGCCATCTTCAACATAAGATCATCGAGTTCTTGTGAGGGAGATCATCTTCACACTCTTGCTTGCCTAGGTAATTGCATCTAGGAGGGTGGGTTAGAGCGGCTTTAGGTTGCTTGCTTAGATAATTGCGTCTAAGAGGGTGCTGAGGATAACTATCAATTCATCACACCATCTCCATATATTCAAGCTTCCTCTATTGATGCCACCACCATAAGCAAATCTGAATTTTCAGATTTGTCCTTTATTTTGGGTTTGTTTTCCCTTTTTTATTTAGATCTGCGCTACTCTATCATTTGGCATCAGAGCTGAGACGATTCTTGGAGGATGTTTCGCAGAGATAAACTGGATACAAAACAACATGACAGTTCATGTTTTACTTCTCTAGGAATGCCTCCCTTAACTAAACCAAACTTCAAAATACCTTATTTTTATGGAAAGTATGATCTTGATGGTTATTGTGATTAAGAATATCACGTTGATTGCCTGTTTGATTTCTTCGGATATCCCAAGGAAGATCAAGTTCCATTAGTGGCCTTAAATTTCAAAGATTATGCCTCACTTTGGTGGAAACCATTGCGGTGAAAAGGCATCTTAATGGAGAAGCCGAGATAAGATCTTGGGCAGAACTCAAGAAAGTCGTGAAAGATCGATTCGTTCCCATCCATTATCAACACACTTTGGCCATCCCAAACTTTATAATACCTTATTTTCGAGGTAAGTATGATCCTGATGGTTATTGTGATCAGGAATATCGTGTTAATCGCCTGTTTGATTTTTTTGGATGTCCCGAGGAAGATTAAGTTCCATTAGTGGCCCTAAATTTCAAAGATTATGCCTTACTTTGGTGGAAATCATTGCGGCGAAATAGGCGTCTCAATGGAGAAGTCGAGATAAGATCTTAGGAAAAACTCAAGAAAGTCATGAGAGAGCGATTCATTCCCATCCATTTTCAACAACAAGAATCCTCTTTTATTTTAGTCGAATCATTTCCGGTACATTAGACTAATGAAGCACCACCGATGTGCCATGTAGAAAAAGTGGTGAAGGCCACACCAAAGACGACGATAGTCCCGTAAACCGAACCATCCATTCTCACCACGACTTCACAATGTATTCCAAGTGAGGATGAAGAAGAACAATATGATGCACAATCAGAAAATAAAGTACTTGCGTGTTACGAAAGTGAGTGTGATTCTAACCCTTCATATAATAATTTTCCTATCATTATGTTAGAAACACTTCCTCCTTTACAGAAATTGTATTTTGATGATATTTTTTGTGAGAGGAATTGGGTACGCGAATTATTTTATTTGAAAAAGACCGAGAGTCAAGAGGCCGAGAACAATAAAATTCCAATTAATGGCCCAATTAATGTGAGTGAAAAGAAACAAGAGGTAAAAGTCGGTCCATGTCCAAAAGAAAAAGACGAGAAAAATATAAAGAGAGAATTTTTTCAACCTAACCATAACATCCTTATTTCGAGTGGTTTTGAGTTATTTTTCCAGGACTTTGATGAACCATTGCGAGCTGCTCAATCATATCACTCCACTTATGACAAAGATTCCTATGTACTTCCCATTATTTCATGTCCTTTTTCGGCTTGGATTCGAGGACGAATCCCTTTGAGGAGGGAGGGGATGATACGTGTCAAGCAAGACATATGAGACCATTGAAACCCCCTGCGAATGCTCAACAACTTGCAGACTTGTGAAGACTTTTTGAATGGAATTTCGATTCGATGAAAAATCCTTTTGAAGAGTGGGGGAATGATACGAGCATTAGATGGGTCAAAATAATCATTTTGGAAAAGAAGTTAAAACTGCTTTGCAAGTCAGAAATGCCAGTCAACTGGCGATGCATTTTTGGACGTGATCCATGCATTTATGGGTTAACATAAAACTTGTACGACTATCAATTATCTTTCAAACGCATATTGAAACGCCTCAATCGGACATCTAGAACTCAAGATACGTCCATTTTAGCGAAGACAATGCATGCAGAAATTCCTATACGGGATTAAAACGGGATTTTTGAATAATTATAAATTTTCAAGATTTTATTTGATTATGTGTAATTTAAATCAATATAGGATTCTACAATATCAATTAGGATCAGATTTATTTAATTAGGATTTTATTTTTATTATTATTAGAAGTTACTTATCTAATTAGGATATTAGATTTCAACATTTATTTATTGTATTTAATTTCTAAGTTTAATATGATTAGAACTTCTCCAAGGCCTATATAAAGTAGGCTTCACCCATATTGTAATTAAGATTTTATTGATTAATAAAAATTTCTCTTTGGAGATTTTATTATTCTTTGAGTTTGCAAGTGTTCGGTAAACTTGTCTAGAAGCCATCTTCAACATAAGATCATCGAGTTCTTGTGAGGGAGATCATCTTCACACTCTTACGTGCCTAGGTAATTGCATCTAGGAGGGTGGGTTAGAGCCGCTTGAGGTTGCTTGATTAGATAGTTGCATCTAAGAGGGTGCCGAGGACAACTATCAATTCATCACGTCATCTCCATATATTCAAGCTTCCTCTATTGACGCCACCACCATAAGCAAATCCAAATTTTTAGATTTGTCCTTTATTTTGGTTTGTTTTCCCTCTTTTATTTAGATCTACGCTATTCTATCAGTTGCTGGTATTGGCACTTGAATCCTTCGTTTTCCTCTTCTTTGAACTTATTTTTGGCCCGTTAGTTCTTTCAGGTTTCCACGCTTTTCCTCATCAAATTATGATCATTTTACGCTTGCTTTGCAGTAAGTGGTGCTAGAACAATCTTCTTTTTCTCCATGCTTGAAAGATTAGCGATTGGTGAAACAATCATGTATGGTCTTCTTATCATATTGCCACGACCTTTCGAGTAGAATATGGCTGGCATGCATAGGCACAACATCGCACACAACTTCATCTTTATAACTGCCAATTGAGAAGGGAATTAGAACCTGTTTGGTAACCTTTAATTTGCCTCCATCATTTAACCACTGATGCTAGTACGGTGTAGGATGTTTTAAAGTTTTTAATCTCAATTTCTCCATCATGATAGTACTAGCAACGTTGGTGCAACTTCCACCATCTATGATCATGAAACACACCTTGTTCTTGACATGGCATCGCGTATGAAATATGTTTTCTTGTTGTTGTTCCTCCTCGATCATTTATGCATTTAGGAGCCATTTAACCACTAGCAGTTCTCCATCAACAGTCGGTTCAATCTCCTCTTCTTCTTGCTCGATTTCCTCCTGAACTTCATCCTCAAGGTTGGATGTAATTTTGTCGTTATCCATAAGCAGCATAGTATTTTGGTTCAAAAATTGGTTAGCCATATGGACTCGTCCTAAGCACTTGATTTCACTCGAGCGCCCCTTGTTCTCCACTTGTTTGCTTCGGCCAGTTTCCATCACAATGGGCTTTAGTTTTGAAGGCTCGGCCGGTTCTCTAATTTGTAGAGGAGTGTTCTTTCTAACATTGTTCCATTTGGAGCCGGGTGTATTACTTTCCCTCTAAATGATCCTACTCTTCTACTGCCTTTCCACTTTTATTGCCATGTGTACCTTTTCTTCAATTTCGGCATAGTGTTGCAAATCTACAACATCGACAATTTCTCAGTTTAGTCCGGTAAGAAATCTGGCCATGGTTGCTGATAGAGTAGCGCAATTGTGGATTTGGAAGCCTTTAATCAAGTTGTTGCAAGAACTAGAAGCTCTAGACTCAATCAAGAAAGCTATGGGCAGATTTGAAAATTCAAGAGCAAAGAGAAGGGCTTTTCTTGAAAATTTCAGATTCGAGGCTGGAAAATTAAAGAAAGAAAGACAAGATGAAGGATTAGAAGATAAGTAATAAGAATATAAATAAAAAGATTAAAAAGATTGAGAAAGAGATAGGTAAAACAAATCTGAAAATTCCAGCTTTGTTTATGGAATTATGGAAGATGTGTGAAGGTTGAAGGTGATGATGGCTTGCGATTTATTGTTGTCGTTTTGTCATCGGCACCCTCTTAGATGCAATTATCTAAGCAAGCAACCTCAATCTTCTCTAACCCACCCTACTAGACACAATTACCTAGGCAAGCAAGAGTGTGAAGATGATCTCCCTCACAAGAACTCGTCGAACTTGTGTTGAAGAAGACTTCGAAGGCACAAGTAATCAGCACTTGCAAAATCAAACTCACTAAATATTTCATAAATCACAGAAATCTTCAAAACAAAGAAGAAAACATCATCCTTTTATAGATGAAGGATAGCTTTAACCTAAAGCTAAGAATGAATAAAATAAACAAGCAAATATGGTCCATTAAACTGGACTTGATCTAACAGCTTAAGAGAAGGGTGGTTGGTTCCTAAATTATATAAAACCCTAAAAACATAATTTAAATGTTAATAATTAGGTTGGGCTAAGTCTAATTCGTCCAAAAGCTTTATAAATTAGCTTTTGGGCTGAATTTACAAAATCTAGTAGTTAAACTTGTATGCAGTTTTCTGCTTGCGTTGTCTTCAGTAAAATGAACGTATCTTGAGCTTTCGATGTCCGATTGATGCGTTTTAAGATGTGTCGGAAAGGTAACTGAATTATAGTCAATTTGTTAAAAGACAACTTGACCCAGAAATGTTTGGATCCTGTCCAAAAAATCGTCTCAAGTCGGCTAATGCTCATTCTTTGCAAAACAGTTTTAGTTTCTTATATAAAATGCATCGTTTTTGACCTCATATGCGTGCATTGTTTTGTCATTTATTGTTTCCATCGAACAAATTCAGCTTCTTGTCTAATATGAGTAATTTGACCATGCTCATGCATGTATCAGTTGCTTCTCGATTCTCGTCTATGTTAGCACATTTCATAGCAACTTCCATCCCCTTGTAATAGTCCTCAACACTCCGATTCCCTTGCTTTAAATTTTGTAGATTGTGAAATAGGTGATGCAATTATGTGTAGCCGCCGTTCTTTTGTGTTGTTGGAGACGGCTGCTTTGATTGTTGGATCTAGGAAGGAAGCAAGAAACCTGCAAGCGAGATAGGCTTGAAAGATTGAAAGTTATTTTAATGGTGGCTGCGGAAGATAGTATGATAGGTGTATGGATCTAGGAAGGAAGCAAGAAACCTGCAACCGAGATAGGCTTGAAAGATTGAAAGTCTTAAGAAGTCAAGGAAGAAACTATGCTATAAATAGCATAACCACGATCCTTATATGATTTCTTAAGGGATGACTTTGACCCACTATTTATAAAAAGATAGGAACCGAAAGTATCAAGGGAAATAGAAGGTTGACGCCACAAGTACAAAGTACTTGATAAGTCTATAAAGTTATAAAAAGAACTAGAAGAGAGAAAATTCTCCAAAAGTAATTTTTATAAATCAAAGGAGTGTGTTTACAAATGAAAATTTCAATCCTATTTATAGGAAATGTAAAGGCATGGCCAAATAGGCCTCTATCTATTCGGCAAAGGTTGTGCCTTTTTTAAAGTACATGTATGAATGAAAAAGGGGTCTTCAAGGCTGCATAGTTGCTGGTGATGGTTCAAGTTAGAGCCAAGGCTTTTACCTCCATGAAGGTGCCGCCCATTTCATGTTTCCCTTCAGTTAGCTAGAGACATATTCCTTAGGAGGGGACATGTCCCTTAGGGTGGTGAGCTAGCGTGTGTAGGTGGAGCTGAAGTGAGCTGGTTGAGCTTGAATTGAGCTGGATTAAGGTGAGCTAGCTGGATGAGCTAGCTTAATCTTTGAGCTGTTTTGAGCTTCCACGAGTTGCCCTTAGCGAAGTGAGCTAGTTGTTGAAGCATGTGAGCTTCCTTAGAATGCTTCCCTTGGTCCTCGAGCTGCCACGAGCTACCATTGGACTCTTTAAGCTAATATGAGCTGCTTTGATTATCCATGAGCTGTTCCAAGCTGTCCTTAAACTCCTTGAGCTAATGCGAGCTCCTTGTGAGGTCTTTGCGCTGTCTCGAGCTTATGCCTTCATTCTTAATACCTAAAAAGCATTATATAATTTGTGAGCTTAAATAAAGATATAATATGATGCATACTTAATTATAAAGATGCAATGCAATGTAAACATACTTAAATGACTTAAACTAAATATAAAGATGTGGATTATAGGTTATGCATGAATATCATATATTATACAAATAAATGATAACATATGATAATTCAAGTATTTCCTAATATGCAAAAGCATGCTTATAACAATATATAATGCATAAAGAAGATAATAAAAGATAAAGGAAGGTAGAACTCCCTTAGAATCAGCCTTGAGGATCTTTAATGATGTGATCAAGTCATTAAGAAAGTTGGTTCTGATTAGGACTGTATCAATAGGTCTCAGTGATAGTGTGTTGGAACGGATCTCCTCCGCATGATACTCTTCATGTCATGCCATGTGGATATTGGTCTTTCTCTATTACGTCTCCTGGACAAAGTTAATTGGTCCCACCAAATAAGAGCATAGTTTATGAATTCCATGCTGCCAAACGTACCTTTTTTGTTTTGAGTAATTATGGAAATCGAAAACATGATCCACCTTACGTTCCCAATCTAAGTGATACATGTATGGGAGGGCTAAATCAATGCATTGTAGCTAAAGAGTTGAAGCTGTTTTATAAGTCTAGAATTTCAGCCAACTTGCATCGAATTTTTGGATGGGATCTGGGCACTTCTGGGTCTACATGTCTTCTTCAAGCACATTCTTCTGTCTCTTATCTTTCCAACGCATCAATCTGACGTCGGGAGCTCAAGTTATGTTTGTTTTAGTGAAGACTGTGAGAGCAGAAATCTCTATACAGATTTATTACGGGAATTATTATTTATTGCAAATTTTTAATAATTTTACTGATTAGTTGTTCTTACATTTAATCTATGATTCGTTATGAAGATATTTAGATGATTTAGGATTAGATTTGTTATTTATTCATTAATTTTTTATGTTAGATAAAATATGTTTATTTATTTTATTATTATCTTTATTTTTCCTAATTTAAGTTGAACTCTTCATTTGTAGCCTATTTAAAGGCATATTTGCTTCATTAATAACAAGAACATCATGAATTTGTGAGTCACAAAAGCCTTTGGCCATGGGCCATTTTATTTTCAAGGTTGATGAACTTGCCTTGTTATTTTTAGTATCAGAAGTCTTCTTCAACATAAGTTTGTCAAGTTCTTATAATGGAGATCATCTTCACACTCTTGCTTGCCTAGGTAATTGCATCTAGGAGGGTGGGTTAGAGCCATTGGAGGTTGCTTGCTTGGTTAATTGCGATCAAGAGGGTGCCGAGGACAAAATATCCTACAACATCTATCTCGTCTTCATCCATTCATTAGAGAGATTCATGCTTTTTGCAGGTGTTTGCCAATTCAATTGCGATTATGAGGGCGCCAAGGACATCTCAAGAGACTTGAAGGTTGTGATCAACAACTCTTAAGATTTGGGAAGAATCATTTTCAATAGGGGAGAATGATACATGTATGAGATGGCTAAAACAATGCGTTGTAGACAAGTTTACCGAACACTTGCAAACACGTATTCAAAAAAATACTAAAATCTCAAAAGAGAACTTCTTATTAATCAATGAAAATTTGAAAAATAGAGAAGAAAGCATCATCCTTTTATAGATGAAGGATGGCTTTAACCTAAAGCTAAGGATGAATAAAATAAACAAAGAAATCTGGTCCATTAAATTGGACTTGATCTAACAGCTTGGGAAAAGGGTGGCTTGTTCCTAAACTATATAAAACCCTAAAAACATCAATTTAAATGATAATAAATACATTGGGTTATGTTTAATTCGTCCAAAGCCTTATATGTTAGCTTTTGGGCTGAATTTTTCAAAAACCATAATAATCTCGAATCCAGTTTTCTACATGTGTAGTCTTCAATAAAATGGACGTATCTTGATTTCTCGACATCGGAATGATGTATTTCAAGATGTGTTGAAAAGGTAACTGAATGAAGAAGACAACTTGACCCAGAAATGTTCAGACCCTATTCAAAAAGTTGCCTCAAGTTAACTAATTTTCCAGACTTAGAAAATAGTTTCAACTTCTTATCTTCAATGCATCATTCCAGCCCTCCCATGTATGTATCATGCGCTCCAACTCTCCAATTGTTGTTGTTGAGAGAAGCTTGATTGTTCCCAACAATGAATACAAGTAAGCCTTGTAATCTGAGTGCTTGAAGATGATGAGTTGATGGAAAGATGATGATAGTTTTGGGTGCGAAAGTGTATGATGCGTGGTTTTTAGGGAAAATGATGGAAATGGATGAAAAGGAAAGGTTTTATGTAGGTGAAGGGTCAGGTAATGAAGGAAAGGAAATGAGATGGTTCGGATATGAAAGTGAAGGAAATGATAAGATGATAGTATTCAAAGTATTCAAAGAAAGAAACTATGCTATAAGAAGCATAATCCCGGATCTTAAGAGAATGGCTTTGAGGGTGGTAGGAAGGACTTGGACCCTTTGGTTATTAAACCAAGAACCTAAAGTATAGAAGGAAATATGAGACGCTACAAGTAAGAATGCTTGATAAGTCAAGATAGTTCTAAAAAGAACAAGTTTGAGAAAATAAACTTACAAAGTAAAAGAAAATTTAATCAATGAGATTTATGTGTCTACAAATGCAAAATCAACCCCTATCTATAGTTTTCTAAGGAGCTGTAGAATGGGCATGTACAAGGGGGAAGAGTTGGCCGAATAGGCATGGTGTCCCTTCATGAAGGTGCCTTGATGTTTCGGTTTGAATGGTGTCTCCCTCCAAGCAATTGCCGCCCAATGTTTCCCTTCAAAGTGATCACCCAAGTTTCCCTCTAGTGATGGTCGGTTGTGTCCCTTAGGGAGGGGACATGTCCCTCTGAGGTTGAGCTGACTATGGTAGCTAGAGATGAGTTGAGCTGATTGAGCTAGGAGTGAGCTGGCTTGAGCTGAGTGAGCTTCACTTAGTGTTTGAGCTTGTTTGAGCTACTACGAGCTGCCCTCAGCTAGGTGAGCTTATCTTCTAGTGTCCTTAAGCTTGTCTCGAGCTATTGGAGCTAATTTGAGCTGGTCATGAGCTAAACGAGCTTATAATGAGCTATCCTTCAATCCTTCCCTTGTTCATCTAAGCTGGTATGTCCTACAAACAAATAAACAAACAAAAGTAAGTGCAAACAATAGGAATTAAAACTAAATGCTAAGTAAAGATGTGATTATACTTAATATGCACGCATGAAACGCTACTTAATGTGCAAAGAGTAGGGTATGATAGGTGTTATGGTACCCGAAAACACTAAGCATAATGTTAAACATAAATGTAATGTAAGCATAGATGATAAGTATATGTGCATGCACAACTAGTAGTATCATAAATATATAACTAAGATAAATATGAAGAAGGTAAGTAAAAACTCCCTCGTCCTTCATCCATGTGAATAAAGATGAAAGTATGGTGAAACTGAGTAATGTGTGAAATAGGATCGCATCATGGTGGCATGGAGGTAGTAGATCAAGATGGCTTGGCAAAATTGATGTTGTTGTTTGTCCTTGGCACCCGCTTAGATGCAATTACCTAAGCAAGCAACCTCAACTGGCTCTAACCTACCCTTTTAGATGCAATTACCTATGCAAGCAAGAGTGTGAAGATGATCTCCCTCACAAGAACTCGACGATCTTATGTTGAAGAAGACTTATAAGGCACAAGTTATCAGCACTTGAAAAAACAAGCTCACTAAATATTTCATACATCAAAGAAAATCTGTATTACAATGGTGGAGGCTTCATCTTTTTATAGATGAAGGATAGCCAAAGTAATTTAACTTCTGCTATAACAAGGGAAACCTAATTTAATTAAAATAATAAAGAAAAGCAACCTTTAAACTCCTTGTGTGCTTGGGCAGCAAGGATTAAGCTGATAAGGGTTGTTGCTTGTAAGCCAAGTAATTTGATAAGGGCTGGTTTGCTTGGGTGACAAGTAATAGGCTGATAGGGACTGGTTGCTAGGGCGGCATGTAATGATTGATGGGGGCTTTTATTTGGACGAATTTTAAGGGTATTGCAAAATGAACTACTTTTAGAATTGAAAGGGGTGGTCGAAAAGGCCTTTATCTATTTGACAAAGGGTAAAATCCCTTCATAAAGGCATGTATGTATGAATGGTCACAATGGCATAGTCGAATAGTTAAGGAAATGGTTCATTTAGCGCCAAAGCATGGAAAGGCATGTGTCTTTCCCTCCATGGCCGAATGGTTGGCTTGGTGACCCTTCATGGTAGCTAGCTAGGTGACTTGTAGCTAGCTAGTGTCACTCCAGCTCAGTTCAGCTAGCTACACTCTAGTGGTCAACTATCAGCAACTCTTCAGCTAGTTTCATCTCCTTTTGCTCAGGTACACTCCTTAGCTAAGCTCATTACCCTTCAGCTTCTTTAAGCTTGGTTCAGGTCCCATTCAGCTCCTTTAGTTATCCTTTCAGCTACTATCTTTGTGCATTGAGCTCCTTTAAGCTAGGTGAGCTATCATTCCTTTTCCTTGAGCTAGTATGAGCTGCTATAGCTTGCCTAATCATCCCTTGTACCTATATGAATCATGAATGCACTAAGATTGTGATGAATACATGTTGCGTGCCTAAGATGAATATACAAGTGATAGGAAAACATAAAAGATTGTAACATAGCATATGCATGATTTAGCTAAGGATAAAGATGTGGCTCATAGGTTATGCATGAATATCATATAATATGCAGATGAATGATAACATATGATAATTCAAGCATGCTTGTAACATTATATAATGCATAAATAAGTAAATAGAAGAAAAAGTAAGGTAGAACTCCCTTATAATCAGCCTTAGGGATCTTCAATGATGTGATCAAGTCATGGAGAAATTTGGTGCGGATTAGAATCGCATCATAATGCCACCAGGACCTATCACTCGTTCCAAGGTTAAGCAATTCGGGGAAGTACTTTCTCACAAATGCATACATGCTTCTAGGTCATTCTAAGATTTCTCAGCCTTAGAACATAATCTCTACAATGTATTGCAAATTGATATATGATACATTAATCCACATCTTTAAGCATAAGTTACACATCTTTTAATTATGATTTAACATACTTAGACTAGGCGTGCATATTCTATCTATATAACCCTAGCTTATACATATCTAATATGCATGTTTACATGTTTTATAGGTACGTGGGAGAATGATATTAGCTCAAGGCTGCTCGAGGATACTTGGTTCAACTTAATGGCATCACTAGGAGCTCAGATTAGCTCACGGCTACAAGGAGTGCTCGGATCATATTAAAACTTAAGGAGAACATTCTAAATGAGCTCACAAGCTTGAAGGACCAACTCACCTAGCTAAAATCAGCTCGGAATAGCTCAAATCAGCTTGAAGATTGAGCTAGCTCTTTCATCTAGCTAGCTCAATTCAGCTCACTCCAAGCTCAACCAGCTCACTTCAGCTCCACCTACACATGCCAGCTCACCACCCTAAGGGTTATGTCCCCTCCTAAGGAACATGTCCCTAGCTAATTGGAGAGAAACACCGATGGACGGCATATGCAATGGAGGGAAAGCCCTCTTGCACCAAAACCAAATGGAGGGAGACACCAAGATGGCCAAACCATCACCAGCCCCTTGGAAGGAGTCATGACTAGCCTTTTGGAGGGAGACACATGCCTATTCGACCATCCCAGCATCCATGTAGTGCCCATTCAGCCACACCCCTAGAAAACTATAAATAGGGCATTTCATTTCATTTCTAAACATCTCATTTTTATCAATCAATTTACTTTGTGAGAATTTTCTCTCTTTTAGTTCTATTTTGAACTTTATCGACTTATCAAGACTTTGTGCTTGTGGCGTCAACCCTTCTAATTCCCCTGATACTTTTGGTTCCTATCCCTTTATAGATAATGGGTCAAAGACCTTTCTACCACCCCTTAAAGATATCATATAAGGTTAGAGTTTAGGCTTTCTATGGCCTAGGTTCTTCCTTGATTCTTTAAGATACTATCATCCCATATTTCACCTTCCATTATCACTATTTTTCATCCATTTTCTTGCCCAAATTACGCCACAAAAATCACCCACTACACTGCACCAAATCCACCCTTCTTCATCATTCCTCTGCATATCTTTCTCATCTTCGTTCATCTTACCCAAATCTTCCATTTAAGCCTATCTTACTTGCAGGTTTCTTGCTTCCTTCCCATATCCAAACAATTAGTGTAGCTGTCCCCAACAACATCAAGAATGGCCTCACATCTTTACGTTTCTTCTCATCCAAGTGTCTAACTCCTAAAGACTTCCTTCTGAAGGCAGCTTGAAAGAACTCCCATGTCATATTATTAGGTTACATGCTAGTGATCACAATAGTCCACCAACTATATGCATCACCCTACAATAGGGACACCGCACATCCCAGCTTAAATATGTCATTTCACCCCATCTAATCCAAATTCTAATTCGTACTGGCAAACCACTCCTCGGATGCCTCGGGTGCGAACCCTCTAAATTCAACTCCTCCTAGAATGCGCAAATGCTCTAATGTCAACCTCAGATTAGCAACGACAATTGGTGCCGGTGCAGGTACTTGCACTCTAGCCATCACAAATTGAAATGCTCCAATCATTGCCTATATCAAAGACGTCATATCACCGTACACCGAACTAGGTGGTGTACGCGGTATTGCTCCACTGCCTTAGGAGGATTAGGCGGAGGAGGTGGCAACCCCTCAGTATGCACTATCTCACCATTAACTCCCTGCCCACACCAACAGTAGCACTCGTGCTTGATCTTAATTCTCTCCTCAGTGTCATCATGTAAAAATGTATCTAAGGCGTGATAATTACACCAAAACAAAGACAACTAGGCCAGCTTCAAGAAAGGATCCAAGACTTTCATTTCAAACAAAAATAATTTTATAACTGTAGTAATAAGGCAATGTGTCCCCAAAATACCCCAATACAACATATAGCAATCACCATACGTACAACCAATCACCGCGCATAGCAAACAACAATGAACAATCATCAACAACATCCCAACTTTTCATAAATGCAAGTAAGGCTTGTAATCTAAGTGCTTGAAGATGATGAGTTGATGGAAAGATGATGATAGCTTTGGGTGCGAAAGTGTATGATGCGTGGTTTATAGGAAAAGGATGGAAACGGATGAAAAGGAAAGGTTTTATGTAGGTGAAGGCTCGGGTAATGAAGGAAAGGAAATGAGATGGTTCATATATGAAAGTGAAGGAAATGATAAGATGATAGTATTCAAAGTCTTCAAAGAAAGAAACTATGCTACAAGAAGCATAATCCCAGATCTTAAGAGAATGGCTTTGAGGGTGGTAGGAAGGACTTGGACCCTTTGGTTATTAAACCAAGAACCTGAAGTATAAATAGACATAGGAGATGCCACATGGAAGAAAGCTTGATAGGTCAAGATTGTTATGAAAAAAATAAGTTTGAGAGAATAAACTCACAAAGTAAAATATAATTTATAGAATAAGAATTATGTGTCTACAAATACAAAATGAACCCCTATTTATAGTTTTCTATGGGGTGTTGAATGGGCATGTACAGGGGGAAGAGATGGTTGAATAGGCATTCACATATATTTTATCATTTATGCTTGCATTTCATTTATGTTTAACATCATGCTTAGTGTTTTTAGGTACCATGACACCTTTCCATACATTATACCCTACACTTTTGCTCATTAAGTAGTGTTTCATGCATGCATATTAAGTATAACCACATCTTTACTTTAAGCTTAATATTACTTTATAATATAAGTATTCATTATGTGTTTTCTTCTTCTTATTCGTAGGACTTATCATCCACATACAAAGGGGAGGATTGAAGGGCAGCTCACCTAAATCTCAGACCAGCTCACGCAATTCGGTTCAAGCTTACATAAGCACATTCAACTCCCTGAGATAGCTCAAGGAAACTTAAGGACAAGCTCACTTAGCTAAGTATAGCTTGTAACAGCTTAATACAGCTCAAACACTAAGTGAAGCTCACCCAACTCAAGCCAGCTCACTCCTAGCTCAAGCTACCACCTTTAGCTCAACACCCAGAGGGCACGAACCAACCTAAGAGACATGACTGGCAACCTTGGAGGGAACATGAGTTTGGGCGCCAAAAATTTGGAGGGAAATGCATGGAGAGAGGCACCATTCAGCCGAATGGTTGCGCGGCTTTTGGAAGGAGTCACAAACAACTTTTGGGAGGAGACTTCTCCCTAGTCGAATAGGCACATGGCCATTCAGCCACACCCCTTTGTAAACTATAAATAGGGCCATTCGGCCAACCTTGTAACACACAACTCATTTACAAATTACATGTGAGGTTTTTCTCAAACTTGTTCTTTTTAGAACTTTATCGACTTATCAAGCTTTGCTTGTGGCATCATCTCCTATCCTTCCATTTGATACTTCGGGTTCTTGGTTCATATAACGGAAGGGTCCAAGTCCTATCTACCACCCTCAAAGCCATTCTTTTAAGGACTAGGTTTATGCTTCCTATAGCATAGTTTCATCCTTTGAATCCTTTGAATACTATCACCCTTTATTTTAAGGACTGGGTTTATGCTTCTTATATAACGCAGCATGGCTTCCGCACCCAACAATTCATCATCTTTCTTTCTTCATTTCATCTTCAAAGCGTTCGAATTACAAGGCTTACTTGCATTCATGGTCAGGAACAATGAAAGCTTCTCTCAACAACATCAATTGGAGAGTTGGAGTGTATCAAGAAGCCTTCAATCAAGTTGTTGCAAAAATTAGAAGCTCTAGACTCAAGCAAGCAAGCTATGCGTAGATCTGCAAATTCAAGATAATTGAGAATGGATTTTATTGAAATTTTTAGATTCAAGGCTGGAAATTTAAAGAACCGAAGGCAAGGTGAGAGATTAGAAGATGGATAATAGTATTATAATTAAAAAGATTGAAAAAAGATGGAGAGAAGGATAGATAAAACAAATCTTAATTGTCTAGCTTTGTTTATGGCTTATGGATGGTGGCGTGGGGGTAGTAGATGAAGATTGCTTGGCGAAATTGATGTTGTTGTTTGTCCTCGACACCCTTTTAGGTGCAATTACCTAAGAAAGCAGCCTCAAGCGGCTTTAACCCACCCTCCTAGACACAATTACCTAGGCAAGCAGGAGTGTAAAGATGATCTCCCTCATAAGAACTTGACGATCTTATGTTGAAGAAGACTTCTAAGGCACAAGTTATCAACACTTGCAAAAACGAACTCACTAAATATTTCATATATCAAAGAAAATTTGTGTTACAATGGTGGAGGCTTCATCCTTTTATAGATGAAGGATAGCCAAAGTAATTTAACTTCTACTAGAACAAGGAAAACCTAATTTAATTAAAATAATACAGAAAAATAGCCTTGAAACTCCTAATGTGCTTGGGTGGCAAGAAATATGCAGATAAGGGCTGGTTTATAAAGTATAAAAATCCTAAAAGCATCAATTTAAATAATAATAGATACATTGGGCTAAGTTTAATTCGTCCAAAGCCTTATATGTTAGCTTTTGGGCTGAATTTGACAAAATCCCGTAATAATCCTGTGTCTAGTTTCTTCATGCACAGTCTTTAGTAAAATAGACGTATCTTGAGTTCTTGACATTAGATTGATGTGTTTCAAGATGCGTTGGAAAGGTAACTGAATGATAGTGAATTTGTTAGAAGACAACTCTACCCAGAAATGCCTGGATCCCGTCTGAAAAGTCATCGTAAGTTGGATGACTTTCAAGACTTCACAAATAGATTTAGTTTCTTGTCCAATATGCATTGCTTTAGCCCTCCCATGCACGTATCATTCCCGTCTCTAAAAAGGATTCATCCTCAAATTAGAACCAACAAAAGGACATTGAACAACGGTAATCTAAAAGGAATCTTTGTTATAGGTGGTGTGATTCAACTGAGCTCCTCTCAATGGCTCAGCAAAATCCTGAAAAAAAGAACTCAAAACCACTAGTAACAATGATGTTATAGTTTGTTCGATAAAAGTCTCTCTTTATATTTTTCTAGTATTTTTCATTTTGACATTGTTCGACTTTTACATCTTGCTAATTTTCACTCACCAAAATTGTGCCATTAAGATTACTTTTATTGCTCTTGGCCTCTTGACTATCAGTCTTTTTCAAATGAGATAATCCACTTCCCATATCCCTCTCACAAAATTTATCATCAAAGTACATTTGTTTTATAGGAGTAGATGTTTGACTAGAATCAAAAGAAGGGTTAAAACACACACTTACTTTCTTCGTGGGGAGGTGATGAGAATGTAACAATGGAACTTACTACTTCGCATGAAGGATCATAAGCATTGTCCTCTTGACTGATATGTTCACGATCACTGCCCTCTTCTAGTTCTAGTGTGTCTTCATGGTTGTTCGCCTTTGTGTGTTCAATTGATTTAGCCTTTTGTGATTCCAATTTTCTTTGTTTTATCCTCTCAAAAGATTTTTGCACTCTCACCTGCTCTTCATATGCTTCTTCCAGCTATATTGAACCCAGTGTGAACTTCTGGCCATGGTGCACAAAGGAGTATCTATTTGTCATGATTTGATAGATAGCGTCTCTATCCTTTTGCCACGGTCTTCCCAATAGCAAGGTAGTAACTTCTATAGGAACCACATCACACCAAACATCATCACAATAGCCTCCAAGAGTAAAAGTGGTTAAACAACCTTCGGTTATCAGCATATCTGTTCCATTATTAAACCCGTGAAGATGGTATGGCTTAGGGTGTTCTTGGCATGATAGATTGAGTGCATCAACAACGAAGCTACTCAGTAAGTTTACACGACTATTGCTATCGATGATGAAAAAACATTTTTTACCTTGTATATAACATCATGACCGAAAGATAGTTATTGGTATAGCATGACGCGTGTTTATAAATAAAACATCCTAATTGCTTTAATAATCCAAAGAAACGGTTAGACACCAATATAATTATAGTTGCAAGGAGAAGGAAGAGTATGCAACTTTTAGTCATACTAACACAAGGAAACAAGAAGGTGTTAGAAGATGTATAAGAAGCAATAAAAGCTAAAACAAACAAAAACTAATGGTTAAGATTGAAAAAAATCAGAAAACCCGAAAAACCCTAAAATTTGCAGCAACTTAGTCCACTTTGTTTGAGGTGTTTCCGATGTCAAAACATTCTGAACTTTTATGTGGTTACTCCTCTAATGGTGTAGATCTGATATGAAAATTTGCAGCTCAAAATTCATTCGTTTGTTTTTTGCAAATTTTCACTTTTTTGCATTTTCACCCAAAAATGCCAAAATTTTGCCCAAGAATCGGCCCAAATCTGATACCAAATGATAGAGTAGCACAATCATGGATTTGGAAGCCTTCAATCAAGTTGTTGCAAAAACTAGAAGCTCTAGACTCAATCAAGCAAGCTGTGCAAGGATCTGAAAATTCAAGAGAATTGAGAAAGGATTTTCTTGAAATTTTCTGATTCAAAGCTGGAAATTTAAAGAAACGAAGGCAAAGTGAAAGATAGAAGATGAATAAGAAGATTATAATTAAAAAGATTGAAAAAGATGTAGAGAAGAATAGATCAAAAAATATGAATTTTCCAGCTTTGTTTATGGCTTATGGATGGTGGTGTGGGGGTAGTAGATGAAGATGGCTTGGCCATATTTATGTTGTTGTTTGTCCTCGGCACCCTCTTAGGCACAATTACCTAAGTAAGCAACCACAAACGGCTCTAACCCACCCTCCTAGATGCAATTACCTAGGCAATCAGGAGTGTGAAGCTGATCTCTCTCACAAGAACTTGACGTTCTTATGTTGAAGAAGACTTCTAAGGTACAAGTTATCAACACTTGCAAAAACGAACTCACTAAATATTTCTTATATCTAAGAAAATCTTTGTTACAATGGTGGATGCTTCGTCCTTTTATAGATGAAGGATAGCCAAATAATTTAACTTATACTAGAACAAGGAAAACATAATTTAAATAAAATAATAAAGAAAAGCAGCCTTTGAAACTCCTACTGTGCTTAGGCGGCAAGGAATAAGCTGATAAGGGCTGGTTCCTAAAGTCTAAAAACCATAAAACATCAATTTAAATGATAATAAATACATTGGGCTAAGTTTAATTCGTCCAAAGCCTTATATGTTAGCTTTTGGGATGAATTTTACAAAATCCCATATTTACTTTTTGCATGCGCAGTCTTCAGTAAAATTGACGTATCTTGAGTTCCTGACATCGGATTGATGCGTTAGAAAGGTAACTGGATGACAGTCAATTTGTTAGAAGACAAGTCTGCCCAAAAATGCCCGAATCCCATTCGAAAAGTTTTCACAAGTTGGTTGACTTTCTAGACTTCACAAATAGATTCAGTTTCTTGTCCAATGCATTGCTTTAGCCCTCCCATGCACGTATCATGGTATGTCCTACAAACAAATAAAAAAACATAAGTAAATACAAATAATCGAAATTAAAACTAAATGCTAAGTAAAGATGTGGTTATATAATAGGTTAGATGCTAACATGTACCACATTATACATATTTTTACCTAAGGCTATTTGACCACCAAAAGCTAAAATGCATTTATGAGAAAATATGTCACTGAGTTGTTTGGCCTTAGAACGAGTAATAGGTCCTGATGGTATGACTTCTGGATCTTGGGGAATTGTGCTTGAATCATCCATCCTTCTGATACATGCATGAGCGGGGTTAAATTACTCATATTAGACAATAACTTGAATTTGTTTGATGCAAACAATAAAGGCCAAAACAATGCACGCATATGAGGTCAAAAACGATTCGTCTTGAACAAGAAACTGAATCTGTTTGTGAAGTCTGGAAAGTCATCCAACTTGCGATGAGTTTTCGGATGGGATCCAGGAATTTATGGGTCAAGTTGGCTTCTAAAAAATTGTCCGTCATTCAGTTACCTTTCCAACACATCTTGAAACGCATCAATCGGACATCGGGAACTCAAGATACGTCCAATTAACCGAAGACTGTGCATGCAGAAAACTGGATACGGGATTATTACGGGATTTTGTAAAATTCAGCCCAAAAGCTAACATATAAGGCTTTGGACGAATTAAACTTAACTCAACCTAATTATTAACATTTAAATTATATTTTTTAGGGTTTTATATACTTTAGGAACCAGCCACCCTCTCCCAAGCCGTTATATCAAGTCCAATTTAATGGACCAGATTTGTTTGTTTATTTTATTCGTTCTTAGCTTTAGGTTAAAGCCATCCTTCATCTATAAAAGGATGATGCTTTCTTATTTTTTTGACATATTTCATTGATTAATAAAGCGCTCTCTTTGGAGATTTTAGTATTCTTTGAGTTTGTAAGTGTTCGGTAAACTTGTGTAGAAGCCATCTTCAACATAAGATCATCGAGTTCTTGAAAGGGAGATCATCTTCACACTCTTGCTTGTTTAGGTAATTGAATCTAGGAGGGTGGGTTAGAGCCGCTTGAGGTTGCTTTCTTAGATAATTGCGTCTAAGAGGGTGCCGAGGACAAAACAACGATTCGCAAGCCATCTTCATCTTCAACCTTCACACCATCTTCCATAATTCCATAAACAAAGCTGGAATTTTCATATTTGTTTTACCTATCCTTATCTTAGTCTTTTTCAATCTTTTTAACTTTATTTTACTTATTCATCTTCTAGTCATTCACTTTGTCATTGTTTCTTTAAATTTCCAGCCTTAAATCTGAAAATTTCAAGAAAATCCCTTCTATTTTCTCTTGAATTTTTAGATCTGCCCAAACTTCCTTGATTGAGTCTAGAGCTCCTAGTTCTTGCAGCAACTTGATTGAAGGCTTCAAAATCCAAGATTGTGCTATTCTATCATTTGGTATCAGATTGGGGACGATTCTTGGCAAGAATTTTGGCGTTTTTTGGTAAAAAAAATTCAAAAATTAGTCAAAACCAAACGAGCAAATTATGAGCTGAAAATTTCTAGATCATATCTACACCATTGGAGGAGTCATCGCATAAAATTTCAGAATTGCTTGACATCGGGAAAACCTTGAACAAAGTGGATCAAGTTTTAGCAAAATTAGGGTTTTTCCCCTACTTTAACCCTATTTTCATTATTTTTTCTTCAATTTTCGTTATTTTCAGTTTATTTACCTTGTAAAAAAAGAAAAAAATAAAATAAAAGAAAAAAGAAAAAGAAATAGAAGTGAAGAAAAGTGAGAAAGCTCATACCTAGCCATCAACCACCATCAAGAATCATCAAGATCACCATCATCAACCACCACAAGCATCACATTCAAGTGGATTCAATATTGAATTTCTTCCTTCAAGTTGTTTTCGGGTTTTGGGGTTATCATCTTTCTAAACTAATTTTTTTTCTACTGTTAGTTTTTCTTAAGTTCCTTTGTTTAGCTTTTTCTTTATTCTATTACGCAATTTAACATTTTCTCTTTTCTGGTGTGAGTAGGACTAAAAGTTGCATTAGAATCCTTCTTTCTTGCAACTATATTCAATTGGCGTCAAGCGTTTCATTGGACTCCTAGTACAATTAGGACTCATTGTTTGGATTAAACTCCGATTGTAACTTGTTGAATTATGGCAGGAAGGTCTTAAAGAGCACAAGATTGGTTTCCTTTCCTCGCTAAATATTTATTCCTTGGAGTGTTTAGTGAGATTTCTAGTTTTCTTTTGTTTTTCACATTTTAAATCTGAGTGTTTTAGGATGTCAGAAACGAGTAATGATAAAGAACCACATGAGGTGACTCTTCAAGAAGTTTCGGATACTCTTAGCAAACTTGAACAGACTGTAACCTCATTGGCAACCAAGCTTGAGCACACCGATATAGTTGTGACCGCAATCACTCAAACCATTGGGAGATTAGAAACCACTGCTATCGCAAGCGATACTGAGGAGACTAAGCGTCCAAATCTTGTTCCTATTCAGAATATACGCCAAAACCACCTACATAGGCACAATCATCGCACAGAGCAGAGATGAGCAACAAACACCTTAGCTAAGCCAAAGATCACTGTATCACCTTTTCAAGGAAGGTATGACCCTAATGCTTATTGTGACTAGGAAAATCGAGTTGATCTTTTGTTCGAGTATTATCAATGTCCCGAAGAGGATCAAGTTCACAGTTGACTCTTGAATTCACTGAATACGCATCCATTTGGTGGTCCCAATTGGTCCGCAATTGGCATCTCAATGGAGAAGCCAAGATAACCTCATGGGGAGAACTTAAAGAAGTCATGCGAGAGCCATTTGTTCCCCCATTATATCGATGAGAGATCAAACAAATGTTACAAAGGATCCAACAAGGCTATAGGACTGTTGATGAGTATCTCAAAGAAATGGAATCATTGATGCAAAGAGCCAATATCCAAGATGATGAAGAGGATAAAATGACTAGGTTTGTTGTTGAACTCAATGGCAACATTCTTGAGGTAATTAAACTCAAAACCTACTATACCTTCACGGGGCATTCCAATTAACCATGACAATTGAATAGCGCATCAAAGATTAACAACGATATCGACTGAAGAATTATCACTATGACAGAGGTACCACTCAACCTATATCTCATTCTAATTCTTCTAAACCTTTGCTTGACACAAGTAGACTAAAGCAGAACATTGAAACATCCAGGTCACTGGACAAAGCCATGACAAAAATCCCCATGTTGGTGGAAAACACACAAACACTCAAGCAAACTCGAGATATTGTATGCTTCAAGTGCAATGGTCATGGACACTATAAAAGAGACTACCCAAATACAAGATTTTTTCTTCTTCGAGAAGAACCATCTCCCAAACAAGAGGATAGTGATAGTGAACACATTAGACAATATGACATTGCTTCTAATCCCTCACATGAAGTAGTATATCCACTTTCTATACTCTTATCACCTTCCCACAAAGAAAGTAAGTGTAATTCTAACCCTTCATTTGATTTTTGTCCTATCCTTCCGTTAGAAACACTTTCTGCTCTACAAAAATTGTACATTGATGATAATTTTTGTGAGATGGATATGGGATGTGAGATACAAAAGACTGAGAGTAAAGAGGCTTAGAGTGAAAAAAGTCAAATTAATGGCCCAAATTTGGTGAGTAAAAATACATATGAGGTAAAAGTCACACAAAGCCCAAAAGAAAAAGAACGCGATGAGTGATTTTTTTTTGACTGATCATTACAAATGTTCGAGTAGTATTGTCTTATTTTTTCAGGATTTTGTTGAACCATTGAGAGGAGCTGAATTAGATCACTCCACATACAACAAAGAAGCCTTTTCAATTGAAGTTTATGATTGTTCTCTCATTGCCGATTTAGATTCGAAGACGAATCTTTTTGAGGAGTGGGGGAATGATACATGCATGAGCAGGGTTAAATTACTCATATTGGACAAGAAGCTGAATTTGTTCGATGCAAACAATAAAGGACAAAACAATACACGCATAGGAGGTCAAAAACGATGCTTCTTGGACAAGAAACTGAATCTGTTTGTGAAGTCTGGAAGATCAGCCAACTTGCGACGAGTTATTGGATGGGATCCAGACATTTCTGGGTCGAGTTGCCTTTTAATAAATTGTTCATCATTCAGTTACCTTTCCAACGCAGCTTAAAATGCATCAATCGAACATTGAGAACACAAGATATGTCCAATTTACGGAAGACTACGCATGCAGAAAACTGGATACGATATTATTACGGGATTTTGTAAAATTCAGCCCAAAAGCTAACATATAAGGCTTTGGACGAATTAAACTTAACCCAACCTGATTATGAACATTTAAATTATGTTATTAGGGTTTTATATACTTTAGGAACCAGCCACCCTTCTCCCAAGCTGTTAGATCAAGTCCAATTTAATGGACCATATTTGTTTGTTTATTTTATTCATTCTTAGCTTTAGGATAAAGCCATCCTTCATCTTTAAAAGGATGATACTTTCTTCTTTGTTTGACATATTTCATTGATTAATAAAAAGTTCTCGTTGAAGATTTTAGTATTCTTTGAGTTTGCAAGTGTTCGGTAAACTTGTCTAGAAGCCATCTTCAACATAAGATCATCGAGTTCTTTTGAGGGAGATCATCTTCACAGTCTTGCTTGCGTAGGTAATTGCATCTACGAGGGTGGGTTAGAGCCGCTTGAGGTTGCTTGCTTAGATAATTGCGTCTAAGAGGGTGCCGAGGACAAAACAACAACAACTATTCGCAAGCCATCTTTATCTTCAACCTTCACACCATCTTCCATAATTCCATAAACAAAGCTGAAATTTTTATATTTGTTTTACCTATCCTTATCTTAGTCTTTTTCAATCTTTTTAACTTTATTATATATATTCATCTTCTAATCATTCATTTTGTCATTGTTTCTTTAAATTTCCAGCCTTGAATCTGAAAATTTCAAGAAAATATTTTCTTTTTTCTCTTTAATTTTCAAATCTACCCAAACTTCCTTGATTGAGTCTAGAGCGCCTAGTTCTTGCAACAACTTGATTGAAGGCTTCCAAATCCAAGATTGCGCTACTCTATCACCTTCTTTAAGACGATTTGTCCCCAAATCGTCATTGTCTTCAAATGGGGAGAGATCTAAAACATTAAAGGTTCATGCTATAATCTCCCGATAGGTCCAATTTGTAAGCATTATCGTTTACTTTCTCAACCACTTGAAAGGGACTGTCTCCTCTTGTTAGTAACTTGGATTTCTTTTGATTTGGAAATCTCTCCTTTCGGAAATGAACCTAAACCCAATCTCCAACTTCAAAGGTAACGTGCTTACGTCCCTTGTTGGCTTTTTGTTCATATTAACGGGTTCTTCTTTCTATGTTCTCTCAAACCTGTTGGTGTAGTTTCTTTACGAACGCTACCTTATCTTTGCCATCTTTGTTCATAACCTGTTCATGAGGTAAAGGTAAGAGATCCAAAGGAGTTAGGAGATTAAAACCGTATACCACTTCAAATGGCGAGAATTTTATTGCCAAATGAACTGATCTGTTGTACAAATTCCACATGTGGTAAGCATTCCTCCTATGTCTTGAGGTTTTTCTGGATGATGGACCTTAGTAGAGTGGATAGTACTCTGTTCACCACTTCGGACTGACCGTCGATTTGAGGATGGCACGTAGTGGAGAAGAGTAGCTTCGTACCAATTTTACTCTAGAAGTGTCTCAAAATTTTGATATCTCGATCTGAAACGATGGTCCTTGGAATTGCAAGTAGTATCACTGATAGAGTAGCGCAATCTTGGATTTGGAAGCCTTCAAACAAGTTGTTGCAAGAACTAGGAGCTCTAGACTCAATCAAGGAAGTTTGGGCAGATCTGAAAATTCAAAAGAAAAGAGAAGGGATTTTCGTGAAATTTTCAGATTCGATGCTGGAAATTTAAAGAAACAATGAAAAAGTGAATGATTAGAAGATGAATAGCTAGAATAAAGTTAAAAATATTGAAAAAGACTAATATAAGGATAGGTAAAACAAATCTGAAAATTCCAACTTTGTTTACAGAATTATGGAAGATGGTGTGAAGATTAAAGATGAAGATGGCTTGCGAATTGTTGTTGTTGTTTTGTCCTCAGCACCCTCTTAGACGCAATTATCTAAGCAAACAACCTCAAGTGGCTCTAACCCACCCTCCTAGATGCAATTACCTAGGCAAGCAAGAGTGTGATTATGATCTCCCTCACAAGAACTCGATGATCTTATGTTGAAGATGCCTTCAAGACAAGTTTACCGAACACTTGCAAACTCAAATAATACTAAAATCTCCAAAGAGAACTTTTTATTAATTAATGAAATCTTTCAAACAAAGAAGAAAGCATCATCCTTTTATAGATGAAGGATGGCTTTAACCTAAAGCTAAGAATGAATAAAATAAACAAATAAATATGGTCCATTAAATTGGACTTGATCTAACAGCTTGGGAGAAGGGTGGCTGGTTCTTAAAGTATTTAAAACCCTAAAAACATAATTTAAATGTTAATAATTAGGTTGGGTTAAGTTTAATTCGTCCAAAGCTTTATATGTTAGCTTTTGGGCTGAATTTTACAAAATCCCGTATCTTGTTTTCTGCCTGTGTAGTATTTAGTAAATTGGACGTATCTTTAGTTCTTGATGTCCGATTGACACGTTTCAAGATGCGTTAGAAAGGTAACTGAATGAAGGACAACTTGTTAGAAGACAACGCGATCCAGAAATGCCTGGATCCCGTCCAAAAACTCGTCACAAGTTGGCTGACTTTATGGACTTCACAAACAGATTCGGTTTCTTGTCCAAGATGCATGGTTTTTGACCTCCTATGCGTGCATTGTTTTGGCCTTTATTGTTTGCATCGAAAAACTTCAACTTCTTGTCCAATATGAGTAATTTGACCCCGCTCATGTATGTATCATTCCCCCACTCCTCAAAAGGATTCGTCCTCGAATCTAAATTAGCAATGAGAGAAAAATCATCAACTTCAATTGAAAAGGCTTCTTTGTTGTATGTGGAGTGATCCAATTGAGCACCTCTCAATGGTTTAACAAAATCCTGGAAAAAAATAAGACAATACTACTCAAACATTTGTAATGATTAGTCAAAACAAAATCACTCGTCGCATTCTTTTTCTTGTCTTTTTCTTTTGGGCTTTGTGTGACTTTTACCTCATATGTATTTTTACTCACCAAATTTGGGCCATTAATTTGACTTTTTCACTCTCAGCCTCTTTACTCTCAGTCTTTTGTATCTCACATCTCATATCTCTCTCACAAAATTTATCATCAATGTACAATTTCTGATGAGGAGAAAGTGTTTCTAACGGAATGATAGGATAAGAATCAATTGAAGGGTTGGAATTACACTACTTTCTTCATGGGGAGGTGATGAGGGAATAGCACGTGGACCTACTACACATGAGGGATTAGAAGCATTGTCATCTTGTCTAATGTGTTCACTATCACTATCCTTTTGTTTGGGAGATGGTTCTTCTCCAACATCAACATTTGCACAAATGCTAGAAGTAGAAGTACGAAGAGAATCATGTGTACCTTCTGGTTTTGAGATGTCTTCGTGGTTGGTTGCCTTCAAGTGGTCAATTGATTCAACCTTTTGTGCTTCCAATCTTTTTTATTTTATCCTCTCACACTATTTTTTTGCTTTTGCTATTTCTTTATATACTTTTTCCGGCTCTATTGTAGCGAACGAGAGCTTCTGGCCTTGGTGCACAACTGAGTATCCATTTGTATTGATTCGATGGACAACGTCTCGATCATTTTTCCAAGGTCTTCCTAATAGCAAGTGGGTGACTTCCATAGGAACCATGTCACACCATACATAATCACAATAGCTTCCAAGAGTAAAAGAGATTAAATAACGTTCGGTTACCTTCATATCCAGTCCGCTATTAAACCCTTGAAGATGATATGGCTTAGGGTGTTCTTGGCATGGTAGATCGAGTGCATCAACAATGAAGCTACTCACTAAGTTTACATGACTGTCACCATCAATAATTAAAGAACATAGATTACCTTGTATCCTACATCGTGACCGAAAAATATTTATTGGTATAGGCTAACGTGTGTTGAAAAGAGAATAAAACATCCTAATTGCTTTAAGAATCCAAAGAAAAGGTTAGACACCAATATAATTATAGTTGCAAGGAGAAAGAAGAGTATGCAACTTTTAATCCTAGTAACACAAGGAAACAAGAAAGGTGTTAGAAGATTTATAAGAAGCAACAAAAGTTAAAACAAACGGAAACTAATGGCTAAGAATGAAAGAAAATTAGAAAAAACCCCGAAAACCCTAGAATTTTGCATGAACTTGATCTACTTCCTTCGAGGTGTTCCCGATGTCAAAAAATTCTGACATTTTATGTGGTGACTCCTCCAATGGTGTAGATATAATATGAAAATTTTCAGCTCAAAATTCGTTCGTTTGATTTTGACTAATTTTCCCTGATTTTGACAAAATTTTCACCCAAAAACGCCAGAATTCTTGCCAAGAATCATCCCAAATCTGATACCAAATGATAAGGTAGCGCAATCTTGGATTTGGAAGCCTTCAATCAAGTTGTTTCAAGAACTAGGAGCTCTAGACTCAATCAAGGAAGTGTGGGAAGATTTGAAAATTCAAGAGAAAATAGAATGGATTTTCTTGAAATTTTCAGATTCAAGGCTGGAAATTTAAAGAAACAATGACAAAGTGAATGATTAGAAGATAAATAAATAGAATAAAGTTAAAAAGATTGAAAAAGACTAAGATAAGCATAGGTAAAACAAATCTGAAAACTCCAGCTTTGTTTATGGAATTATGGAAGATGGTGTGAAGGTTGAAGATGAAGATGGCTTGCGAATCGTTGTTGTTGTTTTGTGCTCGGCACCCTCTAAGACACAATTATCTAAGCAAGCAACCTCATGCGGCTCTAACCCACCCTCCTAGATGCAAATACCTAGGCAAACAAGAGTGTGAAGATGATCTCCCTCAGAAGAACTCGATGATCTTATGTTGAAGATGGCTTCTAGACAAGTTTACCGAACACTTGCAAACTCAAAGAATACTAAATTTTCCAAAGATAACTTTTTATTAATCAATGAAATCTTCCAAAAAAAGAAGAAAGCAGCATCCTTTTATAGATGAAGGATGGCTTTAACCTAAAGCTAAGAATGAATAAAATAAACAAAGAAATCTGGTCCATTAAATTGGACTTGATCTAACGGCTTGAGAGAAGGGTGGCTGGTTTCTAAAGTATACAAAACCCTAAAAACATAATTTTAATTTTAATAATTAGGTTGGTTTATGTTTAATTCGTCCAAAGCTTTATATGTTAGCTTTTGGGCTGAATTTTACAAAATCCCGTAATAATCACGTATCCAGTTTTTCTGCATATATAGTCTTCAGTAAGTTGGACGTATCTTGAGTTCCCGATATCCGATTGACATATTTCAAGATGCGTTGGAAAGGTAACTGAATGAAAGACAATTTGTTAGAAGACGACTCGATCCTAAAATGCTTGGATTCCATCCAAAAATGCATCGCAAGTTGGCTGACTTTCTAGACTTCACAAACATATTGAGTTTCTTGTCCAAGATGCATCGTTTTTTACCTCCTCTGCGTGCATTGTTTTAGCCTTTATTGTTTGCATCGAACAACTTCAACTTCTTGTCCAATATGATTAATTTGACCCTACTCATGCATGTATCACTCACTACTTCTTTGAAGAAAAAAATTGGCCACATGAGTTGTGTCATCCATCTTATGGCATGGAATGAAAGGTGCCATTTTGGATAATCTATCTACCACCACAAAGATGGAGTCTCGCCCAGTCTTGGTGATGATATCATGGCGTCACCACCACCATTAGACCCGGATGAATTTCCCTTAGGCCCCATTACACGTACAAGGACAAGGAAATTTAGAGATGCGGTTAGCAACAAGTGCAATCATGCATAGAAGATTATTGAAACTGCCTAATTTTAATCAATGCCCAGCAACGTGGAAGATTAATGCAACTTGAAAGAGAATCCATGCAACGTGCTGCGTGTTTATTTATGATGCATATGTTCCATTTGATCATTATAGTTTTATTATGCACATGTTTTCTATTATGCTATTTATTGTTTATTTTTACAGCTATAGAGTTTTTTGAATCATGTACCATATATTTATTATATTTAGCATGCATCACATTACCTTGCTTTATTTCTGATCATATTTCTCGTATTTACAGGTGTTATGCAAGGACAATGAATAGACACATCATTAGGGTGATTTAGAGAATTATGACTATTGGAGAGATGCTTGCTTGAGGTTCTTGCTTACGTTCACATGGAAATTGACATGCTTGCTTACATTCACAATGGACGTCAATTCTAGAGATGTTTGCTTGAGGTGGTTGCTTACATTCACATGGGAATTGACATGCTTGCTTGCTTATGTTCTGGGAATTGACATGCTTGCTTATGTTCACATGGGAATTGGCATGCTTGCTTGCTTATGTTCACATGGGAATTGGCATGCTTGCTTGCTTATGTTCACATGGGAATTGGCATGCTTGCTTGCTTATGTTCACATGGGAATTGGCATGCTTGCTTGCTTATGTTCACATGGGAATTGGCATGCTTGCTTGCTTATCTTCACATGGGAATTGGCATGCTTGCTTGCTTATGTTCACATGGGAATTGGCATGCTTGCTTGCTTATGTTCACATGGGAATTGACATGCTTGCTTGCTTATGTTCACATGGGAATTGACATCTTGCTTGCTTATGTTCACATGGGAATTGACATGCTTGCTTGCTTATGTTCACATGGGAATTGACATATTAGCTTATCATTACATTGGACGACAAAGGCACACATTTCAAGGCTTCTTTTCTTATTTATTATCCATTCACACCTCCCTAAGAATGTTGGCTGATCACTTCATTTTGTAAAGCCTATAAATAGAGGTCGGTTTTTCAATTGTAGGACACACTTTGATTTTAAGAAAATTTTAGAGTTTTATCTCTTTCGTTCTTTTGAGAACTTTATTGATCTTTCAAGTTATGCTTGTTGAATCAAAACCTTTGATATCTTTGGTTCCTAGTTCTACTTAACTAGTGGGTCAAGATCCTTAATTTGTTTAGAGACCGCTATAGGGTTCGGGTCACACTTTTTAGTGTTGGTTTTATTCTCAAGTCCGAAACTACTTTCCATGTTCCATCATCCAATTCTACCACCACCATCAATCACATTAACCATCCAAAATTCTAGAATCTTTATTCTCATCACTTTTTATATCATTACACACCATCATCCTTTAAACCATCCGAAAACTGTTGCAAGTCTTACAACACAATGTTACTTCATTTACGATTGGGTAAATCAAGCATCTCGGTAAATTCCAAGATGAGACCACATCAGATGGTAATCAGAGCTTAGGCTAAATCAAGTAAGCCTTTGTGTTTTGTTGTTAAAAACAAAAAGAAAAGAATTATCATGAAATAAAATAAAATAAAATAAGAGATTAAAAAAGAAAGCAAATCGATAACAATGGTTGATACATTTTTTCCTTGTTTCATAATTGTTATTTCTTCGTTTCAATATTCTAACTTTGAACTGTAAGCCTCTTCTTCTAAGCCTACCTTATACACCATATCTTTCCAAACCTTAACATTTATTTTGCAGCATATTCAACAAGTATTTTGAAGGATTTTGAGTAAGTTCGATTCAAGAACTTTTGAGATAAAAAGAGCGGTAAAATGCACGAGAGAGTAAGTGCATCAAGGGGATAAAATCCAAAACCCAAGTGCAAACAAGAGTGGAGCGAATTTTCTTTTTGAGTGACTTAGTGAGGATTTTTTGAGTGAATTTTTTTTCTTTGGTGTGAAAAGTGAGGTTTGCAAGTGAGGTATTAAGTATTCCTTTCACTGCTAATCATTTTGTTCATCATGTATCAACAATCCTGTCATGATTCTACGGGTAATATTGCACTAGACTTTACTCTACATGAATAAGAAGCAATTCTAGAAGTTCATCACGGAGCAAGCCAAACACTTAGGTATCTTCATGTAGTCTAACCACTTCTTTGAAAAACAAGTTCGCCACATTTGTTGCATCATCTGTCTTGTGGCAAGCAATGAAATGTGCCATCTTCGAAAAACGATCAACAACAACATTTATGCTATCTCGTACTGTCTTTGTCCTCAGGAGACCTAGCACAAAATCCATAAAATATCTACCCAAGGTGAACTAGGAATAGGTAAAGGAATATACATACCATGCGGCATAACCTTACACTTAGCTTTCTTGCACGTGACACATCGCTCACATATCCGTTCAATGTCTCTTCGCATTTTCGGCCAAAACAAATGTTCCTTCAGAATATGTAAGGTCTTGGTAACTCCAAAGTGTCCCATAAGTCCACCTTCATGTGCTTCTCGAACTAGAATTTCCCAGATGGATCCTCGAGGGATACAGATTCGTCCTTCCTTGAAAAGGTATCATGTCGGTAGTACTTCTCATCTGCACCTTTCACGCAAACTAAATTTTTCTCCGAAATCAAGGTCAGTTGGATAAAGGTCTTTAATATAAGAAAACCCAAACAAATGAGAATTCAAAAAATTAAGAAGTACATACCTTCGGGACAAAGCATCTGCCACGACATTATCCTTACCTTTCTTGGAACGAATGACATAAGGAAAGGATTCCAGAAATTCAACCCACTTGGCATGTAGCCTATTCAACTTATGCTGACCGATAATGTGCTTCATTGCTTCATGGTCAGTGTGGATGACAAACTTGGATGAAATTCTATCTTTGTTTATGGAATTATGGAAGATGGTGTGAAGGTTGAAGATGAAGATGGCTTGCGAATCGTTGTTGTTTTATCCTCGGCACCCTCTTAGACGCAATTATCTAAGCAAGCAACCTCAAGCGACTCTAACCCACCCTCATAGATGCAATTCACTAGGCAAGCAAGAGTATGTAAATTGGACGTATCTTGAGTTCCCAATGTCTGATTGACGCATTTCAAGATGCGTTGGAAAGGTAACTGAATGGCAGACAATATGTTAGAAGAAAACTTGACCTAGAAATGCTTGGATCCCATCCGAAAACTAGTCACAAGTTGGCTGCCTTTCCAGACTTCACAAACAGATTTAGTTTCTTGTCCAAGATGCATCATTTGTGACCTTCTATGCTTGCATTATTTTGGCCTTTATTGTTTGCATCAAACAACTTCAACTTCTTTTCTAATATGAGTAATGTGACCCTGCTCATGCATGTATCATTCCCCTACTCCTCAAAAGGATTTGTCCTCGAATCTAAATCGGCAATGAGAGAACAATCATCAACTTCAATTGAAATGGCTTTTTATTGTATGTGGAGTGATCTAATTGAGCTCCTCTCAATGGTTCAAAAAAATCCTAAAAAATAAGACAATACTACTCGGATATTTGTAATGATTCGTCAAAACAAAATCACTCATCGTGTTCTTTTTCTTGTCTTTTACTTTTGGGTTTCGTGTGACTTTTACCTCATATGTATTTTCACTTACCAAATTTGGGCCATTAATTTGAATTTTTCACTCTTGACCTCTTTACTCTCAGTCTTTTGTATCTCACATCCCTCTCACAAAATTTATCATCAATGTACAATTTCTGTAAAGAAGAAAGTGTTTCTGACGGGATGATAGGACAAGAATCAGATAAAGGGTTAGAATTACACTTACTTTCTTCGTGGAGAGGTGATGAGAGAATAGCAAGTGGGCCTACTACTTCACATGAGGGATTAGAAGCATTGTCATCTTGTCTAATGTGTTCATTATCCTTTTGTTTGAGAGATGGTTCTTCTCCAACATCAACATTTGCATAAATGCTAGAAGTAGAAGTACGAAGTGAATTATGTGTACCTTCTGGCTTTGGGATGTCTTCATAGTTGGTTGCCTTCGTGTGGTCAATTGATTCAGCCTTTTGTGCTTCCAGTCTTTTCATTTTATCCTCTCACACTATTTTTTGCTTTTTCTATTTCTTTATATACTTTTTCCAGCTCTATTGTAGCGAACGAGAGCTTCTGGCCTAGGTGCACAACTGAGTATCCATTTGTATTGATTCGATGGACAATGTCTCAATCATTTTTCCAAGGTCTTCCTAATAGCAAGTGGGTGACTTCCATAGGAACCACGTCACCCCATACATCATCACAATAGCTTCCAAGAGTAAAATAGATTAAAGAACATTCGATTACGTTCATATCCGGTATGCTATTAAACCCTTGAAGATGATACGGCTTAGGGTGATCTTGGCATGGTAGATCGAGTGCATCAACAATGAAGCTGCTCACTAAGTTTACACGACTATCACCATCAATAATTAAAGAACATATATTACCTTGTATCCTACATTGTGACCAAAAAATATTTATTGGTGTAGGATAATACGTGTTGAAAAGAGAATAAAACATCCTAATTGCTTTAAGAATCCAAAGAAAAGGTTAGACACCAATAGAATTATAGTTGCAAGGAGAAAAAAGAGTATGCAACTTTTAGTCATACTAACACAAGGAAACAAGAAGGTGTTAGAAGATGTATAAGAAGCAATAAAAGCTAAAACAAACGAAAACTAATGGCTAAGAATGAAAGAAAATTAGAAAAAACCCAAAAACCATAGAATTTTGCAGCAACTTGATCTACTTCATTCGAGGTGTTCCGATGTCAAAAATTCTGAAATTTTATATTCTGACTCCTCCAATGGTGTAGATATGGTCTGGAAATTTTCAACTCAAAATTCGCTCGTTTGTATTTGAAAATTTTCCCCTAATTTTTGAGTTTTTCACATAAAAGCACCAAAATTCTTTCCATTATACCAAATGATAGAGTAGCGCAATCTTGGATTTGGAAGCCTTCAATTAAGTTGTTGTAAGAACTAGGATCTCTAGACTCAATCAAGGAAGTTTGGGCAGATCTGAAAACTCAAGAGAAAAGAGAAAGGAGTTTCTTGAAACTTTCATATTCAAGGCTGGAAACTTAAAGAAACAATGACAAAAGATGAATAACTAGAATAAAGTTAAAAAGATTGAAAATGATTGATAAAAGGATAGATAAAACAAATCTAAAATTTCCAGCATTGTTTATGGCTTGTGGAGACGGCGTGAAGATCGAAGATGAAGATGGTTTGCGATTTGTTGATGTTGTTTGGTCCTCGGCACCCTCTTACACGCAATTATCTAAGCAAGCAACCTCAATCGGCTCTAACCCACCCTACTAGATCCAATTACCTAGGCAAGCAGGGTGTGAAGATGATCTCCCTCAGAAGAACTCGATGATCTTATGTTGAAGATGGCTTCTAGACAAGTTTACCGAACACTTGCAAACTCAAAGAATACCAAAGAGAACTTTTTATTAATCAATAAAATCTGTCAAACAAAGAAGAAAGCATCATCCTTTTATAGATGAAGGATGGCTTTAACCTAAAGCTAAGAATGAATAAAATAAACAAACAAATCTGGTCTGTTAAATTGGACTGGATCTAACGGCTGCATGAGTGGGGTAAAATTACTCATATTGGACAGGAAGTTGAAGTTGTTCGATGCAAACAATAAAGGCCAAAACAATGCACGCATAGGAGGTCACAAACGATGCATCTTAGACAAGAAACTGAATCTGTTTGTGAAGTATGGAAAGATAGTCAAATTGCGACGAGTTTTCGGATAGCATCCATGCATTTCTGGGTCGAGTTCTCTTCTAATAAATTATCCCTCATTTAGTTACCTTTCCAATTCTTCTTGAAATGCATCAATCGGACATCTACAACTCAATATACGTCCATTTTACTGAGCACTGCGCATGCAGAAAGCTGGATACGGGATTATTACGGGATTTTGTAAAATTCAGCCCAAAAGCTAACATATAAGGCTTTGGACGAATTAAAATTAACCCAACTTAATTATTAACGTTTAAATTATGTTTTTAGGGTTTTATATACTTTAGGAACTAGCCACCCTTCTCCCAAGCCGTTAGATCAAGTCCAATTTAATGGACCAGGTTTGTTTGTTTATTTTATTCACTCTTAGCTTTAAGTTAATGCCATCCTTCATCTATAAAAGGATGATGCTTTCTTCTTTGTTTGACAGATTTCATTGATTAATAAAAAGTTATCTTTAGAGATTTTAGTATTCTTTGAGTTTGCAAGTGTTCGGTAAACTTGTCTGGAAGCCATCTTCAACATAAGATCATCGAGTTCGATATCTGTCAAACAAAGAAGAAAGCATCATCCTTTTATAGATGAAGGATGGCTTTAACCTAGAGCTAAGAATGAATAAAATAAACAAACAAGTATGGTCCATTAAATTGGACTTGTTCTTACGGCTTGGGAGAAGGGTGGCTTGTTTCTAAAGTATATAAAACCCTAAAAACATAATTTAAATGTTAATAATTAGGTTGGGTTAAGTTTAATTCGTCCAACGCCTTATATGTTAGCTTTTGGGATGAATTTTACAAAATCTCGTAATAATCCCGGATCCAGTTTTCTGCATGCGTAGTGTTCAATAAATTGGACGTATCGTGAGTTCTCAATGTCTTATTGACGCGTTTCAATATGCGTTGGAAAGGTAACTGAAGATGGGCAATTTGTTAGAAGACAACTCGACCCAGAAATGCCTGAATGCCATCCGAAAACTCATCACAAGTTGACTGACTTTCCAGACTTCACAAACAAATTTAGTTTCTTGTCCAAGATGCATCGTTTGTTACCTCCTATGTCTGCATTGTTTTGGACTTTATTGTTTGCAACGAACAACTTCAACTTCTTGTCCAATATGAGTAATTTGACCCCGCCCATTCATGTATCAGTCCTTTTTTGCTATCTTTCAACCTTCATTGACATATGCATAATCTTATCAGTTTCCACATAATGTTGTAGCTCTACAACATTGGCAATCTCTCTATTCAACCCGATGAGAAATATGGCCATTGCTGCTTCTCTATCTTCATCCATGTTGGCACGTAGCATTGCAACCTCCATCTCTTGATAATATTCTTCTACACTTCGGTTTCCTTGCTTTAAGGTTTGTAACTTGTGGAAAATATCTCAGTGGTAATGTGTTGGTATGAACCTTTTCCGCATAATACTCTTATGTCATGCCATGTCGTAATTGGTCTTTCTCCATTGCGTCTTCTAGACAATATTAATTGATCCCACCAAATAAGTGCATAATCAATGAATTCCATGATTGTTAATCGTACCTTTTTTCGTTCGGAGTAGTTATGGCACACAAATGTATGGTCCACCTTGCTTTCCCAATCTAAATATGCTTTTGGGTCTGTTTTGCCTTGAAATGGTGGTATAGAGACTCGAAGATTGCTGAGATTGTCATCAATTTCAGCACGCCCTCCTTGATATCTCATAGTAGTTCTTTGGGAAGCTTGCGCGATTACTTCATCTTCTTTATTGTCATCTACTAATTCTTGTTGTTGAGTTTGTCTTCCTCGAACATTACCTTGTGTTCCTTCCAAGCGATCCATTCTCTCATGAATGGGCTCAAGTTCTTCTCATAGCAACCTTTGCATTGCCTGAATCATTGCTTGCATCTGAAGATTTTGGGCTTGTTGTCCACCCTCCGGATGTGTATATCTAGAATTTCCAGACATTGTTAGTGAAGTAAATAATAAAAAAAGACCTTACCAGATTGTACTCAACAAAACCTCACAGTTCACTCCAAGGAAAAATGCACTCCACTCAATTCTCGTGTTTGCACTATGGGATGTTATTTGGCTTTTATTATCCCTTTCTGATCTCACACACTCAATTACCTTTTTCCACTCCTTTCTCTCTTGTAAAGTTCTTTAAGGAACTTACTCAAGACTTAAGCAAGTATTGTGCTTGTGCGTCGGCTGAAATGGTTAGTTTAAGAAGAAAAAGAAGGGAATATGGTGTTAAGGTGAGTTTCAAATAGAAAAGGAAAAGAAGAAAGGTTACTTACTTGGCAAGAAACTCACAACCTTTCTTGACCAACAATCAAAGTCTTGAAGAAGATGGCTTCAGGCTTGATGTTGAAGATGATGTTGTTGTGATTTTTCACCCTTGAACTGGTGCTATCCGAACTTTCTTTTCTCTTCTCATTTTTTTATTTTTTGTACTTTTAAATATGTTTTCTTTTTTTCTCTATTTTTTTGAACAAATTGAAATGACAAAAAGATAGTCACTTGCAAATTCTTTTTACTTTGTTTGAATAGTGCTTCACTTGATACACTTGCTTCTTCCACCAATAGCTCTGATGCCAAATGATGCAAAGGTCGGCGTTCATGATATTGTTGTAGATAGCTTCTTTGATTGTTGGATCTAGGAAGATGATACGGAAGCCGTGATCCAAGAATTACCTCAAAATCTTGGAACCCTCTAGATCGCATTTAATCTAGAAAACTCACTAATATGATACGAGAAAACCTCAAACTCCAAGTTCAGCAAACCAATAATAAAGCATGATCTTGATGTAGAAAATGAGAGAGGATGAATATGACGGTGGGGCGTTGGATAGATTTATCCTTGGCATCCTCATAGTCGCAATTGAATAGGCAAACACCTACAAACGGCACGAATCTCTTCGATGAATGGATGATGACGAGATAGATGGTGTAAGATATTTTGTCCTCGGCACCCTCTTAGACGCGATTATCTAAGCAAGCAACCTCAAATGGCTCTAACCCACCCTCCTAGACGCAATTACCTAGGCAACCAAGAGTGTGAAGATGATCTCCATCACAAGAACTTGACGAACTTATGTTGAAGAAGACTTCTGATACGAAAAATAACAAGGCGAATCCATCTACCTTGAAAATAAAATGGCCCATGGCCAAAGTTTTTTGTAACTCACAAATTCATGATGTTCTTCTTGTTATTATGCCTTTAAATAGGCTACAGATTAAGAGTTCAACTTAAATTGGGAAAAATAAAGATAGTAATAAAATAAATAAACATATTTTATCTAACTTAAACAACTAATAAATAAATAACAAATCTATTCCTAAATCATCTAAATAACTTCATAAAGAATCGTAGATCAAATTTAAGTACAAATAATCAATAAAATTATTAAAAATTTGTAATAAATAATAATTCCCGTAATAAATCCATATAGAGATTTATGCTCGCACAGTCTTCACTAAAACAAACATAACTTGAGCTGCCGATGTCGGATTGATACGTTATGCGTTGGAAAGCTAAGAGACAGAAAAATGTGTTTGAAGAAGACATGTAGACCAAGAAGTGCCCAGATCCCATCCAAAAATTTTGATGCAAGTCGGCTGAAATTCTAGACCTATAAAACAACTTCAACTCTTTGGCTACAATGCATCGTTTTAGCACTCCCAGACATGTATCATTCTCCCCTGTTGGAAACGATTCGTCCTGAATCTTAAGAGTTGTTGATCACAACCTTGAAGTCTCTTGAGATGTCTCCAGGAATGAAATATTAAAACTAGGATCTATATAGAGAATTAGATTTTTTTTCTTTTTTCTCAACTAATTAAAAAAAGTAAAAGATAAATGTTTTAAACACTTAAACCAAGGCTCTGATTACAAATTCATACGGAAGCCAGGATCCAAGAATTACCTCAAAATCTAGGAACCCTCTAGATCACAATTAATCTCGCAAACTCACTAATATGATCCAAGAAAACCTCAAACTCCAAGTTCAGCAAACTGATAATAAAGTATGATCTTGATGTAGAAAACGAGATAGGATGAATGTGACGGTGGGGACATTGGATAGATTTGTCCTTGGCACCCTCTTAATCACAATTGAATAGGCAAACACCTGCAAACGACACGAATCTCTCTGACGAATGGATGATGACGAGATAGATGTTGTAGGATATTTTGTCCTCGGCACCCTCTTAGATGCGATTATCTAAGCAAGCAACCTCAAGCGGCTCTAACCCACCCTCCTAGATGCAATTATCTTGGCAAGAAAGAGTGTGAAGATGATCTCCATCACAAGAACTTGACGAACTTATGTTGAAGAAGACTTCTGATACAAAAATAACAAGGTGAATCCATCTACCTTGAAAATAAAATGGCCCATGGCCAAAGGTTTTTGTAACTCACAAATTCATGATGTTTTTCTTGTTATTATTCCTTGAAATAGGCTACAGATGAAGAGTTCAACTTAAATTGGGAAAAGTAAAGATAGTAATAAAATAAATAAACATATTTTATCTAACATAAAAAACTAATAAATAAATAACAAATCTAATCCTAAATCCTCTAAATATCTTCATAAAGAAACGTAGATTAAATTTAAGTATAAATAATCAATAAAATTATTGAAAATTTGTAATAAATAATAATTCCCATAATAAATCCGTATAGAGATTTTTGCTCGCACAGTCTTCACTAAAACGGACATAACTTGAGCTCCCGACGTTGGATTTATGCGTTTCAAGATGCCTTGGAAAGCTAAGAGACAGACAAATGTGTTTGAAGAAGTCATGTAGACTTAGAAGTGCCCAGATCCCATCCGAAAATTTGATGCAAGTCAGCTGAAATTCTAGACTTATAAAACAGCTTCAACTCTTTGGCTACAATGCATCGTTTTAGCCCTCCCATACATGTATCAGAAGAAGCAAGAAACCTGCAAGCAAGATAGGCTAAAATAGAATGATCAAGGTAAGATGAAAGATAGTTAGATGGTGGCTGCGGAAGATGGTAACATAGGTGTATGGAAATGGTGATGGAAATGGATGGAAATGATGAAGATATTATCTTAAGAATTCAAGGAAGAAACTATGCTATATAGAGCATAACCCCGATCCTTATATGATTTCTTAAGGGATGGTAGAAAGGACTTTGAACCACTATCTATAAAGAGATAGGAGCTGAAAGTATCAATGTGAATAGAAGGGATGACGCCACAAGTACAAAGTACTTGATAATTCGATAATGTTCTAAAAAGAACTAAAAGAGAGAAAATTCTCACAAAGGAAATTTTGTATTCAAAATTGAGTGTGCTTACAAATGAAAATCACAATCCTATTTATAGGGATGAAAGCACATGGTCGAATAGGCCTTACAACTTTTCGGCAAGGGAAAAAAATCCCTTCATAGAATCAAGATCTTTCTAATATGCATGAATAGTGTTGGTGATGGTTCAAGTTAGAGCCAAGACTTTTCCCTTCTTGTAGTTGCCGCCCATTTTCTAGTTTACCTTCAATTAGCTAGGGACATGTTCCTTAAGAGGGGACATGATCCTTGGGGTGGTGAGCTGGCATGTGTAGGTGGAGCTGAAGTGAGCTGGTTGAGCTTGGAGTGAGCTGAATTAAGCTGAGCTAGCTAGCTGAAAGAGCTACCTCAATTCTTCAAGCTCATTTGAGCTATTCTGAGCTAACTTTAGCTAGTTGAGCTAGTCCTTCAAGCTTGTGAGCTTCCTTAGAATGCTTCCCTTTTGTCCTCGAGTTCATCCGAGCTCCTAGTGAGGTCCTTGAGCTATTCCAAGTTGTCTTTAAAATCCTTGAGCTAATCCTAGCTTGTTGTGAGGTCCTTGAGCTGTTTTGAGCTTGTTCATTCATCCTTAGTACCTAAAGAAAACAATAAACAATATGTGAGCTGAAATAACGCTATAATAAGATGCATGCTTAAGTATAAAGATCTAATGCAATGCAAACATACTTAAAAAATGGAACAAAATATAAATATACAGATTAATATATTACTTAGGCAAACTTATGGAATATAAGGACCTATGTGCACTAGCATACTCCTTAGTATGAAATACATAATATAAAGTATGACGTTATCATTAAAAGGTATGCTATGCCACATAATAGGACTATGTATGCCATGAAGGAAGTAAATAACATAAGTGAATAAAATATGTGTAAGGAATTCAAAAACTCCCTTTTCTTTCATCCCTAAAATTAGAGATGAAAGGATGTTGATGAATAGTTGCCAAAGCTGGATTGTATCATCCTCCCCTTCTTTTGTCCTCAAATCTGGCCATTGTCTCTTATCTATCTTCATCTTTTTGGCACTTATCATTGCAGCCTCCATATCTTGGTAATATTCTTCTAAACTTTGGTTGTCTTGCTTTAAGGTTTGTAACTTGTGGAAAAGATCTCAGTGGTAATGTGTTGGTATGAACCTTCTCCGCATAATGCTCTTCATGTCATGCCATGTCGGAATTGGTTTTTCTCCGTTGCATCTTCTAGACAAGATTAATTGATCCCACCAAATAAGTGCATAATCAATGAATTCCATGGCTGCCAATCGTACCTTTTTTGTTCGGAGTAGTTATGGCACTCAAATGTATGGTCCACCTTGCTTTCCCAATTTAAATATGCTTCATGGTCTATTTTTCCTTGAAATAGTGGTATGGTGACTCGAAGATTGTTAAGATTGTCATCAATTTGAGCACGCCCTCCTTGATATCTAAGAGCAGTTCTTTGGGATGCTTGCTCGACTACTTCATCGTCTTTATTGTCATCTACTAATTCTTATTGTTGAGTTTGTCTTCGTCGAGCATTGCCTTGTGATCCTTCCAAGCGATCCATTCTCTCAAGAATGGGCTCAAGTTCTTCTCGAAGCAACCTTTGCACTGCCTAAATCATTGCTTGCATCTGAAGATTTTGGGTTTGTTGTCCACCCTCTGGATGTGTATTTCCATAATTTTGAGACATTTTTAGTGAAGTAAATAATAAAAAAGGACCTTACCAGATTCTACTCAATAAAACCTCACCGTTCACTCCAAGGAAAAATGCATTCCACTCAACTCATGTGTTTGCACTCTGGATGTTATTTGGCCTTTATTATCCCCTTATGATCTCACACACTCAATTGCCTTTTTCCACACCTTTCTCTCTTGTAAATTACTTTAAGGAACTTACTGAAGACTTAGATATGTATTGTGCTTGTGTGCTGGCTGAAATGGTTAGTTAAGAAGAAAAGGATGAGAATATGATGTAAATATGAGTTTAGAATAGAAAAGGAAAAGAAGAAAGTGTTACTTACATAGAAAGAAACTCACAACCTTTCTTGACCAACAATCAAAGTCTTGAAGAAGATGGCTTCAGGCTTAAAGTTGAAGATGATGTTGTTGTGCTTTTTGACCATTGAACTTGTGTTATCCGAACTTTCTTCTCTCTTCTCTTTTTTCTTTTCTCTTTTTTCTTTTTTTTTTCTTTTTTGTGAATAAATTGAAATGACAAAAGGATAGTCACTTACAAATTCTTTTTACTTTGCTTTAATCAAGCTTCACTTGATGCACTTGCTTCTTTCACCAATAGCTCTGATACCAAATGATGCAAAGGCCGTCATTCTTGATGTTGTTGTAGACGGATTCTTTGATTGTTGGATCTAGGAAGACAGCAAGAAACCTGCAAGTAAGATAGGCTCAAATAGAATGATCAACGTAAGATGAAAGATAGTTAGATTGTGGCTTGGAAGATGGTAAGATAGGTGTATAGAAATGGTAATGGAAATGGATGGAAATGATGAAGATAGTATCTTAAGAATTCAAGAAAGAAACTATACTATAAAGAGCATAACTGATAAAAGACTGTCTAAGGACGTGGCAACCTTCAATTTTATGGCTTGGAAGCAAACCTTAGGGCTTTAAACTCAAACAAGAAAGTTAGGTGCCAATCTGAAATTTCAAGAGAAACATGGTGCGCGTTTCTTGAATTTTTTAGAATTAAGGCTGGAACATTAAAGAAAAAAAGTCAAGAAGAAGGGTTTGATGATGAATAATAGGAATGAAAGTAAAAAGATCGATAAAGATAAATTTAGAGGATACAAAAATAAATTTAAATTTTTTATATTTCAATGATGGTGATGGCGACAATGGTGTTGAGTTGAAGAAGATGATGGTGGATTATGGAATAGAGGATATACCCGTGGAACCCTCCTAGTCGCGATTAATTAGGCAACCTCCGTGATATGACTTAAAATTGACCCTCATACCCGCAATTAGATAAGCAACCTAGAGTGCGAAGATTAGCAACAATCAACCCGATTGAAACATTGAAGATGACTTCTAGACAAGTTTATCAAACACTTGCAAACACGTACTCAAAGAATACTAAAATCTCAAAAGAGAAATTTTTTATCAATCAATGAAAATCTAAAAAACAAAGAAGAAAGTATCATCCTTTTATAGACGAAGGATGACTTTAACCTAAAGCTAAGAATGAATAAAATAAACAAAGAAATCTAGACTTGATCTAACAGCTTAGGAGAAGGGTGGCTGGTTCCTAAAGTATATAAAACCCTAAAAACATCAATTTAAATGATAATAAATACTTTGGGTTATGTTTAATTCGTCCAAATCCTTATATGTTAGCTTTTGGGCTGAATTTTAAAAAATCATGTAATAATCTCGTATCTAGTTTTCTACATGCACAGTCTTCAGTAAAATGGACGTATCTTGAGTTCCTGACATTGGAATGATGCGTTTCAAGATGCATTGGAAAGGAAACTGAATGACGGTCAATTCACCAAAGGTAAATAGACCCAAAAATGCCTAGATCCCATTCGAAAAGTTGCCTCAAGTAAATTGATTTTCCAGACTTAGAAAATAGTTTAAACTTCTTGTCTTCAATGCATCTTTCTAGCCCTCCCATGCATGTATCATCTTGTCCTTCCTCAAAAGGATTTGTCCTCGAATCTAAAGTATCAAAGGGAAGAAAATCGGGCATGTTAAATAGTGTTAACTTCTTGTCTTTAATGCATATTTTCAGCCCTCCTATGCATGTATCATTCCCCCTCTGCTCAAAAAGATTCATCCCCGAATATTAATCAGTGATAGGGACCATGTCATCAAAGTACTGTGGGAGATAAGTTGTGTTGAAGGATTCTTTTTCCGAGCCTACTTCGGCCATGGTATGTACGAGTTCCTTCTCATTAGTAGCATAATCATCTGTCTCATTTGGGTCATAAGGCAACTTATTCGCATCATCGTCAATATTTTCCATTGGATGATGATCATTTTCTTTGTCACAACACGACAAGTCAGTATTTTCCCACATTCTTCAGGATAGAGAATTTCTTCCTCATCATAGGGAAAGAGTAGATTTTCGATAACCTCTGTACCATGACTCTTTAATGGTTTGTTTGCACTATCCCCTTAGGATAGGGATGAGTCTTCTTCCTTTGAATTTTTCCTACTAGAGTCGATGATGTGATCTCATTTTTGAATATACCGAGATGCTTGATTTGCCCGATCGTAAATGAAGTAACTTTGTGTTGTAAAACTTGCAACGGTTTTGGATGATTTAAAGGGTGATGGTGTGTAACGATATAGAAAGTGATGAGAATAAGATTTGAAAATTTTAGAAGGTTAATGTGTTCAATGGTGGTGGTAGAATTGGATGATGGAAGATGGGAGGTAGTTTAAGACTTGAGAATTGAACCAACACTAAAAAGTGTGACCCGAACCCTATAACGGTTTCTAAACGAAAAAAGGACTTGACCCACTACTTAAGTAGAACTAGGAACCAAAGATATCAAAGTTCGATTCAACAAGCAGAACTTGAATGATCGATAAAGTTCTCAAAAGAACAAAAGAGATAAAACTCTCATTTTTTATTCTTGAAATCAAAGTGTGTCTTACAATTGAAAAACCAACCTCTATTTATAGGCTTTACAAAATGAAGTGATCATCCAACATTCCTAGGGGGTATGAAGGGATAATAAATAAAAAAAGAAGCCTTGAAATGTGTGCCTTTGCCACACAATGTAAGCAAGCATGTCAATTTCCATGTGAATGTAAGCAAGCACCTCTCTAGAATTGCCATCCATTGTGAATATAAGCAAGCATGTCAATTTTCATGTCAACGTAAGCAAGTATGTCAATTTCCCTGTGAATGTAAGCAAGCACCTCAAGCAAGCATCTCAAGCAAGCACCTATCTAGAATTGCCGTCCATTATGAATGTAAGCAATCGTGTCAATTTCCATGTGAACGTAAGCAAGCACCTCCAAAGCAAAGCAAGCATCTCAGGCAAGCACCTCTCCAGTAGTCATAATTCTCTGAATCACCTTAAGAATGTGTCTATTCATTGTCCGTGCATAAAACGTTGCATGAATCTTCTATGTTGCAGGGTATTGATTCAATTTCGGTAGCTTCAATAATCTTCTATGCATGATTGCACTCGTTGCTGAGCGCATCTCTAAATTTCCTTGCCCTTGCACGAGTAATGGGGCCTAAGGAAAATTCCTTCGGGTCCAATGGTGGTGGTGACGCTATGATCCCATCAGTCGACATGGTTATTAGTAGGGTTATGAAAAGTGGAAGGTGGAGATGTACCTATATCAACGGATGAGTATAACATCTGACGGGCTGTGGACTGACATGGTTGATGTTCGATTCGAATTGCTTGTTCGACGAAATCCATCAAATTTTTTTTATGGTTGGAATTCATTGTTGGCGATCTCTTTATTTAATCCGAAATAGAATCATTTTACCATCTCTCGTTCTTTTTTTTAACGATATCAGCTTGGTGCATAAGTACTAGCATGGTGTTAAAGTACTTTTCCATGGACATTGTACCCTATGTCAATCGTTAAAGCTTTATCTCGATGTCCTCATAATATTCTGGTGGGACATAATGAATCCTCATGATCCGCTTTAATTCACTCCGGAATCAATCTGTCATTTGCCATAAAACTTTTGGTCTTTCATTAATCTATTCCACCAAATAGTAGCATGGTTAGTGAATCCTCTGATAGCTAACGAATAGTTTACTGTATTGCAATGCTTATAAAACATATCATCAATCTCGTACTCCCATTCACAATAGGCATCTGGTTGGATGTTCGTTCGAATGGAGGGATGTTGTGCGTTGGTATAGCCAAAGAAGGTTTAGTGCGGCAAGTGTGACACATACTGAAATTTCACAAAAGAAAGAAAAACGAACCAAATCCTCACCGTTATTCACTCCAAACAAAGGCTCTAGGAGTCCAAGGAACGGTATGACACTAATTGAATTGAGTTGCAAGGAAGAAGGAATTTATGCAACTTTTAAATTTCTACTAACACAAGAAACAAGAAGGTGTTAGAATATGTATAAGAATAAAAAATGCTAAAACAAAGGGAAACTAATAGTTAAGAATGAAAGATAATCAGAAAACCCGAAACACATTAAAATTTGCAGCAATTTGATCCACTTTGTTTGTGGTGTTCTCGATGTCAAAAAAATCTCAAATTTTGTGTGATGACTCCTAAAATGGTGTCGATCTAATTTGGAAAATTTCAGCTCAAAATTTCTTCATTTGGTTTTTACAAATTTTCTCTTTTTTTTCAAATTTTCACTAAAAAACATCAAAATTTTGCCCAAATGATATAAGACTGTCTACGGATGTAGGAACCTTCAATTTGATGGCTTGGAAGCAAAGCTAGGGATTTAGACTCAAACAAGAAAGTTAGGTGCCAATCTGAAATTTCAAGAGAAACTTGTTGAGCATTTCTTGAATTTTTAGAATTAAGGCTAGAAAATTAAAAAAACAAAGTCAAGAAAAGGGTTAGATGATAAATAATAAGAATGAAACTAAAAAGATTGATAAATATAAATTTAGAGGATAGAAAAACAAATTTGAAATTTTTAGATTTCAATGATGGTGATGGCGACAATGGAGTTGAGTTTAAGAAGATGATGATGGATTATGGAATAGAGGATATGCCTGCAGAACCCTCCTAGTCGCGATTAATGAGGCAATCTCCGTGATATGGCTTAAAATCGACCCAACTACCCGCAATTAGATAGGCAACCAGGAGTGTGAAGATCAACAACAATCAGCCCGGTTGAAACGTTGAAAGAATAATAAAATCTCAAAAGAGAACTTTTTATTAATCAATGAAAATCTGAAAAAACAAAGAAGAAATCAGCATCCTTTTATATATGAAAGATGACTTTAACCTAAAGCTAGGAATGAATAAAATAAACAAACAAATCTGGTCCATTAAATTGGACTTGATCTAACGGCTTGGGAGAAGGGTGGCGTGTTCCTATAGTATATAAAACCCTAAAAACATCAATTTAAATGATAATAAATACATTGTGTTATGTTTAATTTGTCCAAAGCCTTATATGTTAGCTTTTGAGATTAATTTTACAAAACCCCGTAATAATCTCGTATTCAGTTTTATGCATGCATAGTCTTCAGTAAAATGGACGTATCATGGGAGAAGGGTGGCTGGTTGCCATAAATGCCCAGATCCCATTCGAAAAGTTGCCTCAAGTCAACTAATTATCCAGACTTAGAAAATAGTTTCAACTTCTTACCTTCAACGCATCTTTCCAGCCCTCCCATGCATGTTTCTATAACGCCAATCCTTATATGATTTCTTAAGGGATGGTAGAATGGACTTTGACACACTATCTATAAAAAGATAGTAACTGAAAGTATCAATGTGAATAGAAGGGATGACACAACAAGTACAAAGTACTTGATAAGTCGATAAAGTTCTACAAAGAACTAAAAGAGAGAAAATTCTCACAAAGGAAATTTTGAATTCAAAATTGAGTGTGCTTACAAATGAAAATACAATCTTATTTATAGGGATGAAAGGGCATGGCCGAATAGGCCTTACAACTTTTCGGCAAGGGCAAAAATCCCTTCATAGGGTTGTGATCTTTCTAATATGGTCGAATAGTGTTGGTGATGGTTCAAGTTGGTGCCAAGACTTTTCCCTCCATTTAGTTGCCGCCCATTTTCAAGTTCCCTCCAATTATCTAGGGACATGTTCCTTAGGAAGGGACATGACCCTTGGGGTGGTGAGCTGGCATGTATAGGTGGAGCTGAAGTGAGCTAGTTGAGCTTGGAGTAAGCTGAATTGAGCTGAGCTAGCTAGCTGAAAGAGCTAGCTCAATTCTTCAAGCTGATTTGAGCTATTCCGAGCTGACTTTAGCTAAGTGAGTTGGTCCTCCAAGCATGTGAGCTTCCTTAGAATGCTTCCCTTTGTCCTCGAGCTGATCCGAGCTCCTAATGATGTCTTTGAGCTATTTTAAGTTATCCTTAAAATCCTTGAGCATCCTTGCTTGTTGCGAGTTTGATGAGATCATGGCATCACCACTACCATTGGACCCGGAGGAATTTCCCTTAGGCCCTATTACTCGTGCAAGGGTAAGGAAATTTAGAAAAGCAGTCAGCAATAAGTGCAATCATGCATGGAAGATTATTGAAGCTGCCGAAGTTGAATCAATACCCTGCAACGTGGAAGATTCATGCAACATGTTATGCAAGGACAATGAATAGACACATCCTTAGGGTGATTCAGAGAATTATAACTATTGGAGAGGTGTTTGCTTGAGATGCTTGCTTGGCTTTGGAGGTTCTTGCTAGAGGTGTTTGGTTACGTTCACATGGAAATTGACATGCTTGCTTACATTCAAATGGAAATTGACATGCTTGCTTATATTCACAATGGACAACAATTCTAAAGAGGTACTTGCTTACTCACGTTCACATGGAAATTGACATGCTTGCTCACGTTCACATGGAAATTGACATGCTTGCTCACGTTCACATGGAAATTGACATACTAGCTTATGATTTCATTGGGCAGCAAAGACACACATTTCAAGGCTTCTTTTTTTATTTATTATCCCTTCACACCTCCCTAGGAATGTTGGCTAATCACTTCATTTTGTAAAGCCTATAAATAGAGGCTGGTTTTCAATTGTAAGACTCACTTTAATTTCAAGAAAAATTGAAAGTTTTATCTCTTTCGTTCTTTTGAGAACTTTATCGATCCTTCAAGTTTTGCTTGTTGAATCAAACCTTGAAATCTTTGGTTCCTAGTTTTACTTAACTAGTAGGTCAAGATCTTATTTCATTTAGAGACCGTTATACAATTCGGGTCACACTTTTAGTGTTGGTTCAATCCTCAAGTCCTAAACTACTTCTCATCTTCCATCATCCAATTCTACCAACACCATCAAACACATTAACCTTCTAAAATTTCATAATCATATTCTCATCACTTTCTATATCGTTACACACCATCACCCTTTAAAACATCTGAAAAACGTTGCAAGTCTTATAACACAAGTTAATTCATTTATGATCAGGCAATTTAAGCATCTCGGTAAATTCCAAGACGAGATCACATCAGATGGTAATCAGAGCTTAGGCTAAATCAAGTAAGCCTTTGTGTTTTGCTGTTAAAAAACAAAAAAAGAGAAAAAAGAAAATAATTATCCTAAAAAAAAGATTAAAAAAAGCAAATCGATAACAAGGGTTGATACATTTCTTTACTTGTTTTAGAATTGTCATTTCTTCGTTTCAATATTCTAATTTTGAACCGTAAGCCTTTTCTTCTAAGCATGCATTATACACCATATCTTTCAAAACCTTAACATTTATTTTCCAGCTGATTCAGCAAGTATTTTGGAGGATTTTGAGTAAGTTCGATTCAAGAACTTTTGAGATAAAAAAAGCATTAAAAGGCACGAGAGAGTGAGTACATATGAGGTAAAAGCCGAAGAGAACGATAGAACTCTTTTTTCTTTTTCTTTTGGAATGAACAGGGAGCCATGAGCATGGATAAGAATATAGGGGAATCTAATGAAAGACAAACACGAGGAATCCTGAGACTATATTTTGAAGCACTTGTTCGAGAATTGGGACAACTTATGGATCAAAAACTCAAGTCCATACATAAGTGGATTGACGACCCTAAAGAGAAATCTGTGGGAGCCCCAACTATTCTAGCGCAAGGGATCAAGAAATCTATAGGAGCCCCAACTATTCTAGTGCAAGAAATCTGTGAAGAGAAATCTGTGGATCACAACGAACGGCCTGCCGTTGTACAAAACCAACACCCACATCAGAGGAATCAAGAAAGGTTTGATGATAACATTGTAAATATAAAGATGAACATTCTGCCATTTCAAGGGAAAATAGATCTGGAGGCTTATCTTGAGTGGGAGCAGAAGATCGAACACATCTTCGATTATCCCAATTACTCTGAGCAAAATAAGGTAAAAATAGCATCCATTGAATTCAGTAATTATGCAATAGTTTTGATACATGCATGAGCGGGGTCAAATTACTCATATTGGACAAGAAATTGAAGTTTTCAATGCAAACAATAAAGGCCAAAACAATGCACACATAGGAGGTCAAAAACGATGCATCTTGCACAAGAAACTGAATTTGTTTGTGAAGTCTAGAAAGTCAGTAAACTTGTGACGAGTTTTCGGATGGGATCCAGGCATTTCTGGGTCAAGTTGTCTTCTAAAAATTGTTCGTCATTCAGTTACCTATCCAAGCATCTTGAAATGCGTCAATCGGACATCGAAAACTCAAGATACATCCAATTTACTAAAGACTGCGCATGCAAAAAATTGGATACAGGATTTTGTAAAATTTAGCCCAAAAGCTAACACATAAGGCTTTGGACGAATTAAACTTAACCCAACCTAATTATTAACATTTAAATTATGTTTTTAGGGTTTTATGTACTTTAAGAACCAGCCACCCTTCTCCCAAGCCGTTAGATCAAGTCCAATTTAATGGACCATATTTGTTTGTTTATTTTGTTCATTATTAGCTTTAGGTTAAAGCCATCCTTCATCTATAAAAGGATGATGATTTCTTCTTTGTTTGACATATTTCATTGATTAATAAAAAGTTCTCTTTGAAGATTTTAGTATTCTTTGAGTTTGCAAGTGTTCGGTAAACTTGTCTAGAAGCCATCTTCAACATAAGATCATCGAGTTCTTGTGAGGGGGATCATCTTCACACTCTTGCTTTCCAAGGTAATTGCATCTAGAAGGGTGGGTTAGAGCCGCTTGATGTTGCTTGCTTAGATAATTGCGTCTAAGAGGGTGCCGAGGACAAGACAACATCAACAAATCGCAAACCATCTTCATCATTGATCTTCACGCCATCTCTACAAGCCATAAACAAAGCTAGAAATTTTAGATTTATTTTATCTATCGTTTTATCAATCTTTTTCAATCTTTTTAACTTTATTATAGTTATTCATCTTCTAATCATTCACTTTGTCATTGTTTCTTTAAATTTCTAGCCTTGAATTTGAAATTTTCAAGAAAATCCCTTCTCTTTTCTCTTGAGTTTTCAGATCTACCCAAACTTTCTTGATTCAGTCTAGAGCTCCTAGTTCTTGCAACAACTTGATTGAAGGCTTCCAAATCCACAATTGCGCTATTCTATCAAGTTTGGTGGAACCAATTAACCATGAACAGACGACGAAATGGAGAACGTGAAAGATTATTTTAAAGAAATGGAGATAGCAATGATACAAGCAAATGTGGAGGAAGACACTGAATCTACCATGACAAGGTTTATTTCGGGTCTAAATCAAGACATAGCTGACACCGTTGATTTGCAATACTATGTGGACTTATAAGAATTGGTTCACTTCGCTATGAAGGTGGAACAACAATTTAAACGTAAAGATACATCCCGGAGCAACTCTTTCACTTCTAAATGGAGTCATAATTCTAAATGGGGACATATTGCTCCAAAAGCGCCATACAAACCAAACCAGTTCAAGGAAAATGTTAGGACTTCAAAACCCAACAAGACTATTGATGAGAACAAAGGAAAGCTACAAGCTACACCAAATTGATCTAGGGATATTCAATGCTTCAAATGTATTAGAAGGGGACATGTAGCTAGTCAGTGCCCAAATAGGCATACTATGGTGATTCGAGGAAGTGGCGAGCTTGGATCCAAATCAGAAAAAGAAGAAGTTGATGCCATAAGTGAAGATGATGAAGACTTAGACCCTCCCGCTGAAGGAGAAGTGCTCGTTGTGAAGATGAGTCTAAATACACAAATGGTGCAAGGCAACCAAGAATGAGAGAATATCTTTCATACACGCTACCATATCAATAGGAAGGTATGTTTTGTGATTATCGATGGAGAAAGTTGTACTAATGTTGCCAGCACTTTAATGGTGGACAGACTTGGATTGGTGTCAAAAAAACACCCACATCCGTATAAGCTTCAATGGCTTTATGAGGGTGGGGAATTGAAAGTGACCAAGCAGGTACTCGTACCATTTTCCAGCAGTAGATACAAGGATGAGGTCCTATGTGATGTTGTATCCATACACACTAGCCACTTACTTTTAAGGAGGCCTTGGTAGTTCGATCGAAGAGTGAATCATGACAGATATAGGAAAATCGATACTCATTCATTTTTGAAGGGAGGAAGCGCACGCTAACCCCTTATCACCGCAGCAAATACATGATGATCAAGTGCATTTGAAAAAAAGTTTCCAAGGATTAAAAGAGAAAGAAACAGAAAATGAGAGGAAAAGATGAGCGAGAGAATGAGAAAAAAATAGTAAGTACTAGTAAAAGCAGCAAGGGAAAGAGTGAAATTGAAAGCGGGGGAAAAAAGCTTAAAATGAGCGTATATGCGAGGGGTAGTGAAATTAGAAAATGTGTTTTTGGCCAGGCAAACAATTGTGCTTTTGTACAAGGAGAATTTTTTGAACACTAACGAACTCGATGCAACATTGCCTTCTTCTATTGTTTCTCTTTTGTAGGATTTTGAAGATGTTTTACCCTACGAGATTCCATGAGGTTTACCACCTGTTCATGGCATAGAACATCAAATTGATTTTGTGCCTGGTGCTACATTACCCAATCGAACAACATATAGGAGTAACCCGAGGAAACAAAGGAGTTACAGCGACAAGTATAAGAATTGATGGAGAAAGGCTATATTCGAGAGAGTTTAAGCTCATGTGTCGTTCTTTTACCATTGGTACCCAAGAAAGATGGGTCATGGCACATGTGTGTGGATTTTTTAGCAATAAATCAGATCACAATCAAATATCGATATCCTATACCATGCCTAGATGATATGTTGGATGAATTGAGTGATTCTAGTGTGTTTTCAAAGATCGATCTTAAAAGTGGATATCACCAAATCATGATGAGAGAAGGTGATGAATGGAAGACAATGTTCAAAACAGAACAAGGTTTGTATGAGTGGACTGTGATGCCTTTCGGTTTAACAAATGCACCTAGCATGTTTATGATATTGATAAATCATGTCATACGGCATTATATTGGTAAGTTTTGCATTGTTTATTTTGACGACATTCTCATATACAGTCATTCTTTGGAGGACCATGAAATACATCTCAGGTTTGTTTTGAATACATATCAAAATGAGAAACTATATGCTAACATAAAAAATGTGTTTTCTGTACAAGCAAACTTGTGTTTCTAGGATTTGTAGTGAGTTCTGAAGGCTTGGAGGTTGATCATGAGAAGGTAAAAGCAATTGAAGAGTGGGCGACGCCTAAAAGCATTAGCCATGTAAGGAGCTTTCATGGATTGGTCAGTTTCTATCAAAGGTTCATTCCTAATTTTAGTACCATTGCTTCTCCTTTAACTAACGTGACTAAAAAGATGCAAGTTTCTTTTGGAATATTGAACAAGAACATGCTTTTAATAAGATTAAGAAGTGCTTAAAGGCACAATTACTTTCCTTACCAAACTTTTATAAGATATTCGAGATCGAGTGTGATGCTTCATGTGTAGGAATCGGTGTTGTTCTATCACAAGAGAGACGTCCAATTGAATATTTTAGAGAGAAACTAAATGGAGCAGCCTTGAACTATCCAACATATGACAAGGAAATTTATGCTTTGATCATGGCCCTGGAAAAATGGCAACATTACCTATGGTCGAAGGAATTTGTTGTGCATGCGGACCATGAGTCATTAAAACACATCAAGAGACAACACAAACTCAACAAAAGGCACGCCAAATGGGTGGAATTCCTTGAGTCATTCCTATAAGTCGTTAAGTACAAGAAGGGAAAAAAGAATGTTGTTGTTGAGGCCTTATCACGGAGGTATGTGATTCTTAATTCTCTTGAATCTAAACTTATTGGATTTGCATTTCTTAAAGAACTCTATGCTACTGATCTTGATTTTGGAGAGACCTTTAAAGTATGTGAGAAAGGTGCGTTTGACAATATTTACATGCACGATGGGTTCTTATTCAAGGAAAGGAAACTTTGCATTCCTCAAAGTAGTTCACGTGAGGTCTTAGTGAAGGAAGCCCATAGCAGGGGGCTTATGGGACATTTCGGAGTTAACAAGACGTTAAACATCCTGCAAGAGCATTTGTTTTGGCAAAAAATGAAAAGGGATATGGAACGAATTTGTGAGCGATGTATCACTTGTAAAAGGTTGAAATCAAGACTTCAACCTCAAGGGTTGTACACACAATTACCAGTCTCTAAAGAGTCGTGGGTTGACATTTCCATGGACTTTGTTTTAGGACTTCCTAGAACAAATAATGGCAAAAATTCCATTTTTGTGGTTGTCGATAGGTTTTAAAAAATGGCGCACTTTATTTCGTGTCATAAAACTAATGATGCTTCCAATATTGCTAATCTGTTTTTCAGGGAGATTGTGTGTTTACATGGACTTTCGAGGAAAATTGTTTCAGATCGAGACACGAAGTTATTGAGTCATTTTTGGATGTCTTTATAGAGCATGATTGGGATAAAGTTATTGTTCTCTACAACTTCTCATCCTCAAACTGATGGCCAAACCGAAGTGGTAAATTGAGTACTTTCAATTTTATTGCGGTCTTTGATTAGCAAGCATCTAAAATCGTGGGAAGATAGCTTGCCACATGTGGAATTTGCTTACAACAGATCAGTTCATTCAACCATCAAATTCACACCATTTGAGGTTGTATATGGGTTTAATCCACTGTCTCCTACGAATTTGTTACCTTTTCCCATTGATCAATTATTAAACCTGGACGGGAAAAACAAGGGTAAATTCATAGTAGGGCGGAGGGATCGAAGGAGTAATTTACCCTTTTTAAATCTGATTCCATTTCATTTAGAGACAAAACTAAAAATATGTAAAGAAAGAAGGTGGACCGGGGATGAAATTAAACCATGTGAAAACCTTTATTTGTAATTAACCAAGGGCGAAGGGACTTTTAATAATGAACAATTTTTTAAAATTTTTAAAATCTATATAAACACTCATCCGGCTAAACATCCACCCTTTTCCCATGTTTTAAAACCATTTTAAAAAACCATTTCCTCTTTGGAAAATGGATGAACACCACCGTGTGTTCATCTTGATCTGGAGATAAACCCAGATTCCAGCGGCCGACCACCACATCGATCACCATTGGCCGTCATTGGTCACTGCTCATCGGCGGCGACAAACCTTAAATAACCCCCAAAGAACCCGTTTTTTCATTTTAAAACCTAAATTTGGCCTTAGATTTTAGGAAAACACCCAATTTTTCTTAGATCTAGGAAAGACCGAACCCATTTTGTTTTAAAAAAATAGATCTTTGAAACTCGACCAGTGAAAGGAGGAAGAAGATGGAGGAACGACGTTTAAGTGGTGCCATTCATCGGTTGCACCAACCTCAGCCACCATGCAAGGTGGCAGGCCAAAGCTGAAAAGGTAAACTCTTTCCTTTTTCTTTTCGTTATTTTTATGTTATTGTTTTTTTTGCTTTGATTTGAATATGCAAAAAAAGATCAAAGACCTCTAAAAATATTTTTTTTTTATTTCACCCAAATCTCCAAAAAGTGTTTACATGGGGATTTCTTTTTATCCCATTTCTTTGTTTACATTCTTAAGCAACAATAAAAGAAATCACTGTGGATGATTCTTTGACTGATATCCTTATTTTTTCTATAATTTTTGCCCTGCATGGTGGTTGGGAGAATCGGTGGCCATACGGTGGCAGCGCGATCTCCGGTGGTGGCGCCACATAGACGAAGGAGATGAAACAGCTCAGGCGCGTGGGCGCATGAAGGACACCAGACGCCTCGGGTAAAGATCACACGCGCGTGGGGGCAGATGGATGACCTCTATCAGTTTGATCTGGACCATTATATCTGATCCAACGGTCAGATCTTGGTGACTGCAAGAAAAGGCATATCATATTTAGGTTTAGGGTTTTTAGTTAGATTGGGCCAAACAGGCCTATGTAATCCATTTGGGTTATGCATTGGACTTTAAACCTTAATAGTTTGGGTTTTATTTATCTAATCTATTTTAGTTATAATGTATAATATAATAATAATATATATATGTATATACAGACATGCATACAAACATACATACAGACATAGACACGTGCAATATATATAAATAATAATACATACATAATTATATATATATACACGAATACAAATACACATAGCATTAATATACCTACATGTACACAAACATTTAATAATATACACACATATGCAATATATATAATAGTAAATATATACACATTCTAACGCATACAGGCATACATACGATATAAATATAATATATATACATGCATTACATTTCATATTCAACATACGTACATATATTCATACACTACATATATAGGCATAATATTTGGTAATTTCAAATATACACACATACATAAAAACATTGAACATTTTAAAAGTAATAATAATGTAACAATAATATAAATACAATAACATATATAATAATAATAATATTAAACATTTATATACATAGCCGGATAAAATGAGTGATTATAAGAAGATGCTAGCACCACTGAGTTCGTCTAGCATGTCATCCAATCAAGGTATAGGATGTCGGTATTTGATGGTGATTTGGTTCACAACACGACAATCTACACACATTCTCCAAGTTCCATCTTTTTTGGAACCAAAAGGACTGGCACGATGCATGGGCTCAAACTCTCCCGAATGTAATCCTTTTCCATAAGTTCTCCAATCTGCCTTTAAAGTTCCTTCGTTTCTTCTGGATTGCTTCTATAGGCCAGTCAATTTGGGATTGTTTCTCCTGGCATGAAGTCAATTTGGTTCTCAATCCCTCGAATTGGTGGTAAGCCACTAGGGATGTCTTTTGGGAAAATATCTTCAAAATCCTACAAAATAGTTGAAATAGATGAAGGCAAGCCTTCAGAAATGTTAGTGCAAAAATAACTCTCCTTGTATACAAGCACAATTAAAGTTTGTTGCGCGGAGAGGTATCTCCTGATTTCCTTTCCACGAGCATAAACGAACATCTTCTTGGTGTCCCTTTTGTGGGATTCTTCCTTTATGTCCTTCATGTTTTTGTTTAAAGCAATCTGGTCATCTTTCACTTGGCTTGGTGTAAGAGGTGCCAAGGTATTCTTCTTGCCTTCAAAAAGCAAAGGAGTATCGGTTGGTGAAGCCATCATGGGTTGCCCTTTTGTCAAATTACCAAGGACGGCCTAACAACAAGTGACTCGCAATCATGGGAACCACATCGCATTACACTTCATCTTTGTATCTTTCAATGGTAAATGGAACTCGAACTTGTTGTGTGACCTTCAATTCTCCCCATCATTTAGCCATTGAAGCTTGTAGGGATTCAAGTGTTTAGAAAACTGTAATCCAAGCTTTTCAATCATTAAGGTGCTGGCTACATTTGTGCAACTTCCTCCATCAATGATCACACTACACACTTTACTATTTACATGGCAATGAATGTGAAAAATGTTCTCCCTTTGGTCTTCTTCCATTGGTTAAATGTTTAAAGTCCTTTTGACCACAAGAACCTACCCTAAAGATGAAATTTCACAAGAAACTGGTGACATTATGATAAAGTAGCGCAATCTTAGATTTGGAAGCCTTCAATCAAGTTGTTGCAAGAACTAGGAGATCTAGACTCAATCAAGGAAGTTTGGGCAGATCTGAAAATTCAAGAGAAAAGAGAAGGGATTTTCTTGAAAATTTTAGATTCAAGGCTGGGAATTTAAAGAAACAGTGACAAAGTGAATGATTAGAAGATAAATAACTAGAATAAAGTTAAAAAGATTGAAAAAGACTAAGATAAGCATAGGTAAAACAAATATGAAAATTCCAACTTTGTTTATAGAATTCTGGAAGATGGTGTGATGGTTGAACATGAAGATGGCTTGTGAATCGTTGTTGTTGTTTTGTCCTCGGCACCCTCTTAGACGCAATTAACATCAAGAGGCTCTAACCCACCCTCCTAGATGCAATTACCTAGGAAAGCAAGAGTGTGAAGATGATCCCCCTCACAAGAACTCGATGATCTTATGTTGAAGATGGCTTCTAGACAAGTTTACCGAACACTTGCAAACTCAAAGAATACTAAAATCTCCAAAGAGAATTTTTTATTAATCAATGAAATCTGTCAAACAAATAAGAAAGCATCATCCTTTTATAGATAAAGGATGGCTTTAACCTAAAGCTAAGAATGAATAAAATAAACAAACAAATCTGATCCATTAAATTGGACTTGATCTAACGGCTTGGGAGAAGGGTGGTTGGTTCCTAAAGTATATAAAACCCTAAAAACATAATTTAAATGTTAATAATTAGATTGGGTTAAGTATAATTCGTCCAAAGCATTATATGTTAGCTTTTGGGCTGAATTTTATAAAATCCCGTATCCAGTTTTTTGCATGTGTAGTCTTCAGTAAATTAGACGTATCTTGAGTTCCCAATGTCCGATTGATGTTTTTCAAGATGCGTTGGAAAGATAACTGAATAATGGACAATTTGTTAGAAGAAAACTCGACCCAGAAATGCCTGGATCCCATCCGAAAACTCGTTGCAAATTGGCTGACTTTCCAAACTTCACAAACAGATTTCAATTTCTTGTCCAAGATGCATCGCTTTTGACCTCCTATGCATGCAATGTTTTGGCCTTTATTGTTTGCATCGAAAAACTTCAACTTCTTGTCCAATATGAGTAATTTGACCCCACTCATGCATGTATCATTCCCCCACTCCTCAAAAGGATTCGTCCTCGAATCTAAATCGGCAATGAGAGAACAATCATCAACTTCAATTGAAAAGGCTTTTTTGTTGTATGCGGAGTGACCTAATTGAGCTCCTCTCATTGGTTCAACAAAATCCTGAAAAAATAAGACAATAATACTCGAACATTTGTAATGATTAGTCAAAACAAAATCACTCGTTGCGTTCTTTTTCTTGTCCCTTTCTTTTGGGCTTTGTGTGACTTTTACCTCATATGTATTTTCACTCGCCAAATTTGGGCCATTAATTTGACTTTTTTCACTATCGACCTCTTTACTCTCAATCTTTTGTATCTCACATTCCATATCCCTCTCACAAAATTTATCATCAATGTACAATTTCTATAGAGGAGAAAGCATTTCTAACGGGATGATAGGACAATAATCAAATGAAGTGTTAGAATTACACTTTCTTTGTAGGGAGGTGATGAGAGTATAGCAAGTCGACCTACTACTTCCATGAGGGATTAGAAGCATTGTCATCTTATCTAATGTGTTCACTATCACTATCCTTTTTCTTTAGGAGATGGTTCTTCTCCAACATCAACATTTGCACAAATGCTAGAAGTAGAAGTACGAAGAGAATCATGTGTACCTTATGGTTTTGGGATGTCTTCATGGTTGGTTGCCTTCGTGTGGTCAATTGATTCAGCCTTTTGTGCTTCCAATCTTTTTCATTTTATCCTCTCACACTATCTTTTTGCTTTTGCTATTTCTTCATATACTTTTTCCAGCTCTATTGTAGCGAACGAGAGCTTCTGGCCTTGGTGCACAACCGAGTATCCATTTGTATTGATTCGATGGACAGCGTCTCGATCATTTTTCCAAGGTCTTCCTAATAGCAAGTGGGTGACTTCCATTGGAACCACATCACACCATACATCACCACAATAGCTTCCAAGAGTAAAAGAGATTAAACAACGTTCGGTTACCTTCATATCTGGTCCGCTATTAAACCCTTGAATATGATACGGCTTAGGATGTTCTTGGCATGGTAGATCGAGTGCATCAACAATGAAGCTGCTCACTAAGTTTACACGACTGTCACCATCAATAAATAAAGAACATAGATTATCTTGTATCCTACATCGTGACCGAAAAATATTTATTGGTATAGGATAACGCGTGGTGAAAAGAGAATAAAACATCATAATTGCTTTAAGAATCCAGAGAAAAGGTTAGACACCAATAGAATTATAGTTGCAAGGAGAAAGAAGAGTATGCAACTTTTAGTCCTACTAACACAAGGAAACAAGAAGGTGTTAGGAGATGTATAAGAAGCAATAAAAGCTAAAACAAACGAAAATTAATGGCTAAGAATGAAAGAACATTAGAAAAACCCCGAAAACCTTGGAATTTTGCAATAACTTGATTTACTTTGTTCGAGGTGTTGCCGATGTCAAACAATTCTGAAATTTTATGTGGTGACTCTTCCAATGGTTTAGATATGATCTGGAAATTTTTAGCTCAAAATTCGTTCTTTTGATTTTGACGATTTTTCCCTAATTTTCGAATTTTTCACCCAAAAACACCAAAATTCTTTCCAAGAATCGTCCCAAATCTGATACCAAATTTTAGAGTAGCGCAATCTTGGATTTGGAAGCCTTCAATCAAGTTGTTGCAAGAACTAGGAGCTCTAGGCTCAATCAAGGAAGTTTGGGCAGATTTGAAAATTCAAGAGAAAAGGGAAGGGATTTTCTTGAAATTTTTAGATTGAAGGCTGGAAATTTAAAGAAACAATGACAAAGTGAATGATTAGAAGATGAATAACTAGAATAAAGTTAAAAAGATTGAAAAAGACTAAGATAAGGATAGATAAAAAAATCTGAAAATTTCAGCTTTGTTTATGGAATTATGGAAGATGATGAGAAGGTTGAAGATGAAGATGGCTTGCGAATCGTTGTTGTTGTTTTGTCCTCGGCACCCTCTTAGACGCAATTATCTAAGCAAGCAACCTCAAGCAGCTCTAACCCACCCTCCTAGATGCAATTACCTAGGCAAGCAAGAGCGTGAAGATGATCTCTCTCACAAGAACTCGATGATCGTATGTTGAAGATGGCTTCTAGACAAGTTTACCGAACACTTGCAGACTCAAATAATGCTAAAATCTCTAAAGATAAATTTTTATTAATCAATGAAATATGTAAAAAAGAAGAAGAAAGCATCATCCTTTATAGATGAAGGATGGTTTTAACCTAAAGCTAAGAATGAATAAAATAAAGAAACAAATCTAGTCCATTAAATTGGACTTGATGTAACGGCTTGGAAGAAGGGTGGCTGGTTCCTAAAGTATATAAAACCCTAAAAACATAATTTAAATGTTAATAATTAGATTGGGTTAAGTTTAATTCGTCCAAAGCCTTATATGTTAGCTTTCGGGCTGAATTTTACAAAATCCCGTATCTAGTTTTCTGTATGTGCAGTCTTCAGTAAATTAGACATATATTGAGTTATTGATGTCCGATTGACGCGTTTCAAGATGCGTTGGAAAGGTAACTGAATGAAGAACAATTTGTTAGAAGACAACCTGACCCAAAAATATCTAGATCCCATCAGAAAACTCATCGCAAGTTGGCTGACTTTCCAGACTTCACAAACATATTCAGTTTCTTGTCCAAGATGCATCGTTTTTGACCTCCTATGCGTGCATTGTTTTGGCCTTTATTGTTTGCATCGAACAACTTCAAATTCTTGTCCAATATGAGTAATTTGACCCTGGTCATGCATGTATCACATTGTTAGAGAATAAATAAAATGGACCTTACCAATTTCACTCACAAAAACCTCACCGTTCACTCCAAAGAAAGATTAATGTCACTCCACTCGATAGTGTTTCACTCTTGGGAATTAAGCTTTTACTTCCCCTTATGTGCTCAAAACTCTCGTGCCTTTTACCACTCAATTCTCTTGTCACAAGTTCTTAATAGAACTTACTCAAACTTGTCAAAATTGTTTTTACATGATGGCGTTTGGGCTGCAAATACGGTTAGGATAGGAAAAAGAAAGGATTAAAGGAAATGAAAAAGAATGGAAATAAAAATGAAAAGGTAGGTTATAAGAAGAATAGAAATGAAATGAAATAGAAGAAAGTAAAACAAATGTACCACAAAACTTACTTACGACTTGATCGAGAAACAATCAATCTTGATGTCTTTTTTGATCTTATTATTTGTTTTCTTTGCTTTTGCCTTCACCTACTTTGTGTTTAACTATTCTCTTTTTTTACTAATTCGAATTCCTTAAGAAGATTAGAAGGAATTCTGATTTTTTCTTCTTTTGTACTCTTTTGTTTTTTTTTCTTCAAAATGAAATCACAAAAGATAGGGCTTACTTGATTCTTCCAAAAGCTTTGATTACCAAATGATATGCTCCAACTCTCCAATTGTTGTTGTTGAGAGAAGCTTGATTGTTCCCGACTGTGAATGCAAGTAAGCCTTGTTGATAGAGTAGCGCAATTGTGGATTTGAAAGCCTTCAATCAAGTTGTTGCAAGAACTACGAGCTCTAGACTCAATCAAGGAAGTTTGGGCAGATCTGAAAATTCAAGAGAAAATAAAAGGGATTTTCTTGAAATTTTCAGATTCAAGGCTGGAAATTTAAAGAAACAATGACAAAGTGAATGATTAGAAGATGAATAACTAGAATAAAAACAAAAAGATTGAAAAAGACTAAGATAAGGATAGGTAAAACAAATCTAAAATTTCTAGCTTTGTTTATAGCTTGTGGAGATGGCGTGAAGATCGAAGATGAAGATGGTTTGCAATTTGCTAATGTTGTTTTGTCCTCGGCACCCTCTTAGACGTCATTATCTAAGAAAGCAACCTCAAGCGGCTCTAACCCACAATCCTAGATGCAATTACGTAGGCAAGCAAGAGTGTGAAGATGATCTCCCTCACAAGAACTCTTCGAACTTATGTTGAAGAAGACTTCGAGACAAGTTTACCGAACACTTGCAAACATGTACTCAAAGAATACTAAAGTCTCAAAAGATAACTTTTTATTAATCAATGAAATATGTCAAACAAAGAAGAAAGCAACATCCTTTTATAGATGAAGGATGGCTTTAACCTAAAGCTAAGAATGAATAAAATAAACAAACAAACCTGGTCCATTAAATTGGACTTGATCTAACAGCTTGGGAGAAGAGTGGCTGGTTCCTAAAATATATAAAACCATAAAAACATAATTTAAATGTTAATAATTAGGTTGGGTTAAGTTTAATTCGTCCAAAGCCTTATATGTTAGCTTTTGGGCTGAATTTTACAAAATCCCGTAATAATCCTATATCTAGTTTTCTGCATGCGCAGTCTTCAGTAAATTGGACGTATCTTGAGTTACCAATGTCTGATTGATAGGTTTCAAGATGCGTTGGAAAGGTGACTGAATGACGGAAAATATTTTAAAAGACAACTCAACCCAGAAATGCCTGGATCCTATCCAAAAACTCGTTGCAAGTTGGCTGACTTTCCAGACTTCACAAACAGATTTAGTTTCTTGTCCAAGATGCATCGGTTTTGACCTCCTATGCGTGCATTGTTTTGGCCTTTATTGTTTGCATCGAACAACTTCAACTTCTTGTCCAGTATGATTAATTTGACCCCGCTCATGCATGTATCACTTGTAATCCGAGTGCTTGAAGTTGATGAGTTGATGGAAAGATGATGATAGTTTTGGGTGCGAAAGTGTTTGATGCGTGGTGTTTAGGAAAAGGATGGAAATGGATGAAAAGGAAAGGTTTTATGTAGGTGAAGGCTCGGGTAATGAAGGAAAGGAAAGTAGATGGTTTGGATATGGAAGTGAAGGAAAGGATAAGATGATAGTATTCGGAGTCTTCAAAGAAAGAAAGTATGCTATATGAAGCATAATCCCGGATCTTAAGAGAATGGCTTTGAGGGTGGTAGGAAGGACTTGGACCCTTTGGTTATTAAACCAAGAACCTGAAGTATAGATGGAAATAGGAGAGGTCATAAGCAAGAAAGCTTGATAAGTCAAGATAGTTCTAAAAGAACAAGTTTGAGAGAATAAACTCACAAAGTAAAATATAATTTATAGAATAAGAATTGTGTGTTTACAAATGCAAAATGAACCCCTATTTATAGTATTCTAAGGAGATACCAAATGGGCATGTGCAAGGGGGAAGAGTTGGCCGAATAGGCATGGTGTCCCTTCATGAAGGTGCCTTGATATTTCGGTTTGAATGGTGTCTCCCTCCAAGTAATTGCTGCCCAAAGTTTCCCTCCAAAGTTGCCGCCGAAGTTTCCCTCCAATGCTGGTCGGTTGTTTCCTTTGGGGAGGGGACATGTCCCTCCAAGGTTGAGCTGAATATATTAGCTATAGTTGAGTTGAGCTGATCGAGCTAGGAGTGAGTTGGCTTGAGCTGAGCTAACTAGCTGAGTGAGCTTCACTTAGTGTTTGAGCTGCTACGAGCTACCCTTAGCTAGGTGAGCTTATCTTCTAGTGTCCTTAAGCTTATCTTCTAGTGTCCTTAAGCTTATCTGGATCTATTGGAACCAATTTGGAGCTAAGAGTGGCTTGCATTCCTTTAGCTCAAATAAAAGAGCTGTTAGGAGCTAGTTTAACTGGTCATGAGCTAAACGAGCTTAGAATGGGCTGCCCTTCAATCCTTCCCTTGTTCATGTGAGCTGGTATGTCCTACAAACAAATAAACAAACATAGGTAACTGCAAATAATGGAATTAAAACTAAATGCTAAGTAAAGATGTGGTTATATAATATGTTAGATGCTAACATGTAACAGGTTATACATCTTTTTATCTCAGGCCATTTGACCCCCAAAAGCTAAAATGTATTTGTGAGAAAATACTTCCCTGAGTTTTTTGGCCTTAGAACGAGTAATAGGTCATGGTGGTATGACTTCTAGATCTTGTGGAAGTGTGCTCGCATGAATAAACCTGGCTCTGGTACAAACAAATGTAACCCCTTTAACCCGGTCTAGCTAAAACTGAGCTAAAAGGGCTACATTAGGTTTGCCGAAGCAAACCCGAACTAATAAACCAAACTGGGTCCATTTTTCTTTTATCTTATCTAAATGCACCGATTTAGATCCTAAGGTGAACCTGCATCGGCGGATACGTTACATTGCGATCAGATTGCAAAACGGGGTTCGATTGCTCAAACATGCACTTCGGGAACCATAACATAATTTTCACAAATTACAAAGACTTAATTAAAATCCAAGTTACCAAACGATCATTAATCTGATTCATGCTCACATGTCAAATTCTAGCTTAAAACAATCATTCGAACTCATATAATTGCATACATAACATTCAGGGACTAAAATGCATAATTTCAAACTTCAGTAGGCAGAAACCTAAAGAAATACACTACGTATCGATATAGACAGATTCATATCAATATGGTTTAACTAACATAACGGCTTTGCGTACTGGTACTATAAACCCCGTACCAATACGGTGTGTTAAACAACTCGTACTAATATAGATCTACCCCCGTACCGATCCCTAATGAGTTATTTTTGAAAACCATATTCTAGTAGCTAAAGAGTGTACCAGTACGGATACCCGTGTACCGAAACTAGTGCATAATTTCCTCTAGGCATACTGATACGGTGGCTAGGCGTACTAATACCCTTTTTAAATTTTTGGTGCTATGAGCCTTCCCAGACCCTATATACCGAAACTAAGGGACCCGTACCGTATGAGAAGGCCTGTAATGACCTCTAGGTCCAACATATGACACTTTGGCTTACTGTAAACACTACCAAACCTTACCTAAACATCATAAGTCATCAAAGACATACTTCACACAATCATACAAGTATTTAAAACAGCTCAATAAAGCCTATCTCAAATATCCACAACATCTATAGGCATGCTTCCTATTCAACAACCGAAACATGAATCCAAGCACTCATCAAGCATTTTAAGCCTTATACAAATCTAAAACAACATTTAAAACTTGCACAAACAGGGAGTTTAACAAAACCACCCTCCCAAATGACAATTAACCACATTGCCTTTATTACTACGAGTCTAAATCAAAACCATACTTTCGAAGATCAAGTCCTTGGATTCCTCCTTACTTTCTTGCTGCCTCCAACCCTTTAATTCTCTACATTGATGGAAAAAGAGAGCGTAAGCACACTAGGCTTAGCGGGGAGTGTTCTAAAACAAACCACCATCAATGCATTTAAAACCGTTTAACAATCCACTTTGAAAACCACTTTCAAAACATCATCATGCTTACAAAACATAAACTTAACATTTCCAAAACATGCATATTAAACCATATGCAACATGTACCATGGATTAACAACAAAATCCCATTTGCTACACTCAATTTATGCTTTCCCATGCATAACTACCAAATGCAAGACTTAAAGAGTAAAATATGTATAAACCAACATTATACAACATAATTCATCATATGATACATCATCAATTATATTGGCTTGCAAGTGATCATCAATTAAGTTCCACTTTACAAATATTACATAAAATACACAGATTCACAAGTTTCCTCTTAACACTTCATGCAACCTCAACTAGAATACAAGGTACAATCACAACCCAATCATGGTTACATGCATAATCCACTAACGAGAGTTTTTGGTAGCATATAACCCCTAAACCGTTAGGGTACTTGGATGGAGTTTTTGGTACACATAAAACCCTCAACATCCAAGGCAACTTTTTATAGTGCACTATCAATCTTATGGCTGGCCAACTATATCTGATAACATTTTAAACCATATCACTTGTGATACACTCCAACTCTCTAGTTGTTGTTGTTGAGAGAAGCTTGATTATTCCCGACCGTGAATGCAAGTAAGCCTTGTTCCTCCAAATGCTTTCCAAAGAGAATGAAGAAGATGATTAAAGAAATGATAGAACTAAGGTACAGTAATAGAGATGCGTGGTGTAAGAAAGAATGAATGAAAGAGAAAGGTTAGGTGTTTAAAGGGTAGGTTTGGATATGGTGAGGAAATGGAAAGGCATATGGTGAAATGAAATGGAAAAAGAAGTGATAGTATTCAAAGAATTCAAAGGAAGAAACTATGCTATAAGAAGCATAACCCCGGTCCTTAAGAGAATGACTTTGAGGGTGGTGATAGGACTTGGACCTTTTGGTTATATGAACCAAGAACCCGAAGTATCAAATGGAAAGAAAGGTGACGCCACAACCAAAGCTTGAGAAATTGATAAAGTTCTAAAAGAACAATGATGTGATCCAAATCAGTAGCAATTTTATCCATGATTTGATCACACCATTGAAGATCCTCAAGCTGATTCTAAGGGAGTTTTACCTTACTTCATCTTTTATTATCTTCTTTATGCATTATATAATGTTATAAGCATGCTTTTGCATATTAGGGAATACTTGAAGATCATATGTTATCATTTATTTGCATAATATATGATATTCATGCATGACCTATGATCCACATCTTTATAGTTTCAAATCATTTGAGTATGTTTGCATTGCATTGCATCTTTATACTTAAGCATGCATCATATTTTTAACTTTATTTCAGCTCACACATTGTTTGTTGTTCTCTTTAAGTACTAAGGATAAATGCACAAGCTCAAATAGCTCAAGGACCTTGTAACAAACTCATATTAGCTCCAGGATATTCAAGGTAGCCCGGATTAGCCCAAAGAGTCCAATAGAAGCTCAGATCAGCTCAAAACTTAAGGAGAACATTCTAAAGGAGCTCACAAGCTTGAAGGATCAGCTCACCTAGCTAAAGTTAGCTTGGAATAGGTCAAAATCAGCTTGAAGATTGAGCTAGCTCTTTCAGCTAGCTAGCTCATCTCAATCCATCTCGCTCCAAGCTCAACCAGCTCACTTCAGCTCCACATACACATGCCAGCTCACCACCCCAAGGGTCATGTCCCCTCCTAAGGAACATGTCCCTACACTTTGGAGAGAAACTTGAAAATGGGTAGCAAACACATAGAGGGAAAGCATGAGTGCGCCAAAATAAAGTGTTCCAACCAAATCACTCTTCATTGGGTAGGATCATCACCAAAAACGTTCGGCAGATTGTTTAACATTTTCGAGAAGGATACAAGCATAATTGGGTCAAGAAGTCTAAATGAAACTTATTCTCCTATCTCTTAGATTTCCAATGCATGTTGAATCACGTCAATCAGATATTGAGAGCTCGAGATATGACCATATTACCGAAGGAAGTGTAGACTGTAATTTCATACAAGAAATTACAACTTTTCACTTAAATGTTTGTGTGCCAAAACCATTTGGAGGGAGACTTAATTCTGCCGAAACATCACCTAGGCCTTTGGAGGCAGGCACCACCCTAGCTGAATAGTTGTAAGGCCTTTTCGGCATGCCCCTTCATCCCTTATAAATACAAGTTTTTTTGTCATTTGTAACACACTCTTTTGATTTATAAAAATTACTTTTGTGAGAATTTCTATCTTCTAGTTATGTTTAGAACTTTATCGACTTATCAAGTACTTTGTACTTATAGCGTCAAACCTTCCTATCCACCTTGATAGTTTGGGTTCTTGGTTCTTTATAACCAATGGGTCCAAGTCATTTCTACCACCCCTTAAAGATAGATATAAGGTTCGGTGTTAGGCTCTCTATAGCCTAGTTTCTTCCTTGATTCTTTAAGATACTACCTTCACCATTTTCAATCCATTTCCATCACCACTTCCATACACAATTCTTACCATTTTTCGTAGCCACCATTCAAACACCTTTCATTCTTTCAAGCCATCATATTTTGCAGGAATCATTTGCTTGCCTTCCTAGATCCTACAATCGGAGGCCGTCTCCAACATCAACAAGGACAGAGTGTATTATTTGGAAATCAGAGCTTTTGGTGGAAAAGGCAAGTGCATCAAAGTGAAGCTCGATTCAAGCAAAGCAAAAAAAAGAATTTGTAAGTGGCTATCATTGTCATTTCAATTTGTGAAAACAAAGAAAAAAGAAAAACAAATTCGAAAAGTAGAAAAAAAAGAGAGAAAAAAAGAAAAGTGTGAATAACACAAGCTTAAGGGTGAAAAAGAACAAAAACATCATCTTCAACATCAAGCCTGAAGCCATCTTCTTCAAGACTTTGATTGTTGGTCAAGAAAGGTTTGAGTTTTTCTTGCCGAGTAAGTAACCCTTTTCTTCTTTCTTTTTCTATTCTAAACTTACCTTACACCATATTCTTTTCATTTTCCTTTTCAACTAACCATTTCAGTCGATGCACAAGATACAATATTTGCCTAAGTTTTGAGTAAGTTCCTTAAAGAACTTTACAAGAGAGAAAGAAGTGGAAAAAGGCAATTGAGAGTGTGAGATCAGAAGGGGATAATAAAAGTTAAATAACATCCCAGAGTGCAAACACGAGTGTGAGTGGAGTGTAATTTTCCTTGGAGTGAACTGTGATGTTTTTGTTGAGTGCAATCTGGCAAGGTCTCTTTTGTTTTCTTAGTTTATCACTAACAATGGCACAAGATTCTTTTCCATCTGCTTCCATTAGGGTTCTTGTTGTTAAAAGAACACTGAGCCTACAAGATAAGGATGATAACTGACAAAGGGAGAACATCTTCTACACTCAATGCCATATGAATGAAAAAATATGCTCAATGATCATCGATGGAGGAAGTTGCACCAACGTGGCCAGTACAATGATGGTTGAACGACTTGGCTTAATGACCACTAAACATCCAAGTCCCTACAAATTACAAAGGCTGAACGAGGGAGGCGAGCTAAAGGTCAACAAGTAAGTACAAATTCCATTCTCAATTGGAAATTATAAGGATGAAGTCTTGTGTGATGTAGTGCCAATGAGTACGAGCTACCTCTTGTTAGGGATACCATGGCAATTTGATAAACGAGCCACACATAATGGATACACCAATAGGTACTCATTCTCTCACAAAGGGAAGAAATTTATCGTGGTACCTCTAACTCCAAGCCAAGTACATCATGACCAGATCCATCTAAACAAAAAGATCGATGAGTGGATTAAGAGCAAGAAAGAATAACTAAAAAAGGAGTAAGAAATCAAAGAGAAAGCAATAGAAAAAGAACATTTTGAAGAATAATTGGAGATTGAGATTGTGGATGAAAAACGAGTTGGAGTTGAAAATTAAAAGAATGAAGGTGGAGAAGAAAAAGAGAATGAGAAACAGATTTTATCTAATAATTCTTTTCCTTTTATTCTAGATTTTTCATTTTACAGGTTGATGAAAGGAAACCTTCAAAAGATATCTCGAATATATTGTCTATCATAAAAACATCAAGCATCAACCACTATCCATGACCATTGTTGGGTATGTTTTCTCTAATCTTGTAAATCTAATTTTTCTTTCTTCTAATCTAGTTGTGATTGTAGGAAACAACAAAAGATATGATTTCGAAAGGTAACTACACTGGAAGATGCGAGGAAACAAAAGAGAGGTTCAATTACATGAAGTTTCAAAAGTGATCATTTCATTTGAAGTTGCTAAGTTACTAGATATTCTTTTGGAGATATGCATGGGAAGAAATCAGTTCAAGGTTGTTTTCTACTGTGCAAAACCCACCAAGGATTGTTCAAATCATGAACATGAAAAGAGGACTATCCATCCACTCAAGAGACATCATTCAAAAGGTTATGCCAAAGGACATGTCTCTTCAAAATGATGATCCAAGAAACATGACTCTTGGAGGACCAATAGATGTGCTGTTTGACGTTCCAAAAGATGTGTCCCTTGAAAATGCCTATCTAAGAGACGTGCATCTTGAAGATGACTATTCAAAGGAGGTACTTCTTGAAGATGATTGTTCATTAACGAGGGAGAAAGAGGATTCAGCCATTCAACATCTACCTACTGCCTTTTCAAACCATTTGTCAATTTGGGGACAAATCGCTTCAAAGAAGGGGAGGATGATGTGATCCAAATCATTACCAAATTTCTCCATGATTTGATCACACCATTAAAGGTCCTTAAGGCTGATTCTAAGGGAGTTTTACCTTTCTTCATCTTTTATTATCTTCTTCATGCATTATATAATGTTATCAGCATACTTTTGCATATTAGGGAATACTTAAAGACCATATGTTATCATTTATTTGCATAATATATGATATTCATGCATAACCTATGATCCACATCTTTATAGTTTCAAATCATTTAAGTATGTTTGCATTGTATTGCATCTTTATACTTAAGCATGCACCACATTTTAGCTTTATTTCAGCTCACACGTTGTTTGTTGTTCTCTTTAGGTACTAAGGATAAAGGCACAAGCTCAAAGTAGCTCAAGGACCTCGTAACAAGCTCATATTAGCTCCAAGATATTCAAGGCAGCTCAGATTAGCTCAAGGAGTCCAATAGAAGATTGGATCATTTCAAAACTTAAGTAGAACATTCTAAAGGAGCTCACAAGCTTGAAGGATCAGTTCACCTAGCTAAAGCTAGCTCGGAATAACTCAAAATCAGCTTGAAGATTGAGTTAGCTCTTTCAGCTGGTGATAGAGTAGTGCAGATCTAAATAAAAAAAACAAACCCAAAATAAAGAACAAATCTAAAATTTCAGAATTGCTTATGGTGGTGGCATCAATAGAGGAAGCTTGAATATGTGGAGATGGCGTGATGAATTGATAGTTGTCCTCGGCACCCTCTTAGACGCAATTATCTAAGCAAGCAACCTCAAGCGGCTCTAACCCACCCTCCCAAACGCGATTGTATGGGCAAGCAGGAGTGTGAAGATCCTCAACAACAAATCCAGGAGAACTTGAAAATCGGTTTGCTTCTAAAACACAAGATAATCTTCTTGCAAGTTGGAACTGAAAAGATAACTTTATTTAATCATTCAAATCTGAATTACAATGTGGGTGAAGCTTCCTTTATATAGGCCTTCGAGAGGTTCTAATCCTATTAAACTTAGGAATTAAATATAGGAAATAAATGCTAAAATATAATCTCTTAATTAGATATGTAACATCTACTAATAAATAAATGCTAAAATTAAAATCCTAATTAAATAAATATGAGCCTAATAGATATTACATAATCCTATATTGATTTAAATTAAAAATAATCAAATAGAATCTTGAAAAGTCGTAATTATCCAAAAATCTCGTATTAATCCCGTATAAGAATTTTTGCATGCATTGTCTTCACTAAAATAGACGTATCTTGAGTTCCAAATGTCCGATTGAGACATTTCAAGATGTGTTGGAAAGATAATTGACAGCCGAACAAGTTTTAAGAAGACATGTTGACCTAGAAATGCCTGGATCCCATCCAAAAATGCTTTGCAAGTTGACTGATGTTTCTGACTTGCAAAGCATTTCAACTTCTTTTCCAAGATGATTATTTTGACCCCTCTCATGCTCGTATCATTCCCCCACTCCTCAAAAAGATTCACCCTCGAATCTAAATCGGTAACTGGAGGAAGTTCATCAAAGTACCATGGAAGAGAAGACGTCTTGAAGGATCCTTTTGTAGAGTCTCTTTTTGCAATGTAATTTACAAGTTCCTTCTCATTGGGATCATCACGATTGTTCTTTTGGTCGCAAAGTAACTCATTCTCATCTTCTAAATTGTTATTAATGCTAGAAGAGGAATAAGCATAAATAGAATTCTGAAAACAATCAATGATACCTTTTGATTAGAAGGTACCTTCGTCGGTGTTTGTCGTTTGATGATCATCTTGAATCAGAATAGTAGGTTCATCACTAGAAACAAACACACTACTTATAATTTCTTCCTCATCAATAGGTAAGGTTAAACTCCTGGTGGTATTGTCTTCCTCATGTTCTTTAGAAGAACAAATTTCTTCATCATGCTCCAGATCACGAATTTCAATATCATTAGAAGATATGAATTCAGACAACATATCTCTCAAAATGTTTTCTTGAAAATAAGACTTATCTGGACAATCATACCCTGAATGATCTAGTTGACAACAATAATGCATCGAGTCCCCAAAAGGGTAAAATTCAATACGTTTCTCAATGACATCCTCAAGAATAACCTGACTCTGATACCAAATGATAGAGTTGCGCAGATCTAAATATAAAAAAACAAACCCAAAATAAAGAACAAATCTAAAAATTTAGATTTGCTTATGGTGGTGGCATCAATGGAGGAAACTTATGATACATGCATGAGCGGGGTCAAATTACTAATATTGGACTAGAAGCTGAATTTGTTCGATGCAAACAATAAAAGCCAAAACAATGCACGCATAGGAGGTCAAAAATGATGCATCTTGGACAAGAAATTTAATATGTTTGTGAAGTCTGGAAAGTCAGCCAACTTCCGACGCGTTTTCGGATGGGATCCGGTCATTTCTGAGTCAAGTTGTCTTGTAACAAGTTGTCCTTCATTCGGTTACCTTTCCAACACATCTTGAAACGCATCAATCAGACATCAGGAACTCAAGATACGTCCAATTTACTTAAGATTGCGCATGCAGAAAACTGGATACGGGATTATTACGGGATTTTGTAAAATTCAGCCCAAAAGCTAACATATAAGGCTTTGGACGAATTAAACTTAGCCCAATATATTTATTATCATTTAAATTGATGTTTTTAGGGTTTTATATACTTTAGGAACCAGCCACCCAGCCCTTATCAGCTTATCACTTGCCTTATCACCCTATTCCTTGCCACACACGCACAAGGAGTTTAACGGCTATTATTTTTTATTATTTTTAATTAGATTATGTTTTCCTTGTTTTAGTAGAAGTTAAATTACTTTGCCTATCCTTCACCTATAAAAGGATGAAGCCTTCATCATTATAAGGGATATTTCTTTGCTTTATGAAATATTTAGTGAGTTCGTTTTTGCAAGTGCTGATTACTTGTGCCTTCAAAGTCTTCTTCAACATAAGTTCGACGAGTTCTTGTGAGGGAGATCATCTTCACACTCTTGCTTGCCTAGGTAATTGCATCTAGAAGGGTGGGTTAGAGCCGCTTGAGGTTGCTTGCTTAGATAATTGAGTCTAAGAGGGTGTCGAGGACAAAACAACATCAACAATTCGCAAGCCATCTTCATCTTCAACCTTCACATCATCTTCCATAATTCCATAAACAAAGCTGTAATTTTCAGATTTGTTTTACCTATCTTCTTCTTAATATTTTTTCATCTTTTTATTTTTATTCGTATTAATCATCATCTAATCTTCCTTCTTATCTTCGTTTCTTTGAATTTCCAGCATTAAATCTGAAATTTTCAAGAAAAGCCCTTCTCTTTTCTCTTGATTTTTCAGATTTGCATCTAACTTTCTTGTTCGAGTCTAAAGCCTTAGGTATGCTTCTAAGCCATCAAATTGAAGGTTACCACGTGCCAAAGCATAATCTATCATTTGGTATCAGATTTGGGACGATTCTTTGCAAGAATTTAGCGTTTTTGTGTGAAAATAGGGGAAATTTGTCAAATTCAAACGAGCGAGTTTTGAGCTGAAAATTTCCAAATCAGATCTACACCATCGGAGGAGTCACCACATAAAATTTTAGAATTTTTGACTTTGGGAACGCCTCAAACGAAGTGGATCAAGTGTCAGCAAAATTAGGATTTTCCATTACTTTAACCCTATTTTCATTATTTTTTCTTCAAGTTTCGTTATTTTCAGTTTCTTTTCTTGTAAAAATAAAAAAGAAAAGAAAAGAAAAAATAAAAAAGAACTAAAAGTGAAGAAAAGTGAGAAAGCTCATACCTAGCCACCAACCACCATCAAGAATCATCAAGATCACCATCATCAACCACCACTAGCATCACATTGAAGTGGATTGAACATTGGATTCCCTTCAAGTTGTTTTCGGGTTTTGGGGTTATCATCTTTCTCGACTAATTTTTTTCTCTACTCTTAGTTTTTCTTAAGTTCCTTTGATTTGCTTTTTCTTTCTTCTATTACACAATTTAACACCTTCTCTTTTCTGGTGTGAAGGAAGATTAGATGATGATTAATACGAATAAAAAAAAGATGGAAAAAGATTAAGAAGAAAATAGGTAAAACAAATTTGAAAATTCCAGCTTTGTTTATGGAATTATGGAAGATGGTGTGAAGGTTGAAGATGAAGATGGCTTGCGAATTGTTGATGTTGTTTTGTCATCGGCATCCTCTTAGACTCAATTATCTAAGCAAGCAACCTCAAGCGGCTCTAACCCACCCTCCTAGACGCGATTATCTAAGCAAGCAAGAGTGTGAAGATGATCTCCCTCACAAGAACTCGTCGAACTTATGTTGAAGAAGACTTTGAAGGCACAAGTAATCAGCACTTGCAAAAACAAACTCACTAAATATTTTATAAATCAAAGAAATCTCTCTTACAATGATGGAGGCTTCATCCTTTTATAGGTGAAGGATGGACAAAGTAATTTAACTTCTACTAAAACAAGGAAAACCTAATCTAATTAAAAATAATAAAAAATAACAGTCTTTAAACTCCTTTTGCTTGTGTGGCAAGGAATAGGGTGATGAGGCAAGTGATAAGCTGATAAGGGCTGGGTGGCTGGTTCCTAAAGTATATAAAACCCTAAAAACGTCAATTTAAATGATAATAAATATATTGGGCTAAGTTTAATTCGTCCAAAGACTTATATGTTAGCTTCTAGGCTGAATTTTACAAAATCTTATAATATCTTGGAAAGGTTAATATAGTAGCCAATGCACTTAGTTGGAAGACATCCTCTGCTTTAAGAGCATTGAATGTGCAACTATTTTTGAAGGAGGATGGTATATTAATTATAGAACTTTAGCTTAGACCTAGTCATTTAGGTTGGATTAAAAAAATTTATTTGAAAGATGAAAAATGTTTTCAGGGCTAGCACAAATTGGAAATGGCAAAAATAAAGACTTTAAAGTTAAGTATCTTGAATGTTTGAAGAAAATATTATGTTCTTGATGATGATGAGTGAAAGTTATAACATCTTACTGAAAAACATTATAGACCACTACGATGAATCCAGAAGGGAATAGGATGTATCTAGATCTGAAGAGCAAATATTGATAGTCATATATAAAAAGGATAGTAACTGAATTTATGGCTACATACTTGACAAGCTAGCGATTGGAAACAAAACATCAAGTGCCTTCTGAAATGTGGTAACATATTTCCATTCCCCTAGTGGAAGTGGAAAAGTGTTACGATGGATTTCATAACTAGGTTACCAATGATACATAGTAAAAATGATTCGATTTGTGTCATTGTGGATAGATTGAATAAACCTATAATGAATAAATATGTTGAGGTATAAATCTAAAATATTGTAAAGTTATGTAATTTACATATTTTTATTGTGTGTGATTAAGATCCAAGGTTATCTCTAGATTTTAGAGTTCTTGCATAAGGCATTAGGGACTCCGCATAATCTTAACACTGCTTGCATCCATAGAATGACGAACAATATGAATGGATAATCATATTTTGAATGATATGTATAGCTTTTATTTGGTTGGGTTTGAAGGCTGATGGGAAAAGTATGTGCCACTAGATGAAATTTCTTACAACAAAAGTTATCAATCGAGTATAAAGATGGCTTCATCAAAAGTGTAGTATGAAAGAAGATTATGATAAATATTTACGAATAGCGCTACAAGCCTTGTGGGAAAAGTAGTTGTATGCAAGGTTACCCAAATACGAATTTGATTAATTCAAGTTGCATTTCCAAGTCATATTGTCTCAACAAAGGGGATCTAAGTAGATCCTAAGAAAATTATGATGGTAGCACTAGTATTAGTACTATCTTAAGTTAATAAGGATTCCACGTTATTTAATGATACGTCCCATAATAGGTTGGGATGTGTATTGATGTAATAAGGCTCAAGTAGTGGCTGATGTATTTAGCCGAAAGTCATTCTTTGCCTTATAAGCATTAAATGCCCAATTATCTTTGGAAGAGAATAGTGTATTGATTACACAGCTTCAGCTCAAGTCTACTTTGATAAATCAGATCAAAGATTTACATATGAAAGATAAGATATGTTTGGAAAGAATTCAGTAAGGTGAAAAGGGTAAAATTAAAGACTTCGATGTTAAGTCTAATGGATGTTTATATTATAAAGGGATAATTTATATCCTCGATGATAATGAGTTAAAAGAGGACTAAACATTGATTGAACCTAATTTAGTTCAGGACGTAGAGAATAAAGTAAGATTGTTCGAAGCAATCTTAGAATTGCTTTAGAATGATGGAAATTATATGCTAATCTTGAAAGAAAATATATTTAATATGAAGTTAAGGATAAAGTATTCCTTAAAAGTTTCACCTTGGAATAATATGTTATGGTTTGGACGAAAAGTAAAGCTTAGCTTAAGATTCATTGACATATATTGGGTTCTGAAAAAGAACCAAAATCTATGTTGTCTTCTATATGTTGATACTTTGAAGTATTGATCTAATTCTTCATATGTCAAGATTAAAAAAAGATAAAAGTAAAGATCTAGGCTCATGGAGTCAAAGAATTGAGAAAGAGAGAGAGATTTCACTAGTAAAGGTTCTTGAAAGAATCATATTGTGGAGGAAGCTAGATGGGAGATTGAGCTGAGAAAGGAATCAAGTCTGTGCTAAAATTTGAGGAGGAATTTTCATAGGGGGAGAATTGTAATACCCCAAAGTTTGGTTAGTGACTAAAGTGATAAGATTGAAAGTTTGATATCTAAAGTGATGTGACCAAAATGAATAAAATGAATGTTTGGTGGCTAAAGTGAAAATTTCTGAAAAGTTTGAGTGCTAAATTGGTAATTTTTCCAGAAATAATTTTATCCTGCAAATGGATAGTTCACCTTTGAGAAGTGGGTTGGAAATGAGGTTTTTAAATTAATCTGGGATTTCAATTTTAAGGAAATTATTCGAAAAGTTCATAGAAATTTTTGGATAAATGAATCGAATATAAATTTAAGAAAGTAATATTAGCCATTGGATGGAATGGTAAGAATGTCAATACACATGGTTATAATGTTAGAATTAATATGGACCATAGGATTAAGATAATATTTCCATGTTAAATCCTAGCCATTGGATTAAAGGGACAAGATGAAAATTTAAGTTTGATTTAAGGGCAAAATTGGAAATTGATATAGTTCAAGGGGAAATTTGGTAAACTACTAACTCAAGATTAAATCTATGCCATTGGATGAAGGATGATGACATGTGTCACACTATGGATTCATTGGATTTGAGGGCAAAATGCTTATTTGACTATTAAGAGAATATTTTTATATTTATGGATTTAAAGAATGCCAAATGGCTTAAAGGTAAGAAAAGAAAAATTGAAGAAATTTGTTCTTCTTCTTCCTAACCGCGAGGTACCAAGAGAAAAGGTAAGGACTTTCTTTCTTTTTTCTCCCTAATTACAAGGATTTAGGGTATAGACATGAAATAGAAAATTATTCCTCATTGAATTCTCTATCTTTTGGTATAAAAATTTCATGGAATAGTTTAAGGATGCTCTTGAAACTTGAAGAAAGATAATTTAGTGTTTAAGGTTCGAGTTGAATTTGGGGTTTTTCAATAAAGGAAAATGTTGGAATAATGTTATTGAAGGTTAATTTAGAGTGTTGGAATGGTTAAGGATGTTAAAGATTAGAATTATGAAATCTGCCTAGAAATTAGTTTTTTGCAGTGAGTTCGAAAATTCACCAAAAACTCCATAAAATAATTAGGAAGTGATTCATATATGTTTGTATCTATGGTTCGGTGTAGCTTATTTTAAAACAAACAGTGACTGATTTTGATTTGTATATCAAAAGATATGAATTTTTAAGTGATGAAAGGTCGGGAAATAGAGTAGTAGTTTGCTCTGAAATTCAGCATTGGAATTCAACTTTGAAAATTCGTCATAAATTGTACTAGTTGAATTTGGGCTATTAGTTTATATGATTATAAATATTATCGAATCTAGTTTATGTCATAACAAATGAAATCAAGTTCTGAGTTGTCGATTATTTCATAGAATTATTTCTTTGAAGGTAGCGCAGGCTGACAGATTATAAAATGAGTGTCTTATTGGTATTATTTTTTATTGAAAAATGGATTGTATTGTATTAGCCATAAATAGCATCATCGATTACATAGTTTGAGATGTAATCCAAGAGGTCATACGAGAAAATAAAGGGCTCATTACAACTCATGATCCAATGTGCAAGCGAGTGTGCAACTCTATTTGCAACTCAACCTATATGCTTGATCTTAAGCCCATTGTGGATTGCCAGTATGGTGTGTGACTCGGTCAGGAAGGTGGTTGTGATTGACCTATCTAGCTTATCAGCATTCATCTTGTTGACAATAGGCATAGAGTCCTCATCGATAGTAGCTTGCTGCCACTCATTCTCCATGACAACTTGCAGGCCCAAGGTGAAGGTACAAGCCTCGACTGTCTTGGCTATTGTTAAGTGTGTAAAAGTACTATATTTCTGCCCTATTTACTCTTAATTGTTGTTAGACTTAGGCTCATTTTAGTTGAATTTTTATTCATTCATGCATAATTGCATTGTTTCCTTCACTGTCATGTTTGCTTACATAATTCAGTTGATTTTTGTGGAAAAGGTGCTGCTGGTATATGTTTTTGTGTGTGCATGATCTAATTGCCCAAGCAAGTAGGAAATTGCCGAAGCAACTGAGGATAAGAAGAAGGGAGCTACTGATTTTGGTAGGATAAATCCAATTTAATTACGAGAAGCAAGGATAAATCCTAGAAGAGTTGGAGTTCCACGAAGAGATCAAAAAGAGATTAAATTCCAAGAGTTTATGAGGAGTTCCGGAGAATAAATAAATAAAAGAGATTTATCTCTTTTATATTATTTAATTCCAACTTAAACTCATCCTTATCAACAAAGAACTTAACCTAGCCATCTCCTATAAATAGAAGATAAGCCGCTGCCCACTGGAGAGGGGGAAGTGAGAGATAAAATTAGGGTTGCTCGACATCTCCTTCTTCTTTCTTCTTTATTCCATTCGATTCATGTTGGGTAGATTTTATCTTGTATTTCTTTTGCACCCAGCCATGAACTAAACTTTACTTGGCTTGGGTTATTATGTTTTGTGGTTGTGAAAATGTTTGGATTTGTTTAGGTTTTTGAGTTGCAATTCAATTTCAAAGTTTGTTCATTCTTAGTTCTTAATTTTAATTGCGAATGAATTGGGAGAGGATCTCGTGAATTCATCCATTTATCTAATATCGGGAGAGTTAGATTCAAGAAACGAATGAGCATGGTTTTCATTCAAATGAATGTTGGTGAAGAATAATTCGACTTATGGATAAATTGTGAATTTCAACGGCTAAGAGAAACGCAAGATCGGTTGTTATCCACCCATGGTTAACGCAGGGATGTATCGCCAAGGCATGAAAAATTAACAGTGTTTTGAGTTAGGGATAACGAGAAGCCATTGAAGAACGCTTCGCCGAACTTTGAAGGAAGTTGCCCAGTTGCCCAGGCAATCACACCATTCCCAGGCAATTACAGTTGCCCAGGCCATTCGACTGATGCTAATTGTTAAGACGATTGAGTTACTCTTGCAATCAATTACCACGAAGGTCCATTCAATCGTCACACCACAACTCACGATAACCCGACTTACTTTCTCATTCAATCAACATCTCCTTTGTTTACTCGCTCTTTTATTTCACTCGATAATTCAATTCCTATTATCACCACCAATTACTTTTCTTTTCAGTACAAGAAGTTAGAATCTAAAAGTTGCACCAATCCTTGTGGAGACGATATCTATTCTATACTATAACTTGCGACGTGTACACTTGCACCAATTGCGAAGCACTCTAAACACGCAACAAGTTTTTGGCGCCATTGTCGGGGATTGGCAATAGCGACTTTGATTTTTATTTCTTTCACCTTTGATTCATTTTATTTTTGTTAATCGGTTTCAAGGGGCTAACATTCTTTGGTTTTGCATCTATGCATGACCAGGGCGAGACCAACAACACAAGAATACCCACTTGAACCTTAGATAGAACGAGTTATTCATAGAAGAAGACGAGAACAATGAGCAGCAATGGCAGAACAACCTGTTAATCAAGTTCGTAATTTGAATGCCGACGACAATCAGAATATAGCAGCAAGAGGAGGAGGAGCTCAAATCGAACAACTAGTTTGTCTCAGGAATAGACTAATTCGAGATTACCTAGAGGAGGATCTAAACGGTCTCAATCCAGGAGTTGTCACTGCTGAAATAGAAGCCGCCCACTTTGAATTAAAACCTGTGATGTTCAACATGATCAATACGATTGGTCAATTTGGCGGATCGTCCACTGAAGATGCCAGACAACATCTCAAATCATTCCTGGAGACTTGCAATTCATTCAAACTACAAGGAGTCTATGAAGATATCCTAAGGCTGAAATTATTTCCCTATTCACTGAAGGATAGGGAAAAGACATGGTTAAACAGTATTCCATTCGGATCTATAGGATCTTCGACAGATTTATGTCATGATTTCATTGCTAGATTTAGTTCTACAAATATGACTGATAAATTGCGTAATGATATTACTTCTTTTCGGCAAGTAGATGATGAATCCGTGCACGAGGCTTGGGAGCGATACAGGGAGCTTTTACACAAATGTCCCATGCACGGATTCCCAGTATGGACGCAAGTGATGATGTTCTACAACTCAGTGAATAGGCCGACAAGGATGATGCTAGATTCCTCGGCAAATGGCATACTCCTTGACAAGTCACCTGAGGAAGCGATAGAGATTCTAAACCGTCTTTCCAAGAACGAATATCAGTTCCCAACTACCCGAAGGGGAATAGTCAGATGAAACGCCATGATAAATGAGCTTGATTCATCAGGATCTATTTCTGCACAATTGACCGCTCTAACCAATTTGGTTAAGAATATGCAGCGACCAAGCAACACACAGGAGATCAAGGTAGTAGATCCAATTTGTGATTTATGTAACGGTAACCATGATTCATCTGAGTGTCCACAGAACCCAGGATCTAGTTTTTATGTTGGAAACTACAACCAGAACAACAATGTGGTGTCCAACACATACAATCTAGCCTGGAGAAAGCACTGTAATATTTCATGGAGCAACCCAAAAATGTCATTAATCAGAACAGTCAGAGTACACAAGCATCGGGATTCCAGCAGAACATGCCACGACAACAGATGCCGCAACAACAACCGACACCATCTAGTTCTTTGGAAAATTCTCGCAATGTTTCTATGTTAAAAACTTAATCCTATATGGTTGATAATAGTAGTTTCATGAAAAGGACTGACGCTTTCATTAGCAGGACTGAGATGAGATTGCAAAATCATGAGGCAGCCTTGAAATCCTTGGAAACACAAGTCGGGCAATTTGCTTAGAACTTGAATACAAGACCCATAGGAGGCTTACCTAGCGATGCTGAGGTCGCAAAAGGAGTATGCCATGAGCAGTGTAAGGTAATCATCACTCGGAGTGGCCGGTAGCTTAAGGAAGACCAAGCTCATCCAATCGAGAACACTCAACTAGCAGAATGATCTCCTATAAAAAAAGACACCAAAATTGATGAATCGGCAATTGCCCAGGCAAAATCCGATGCCTAGGCAATTCCAATTGCCCAGGCAATTTGCGGTAAAAATCCTAAATCAAAAAAGAAAGAAGAGGAAATCCAAATTCCACCACCATTCCCACAAAGACTGTGTAACCCCCTCGACCCAACCTAGCCGCAAGACCAAACTGAGTGATCTACATTAGGTTTACCGAAGTAAACCGAAAAGAAGAACTTGGAAAAATGCAACCATTTTTTCCTTTATCTTATCTAGATGCTGGTTATTACCCTACGTGTACATACAAACAACAAGTGGAAACCCAACTCAATCGGGCATCGAATTGATATCCAATTGGCCACATTACAAGAATAGGGACCAAAACATAAATCTACAAATCTATAAGGGTTAACTTGTAATTTGCTTTACCAATCTTCAATTAGTCAGGTTACAAGCATACATGCTAAATTTCAACTTAAAATGATAATCCGAACTCATCCAATTGCATACATAACACCAGGGACTAAAATGTAAATTCTATTATTTTGAAGGGCCAATTCTGTAATTAAAGTTACCAATCCTCAATTTAACCAATTACATTCATACTGGTGAAATTTCAGGTCAAAACAATCATTCAAACTCACTTTATTGCAAGTAAAATAATCAGGGATTAGAATGGGAGAAAACAAAAACCTTAAAACATACTTTCAACTAACTTAACCACTGCCCGTATCGATACGCCTGAGCATTCACAAAAACTCCAGATTCCAATAGCTCAAAACGTATCGATACACCTCATCGAGTATCAATACGCTATGCTTAAAACTATAGACCTGTATCGATACAGTAACTCGTGTACCGATACGCTAAACCTGAAAATGTTCTTACCCATATCGATACGGTTATCCGTGTACTGATACGTTGTGCTTGGAAACACTTACCTGTATCGATACGGGCACACGTGTATCGATACGCCCTGACTTGAAATGTCAAAAATTGCTAGTTTTTAACCTTGATTTGGGATTCTAACACCTAAGCATGCTTCTAACAATCAAATAACATCACCATAAGTCATTTTCCATCAATTTACCATAGATCAAACATCAAGAAATGATCATCATGCTTCAAGGCTCACTATAAGCATGCTTCCTAGAACTCAAGCAACCAAAACATAGACCATATGCAAAATCCATCAAGCCAAGCTTATCATAAGTCCAAAGCAACAAAATAAGCTTGCTCAAACAGAGAGGTAACCACTCAAACCCTCCCAACAACATTTAAGCCACATTGTTTTTATTACTACTTAAAACTCAAACATACATTGGTAATTCAAGTATTGAGTATTCCATCCTTGCTTGCTACGCCACTAGCACTTAATCAATCTGTGTTGATGATAAAAGATAGCGTAAGCAATCATTGCTTAGTGAGGAGGGCTCAAAATACAAAACATCATCCAATGCAATTTCAAACCACTTTAGAACAATCATGCCACTCTTTCAAAACATGCACTTAATCTTTACAGAACTAGTATATTAAACCATATGCAATATGTATCATGGATTTCCACAGCATATTCCCATATGCAATTTCCTCCACTTAAGCCTACACAAGCATAACATCCGATATGCAAAGCTTAAGGAGTATAACTCGTATAAATCACATCATTCAAACCAATCCATCAACATGATACAATTTAAAACATTTTATTGGCTTCCAAGTGATCTGTTACCATATACATCCTTTCCATAAATCATCATTAACATCGGATACACGAATTTCCCAAGAAATTTCGTAATCTCTTGCAGCCCATTGGCATGGAGTTGTGCAACACATGCACCACCTCTACACTACCAATGCTAACCCTCCAACGTGGAGTTCACACACTCGACGCATCAACCTCTACAACTCATGGCTGGAGTAAAAGCCATCTAAGTGTTACCTCAACAATATTGGGGTTCACATGATCGGAGTAAGTACCTCTCGTACTACCTCTCAACCACGGGCGACTTATTATAGTGCACTTTAAATTCTATGGCCGGCCAATTATTTCCTATAACATTTCCATAACATTTTTCAATTCATCACTTGCCAATATAATCCACTTTTATAAACATACCTCACTATTTTCATATGCATTATTCAAATCATTTCATTGTGCATTAAACCATGCATAAGCCATGATCATAAACATTCTTTAAAATCATGCACTACTTCCCAAATGCATCTAACATCATTTCATATCAATTCCCAACATTAAACCATGCTCATTTCATGCATAAAATAGGAGGTAAACAATCAGTTAACGAGTGCATTCATAAATCATTTGCCAACCGAAATCGAGAGAGAAAACCACTTTATTTACTTCCGAGCCTTAGACCAGCGTATCAAGCCTAGTCTAGACTCCCATTAAACCTTTTCAAATCTTTGAAAAGCCATTCTTATATGTTTCACTCACTGACAAAGCAACGCCTCATTTGCTGATGTCAAATTAAGCTTCTGGAACTCCTCAACACCAAGGTTCACTTCCGGATTAACTTCCCCTGTTTCAAACACATCACAATAGAGGATCCAATGCATTATAATGCATCCAAACTCACAGAAACCATAAATTAACATTTATCTAACTATAACCCCCCACAACACCACAACCTATAAACCAAAAAATCCTCGATTCACCAAAAACCTCAACCCATCCCACAACTATGAATCTTAACCTTCAAATAACATCAATTAACATCAAAACAACAACCTAAAACAACCTTATACCTCCAGCAACCAATAATTAACCTCAACACCTCAAAATCTCTTAACTACCAATCTAACAAACTAAAGATTCAATAGTTTCCAGGATTCTATCATCAAAACTCACTTTATTATCACATTAAACATCAAAATCAAGGTATAAACCAATCCTCAACTCAGCAAATATGAATTTCTTCAATTTTTCATCATAAACCATAAATCCGAGTTTAATTAATCAAAACCCAATGAAAATCATATAAAATGGATCAAGAACTTAGGAATTTCAATAAAGAACCTTTCATTAGAGGAGAAGAACGACTCAAATAAAGAACTTTTCATTAGAGGAGAAGAACGACTCATTTCCCCCAATGCTGATTTATCCCCTCAATTGCTTTATAAACCATGAAAATCAAGGTAGAAACAATAAGTATTTGATGTAAAAGCTTTAGAAATCAATTGGAAATCAAAAACTCTTTGAAATCCTAATTTTACCTGAAGAAATTGAAGCTGTAAATGTGTTTGGCTGGAGAGAATTTGAGAGAAAGAAGTTACAAAGTTAGTTACGTGAAATTCTTTTAAAAAGCTTAATTGTGTTTAATTAATTCTCTCCACTATTTATACCTCTTAAAAACTTAATTAAAAATAGTTAATTAAAGGGAGAAATCTGATGAAACCTTTTTGGATTATTAGCTCCTTAAAGATTCAAATTTTTGACCCATTTTCAAAACAGTCACTAAAACAGTTTTGGAAACTTTACGCTTTAGTCACTAACTCAAAATGTCCCATTTTCTAATTTATTTTTCCAAAATTGTTTTTACCAAAATCATATATATAATTAATAAAGATTTTAGACTATTTTATCATGTTTTTATCCCTTTTAAAAAATATTCAATCCAATTTAAATCCTGAATCCGACTCGAATCTCTAATTCCAGTCCACCAGACCAACTAAACCATCCCAAAACCCCTAGGCCCAAAACCAGGGTGTTACAACTCTCCCCCACTTAAGAAATTTCGTCCACAAAATTTACCTAGAGGAAAAAGATGCAGAAATGTCTCTTTCATGTCCGACTTACTCTCCCATGTAGCCTCATCAACTCTCCGATGCCACCACAATACCTTAACAAGATCTATCGTCTTCCCACGTAGAACCTTACTGTTGGTATCAAGAATCTCTACCGATTCCTCATCGTAGGACAAATCTGGCCTCAACTCAACATCCTCCACCGGCATAACGTGTGATGGATCAGATCGATATCTCCTCAACATCGAAACATGGAACACAATATGAATATTCTCCAACTCAGGCGGCAACCTCAACCGATATGCTACAGGTCCCACACGTTCAATAACCTTGTATGGTCCAATGAACCTTGGACTAAGCTTACCCTTACATCTGAATCTCATCAACTTTTTCCATGGTGACACTTTCAAGAATACGCGATCACCCACCGCATATTCAACTTCCTTACGCTTCAGATCCGCGTAAGATTTATGTTGATCCGCAGCCGCTTTCAACCGGTCGCATACAAGCTTAACCTTCTCCTCTGTATCTTTAAATACATCCAACAGGGTAACATGCTTTTCCCCTACCTCAGTCCAACATAAGGGCCTGCGACACCTCCGGCCATATAATGCTTCATAAGGTGCCATATGTATACTCACCTGATAACTGTTGTTGTCGGCAAACTCAACTAAAGGCAATTGTTTCTCCCAGGTTCCTTGGAACTCAATAATGCAACATCTCAACATATCCTCCAAAACCTGAATAACCCGCTTAGACTACCTATCCAACTAAGGATGATACGCAGTGCTAACTCAACCTCAAACCCAAAGCCTGGTGCAGACTTCTCCAAAACCTTACTGTAAACCTCAGATCTCTATCCGAAACAATGGATTTAGGTACACCATGCAAGCGCACAATGTCAGCTATATACAAATCCGACAGCTAGTCCAAGGTATACGTTGTATGCACTGGCAGGAAATGTACACACATTGTGAACCAGTCAACAATCACCCAAATAGAATCCTTTTTAGCTGGTGTCAACGACAAACTTGTTACAAAATCCATGGTGATTCTCTCCTATTTCCACTCTAAAATTTTCAGTGGTTGCAACAACCCGGATGGAAATTGATGTTCAGCCTTGACCCGCTGACATACCATGCACTTGGAAACAAACTCAGGCACATCCTTTTTCAACCCAACCCAGTAGTATGCCTCCCTCAAATCACGATACATCTTAACACTACCAGGATGCATAGCAAAAGGACTAGAGTGTGCCTCCACCAAGATAGTCTGTCTCAAATCTGAATCATTCGGCACCACTATCCAACCCATGAAACACAAAACTCCGTCATCATCAAAATGAAAATCTGACAGATTTCCATCCGCTATGTCCTTAACATGCCCAACCAACGAATCATCATACGGTTGCTTAGCTTTACTCAATTGTGATAACATAGGCTTAACTTGCAACTCGGCTAACAAGCCCCCATCACAAGTTACACTCAACCGAGCAAACATAGCTCTCAACTCAACCATAGCTTTTCTACTCAAAGCATACGCCACCACATTTGCTTTATCCGGATGATACTCAATGCTCAAATCGTAATCCTTAAGCAACTCCAACCATCTTTGCTACATAAGGTTTAACTCCTTCTATGACATCAGATATTTAAGGCTCTTATGATCCATAAAAACCACACACTTCTCACCATAGAGGTATTGTCGCCAAATTTTTAAAACGAACACCACAACCGCAATCTCTAAATCATGAGTTTGATAATTGCGCTCATGAACTTTCAGCTGCCTCAATGCATAAGCCACAACCTTCCCGCCCTGCATCAGCACACAACCCAAGCCAACATACGACACATCACTAAAAACCACAAACTCCTTCACAGATTCTGGCTGAATCAATACATGAACGTGTGTCATAACCACTTTCAACTTTTCAAAACCTTGTTGTGTAATCACACATTTTTATCTGTGTTTGTTAATATTGTGACATACTAATATAATAATCAGTTAATAATATTATCGCGTGTTTACATTTATATATATATGTGTGCGTACATGTGATTAATATATACGTAATATATATGTGTGTGGAGTGTATGAATGCATGTATAGCGTATGTATTGTGTATGCGTACGTATTTACAATTATCATGGTATATATGTGTCATAGGTATGTTTACATTTTATGTGTTCATTGTGTGTATGTGTAATGTGTGGATATTTATGTTAATTATGTGTATGATTATATATGCATGTATGTTTGTATATTATATTATGTAAGAATGTGCTATATATATATATATATATTAATGTTTGCATGTGTTTGTATGTTACATGTATATGTGTACGCATGTGTATGTATGCATTATTATTATTATTACTAATATTAATATTATTATTGGACTTATTTAAAATAAAATCTAAAATATATAAAACCCATATATATTATAACAGTCCAGTCCATGTTATTACAGACCCAAATAAAAGTAATAATACAAGGCCCAAATCGACCAACCCAATAGTCCAAATAAACCTAAACCCTAATTATCTAATTCTAATCTACATCTCTTTGTGCAGCCCACTAGGAGCTGTTGGATTAAGACTGGATCCAACGGCCACGATTGAAAGGAGATGATTATCCAGCTGGCCGCGTGAGATCATGCGCGGACTCTTAGCCTCTCACACGCGCCTGCATTACACACACAAGGCTCGTCAGACACCAAGACGCCATGTGGCATCATCTTATGCAATCCCGCCCATTTCAAACCGCATCAAAGCTGTCCATTTTCCATGTAATCTCAACCGTTGGATCAGATCTGATCCAACGGCCAAGAACGAGCCTAGCAGAGGAAACATCTCTACCATGCCAGTCGTACCAACAACTACACCAAATCGGACATGCCAAAATCACAAGAAAAAGTAGGAATTTGTCAGTAACCAAATCTGCAAAAATATGTATTTTTATCTACCAAACAAAGTTAGAGAAGAAGACAGCATATATGTAATGGGATTTACCATCTTTTGTAATCAGTTATCAATTCCAGTTACCAATTTTAGAAATACAAGAAAAACCATCAGTTTCCAGTCTCAAGTTTCTCAGAAATAATAACAAAAAAAACACGAAAGTTTCAAAAGTGGTAAATCTCTACCTCTCCCTTCTTTTCATGCTTGCATGTAAACAAAAAATAAAAGAAAATAGAGATTACCCAAGTCCAAGGACTTTTTCTTGCCGACGAGGAACCTTTTTGGTGAGCCACTCAAAGGGCGTGTTTTTCAGTTCGAGGTTTGAAAAAAGTTTATGCTTTTGGGTTCAAAGTGGAAGGGTTATAGTTTTTTTTTGGGGTTTTATGTCGCTGGTAACCCAAGCCTAGGATGGCTCGAGGTAGCCTTACGGCCAAGCTTCGCCTGAGACTAGTCGGACATGGTGATCGGAGAGAAAGGTTTGGTTTTTTGGGTGGCTTTCTGGAAAACAGAGAGAGGAGAGAGCACAATCTTAAAGGGTTTTGGAAAAAATGAAAATAGGAAGAGAGGGGGGCGGTCAAGTGTTTATATGGACAAACAAGTAAATGTTTTTGGTCCAATTACTCACAAAAGACTTCCGTCCTTTGTGTTTTTTCATTTTAGGCTCGCCCCTTGGTCCATTTACAGGATCGTTCCCTTGTTATTTTCTAAAAGTTTCAATTTCATCCCCGAGTCAAAACCAATTAGTTTTTAAATGGCAAAAGCACGCCTTTAATCCCTATGTGTTTTCAAAATTTTCAATCTGAGCTTGCCCCTTGGTTTAATTACACGTCCAGCCCTTGTAACTTCATTTCAGTTTTTAATTCGACCCTCAAATGTGTGTTTTCTTCTTTTAATTTCTGTCATCCTGTCTTATTTTCGTTCATTTCTGTCCCTTGGTAAATTTTAAATATTTAGGTTATCTTTGTTTCTATTATGTGTTCTTTAGCATGTGTAATTTGCTTATTATGTTCATATATGTTTTCCTATCATGCCTATTCATATTTTTTTCTTTTTAAGTGTTATATCGTGCTTTTATATTTTAATGTATTTGTTCGTGTTTGTATGCATGTCTATTTTATATGTCATGAGTAGCTTATTTTTAATATTAGGTTTATATGTTAGTTTTCATGTTTGTTTTGTATGATATGTTACACGTCACTTTATATCATGTTTAGTTTTTGTATGTCCATTTAGTCTTTATGTTTTTATATATGTATCGTCTTTATCATGTTTATGTACATTTTCTTTCATATGCATTATCATGCCAATGTGTTTATTTTGTATGTTAATAATACGTCTTAGTGTTAGCTTGGGTTTTTAGATCTTTTTGCATTTTAAGTTGTATGTTAGTGTGATCGTATTTATTACGTAATGTCATGTTTTTGACTTGTTACATGTCAGGTTTGTAATATGCCCATATATTGTGTTATATGTAGGGTATTAAGTATTAATCTTTATACTAGTATGTTTCTTTGTTTTGTTATTTTAGTATCATGTTTTGACTATGTCATGTATGTGCTATAGTTGTGGTTCGTATTAATGTATTTAAGCATGTTAGATTTAATTGTTTAATTTTAGGAGCATGTTTTTCTTGTTCATGTTTTGTTTTTTATTTATGATGGGTTATGTTTTTTTATTCATGTATTTTATTATTATTTTAGTTTAATATTGTAATATTCATGCTTTTTATATTTTAGTACCATGTCAATGTGAATATATGTTTTTAAATTATTTGCTAAGGTTGCATAACGAATATATTAGTTGTCAATACGGTGCCCTTTTATTCGAGCGTAAACGTGGTCAGTATCAAACGCAGTGATGGTGGTCTATCAGTTTACTCTCAAATAACGGGGCTCTTAAAATTTACTTGCACTTATAAACAAATTTTAATTTAATCGTCACTTTAATCCGGAAAATCTAATATTAATAAAGCGGTAATTATTAAAGTACCAATTCTGGGCGGTGTAGGGGTGCTAATCCTTCCCCATCCGTAACCGACTCCCAAACCCAACATTTTTAAAATCTCTGGTTTTTATGGTGCTCGGTCTACCTTAGTTGCCGGTGGCGACTCCATTTTTTAAATAAAATATGGTTTTTCTAAAACCCCACAGAAGATTTTTAAATACCCGAAAGACCCCTAAACACCTCAAAACTCGTTTTTAGCGAAGAAGGGATATCGCTATAGATGGCGACTCCATTGGGGAATTTTTTTGTCTTTTTCAAAAGCAAATGAGAGTAAAGCTTTTTAAATAATTACTGCTTTACTAATATCAAAAGTTTCGGATTAAAATGACTATTAAATTAACATTTGGTTGTAAGTGCGCATTTATTTTAACGCATTTAAAATTTGGCATATAAACTCGTCCTTTTTAAGTGTGGGAAAAATGCTAGTGCTTTCTGAGGATATCATTCCTCTGTATGGACCTAGCAAAGTACCTTCGGGGCTCAAGTACCTTATGCTTTCGTGAGGATATCGTTCCTTTGTAGGGGCATAAGCAAATGGGTCCCCTGAATTGAACCCGGTTGAAAGGATCCTATAATGGGTGATGATCGAGGGCCTTGCTACTCTTAGTAGGGGCAGCAAGGACAGTTCGGGTACCTCCTAGCACCAACACTGCATGTAGAGAACATAAAAGACCCACCCATTAGAGCCATGCGGATAACCTAGGTGTTTTTTAGGCGGGATGTAAATAGGGTTGTATTTGTGTTTACCTTATTTTATTTTCCCTTTTTGTTTATGTATTTATTATTTTGATCCGGTACTGACTCATTTTCTTTTTTGTTTTGCTTTTTTGCATATATTCGTCGCATTTGCATTACATAAAGGTACTGGATCAAGTGGTTTGCCCAATCAGAAAATATTTCATCATGGAAAAAAGATATCTTAAGAAGGACGAACTCAACTCAGCCGTCAAACATTGGTCAGAAGTCAATCAGAGGACCCAAGGTAATAGTTTGTCGAGCGAGCGCATAGTGTCGGGTATACTTATGTGAGTCTCCAACAGAATGACCTATGGGATCTTACAAGGATTTGGGAAGGATAGGATCAAAGACTACAAGACTTATTCTGTGATAGTTACTGCGATATAGCACATTTGATGTATGTCCGAGTCAACCAGTCGTTACTCCGAGCCATCTTCCAGTTCTGGAACCTTGTCTTTTGTTGCTTCACTTTCAATGGTTAAGATATGATGCCTACGGTAGAGGAGTACACCGCCCTACTTAATCAGAAGAATGTCCAGAAAGATTGGATCTACGCGAAGCTGCCAAGGAACCAAAATTACTCTTTGAAGCTCAAAACTTTTGTCAGGATGAGCGATGATTGGATTAATGGACTAATCCAGGTCTGAGGAGATAGCCTAGCCTTTTCGTGGGAGATTATTCGAGACATCATACATGTGCACCCAGATGAGAGGAAGAAGATGGACCTATTTGCCTTAGGAATATATAGTTTGGCCATCTTTCCAAGGGTTCTTGGAAACATCGACGTAGCCATTCTAGACCTATTTAAGCGAATAAAGTAGAAGGCGTATCTAGTACCGGCCATTTTAACTGAAACCTTCATTTCTTTGAATGCAAGTCGAAAGCATGAAGAAGAACGTTTCAAAAGGTGTGCGCAATTACTACAGGTTTGGATCCAAAGCCACATGCGGAAGACACCGATGGGGTTTTTACCGGGAATATTGTTCCGAGACTTTTCACCTTTGCGGGAGTCCTTAGCGAAGGAATGGCGAGAAGACTTGAAGAGGGAGAAATGGACCCAGATCTTTAAGAACATTTGAGACGAAGACATAGTATGGAGAGTTCCTTGGATCAGCAGGGTTAGTTACTTCTTATACAGTTGCAGCGACTACGACTGCTGATGATGTTAGGGCTACGCGGTAGAATTGCTTGTGCTCCGCTCTTGGTGTCCCGGCAATTTGGATCGCGACAGTTTATTCCCATCACCTTCGGTTTAAGTCGAAGTGAGTTTTCTTTTACGGGTGAGTTCAGGGCGAAGGTTCAGACCATCATGAGAGCTTGGGATCACTGTTACAGGATCAGGGTAGAAGGAGATACCAAGCCCATGATCACCCTGGATTATGATCTTTAGAGGCGTTTGAGGATTAACGACAAGATTCTAGAACCCGACCAAGGACCTACCATGTCGCTTGAGGAACATATGAGGATCGTATCGTCCGAGGCCGATGTTTTGTGAAGTGAACTCAAGGAGGTTAAGAATAAGATGGAGGCTCTACAGACTCAGCATATGGATGAGCTCTACAAGGCAAGTTTAGAGGTCGTCGAACGAGATGGGACCATTAGGCAGTTGAAGAAACTGAACACTGATCTGAGTGAGAAGAATGCTCTTTATCAGAAAAATACTCTCCAACTTCAAGCAAAGGTAAAAAATGCCAGTCGAGGCCAGTTCATAGCCGTGAAGAAGGAAAGGATGAACGGTATGCGTTTAGTCGAAGAAGAACGGGAGAGAAGCAAGCAAGCAATCGAGAAAGAGATGGAAAGTTGTAAGTTAGCCATCAAGAGTGAAAAACGATCTTTTTGGGATGCCATTAACCAAGAGAAAGAAAGAGCTAGGCAAGAGATCGACAAAGGCAAGCAAGCAATCATCTACAAAAGAGAGAACACCGCCGTTTAGAAGAAGAAATCTATGGGGTGCAGGAATAGACTACTAGAGATGCAAAACTTGTACAATGATACTGTTCATAGCCTGAATCAGAGCCAAGATCAGAATGCTGAGTTAGAAGGGAGACTGACAGAGTTGGAACAGTCATTTCGGACCTATCGTCGAAGGAATGGCTTCATCGAACTACAGGAAAGGGAGCGTGAAATTGGTATGTTACGAGCCTGGATTGAGTCACTCGAGGCAACCGTTCAGGATTACAGGGGGAGAATTAGGGTATTCGAAGAAGCTGCAAGATGTGGAGACAATTATTAGCGGCAAAGACTTCGTGATGCCTCCAAGATGATTCAAGATAGAGACCAATTTTACACGAAAATGATGGTGGAGATACAACGAGTTGCAGGACACATAAATGACTTAGCTATAGAAGCTGAAGCTCTTCGACCTATCATAACCTTTGACATGCAAGAAGCACCTAGGTTTATCAAGCTGCTCAGGGCTATTGAGAAGTTAGGAGATGGGGCTAGGGCTTATGTGTAGAACTCTATTATGTAATCAGGACCCTTTTGTAGTCTAGACCTTTTCTGTAATTTGGACCCTTTAATTCCCATGAAAGTAGTTCAAAAGCGTGATTACCAACAGAATCAATACCTTTATTTGCATACATTCTTGCATTGCATCACGGCATTTGCATCATTATACATGCATTTATCTATTATTGCAATAATATTAATAGTATAAATATTGTGGCAGTGAAATTAAAAAGTTAAGCCGCAACCATTCAGCATCCATACCTTACCCAGTTCCAAAGCAAACTAATGGAGGACAGAATAGTCAATCTGGAAGAGGGGCAGAAATAGTTGGAAGCACGTTTTGATGAAGCCAATAAGAGCCTCAGTGATCAGATCGCTCAATCACAAGTTGCGATAGTATCCGACATAACTGCATTGCTGGCAAAAAGCCTTGGGAAAGAAAAGGCTAAAGACGAAGTAGTCCAGGAGCCAGAAGGTATCTCATCTTACAGCAAGGTTCAACCAAAGACGTCCAGTCTGGCAAGAAGAGTATACATTGACCCTATTGGAATATATGTCAGTCTTCAGGCAAGGGCATCTGAAAACAAACCCATTGATACGGAGGCATTCTATGAAGAAGAGGTGCCAGATCTGAATTTGATCAAGAAAATCAGAACTGAAGTGGAAAAAAGTGGGAAGAAAGGTTTCGTCTCATGAAGGAAAAGTTTAAAGCGCTACAAAGCACAAATGAATCAGGGAATGAGGCCAGTGATCTGAGCCTGGTATCCGACCTTGTTCTACCACCAAAATTTAAAACTCCCAAATTTGACAAGTACGATGGAACTTCATGACCTTCCGCGCATGTAACCATGTATTGCGGAAGATGACAGGCTTATCAAGGATGAGAAGCTCTTAATCCATTGTTTCTAGGATAGTCTGACTGGGGCAGCACTCTGGTGGTATACCTAGTTAAGCCGGGTAAATATCAAGACATGGAAGGATCTTTCAAAGGCATTCATTGAGCAGTACAAACATGTGACAGACATGACCCCCGGCAGAATTATGTTGGAAAATATGGGTCAAAAATCTAACGAGAGTCTGCGACAATACGCCCAGAGGTGGCCACTCAGATTCAGCTGCCAATTCCCGAACATGAGATTATACCCCTATTTTTGAATACTCTAAAGGGAACACTATTTGATCACCTCATTAATAATACAACTCAAAGATTTGCCGATTTGATTAGGATTGGGAGTCTCTCGAATTGGCAATCAAAAGTGGCAGGATTGACAGTGGAGACAACTCTTAGAAGTACAACAAGAAGAGAGAGAATGAGGTAAATACTATGAGCACTTACATTACTCCAAAGAACTTCACGGTCTCTCAACCGCAAGCATCGACAGGGAAGGCTCATAACCAGAGAGAAGAGAGAGCTCCAAGAACAGAAAAAGAGAAACCAACCGTTACTCCGTTGCTAGTTTTGTACTCTGAGCTTTATTCTCAGTTACACAAAGTTGATTTGGTCGCCCGTACTATGTTACAATGTTCAAACCTCCATTTTCGCCATGGTATGATCCTAATGCACATTGCGATTATTATGGCGGTGCCCCTAGTCATCCCACAAAAAATTGCCTCTCATTTAAGAAACTCGTATAGAGTCTGAGTAATTCTGGGGTATTGAAGTTTGAGGAACTTAATGTGGCCGCTAATCCGTTACCTAATCACAAGAACCGCAGAGTTAACACTATTGAGGAGTACTCTGCCAGGAAGGCTAAAGAGGATGTGTCAGAGATCAAGTCTCCCTTACGGTGGATATTCCAACAATTATGCATGGCCCACTTGATCGACAAGGGCATTGTAATGGTACAAAAGGGGTGTACAACATATTACGAGTTCCACCAGGATAGAAGACACGACATCCAGCAATGTGAAGAATTTAGAAGATTGGTTCAACAGTTGATGGATAGCAAATAGATAGAGTTCTTTGAGGAAGTTGCAGGAAGGCATGGGTTAGATGTATGTGCGTTAGATAGCCCCAACCTCAAGTATGGGAGAGATAAGCCCTTTGTCATTTCTTCCAAATCAGAGGGAGCAAGTTCATCTAAAGAAGAAGCTACAAGTGTGGCCCCTAAAATCATCATTTCAACACCATCCCCATTTCTGTTCAAGGACATGCGGTGAACTCTTTATAGTTATGCCGCTAATGTGACCATACCAGAAAAGCCGAAGTTGGATGAGGAGAAAGAATGAATGGTGGAAGAGGAGCCAACACAGAAAGATGAACAGACAGAGAAAGATGAAATTGTCAATGAAGTAGGCCAATTTACGAGGAGCGGCAGGTGCTACTCTTCAAAAGCCTTAAAATCGGCCGAAACTACAAAGGATAGGGGAGAAGGTAAATCAGTTGGTCCTGCACAGATATTCGAAAAGGAGCCCCCTCCGAATATAAATGAGCTGGTAACTGAGGCTCAGGTGCAAGAATTTCTAAAGTTCCTAAGGCACAGCGAATACAGTGTAGTGAGCAGCTACGAAAGCAACCAGCAAGAATTACAATGTTGGAATTGCTTCTGATTTCGGAAAAGCATCGTGATGCATTGTTAAAAGTATTGAACCATACGTTTGTACCTAGTGATATTTTTGTGTCTAAGTTGGACAGAATAGTGGGGCATATCACCGCATACAACCACATCACCTTCAGCGATGATGAGATCCCGGAAGGAGGTATGGGCTCCACCAAAGCTCTCAACATCATGACCCACTGCAAAGGGTATGTTTTGCCAGGAGTACTAATGACAACGGGTCAGCATTAAACGTACTACCGTTGGTGACTCTACAAAAGCTACCGGTGGATAATTCCCACATGAAACCCTGTCACAACTCCATGAGATCCTTTGACGGTACACAAAGGGGAGCACTTGGAAAGATCGAGGTGTCTTTGTTGATTGGGCCGACTGAGTACATGATTGACTTCGTGGTGATGGACATAAAGCCCACCTATAATTGCTTATTGGGGAGACCAAGGGTTCACTCCGCTGGAGCCGTTCCCTCATCACTCCATCAGAAACTGAAATTTGTGATCAAAGGCAAGCTGGTCACTGTAGAGGCTGAGCAAGAGATCATCGCCTTGGTAACCTCATATCCCTTGCCCCAAGTTATCTAATTGTACCAAGATGACCGTTTCTAAAACTTTGGGCCGAGGAGCCAAAGCAGGAAGGGGCTAGGAAGGAGATTGCAAGTAAGCCTATGACCCAAAAGTGTCATCACCAAGAAAGATCGTTTTAGGCTCAGTTACAAACCAAGTGTTCAACAAAGGATAGGGGAGTATAGGAGAAAAGAAGAACAAATGAGGGCTAGACTCAAGGGAGAAGACATTCCATGGAGACTAATTTATTTCCCTCATATAATGGATATTTTTGTCTTTGGAGGAATTGACTGTACAACACAGAAAGTAGAAGAAGCAATTCAAAAAAATGACACACTTAATCAGAATGAGATGTTCAGTGAATCGCTTAAAAGGATGTCCATCAACATGATAGCTGAAGATGACAATGGCAGCAACGTGTTGACCAGCATCCACCCTTGCTGTCCTGGGGAAACTCTCGATAACTGGAGCTACGTTGATCTACCTGTAGTCTTTAGGGCCAGATTAGAGTAATGCTCCGAATTAACCCTTTTTGTTTTTGCCCATAAGCAATGGGGATCTTTTGTATAGGGCACCTATGTTAACTTTTTGTTTGCAATGAAAGAATATCTTCCTCATTTTCTCAAATGGCAAACATTTCATTTACTTCATTCATTCATTTCTTATTCATATTCATTCACTTCATTTAAAAGCATTCTCTTCCCAATACATTCGTTCTCATTTCATGTAGGGTACCCATAATTAACTGTATGAATGATTCTGAATTCAATATCGAGGTAGATTTCGAATACCCTGAGGTCTCAGTAGAAATTGAAAAGGAGGACGACGAGGCAGAATACGAGGTTCCTGGGGAGTTGGTAAGGATGATGGCCAACGAAGAAAGGCAAATCATGTCTCACCAAGACGAAACAGAAATTGTGAACTTAGGAATCGATGAGGAGAGAAAATAAGTGAAAATCGGGACTACATTTTCCTCAGAAACCAGGCGTAAATTGATAGCCTTGCTCCAAGAGTTCAAGGACGTCTTTCCTTGGACTTATCAAGATATGCCGGGATCGAATACAGACATAGTGGTGAACAAGCTGCCAACCAGGCCAGAATGCAAACCAATCCAGCAAAAGCTCGGAAGAATGAGGCCTGACATGCTTTTAAAGATTAGAGATGAGTAAAAAAGTAGTCCGATGTTGGATTTCTGAAAGTTTTCAAATTCCCTGAGTGGGTTGCAAACATCATACCGGTATCGAAGAAGGATAGGAAGGTCCGCATGTGTGTAGATTACCGAGACCTCAATCGAGCAAGCCCTAAAGATAACTTCCCTTTGCCACATATTGACACATTGGTTGACAATACCGCGGGACACTCATGGTTCTCATTCATGGATGGTTTCTCAAGATACAACCAGATAAAGATGGACCCATAAGACATGGAGAAGGCCATATTTGTAACCATATGGGGCACATTTTGTTATAAGGTGATGCCATTCAGACTCAAGAACGCATGAGCAACCTATCAAAGAGTAATGGTGACTCTGTTCCACGATGATGTACAGAGAGATAGAAGTATATGTGGATGATATGATCGCTAAGTCTCGAACCGAGGAAGAACACCTCTGAAACTTGAGTAAGCTATTCCAAAGACTACGAAAGTACCAGCTGAAGCTCAACCCAGCTAAATGTACCTTCGCAGTCACATCTGGAAAACTTTTAGGGTTTGTAGTGAGTAGAAAGGGGATTGAGATCGACCCAGAAAAAGTGAAAGTTATCCAGGACCTCCCACCACCTAAAACTCAGAAATAAATTCAAGGTTTCTTAGGAAGGTTGAACTACATGTCCCGTTTCATCTCTCAATTAACAGATAAGTGCGACCCTGTCTTCAGATTACTCAAGAAGAATAACCCGGGGGGTCTGGGATAAAGAATATCAACAGGCTCTAGAGAAGATTAAAAAGTACTTGACGAATGCTCTGATTTTAGTCGCACGAGTACCAAACAGACCTTTGATCATGTATTTAACAGTTTTTGAGAACTCGATGGGTTACGTGTTGGGGCAACATGATGAGTCTGGGAAAAAGGAAAGAGCCATCTACTAACTAAGCAAGAAGTTCACCGATTATGAAGCACGGTACCCTCTAATTCAAAAACTATGTTGTGCTTTGGTTTAGACTACCAAAAGTCTTAGGCTGTACATGTTATACCATACTACCTGGTTGATATCCAAATTGGACCCCTTGAAGTTTCTAAAGGAAGCATCGGCATTAACGGGGAGGATGACCTACTAGCAAATGCTGTTATCCAAGTTCGACATTGTATACGTGAGCCAAAAAGCAGTGAAATGAAGTGATATAGTAGATTTCTTAGCTAGCCGTGCTTCAGATGATTATGAATCGTTGAACTTTAATTTTCTGGATGAGGACTTGATGTGCATTACAACTGGGGAGGACGTCGTTTCAGATGATGGCCCGTGGAAGCTTTACTTTGATAGACCCTACAATGCCCTTGGCCACAGAATAGGAGCCGTGCTAATTTCTTCAAAAAATGTCTACTATCCTTTCACCAATAGACTGGAATTCTTTTGCATGAACAACATAGCTGAATATGAAGCCTGTGTCATGGGACTGAATGCGACCATTGAAAGAAATATCAAAGAACTTCGAGTATTTAGAGATTCTTTCTTAGTGATCTACCAGTTACGGGGAGAATGGGAAACTAGCGATCTGAAGCTGGTCAAATACTACGAGTTGATCCAGGACCTCATCAAAGAATTTGAAAAGATCAGTTTCACTTACCTTCCTAGAGAAGACAACCATATGGCAGACACCTTGGCAACACTGGCCTCCATGTTCAAAGCGAATACAAGAGCAGAAATGAAGCCAATTGAGATGCAGACTTTTGAGAAGCCAGCTCACTGCTATAATGTGCAAGAAGAGATAGATGGCAACCCTTGGTATTACGACATCCTGTAGTATATCAAATTTCAAAAGTATCCCAATGGGGCAAACGAAAACGACCAAAAAACACTCAGAAATATGGCAACAGGATATGTTCTGGACGGGGAGATTCTGTACAAAAGAAGCCATGACCAAACATTGTTGAGATATGTAGATGCTTGGGAGGCGAAAGAAATTTTGGCAGAAGTGCACGATGGTTTGTTTGGAACACATGCCAATGGTTTGTCAATAGCCCAAAAATCATGAGATATGGCTATTTATGGCCGACCATGGAGGGAGATTGCATCGATTATGCCAGGAAATGTCACAAGTGCCAAATATATACCGACAAGATCCATGCTCCCCCTTTACATTTGCACACCATGAACTCACCATGTTCGTTCACAGCATGAGGAATGGATGTCATTAGACAGATTTATCCAAAGGCTTCCAACAGGCACCGTTTTATTTTGGTTGCCATTGATTACTTCACTAAATGGGTGGAGGTAGCATCTTATGCCAACATCACAAGGATAACAGTGTACAAGTTCCTGAATAAGGACATCATTTGTCAATATGGGTTGCCAGAAAGGATCATCACCAACAATGCTTCCAACTTGAATAATAAATTGATGACTGAGGTGTGTAAGTAGTTCAAAATAACACACCATAACTCTACGACCTACCGCCCTAAGATGAATAGGGCAGTAGAAGCAGAAAATAAGAACCTAAAGAAGATCATTGCGAAGACAACAGACAGTTACAAAGATTGGCATAAGAAGCTGTCGTTTGTTCTGTTTGCCTACCGGACATTTGTTCGCACATCAATAGGGGCAACTTCATATTCTCTAGTGTACGACACAGAGGTAGTATTACCCTTTGAGGTTGAAATTTTGTCACTCCGGGTTCTAAATGAAGTAAAATTGGATAAATCAGAGTGGGTGCAGACTAGACTCGACAGTTAAATCTTATTGAAGAAAAGAGGCTGAAAGCCATCTGCCATGGTCAAATGTACCAAAAACGAATGATGCGGGCATATGACAAGAAAGTGCACCCAAAAGAATTCTGAGAGGGAGATCTGGTGCTTAAGAAGATCCTCCCAATTCAGAAAGATTTTCGAGGAAAATGGATGCCTAATTGGGAAGGGCCATATATCGTAAAGAAGGCCTTTTCGAGAGGAGCATTGATTCTGAAATGGACGGAGAAGAATTGAAAAATCCCATGAATTCTGATTTAGTTAAGAAGTATTATGTTTGAAAAAACATAATGAAATGATAAAAAATGAAAACTTAAGGTGAAAACGCGCAAAGGGCTCCTTAGGTGAAAAAAGAGAGCTCAAGGTGAAAACCTGAAGAAGGGCGTCTTGAAGCAAATGAAGGATATGAGTTGAAAACCCGTTAAGGGTGACTCAGATAAATTTTGAGATCGGGCCTCCGAAAAGTAGAACTATCCCCATGGGTGCTAGAAGAAGGAGCTTCAGACAAAGATTCTACTTCGGTTGACGGGATCACGCATTATTCATATAGTGGGTATTTGAGGGTTTTGCATGTCATGATCTGCTTTCCCTTTTCCTCATGTTTTCCATGACTTTTCTAAAATTGTTCCAAGTCCTTAATGTTAATAAGATCCCATTTTTGCGCCTTTATTTCCTTGTCTTCTCATTGCTTTCATAAGCATCATGCAAACAGATTAACATAGGCTTATGATAAACAAAAGATTTCTGAGTATTACTATGATCTAACCCTGAGAATGCAGGTGATTAGAAGACAAAATTAACTTTGGTCTCAAGCTTTCCGCATAATGTATGACGAGGCACGACGAGGGGAAGACTCTGAACATCAGAATAGGATAACCATTGTCATACACCATTCATAACTGTCCGAGGAAATATTCAAGACAACAATAGAGATCTCCCAAGTGAAAACCCGTAAGGGCTCCTAAAAATCTCTAAAGTGAAAACCTGAAAGGGCACTTTAGAAACTTCGAACCAGAAACTCAAAAAAGAAAAGTTGAAATGGTTAAACCCAACAGTGAGATGAGGTACTGCCACCAGAAGAAGAAAAGGAAGAGAAAACAAGCAAGAGGGTCGAGATTGACTGATTGCGAAAGCGGTCGCATCAGAATATTGACACTCATGCATCATATATAGTTAGGCATCCCTAGGATTAGGAGCATGCTAACTCATTATCATAACATTTTATCCATTTTAAACAAGTACATGCAAATTAACGATGACTTTTGATCTCCAGCTTCGTTTCGAAGAGTTGGATTTCATTTGAAGAAAGACTTCGACAGCCTTAGTAGCGTGAGTCTAGAAAGTTCGGTAGCCATTTTTGGCATGAATCCCCAAATTTGAAGAAAGATTTTGGTAGCCTTAGTAGCGTGAGTCCAGAAAGATCAGTGGCTAGTTTGACGTGAACCCCAAATTCGAAGATAAAGGTTCTATATAGGGAGGGCCTACATTTTCAAGCCCTTGCATTGAAAGGTTCTATATAGGAAGAACCTGAAACTCTGAGGTTTCAGAAGATAAAAGTTCTATATAGGAAGGACTTACAGCTCCAGGATTTGAAGACTAGCAATTGTATATAGGAAAAAAACCCAGTCGGAAGGATCCATCCGTGACGCAGAAGGTTTTATATAGGAAAAACTGTTGCATTAAATGCAAAGAGTTCTATATAGGAAGGAATCCAAGCTTTACCGTCTCAGAGTGAAAAGTTCTATATAGGAGGGACTCATAACTCGAGGCCTCAAAGTGAAAGGTTCTATATAGGAATAACCCTAACTCCAAGATTTCAAGGTAAAAAGTTCTATATAGGAAGAACTTTTAGTTTGAAGGATCCACCTGAGAAAGCAAAACGTTCTATACTGGAAGAGCCTGTAGCTCCAAGACCGGAAGGTAAAGAAGTTCTATATAGGAAGAGCTTACGAGCCTGAAGATTCGACCGAGGAAAAGCGGAGAGTTCCAGAGGAACACGTGATTTATAAGCTACAAATAGGGAAGTCGGATAAAAATGAGTGCTTATAATCTTTGCTTTGCTTTCGTTCCATGAGAACAAGTAAAGACAGGCAACTCTAATCACTCATTTTTATCTGTGTTTGTTAATATTGTGACATACTAATATAATAATCAGTTAATATTATTATCGCGTGTTTACATATGTATATGTGTGTACGTGTGATTAATATATACGTAATATATATGTGTGTGGAGTGTGTGAATGCATGTATAGCGTATGTATTGTGTATGCGTACGTATTTATAATTATCATGGTATATATGTGTCATAGGTATGTTTACATTTTATGTGTGCATTGTGTGTATGTGTAATGTGTGGATATTTATGTTAATTATGTGTATGATTATATATGCATGTATGTTTGTATATTATATTAAGTAAGAATATGCTACATATATATATTAATGTTTGCATGTGTTCGTATGTTACACGTATATGTGTACGCATGTGTATGTATGCATTATTATTATTACTAATATTAATATTATTATTGGACTTATTTAAAATAAAATCTAAAATATATAAAACCCAGATATATTATAACAGTCCAGTCTATGTTATTACAAACCCAAACAAATAATAATAATACAAGGCCCAATACGGCCAACCCAATAGTCCAAATAAACCTAAACCCTAATTATCTAATTCTGATCTACATCTTTTTGCGCAGCCCACCAGGAGCCGTTGGATCAAGACTTGCGTGAGATCACGCGCGAACTCTTAGCCTCCCATGTGCGCGTGCATCATACGCACAAGGCTCTTCAAATACCAAGACACCACATGGCATCATCCTGTTCAATCCTGCCCATTTCAGATTGCATCAAAGTCGTCCATTTTCCATGCAATCTCAGTCGTTGGATCAGATCTGATCCAAAGGCCGAGAACGAGCTTAGCAGAGGAAACGTCTCCACCATGCCGTCACCATGTCGGCACCATGTCGGCCGTACCAACCACCGCACCAAATCGGACATGCCAAAATCACAAGAAAAAGTAGGAAGTTGTCAGTAACCAAATCTGCAAAAATATGTATTTTTATCTACCAAACAAAGTCAGAGAAGAAGACAACATATATGTAATGGGATTTACCATCTTTTGTAATCAGATATCAATTCCAGTTACCAATTTCAAAAATACAAGAAAAACCATCAGTTTCTAGTCTCAAGTTTCTCAAAAATAATAACAAAAAAACATGAAAGTTTCAAAAGGGGTAAATCTCTTCCTCTCTCTTCTTTTCACGCATGCATGTAAACAAAAAATAAAAGGAAATAAAGATTACCCAATTCCAATGACCTTTTCTTGCCGGCGACGAACCTCTTTGGTGAGCCACTCAAAGGGGCGTGTTTTTTTGGTTCGAGGTTTGAAAAAAGTTTAGGCTTTTGGGTTCGAAGTGGAAGGGTTATAGTTTTTTTGGGGTATTTATGTTGCCGGTAACCAAAGCCTAGGACGGCTCGAGGCAACCTTACGGCCAAGCTTTGCCTGAGGCCAGTCGGACATGGTGACTAGACAGAGGGGTTTGGTTTTTTGGGTGGTTTTCTGGAAAACGGAGAGAGGAGAGAGGAGAGAGCGCAATCTTAAAGGGTTTTTTAAAAAATGAAAAGAGGAAGAGAGGGGGTCAGTAAAGTGTTTATATAGACAAACAAATAAATGTTTTTGGTCCAATTACTCACTAAGGACTTTTGTCCTTTGTGTTTTTTCATTTTAGGCTCGCCCCTTGGTCTATTTACAGGATCGGTCCCTTGTTATTTTCTAAAAGTTTCAATTTCATCCCCGAGTCAAAACCAATCAGTTTTTAAATAGCAAAATCACGCCTTTAATCCCTCCGCGTTTTCAAAATTTTCAATCTAAGCGTGCCCCTTGGTTTAATTACACGTCCAACCCTTGTAACTTCATTCCAGTTTTTAATTCGAACCTCAAATGTGTGTTTTCTTCTTTTATTTTCTGTCCTCTTGTCTTATTTTTGTTCATTTCTGTCCCTTGGTAAATTTTAAATATTTAGGTTATCTTTGTTTCTATTATGTGTTCTTTAGCATGTGTAATTTGCTTATTATGTTCACATATGTTTTCCTATCATGCCTATTCATGTTTTTTGCTTTTTAGGTGTTATATCGTGCTTTCATATTTTAATGCATTTGTTCGTGTTTGTATGCATGTCTATTTTATATGTCATGAGTAGCTTAATTTTAATATTAGGTTTATATGTTAGTTTTCATGTTTTTTTTGTATGATATGTTACACGTCACTTTATATCATGTTTAGTTTTTATATGTCCATTTAGTTCTTTATGTTTTTGCATATGTATCGTCTTTATCATGTTTATGTACGTTTTCTTTCATATGCATTATCATGCCAATGTGTTTATTTTGTATGTTCATAATATGTCTTAGTGTTAGCTTGGGTTTTTAGATCTTTTTGCATTTTAAGTTATATGTTAGTGTGATCTTATTTATTACGTAATGTCATGTTTTTTACTTGTTACATGTCAGGTTTGTAATATGCCCCTATATTATGTTATATGTAGGGTATTAAGTATTAATCTTTATACTAGTATCTTTCTTTGTTTTGTTATTTTAGTATTATGTTTTGACTATGTCATGTATGTGCTATAGTTGTGGTTCGTATTAATGTATTTAAGTATGTTAGATTTAATTGTTTAATTTTTAGGAGCATGTTTTTCTTGTTCGTGTTTTGTTTTATTTATTTATGATGGGTTATGTGTTTTTTTATTCATGTATTTTATTATTATTTTAGTTTAATATTGTAATATTCATGCTTTTTATATTTTAGTACTATGTCAATGTGAATATATGTTTTTAAATTATTTGCTAAGGTTGCATAACAGATATATTAATTGTCAATGCGGTGCCCTTTTATTCGAGCGTAAACGTGGCCAGTATCAAACGTGGTGATGGTGGTCTATCAGTTTACTCTCGAATAACGGGGCCCTTAAAATTTACTCGCACTTATAAACAAATTTTAATTTAATCGTCACTTTAATTCGAAAAATCTAATATTAATAAAGCGGTAATTATTAAAGTACAAATTTTGGGCGATATGCGGGTGATAATCCTTCCCCATCCGTAACCAACTCCTGAACCCAACATTTTTAAAATCTCTGGTTTTTATGGTGCCCGACCTACCTTAGTGGCCGGTGGCGACTCTTTTTTTTAAATAAAATACGATTTTTCTAAAACCCCACGAAAGATTTTTAAATACCCAAAAAGACCCCTAAACACCTCGAAACCTCGTTTTTAGCAAAGAAGGGATATCGCTACATATTGTTGCTTCTCTATCCACACAAAAGGAACATTTTTTGCAACAACTTGGCCAACGGTGCTGTAATACTCGAGAACCCCTCAAAAAAACTAACCAGCCAACCTAAGAAAACTACGCACCTCCGATACAGACTTAGGTTGCTTCCAATTGCGAATAGCCTCAATTTTCTATAGATCTACACTAATACCCTTCGCGAAAACCACATAACCAAGGAACATTACCTTCTTAAGCCAAATCTCGCACTTGCTCAACTTAGCATATAACTGATTATCCTTCAGCACTTGCAGCACTATTCGCAAATGTCGATCATGCTCTTCCTCAGTACGGGAGTACACGAGAATATTGTCTATGAACACTGCCACGAACTGATCAAGGTACTCATGAAACACACGATTCATCATGTCCATAAACGCAGCCGGGGCATTTGTCAAACCGAAAGGCATAACCAAAAACTCATAATGCCCATACCTTGTACTTCCAGTCTTTGGCACATCCACATCCTTCACTTTCAACTGATAGTACCCAGACCTCAAATCTATCTTAGAGAACACCAAAGCACCCCTAAACTGATCGAACAAATCATCAATCTGTGGCAAGGGATATTTATTCTTAATCGTCAAATTATTTATTTGCCAATAATCGATGCACATCCTCATCGTGACATCATTCTTCTTTACAAATAACACCGGTGCACCCAAGGGTGAAACACTAGGTCTAATGAAACCTTGATCAAGTAGCTCTTGCAACTGCGTCTTCAACTCCTTCAATTCCTTAGGTGCCATGCGATAAGGCGCAATGGACACCGGAGCCGTATCAACATATGTCTCGACTTTAAACTCTACCTCCCTATCCAGCGACAACCCTGGCAACTCTTCAGGAAAAAAATCCAAAAAATCACAAAATATACGGATATCCTGCACACGTACATCCTGAGATCCAGGATTCATAACATAGGCCAAATACGCCTGACATCTAAGTTTCAACATTCGACTTGTTTCCAAAGCTGAAACAACATTGGCCAGGAACTTTACATCTCCCCAACCCCCACAACTTCATAATCATCGGTAAGACACAAGGATATTCGTTTGGTTTCAAAACCCACAACTGCCCTATGCTCGGATAACCAATCCATCCCCAAAATTATATCAAAACCATGGAACGGCAACTCCATCAAATCCACGGCAAACACATGATCTTGCACCATTAAAGGACACCTTCGATATAACTTCCTAACCACAACCATTTCGCCCAAAGAACTAGTTACTCGAATACCAACATTCAAAATCTCATCAGGTATATCAAGTAACTGTGCATGCTCACTCAGAATATATGAATGGGTGGAACCATAAACAACCAATGAAAACAACGACAAATATTGCAAAGTAAAGGTACCTACAATTACATCGGTATCGTTGCGTCCCTCACGATGCGCATACACCCTCGCGGGACCTCCACCCTCTGGCTGGATAGCAACAGTGTGTGCCACATTCCTACGCCCACCATCTCTCGGCTGGAAATGTCTTCATCCATGTCCTTGACCTCTTGAGGCAACCACAGTAGGTGTAGAAGCCTACGCACCTCTAGCTAACATAGGGCAATCACGCCTCACATTATCAGTCGACCCACAACTCCAACAAGTATTAGTTGCAACGGGTGCAGGAACTGGACCAACTCATCCTACCTATGGACAGTCGCGTCTAACATGGTCTCGAGATCCATAACCCCAATAAACCTTATCCTACCTTCAGCAAACCCCAAAATGTCTCTTCCCATACTGAGCACATTCAGGTATTCCACCTTCGGAACTCTACCCTAGCTGACCTCTCTACCCAAGCTTAGGTCGATGTATACAGTCCCGATGCCTCTTATACTGACCACCACCAATATTAGAATCAGCGGCTCTCTTACCATGACAAGATCTTCCAGCACGGGATGTCAAGACTAAACTCTGCTCAATATCCTTGGCTCTCGAAACCAACACATCAAAATCAACATACTCAGCAACCAACGTATATGTCTTAACATCCTGAGTAAATCCATAAAGGAAGCTGTCGCAACGGCTCCTCTCATCAGGCATCAACTTAGAAGCATACTGGCTCAGCCTTACAAACTGTATCTCATACTCAGATACCGATTTATACCCCTGAACCAAAGCCAAGAACTCGCGTTTCTTCTCATCTTGGTATCTAGCTCTGAAATATTTCTTCCTAAAAGCATATTGGAAGGTTTCCCATGTCACATTGTCAGCCTCCATACCTGTAATCACCGTAGTCCACCCGCTATATGCATCTTCCTACAGTAGAGATACATCACATCCTAGCTTACAAGCGTCAGAACAACCCATCTGATCCAATATACGATCTGTGCTGGCAAACCACTCATCGGAAGCCTCAGGCATCAAACCTCTAAACTCGACCCCTTCCAAGCCACATAAACACTCTAAAGGTAATCTTGGATTAGCAGCAGGAACCGGTGCTGGTGCAGGCACATGCACTCCAGCCATCGCGGCCTGGAACGCTCTCGTCTTTGCCTGTATCAAAGGCGTCATATCACCCAATGCTGGCCCATCCAGCACAGGTGGTACTTGTTCCACACCTGCAGGTGGATTCAGCGGAGGAGATGGCAACCCCCCAATAGGCATAACATTATTCTTATCCTCCTGCCTCTTCGCATTCGTATTAGAACGTAATTCCCTCCTCAGTGGCATCATAAATAAAGAATCTATGGCATGATAATACACCAAAACAAAAATGATTAAGCCATCTTCAAGCAAGGGTCCAAGACTTCCATTTCAAATCAAAAATATTTTACATTAGTAGTAATAAGGCAATGTGTCCCAACATACCCCAACATGGCATATAACACACAATCAATCACCGTGTATAGCAATCAACTCAATTCAATCAACATACATATCAAACAACTTCCCAAGATGCATAAACCAACCATAACCCACTCCTAACAATCAAAATTGGCTCTAATAACACCAAATGTAACCCCCTCGACCCGACCTAGCCGCAAGACCGAACCGAGCGAGCTACATTAGGTTTACTGAAGTAAACTTAAAATAAGAGCTTGGAAAAACGCAACCATTTTTTTTCCTTTATCTTATCTAGATGTTGGTTATTACCCTACGTGTACATACAAACAACAAGTGGAAACCCAACTCAATCGGGCATCGAATTGATATCCAATTGGCCACATTACAAGAATAGGGACCAAAACATAAATCTTCAAAACTATAAGGGTTAAATTATAATTTTCTTTACCAATCTTCAATTAGTCAGGTTACAAGCATACATGACAAATTTCAACTTAAAACGATCATATGAACTCATCTAATTGCATACATAACACCCAGGGACCAAAATTTAAATTCCATTATTACGAAGGGCCAATTCTGTAATTAAAGTTACCAATCCTCAATTTAACCAATTACATGCATACTGGTGAAATTTCGGGTCAAAATGATCATTCAAACTCATTTTATTGCAAGTAAAACAATCAGGGACTAAAACAGGAGAAAACAGAAACCTTAAAACATACTTACAACTAACTTAACCAATGTTCGTGTCGATACGCGAGCAAGTGTATCGATACGCCTGAGCATTCACAAAAACTCCAGATTCTAGTAGCTCAAAATCATATTGATACAACTCCTCGAGTATCGATACGCTATGCTTAAAACTATAGACCCGTATCAATACGGTAACTCGTGTACCAATACGCTAAGCCTAAAAATGCGCTTACTCGTATTGATACGGTTATTTGTGTACCGGTACACTGTGCCTGGAAACAATTACTTGTATCGACACGGGCACACGCGTATCGATACGCTCTGACCTAAAATGTCAAAATTTGTTGGTTTTTAACCTTGATCTGGGATTCTAACACCTAAGCATGCTTCTAACAATCAAATAACATCACCATAGGTCATTTTCCATCAATTTACCATAGATCAAACACCAAGAAATGATCATCATGCTTTAAGGCTCACTATAGGCATGCTTCCTAGAACTCAAGCAACCAAAACATAGACCATATGCAAAATCCATCAAACCAAGCTTATCATAAGTCCAAAGCAACAAAATAAGCTTGCTCAAACAGAGAGGTAACCACTCAAACCCTCCCAACAACATTTAAGCCACATTCCTTTATTACTACTTAAAACTCAAACATACTTTGGTAATTCAAGTCTTGAGTATTCCCTCCTTGCTTACTAGGCCACTTGCACTTAATCAATCTGCATTGATGATAAAAGAGAGCATAAGCAATCATTTCTTAGTGAGGAGCGCTCAAAATACAAAACATCATCCAATGCAATTTCAAACCGCTTTAGAACAATCATGCCACTCTTTCAAAACATGCACTTAATCTTTACAAAACCAGCATATTAAACCATATGCAATATGTATCATGGATTTCCACAGCATATTCCCATATGCAATTTCCTTTACTTAATCCTACACAAGCATAACATCTCATATGCAAAGCTTAAGGAGTATAACTCGTATAAATAACATCATTCAAACCAATCCATCAACATGATACAATTTAAAACATTTTATTGGCTTCCAAGTGATCCGTTACCATATACATCATTTCCATAAATCATCATTAACATCGGATACACGGATTTCCTAAGAGATTTCACAATCTCTTGCAGCCTAATGGCATGGAGTTGTGCAACCATGCACCACCTCTACACTACCAAGGCTAACCCTCCAACGTTGAGTTCACACACTCGACACATCAACCTTTACAGCTCATGGCTGGAGTAAAAGCCATCTAAGTGTTACCTAACAACATTGGGGTTCACATGATCGGAGTAAGTACCTCTCGTACTACCTCTACAACCACGGGCGGCTTATTATAGTGCACTTTAAATCCTATGGCCGGCCAATTATATCTGATAACATTTCCATAACATTTTTTGATTCATCACTTGCCAATATAATCCACTTTTATAAACATACCTCACTGTTTTCATGTGCATTATTCAAATCATTTCATTGTGCATTAAACCATGCATAAGCCATGATCATAAACATTCTTTAAAATCATGCACTACTTCCCAAATGCATCTCCCTTGAAAAGCCATTCTTATCCGTTTCACTCACCGACAAAGCAACGTCTCCCTTGCCGATGTCAAATTAAGCTTCCGGCAACACCTCAACACCAAGGTTCACTTCCAGATTAACTTCCCCTAATTCAAACACATCACAATAGAGAATCCAATGCATTATAATGCATCCAAACTCACAGCAACCATCAATTAACATTTATCTAACTATAATCCCCCATAACACCACAACCTATAAACCGAAAACATCTTCGATTCACCAAAAACCTCAACCCAGCCCGCAAATATGAATCTCAACCTTCAAATAACATCAATTAACATCAAAACAACAACCTAAAACAACCTTATACCTCCAGCAACCAATAATTAGCCTCAAAATCTCTTAACTACCAATCTAACAAACTAGAGATTCAATAGATTCTGGGATTCTATCATCAAAACTCACTTCATTATCACATTAAACATCAAAATCAAGGTATAAACCAATCCTCAACTCAGCAAAAATAGATCACTACGAATTTCTTCAATTCTTCATCATAAACCATCAATTAAACCATAAATCCGAGTTTAATTAATCAAAACCCAATGAAAATCATATAAAATAGATCAATAAGGTTTATTCATAATTTTTCTAATATTTCTAAACCCTTGAGTAATTTGCTTAAGCAGGATAAGGCTTTCAACTTTGATGAATCTTGTGCCACGGCATTTGAAGCCCTGAAAAGCAACTTGCCTCGGCGCCTATTGTTACTCTGCCCGATCGGACCTTACCTTTTAAACTCATGTGCGACGCAAGTGACTTCGCGGTAGGAGCCGTTTTAGGCAAGCGCACAGGTAAGATTTTCCATGTGATTTACTACGCTAGTAAAACTCTAAGTGGTGCGCAATCAAATTACACCATGACGGAGAAAGAATTACTAGCAGTAGTTTTCGCATTTGATAAGTTTCGTTCCTACTTGATTGGTACTAAGGTAATTGTTCATACTGATCATTCAGCAATTAAGTACCTATTTGCTAAGAAAGATGCCAAACCTCGTTTAATTCGTTAGATTTTACTTTTACAAGAGTTTCACATCGAAATTAAGGACAGGAAAGGAACGGAGAACCAAGTTGCCGATCACTTATCAAGGTTGGAAAAAGGCGATGAAGATTCAGACTCCTTGGAGATCTCGACACATTCCCGGATGAGCAGTTGTTAGTTGCCACGGTGACCCCCTAGTATGCCAATTTTGTTAATTTCTTGGTTAGTGGTATTTTGCCTTTGACCTTACTCACCAAGGAAAGAAGCGGTTCTGACATGATGCTAAGCATTATTATTGGGATGAGCCTCTTTTGTTTAAACAATGTACAGATCAGGTGATAAGACAATGTGTTCCCGAGGAGGAGCAGGACAATGTGCTTCTACAATATCACTCTTCACCCTATGGAGGCCATTTTGGAGCAACTCGCACCGCGGCCAAAGTCCTAAAATCTGGCTTGTATTAGCCCACTCTTTACAAAGATGCTCAAGAATTCTACAAGAGGTGTGATTGTTGTTAGCGAACGGGAAATATTTCGCAACGACACGAGATGCCACTGTAGAATATCCTTGAGGTCGAGTTGTTTGACGTGTGAGGGATCGCCTTTATAGGACCCTTCCCATCCTCATTCGGCAATTTGTACATCTTACTTGCTATGAACTACGTGTCTAAATGGGTAGAGGCGGCTGCAGTTCCCAGAAATGATTCAAAGATCGTGCAAAAATTCTTGCAGAAATACATATTCACACGATTCTAACACCAAGGTTAATTATCAGCAATTGAGGCACACACTTCGACAATAGGCTGATTGCCAAAATGTTGGAGCGATTTGGAGTAACACACAAAATTGACACAGCATATCATCAACAGACAAACGGGCAAGCTGAAATTTCCAATCGTGAATTGAAGGCTATCCTTGAAAAAGTTGTCAATCCTTCTCGAAAGGATTGGTCTACAAGAATTGGTGAAGCGCTATGGGCCTATCGAGCAACATTCAAGACACCTTTAGGCATGTCGCCTTACAGACTTGTTTACGGCAAGACTTGCCATCTTCCGGTAGAGATCGAGCATAAGGCTTATTGGGCAATCAAAACAGTTAAAATGGATTGGGAAAGTGCAGGGTAAAAGCGATTAATGGACCTCAACGAGATCGAAGAATCTATGCCATAGCCTACGACAACGCGAGAATTTACAAGGAGAAAATAAAGCGTTGGCACGATAAGAAGCTATTATCGCAGCAATTTTTGCTCGGGCAATTAGTTCTTCTCTTCAATTCTCGGTTAAAACTCTTTTCGGGAAAAGTAAAATCGAGATGGTCTGGGCCATTCGAGGTAATAAAACCATTCTCCCATGGTGCCGTGATAATCAAGTCCACCATTGACGGACATGAATTCAAAGTTAACGGACAAAGATTAAAGCACAATGTCGGCACCCATGTTAAGCGAGACAAGGAAGTGGTTACTCTAGGAGATGCATGATCATGCTCTCCTTTAGTATTTCTTAATTTTTAGTTTTGTTTTTAATTTCAGACTTATTTTTAATTTTGATTTTATTTTTATTTCATATTTTAAGTTTTAATTTGTATCTTTCCATATACTTTTAGGATAATTATTTTTTCATAATTTTTAGTTTATCTTATTTATCTTTATCTTTATTTATTTATTTTTATTTTTATCTTTAATTAATGTTTATCTTTTTATTTGTGTTTGAATTTTAGGATGAGAGTTCGAGATAAGGATGAGTTGAATTAAAAATTGAATTTTATCATTAAGAGGGAATAATGGGCTGATTATGGGGGCTTACAAAGGCATATTTAATTATTAGTTTTTACCCTAATTATCATCCCTTTTATCCTCTAGCCGCATACCCCTCTACATTCCCCCAATCCCCTTTTGTCGCATGCCCTAGCCAATCCCCTCATCATCTTTTATTTCCATCATTCTTTCCTACTTTTTTCCTCCCATTAGTTGAAAATCACATCATCTTTACCATATCCTACTTCACCATTAAACTTTCAAAATCCATCTACTCTTTGAACTCTCAAAACTTTCTTTCTTTTATTTTCTTTGTTTTTACTTCCTATCACAACCACAATCACCGTGGCCAAAAATATCAAAACTATGGCTCACCCGAGTTCATCCAAGGAACCACCATTCCTCCGATTTGCAGCACCAACCATTGAGGAGAGATATCTAGCCAAGTTTGCAAACCGCAAGGTATGGGAGGAGCAAGGATTCGCCTACACCATCTCCCGCAAGAACTTCGGCCTTGATGCCTTCATCTTCAAAATTATCGAGCACCACAAATGGCAAATCCTTTGCCATCAACCAAAGCCTGGCAATGTATCATGGGTAAGAGAATTTTATGCTCATTCTCCTAACCCAAACAACCCATATGTTTATCTTCGTGGCAGGGCTATCCTTATTGATGCTGACACCATCAACACTTTATACGGGATATACATTGCGAAAGATGAACATAAAGCCTTTGTGGACAACATCATGACTGAAGAAGTCAAAATGGTGTTCAAGGACCTCACAATCGAAGGTGCCGAATGGAACCAAAGATCCTTAAAAGGGACGGTAAATCGCCTTATGTTAAAACCTGAGGCAAACTGTGGAATAAATTTGTTAAAACTCGCTTAATGCCCACTACACACAACACCACAGTTTCATATTCTCATCTTTTGTTATTGCATTCTATTTTAAACAAACGAATTATAAATATTGGACAACTTATTTGTGATGAGATACTCTCTTGTAGTCAAAAGGATGTAGGTGCTCTTTTCTTCCTGAGCTTAATATGAGAAAGAAAAAGTGCCAAGTGATCCAACGGACGAGAAATTACGTTTCAGAACCGGGTGGAATCGTACTCAATACTTGAGGATTATGGGTGAAGAACCGGCGAAAGAACAAGCAATACCAAAGAAATCCCCTGCACTAAAAATTGCATAGGCAACCAAAGATGCCTCAGTAATTCCTGATGTCTCGGCAAGTCCTGATGCCCAGGCTAGTGAACCTGCCTCGGCTGGTATGGATCGAATCGAAGAGATGCTCCACCCACTATCCCACCGATTAGAGAGAATAGAGGCCCAGCAATTGCAATTCATGCGGTACATGAGGGACCATAATGTAGCTATCACACGAGTGATCCTTGATAAGTACCCCGACAACACCATACTTTTCCCGGTGTTTCTTGCTAACCTACTTGCCCCGGAAACTGCCGCACAAGATAAAGGTAAAACCCCTATGACTGAACCTTCTCGAACTGAATCTTTACATGGATTTACAGATTTGGACGAGAGCATATCTGAACGAATATAGTCACCACCGGTCGAGCCATCAAAGTCGAAGCGCAAAGCATCTATCATCGAAGAGACTGAAAAAGCGATGAGGTTCCAGAAGTGAGGGCTCAAGCCACACCACCAGCCACACGCACTCAACCACTACGAACCACAAAACGAATCAAGCATACGTCCCAAAAGAAACTCATCATCCAAGGTGACGACCTTTTCGACTAACTCATTTGCGTTTTAATTTTAATTTTTTGTACTTGCACTCATTGAGGACAATGCTTCCCTTGAGTTTGGGGGTGTTTGTTTCTAGTTAGTTTCATGTTTAGTTGCATTCATATTTAGTAATCGCATATAGGTTGCATAGATTACTTGCCATGCATTTGATTTTATTTAATTTGCCTAGACTTGTTGGATATCCTATAATGAGTTTGCCACTGCACTTAATTGATAGAACTTTCGATTTTAGGATGCGCGTGGATAACACTTAGAATTCGACTATGATGCTGAATATAATTTGACACTGTTGTGACTTGATTCATTAAAGGAGGCTTAGTGAACTTAGGTTGCTTAAAAATTGGGTAAAAATTAAACACAAAAATGTGAGCTAGAGGTGCCTATCTGGCTGTAATCTCAACTAAGATTGATTTAAAAATAATTTCTTACTAGAGGTGCCTGAAATCGGCTCTAGTTATCACACATAAGAAATTGCTAGAGGTTCCCGAAATTTGCTCTAGTTGATTAACATTAAAATAAGAAATTGCATGCTTTGCTAGAGTTACCCAAAATTGGCTCTAGTAAAAATAAAATACCTCGGTAATTATTTTGATAAAAAAACCTATTGCTCACATAGAATCCTAAAAATCAACTTGTACACAACTCCATGCACACATTTTCACAAGCAATATAGTTTAATTTCGAGTAAATTTTGTGCCATCCAAAAAATTGAAAAGCAATCATACTTTGTGCCATGATTCTGAGGATTGAAGTCAGATACGAAGCAAAAATTTTTTATGATTAAAGTCTTGGCATGTAATTGTTAATTATGCATTGCTTGAGGACAAGCAATAGTTCGAGTTTGGGAGTGTGTTAAGTGTGTAAAAGTACTATATTTCTCCCCTATTTACTCTTAATTATTGTTATACTTAGGCTCATTCTAGTTTCATTTTTAGTCATTCATGCACAATTGCATTGTTTCCTTCATTGTCATGTTTGATTACATAATTCGGTTGATTGTGGAAAAGGTGCTGCTGGTATGTGTTTTTGTGTGTGCAGGATCTAATTACCCAAGCAAGTAGGAAATTGTCAAAGCAATTGAGGATAAGAAGAAGGGAGTTGACGATTTTGATAGGATAAATCCAATTTAATTACGAGAAGCAAGGATAAATCCTAGAAGAGTTAGAGTTCCACGAAGAGATCAAAATAAGATTAAATTCCAAGAGTTTATGAGGAGTTTTTGGAGAATAAATAAATAAAAGAGATTTATCTCCTTTATATTATTTAATTCCAACTTAAACTCATCCTTATCAACAAAGAACTTGACCTAGCCATCTCCTATAAATAGAAGACAAGCCGTCGCCCTCTTGAGAGGGGGAAGTGGGAGAGAAAATTAGGGCTGCTCGACATCTTCTTCTTTTTTCTCCTTTATTCCATTCGATTCATGTTGGGTAGATTTTATCTCGTATTTCTTTTACACCCAGCCATGAACTAAACTTTACTTGGCTTGGGTTATTGTGTTTTTGTGGGTGTGAAAACGTTTGGATTTGTTTAGGCTTTTGAATTGCAATTCAATTTCAAAGTTTGTTCACTCTTGGTTCTTAATTTTAATTGCGAGTGAATTGGGAGAGGATCTCGTGAATTATCCATTTATCTAATATCAGGAGATTTAGATTCAAGAAACAAATGAGCATGGTTTTCATACAAACGAATGTTGGTGAAGACTAATTTGACTTAGGGATAAGTTGTGAATTTCAACAGCTAAGAGAAGTGCAAGATCGGTTGTTTTCCATCCATGGTTAACGCATGGATGTATCGCCAAGGCATGCACGATTAATAGTGTTTCGAGTCAGGGATAGTGAGAAGCCATTGAAGTACGCTTCGCCGAACTTTGATGGAAGTCGCCCAATTGCCCAAGTAATTCGACCGATGCTAATTGTTAAGAAGATTAAGTTACTCTTGCAATCAATTACCACGACGGTCCATTCAATCATCACACCACAACTCACGATAACTCGACCTACTCTCTCATTCAATCAACATCTTCTTTTTTTACTTGCTCTTTTATTTTACTTGTTAATTCAATTCCTATTATCACCATCAATTACTTTTCTTTTCAGTACAAGAAGTTAGATTCTAGAAGTTGCACCAATCCCTATGGAGATGATATCTATTCTATACTATAACTTAAGATGTGTTCACTTGCACCAATTGCGAAGCACTCTAAACACGTAACAGCTATGTGTACCTCATACAACTTGTGAACTCTCGCATCTATGACTAGGCCATGGGAGTTACGAGTAACCACTCTTATTGAGGTAGCTCCTGTGTTAGCCATAAAGGCAACATCGACATTGACAAATATGGAGTCCTCGGAAGGGCAAGACCATCGAGTAGCACGGCTGCAAGGGACCGGCACGTTTGTGAGCTCTTGTGCGGCAGTATAGTCTGAAGCAAGCAGTTGAGCATAATCCACCACAGCTCAGACAGGGATCCTCTTATTTTCATGAACAAACTTATTTCGCTGGTTCCAAATGTTCCAAAAAAGGGTGATTAGGATATTGAAATGATCTCTTTTCATCTTCTTATGCGATGCTTCCAGCCAAGCTTTGCAGCTAGAGAAATGTACATAGGGGAGAGAGTTTGAAAGATCACATATTTCAAAGGCTTCCTTGAGTATGGGGCAATCACGAAATGCATGAAGGCGGGACTCAATCTCATTATTGCACATCTTACAAGTGCCGGGTCAAGCCCTGTTGCTGCCAACTTGAGGCTCGTGGGCAACGCATCATGGCAAAGCCTCTACCCAAACAACCGAATCTGGGGCAATGTGGGAAGCTTAGCCATTGCCTTCCAAATAGAAGGAGAGTCCCTCACCTCATGTTTTTGAAAAAGAAACCAATTATATCTGGACCGATTGGTGTAGCTTCTCGAAGAATGGTGTCCCCAAATAAGAATATCACCCGAGACGGGTATAATGGGGCAGCGGCTAATCAAGCGAGCATTGACATCCGAGAACACTTGCTTGAGCTTTACTATATTCCAATCTGCTATATCATAAAACATAAAATCCCCACAACGAATATGCTCGGTGTTGCTATCCAAGTGATTGCCTTCGGTGGCTATTGATTTGGTCTCTCCCCATTTATCTTGGAAGATCCGGACTGAGCTATTGGTCCCAAATCTCCAATGAAAACCCTCTTTGATTGCTTCTTTTTCTTTGAAAATGGTACTCCAAATGAAGGATGTTTTATCACCTTGCTTAGCTTCGAGCACATTACCATGTGGGAAATACTTGGCTGAAAGAACCTTGAAGCATAAGGAGTTTTTATTGCACATTAGTCTCCAAACTTGTTTTGCAAGCAGGGCAAGGTTAAAGGCTTTTAGATCTCTAAATCCAAGGCCCCCAATATCTTTTGGCTTGCAAAGATTGCCCCATGCTACATGCGTCCATCTTCTTTCTTTTCTCTTTCCAAACCACCAAAAATTTTGAGTTGTAGCAACCATGGGGTCAATGATATAGTTTGGGAGCAAAAAATGAGTCATGGCATAGGCGAGAATAGCTTGGGCCAGTGATTTGATGAGCACTTCTCGGCCCCATAAGAGAGGAGATTCTTAGTCTAATTGCACATTCTTTTATCCACTTTTTCATTGAAGAAACCGAAAGCCTTAATTCTAGTTTTTCCCACAATAAAAGGAAGGCCTAAATATTGCCCGATGATCTCATCCTCCCTCATGGATAAAATCCCTTTCATCTCAGTTTTACTTTGGTTGTTCATGCCCTTGCTAAAGTAAAGAGAAGATTTCTCAATGTTAATCTTTTGTTCCGAGGATGCTTCGTAATTCGAAAGCACATGTTTCAATCTCATAGCTTCCTCCTTTGAATTCTTGATAATGAGCAGACAATCATCGGCATAGAGGAGATGGTTAACTCTTGGTCCGTTCATGTTTGCTCTCACTCCTCTGATACGCCCTTCTTTGTTCTTTTAGAAGCAAGGCTAAAAGTCCATGTGTACAAAAGAGGAAAAGGCAAGGGGGTAGAGGGTCCCCTTGCCTTAGTCTTCTCGAGGGTCTGAAAGAGTTTGAAATGACACCGTTAATCTTGAAACAATAAGAAACAGTTGTTACATAATTCATTAAAATGTCAATCCATTTTGAATCAAATCCCATTTTGGCCATAACATCAGTGAGGAAATTCCACTCCACTCTATCATATACTTTTTCCATGTCAAGTTTAATAGCTGCGCATTTATTAGGACCATTTTTTGAACCCTTAAGATAGTGAAATAATTCATGAGCCACAATGACATTATTGGAAATAAGTCTACCCGCAACAAAAGCACTTTGGTTCTCGGTAACACACAAAGACATGAGAGATTTTAGTCTATTGACAAGCATTCTCAAGCAAGTTTTATAGACCACAATGCATAAGCTAATTGGCCTAAAGTGTTTCATAAGTGCCGGGTTATCAAGTTTAGACAATGAAGGTTTGATTGACTTCACACATATTTACTCTACCCGTAATAAGGTCAAGGCAAAGCGAAGTAAAATTAGCATTAAGGATGGACCAAAACTTGCAAAAGAAAGAGGCTGGTAAACCATCAATATCTAGGGCTTTGTTTGGGTGAATCTAAAAAAGGGCATTCTTTACTTCCTCTACCGTGAATCCAGCATAAAGATTTTTGTTCATCTCTGGTGTAATGCAAGTCTCAATAGCTTGTAGGATCATGTTAGAGGTCGTGCCATTTTCTGATTGGAAGAGATTGAAAAAGAAGTCTTGTGCCACTTCGAAAATATTCTCCACCCCTACACCCAATTCCTCTTACTGTTTTCGATGCCCTTTATCATATTCTTCTTTCTTCGGTTGCTTGCTCTCGCATAGAAGAAGCTCGTGTTTCTATCCCCTTCCTTTAGCCGTTTGATACGAGATCTTTGTTTCCAATAGACCTCCTCCTTGTCTAATATTTCTTTCAATTCTTTTCTCGAGCACTTAAGTTCTTCAAGTTTTTCTTCTGATATGCTTTGCTCCAAGAGGTTATCAATCTTTGATTAGAGTTGTTTCATGCGACGAACTGCAAATTTCCTTCGTGTCACTTGCCACTCATTAAGGCTTTCCCCCACATACTTCAATTTGTCCAAGGTGGTCCCTACAGGATAGGTCCAAGAGTTGTTAACAATATTCAGACATTCTTCCTCACTAGCCCAACACATATCAAACTTGAAGTAGTCTTTATGTTTGCCATTTCGAACCTACTTACCATCTGTGTTGAGAAGTAAGAAGCAATGGTCCGAGTCCTTTGTGTACTCAGTTGTGATCTCACACTGCCCGAATAATTGCAACCAAGGAATGGATACAAAAAAATGGTCGATCCTTTCCTTGATATGGGTCTCAACCTTATCCCCAAAGTGCCAAGTGAACCATCCCTTGTCGGGTTTCATATCCCATAGCCTATTTCTTTCGAGAGCCCCTCTGAAAGCATCCATTTTAACCCTTGGCTTTCTCTTTCCCCCTGACTTTTCATTCATACACAAAATGTCATTAAGGTCACCCCCAAGGAGCCATGGAAGATTATAGGCACCTTTGAGTCTATCGAGCAACTCCCAATCAAGATGTTTCCTTTGACATCGTATGTGCCATACATGCCTGTAAATCGAAAAGAAAATGAATCTTGGCAAACTTCAACATCAATGTGGAATTTAGAAAAAGAGAGTAAATTGACTTGCACACTATCCTTCTATAGCTCTTAAATTGATTTTATCTTGAAATTCAATCTCTTAAGTGTTAAAATTTGAACCAAATTTTTAAATGGAATGCTTTGATTAAGGGGGAGCTTTGTTTTAAAAAGATTTATCTTATTCTCCATTGTTATTTTACACCAACAATTGATATTTCCCATTAATTGGTACTAAATTTCCAACGATTGGTTTCAACCTTTCAACATCTGGTGTTTTAAACTTAAAATGTGATTTCAAACTTAGTTTTGAAATTATTTTTGATATAACAAAGAGGGGGAGAGATAGGTTTGAAAATTCAATTTCAAAAAAATGAGGAGCTTTAAATATTTTCTAAAAATATTCTCTTTTTCTTAAATTATTTTGGGGGGGGAGTTTTCACAAAAATAATTTCTTAAGTGGTTTCATTATATCAAAAAGGGGGAGATTGTTGAGATATTTGATTTTGATATAACTTAAAATGAAAAATGTTTTTGGACCTAAACTAATTTACAAAAATATTTGAAAAGTCCATTAACTTGAAAAATATATTTGAAAGTTTTTCAAAGGGTTTTTGACATGTTTAAAATAATTTTAAATAGCCAAAATGTTAAAAACAGACCATGTGTACCGATACACTTGTTAGTGTATCGATACCTAATCAGTCGTACCGATACCCGTTTTACCTGTATCGATAAGCCCCTTTGTTTTCCGAAAACTCCAAAATCCAATAGCCAAAATGAGTATCGATAAGGCTTAGACCGTACCAATATAAAAGGGTCTGTACTAATACACATGTATCGTGTACCGATATCCAGTGTAAAAATGTCCAACGACTCTTTCTATTTTGAGGCAGGTACTGATACCTGAAGCTTGTGTACCGGTACGCCCTGCACCAGACTACATTTCTTGCTAGAGTTAAAGTCCCCAATGGCTCCAAACCACCCCCAACAGCCATAAACGGCTAGTAGCTCATTCCACACTTTAAAAGAAGAGTTGGGACACTTGAACATAGTTAGAGAACACATCCAAGCATCAAGATCAAGAGAAATTAGCTTTCAAGTCTTATTTCCTTATTTCTCTTGTATATAGTGTATATAGAGTGTTTTAATTGTTTTTATTCTTTACACTCTTGTGAGCTTCAAACTTGTAAACACCCACCTTGTAAGGTTTCTTTATTTACACAATTACCTTGTAAAAGGGAGAGGTACTAGTTTAGCCTAAGGAAAAACTAGAGTGGTTCTACCTTAACATTGAAAAGATAGGTTTGTAAAGGTTACCCCTTGAGCCTGAAAAAAGGGAAGAATTCATTGTTAGTGAATTGGGAAATCCTTAGTGGTGTGATAAGGTAGTGGATGTAGACTCGGTTGGGTAGTCGAACCACTCTAAAACCATTGTGCAATTTTGTCCACTATTTTTCGATTTTAGCCAATTCATTCGAGAAGCAATTTCACCCTCTTGGCACAATCGGTTGGAGTGCATCGAGCCTATCATGTACCGATACAGGTTGGACGCGTATCGGTACCTTGTATTTTTGTTGAACATATGTAATTCTTAAAGGGTGTATCGGTACGCCCAAGTTGGGTATCGGTACCCCTTGTTTCAGAAAATTCCAGTAGCAAAAAAGTGCACTGGTACGTTTAGGAGCGTATCGGTACCAAAGGGGTATCGATACACGGCTCTCGTGTACTGGTATGGGGTATCGGTACCCAATAAGGCGTATCGATACCAATACCCCATCAAGTGTGTAGTCGAGTATCGATACGCTTATGAGGGGTATCAGTACCCAATGAGGTGTATTGTACACGCTGGTGGGTATCGATACCCACTAGGCAATCTGCCCGAAAAGTTGAGTTTGAGTTTGAGGGACTTATAATTCGAGAACTATGGCCCAATGAACTTCTAAAGTGGTAAAATAAATGGTAAAACTGATAAAATGAGATTTAACCCTCACATACGAGAATAATGATTAATAACTTGGTAAATATTGGGTGACTTGTTTGTAATAGCAATCATAGGGACCCTTGGTGGATCATGTGTTGTCATGTACCAAGTAAGGGCACTTGTGTGGTTTAGTCACCTTGGTTGGTAGGATCTGGAAACCCAGTGAGAGTGTTGCAACACCATGAGATAAGATTTTTATATATTCGTTATCGAGGTTGTGTGACACCGGGCCTCATCCGATGATACTCGATGAGAGATTTTAAGTACAAGTGTACGTTCTTGAGGTTGTGTGACACCAGGCCTCACTCTAGATTTGTTAGTATGATGCATATGTGTTGTGTGAGATTATTGCATCCTTGTTATGTTATGTGTTTAGGTGGCTAGAGCTAGCGCCAATTGTTGTTATATATTGTCATGATCATATTTAGCTACATGCTCATATTTATGATTTGCATGAAGCATGGTTGAGTGAAACTGTATCCATTGAGCTTTATTAGCTTAGCGTTCAGAATTGTTGTTTCCGTTTGCAGGTTTGTAGGTTGACGTGCATCGTTGGAGCACCAACGGAGTAGGATTTCAGCATAACTTATTGTCCGAGTACAGTACTTAGATTATTTGGGCTTGTATTTGTTGGACCATATGTTGTATTGTAACTCTTATTTTTGGATTTTAAATCATGAGTCGAATTCTTTTAATTATGTATTTTTAAATAGAGCTCCAGTTGTAACGTTTTAACTATTTATCTACTTCAAATATTTGAACTTAATGGATTTAAATGAAATTAGTGTGGTTTGGGTTAAACTAGGTTGAAAATTTTATAATAATGGTTTGGGCTTGAGGGTCAAATGTAACATCCGAGTCGAGGGTTTTACAGCTACAAACTCATTTGTTGATATAAATACTCATTAAAAACACTCTGAGAAGTATGGGATGGACATCCAAACAACCAAACCAAGAGAATAAAGTTTAAATCTTCATTTTTTCTCCCTCTTGTGCATATTTCTCATTTGTGTTTAATTGTATATCTTTTATGATTAGTGAAAGATACGAATATAAGTTTTCATCTAAACCTTGAAATATAGTGTTTGACATGTTCAATTTATGATTAGTGAATTGAAAACCCTTAGTAGTTGAAAGCTAAGATCGCAGAAATAGTCTCTATGAAGAAAGTTGAACCACTCTAAATTGTTTGTCTTTAATTTTTCATCTTCTCGTCTATTTATCAAAAATTCTTAAGACACCAATTCACCCATCTCGATGATTATCAGGAACAAAAGGTAATAGGGGGTCATGCCCTAAAAATTTTGGCCCATAAAATTTTAAAAAATTTAATTTGGTCCCCTCAAGATTTTTAAAAGTTCATATTAAACTTCAAAATCTTGAATATTTTTAACTAAATCTATTCTCATAATTTTTAAAAGTTATGATTAAATCTCTTAAAATTATTAAAAAATAATTTAACCCTCAAAATTTTTGAAAACTTTAGTTTAAGCCTCAAAATTCTTTTAAAAAATTAAGTTAGCCCATAAACTCTTACCCCAAGTTCCAGACGATTATTGAGCTAATACATAGCTTTTGTCATTTCTCTATTTCTCATTGTTTACATTGAAGAGCTGTAATGCCCCAAAAATTTGTTAAGCTAGTTCAGGGTCATTTAGTACTAAGGTTATATCAAAAGGCTAACTTAGTGATCAAAATGACATCTTTGTAAAAGTTTGAGGGTTTAAGTGTAAATTCTCTAAAATATGATTTTAATCAATATAAGGATAAATCTGATCAAAATAAAAATTTTGATATCATATTTAGAAATTTAAAATGCAGTAGAAGGTATCGAATTTGGATCGAACAAGATTGTTAAGCGTGCTCAGGTCAGAGAAATTTAAAGATGGGTGACCTTCTGCGAAGTGTCATGGTATCGAATTTTTGATCGAATAAAAGGATTTATAAAAATTAGGAATAATTCGTATGAATATCTGACGAAGAAATTTTACGAAAAATTTTATCCGATAGAAATTTCGGGTAAATATCAATATTTTTTATGGAGTCAAAATTTTAAGTTGACTTTTTTTTTTGGAAGTTTTTATATGGAATAAATATTTAATTATGAAATTTTTGAAAATATGGAATTTTACGGATTAGAAGAAATAGTTTGATAAAAAAAATTGAAGGTGAATATCGAATAATTGGATCGAATAAAAATCATAAAATATTATTTTATGGTATATTGAAGGGTGGCCGGTTGGATTCCAACTAAATTAGTTGGAATGTTATGGAATGACATTTTTGAAGAAGCATTGTAATTAGATATGTAATGGAATGGCAAGTTTGGAACAAGGATAAAAATAAATTTAAAATTCATTTTAATTAAAACAAATGGCATATTATGATTTAATAAAAAATAACATGTATATTAATAGGAAAAAAAGATGAACAAAAACTTTGTTCATCTTCTCCAACATTTTGTGGAGTAGGAGAAAGAAAAGAGGAAGAGCACAACACCATTTCCAAGCTAATTTTGAAGGATTTCAAACAAGATTCAAGTAAAATAAATTAAGGTAAATAAATCTGTGCTTAATTCTCTTCATTTTAGTGGTAATTATGCATGGAAAAGCTAAATATAGTTTATGTTCATGAAGAAGATGATGATGGAATTTATGAACACTAGTTATGTTTAAGTCTTGATTTGATTAGAATAGATGTTGTAGACATGTAAACAAACTTTAGTTTGATTTAAGTTCTATGTTGGAATCATAAACCCTAATCCTAGGATTTGGAAATTTGAATTAGAAGTTTGAATCAAGGATGGAATTGATGTGATTATGATGTTTCAAGTATAAAAATGAGGTTAGAATGATCAAAACTACTTGGTGTACCCAAGTGACCAATTCGGCATATAGGAGAAATATAGGGGAGAAATTTTGAATAATTGTTTTGATGATGGAAATGGATACAATATGATGTTACAAGGCTAATTTGAATATTAGAATAGAAAATTCATCACTAGAAATTAATAGTGACCATTTCGGCTAGAATGCCTAATTAAGGGAAATTATTTTGAAATTTTATTCTAACATTGGATTTGATGAGATTACAATAATGCTAGCTTAATTTGGTAATTTGGACCAAAATAAAAATTTATGTGAAATAGAGGACCATTTCGGTTTGAGGAAGAGATGAAAGAGATGATTCTTAAATTTTTAGTTTAATATTCCATTAATGAATATTAGTTGGAATTATCAAATGAAGTATGTTAGAGAGCTAAATGATCAAAATGCAAAGCTTTGGAAGGTTAGTGGTCAGTTCGGCCAAGGAAGAAAAATAGAGGAAAATGTTGAAAATGTTGAAAAAAAAATTAGTATGCAAGTATTTGATTTGAATATGTATGTAAAAGTTAGAATTAAATTTAGTAAGAAAGAGATTGAAGTGACAAGTGAAATAAAGATGAAGGGCCATTTCGACCAAGAATTTTTTTAGGGGGGCAATTTGGTCAAGGTCCTAAGATAAAGAGAAAAATTTCCTAAAATTTTTAGAAATGCTTAATTGGTTAATTTAAGCATAAAATCAAGTACATTTATGAAGTTAGTGACTGAAATGTCACTTAAGTATAGGTTAATGGTTAAAAGGGTAAAGAAAGAAAGTTAGTATATAACAAAGGAATTTTTGGAATAATTACTATTTAAGCATGAATAAATATTTTGAGGTTCAAAATGGTCACTAAGGACCATAATGAGTTTTCGAAAAGTACCGGGAAAAAAGGAAATTAATTGGAAATTTTATTTTTGAATGATTATGTTAAAAAGAAAATTTAAGGTATTGTTAGATTTGAGTCTAACAAATATTTTATTGTATTTATGTGATTAATGGGTTCAAGTTCGAATCAGAGAAGGTTCAGGTTACTATGAAAGAAAGGATCGAACTAGGACTTAATGAGGCATCATGTTAAGTGGCCAAGGTGAGTGCATCTTTACCTATTTTATATATCTGATATGAGGAAGGCTTGCGATAAGTCGACCTTGATATTAATGAAAATGTATGTTGATCAAAGTTATGAAAATGGTATGAAATATTAAATGGCATATTTGATACATTTATATGGTATAAATATTTATCTAAGATAAATAGGATTTAGATATTGGGTATGAACGGCCTAATATCGACTTACATGATTTATATTGATGCATAATATAGAATGGCAAGTACATATGAAAAATTATGATGAAATATGAGATGTGAATTTGCCCATTTACATGAATGATGATGATTGATTGATAATGAAATGAAATGCCCAAGTATTTATTTATGAGAGTCCATGGTATAGGTGGCATGACATAGAGTCTTTAGCAGCTGCATCACACAAGTTATGATATGGTTACATGTTTTTGTGACTACTACGGTGTCACACTCACCTTGGGGACCCAAGCCCTTGGTGTTGCACCCTGGGGATCCAATCCTATAGTGCTAATGGCACTAACGAGGTGCTTTAATGAGGAGTAAAGAGCGTTCTCAATGTACGTACTCATCTATCATGTTGAAGTTAGGCACTACGGTGTCATTTCCACCTTGGGGACCCAAGCCCTTGGTGTTGCACCCTGGGGATCCAAGCCCATGGTGCCGAGTTCACTAAAAAGGTGCTTTTATGAGGAGCAAATAGCGTCCTCGAGTACGTACTCAATTACAAGTACAAGTTAGAAACTCTGGTGTCTAATTCATGTGACTCGAGTACCTTGATCTCATATTATATACTTTGGGCTATTTCTAAAGGAATGTTATATTGCAAATGATTACATGATGACTGATTAATACTAAGAAAATGAAATTTATACTTGTTTTATGATATGATATAAGTTGTACTAGAATCACTTGCCACTTTGTAGGAAATGTATTGCACTGTTATATGACAAAGGAATGACTTTGATAAGTCTACTTTATATGATTCTTTATAGTGAAATTATTTATTTTTAATTATAGTTGCCTCACTAAGTGAATACTTAGCGTGTGTTGTTTCACACGTAGGTTATTGGAAACTTACTGGAAGAGGAGTCAAGCATGTTAATCAAGCTGCAATCTTCCAAACATCAGTAAGACATTCTAATTTATGATATTCTTTAGTGGGCATGTATCAGTTTATTCGTTAGTTGTTTTAATAGTTAAAATTTTAAATGTTGTTTACTGCGTAACGATTTTAAATTCAAGAAAAGGCATAGGCAGTATACCCAATTTTCACCCTGAGTTATGTACTTATTTTAATAACTGACTAATATGTTTTATAAATCAATTAAAGGTCAAAATTAGTAATCTACAAATAGGCTATGAATACTTCAATAGTCGAGAAAGGATTATTTTATAAACTAGTTTTAAGTCAAATTTTTTAAAAAAAATTACAAGTTAGGAAATTAGTTAAATAATTTAGTAACATCTTTAATATATATTTAATCATCGAATATACGTTGAGGGTGTTACATTTAGTGGTATCAGATCTACAGGTTTAGCCGGTTCTGGATGCTAAACAAAGTTTGTTATAAGTTTATCAGTAAATACATGCCCCTAGAATGTCATATTACTGATGTGTTGATTGTATAACTTAATGCAGCACCTCAATATTATGAATAAGATATTGTTTATAATAAGAAATGTTAATCGTTGCCGAATTTCCTCATATGACGAATCACGAGAGTCAGAAAGAAACATGTAGTAGTAATAGTAAATGAAGAATGATCTTTTCTTGATTTCTGTTTTGGCTGAGCTACTTATGTAAATAAAAGCTCAAGCGTAAGAATAAGACATAGTACTTTAGATACTGAAAAAAGTATACATGCAGTTAAAAACTTTGGCATCTGTATTTGTTAAGACGGTGACTTATTGAAGAGTTTAAGACTCCGAGTGCTTCCTTAAACTCAGAAGTAAAAGAGAATTTATGACTATTCATCTGAAGTTAGAAGATAAAGAGACTTGTATTAGAAACTCTAAAAAGTGCTAATACTGAAAAGTCGATAAGAATAAGGTCGACACTAAAGGAAGTATGTTTGTATCTGGTAGAATTAATGCCACACTGTTAGTACTTGTCGTAGAGGCAATCTAAAGAAAATTCTCATATAAAAGTATAGAAGACCCAAATATTGGTGACTAGGTATCGAAAGAAAAATATTTTGTTATCTTCTTAATTCTAAAAGATATTCATATTAGTTATGATTATTAGTATGAGATTATTGGGTTAAGCCAGAGTACCCATGGAATAAGTCTGAATAGAGAAATTCAGTATGTATGTTAGAAATTAATCTGGTCATAGTACAAGGATGATAAAAGTAAGAATTATTGAGAATAATCTTAAAGTTGTCATGGATTGACGAGAGTCATATGTAGAAAAGAGAAAGAATATTAGAATCGAAGATGGGAATAAAAGTATCATTAAGGAAAAGATGCTAAGATTTACTATAAAAGTTTGAAAAGAGATGAATCAGTAGCTTTACTTCCAGAGAAGAAAGAGATGCATGATGTATTCTACGTATCTATGCTATGAAAGTACTAATCAGATCCTTTATATGTCATCACTCTTGAAGAAATTGAATTATAACTGGACTTAACATATGAAGGAGAATTAGTGGAAATATTAGTATATGAAGTCAAAGAGTTAATATATAGAAAACTCTATTGGTCAAAGTTTTGTAAAAGAATCATGAGGTTAAAGAAGTATCTGGGGAGCAGAGGAGAAATGAAGAAGCAATATTCATATCTTTTCCATCAGGTATGTTCTAAAATTCGAAGACGAATTTTCTTAAGGGGGAGGAATTGTAATGCCCCAAAAATTTGCTAAGCTAGTTCAAGGTCATTTAGTACTAAGGTTATAGCATAAGGCTAACTTAGTGATCAAAATGACATCTTTGTAAAAGTTTGAAGATTTAACTGTAAATTCTTTGAAAGATGATTTTAGTCAGTATAAGGATAAATCTGATCAAAATAAGAATTTAGATATCAGATTTAGAAATTTAAAATGCAGTAGAAGATATCGAATTTGGATCGAATAAGATTGTTAAGCGTTCACAAGTCAGAGAAATTCAAGGATGGGTGACCTTTTGGGAAGGTTCATGGAATCGAATTTTTGATCGAATAAAAGGATTCGGAAAAAATAGGAATAATTCGTATGAATATCTGACGAAGAAATTTTACGGAAAATTTTATCCGATAGAAATTTCAGGTAAGTATCAGTATTTTTGATCGAGTAAAAATTTTAAGTTGACTTTTTATTTATGGAAGATTTTATATGGAATAAATATTTAATTATGAAATTTCTAAGAATATGGAATTTTTCGAATTAGAAGCGATAGTTTGATAAAAAAATTTGAAGGTGAATATCGAATAATTGGATCGAATAAAAATCATAAAATATTATTTTATGGTATATTGAAGGGTGGTCGGTTGGATTCCAACTAAATTAGTTGGAATGTTATGGAATGGCATTTTTGAAGAAGCATTGTAATTAGAAATGTAATGGAAGGGCAAGTTTGGAACAAGGATAAAAATGAATTTAAAATTCATTTTAATTAAAACAAGTGGCATATTATGATTTAATAAAAAAATAACATGTGTATTAATAAGAAAAACAAGATGAACAAAAACTTTTTTCATCTTCTCCAACATTTTGTGGAGTAGGAGAAAGAAAAGAGGAAGAGCACAACACCATTTCCAAGCTAATTTTGAAGGTTTTAAAGCTTGATTCAAGTAAAATAAATTAAGGTAAATTAATTTATTCTTAATTTTCTTCATTTTAGTGGTAATTATGCATGGAAAAGCTAAATAGAGTTTATGTTCATGAAGATGATGATGATGGAATTTATGAACACTAGTTATGTTTAAGGCTTGATTTGATTAGAATAGATGTTGTTGACGTGTAAATAAGCTTTAGTTTGATTTAAATCCTATGTTGGAATCATAAACCCTAACCCTAGGATTTAGAAATTTGAATTAGAAGTTTGAATTAAGGATGGAATTTATGTGATTATGATGTTTCAAGTATAAAAATGAGGTTAGAATGATCAAAACTCCTTGGTGTACCCAAGTGACCAATTCGGCATATAGGAGAAATATAGGGGAGAAATTTTGAATAATTGTTTTGGTGATGGAAATGGATAAAATGTGATGTTCCAAGGCTAAGTTGAATATTAGAATGGAAAATTCATCACTAGAAATTAATAGTGACCATTTTGGCTAGAATGCCTAATTAAGGGAAATTATTTTGAAATTTTATTCTAGCATTGGATTTGATGAGATTATAATAATGCTAGCTTAATTTGGTAATTTGGACCAAAATAAAAATGTATGTGAAATAGAGGACCATTTCGGTTTGAGGAAGAGATGAACGAGATGATTCTTAATTTTTTAGTTTAATATTCCATTAATGAATATTAGTTGTAATTATCAAATTAAGTATGTTAGGGAGCTAAATGATCAAAATGCAAACCTTTGGAAGGTTAGTGAAAAAATTCGGCCAAGGAAGAAAAATAGAGGAAAAAATGTTGAAAATTATTTTTGTATGCAAGTATTTGATTTGAATATGTATGTAAAAGTTAGAATTAAATTTAGTAAGGAAGGGATTGAAGTGACAAGTGAAATAAAGATGAAGAGCCATTTCGACCAAGAATTTTTTTAGGGGACCAATTTGGTCAAGGTCCTAAGATAAAGTGAAAATTTTTCTAAAACTTTTAGAAATGCTTAATTGGTTAATTTAAGCATAAAATCAAGTACATTTGTGAAGTTAGTGACAGAAATGTCACTTAAGTATAGGTTAATGGTTAAAAAGGGTAAAGAAAGAAAGTTAGTATATAACAAAGGACTTTTTGGAATAATTACTATTTAAGCATGAATAAATATTTTGAGGTTCAAAATGGTCATGAATAAATATTTTGAGGTTCAAAATGGTCACTAAGGACCATAATGAGTTTTCAAAAATTACCGGGAAGAAAGGAAATTAATTGGAAATTTTATTTTCGAATGATTATGTTAAAAAACAAGTTTAAGGTATTGTTAGATTTGAGTCTAACAACATAATTTATTGTATTTATGTGATTACTGGGTTCAAGTTCGAATCAGAGAAGGTTCGAGTTACTATGAAAGAAAGGAATGAACTAGGACTTAGTGAGGCATCATGTTAAGTGGCCAAGGTGTGTGCATCTTTACCTATTTTATATATCCGATATGAGGAAGGCTTGCGATAAGTCAACCTTGATATTATTGAAAATGTATGTTGATCAAAGTTACGCAAATGGTATGAAATATTAAATGACATATGTGATACATTGATATGGTATAAAGATTTATCTAAGATAAATCAGATTTAGATATTGGGTATGAACTGCCTAATATCGACTTACATGATTTATATTGATGCATAATATAGAATGGCAAGTACATATGAAAAATTATGATGAAATATGGGATGTGAATTTGCCCATTTACATGAATGATGATGATTGATTGATAATGAAATGAAATGCCCAAGTATTTATTTATGAGAGTCTATGGTATAGTTGGCATGACATAGAGTCTTTAGCAGCTGCATCACACAAGTTATGATATGGTTACATGTTTTTGTGACTACTAAGGTGTCACACTCACCTTGGGGACACAAGCCCTTGGTGTTGCACCCTGGGGATCCAAGCCTATAGTGTTAATGGTACTAACGAGGTGCTTTAATGAGGAGCAAAGAGCGTCCTCAATGTACGTACTCATCTGTCATGTTGAAGTTAGGCACTACGGTGTCATTTCCACCTTGAGGACCCAAGCCTTTGGTGTTGCACCCTGGGGATCCAAGCCCATGGTGCCAAATGCACTAAAGAGGTGATTTTATGAGGAGCAAAGAGCATCCTCGAGTACATACTCAATTACAAGTACAAGTTAGACACTCAGGTGTCTTATTCATATGACTCGAGTACCATGATCTCATATTATATACTTTGGGCTATTTCTAAAGGAATGTTATATTGCAAATGATTACATGATGACTGATAAATACTAAGAACATGAAATTTATACTTGTTTTATGTATGATATAAGTTCTACTGGAATCACTTGTCATTTTGCAGGAAATGTATTGCAGTTTTATATGACAGATGAATGACTTTGATAAGTCTACTTTATATGATTCTTTACATTGAAATTATTTATTTTTAATTATATTTGTCTCACTAAATGAATACTTAGCGTGTGCGGTTTCATACGTAGGTTATTGCAAACTTACCGGAAGAGGAGTCAAGCATGTTAATCAAGCTGCAATCTGCCAAACATCAGTAAGACATTTTAATTTATGATATTCTTTAGTGGGCATGTATCAGTTTATTCGTTAGTTGTTTTAAATGTTATAATTTTAAATGTTGTTTACTGCGTAACGATTTTAAATTCAAGAAAAGGCCTAGGCAGTATACCTAGTTTTCACCCCGAGTTATGTACTTATTTTAATAATTACTTATTTTAATAATTGACTAATATGTTTTATAAGTCAATTCAGGGTCAAAACTAGTAATCTGCAAACAGGCTATGAATACTTCAATAGTCGAAAAAGGATTATTTTATAAACTAGTTTTAAGTAAGATGTTTTAAAAAAAATTAAAGTCAAGAAATCAATTAAATAATTTAGTAACATTTTCAATGTGTATTTAATCATCTAATATACATTGAGGTTGTTACAAGAACAATAAGGATAAAAAGTGTCGAGAATTTCTCCATGCTTTCTGACTTATATCCATTCTAGAACAAGACAAACAAAGCCCGTCTAGCTCAGTCGGGGCGTGTTGAAAATTTTCTTCCGTTGCTCTTTTGTTCCCTACCCAGTCCTACTGTTAATGGCTGGCAACTACAAACCAGAATTTTGGACTCTACAGAGCTGTTATATAGTTAAGTTATCAAACAACCATAACGCATTTACCTGAATCAATCGCAAACCAACTCCAAGTAATTAAAAACAAAAACACCATAATACCATCCTACAAAGTTGATTAAAACCCATGAATCAAATAATATATCTATTACCTTTCCTTTCATCAAAACATCCAACTATAAATGTTTGTATTCAAACCCACCTTTCTCTCTCTTCCATGGGTTACTGGCGATACTCTAATTTACTACTAAAAAACAGTACAACCGAAATGTTATAATTTTATAACATTTTAGGTTGGTGATAAGTTTCGAAACTTATAGACAAGTTCCGAAATTTGTTGTGAAAACAATATTTGAGTAATATTTCAGGTTGTAACCTAAAATGTAATACTTTTTATAGCATTTTACGTTGGTGGTAAGTTTCGAAACTCGTAGACAAGCTCCGAAACTAGTCGTGAAAAAAATATTTAGATAACATTTCGGTTGGCATCGGTAACATTTTAGATTCTGTGTTTTCTAACATTTCGGTTGTGTTGTTTTTTAACTATAAAATTAAGACACCCCACTCCAAACTCACCTGTTAATCAATCAAGGTTGTTCTTATCAACAAACTTGCTCCCAACCAACAGCTAAACTCAACATTATTTATTGAGAGGGGCCATTTGAAAATATTTAAATTTAGAGGAAATTGGCAATATAAATTATATGTTTTTAACTAAAATACAATGTTATTATTATTCTAATTTAAATTTTTTTATTTTTAAAATTTTTGGGGGACTATGTAGAATTTTCCCCTTTCGCTGATGATGAATATATTAACGTAAACCTTAATATCTTGAACTGACGATTCATTTCAATGAAGGGGAAACTCAAATGCTACTGAAAAAAAAGACGCAAGTTATCTTATAAGCTACAATTTGACTACTTTGGCTCCAAAATGAATTAACATGATAATACAATTTCTTTTTTTTAGAAAAAGGATATGTAATATATTTTTAAAACCTTTTTATTGCTAGGTAGAATGTGAGGTGGTAGTTTACGGAGTTCACATCGTAAAACAACAAATTGATTAGTCGACGATTTGTGGTTCAATCCTTTTCAATTGAGATGAGGGCCAAGATCGATTCTATCTTACTTATGGACTTCTTTAGTTCAAACTGTCAGAACTTTTCTCCTCTTAGTGGGCAAAACACTCTTTCATTTGACTCGAAAAAATTCAAATAAAGTTTGAGTTGTAAAATAGAAATATGAATAACTCAAATAACTCAGAACTTTTAGTAATTAGTAGATTGATTTTTAAGTTCAAGTCGAGTCCCTTAATTTTTCTTAATATATATACCGATGTAAAAAATATGAAGAAATATATGTCGCGTATGAAACTAGTACGAAGAAATATATAAGCATATCTTATATGATTAGAGAAAGTCGTTTAAATTAGAATCAAATTGTACTATGACATGATAAATAATTATAATTAAATTTGTATAGGAACTCTAAAACTCGACCCAAATAAAAAAATCAAATATAGAGTTATAAAATATGACGTGTCAACTAGAATAACTCAATTTTTTGACTTGACTCGATCGAATGCACCTCTATTCACATAATGACCCCTTTCTCCAAGAGTGAGATTTCCTTTTATATATGTTCAATATTAAATCACCATGTGGTGAGACATTATTGAGAAACATGTTGGGACTGATAAACTAAATGAAGAGCTATTATCGACCTAATCTAGTAATAAAATTTTAAAAAATATATGAAAATTTATAATTTATTGAAATGATAATAATCACAATCTATTATAACATTATTTTAAAAATATAATAATAATCACAATTTATAATTTACTATAACATTATTTTTTAAAATTATATTTTTGTGATATTTATTAAATAAAATTAACAATGAAAAACACTTATTTATGCTCGTTAATTATTGCTTTCATGGGTATTAGAAGGGTTGTTATCCTATACATTGACGGTGAAAATAAAGTTTCCACAAGCGGGATTATTTAGGGGTTTAGAGTTTAGGTGATAGAGTTTAGAATTTATGGTTTATGGATAAAATTTAGGGTTTATGGTTTAAATTTTAGGCTTAGAGTTTTAGGTTTTATGGTTAGAAATTCAAATTTTAGATTTTGACCTAAAAATAAGCATGCTTATGTAAAAAAAAAAATTTACACTAACAGTGTATAAAAATTTTACCCATATTAGAATACATCAATAAATCAATAGACATGTGGAAAAAAAGTGTTTTTATTGTTAATTTTATTTTATTTTAAAAGTTTCATAAAACTATAATTTTAAAAATTAATTATGGATTTCTATATATTTTGATTTTTTTTCCAAATTATTGCGTAGAAATATTAAAAAATTCTAAAAAAATAAAATTTTAGTTATAATTGAGTGGCCAAATGAGATATTTCTCATTACTTTTAGCATGCCACATGACATCATTAACGATAGCTAACAATGTGGGGTATTTTTTTAACAAAATCTAAAGTCTAATATAAGAGTGAGCATAGATGTCTTGAACAGTTTTGGGGACCTAGCGAAAACTAATAATAAACACCTATATATCAAAAGTATATGTCACTACTTTGAACAAATAATTTAACATTTCATTAATAAAACTATAAGAACATGATCAAACTTTGTCAAGCACATTATTTTCATTATTTTTTTAAGAAAACATCTTAAATATAACTAAAATAATAAGGTACAACCACTAAGTTACAAGATTGTCACTCAATAAATTACTGAAGCTGTGAAGGTAGAAAATGGTTTCCTGAGCGGGTGTTCATGTTGCTCCCCCTTCTAAGTGTAAAGGATTTGCATATTTGATCAATTGATAATGTATACAATTGACCTATATATAGGCTTACAAATGAATATACAAGGATAAGGGAGATCAAATATTAAATTCAAATCAAATATTTAAATACAAGATAAGATTGAGATAGAGATAGGTTAAGATAGGATTTGAATGAGATTTGACTAAGAGTTATCTCATGGATTTGAATGAGATAAAAGTTATCTCATCTTATCCTTATCCATAACACGCCCCCGCAAGATAGAGGATCCATTGGAGACTCCAACCTTGGACCGAAAATCGATCAAGAGATTACGACCAAGTGGTTTGGTGAGCGTGTCCGCAATCTGAGCTTTGGAGGGAATGTGTTGAACAAGGAGGGAACCCGCAACAACTAAGTCACGAACAAAGAAGTAATCAAAGGCAAGATGCTTCATACGAGAATGAAAAACTAGACTTTTGCAAACATATGTGGCACTGAGATTGTCGCAGAAGGGAGATGGTGGTTTTGGTAATGCCACATCAATTTCTTGAAGAAGATGTTGGACCCAAAGCACTTTAGCAGTTGCATTTGCCACGGCACGATATTCAGCTTATGTGGAGGAACGAGAAACAGTTTTATGACGAGCTAACTTCCAAGAAATAAGATTAGATCCAAGATAAATAGCATATCCAGTAGTGGATCGACCGTCCGTAGAGGATCTTCCCCAGTCCGCATCGGCAAAGGCGGTGAGATGAATGGAAGATGTCGAATGAAAAAGAATGCCATGGCATAATATTCCTTTGAGATAACGTATGATGTGCTTAGCTGATGTCCAATGTACAAGTGAATGACCATGCATGTATTATGACAAACGATTCAAGGTAAAAGAAATATCCGGACGAGTAAGTGTGAGATACTAAAAGAGACCAAGTAGTCGATGATACCCAAAAATATCAAGTGTTGTGGATGGCTTCGGCGGAGGTAGCTTGTCAGAAGAGGACATAGGTGTGGAAATTGCCTTGGCATTTTCCATCTGAAACTGAGTCAAGATTTCAGAAATATATTGTGCTTGAGATAAAAACAACCCAGTATGAGTAGAAATAGCCTCAATGCCAAGAAAATGGCTAAGCAAGCTCATATCCTTTAAAGCAAACTTCGTAGATAATATGTTGGTGAAATGAGCAATAAAATCAGTGTTATTACCAGTAAGCACAATATTATCCACGTAGACTAGAAAGTATAAAATAACCCTATTTGCATTATAGATAAAAAGAGAGGCATCAACCTTTGATTTCATAAACCCAAAGTGAATGAAAAGTTGAGAGAGTTCAACATACCATGCCCTCGGGGCTTGCTTGAGTCCATACAAGGCTTTAAGCAACAGACAAATATGAGATGTGTGAGTAGAATCAACATACCCAAAGGTTGTTCTAGATAGACTTCCTCATGTAGGGTGTCATTTAAGAAGGCATTATTAATGTCAAGTTGCTTGATGGGCCATGCATAATGAAGGGCAAGAGTGAAAATAATATGCGCCATAACAGGTTTCATCACAGGAGTAAAAGTCTCAAAGTAGTCACGACCAGCTTCTTGAGAATACCCTTTCCCTACCAGTCGAGCCTTGTATTGATCAACAGAGCCATCAGCACATGTTTCACACGAAATACCCATTTGTACCCTACGACAGATTATGTAGACTAGGGAACAAGATCCCATGTTTGGTTGCGTAGCAAGGCATTAAACTCATCATCCATGGCTTGTCTCCATAATGGGTCTTTGAGATCTTGAGTAACAGTCTTTGGCTCTATTGTGGAAGGCAAAGGATGACATGTAGCAGCATTAACAAATGAAAGACCAAATTACCTCGAATTTGGTCGGTGAATCTGCTGTTACGGAGGATCATGTTGTGGCATGTCAGGGAAGACAGCTTGTTGTGGCAAGTTAGGGGCAACATCTTGCTGTGGCAGATCAGCCAAAGGAACTGTGTGGTAATGGAATCATCAGGTTTTTGTGAAAGGTTACCCAAGGGAACTGGTGTAACAATGGAATCATCAGGTTGTCGTGGTATATTAGACAATGAAGCATCAGGTTACCGCAGCATAGGAACCAATGAAGCATCAGGTTGTCATAGCATAGTAGGCAATGAAGCATCTGATTGCCGTGGCATAGGGAGGACACGTCTTGTAGCAGTGTTAACAACCGGTGAATCAGACGATGGCTGCTGATAAAAGTCATTGTGAAGGAATCGAACAAGCTTACGGTAATCACGAACAACATGTCTTAGCAAATTACAGAACTTGCACACAGCATCTTGTCGTCTAGAATGACTAAATTGAGGAACAGGACTACGTCCGCCACCAGAAAATGAATGGCTAGAGCGACCACCCTTCCCTCGAGAACAGTTAGTGGAATAACCATGATTTGAATTAGTCTACTGCGCAGAATATGTCATGGCAAGAGGTGTATCTTGTTCAGACTCTTATAGAAGTCTTTCATGATCTGTTAAGATCTCAGAAAACTCAAGTATGAATGTCGATATGTTACGTACACGAAGGGCAACAACAATTGGACGATAATCATCACCCAATTGATTGACAATAGAAGTCAAGAGATCTACATCGGAGACAGGATAGTTTGCCAAGGCAAGATTAGAGGCAATATCCTGTATGTCTTTCATGTAGTAGGAGATAGACCTAGAACCACGCGGATTGTGAGCCAATTTAGACTTGAGAACAAGGATGCGACCAGGAGATGCTCGAACATAACTTGCAACTAGAGTATCCCATACAAATTTGGCAGTGATAATGGATGAAATAAGTGGTTGAACTTGATCATCACAACTGCCAAGAAGAGCACTGATAAGAATTTGATCCCGACGATACCATCGTAGATATTCAGGATTGGCAATTGTTGTCGCGACATCGGTAAACTGAGATGGAGAAGGCTGTGAACCATCAATATAATCGAGTAGCCCAAAACCAATGAGAGTAGCCTCCACTTGGCGACGCCAAAAAGGAAAGTTGGCAGACGTAAGTTTGATTGGGAAGTTGGTTGGTACATTAAGATGCACAAGATCATTGGAAGTAGAAGACGGAGCCATAAAAGGAGATTCGGTTTAAAGAAGAGTGGAAATGAGAGGGTAAAATGAGTAGAGAAATTCTACTTGGCTCTGATTACCATAAGGATTTGTATATTTGATTAATTGATAATGTTTACAATTGACCTATATATAGGCTTACAAATGAATATAAAAAGATAAAGAAAATCAAATATTAAATACAAATCAAATATTTAAATACAATATAAGATAGAGATAGAGATAGGATTTGACTAAGAGTTATCTCATGGATTTGAATGAGATAAAAGTTCTCTCATCTTATCCTTATCCTTAACACTAAGACGACACTATGGGTGAACAAAATTCAACTCGACTAGGAAAAACCGAATTTTTCGACTCGACGTAAAAAAAAGTTGATATATGTATATCACATATGAAAATATATGAGAAAATGTATATACATATCATATACGGTCATAGAAAGCCGTTTAAACTAGAACCAATTAGTGTCATAGCATTATAAATGTTTATAATTAAATTTAAACAGAAACTCGAACAACTCGACTTGACTCAAAAAAATTTCAAATGAAGTTTAAGTTATAAAATAGAACTCAAAAACTCAACTAACTAAATTTTCTTTGACTTGAGCTAAATTAAAACATATTAAAATAATGATAGTAACTACTTTACATTAAATAAATATTCAATTTAACTATAAATAAAAAAATTAATTTAAAAATATTAAAAGGCTTTGAATCAGGTAGAAGTCTATTTTGATGAAATCATGTAAAAACTCCGGCATAATGATAAAAACAGTTGAAGGCGGTGGTATTTGTTGAGGAAGAACAGTGGTTATAGATTTGATGATATTCTAAGTAAAAGATAAACGGAAAGTATTTTGAAAGTTTACTAAATGGAATTTTTCAGTGTATCAAGTGTAAGTACTAATTTTTGTCCGGATGACATATTACATATTATTATTATCATTAAATTTTATTTATTTATTTATTATTATTATAAAATTTAAAAAAATGCAAAAAAAATAGGTAAAAAAATTGTAAAAAAAATAATAGTCAAACAAAATCAATACATTGAATGCATATTTTGATCTCTTCACGGCATGCATTGAATGCCCTTTCATTGTACCATTCCCCTTCAATGTAAGCTAACATCTGCTGCACCCATGCCTCTATGACGTGCCTCACTTTCTACCAGCTCTATCATTAACAGTGGGCTCTTTCCCTCCATTATAATCTACCAACAAAGAGAGCTGAAAGGGAGGATCAGAAAAATTCAGAAGAAAAAAGATTAGAAACCTCATTTGCAAATTCTCAAAAAAATATATAGTGTAGTGACCCTTTCTTTCTGAAATCGCGAAAAAAGAACATAGTTCGTTTTTTCATTTTTAGGAAATGTTTGAAAATTGGAGAAGTCCTTTTGAAATTTGTGTTTTTAAAAATAAAAGACTCAGAGTCGCCAACGGCTACTAAGACAGGGCGGACACCATAAAATCATATATTTGTTTGGAAACAAGTTCGAGAGTTGGTTACGTGTGGAGAAGGATTAGAACCGCCATCACACTTGAAAATCGGTACCAAAATATATGTTGCTTTTAATTGATGGAGATTATCGAAATTTAAATTGAATTTAATCAAATGTTCTTGGTTGGATATGGACTTTAATTAAACGAGCTTTTGTCAAATTGGTGAGCTTGAATTAATTAAATATTTAATTAATAAGGGTGACGATACATCGGACCATAGATTAAGCCGACATCGAATAAGCCTGACTGTCGGGTTAATTTATGGTACGAATTTCGTACATCACCTTTATGCATGATGCAAGCATTTAAAAATGATGTTATGACTTATCCACTTTTACCTCAAATTAAGGTTTACCTTCGGACGGTAAGAATTAATTCGAATATTTGCTCAACATCCATTGAGCCAGGACTGTTACGACACAAATATCGGAATTAATAAAATCTTTCTTTCTATAATTTAAGTCAACTAATTTATAATATGTCCAAATAAAATATTTAAGGCCTAATGAACGACAATTAAAATGCATGACATAGAATTGCATGAAATAAAACTTATGCCCACTAAAGTTCTAACCTAAAAGGGCCCAAATTATGAAAAGTTGATTACTGATATGCCTATTAACTAGGTTAGTCTAATATTAACCCTAAATTAATTAAGATCCTAAAAACTGTAAACCCTAACGCTTTATGAATTATCTTGAATCAAAATAATTAATTTGATTAATTTTAAACTAGCATCCTATTAAGTCAAGGACACATTTTAAAACGAATCAAATTAATAATCATGATTTTAATTGAGTTTTCATCTAAGTCAAATATCAATTTTATCCTAAAATAATTAAGAGGTGGCACAATTGATTTAATTAATTTAAAATTCACCCCAATAAGTCAATGACAAATTTAAATTAGTTAAATTAATTCGAACCAAATACTACTTAAAGGTTTCAACTAATCTAAACCTAAATTTAATTTAATTAATTTAAACTTACACCCTAATAAACCAAGGGTATAATTTAAATTATTTAAATTAAATTTTAAATCTAATTCTAACTAAGGATTCAACTAACCTAAAACCTAAACTAAATTCATTTTAATTAATTTAAACACACACCCTATTAAGCCAAGGGCATATTTTAAATTAATTAAAATAAATTCTAAAATGCTAAACTATCCCAAAACTAAACAAGCAAACACTAAATTAAACCATATCCAACAAACAAAATAAAACACGTAACACAAACAAATAAATTAAACAAAAACATATAAGAAAGAAACTTAAATAAATAAAGAGGGTTGTCAACAAATCTCATCAATATTTCATTAGATCAAAGGAAAGGATTACAGAATAAATAAAAAATGGATAAAAGTTACCCAAAATCCAAGTATATACTCGATCAATCAATCCACAGGTTGAATGGTGTTGAAAAGCTTGATCCAAGATGTTTTGAGTGGTGGTAATGCTCTTGGTTGAGGTCTCGGAGAGTAGGGTAACGGACTTTTGGAATTGAATGGGGCAGTGGGGAATTAAGGGTAATGGTGGAGGCATGAAATAAAATAGGAATTCCTCATGGTCGAGTAGTATGTTTTTGATCAAATGGTGAGTGGGCGAATGAAGTAAGCCGGGGAGATGTTTGGTGAAGGGAAACGAATATGGACAGTTTTCGACTTTTGCTAACACTTGGCAAATGATTGAATATTTAGAGTAAAAGTGCAAGAAAATAATGCCAAAGTGAGTCTTATGCGTGCAAGTATACACTGTCAGCAAGTAATACAACGGTAAGCTGAGTATCCACACGGATTGAACAAGAACTTATTTGCTTATGTTGTTTCGTAAAAAGGTGTTTGAAATGATTTGGACTTTTATTGAAAAATAGCAAAAACAAAGTAGTGAAAAATGAAAATAGTCTGGCAATGAAAGTATTCAATTGAATGATGAGCGTTGTCAAGGGATGCTTGGATTTCACGCTACTTATGCCAACTTTTAATAATGTCCTACTTTGGTTTTATTGCCGAGCAGATTCAAGGTACTATTACCTTTGTCGATGGAAAAACCCTAAGTTAACCACGCTAAAACCCCTATATGTCTATAGTGAAGCTCCATAGTAATTAACTCGATTAAGTTTCAATCTTTACTCCTAAGGATAGACTCACTTCCGAAGTAAGTTCATCTACTTGAACATCTTCTATCGAAGCTTCTCGTCTTAGTATCTAGCAACTGATCATTGCCTCTTAAGTCTGTTAAGATATTAAGGTGCAATAAGCACACTATGCCAACTGTCGTATGGAAAATAATTTGAGAAAATTAAGTACTAGCAGATAGCAAATATTTCCAAGGCATTTTAAATTATTAAAAACCAAACATAAAATTAGCGTTCATCGCAAACATCCCCCAACCAACTGTAAAAGCTTAGTTCATGGTTGGGGGGGTCCATCCACAAAATACTATCGTATATTAACATCACCATTCAAATAAAATTAAAACTAAGAGAATAGGAAAGAAAGAGATTCGTCGATGCAGCCCTTCGATTTCTCCAGAGCTTTCAGTCTTAGCTGGTCGGACCACGTCGCCTCTCGGTTCACCACGGTGCAGCCTTTCTTCCGATCCCCCTCATGTGGTGGCTTGAACTCCTTTAAATAGGCTTGCATGGAAATCCTAGGATAAGCTTTGGAGTTTGAATTTTGAATGTGGGAAGGGATAAGATGCAGTATCCTCTTATCTCGATTTGGATCCTAGGGCTAACGTGTACAGGGTCCAACGGCTACTTTGATTGGTCATCGGACATCAATCCTTTGCCAGTCGAGCTTAACATTGTTTGGTCCATCTATGCCAACTGCTACTTTGCAATTCTCTTGCTTTTTTCCTGCGATCTCTGCCATGCCTTTGTCATGCATCAAAACCAGCAAAACAACCCTTCACACTGGCAACAAAATAGCTCCTAACTCCTTATATAAATGCATAAATTTTAACAACTAAATGCAAACAAATCTACTTAAAGGCAAGCAAAAGCATTATGAAATAAGCATAAAAATCAGTATTTTTGAGGAGCTAACATACCCCCAAACCTAGCTCATTTCTTATCCTCGAGTAACGCAACTAAAAAAATAGAAAAACGAGGAAAACACCTCGGGAAAAAATTTGTCATGGTTCTCAATACCTGCCAGCTAGCAAAATATTATCCTAGGTCCATCCTCGATTATTCAGTGCATCAATGCCAAGCAAACAAGCAAATTCAAGTACAGCAATATAGTTCTAGTCTATGGTCATCTAGTGTATAAAAAGTGTTGGCAATATGCACCAAGTTTACCTAACTCCCTTAGCCAACTTTACTACTCAAACTCAAATTTTTTATTTATATTTTTTGTTTTTTTACTTTCCAAGGGTGTTTTTATGCTGGCATTTAATTAAGGTCGCATCATGTTCTGTTTTCCGTGAGATATAAGAGGGAGCAAACCATGAATGCCCACGTTAATTCAGATTACATCACTAAGCTAACCCATTACACTCATACCCTAGAGTTATGTTGGCTTGAGAACTAAGAGGGAGGAGCAAACCACGAAGACCCAAGTTAATTATTTTCCCTAAGGTAGAGGAGTGTTCTAAAAATTTCAGCTTTTGGAAAAACATTGTTGCCTTATTCTTTCTTTCAACCCTGGTATTTTGTCTCTCTTTTTTCTGAGTTTAGTTTCAAGCGAACCTAAGTTTTTTTCGCATACTAGATACGTAATATCCCAATTTTTGGCTAGTGACCAAAATGTAAATTTTGAACGTTTTGTGGATAAAGTATAAACTTAGGAAAAGTTTAGGGACTAAATTGTAATTTTCCAACGTTATGTATTTTAGTCCCGTAAATGAATAGTTTACCCCCAAGAATGATTTTTTTGTGTTACCCAAATTTTTCGTACGGAGTTTGTATTATGGCTATAAAGCGATAAAGTTCAAAAAATATTTGGATAATCGGATCGAATCGAATATCCAAGATATTTTGAAGGATAATAAGGCAAGGTTAATTATGTCATTTTACATGTCTATGATATTTTATTTTTGTTGGAAGAATATGAACCCTTGGATTTAAGTTGATTTTCCATGTTAAATATGAGTCGTTGGATGAAAAATGGCAAGATCGTAATTTTGGAAAATTACAAGGGCAAGGTTGGTAACTACTAGCTCAAGATTAAATCTAGGTCATTGGATGAAGGATGATGACATGAGGTACATTATGGAAATATAGAATTTTCGGAAGAGATTCGATAACTCGGTAAAGGTAAAATCGTATTAAAAGAATTTAGTGAATATTGGGAAATCAGATTGAATTGAAATTTCAGAGACTGTTCCATAAGCCATGTAAAATCATAAAATGTTATTTATGGAATAGTGGTCAATTGAGAAGGAACTAATTTCATTAGATTATAATGGAATGGCAATTTTGAAACAAACTAGTAAATAAAGACTAGTTGGAGGGCAAATTGGTCATTTGGCAAGGATGGCAATTTTGAAATATTTTTGAAATGTTGAGAACATTTTTGGAAGATGAAATATATATGGATTTCATCTTGGCCCTTGATTTTGGATGAGATTAAATTAGCCATTGGATTTAAAGGCTAAATTGGTAATTTCACTATTTAAATGAATTTAAAATTCATTTAATAGTTACAAGTGTAATTTAATAGTAAAAAGATGAAAAAAATGTTCATCTTTTCCAGACATAAACCATGGAGAAAGAGGAGAAAGAAGAGGGAAATTTCCAAGCTCGATCTAAGCCTCGAATTTTAGTTTTTAGGTAATCTTTCGAACTACAAAGTTGTACTACTCTTCGAGCTCTATCTTTTGATGTAAATAATTTATAGAATACTTGCTTGGTTGATAAGAATTGATATGTGGAAGAAATTAGGCTTTATGAACAAATTGGGGCTTTTATGATTTTATGGATCCATGGTTGATTTTAAGTTAGAATCATGCTTGTATGATGTTGGGATCATGTTATTGAGTTGGGATTTAAACCCTACATATTTCGGTTTGCATAGAGAATATTAGGGTTTATGGATTCAAGTCTAACTTAGGGTTTGTGATGTTGGATTAATGATCTAGTAAGATTGATTTGTTGTTTGGAAGCAAAACCCTAAGTTAAATGCATAGGGACCATTTTGGAAAGCTTCAAAATTAAGGGACCAGATTTGATTTTTTATTGAATTTGATGTATATTTATATTATTAATAATGTTAGAGACATGAAAATGAAGTTAGAATGCTAAACCGACGATTAATCACATTAGTGACCATTTTGACAAATGTCAAACTTGAATGGTCTATTCGGCAAAGAGGATATGTAGAAGGAGTAAATCTGATTTTTAGTTAAAATGATGGAATTAAGGTATTAATGTTGATTGAAGGACTAATTTGCAAAGATAAGAAGCTTGAATCCTTATATTTGAAATTTGGTGACCATCTCGACAAATCAAAAGAAATTAGAGAAGCAAAGGTTTGAGCCTATTTTGATGAAGGATGTAAATAGAACATATGAATGCAAGCTTTATTCTGGTCACTTGAAGTTAAGTGATGGGACTAAATTGACAAGTAGAGAAATAGGAAGAAGTTGGTGTAAATTAGAAGTTATTTATAGAAAGTTATGTTGGAATTGAATTATGGCAATAAGTTTAAAATTTTGCCATAAATTCTACAAAAATGGTTAGATGATGAATTTTATACCGTTGGTAAGAATTGTTAGTCTAGTTTCGTTTCCAACAAACAGAAACTGATTTTGAATTCCGAGTTAAAAGATATGAATTTTTATTCGAATGTAGGTCAAAAAAATTATAGAGCAGTTTTTTGCCTATACAGTCTGTGACGTGAATTCAGTGATTTTCATAATTTTTGTAGATTTTATTAATTTATGTGGCTTATACCGTTAGAACCGTTATCGAATCTAGTTTCTGCAGTATAAAGGAAATTAAGATCCAGTATGTATTCTGCCATGTATAAGTAAATCTTTGAAGGTAGCTCAAGCTGTCAGAAAATGAAATTTAAAACATTTTGTATTCAAATGTTAGTTACCAAGCTTGGAAGATGTTGCGCGTAATAAGTGCTACGCAAATGTGCAAGTATACACGTCGCAAGTTATAGTATAAAAGATATCGTCTCCACAGGGATTGGTGCCACTTCAAGAATCTAGTTTCTTGCACTGTAAAAAGTAAAAACACAAGTAAAGGATTATCGAAGTTTAACTAATTACTAATCTAGAAAGCAATAAAATAAAATAAAAGATGAATTCAATTGAGAGAGATAGGCTAGGTTATCGTGAGTTGAGGTGTGATAGCCGATTGGATTGTCTTGGTAAAAGAGTGCATGGGCAACTCAGTTGCCGTGGCGACTTTGCTGTGACGGGTTGCCTTGGCAACTAATTGATGGTTGCTTGGGCGACTAGTTGGGCAACTACTTGGGCGATCGGGCAGCAACTTCAAGGTTCGGCGGAGCGTTCTTCAATGGTTTCTTCTTATCCCTAAGTCGAAACTCTAGCTACTTGTGCATGCCTTGATAATACATCCTGCGTGAATCAAGGGTGAACAACAACCAATCTTGCGCTCCTCTAGCCGTTGAAATCCTTAACTTATTCCTAAGCGGATTAATCTTCACCATCATTGGATTGCATAAAGATCATATTCATTCGTTTCTTGAATCTAACTCTCCGATATTAGATAAATGGATGAAATCACGAGATCCTCTCCCAATTCACTGCAAAAACAATAATAAGAATCAAGAATGAATAAACCTTGAAATAGAAAAGTGCAAACTCTTATTACCTAAACAAAAACCAATAGTTTCTCACAACCACAAAACACAATAACCATAGCCAAGTAAATTTAGTTCATGGCTAGGTTCCAAAGAAACACAAGATAATTAATCCCTAGCATGAACCCAATCGAACAAAGATGAAGGAAGAGGCTTGTCGAAATCCTCCTTGCCCTTGATGCTTGTCGAAAATTCTCTCCTCTTGCCCTACTTGGACTTGCCGAAATTTCCCTCTTGCTCTCCCTCTTGAATTGTCGAAATCTCTTGCTATTTATAGGGCTAGGCCAAAGTCCTTTGAGGAGGAGTTTGAGTTGGAATTAAATTATCTTTAAAGAATATAATTCTTTATTATAATTTTATTCCTATTAGAACTTCTCCTATCCACTTGGAATTTAATTCTTCTTTAATCTCTGCATGGCAATCAAATTCCTTTGGGCTTGGACCTTGCTCCATGTCATCTTGGGCTTGTAAAATCATGAATTTCGACATCCATATTGCTTTTGGTCTTTGTCGACAAATGCCATGGCAACTGGCTCAGCGCGTCTCCTTCATGCACTGCCCTGGCAACTAGCTCGGCATATCCTTCATGCATTGCCCTGGCAACTAGCTCGGCATTGCTTTGGCAAGTGATCCTGCACATACACACAAAAACACACCAAAGCAGCATCTATTTCCACAAAAATCACCAAGTTATGTAATCAAGCTCAACGATTGAAGGAAACATGGATTAATGCATGAATGGCTAACTATGCAACTAATATGAGCCTAAGTCTAACAATAATATGAGTAAAAAGGGTAAGAAAAATAGTACTTTTGAACACTTATCACACCCCCAAACTCGAACTATTGCTTGTCCTCAAGCAATGCAAACTCATAATTACCTGCCAAGACTTCAAATTTTCACAAACTTAGCTTTGAACTTGATTTCAATTCTCTGAACCGGGGCACAAAGTATGATTGGCTTTTTATTTTTCGAAAAACTGATGAGTTACTCGGAATCAAACTATAATGCTTGTGAGTGTGTGCGGAGTTGTGTGCAAGTTGATTTTTCGGATTCTATGCAAACAATAGGTTTTCAAATTACTTCATTGGGTTCTTTTTAACATGTTTTAACTAGAGCCAATTTCGGGCACCTCTAGTGTTTTATTTTTAGTTTTCTTAAGTTAATTTAATCGACTAGAGCCGGTTTCGGGCACCTCTAGTTAAATTTTTTTTAACACATCCTAGAGCCAGTTTCGGGCACCTCTAGTGAATTTTTTTTAGCACATGCTAGAGCCAATTTCGGGCACCTCTAGCATTCATCCAATTTTTATTCTAATCCCCCAATTTGTTAATTATCAACCTAAGTTTACTAGAACTCCTTAAATCAATCAAACCACAACAGTGTTTCATCAAATTTAGCATCATAGTAAAATTCTAAGTTTTTCCATGGTTATCCTAGAATAAAAATTCTATCAATTAAGTGCATTGGTAAAGTCATCATTGAATATTCATCAAATCTAAGCAATTCTTGTTCCAATTAAAGGCATGGCAAGCAATTTATGTATCCTAAATGTAATGCTTAAGATTAATGTAACTAAACATGGTAATTACTAATAACAATCCCCCCCAAACTCGAGTGAGGCATTGTCCTCAATGCATGCATAAAAATAACGAAAAATAAATATAAAAATAAAATGCATACGAGGACTTACTCCGAGAGTTCGTCATCGTAGATGATTAGTTTCCTTCTAGTTGGCGTCTTGACTTTCTTGCTTGAACGCGATGGTTGTTTTCTTGTTGCCGGTGGTGGAATCGATCCTCGTACGGGGTTGTCCTCATCATCCTCTTCATCAATGTCAATGGCTTTTCGTTTGGAGGATTCAATTGGTGCGGTCTTTATTGGTTCAATGGAGGACTCGTCCGAATCTGAAAAATTAGAAAATGATTCCGTAGGAGTTGATTCAGGTATAGGTGCTTTACCTTTGGCTTTTTCAGTGGTTGCCGGGGCATTGTCAGATTTGGTTGCCGTGGCGTCAGCTTCCTTGGTTGCCGTGGCAAGGATATCGGCGGGAAATATTGGGAACGGCACACGGTTGTCCGGGTACTTTTCTAGGATGACTTGGGTGATGGCATTGTTGTGCTCCTTCATGTACCGCATGAACATTAGTTGCCGATCTTCAATTTGCCTTAGGCGGCTTTCCAATGGGTGCAAAAGTGCTTCAATGTGTCCCGGGATTAATGGCCGAGTTGCCCTGGCGTTAGGTGCTTGGGCATTAGGGATTGCCGCGGCGGCAGGAGTTGCCGTGACATGCATCTCCTTGCAAAGATTGGAAATTAAGCAAGGGAAGAAAAGATAACCCTTATCTTTTGAGCTGCATACAAAAATCTCATCGCAAATAATTTTTCCAATGTTAATGATGCGATTATGCAAAATAGAATGTATGAGCAAAAGACGTGGTATGTCAACGGTAGTATTGTGTGTGGAGGGCATTAAAGAAGTTTTAACAAACTTATTCCATAGTTTTGCCTCGGGTTTAAGCCGAAGGCGATTTACCGTGCCCTTGTATTTACCGTCGTTCCAATGAGTTCCCTGTTGAGTGAGTTCTTGAAGCACCTTGTCGAGTTGCTTGGGATTGATTTGGTCAACGAAGGCTTGATGTTCGTCCTTCTCAATGTAAAGTCCGTAAAAGGTGTTGATGCTTTCGGGACTTATAAGTATGGCCTTGTCACGAACAAAAACATAAGGATTATCCGGGTTAGGTGAGTGAGCATAGAATTCTCTTACCCATGAGATGTTACCCGTTCGGTTGATGGCAAAAGATTTGCCACTTTTGATGTGCAATCCTTTTGAAGATGAATGGTTCAAGGCCAAATCTTGAGATCTGGAGTATTCAAAGCCTTGTTCTTCATGAATCTTCCGGCTTTCAAACTTGGATTGAAATCTTTCTTGAACCGCCGGTGTAGCAAACTTCTTGTATCTTGGTTCTTTGGAGGAACTTGGATGAACTAACAGTTTAATCTTGGATGCCATGTATGATCTTGGTTGTGAGTAAAAACAAAGAAAAGACTAAAAAGTTGCAAGATAGAAAGTAGGAATAGGTTAAGGGTGATGGGTTGTATAGAATCGATAGGTGGGTGGGGTTAGGGTTTAGGGTAAAACGAAAAAGGGTTTAGGGTTTTGTAGGAGTTGTCGACAAGGGTTTTGGTTAGGATGAATTGGAGGCTTTATATAAGCCTTAGATTCAACCCATTAGTTTCCTTGTTGAAGATGTTTTCCTACTTGGTTTAGAATTCCTTCTTTATCTTGAACTTCCTTTCCTACAATTCAAAAACAAATCAAATAAGGATTAAAATTAAAGATAAACTAATAAAGAAAATAAATAAAGATGTGTAATAGGATTCTTAGACTTGAATAAAAAAAATCTATCCTAAAACTACTAATAATCGGCAAGATAATAATAAAAAAAAATCGAAAAAAAAATGAAAAATAAATAATTAAATAATCGACAAAAACAAAAATAAAAATAAATAAAAATAAAAATATCAAAAGGGAGAGCATGCTCATGCATCTCCTAGATTGACCACTTCCTTGTTACGTTCCACATGGGCACCATTGTAGTGCTTCAATCTTTGTCCATTAACTTTGAATTCATGATTGTCAGAGATGGACTTGATTATTACGGCACCATGAGAGAATGGTTTGACGACTTTGAATGGTCCCGACCATCTTGATTTCAGCTTTCCCGGGAAAAGTTTTAGCCGAGAATTGAATAGGAGAACTAGTTGCCCTGGCGTGAATTGTCGTGGCAATAGTTTCTTGTCGTGCCATCGCTTTGTTTTCTCCTTGTAGATTTGTGCATTGTTATAGGCGAGTGCACGAAATTCTTCTATCTCATTGAGATCCATCAAGCGCTTTTGTCCGGCACTTTCCCAATCCATATTCACGGTCTTGATTGCCCAGTACGCCTTGTGCTCGATTTCCACCGGTAGATGACATGTTTTACCATAGACAAGCCGGAAGGGGACATACCTAATGGTGTTTTGAATGCAAAGTGCGATATGCCCAAAGTGCGTCATCTAGTCTTAATGACCAATCCTTCCTTGCGGGATTTACAACTTTCTCGAGTATTCGCTTCAACTCCCGGTTGGAAATTTCTGCTTGCCCGTTGGTTTGTGGGTGATATGCCGTGGCGATCTTGTGTGATATGCCGAGCGTTGCAACATCTTGGCAATTAGTCTGTTGTCAAAATGCTTGCCCCGTCGCTGATAATTGCTCTCGGCATCCCAAACCGTGTAAATATGTTTTTCTGCAGGAATCGTTGCACGGTCTTGGAATCGTCGTTGGGAACTGCAGCTGCCTCTACCCATTTAGACACATAGTCGACGGCGAGTAAGATGTAGAGGTTGCCGAATGAAGATGGAAAAGGTCCCATAAAATCGATCCCCATACATCGAACAGTTCCACCTCGATGATGTTCGGAGTGGCATCTCATGTCGCCTAGAGATATTGCCCGTCCTCTGGCAACGATCACATTGCTTGTAAAAGTCTTGGGCATCTTTGTACAATGTTGGCCAATACAAACCGGATTGCAAGACTTTGGCATGCGCGTACGAGTTCCTCCAAAATGTCCTCCATAGGGTGAAGAATGGCATTGCCGGAGTACATTCTGTTGCTCTTCTTCAGGGACACATCGACGTATAACCTGATCTGCACATTGTTTAAACAAAAGAGGCTCGTCCCAAAAGTAATGCTTAGCATTATGGCGGAACCGCTTCTTCCCTTGGTGAGTAATGCCATACGGAAAAATACCACAAACAAGGAAGTTAACTAAATCTGCGTACCAGGGTATTGCCGGGGCATTTGCTGCCGTAGTGTCTGCTCCCAAAATTGCTGAGGCGTGCTCGTCAAAGACTGCTGCGGCGTCGAGAGTTGCCGAGGCGTCATGGGCTGTCGAGGTGTCAAGGGTTGCCGAGGCGATTAGAATTTGTTCATCCGGGAATGCATCGCATATCTCTAGATCCGCGTCCTCTTCCCTATTGCGTTCCAAACGTGATAAGTGATCGGCCACTTGATTTTCTGTTCCTTTCCTGTCCTTAATTTCAATATCAAATTCTTGTAAAAGTAATATCCAACGAATCAAACGAGGTTTAGCATCCTTTTTAGCAAATAAGTATTTGATTGCCGAATGGTCCGTATGAACAATTACCTTTGTACCAATTAAATAGGATCGGAACTTGTCAAATGCGAAAACTACAGCTAGTAACTCTTTCTCCGTTGTTGTGTAATTCATTTGAGCATCGTTAAGAGTTTTACTAGCGTAGTATATCACATGGAAGGTCTTACCTGTGCGTTGGCCTAGGACTGCTCCTACCGCGAAATCACTTGCATCACACATGAGCTCAAAAGGTAGCGTCCAATCTGGTGGAACAACAATGGGTGCCGAGGCAAGCTTTTTCTTTAGGGTTTCAAATGCTTGAGTGCAAGAATCATCAAAATCGAAGACTTTATCCTGTTCAAGCAGATTACACAAAGGTTTAGTGATTTTAGAAAAGTTATGAATGAACCTCCTGTAAAAACCTGCATGTCCGAGAAAACTTCGAATTCCTTTAACCGAATTTGGTGGGGGTAATCTCTCGATCACGTCCACCTTGGCTTTGTCTACTTCAATTCCCTTGGATGAGATCTTATGGCCGAGCACTATTCCTTCATCTACCATAAAGTGGCATTTCTCCCAATTGAGGACTAAATCTGTTTCTTCGCATCTTGCCAACACCCTCTCTAAATTGCCGAGACAGCCGTCGAAGTCATTACCAAAAACCGAAAAATCATCCATGAAGATCTCAAGGAAGTCTTTGACCATGTCTGAAAAGAGCGCCATCATACATCTTTGGAAGGTTGCCGGGGCGTTACATAATCCGAACGGCATCCTTCGGAAGGCATAAGTACCGTAGGGGCATGTGAAGGTTGTCTTTTCTTGATCTTCTGGTGCTATGGCAATCTGATTGTAACCTGAATAACCATCAAGAAAACAGTAAAAAGGGTTTACCTGCAAGACGGTCAAGCATTTGATCAATAAAGGGTAATGGGAAGTGATCTTTCCTAGTGGCTTTGTTTAGCTTTCGATAGTCCATACAAACCCTCCAACCGGTCACATCTGGTTGGGATAAGTTCATTATTTTCATTGCTTACCACTGTTATACCTCCCTTTTTTCGCACACATTGTACGGACTTACCCACGTACTATCGGAGATAGGGTATATAATGCCGGCGTCAAGCCACTTGATGATTTCTTTCATTACAACCCCTTTCATGGCATGATTCAGTCTCCTCTGGGCCTCAATTGAAGGTTTGTGATCATCTTCCAACAAGATCTTGTGCATGCACACCGCCGGGCTAATTCCCTTCAAGTCGGCAATTGTCCACCCTATTGCCTTTTATGTAGCTTCAACATGTTGATCAGCTTCTTTTCCTGCTCAGGCTGTAACTTAGAAGAAATAATTACAGGTAATGTATTATCGGTCCCTAAGTATACATATTTCAGTTGCTCTGGCAATTGTTTCAACTCAAGAATTGGTGGATTTTCGATAGAGGGTTTTTCGATCTTACCTTCCTTACCTGAGTAGTCCAGTGGTTCAAAGTATGTACCTGGTCGATTGACTAGCCAATTTGCCTCTTCTGGTTGTTCCTCATCGACCGGTTCTTCATACTCCTCAGGTTCCTCTTGATCGGCAATGTAGTTGCCGAGGCAACTAAATTCCTCATCGGTTAAACTCTGCCGTGGCATGAAGTAGTTGGCATTCTTACGGATCATCGGCATGCCTTAGTGTTTGGAACACATTTAGTTTTACCTGCTGGTCATTCACCCTCATTGTGAGTTCTCCCTTTTCAACGTCGATCAAGGTTCTCCCTGTCGCTAGGAATGGTCTCCCGAGAATGATAGGTGCATGCTCATCTGCTTCACAATCCAAAACAATAAAGTCAGCGGGAAAAATGAATTTATCGACTTTTACCAGTATGTCCTCGATTTTTCCCTCTGGATGCACATAGGATCTGTCGGCTAGCTGCAGCATAACTGTTGTAGGTCTTGCCTTCCCGATTCCTAGTTTCTGAAAAACCGATTTAGGCATCAAGTTTATGCTAGCCCCTAGGTCGCATAGTGCTTTCCCGACATAGTGATTTCCAATAGAACAGGGTATTGTGAAACTTCCGGGATCCTTCAACTTGGGCGGCATACGATTGTGCAACATTGCCATGCATCCCTCTGTTGCGGCAATTGTTTCAAACTCTCCTAGCCTTGTTCTCTTGGACACAATGTCTTTAAGAAACTTGGCATAGTTTGGCATTTGTTCAATTGCTTCCACCAATGGCAAGTTGATGTGGACTTGCTTTAAGATATCAAGAAACTTCTTGAATTGGTATTCTTGCTTTTGTCGCTTCAATCTTTGTGGGAATGGTGGTGGAAGTCGGATATCTTCTATCCTTTCATTGGTTTGAAACCTGATTGACGGCATTACAGGGACATCTGGAGTTGCCGATGCGTTACCAACTGGGGTTGCCGAGGCGTGCTTATCGCAAGTTGCCGAGGCGTGACCGGTTGCCGCAGCAATTCCTGGTTCAGCATCTGAGACTTTGCCGCTAGGTTCGTCTTGATCTTTTTGTGGAGTTTTGTTTGACGAGCGGGTTTGAACCTCTCTAAGTTGTTGGCCACTTCTGGTGGTGATTGCCTTACATTGCTCATGGCCGTTCCTCTTGCGACTTGATATCGCTAGGTAAACCTCCTTGTGGTCTAGTGTTGATTTTTGAGCAAACTGTCCGACTTGATTTTCCAATGATTTGATTGCCGCCTCTTGGTTTTGCAATCTCATCTCGGTCCTGTTAATAAAAGCATCAGTTCTTTTTATGAAATTACTATTCTCAGCCATATAAGATTCAGTTTTTCATCATAAAAGCATTTAGAGAATTTTCCAAAGAACTAGATGTTGTCGGTTGTTGCTTTGCGGCATCTGCTGCCGTGGCATATTCTCTTTGAATCCGATGCTTGTGCATTCTGATTGTTCGTTTAGAGCATTGTTGGGATTACTCCATGAAAAATTCGGTGCTTCTTCCAAGCTGGATTGTATGTATTTGACATCATGTTGTTGCCCGATTGTAATTCCCCACATAGAAGCTAGATTCGGATTCTGCATGCATTCGTAAGAATTATGGTTATCACCACATAACTCACAAAAAGAATCCATTACCTTGACTTCATGTGTGTTGTTTGGTTTTTGCATGTTCGGACCATCTTGGTTAAAGCGCCAATTGTGCCGAAATTGAATCGATGATCCTAGTTCATGTATTGTGGCTTGGCGTCTAACTCCTCCTCTTCTAGTAGATGGGAATTGATAGTCATTCTTGGCCAGCCTGTTTAAAATTTGCATTGCTTCCTCCGCGACTTATCTAAGAGTATGCCGTTTGCCGAGGCATCTAGCATCATCCTTGTTGGTGTATTCACGGCGTTGTAAAACATTGTCACTTGAGTCCACACCGGGAATCCGTGTAGAGGACATTTGTGTAGAAGTTCTCTATATCGCTCCCAAGCCTCGTACATGGATTCATCATCCGCACTGCCGAAAAGAAGTAATGTCGTTACGGCTTATCGATTAAATTTGTAGGATTAAATCTAGCAAGGAAATCACGACAAAGATCAGTCCAAGATGCTATGGATCCGGCAGAATGCTATTTAGCCATGCTTTCGCCTATCCCCTCGGTGAATAGGGGAATAATCTTAATCGTAAGACATCGGGGTGACTCCGTGTATCTTGAACGAGTTGCAAATCTCGAGGAAAGATTTCAGATGTTGTCGTGCATCTTCATTCTTGAGCCGCCAAATTGACCTATTGTGTTGATCATATTAAACATTACCGGTTTCAACTCAAAGTGGTCGGCTTCAATTTCGGTGCGACAACTCCTGGGGTTGAGTCCATCAAGATCTTCTTCAAGATAGTCTCGAATCGTTCTGCTTCGTGTGCAAGAATCACTCCTCCCCTGCCGAACATCTTGATTAATATTGCCGTCTTGATTTGCCATTGCTTCTCTTATCCTTCGCCTAAGTCTTTGTAAGGTTCGTTCGATTTACGGATCAAAGGGATATTCTGGTGAAGTCGGTCTCGCCCCGTCATATACCAATGCAAAACCAAAGTTTGTTAGCCCTTTGAATTTTAAACAAGAAAAATAAAAAGAATGTGCAAGAAAATAAAAACAAAGTCGCTATTGCCAATCCCGACAACGGCGCCAAAAAACTTGTTGCGCGTAATAAAGTGCTACGCAAATGTGCAAGTATACACGCCGCAAGTTATAGTATATAAAGATATCGTCTCCACAGGGATTGGTGCCACTTCAAGAATCTAGTTTCTTGCAATCGTAAAAAAGTAAAAACACAAGTAAAGGATTATCGAAGTTTAACTAATTACTAATCTAGAAAGCAATAAAATAAAATAAAAGATGAATTCAATTGAGAGAGATAGGCTAGGTTATCGTGAGTTGAGGTGTGATAGCCGATTGGATTGTCTTGGTAAAAGAGTGCATGGGCAACTCAGTTGCCGTGGGCGACTTGCACAACGGGGTTGCCTTGGCAACTAATTGATGGTTGCTTGGGCGACTAGTTGGGCAACTACTTGGGCGATCGGGCAGCAACTTCAAGGTTCGCGGGAGCGTTCTTCAATGGTTTCTTCTTATCCCTAAGTCGAAACTCTAGCTACTTGTGCATGCCTTGATAATACATCCTGCGTGAATCAAGGGTGAACAACAACCAATCTTGCGCTCCTCTTAGCCGTTGAAATCCTTAACTTATTCCTAAGCCGGATTAATCTTCACCATCATTGGATTGCATAAAGATCATATTCATTCGTTTCTTGAATCTAACTCTCCCGATATTAGATAAATGGATGAAATCACGAGATCCTCTCCCAATTCACTCGCAAACAATAATAAGAATCAAGAATGAATAAACCTTGAAATAGAAAAGTGCAAACTCTTATTACCTAAACAAAAACCAATAGTTTCTCACAACCACAAAACACAATAACCATAGCCAAGTAAATTTAGTTCATGGCTAGGTTCCAAAGAAACACAAGATAATTAATCCCTAGCATGAACCCAATCGAACAAAGATGAAGGAAGAGGCTTGTCGAAATCCTCCTTGCCCTTGATGCTTGTCGAAAATTCTCTCCTCTTGCCCTACTTGGACTTGCCGAAATTTCCCTCTTGCTCTCCCTCTTGAATTGTCGAAATCTCTTGCTATTTATAGGGCTAGGCCAAAGTCCTTCTTTGAGGAGGAGTTTGAGTTGGAATTAAATTATCTTTAAAGAATATAATTCTTTATTATAATTTTATTCCTATTAGAACTTCTCCTATCCACTTGGAATTTAATTCTTCTTTAATCTCTGCATGGCAATCAAATTCCTTTGGGCTTGGACCTTGCTCCATGTCATCTTGGGCTTGTAAAATCATGAATTTCGACATCCATATTGCTTTTGGTCTTTGTCGACAAATGCCATGGCAACTGGCTCGGCGTCTCCTTCATGCACTGCCCTGGCAACTAGCTCGGCATATCCTTCATGCATTGCCCTGGCAACTAGCTCGGCATTGCTTTGGCAAGTGATCCTGCACATACACACAAAAACACACCAAAGCAGCATCTATTTCCACAAAAATCACCAAGTTATGTAATCAAGCTCAACGATTGAAGGAAACATGGATTAATGCATGAATGGCTAACTATGCACTAATATGAGCCTAAGTCTAACAATAATATGAGTAAAAAGGGTAAGAAAAATAGTACTTTTGAACACTTATCAGAAGAATTAATGGAAATTCGAATTGTTCACTAAGGACCATATTGAGTTTTTGAACAGTACAAGAAAGAAAGGAAAACTATTTGGAATTTTTATATTTGAATGATTATATTAGACAGCATGTTTAAGGTATTGTTAGATTTGAATCTACCAAATATTGTATTTTATTCATGTGATTAATGAAGTCAAGTCCGAATCAAAGAAGGTTCGAGGTACTATGAAAGAAAGGATCGAGCTAGGACTTAGTGAGGCATTGTGTTAAGTGGCCAAGGTGAGTGCAATGCATACGTAACATGATATATGGATGTTTTATACATCATTAGGAAGACTTGCGATGAGTCTACCTTGTTTATATATTGACATGATATTTATGTCATTGATCATATATTTGACATGTTTTAAATATGTCAAAGATTGAACTTAAATGCATGAATCACTAGTTATATATGATGTTATATTATGAATGTTATTTCGGGTATAAACTGTCCAATGTTAAATTATGTTGATATACATTGCCATGGATGAAATAAATATGGAAAATATGCCCAAGTAAGTCATTGAGGGACATGGTATAGTTGGCATGCCATAGAGTCCAGCAGCACGCTGCATACTCGGTTTAGCACTATAGTGTATATAAAGGACACTTAGTGTATATGGTTAGCACGGCCTTATAAATGTGCGGATGGTTAGCACTGCCTTATAAATGTACGGATGGTTAGCACTGCCTTATAAATGTGCGGATGGTGGGCACGACCTTATGTGTATTAGCACTTCGGTGCATATTTGACTCGTGTACCCAGGGTCCTCATAGGCTTGTATTTGGGCTATGGTTTATTGGTTAATAGAAGATAAATAAGTGAACAAGCTTATGAGCTTTTGGAATAAATTGCAAGTATATTGGTAAGGAATTTATATCTGGTTTATATTATGTTAATATATTATTAACATGATGGTAATACATGTCTAATGATCATGATGCATTTATGCATATATGGCATATTATGACAAATGGACAAGCATGAAAGTCTTATGACATTAGCATGTAGTAAATAACAAGACACGTTGGCCTACCTCAAATTGCGAGGTTTTAGAGGTGTTTCAGATAGAGATATGCAGTTTACAGTGAGGTTTTGGAGGTGTTTGCACCGAGCTTTGGGTACTCGCTTGAATTTTAGTACATCGTATCATCCTCAGACGGATGATCAGTCTGAACGCTTGATTCAGATCTTGGAGGATATGTTGAGATGTTGTATCATTGAGTTCCAAGGAACTTGGGAAAGGTATTTTCCTTTGGTAGAGTTTGCGTACAATAACAGTTATCAAGCAAGTATAAAGATGGCACCGTATGAAGCCTTGTATGGTAGAAGGTGTCGTACGCCCTTGTGTTGGCCTGAGGCTGGGGAAAAGTATGTTTCCATACCTGATGTGTTGGAAGACACGGATGAGAAAGTAAAGATGATTTGTGGTCGTTTAACAGAGTCCTCAAATAAGCAGAAATCTTACGCGAATTTGAAGCGTAAAGAGGTTGAGTACGTCGTTGATGAAAAAGCGTTCTTGAAAGTTTTGCCTTGGAAAATGGTGATACGTTTTGGGCGTAAAGGGAAGTTGAGCCCAAGGTTTATTGGACCGTATAAGGTGCTGGAATGCATTGGTCCTGTGGCGTATCGGTTGAGATTGCCTCCTGAGTTAGAGAAGATTCATGATGTGTTTCATGTATCCACGTTGCGAAGGTATCGCTCGGATTCGTCGCATGTTATGCCAGTTGAGGATGTTGAGCTGTGACAGGATTTGTCTTATGATGAGGAACCAGTGGAGATCCTTGACTCCAGTAGTAAATTTCTTCGTGGCAAGATGATTGAATTTGTTATGGTGTTGTGGCGACATAGCGGTGTTGAGGAGGCCACATAGGAGAGTAAGACGGACATGGTTACTCAGTTTTCGCATCTATTTTCGTCAGGTAAATTTTGAGGATAAAATTTCTTAAGGGGGAGAGTTGTAACGTCCCGGTTTTGGGCCTACGATATTCTAGGTGATTAGACGGTCTGGTGGACCGGGATTAAGATTCGAGTCGGATTCATGATTAAAATCAAAATAAATTATTTTGGTGCGAGAAAAATATGGGAAAAATATCTAAAAATCATTATTTAGTATATGGATATTTTTGGTAAAGTCAATTTTGGAAAATTGAATTTTGAAATTGGACATTTTGGCTAGTGACCAAAATGTAAAGAATGAAAACTGGTTTTAGTGACTATTTTGAAAAATGGTCAAATCTTAGAATCCTTAAGGAGCTATTTCACCCAATATTTTAATCTGAGTTTCCTCTTAATTGGGATTATTTTAAATGAGTTTTAATTAAAAGAGTTAAAGGGAAACTAATTAAAAGAAGGTAGTTATTTTCTAAAAATATATTTGACGTAATTTATTTTCTCAAACTTTTCTCTTAACTTCTCTTCAGCCAAACACTCTATTTTGCATCAAAGATTTGAGGTAATGTTCTTGATTTCTTAAACCTTTGATTTCTAGTGGATTCTTCAATCTTGTTTTCCAAAATCTCATTGTTTTTCCTTGTTTTTCAAGAATAAACATCCAATTGAGAGGAAATTCACTCATTAGAGGTAAGGTTCATTCTTCTCCTCTAATGAATGGTTCTTTATTTAAATTCCCAAGTATTTGATCCTTGTTTAATGTTTTCTAATGAGTTTTGATGATTTAATTGTGGAAATTGATTAATTTAAGGTTTAATTGATGAGATTAAGCGATTTCTGTTTCGGATCTGTTTTGCTGAGTTCTTGATTGGTTATAATCATGATTTTGATGTTTTATAATGTTAATAAGTTGGTTTTAACATTGGAATCCCGAAACTATGTGAATCTCTAATTTTCTGGGTTGCTAGTTATGTGTTTTTGAGGAGTTGTGGTGGTTAAATGAATGCTGGAGATATAAGGATGTCTGAGAAGTGTTTTTAGATGTTAATTGATGTTAATTAAAGTATTGAATTGTTAGATTGTGGCTGGGTTAAGTTTGAAAGAGGTTTGTTGTTAATTTTGGGAGTTGTGGAGTGGTTTTGGGTAAAAGATGCTGAGGTTTTGTGTTGATGTGATGTTGATTGCATTTTGATGCAAGTTGATCCTCAAGCTTGAACATGAGTTTCGAAAGCTTTGGAGGCGTGGTTGTCGCATCGGCAAGAGAGGCGTTGCGAGTTAGTGAGTGAGAACGTGTTTTCAGCATTTTCAAAGGTTTGGAAATTGTGTTTAGGGGTTTAGATCAAGCTTAATTCTCTCTTGAACTCGGTTTGGAAATTGGTTTTATGCACTTGTTTTAAATGGTTTGGTTACTCACTGCATGTTTTACGCATGGTTTAATGCTGGAAATTGGTTTCGAAATGATGTTGATGCATTTAGAATTAATGCATGTCTTGTTAATGTTTATGAACATTGTTTAGTGCAAAGGTTGTTGCATTGGTTTAATGGTTTTGATGATGCATATGAAAACAGTGAGTTAATGATGTTAAAATGAATTATATTGGCAAGTGATGGTATGAAATGGTTTAAAAATGAAATCAGATATAGTTAGCCGGCCATTGGATGTTGATGGGCTTATATGGTGTATCGAATACTCCATCCAAGTACCCTAACAGTCGAGGGGTTGTACGGTACCAAAGACTCCCGTTAGTGGATTAAAAATCGTACCGATGAGTAGTGTTGAGGGGTTTATGGGTACCGAATACTCCACCATGGGTTTCATAATAGTGGATGGGTTTATGTGTACTGAATACTCCCATGTGTGAACCTTGTGTTACCAGTAGATTGTTTGTTAAGTGTTGTGGGAACACTTTTGAATCCGTGTATATGATGTTACGTTTTTGTAAATGAAACTTGGTAAATGATCACTTGGAAGCCAATATAATTGTTTATGTATCATGAGATGGATTATGTTGTTTAATGTGATTTAAACATGTTTTACTCTTTAAGCCTTGCATTGGTAGTATGCATAGGAAAGCTTAAATTGAGGGTAGCAAATGGGATTTTGTTGTGGAATCCATGATACATGTTGCATATGGTTTAATATGTTGTTTTGGAAATGTTAAGTGCATGGTTTTGATAAGGCATGATGATGTAGTGATGTTTTTAAGAGTTTTGAAATGTATTTTGTAAAAGAAAAGTGAAAATGGTTTAAAATGCATTGATGATGGTTGTTGTTTGAGCATTCCTCACTCAGCCTAGTGTGCTTACTCTCTCTTTTCCATCAATGCAAAGAATTGAGTTTGAGGCATCAAGAAGCAAAGAAAGGAACTCCAAAGACTTGTTTTTCAAAGTACGGCTTGAAAAGGTGAAAGGTAGTAATAAAGGCAATGTGTCGGTTGAGGGTTTTGGGAGGGTTTTTTATGAACTCCCTATTGTTGCAAGTTTTAATTGGTTCTTTTGACTTGTAATAAGTTTTAAGTGATTGAATTGTGCTTGGATTGATGTTTTGTTTGTGGACTAGGAAGCATGCCTCTAGATTTGGTGTTTGAGTATGCTAGATAAGCTAGATTGGCTTATATGATTGATTTCATAATGTTCAAGAATGTTATTAATGTTATATGATGATTAGCTAAGTGTTAATGTGGTTTGGAATGAGCCAAAGTGCCATATGTTGGGCCTAGGGGTCATTACAGGTTCTACGTACTGGTATGGGTACCTCAAGGTTCGATACGCGGGGTCCTGAAAAGGCTCAAATCACTGAAAATAAGCCAAGCATATCAATACGCCTAGCCAACTTATTGGTACGCTTTGGGGAAAAATAGGCACAAGTGTCGGTATACGGGCCAGCGTACCGAAACACCCTTTCGACTTTACCTAGTTGTATCGATACGCAGGGTACCGTATCAGTACGGGCTTTAGCTACTAGAATTTTGAGTTTTTAAAATAACCAAGGGGGATCGGTACGGGTCAACATCGTATCAGTACAATTTGGTCAACATGCCGTATCGATACGTGATAAATGTGTATCGGTACAGAGAGCCGTTAAGCCTGTTATATCGTATCGGTACGCTAAGTTGTTTTACGATATTGAAGTTTGGAAATCTTGCAATATGGTCCCTGTTTGCTATGAAAGTAATTAGATGAGTTTGAGTGATTGTTTTTGAATGGAAGTTAACCTATGAGCATGGAATTTGAATAATTAAAGGAGGGTAATCTTAAACATGTATTACGCCCTAAAGTTTATGAAATTAGCGTTTTGGTCCTTTATGTGTTTCGTTGGACATTTGACCTTTATTTTTTAATCCGTTTAAAATGAAATGCTACCGCTGAGACATGTACACATATGACTTTATTAACGTGTATCTAGACAAGATAGAAAAAAATGGGTTTGATTTAGGGTTTTAGCTCGGGTTTCCTTCGGGGGTTACATCCCATATGGACAAGTGAATGTGGTTTTCTCCTGATCCTATAGAGCGACGACAATCTGATTATAACCTAAATAACCGTCTAGGAAGCAATAAAATGCCTTACCTTTTAGTTTGTCCAGCATTTGATCGATGAAGGGCAGTGGGAAGCGGTCTTACTTGGTGGTGGCATTATTCAGCTTCCTATAGTCCATGCACACTCTCCACCTGGTAATAGTTCTGGAAGGAATCAACTCATCCTTGCTGTTTTGAACTATGGTCATGCTACCTTTCTTTGGCACACATTGCACCAGCTAACCCACGAGCTGTCAGAAATAGGATAGATTATCCCAGAATCTAGCCACTTGATAATTTCTTTCTTATCTACCTCTTTCATGCTCAGATTCAGTCTTCTCTGGCCCTCAATTATTTTTCCATGATATTCCTCCAATACTACTTTGTGCATGCAAATAGTGGGGCTTATTCCTTGAATATCGACCAAGGTCAATCCAGAGCTTTTTAAAACGAATCAAATTAATAATCATGATTTTGATTGAGTTTTCATCTAAGTCAAATATCAATTTTATCCTAAAATAATTAAGAGGTGGAACAATTGATTTAATTAATTTAAAATTCACCCCAATAAGTCAATGACAAATTTAAATTAGTTAAATTAATTCGAACCAAATACTACTTAAAGGTTTCAACTAATCTAAACCTAAATTTAATTTAATTAATTTAAACTTACACCCTAATAAACCAAGGGTATAATTTAAATTATTTAAATTAAATTTTAAATCTAATTCTAACTAAGGATTCAACTAACCTAAAACCTAAACTAAATTCATTTTAATTAATTTAAACACACACCCTATTAAGCCAAGGGCATATTTTAAATTAATTAAAATAAATTCTAAAATGCTAAACTATCCCAAAACTAAACAAGCAAACACTAAATTAAACCATATCCAACAAACAAAATAAAACACGTAACACAAACAAATAAATTAAACAAAAACATATAAGAAAGAAACTTAAATAAATAAAGAGGGTTGTCAACAAATCTCATCAATATTTCATTAGATCAAAGGAAAGGATTACAGAATAAATAAAAAATGGATAAAAGTTACCCAAAATCCAAGTATATACTCGATCAATCAATCCACAGGTTGAATGGTGTTGAAAAGCTTGATCCAAGATGTTTTGAGTGGTGGTAATGCTCTTGGTTGAGGTCTCGGAGAGTAGGGTAACGGACTTTTGGAATTGAATGGGGCAGTGGGGAATTAAGGGTAATGGTGGAGGCATGAAATAAAATAGGAATTCCTCATGGTCGAGTAGTATGTTTTTGATCAAATGGTGAGTGGGCGAATGAAGTAAGCCGGGGAGATGTTTGGTGAAGGGAAACGAATATGGACAGTTTTCGACTTTTGCTAACACTTGGAAAATGATTGAATATTTAGAGTAAAAGTGCAAGAAAATAATGCCAAAGTGAGTCTTATGCGTGCAAGTATACACTTTCGTCGAGTAGTAATACAACGGTAAGTTGAGTATCCACACGGATTGAACAAGAACTTATTTGCTTATGTTGTTTCGTAAAAAAGGTGTTTGAAATGATTTGGACTTTTATTGAAAAATAGCAAAAACAAAGTAGTGAAAAATGAAAATAGTCTGGCAATGAAAGTATTCAATTGAATGATGAGCGTTGTCAAGGGATGCTTGGATTTCACGCTACTTATGCCAACTTTTAATAATGTCCTACTTTGGTTTTATTGCCGAGCAGATTCAAGGTACTATTACCTTTGTCGATGGAAAAACCCTAAGTTAACCACGCTAAAACCCCTATATGTCTATAGTGAAGCTTCATAGTAATTAACTCGATTAAGTTTCAATCTTTACTCCTAAGGATAGACTCACTTCCGAAGTAAGTTCATCTACTTGAACATCTTCTATCGAAGCTTCTCGTCTTAGTATCTAGCAACTGATCATTGCCTCTTAAGTCTGTTAAGATATTAAGGTGCAATAAGCACACTATGCCAACTGTCGTATGGAAAATAATTTGAGAAAATTAAGTACTAGCAGATAGAAAATAATTCCAAGGCATTTTAAATTATTAAAAACCAAACATAAAATTAGCGTTCATCGCAAACATCCCCCAACCAACTGTAAAAGCTTAGTTCATGGTTGGGGGGTCCATCCACAAAATACTATCGTATATTAACATCACCATTCAAATAAAATTAAAACTAAGAGAATAGGAAAGAAGGAGATTCGTCGATGCAGACCTTCGATTTCTCCAGAGCTTTCAGTCTTAGCTGGTCGGACCACGTCGCCTCTCGGTTCACCACGGTGCAGCCTTTCTTCCGATCCCCCTCATGTGGTGGCTTGAACTCCTTTAAATAGGCTTGCATGGAAATCCTAGGATAAGCTTTGGAGTTTGAATTTTCAATGTGGGAAGGGATAAGATGCAGTATCCTCTTATCTCGATTTGGATCCTAGGGCTAACGTGTACAGGGTCCAACGGCTACTTTGATTGGTCATCGGACATCAATCCTTTGCCAGTCGAGCTTAACATTGTTTGGTCCATCTATGCCAACTGCTACTTTGCAATTCTCTTGCTTTTTTCCTGCTATCTCTGCCATGCCTTTGTCATGCATCAAAACCAACAAAACAACCCTTCACACTGGCAACAAAATAGCTCCTAAATCCTTATACAAATGCATAAATTTTAACAACTAAATGCAAACAAATCTACTTAAAGGCAAGCAAAAGCATTATGAAATAAGCATAAAAATCAGTATTTTTGAGGAGCTAACATACCCCCAAACCTAGCTCATTTCTTATCCTCGAGTAACGCAACTAAAAAAGTAGAAAAACGAGGAAAACACCTCGGGAAAAAAAATGTCATGGTTCTCAATACCTGCCAGCTAGCAAAATATTATCCTAGGTCCATCCTCGATTATTCAGTGCATCAATGCCAAGCAAACAAGCAAATTCAAGTACAGCAATATAGTTCTAGTCTATGGTCATCTAGTGTATAAAAAGTGTTGGCAATATGCACCAAGTTTACCTAACTCCCTTAGCCAACTTTACTAGTCAAACTCAAATTTTTTATTTATATTTTTTGTTTTTTTACTTTCCAATGGTGTTTTTATGCTGGCATTTAATTAAGGTCGCATCATGTTCTGTTTTCCGTGAGATATAAGAGGGAGCAAACCATGAATGCCCACATTAATTCAGATTACATCACTAAGCTAACCCATTACACTCATACCCTAGAGTTATGTTGGCTTGAGAACTAAGAGGGAGGAGCAAACCACGAAGACCCAAGTTAATTATTTTCCCTAAGGTAGGGAGTGTTCTAAAAATTTCAGCTTTTAGAAAAACATTGTTGCCTTATTCTTTCTTTCAACCCTGGTATTTTGTCTCTCTTTTTTCTGAGTTTAGTTTCAAGCGAACCTAAGTTTTTTTCGCATACTAGATATGTAATATCCCAATTTTTGGCTAGTGACCAAAATGTAAATTTTGAACGTTTTGTGGATAAAGTATAAACTTAGGAAAGTTTAGGGACTAAATTGTAATTTTCCAACGTTATGTATTTTAGTCCCGTAAATGAATAGTTTACCCCCAAGAATGATTTTTTTGTGTTACCCAAATTTTTCGTACGGAGTTTGTATTATGGCTATAAAGCGATAAAGTTCAAAAAATATTTGGATAATCGGATCGAATCGAATATCCAGGATATTTTGAAGGATAATAAGGCAAGGTTAATTATGTCATTTTACATGTCTATGATATTTTATTTTTGTTGGAAGAATATGAACCCTTGGATTTAAGTTGATTTTCCATGTTAAATATGAGTCGTTGGAAGAAAAATGGCAAGATCGTAATTTTGGAAAATTACAAGGGCAAGGTTGGTAACTACTAGCTCAAGATTAAATCTAGGTCATTGGATGAAGGATGATGACATGAGGTACATTATGGAAATATAGAATTTTCGGAAGAGATTCGATAACTCGGTAAAGGTAAAATCGTATTAAAAGAATTTAGTGAATATTGGGAAATCGGATTGAATTGAAATTTCAGAGACTGTTCCATAAGCCATGTAAAATCATAAAATGTTATTTATGGAATAGTGGTCAGTTGAGAAGGAACTAATTTCATTAGATTATAATGGAATGGCAATTTTGAAACAAACTAGTAAATAAAGACTAGTTGGAGGGCAAATTGGTCATTTGGCAAGGATGGCAATTTTGAAATATTTTTGAAATGTTGAGAACATTTTTGGAAGATGAAATATATATGGATTTCATCTTGGCCCTTGATTTTGGATGAGATTAAATTAGCCATTGGATTTAAAGGCTAAATTGGTAATTTCACTATTTAAATGAATTTAAAATTCATTTAATAGTTACAAGTGTAATTTAATAGTAAAAAGATGAAAAAAATGTTCATCTTTTCCAGACATAAACCATGGAGAAAGAGGAGAAAGAAGAGGGAAATTTCAAGCTCGATCTAAGCCTCGAATTTGATTTTTTAGGTAATCTTTCGAACTACAAAGTTGTACTACTCTTCGAGCTCTATCTTTTGATGTAAATAATTTATAGAATACTTCCTTGGTTGATAAGAATTGATATGTGGAAGAAATTAGGCTTTATGAACAAATTGGGGCTTTTATGATTTTATGGATCCATGGTTGATTTTAAGTTAGAATCATGCTTGTATGATCTTTGGGATCATGTTATTGAGTTGGGATTTAAACCCTACATATTTCGGTTTGCATAGAGAATATTAGGGTTTATGGATTCAAGTCTAACTTAGGGTTTGTGATGTTGGATTAATGATCTAGTAAGATTGATTTGTTGTTTGGAAGCAAAACCCTAAGTTAAATGCATAGGGACCATTTTGGAAAGCTTCAAAATTAAGGGACCAGATTTGATTTTTTATTGAATTTGATGTATATTTATATTATTAATAATGTTAGAGACATGAAAATGAAGTTAGAATGCTAAACCGACGATTAATCACATTAGTGACCATTTTGACAAATGTCAAACTTGAATGGTCTATTCGGCAAATAGGATATGTAGAAGGAGTAAATCTGATTTTTAGATAAAATGATGGAATTAAGGTATTAATGTTGATTGAAGGACTAATTTGCAAAGATTAGAAGCTTGAATCCTTATATTTGAAATTTGGTGACCATCTCGACAAATCAAAAGAAATTAGAGAAGCAAAGGTTTGAGCCTATTTTGATGAAGGATGTAAATAGAACATATGAATGCAAGCTTTATTCTGGTCACTTGAAGTTAAGTGATGGGACTAAATTGACAAGTAGAGAAATAGGAAGAAGTTGGTGTAAATTAGAAGTTATTTATAGAAAGTTATGTTGGAATTGAATTATGGCAATAAGTTTAAAATTTTGCCATAAATTCTACAAAAATGGTTAGATGATGAATTTTATATCGTTGGTAAGAATTGTTAGTATAGTTTCGTTTCCAACAAACAGAAACTGATTTTGAATTCCGAGTTAAAAGATATGAATTTTTATTCGAATGTAGGTCAAAAAAATTATAGAGCAGTTTTCTGCCTATACAGTCTGTGACGTGAATTCAGTGATTTTTCATAATTTTTTTAGATTTTATTAATTTATGTGGCTAATACCGTTAGAACCGTTATCGAATCTACTTTCTGCAGTATAAAGGAAATTAAGATCCAGTATGTATTCTGCCATGTATAAGTAAATCTTTGAAGGTAGCTCAAGCTGTCAGAAAATGAAATTTAAAACATTTTGTATTCAAATGTTAGTTACCAAGCTTGGAAGAATTAATGGAAATTCAAATTGTTCACTAAGGACCATATTGAGTTTTTGAACAGTACAAGAAAGAAAGAAAGGAAAAATATTTGGAATTTTTATATTTGAATGATTATATTAGACAGCATGTTTAAGGTATTGTTAGATTTGAATCTACCAAATATTGTATTTTATTCATGTGATTAATGAAGTCAAGTCCGAATCAAAGAAGGTTCGAGGTACTATGAAAGAAAGGATCGAGCTAGGACTTAGTGAGGCATTGTGTTAAGTGGCCAAGGTGAGTGCAATGCATACGTAACATGATATATGGATGTTTTATACATCATTAGGAAGACTTGCGATGAGTCTACCTTGTTTATATATTGACATGATATTTATGTCATTGATCATATATTTGACATGTTTTAAATATGTCAAAGATTGAACTTAAATGCATGAATCACTAGTTATATATGATGTTATATTATGAATGTTATTTCGGGTATAAACTGTCCAATGTTAAATTATGTTGATATACATTGCCATGGATGAAATAAATATGGAAAATATGCCCAAGTAAGTCATTGAGGGACATGGTATAGTTGGCATGCCATAGAGTCCAGCAGCACGCTGCATACTCGGTTTAGCACTATAGTGTATATAAAGGACACTTAGTGTATATGGTTAGCACGGCCTTATAAATGTGCGGATGGTTAGCACTGCCTTATAAATGTGCGGATGGTTAGCACTGCCTTATAAATGTGCGGATGATTAGCACTGCCTTATAAATGTGCGGATGGTGGGCACGACCTTATGTGTATTAGCACTTCGGTGCATATTTGACTCGTGTACCCAGGGTCCTCATAGGCTTGTATTTGGGCTATGGTTTATTGGTTAATAGAAGATAAATAAGTGAACAAGCTTATGAGCTTTTGGAATAAATTGCAAGTATATTGGTAAGGAATTTATATCCGGTTTATATTATGTTAATATATTATTAACATGATGGTAATACATGTCTAGTGATCATGATGCATTTATGCATATATGGCATATTATGACAAATGGACAAGCATGAAAGTCTTATGACATTAGCATGTAGTAAATAACAAGACACGTTGGCCTACCTCAAATAACAAGACACGTTGGCCTACCTCAAATTGCGAGGTTTTAGAGGTGTTTCGGATAGAGATATGCAGTTTACAGTGAGGTTTTGGAGGTGTTTGCACCGAGCTTTGGGTACTCGCTTGAATTTCAGTACATCGTATCATCCTCAGACGGATGATCAGTCTGAATGTGTGATTCAGATCTTGGAGGATATGTTGAGATGTTGTATCATTGAGTTCCAAGGAACTTGGGAAAGGTATTTGCCTTTGGTAGAGTTTGCGTACAATAACAGTTATCAAGCAAGTATAAAGATGGCACCGTATGAAGCCTTGTATGGTAGAAGGTGTCGTACGCCCTTGTGTTGGTCTGAGGCTGGGGAAAACTATGTTTCCATACCTGATGTGTTGGAAGACACGGATGAGAAAGTAAAGATGATTTGTGGTCGTTTAAAAGAGTCCTCAAATAAGCAGAAATCTTACGCGAAATTGAAGCGTAAAGAGGTTGAGTACGTCGTTGATGAAAAAGCGTTCTTGAAAGTTTTGCCTTGGAAAATGGTGATACGTTTTGGGCGTAAAGGGAAGTTGAGCCCAAGGTTTATTGGACCGTATAAGGTGCTGGAATGCATTGGTCCTATGGCGTATCGGTTGAGATTGCCTCCTGAGTTAGAGAAGATTCATGATGTGTTTCATGTATCCACGTTGCGAAGGTATCGCTCGGATTTGTCGCATGTTATGCCAGTTGAGGATGTTGAGCTGTGACAGGATTTGTCTTATGATGAGGAACCAGTGGAGATCCTTGACTCCAGTAGTAAATTTCTTCGTGGCAAGACGATTGAATTTGTTAAGGTGTTGCGGCGACATAGCGGTGTTGAGGAGGCCACATAGGAGAGTAAGACGGACATGGTTGCTCAGTTTTCGCATCTATTTTCGTCAGGTAAATTCTGAGGATAAAATTTCTTAAGGGGGAGAGTTGTAACGTCCCGGTTTTGGGCCTACGAGATTCTAGGTGATTAGACGGTCTGGTGGACCAGGATTAAGATTCGAGTCGGATTCATGATTAAAATCAAAATAAATTATTTTGGTGCGAGAAAAATATGGGAAAAATATCTAAAAATCATTATTTAGTATATGGATATTTTTGGTAAAGTCAATTTTGGAAAATTGAATTTGGAAATTGGACATTTTGGCTAGTGACCAAAATGTAAAGAATGAAAACTGGTTTTAGTGACTATTTTAAAAATTGGTCAAATCTTAGAATCCTTAAGGAGCTATTTCACCCAATATTTTAATCTGAGTTTCCTCTTAATTGGGATTATTTTAAATGAGTTTTAATTAAAAGAGTTAAAGGGAAACTAATTAAAAGAAGGTAGTTATTTTCTAAAAATATATTTGACGTAATTTATTTTCTCAAACTTTTCTCTTAACTTCTCTTCATCCAAACACTCTATTTTGCATCAAAGATTTGAGGTAATGTTCTTGATTTCTTAAACCTTTGATTTCTAGTGGATTCTTCAATCTTGTTTTCCAAAATCTCATTGTTTTTCCTTGTTTTTCAAGAATAAACATCCAATTGAGAGGAAATTCACTCATTAGAGGTAAGGTTCATTCTTCTCCTCTAATGAATGGTTCTTTATTTAAATTCCCAAGTATTTGATCCTTGTTTAATGTTTTCTAATGAGTTTTGATGATTTAATTGTGGAAATTGATTAATTCAAGGTTTAATTGATGAGATTAAGCGATTTCTGTTTCGGATCTGTTTTGCTGAGTTCTTGATTGGTTATAATCATGATTTTGATGTTTTATAATGTTAATAAGTTGGTTTTAACATTGGAATCCCGAAACTATGTGAATCTCTAATTTTCTAGGTTGCTAGTTATGTGTTTTTGAGGAGTTGTGGTGGTTAAATGAATGCTGGAGATATAAGGATGTGTGAGAAGTGTTTTTAGATGTTAATTGATGTTAATTAAAGTATTGAATTGTTAGATTGTGGCTGGGTTAAGTTTGAAAGAGGTTTGTTGTTAATTTTGGGAGTTGTGGAGTGGTTTTGGGTAAAAGATGCTGAGGTTTTGTGTTGATGTGATGTTGATTGCATTTTGATGCCAGTTGATCCTCAAGCTTGAACATGAGTTTCGAAAGCTTTGGAGGCGTGGTTGTCGCATCGGCAAGAGAGGCGTTGCGAGTTAGTGAGTGAGAACGTGTTTTCAGCATTTTCAAAGGTTTGGAAATTGTGTTTAGGGGTTTAGATCAAGTTTAATTCTCTCTTGAACTCGGTTTGGCAATTGGTTTTATGCACTTGTTTTAAATGGTTTGGTTACTCACTTTATATGCATGTTTTACGCATGGTTTAATGCTGGAAATTGGTTTCGAAATGATGTTGATGCATTTAGAATTAATGCATGTCTTGTTAATGTTTATGAACATTGTTTAGTGCAAAGGTTGTTGCATTGGTTTAATGGTTTTGATGATGCATATGAAAACAGTGAGTTAATGATGTTAAAATGAATTATATTGGCAAGTGATGGTATGAAATGGTTTAAAAATGAAATCGGATATAGTTAGCCGGCCATTGGATGTTGATGGGTTTATATGGTGTATCGAATACTCCATCCAAGTACCCTAACAGTCGAGGGGTTGTACGGTACCAAAGACTCCCATTAGTGGATTAAAAATCGTACCGATGAGTAGTGTTGAGGGGTTTATGGGTACCGAATACTCCACCATGGGTTTCATAATAGTGGATGGGTTTATGTGTACTGAATACTCCCATGTGTGAACCTTGTGTTACCAGTAGATTGTTTGTTAAGTGTTGTGGGAACACTTTTGAATCCGTGTATCTGATGTTACGTTTTGGTAAATGAAACTTGGTAAATGATCACTTGGAAGCCAATATAATTGTTTATGTATCATGAGATGGATTATGTTGTTTAATGTGATTTAAACATGTTTTACTCTTTAAGCCTTGCATTGGTAGTATGCATAGGAAAGCTTAAATTGAGGGTAGCAAATGGGATTTTGTTGTGGAATCCATGATACATGTTGCATATGGTTTAATATGTTGTTTTGGAAATGTTAAGTGCATGGTTTTGATAAGGCATGATGATGTAGTGATGTTTTTAAGAGTTTTGAAATGTATTTTGTAAAAGAAAAGTGAAAATGGTTTAAAATGCATTGATGATGGTTGTTGTTTGAGCATTCCTCACTCATCCTAGTGTGCTTACTCTCTCTTTTCCATCAATGCAAAGAATTGAGTTTGAGGCATCAAGAAGCAAAGAAAGGAACTCCAAAGACTTGTTTTTCAAAGTACGGCTTGAAAAGGTGAAAGGTAGTAATAAAGGCAATGTGTCGGTTGAGGTTTTGGGAGGGTTTTTTATGAACTCCCTATTGTTGCAAGTTTTAATTGGTTCTTTTGACTTGTAATAAGTTTTAAGTGATTGAATTGTGCTTGGATTGATGTTTTGTTTGTGGACTAGGAAGCATGCCTCTAGATTTGGTGTTTGAGTATGCTAGATAAGCTAGATTGGCTTATATGATTGATTTCATGATGTTCAAGAATGTTATTAATGTTATATGATGATTAGCTAAGTGTTAATGTGGTTTGGAATGAGCCAAAGTGCCATATGTTGGGCCTAGGGGTCATTACAGGTTCTACGTACCGGTATGGGTACCTCAAGGTTCGATACGCGGGGTCCTGAAAAGGCTCAAATCACTGAAAATAAGCCAAACATATCAATACGCCTAGCCAACTTATTGGTACGCTTTGGGGAAAAATAGGCACAAGTGTCGGTATACGGGCCAACGTACCGAAACACCCTTTCGACTTTACCTAGTTGTATCGATACGCAGGGTACCGTATCAGTACGGGCTTTAGCTACTAGAATTTTGAGTTTTTAAAATAACCAAGGGGGATCGGTACGGGTCAACATCGTATCAGTACGATTTGGTCAACATACCGTATCGATACGTGATAAATGTGTATCGGTACAGAGAGCTGTTAAGCCTGTTATATCGTATCGGTACGCTAAGTTGTTTTACGATATTGAAGTTTGGAAATCTTGCAATATGGTCCCTGTTTGCTATGAAAGTAATTAGATGAGTTTGAGTGATTGTTTTTGAATGGAAGTTAACCTATGAGCATGGAATTGGAATAATTAAAGGAGGGTAATCTTAAACATGTATTACGCCCTAAAGTTTATGAAATTAGCGTTTTGGTCCTTTATGTGTTTCGTTGGACATTTGACCTTTATTTTTTAATCCGTTTAAAATGAAATGCTACCGCTGAGACATGTACACATATGACTTTATTAACGTGTATCTAGACAAGATAGAAAAAAATGGGTTCGATTTAGGGTTTTAGCTCGGGTTTGCTTCGGGGGTTACATCCCATATGGACAAATGAATGTGGTTTTCTCCTGATCCTATAGAGCGACGACAATCTGATTATAACCTAAATAGCCGTCTAGGAAGCAATAAAATGCCTTACCTTTTAGTTTGTCCAGCATTTGATCGATGAAGGGCAGTGGGAAGCGGTCTTACTTGGTGGTGGCATTATTCAGCTTCCTATAGTCCATGCACACTCTCCACCTGGTAATAGTTCTGGAAGGAATCAACTCATCCTTGCTGTTTTGAACTATGGTCATGCTACCTTTCTTTGGCACACATTGCACCAGCTAACCCACGAGCTGTCAGAAATAGGATAGATTATCCCAGAATCTAGCCACTTGATAATTTCTTTCTTATCTACCTCTTTCATGCTCAGATTCAGTCTTCTCTGGCCCTCAATTATTTTTCCATGATATTCCTCCAATACTACTTTGTGCATGCAAATAGTGGGGCTTATTCCTTGAATATCGACCAAGGTCAATCCAGAGCTTGCTTATATTTTCTTAAAATTTCTAGCAATCTTTCCTCCTGATCATTAGATTGATTAGCAATATTTATCACTTGTAATACCTCAAAATTTTGGCTAGTGACCAAAATGAATAAAATGAAAGTTTGGTGGCTAAATTATAAACTTAGGAAAAGTGTAAGAACTAAATTGTAATTTTTGAAAGTTATGTATTTAGTCTCGTAAATGAATAGTTTACCCCCCAAGAATTATGTTTTCGTGTTACACGAATTTTTCGTACAGAATTTGTGTTAAAAGCTATAAAAGGGTTAAGTTCAAGAAAATTTTGAATAATCAAATCGAATCGAATATTTGAGGTATTTTGTTAGATGATAAGGCAAGATTAATAATATTTTTTCCATGCCTTAATTTGGAAGGATTTAACATGGACCATTGGATTTAAGTTGATTTTCCATGTTAAATATGAGTCGTTAGATGAATAATGGCAAGATTGTAATTTTGGAAAATTACAAGGGCAAAATTGGTAACTACTAACTTATTGGTTTATTTTTTACCATTGGATGAATATTTTGACAAGTGATATGATTCATTGGATTAAAGGGGAAAATGGTTATTTTGCAATAAAATGAATATTTTATTCATTTTAGCCATTAAAATGCCACTTGGCATAACAAATGGCAAAGAAAAATATGGAGAAAAGCTTTCTCCAAGCATGTCGGCAGCAAGCATGCAGAAAAAAATAATAAGGTAAGTTTTGTGATTTTTCTCCCTAAATGGCTTGGATTTAGGGTTTTGTTATGAAATGCAAAGTTGATCCTCTTTGAATTCTTTATCATTTGGTTAAGCTATGCTTATGAAATTTAAGGATTAAAGTTTTGGGTTTAGGGTTATAAATTTATTTGTAGTTGATTTTGAAGGATTAAGTGTTTAATTAGCTTTTCTAAGCTTGATTCAAGCTTGATTTCAAGTGTAAAGTAAAACCCCTAATTTTGGCAAGTTAAGGTTAATTTAGGGTTATTGGATTCAAGTTTAAATTGGGTTTGAAATGAAAGGAAAATGTTGGAATAATTCAATTCAAGGTTAATTTGAGGTGTTGGAATGGTTAAAGGAAGTTAAAGATTTGATTTGTGAAATCTGCCCAGAATTTTGGTCTTTGTTAGTGAATTTGGAAATTCACCAAAAATTCCATAAAAATTATTAGAAAGTGAGACAAATATCATTGCATTCTTGGTTCAGTCTAGTTTCGTTTAAAACAAACGGTAACTGATTTCGATTTGTATATCAAAAGATATGAATTTTTAAGTGATGAAAGATCAGAAAACAGAGTACCAGTCTGCCTCGAAATTCAGCACTAGAATTTGACTTTGAAAATTTGTCATAAATTGTATGAGTTGAATTTGGGCTATTGTTTTATATGGTTGAACAGCATATCGAATATAGTTTCTATCAGAACAAACAGAATCGAACTCTGAGTTGTAGATTATTTTATATAAATATTTCTTTGAAGGTAGCGCAGACTGACAGATTATAAAATGAGTACCTTATTGGTGTTATTAATTTGTGCATGTAAGGGATGAATGTGAAGCATTCAAGTAAACACAAGAAATCAAAAATTCAGTAGATAAAGCAATGACCAAGCTTGAAGTTCTCTTAATACACGCATTTTAGTTTGGGATAAGAGTGTCAAGGTGAGTGCATTTATCTGTTTTAAAACGTATTTAGGAAAACTTGCGACACGTTGACCTATATGATATTATTGAATTAGTAATATTGGCTTTCATATGAAATATGATATTTTCACAGGCATAAAGTAAATGTTTGGTACATGATGGGGTATGAATTGCCCTATTGTGTTTTGCTTAAGATAATTTTTATTATCATATATCGATAATTATGTTACCGGAGTGATTTATGGTAGAATTAATATTGATTTTTGTGTAAAATATAATGTTTTCACAAGAAAAAAGATATGGTTTTGTACATGATATGGTATGAACTACCTTATTATGTTTTGTTTATGATAATTTTATTATCATATATTGATGATTGTTATAGAATGAATTATGGTATAATGGAGTAAGAACTTCTCTATTATTTTGATTTATCGATGATGAGATTTTTACCATCTATAAAATGATATATTGCAAAGGTAATGGTATTGTTTTATTGCCCAAGATTACCATGAGAGTTACAGTACAGTGGCATGCCATAAGAGACTAGCAGTCTGGGACTGCATTGTAGCTACACTTGCCATATGGTGGCTAGCATTTTGGGAATGCATTGATCTTCTGATCTAGTAGTCTAGGACTACCGTCACTTCGATGACTAGTGCTATGGGAGCACAACGAGCTTGTATTAATGTAATGTTTGCCTTTCTCCTTAGGGAAATGGCTAGTACTTTGGGAGTACACGATCTCGTATACTTAGTTTCTCTCTATACGTATTTCTTGGGCTATTGTTATAAAAGAACTTTTAAAAATATATTCATAAATATTTCATCTTTGCTTTAAAGTAATATTGATTTAAAATAGTTTTATAAGGGAATTGTTTATACTATGTTATACTTAAAGTCTAATTATTATTTAATTTTATGATTACCTTATAATGCCTCACTAAGTTCGTATTTAGCGTGTGTTTTGCCTATGCACATGTAGGTGGTTCGAGACATTGGGTGAAAGTAAGGCTTTGTGTTAAGTTCAGAAAATTTTCCTCAAGATACTTCAGTAATGACATCCTACTTGAGGTTTTTAATTAATTTTAGTGGTATGTATAAATAAGATAAATTTGTGTACAAGTTAATTTTAAATATTTTAAAGGTTTTAAATTTATAGAATTTTTGAATAAAAATCATGTTATTGTTCTATGACATCTCTGACTCATATTCGGTAATCGAATACAGGGAATGAGGTGTTACATCACTGGCAGAGTAGAGTGTTTACCTAAGTAGGCATACTTAAAGTGGTCTGGAAACGGTTTTAGTTCCAATTTTGGTGGCTCCTCGATGGATAGTTTATGTGCCTTGATTTCTCTGCCCACCAGCTCCAATGGCTCTAGCTGGCCGAAGTAATTAGCAACTTTATTCTCCAAAGTTGGTCATTCAGTGTCTTCATTCTTCTTAATTTCATCATCCAGTTATTTGGCGTCATCATCCAGTTCTCTAGCATCATCATCCGTGTCTTGGCACAACTATGCCACGTCTATAATGAAAATAGGCTCCATCATCTCATCAGCTTGGCATTCCTCTGGTCCATCTACACAGTTAAGAGCATGAAATACATTAAATGTAACATGTTGGTTATTCATGCGCATAGTAAGTTCACCTTTATGAACATCAATTAAGGCTCTACCCGTGGCAAGGAATGGTTTGCCCAATATGATTGGGATATTCATGTCTGCCTCATAATCTAAAATGATAAAAATCAGCTGGAAATATAAATTTTTTACATTTACCAACACATTCACAATCTTACCCTTAGGATGTGCAAAAGATCAGTATGCCAACTAAAGTGTTACTGTGGTAGGTCTTGCTTCGATGCCGAGCTTTTTGAAAACAGACATTGGCATCAAATTGATGTTGGCTCCTAGGTCACACAGTGCTTTACCCATGAATCTATTGCCAATGGTATAAAGAATAGTAAAACTTCCCAGATCTTTCATCTTAAGTGGCAATCGATTGAGTATCATTGCACTGCATCCCTCAGTGAGAGCTACAGTCTCAAAATCACCCAATTTCCTCTTTTTGGACAAAATGTCCTTCATGAATTTAACATAATTGGGCATTTTCTCAAGAGCTTCTACTAACAGTATGTTGATCTGTAACTGCTTAAAAACTTTCAAGCGCTTAAATTGCTGATCCTGCTTGTGCTTCTATAGTCTTTGTTGAAACGGTAGAGGTGGGTAAGCAAATGTTGACTCTGCCAGCTTTGCCAAGGGTTTGATGGCATCTAACTGAAGTCTAGCATTGGATAGAGGTTTGACACTGCTTATGTCTACTTCTTTCTTCTCTGCTTCTTTTGGTTCCTCTACTGGTCCTTTCTCTTAGCAATTGGTTGACTGCTTGATAGGTATCTCAGCCTCGCATTGTTTGCCACTCCGAAGAGTTACAACTTTGCGTTGTTCATTGCCTCTCTACCGAGCATCTTCTGTATCTTTTTGCAATGTTCCTTGGGGTCGATTGCTAAATGCATTGGCAATTTGTTTGATCAGAATCTCCAAGTTTCGCATAGATACTGCCAAACTCTGAAGAGTTGCATCATTCATCTTCATATATTCTGTCAAAGTCCCATGGTTGTTTTTTGCCCTGCATAAAAATTTCTTTATGCCCTCTGTAGCATGGCATTCTGATGGAATCCTTGCTGGACATTGTTATTCTGACGCTAGGCATTGTGTTGATTACCTCCTTGATTTCCCCAAGCTAAATTTGGGTGTTGCCTCTATCCTGCATTATAAGTATTGGAATTTGCATTATAATTACGATTGAAATTGCCAACGAAATTTACTGTCTCGGGGTTGGCAGGGCAATCTTCTATGTAATGGTCCTCCCCATATATTGTACAGAATGGGTCTAACTCCTTAATCTTTTGAGATTCATTACTCTTTTGCAATGTTCTCACCATGCTAGTAAGATTGGAAATCTCAGCATGGGTGGATGTTAATTCATCTAGTGCTAATTTTTCTTGAATTTTAGTTTCGGTCCCTAGTCTTGTAGTAGGATGCTCGAGATCTTTAGTTGAGATCCTTTCAAGCATGCCAACTACCTCTGTATAGTTCTTGTCCAGCAGCGAACCATTTGTTGAAGCATCAACAATAGTTCTGGCATGAGTGAGTCCATTGTAGAAGGTCTCCATCTGGGTCCAATTTGGGAATCCATGCATGAGACACCTTCTCAACAGGTCCTTGAATCTCTCCCAGGCATCATATAGGGTATCATCATCAGGCTGCCTAAATGTAATGATCTCGCTCCTCAGCTTGGCAGTTTGTTTAGGTGGCTGGAATCGCAACAAAATGTTTTGGCATAGATCTCCCCATGAGGTGACAGAACCAGGTGGCAAAGAACTAATCCATGTTTTTGCTCTATCTCGCAGGGAAAATGTGAATCATTTCAGCTTCATTGTATCCTCCAACACTCCAGGCTGCTGAAATAGCTGTCAAACTTCCATGAATTGCTTCAAGTGTTGCCTCGTGTCTCCAGTAGGTGCTCCATCAAATTGTCCTACATTCAAAAGTGTTTGTATCATTACCAGTTTAAGTTCAAAATTCGATGTATTTATCTCTGGACCAATCAATCCTGGCATCAAATTGTCTATGTTCGGTTCTGAGTATTCTCGGATAGGTCTCTCATCCTCTACATTAACGGCTAGGGCAGCAGGTGTGGCCAATATCCCAATGTGGTTTGGTGGATTTCCCTGATTGTTTAGATTACCATCAGCTCCTCCATTGCCTCGATGTGCCATCTCTCAAGCTTTTCCTTTTAACTTTTGTAAGGTTCTTTCAATTTTTGGGTCGTATGGCTAATCTTCCACCAAAGGGTGATTTCTGGTCATACACTAGTTAAAATAAGTAAATAAAATGAAACAATAAAAGAAACGAAACAAGTAAAAATCAAAACAATAAATTCCATCGTAATCCCTAGCAACGACGCAAAAACTTGTTGCCTTTTTCTAACACTTGGCAAATGATTGAATATTTAGAGTAAAAGTGCAAGGAAATAATGCCAAGGTGAGTCTTATGCGTGCAAGTATACACGGTCTGCAAGTAATACAACAATATTTGAGTATCAAATCCACAGTGATTGACCAAGAACTTATTTGCATATGTTTACTTGTTTTGTAAAAAAAGTGTTTGAAATGATTGGGACTTTTGATTGAAAGATAGCAAAAACAAAGTTGTGAAAAATGAAAACAGTCTGGCAACGAAAGTGTTCACAAGAATGATAAGCGTTGGCAAGGGATGTGTTGCGCATAATAAGTGCTACGCAATTGTGCAAGTATACACGTCGCAAGTTATAGTATAAAAGATATCGTCTCCACAGGGATTGGTGCCACTTCAAGAATCTAGTCTCTTGCACTGTAAAAAGTAAAAACACAGGTAAAGGATTATAGAAGTTTTAACTAATAACTAATCTAGAAAGCAATTAGGTAAATGAAAAGATGAATTCGAATGAGAGAGATAAGCTAGGTTATCGTGAGTTGAGGTGTGATAGCCGATTGGATTGTCTTGGTAAAAGAGTGCACGGGCAACTCAGTTGCCGTGGCAACTTGCACGACGGGGTTGCCGTAGCAACTAATTGATGGTTGCTTGGGCGACTAGTTGGGCAACTACTTGGGTGACTGGGCAGCAACTTCAAGGTTCGGCGGAGCGTTCTTCAATGGTTTCTTCTTATCCCTAAGTCGAAACTCTAGCTATTTGTGCATGCCTTGATAATACATCCCTGCGTGAATCAAGGGTGAACAACAACCAATCTTGCGCTCCTCTTAGCCGTTGAAATCCTTAACTTATTCCTAAGCCGGATTAATCTTCACCATCATTGGATTGAATAAAGATCATATTCATTCGTTTCTTGAATCTAACTCTCCCGATATTAGATAAATGGATGAAATCACGAGATCCTCTCCCAATTCACTCGCAAACAATAATAAGAATCAAGAATGAATAAACCTTGAAATAGAAAAGTGCAAACTCTTATTACCTAAACAAAAACCAATAGTTTCTCACAACCACAAAACACAATAACCATAGCCAAGTAAATTTAGTTCATGACTAGGTTCCAAAGAAACACAAGATAAACAATCCCTAGCATGAACCCAATCGAACAAAGATGAAGGAAGAGGCTTGTCGAAATCCTCCTTGCCCTTGATGCTTGTCGAAAATTCTCTCCTCTTGCCCTACTTGGACTTGCCGAAATTTCCCTCTTGCTCTCCCCTGAATTGTCGAAATCTCCTTGATATTTATAGGGCTAGGCCAAAGTCCTTCTTTGAGGAGGAGTTTGAGTTGGAATTAAATTATCTTTAAAGAATATAATTCTTTGTTATAATTTTATTCCTATTAGAACTTCTCCTATCCTCTTGGAATTTAATTCTTCTTTAATCTCTGCATGGCAATCAAATTCCTTTGGGCTTGGGCCTTGCTCCATGTCATCTTGGGCTTGTAAAATCATGAATTTCGATATCCCTATTGCTTTTGGTCTTTGTCGACAAATGCCATGGCAACTGCTCTCGCGTCTCCTTCATGCACTGCCCGGCAACTAGCTCGGCATTGCTTTGGCAAGTGATCCTGCACATACACACACAAAAACACACCAAAGCAGCATCTATTTCCACAAAAATCACCAAGTTATGTAATCAAGCTCAACGATTGAAGGAAACATGGATTAATGCATGAATGGCTAACTTTGCAACTAATATGAGCCTAAGTCTAACAATAATATGAGTAAAAAGGGTAAGAAAAATAGTACTTTTGAACACTTATCACACCCCCAAACTCGAACTATTGCTTGTCCTCAAGCAATGCAAACTCATAATTACCTGCCAAGACTTCAAATTTTCACAAACTTAGCTTTGAAATTGATTTCAATTCTCTGAACCGGGGCACAAAGTATGATTGGCTTTTTATTTTTCGGAAAACTGAGGAGTTACTCGGAATCAAACTATAATGCTTGTGAGTGTGTGCGGAGTTGTGTGCAAGTTGATTTTCCGGATTCTATGCAAACAATAGGTTTTCAAATTACTTCATTGGGTTCTTTTTAACATGTTTTAACTAGAGCCAATTTCGGGCACCTCTAGTGTTTTATTTTTAGTTTTCTTAAGTTAATTTAATCGACTAGAGCCGGTTTCGGGCACCTCTAGTTAAAAAAAAAAAATTAACGCCTCCTAGAGCCAGTTTCGGGCACCTCTAGTGATCAATTTTTTTTTAGCATATGCTAGAGCCAATTTCGGGCACCTCTAGCATTCATCCAATTTTTATTCTAATCCCCCAATTAGTTAATTATCCACCTAAGTTTACTAGAACTCCTTAAATCAATCAAACCACAACAGTGTTTCATCAAATTTAGCATCATAGTAAAATTCTAAGTTTTTCCATGGTTATCCTAGAATAAAAATTCTATCAATTAAGTGCATTGGTAAAGTCATCATTGAATATTCATCAAATCTAAGCAATTCTTGTTCCAATTAAAGGCATGGCAAGCAATTTATGTATCCTAAATGTAATGCTTAAGATTAATGTAACTAAACATGGTAATTACTAATAACAATCCCCCCCAAACTCGAGTGAGGCATTGTCCTCAATGCATGCATAAAAATAACGAAAAATAACAATAAAAATAAAAATGCATACGAGGACTTACTCCGAGAGTTCGTCATCGTAGATGATTAGTTTCCTTCTAGTTGGCGTCTTGATTTTCTTGCTTGAATGCAATGGTTGTTTTCTTGTTGCCGGGATGTCTTCAGCTTTGGTTGCCGTGGCATCTTCAGGGTTGGTTGCCGTGGCATCAGCTTGTGCATGCATGAAGTAAGTTGTCGCGGCATCTTCTTCATTGGTTGCCGGGCAAGGATCTTGGCAGTAAATTTTCTTAGCATAGTAGTTGTGAAAAAGAAAATAAAGAAAACCTGAAAACTAAAGATAATGAAGAAAAAATAAAATATCTCCTAAAAATAAAAATAAAAATAAAAAGAAAAAGAAAAAGGAAATACTGAGAGGAGAGCATGCTCATGCATCTCCTAAGTTGACCACTTCCTTGTTACGTTCCACATGGGCACCATTGTAGTGCTTCAATCTTTGTCCATTAACTTTGAATTCATGGTTGTCAGAGATGGACTTGATTATCACGGCACCATGGGAGAATGGTTTGACGACTTCAAATGGTCCCGACCATCTTGATTTCAGCTTTCCCGGGAAAAGTTTTAGCCGAGAATTGAATAGGAGAACTAGTTGCCCTGGCGTGAATTGCCATGGCAATAGTTTCTTGTCATGCCATCGCTTTGTTTTCTCCTTGTAGATTCGTGCATTGTTATAGGCGAGTGCACGAAATTCTTCTATCTCATTGAGATCCATCAAGCGCTTTTGTCCGTCACTTTCCCAATCCATATTCACGGTCTTGATTGCCCAGTACGCCTTGTGCTCGATTTCCATCGGTAGATGACATGTTTTACCATAGACAAGCCGGAAGGGGGACATACCTAATGGTGTTTTGAATGCAGTGCGATATGCCCAAAGTCGTCATCTAGTCTTAATGACCAATCCTTCCTTGAGGGATTTACAACTTTCTCGAGTATTCCCTTCAACTCCCGATTGGAAATTTCTGCTTGCCCGTTGGTTTGTGGGTGATATGCCGTGGCGATCTTGTGTGATATGCCGAAGCGTTGCAACATCTTGGCAATTAGTCTGTTGTCAAAATGCTTGCCCCCGTCGCTGATAATTGCTCTCGGCATCCCAAACCGTAAATATGTTTTTCTGCAGGAATCGTTGCACGGTCTTGGAATCGTCGTTGGGAACTGCAGCTGCCTCTACCCATTTAGACACATAGTCGACGGCGAGTAAGATGTAGAGGTTGCCGAATGAAGATGGGAAAGGTCCCATAAAATCGATCCCCCATACATCGAACAGTTCCACCTCGATGATGTTCGAGTGGCATCTCATGTCGCCTAGAGATATTGCCCGTCCTCCGCAACGATCACATTGCTTGTAAAAGTCTTGGGCATCTTTGTACAATGTTGGCCAATACAAACCGGATTGCAAGACTTTGGCATGCGGATTTGAGTTCCTCCAAAATGTCCTCCATAGGGTGAAGAATGGCATTGCCGAGTACATTCTGTTGCTCTTCTTCAGGACACATCGACGTATAACCCGATATGCACATTGTTTAAACAAAAGAGGCTCGTCCCAAAAGTAATGCTTAGCATTATGGCGGAACCGCTTCTTCCTTGGTGAGTAATGCCATACGGAAAAATACCACAAACAAGGAAGTTAACTAAATCTGCGTACGGGTATTGCCGGGCATGTCTTTGCCCGTAGTGTCTGCTCCCAAAATTGCTGAGGCGTGCTCGTCAAAGACTGCTGCGGCGTCAAGAGTTGCCGAGGCGTGCTTTCCATGGTTGCCGAGGCGTCATGGGCTGTCGAGGCGTCAAGGGTTGCCGAGGCGATTAGAATTTGTTCATCCGGGAATGCATCGCATATCTCTAGATCCGCGTCCTCTTCCCTATTGCGTTCCCAAACGTGATAAGTGATCGCCACTTGATTTTCTGTTCCTTTCCGTCCTTAATTTCAATATCAAATTCTTGTAAAAGTAATATCCAACGAATCAAACGAGGTTTAGCATCCTTTTTAGCAAATAAGTATTTGATTGCCGAATGGTCCGTATGAACAATTACCTTTGTACCAATTAAATAGGATCGAACTTGTCAAATGCGAAAACTACAGCTAGTAACTCTTTCTCCGTTGTTGTGTAATTCACTTGAGCATCGTTAAGAGTTTTACTAGCGTAGTATATCACATGGAAGGTCTTACCTGTGCGTTGGCCTAGGACTGCTCCTACCACAAATCACTTGCATCACACATGAGCTCAAAAGGTAGCGTCCAACTGGTGGAACAACAATGGGTGCCGAGGCAAGCTTTTTCTTTAGGGTTTCAAATGCTTGAGTGCAAGAATCATCAAAATCGAAGACTTTATCCTGTTCAAGCAGATTACACAAAGGTTTAGTGATTTTAGAAAAGTTATGAATGAACCTCCCCTGTAAAAACCCGCATGTCCGAAAAACTTCAATTCCTTTAACCGAATTTGGTGGGGTAATCTCTCGATCACATCCACCTTGGCTTTGTCTACTTCAATTCCCTTGGATGAAATCTTATGGCCGAGCACTATTCCTTCATCTACCATAAAGTGGCATTTCTCCCAATTGAGGACTAAATCCGTTTCTTCGCATCTTGCCAACACCCTCTCTAAATTGCCGAGACAGCCGTCCGGTCATTACCAAAAACCGAAAAATCATCCATGAAGATCTCAAGGAAGTCTTCGACCATGTCTGAAAAGAGCGCCATCATGCATCTTTGGAAGGTTGCGGGGCGTTACATAATCCGAACGGCATCCTTCGGAAGGCATAAGTACCGTATGGGCATGTGAAGGTTGTCTTTTCTTGATCTTCTCGGTGCTATGGCAATCTGATTGTAACCTGAATAACCATCAAGAAAACAATAAAAGGGTTTACCTGCAAGACGGTCAAGCATTTGATCAATAAAGGGTAATGGGAAGTGATCTTTCCTAGTGGCTTTGTTTAGCTTTCGATAGTCCATACAAACCCTCCAACCGGTCACACCCTGGTTTGGATAAGTTCATTATGTTCATTGCTTACCACCGTTATACCTACCTCCCTTTTCGCACACATTGTACCGGACTTACCCACGTACTATCGGAGATAGGGTATATAATGCCGGCGTCAAGCCATTTGATGATTTCTTTCATTACAACCCCTTTCATGGCATGATTCAGTCTCCTCCGGGCCTCAATTGAAGGTTTGTGATCATCTTCCAACAAGATCTTGTGCATGCACACCGCAGGCTAATTCCCTTCAAGTCGGCAATTGTCCACCCTATTGCCTTTTTATGTAGCTTCAACATGTTGATCAGCTTCTTTTCCGCTCAGTTGTAACTTAGAGGAAATAATTACAGGTAATGTATTATCGATCCCTAAGTATACATATTTTTAGTTGATCCGCAATTGTTTCAACTCAAGAATTGGTGGATTTTCGATAGAGGGTTTTTCGATCTTACCTTCCTTACCTGAGTAGTCCAGTGGTTCAAAGTATGTACCTGGTCGATTTACTAGCCAATTTACCTCTTCGGGTTGTTCCTCATCGACCGCTCTTCATACTCCTCGGGTTCCTCTTGATCGGCAATGTAGTTGCCGAGGCAACTAAATTCCTCATCGGTTAAATTTCTGCCGTGGCATGAAGTAGTTGGCATTCTTCCGGATCATCGGCATGCCTTAGTGTTTGGAACACATTTAGTTTTACCTGCTGGTCATTCACCCTCATTGTGAGTTCTCCTTTTCAACGCCGATCAAGGTTCTCCCCAGCCGCTAGGAATGGTCTCCCGAGAATGATAGGTGCATGCTCATCCGCTTCACAATCCAAAACAATAAAGTCAGCGGAAAAAATGAATTTATCAACTTTTACCAAGATGTCCTCGATTTTTCCCTCTCGGATGCACATAGGATCTGTCGGCTAGCTGCAGCATAATCATTGTAGGTCTTGCCTTCCCGATTCCTAGTTTCAAAAAACCGATTTAGGCATCAAGTTTATGCTAGCCCCTAGGTCGCATAGTGCTTTCCCGACATAGTGATTTCCAATAGAACAGGTATTGTGAAACTTCCGGGATCCTTCAACTTGGGCGGCATACGATTGTGCAACATTGCCATGCATCCCTCTGTTGCGGCAATTGTTTCAAACTCTCCTAGCCTTGTTCTCTTGGACACAATGTCTTTAAGAAACTTGGCATAGTTTGGCATTTGTTCAATTGCTTCCACCAATGGCAAGTTGATGTGGACTTGCTTTAGGATATCAAGAAACTTCTTGAATTGGTATTCTTGCTTTTGTCGCCTCAACCTTTGTGGGAATGGTGGTGGAAGTCGGATATCTTCGATCTTTTCATTGGTTTGAAACCTGATTGATGGCATTACAGGGGACATCCGGAGTTGCCGATGTGTTACCAATCGGGGTTGCCGCGCGTGCTTATCGCAAGTTACCGAGGCGTCATTGGTTGCCGAGGCATGCTTATTGCCGGTTGCCGCAGCAATTCTTGGTTCAGCATCTGAGACTTTGCCGCTAGGTTCGTCTTGCTCTTTTTGTGGAGTTTTGTTTGACGAGCGGGTTTGAACCTCTCTAAGTTGTTGGCCACTGTGGTGGTGATTGCCTTACATTGCTCATGGCCGCCTCCTCTTGCGACTTGATGATCGCTAGGTAAACCTCCTTGTGGTCTAGTGTTCAGATTTTGAGCAAATTGTCCGACTTGATTTTCCAATGATTTGATTGTCGCCTCTTGGTTCTGCAATCTCATCTCGGTCCTGTTAATAAAAGCATCAGTTCTTTTTATGAAATTACTATTCTCAGCCATATAAGATTCAGTTTTCATCATAAAAGCATTTAGAGAATTTTCCAAAGAACTAGATGTTGTCGGTTGTTGCTGCGGCATTTGTTGCCGTGGCATATTCTGCTGGAATCCCGATGCTTGTGCATTCTGATTGTTCTGGTTTAGAGCATTGTTGGGATTACTCCATGAAAAATTCGGGTGCTTCTTCCAAGCTGGATTGTATGTATTTGACATCATGTTGTTGCTCCGATTGTAATTCCCCACATAGAAGCTAGATTCCGATTCTTGCATACATTCAGAAGAATTATGGTTATCACCACATAACTCACAAAAAGAATCCATTACCTTGACTTCATGTGTGTTGTTTGGTTTTTTGCATGTTCTGGACCATCTTGGTTAAAGCGCCAATTGTGCCGAAATTGAATCGATGATCCTAGTTCATGTATTGCGGCTTGGCGCCTAACTCCTCCTCTTCTAGTAGATGGGAATTGATAGTCATTCTTGGCCAGCCTGTTTAAAATTTGCATTGCTTCTTCCGTGACTTATCTAGGAGTATGCCGTTTGCCGAGGCGTCTAGCATCATCCTTGTTGGTGTATTCACGGCGTTGTAAAACATTGTTACTTGAGTCCACACCGAATCCGTGTAGAGGGCATTTGTGTAGAAGTTCTCTATATCGCTCCCAAGCCTCGTACATGGATTCATCATCACCTGCCGAAAAGAAGTAATGTCGTTCTGACGCTTATCGCTTAAATTTGTAGGATTAAATCTAGCAAGGAAATCACGACAAAGATCAGTCCAAGATGCTATGGATCCGGCAGAATGCTATTTAGCCATGCTTTCGCCTATCCTCAAAGTGAATAGGGGAATAATCTTAATCGTAGGACATCGGGGTAACTCCGTGTATCTTGAACGAGTTGCAAATCTCGAGGAAAGATTTCAGATGTTGTCGTGCATCTTCGATTCTTTGAGCCGCCAAATTGACCTATTGTGTTGATCATATTAAACATTACCGGTTTCAACTCAAAGTGGTCGGCTTCAATTTCGGGTGCGACAACTCCTGGGTTAAGTCCATCAAGATCTTCTTCAAGATAGTCTCGAATAGTTCTGTTTCGCAAGAATCACTCCTCCTCCCGCCGAACATCTTGATTAATATTGCCGCCTTGATTTGCCATTGCTTCTCTTATCCTTCGCCTAAGTCCTTGTAAGGTTCGTTCGATTTACGGATCAAAGGGATATTCTCAGTGAAGTCGGTCTTGCCCTGGTCATATACCAATGCAAAACCAAAGTTTGTTAGCCCTTTGAATTTTAAACAAGAAAAATAAAAAGAATGTGCAAGAAAGTAAAAACAAAGTCGCTATTGCCAATCCCCGACAACGGCGCCAAAAACTTGTTGCGCGTAATAAGTGCTACGCAATTGTGCAAGTATACACGTCGCAAGTTATAGTATAAAAGATATCGTCTCCACAGGGATTGGTGCCACTTCAAGAATCTAGTCTCTTGCACTGTAAAAAGTAAAAACACAGGTAAAGGATTATAGAAGTTTTAACTAATAACTAATCTAGAAAGCAATTAGGTAAATGAAAAGATGAATTCGAATGAGAGAGATAAGCTAGGTTATCGTGAGTTGAGGTGTGATAGCCGATTGGATTGTCTTGGTAAAAGAGTGCACGGGCAACTCAGTTGCCGTGGCAACTTGCACGACGGGGTTGCCGTAGCAACTAATTGATGGTTGCTTGGGCGACTAGTTGGGCAACTACTTGGGCGATCGGGCAGCAACTTCAAGGTTCGGGGAGCGTTCTTCAATGGTTTCTTCTTATCCCTAAGTCGAAACTCTAGCTATTTGTGCATGCCTTGATAATACATCCCTGCGTGAATCAAGGGTGAACAACAACCAATCTTGCGCTCCTCTTAGCCGTTGAAATCCTTAACTTATTCCTAAGCCGGATTAATCTTCACCATCATTGGATTGAATAAAGATCATATTCATTCGTTTCTTGAATCTAACTCTCCCGATATTAGATAAATGGATGAAATCACGAGATCCTCTCCCAATTCACTCACAAACAATAATAAGAATCAAGAATGAATAAACCTTGAAATAGAAAAGTGCAAACTCTTATTACCTAAACAAAAACCAATAGTTTCTCACAACCACAAAACACAATAACCATAGCCAAGTAAATTTAGTTCATGACTAGGTTCCAAAGAAACACAAGATAAACAATCCCTAGCATGAACCCAATCGAACAAAGATGAAGGAAGAGGCTTGTCGAAATCCTCCTTGCCCTTGATGCTTGTCGAAAATTCTCTCCTCTTGCCCTACTTGGACTTGCCGAAATTTCCCTCTTGCTCTCCCCCTGAATTGTCGAAATCTCCTTGATATTTATAGGGCTAGGCCAAAGTCCTTCTTTGAGGAGGAGTTTGAGTTGGAATTAAATTATCTTTAAAGAATATTATTCTTTGTTATAATTTTATTCCTATTAGAACTTCTCCTATCCTCTTGGAATTTAATTCTTCTTTAATCTCTGCATGGCAATCAAATTCCTTTGGGCTTGGGCCTTGCTCCATGTCATCTTGGGCTTGTAAAATCATGAATTTCGATATCCCTATTGCTTTTGGTCTTTGTCGACAAATGCCATGGCAACTGGCTCAGCGTCTCCTTCATGCACTTTGCCTGCAACTAGCTCGGCATTGCTTTGGCAAGTGATCCTGCACATACACACACAAAAACACACCAAAGCAGCATCTATTTCCACAAAAATCACCAAGTTATGTAATCAAGCTCAACGATTGAAGGAAACATGGATTAATGCATGAATGGCTAACTTTGCAACTAATATGAGCCTAAGTCTAACAATAATATGAGTAAAAAGGGTAAGAAAAATAGTACTTTTGAACACTTATCAGGATGCTTGGATTTCACGCTACTTATGCCAGCTTTTAATAATGTTCTGCCTTGGTTTTATTGCCAAGCAGATTCAAGGTAATATTGCCTTTATCGATGGCAAAACCCCAAGTTAACCACGCTAAAACCCTATATGTCTATAGTGAAACTTCCAAGTAATTAACTTGATTAAGTTTCAATATTTACTCCTAAGGGGTAGACTCACTTCCGAAGTAAGTTCATCTACTTGAACATCTTATGTCGAAGCTTCTCGCCTTAGTATCTAGCAACTGATCGTTGCCCTTTAAGTCTGTTAAGATATTAAGGTGCAATAAGCACACTATGCCAACTGTCGTATGTCAAAGGATTTGAGAAAATTAAGTACTAGCAGATATAAAATAATGCCAAGATTTTTAAATTATTAAAAACCAAACATAAAATTAGCGTTCATCACAAACATCCCCCAACCAACTATAAAAGCTTAGTTCATGGTTGTTGGGCCCATCCACAAAATACTATCGTATCTTAACATCACCATTCAAATAAAATTAAAACTAACAGAATAGAAAAGAATGAGATTTATCGATGCAACCTTTCGATTGCTCTAGAGCTCTCGGTCTTAGCTGGTTAGACCACGTCGCCTCTCAGTTCACCATGATGCAGCCTCTCTTCTGATCCCCCTTATGTGGTGGCTTGAACTCCTTTAAATAGGCTTGCGTGGAAACCCTAGGATAAGCTTGGAGTTTGAATTTTGAATGTGCAAAGGGATAAGATACGGTATCCTCTTATCCTAATTTGAATCCTAGAGCTGACGTGTATCGGGTCCAACAGCTAATTTGATCAGTCACCGAACATCAATCCTTTTCCAGCAGAGCTTGGCATTGTTTGGCTATCTATGCCAACTGCTACTCAGCAATTCTCTTGCTTCTTTTCCAGCTATCTCTTCCAGCACCTCTCTCCCAAGCCTGCATGCCTTTGTCCTGCATCAAAACCAGCAAAACAATCCTTCACACTGGCAACAAAATAGCTCCTAACTCCTTATGCAAATGCATAAATTTTAACAACTAAATGCAAACATATTTACTTAAAGGCAAACAAAAGCATTGTGAAATAAGCATAAAAAATAGTACTTTTGAGGAGTTAACAGAAGTGGAGGCGTGAGAGAAAAAGATGGATTGGGGTCCCTAGGGATAGGGACGTGAATAGTAGAATGAAACAAATTTCCCTTTTTTTAGGGTAGATATTACATATTATTATTTTTTATCCCATAAAATAAAACTAATGAGGTTTAATACCTTGGTCACCAAGTATTGGTTCATCCAATGAGAGTGAGGCATCCATCCATCCAATGAGAGTAAAAACATAACGAGGAAGGAGTTGGAACATTCATTTTTTGTATTTTTATAATGTAAAATCATAGGTAATGGGCCATATTTGATGAGGGCTATTAGGTTAGGGTATAAGGTTTTTGGTATTAAAACGGTGATGTTGATTGATCTTATTTCGAGCATTTAAATTTAAACTCTGACAAAATTTAGTGTCTACAGCTGCCCTTTTTGCTCATTGTTGTGAAACAGAAATAGAGCAAAGACTAGAGACACAAATTTTTCTCACTTCTATTTCTGGAGATTCAGAGCTGGGAGTTCCTCCTATATAGAACGGTTCACCCTTTCCTCCATCTAGAATCCTAGAGCTTCAGGTTCTTCCTATGTAGAACATTTAGCTTGTCCTTGGGTGGCTTATTCAAGCTACAATTCCTTCCTATATAGAACTTCTCACCTTGAAATCCTGGAGCTATGAGCTTTTCCTATATAAAACTCTTCGCCTTGAAGTCAACGAGCTATGGGCATCTGACCTTTCGCTCTGAAATCTTGAGGATGTCGGTCTCTCCTATATAGAACCTTTCACCCAGAAGTCTTGAAGCTACGGGTCCCTCCTATATAGAACCTTTCACCTTGAAATCCTAAAGCTGTGAGTTTTTCCTATATAAAACTCCTCGCTTGAAGTCCTCGAGCTACGGGCATCTGACCTTTCACTCTGAAATCATGAGGATGTCGGTCCCTTCTATATAGAACCTTTCACCTTGAAATCCTGAAACTGTGAGTTTTCCCTATATAAAACTCTTTTCTTGAAGTCCTCGAGCTACGAGCATCTAACCGTTCACTTTGAAATTCTGAAGATGTAGGTCCCTCCTATATAGAACCTCTCTTGAAATCCTGAAGCCGTATGTTCTTTTTATAGAATATTTCACTCGACAATGGTACCCCAACTTCTCCTAGTGCGAGTAACGAAAACATCAACTGCTTCTCAGAAGGCCGAAGAATGGGAATCCTTGAAACAATGTCCCGATTTCTGACCACCTTGGCATAGAAATGGTATCTAAATTTGAGATTACCGAAAGACTTTCTAAGATAGGGTGAGTTTAAGAACTCTTGATTTTTACAAAGATCTACCTCTTCCTAGGTGAAGTCGCAAATTGAAATCTTTGATAGGATATATTCCTCTAAAATGTTAGGTTGCATATCAAAATCTTTGTGGCCTTTGCATGCATATTTCTGGTCGGTCGACTTTGATCATGAAGGAATATCCTTATGAAAGGATCAAGTTAAAAGATTTACTCTAAAAAATCCATATAAAAGGATCGAATTAAGAAATTCTTTTGGTTTTAAGAAAAACACCCTTATGAAAGGAGGAAACTGAGAAACTTTTTTTCTTAAGAAAAACAACTTTAAGAAATAATAGAATTGAGAAATTGGTTTTTGAGAAAAAAAAACTCATCCTTAAGAAATGATGCATTAGGAAATTCTCGTTTTATGAAAATGTATCCTTATGAGAGGATCGAAATTGAGAAGTTGGTTTTGAGAAAAAACATCTTTAAGAAATGATCAATTGAAAAATTCGTTTTAAGGAAAACATCATTAGGAAATGATCAAATTGAAAAATTCATTTTAAGGAAAACATCCTTAAGAAAGGATCAAATTGAGAAATTTTGGTTTTAAGAAAAACATCCTTAAGAAAGGATCGAATTAAGGAATTCGAGTTTTAAGAAAAACATCATTAAGAAAGGATCGAATTAAGAAATTTGAGTTTTAAGAAAAACATCCTTAAGAAACGATCAAATTAAGGAATTTGAGTTTTAAGAAAAACATCCTTAAGAAATGTCGAATTAAGGAATTAAAGTTTTAAGAAAAACATCCTTAAGAAATGATCGAATTAAAAAATTCATTTTAAGAAAGGCATACTTAAGAAATGATTGAATTAAGGAATTCGAGTTTTAAGAAAAGCATCCTTAAGAAAGGATTGAATTAAGAAATTTGTTTTAAGAAAAACATCCTTAAGAAATGATCAAATTAAGAAATTCGATTTTTAAGAAAAACATCCTTAAGAAATGATCAAATTAAGAAATTCATTTTAAGAAAAACATCATTAAGAAATGATCAAATTAAGAAATTTGAGTTTTTTTTAAAACATCCTTAAGAAATGATCGAATTGAGAAATTGGTTTTGAGAAAAACATCTTTAAGAAAAGATAAAATCGGGAAAGCTAAGTTTTAGTATAAAATGGTATCTTACTTTGAGACTGCCAGAATACCTTATAAAATTGGTGTCTCACTACCATAATACCTTGACTGAAAGTGGTATCTCACTTAGAGACTACCGAAATACCTTGACTGAATGCCCCAACTTTGGATCGTCTTGGCATAAAAAGATGCTCATCACTCCCCAAATAACCAAAGATGGGAAGACCTTTAGAAATCAGAATCATGCAAGTCAAAAGACTCTTGATTCTTTGCTGAGATCTACTTCTCCTCTTTTGAAGCTGTAGATCAAATCTTTTATCAATCCTCAAATACATGTTTAAAATAAACAAAAATTCCATGATGGTATGAGTTACCATGCTCCTAACATAAGGACGTTTAACTACAGATGATGCATGAGTGGAGACATTTTTAGAAAAAAAAAGCCTCACATTATGGTCAACACCCTTAATTTCTATGGGTTTACCGTCTTTGTTGAATCTTTATATTTTGTCCCATCCTGAAATGAGATTGCTAACTTGCACTAGTTAGAACAAAATCTATCATTTCATGAAAATCAATTCTGCAACATTGCCCCTGCTCCACTTGGGCTTAATTGTCATCTCTTTTATGACTCTTCATGACAAGCCTTCTTCTACATCAATGCTGGGGTGAACGCATGCCCCTAAATATCCAAATTTTCGTTGTTTTCAACAAGGTCTCAAATCTTCATTATTTTGAACCATACAAAACATTATGACAGAAGCTTACTCAAATCTCTAAACTGTTTGGCATATGAAATCTTGCTATTATTCTCTTCGTAATCACTGATAAATTATTCTTTTATGCTAGGTCGACCATGTAGACCCTTGACCTAAAACTCTATCCCTAAGCCATGTAGAGAAACATTCTTCTTCTTTCTTGATCTTAGTAGTACCTCATCTCACCTTTAGGTTTAACTGTTATTTTGCCCATGACTGATTGGTACAGTCTTTCTTCTATCTCAATATTGGGATGAAAACATGCCTCCAAAATCTCCAAACTTTCATTTCTTCAATAAGACTTAATCTTCATTTTTTTGAATCAACCAAGGCTTTACGGCAGACACTCACTTTGAGTCTTTGAACTATGTAGCATACTAAGGCTTCCCATCATTCTTTTCAGGATCACTGACGGGTTATTCCTTTGTGTTAGGTCGATCATATACATCTTTGACCTTGAATTCTAAACTCTATTCTTGAAACAATACAGAAAAAAATTTCTTTTTTTTTTCTTTTTTCCTTTTTTCTTATTTTTTCTTTTCTGTTTTTCTTCTTTTCATCAATATTTTAGCTTGCTAATTAACATTTCAATGGGGAATGCTTCTTTGGGTTAATATACAAAATCAAAATCAATAGAAAAAGAATATAATGCCTTGGATATCAAATGCAATAGTGTCTTAGATTTAATCTTCCAATGGTCAACAGCTTGCCTTTGAATGTTGTGGCAATATTTAAAGTTGTAAAATTCCTCCCAAATTGCTCGGTTCATCTCATGATTATGGTATTTGCTTGATCTGTTCAAAAACTACTTCTTCTAGTTCTCATTATTTTTCTCCATAATATGTTCAAGGTTTTTGAATTTTCTTAACCCATGGAGTGTATAAAATATCATTCTAAGAATTTTAAGTACAAGTGTGTTCTTTTAATTACAATTAATATAGTATCAGTGTCTTCAAAGATTTATCTCTGACGCTAAGGTATTGAACATGTAGAGCATATCTCCTTATTAGATTTGTTCTCTCCCCCCCCCCACAGCTCCATCAGGATGCTCTGAGACTTATTTGATTGTTCATTAATTCCTTAAGCAATTAGTTTTTCTTCAACCTAATTGAAGTCGCACTCGATCTCGGGAATTCAACTCATCACAGTCCTTTATCTCGAGAATAATGATGGAGCACACAACAGTACCCCAAGTTACTCGGCATAGTCATGATTTGAAAACTTACTCATACAGCCAAGGCTTTTGACTTAATTAGAGTAAGTGGAGCAAAGCATCCTTATTTAGCCTTTTTTTTATAGCGGAGTACCCTTCTGATTTTCTTTTCTCTCTTTTAAAACACTTCATTTTTCATTTTTGTCATCATTTTTTAAATCTATGTGTTCCTAAAAGAATTATCACATTCAAGCAACTCTATTGGGCTTTTCTGGGAGATTTTCTTATTATCAAACATTATCGAATGAGTAGTAGTCATGCGTCTCACGCTTTACTGACCATAGCGTACTAAGCAGGAAATCATACTTCATCGTGATCACAACATTCGATTGATCTTTTTATTAGAATCAATGCACATCATGCACATGATATTCGGGGATCTACGAGGGTAAGAAATAGTATACATATATTTTTAATTAAAAGATGCATCCCTTCATTAAAATGGAAAAATAAGCAAACATAACATATATCCTTACAAAAATATCCTTGCTACTTTCTGGAAAAGAGTAGCAAAGTTAATTCTACGCATTACTTCAAGAGAAAATGCAAAATGCAAGGAAATGTAAACAAATGAACTCATATGAAGGAAAATTGGAAAATCAGTACCTCCCAAAAGTCATGTTCACCATTCTTTCTTCTTAAAACTTCAAAAGGCCAGTCTCAATCAAACTTTAAACCTTGTTTTTCAAGGCTCCACAATCCTCTATAATATCTCACATGGTAGTCATATATGGCATTAACATCATAACCCTCAGGATAGGGAGGGTCTTTTGGTTTGGACCAAACCGGAGTCAGAAGCTTCATCTCAACAAGCGTTGGGAGCAAATCATTGTACGAGATCGAAACTGGATGAAGAACCTTTGGAGGCTTTGCAGACCATGAAGATTGATTATGGTAGTGGCCTTGAGGCTAATTGGTTGAGTGAGAACCCACCATATGAGCCTGAGGGTCATCTCCCTTCTAAGGGATTTTGCTGTAGGGGTTGTTTATCTTTCCTTTTTTATAGCATCCTCGAGGCACTCTCCAATAACGGCCAATTTCGTAAAGCTAAAGGCAAGATGGCTTATCAAGCGATCGTACAACACTCATTTTAGAGTATCCACAAACATATGAGTTATTTCTCTTTCCTAAATCGGGGGTTGAACCTGAGCTACCATGTCTCGCCATCGTTGAGCGTATTGACGAAAACTCTCATCATACGTCTAATCCAAACTTTGCAGTAGGAATCGGCTCGGGATTATCTCTGTTATATGTTTGTACTATTCTGTGAAGGCTTTGGCTAAATCCTTCCAAACTTTTGTTATATGTTTGTACACATGAAATCTTTTAATTAATTTCATTAATTTACAATTTTTTTGGAATAATGTGATATAATGTAAACATGCATGAATGCAAAGAAGAGCATTGGTTTGGAAAATATCATCGTTAAACAATTTGCATTAACGGAGATATTGTTTCATTACAACTATGAAAAAAATTGATACACATATTGCCCAAACCAAGACGGCCTTTGTTCCTTTTTCGACTCTTCCTTAGCGTATTCCTGAAGTCTAATAGCATCTCGTGCTTGAAATTTAAGCTATTGGGCAATTCCTCGTACTTGAGCTATCAAGTTTGCCGTCTCTTGTTCTTACCCCCGAATATTTTAAGCAGCAGCTCAGAGTCGTTCCATCATCGGTATTTGATACTCTTGGATTACCCCTTTGTAGCTTGCAACTTGGTCCTTAAGATTCTGAACCTCAGTTTCTCTTTCCTTAGATCTACCCCTTGGCCAATCACCTTTTTGTAGGAATTCCTCGAAATTCTTCTCATCGTTGTTATGTACCAAATCTCCCATTGATTAAGCCTTTAATTTCAGACTATTTCCAAATCAGTATTTTCTTTATGATATGACAAGATGTAAAAATAAAGAAAACGGGAAGGAAACTGGTTAGTAATGGACAAAAATAAAGAAATAATTCAATCAAGTGAAAAATATAGCAAAGCGAATAATCAACGAAGAAAAGCAAAAGCCTAACCACGTGAATTCTAATTCACTATGATTATCCGGATGGCTCTAATCGGGGTGGACTTCCTAGATTCTCACGCATGTGGGTTCGGTTCTAATCAAGGGTACCTTAACCTATCTTATTACCTACTAAGGCAACAAGAACCCCAATTTAGGCCCATTACAGGCTTGCGAATTGGATTCAGTTCGAGGGAAAACACGACCTAGTGACGTGGAGGGTTGCTCACATGTCAAAAGGCATATATTCCGAAAGTGAATTACTGACCCGTGGAGGGCTACTCGCGTGGGTATGTAGTGTTTTACTCATGCTCAAGGGACAGAGCTTGGGTATAGATCTTGATGATCATGATGCAACACATATCGGTGATTTCTTAGAAATTAAATGAGTAGTTAATTCAAAGCCACCAGTTATCAAAGCCCGTGTAATTAAAGCCACGTCTTCAAAAAATAACAAATTAATTGAAGTCAATTTAAATTTCAAAATTTCCATCATTAAAAGCAACAAATATTTTCTTGTCTTAACTCTCTTTTTTGTTTTAGAAAAACAAAAAATCCATCCCCAGTGGAGTCGCCAAATGTAGCGACCCTTTCCTTTTGAAATCACAAAAAAAGAACGTAGTCCGGTTTTCCTTTCGCTTTTTTGGAAATATTTGGAAATTGGGAAAGTCCTTTTGAAATTCCTATTTTTTAAAATAAAAGACTTGGAGTCGCCACCGGCCACTTAAGTAGGCCGGACAAAATAAAACCAGAGATTTGTTTAGAAACGGGTTCGGGAGTTGATTACGTGTGGGGAAGGATTAGCACCCCCATCACGCCCGGAAATCGGTATCAAAATATATGTTACTTTTAATTAATGGAAATTATCGAAATTTAAATTAAATTTAATCAAATGTTCTTGGTTGCATATGGACTTTAATTAAACGAGCTTTTGTCAAGTTGGTGGGTTTGAATTAATTAAACATTTAATTAATAAGGGTGACGATACATCGGACCATAGATTAAGCTGACATCGAATAAGCCTGACTGTCAGGTTAATTTATGGTTTGAATTTCGTACATCACCTTTATGCATGATGCAAGCATTTAAAAATGATGTTATGACTTATCCACTTTTAGCTCAAATTAAGGTTTACCTTCGGACGGTAAGAATTAATTTGAATATTTGGTCAATATCCATTGATTCAGGACTGTTAAGACAAAAATATCATAATTAATATATACCTCCTTTCTATAATTTAATCCAATTAATTAATAACATGTCCAAATAAAATATTTAAGGTCTAATGAATGACAATTAAAATGCAAGACATAGAATTGCATGAAATAAAACCCAGGCCCACTAAAGTTCTAACCTAAAAAAACCCAAATTATGGAAAGTTGATTAGTGATCTGATTATTAACTAGGTTAGTCTAATATTAACCCTAAATTAATTAAGATCCTAAAAACTAGAAACCCTAACATTTTATGGATTATCTTGAATCAAAATAATTAATTTGATTAATTTTAAACTAGCATCCTATTAAGCCAAGAACACTTTTTAAAATGAATCAAATTAATAATCATGATTTTAATTGAGTTTTTATCTAAGTCAAATATCAATTTTATGGATTATCTTGAATCAAAATAATTAATTTGATTAATTTTAAACTAGCATCCTATTAAGCCAAGAACACTTTTTAAAATGAATCAAATTAATAATCATGATTTTAATTGAGTTTTTATCTAAGTCAAATATCAATTTTATCCTAAAATAATTAAGAGATGTCACAATTGATTTTAAAAAGATAAATTGTCCTAAAAATTATTAAAACAAATTTTAAAAAGATAAATTATCCTAAAAATAAAGAAGCAAACGCTAAATTAAATCAAATCCAACAAACAAAATAAAACACACAACACAAACAAATAAATTAAACAAAAATATATAAGAAAGAAACTTAAATAAATAAAGAGAGTTGTCAACAGATCTCATCAATATTTCATTAGATCAAATGAAAGGATTGCAGAATAAATAAAAAATAGATAAAAAACCTAAAATCCAAGTATATACTCGATCAATCAATTCACGGGTTGAATGGCGTTGAAAAGCTTGGTCCAAGATATTTTAAGCGGTGGTAATGCTCTTGGTTGAGGTCTCGGAGGGTGGGGTTACGGCCTTTTGGAATTGAATGGGGCAGTGGGGAATTAAGGGTAATGGTGGAGGCATGAAATACAATGGAAATTCCTCATGGCCGAGTGGTATATTTTTTTATCAAATAGTGAGTGGTTGAATGAAGTAAGCCGGGGAGATGTTTTGTGAGGAGAAAATAATATGGGCCATAGAGGCGTGAGAGAAAAAGATGGATTGGGGTCCTTGGGGATAGGGCCATTCATAGTGGAATGAAAAAAAAAGTCCCCTTTTTAGGGTAGGTATTATATATATTATTATTATTATCCCATAAAATAGAATCAATGAGGTTCATGACCTTGATTATCAAATAGTGGTTCATCTAGTGGGAATGAGACATTCATCCATCTAATAGGAGTTAAGACTTAATGAGAAAGGAATTGGAATATTCATTTTTATTTATTTTTTTTACTATGTAAAATTATAGGTAATAGGTCATATTTGATGTGGGCTATTGGGTTAGAGTATAAAGTTTTAAGTATTAAAATGGTGATATAGATTAATCTTATTTTGAATATTTTAATTTAAAGCCGAACAAAATTTAGTATCTATACATAGAGCCTTTCGACTCACCACCAAGGATTCAAATCGCGGACCGCTAACGCGATAGCGGTCGTGCCACCCTCCGAAACCGCTTTTGGAGAATTTCGCGGTGGGTATCGAATTCACGCCGATAACGTCCTATCACAGACGCGATTTTGCGCGATAGCGTTTGTAGCAACTATAACGGGACGCAATCTCCGAGTTTTGAGTAATTGCGTTCTTGCCGGAGGAGGAAGAAGAAGAAGAACGCGGCTGCCGGAGGCGGGGGTTTAAAATTCTGGAAAAAAATGGGTTAATTACGTGGAGTGACATTGAACTTTTTAAAGTTCTCAGTTTGACCTCAATATTTTAAGCCGTATTCAAATTGATCCCTTACACTTTCAAAACTTTTTGATTAAGCCTTTAAATTTATATTTTATCTCAATTAAGTCCTTAAAGATTTGATTTTTTGTTAAATCTAGTCCTTAAACATTATATTAATTTTATTTTCATTTTACTTAATAATAAAATTAGAGTATATATTAAATATAAGTATTGGAAAATAAAATCAAATAAATGAGATTAAAGATTTACATTTAATGTGGAATAATTGTTTATTAATAATATTATAATTATTTAATTGTTTATAATATGTTTATTTAATTTTTATTATTTATTAATATTATTAATTATTTTTATTATATTAATATTTTTTATTTTTTGTTTAGGTTTATCACATGGACTTTTTATTGGTACAAATTGTTAATTTATAATATTCATATGATTTTATTATTCTAACTAAACTAAACAAAATCTCACTACAATCTAGAATTTTTTAAACAATATCACTTAATTTTAAATTCATATTAATAAAAGTTCATAAGTGTTAAAAAATACTCTAAAAATCATTAAAATTAAATTTTTATAATTATAATTACAATTAATATGTTTTATAATAAATTATACAAAATTTAGGAAAAATCACAACCGATATTTAAATCCCTGCTCACCACCATCATCCCCTCAATCACACTTCACGACTATCAGCAAACCAAGCTTCACCAAAATCCCTTCACTGCCCTTTCATTCCCACGCTTTTATCAAACTACATCCAAGCATCGAAATTCAATTTTTCAACCCCAAAGAAATTCACAATCGAAACCAATGAGAAATAGAAGGGAACTTTCCCATTCGGCCATGATAGTTTTCGGCGACCGGAATCTTTGATCGACGATCTCAACGGAGAAAACGTTCTACGGAGTGTGAGGAAGCACATACCGTGAACGAGGCCGATCCGACGGTTGATTTCACAGATCGGCGGTGAAAAAACTCGAAGGGCTCAAGAAGATTTCGTGACGTTTGGGGCCTTTTCGAGAGAAATCAAACTGCGAGAAATGAAGAGGAATGCGAGGGCTTTATTTTGGTGGTCTTTGTTCGTCGGAAACCACACCGAATCGACGGTGACAATAAGAAGACGCGACGGCAACTAAGGCTTGTTGGAGAGGAAAAAAGGGTGCTTATTTGAGAAGAAAATTAATGAAATTAAAAAAAGAGAAAGGTGACCCTTCTTCAGTTGACCCGTGTGGTCTATAGGACCCCGTTTATCCCGTTTCATGATTCGGCCCGAAAGAGGGGAATCCACTGCTCGATCCAACAATCTTGTAAGCCTGAATAATTGGGCTTGGTATACTTTTTTTTTTTACACTCTCATTTTATCAATCAATGAAGCACGTTTAGCATCTTTTAATATTCATTTATTGTTATCTGTACGCTATTATTATTATTATTATTATTATTATTATTATTATTATTATTATTATTATTATTATTATTATTATTATTATATTATCAGTATTGTTTTATTTAATTACTAATACTATATTTGCTTTACCTATTACGTACCCATATATGATATTATATGTATATAGTCTTGTGGTTTATGTTATATGTGTTATTTTATTAATTTAGTGTTTATATTATTTGTACCTACATTATATTATGTTAATATGTACATTCATCTCAATCATAGTTATTTTAGCCATTATCTTGTCCATGCATTATATATTTTGTTGCATTTAGATTAAATTCTCAAAATCTCGGTATTTTATTGAGAGTGTCGTCCTGGATCTTCGGGCGTCATCTTTTTTGGGTACGGTAAATTGCAAGGTTTTTATATTTGAATCACATGGTCATGCATACATGCATTTTTAAGGGTTAGTAATTAAATTAGATCGAATTTTAATTTTTCTTAATAAATATGTTACGAACCTTTAGATACCGATTTCCGGGCATGGTGAGGGTAACAACTCCCAAACCCATTTGAATATCTGGTTAGCATTTTGATGTCTAGTCTACTTTATCCAATTGACCAATGACGACTCCCAAATTTTTTTCAAAATACGAGATTTTTCAAGAATTCCCCTTAATCTCCAATTTTTAATTAAAAACGAGTTTTTCGAATGAGTCCAAATTTCAAATACCTTAAAATTTTATTTATTTGGATAAAAATCTTTATTATATCAAAATCAAACCATAGATTTAACGGTCGATAAACTATAACTGCTACTGATAGTAAAATCTCGATTGGCGTGGTGTTTAAAGAAAAAAAATCCAGGTTTTATGGCCCACTATAGATAGCATTATTGCTGACCCTCCTATTGCAGGTCATTGGCGTGCTTGTTCGAATCCAAATATTGGTACAATCCCTTAGCTCCCGTCCCGGCTGGGTTTCTCAAAGTTAACGTTGATGGAGCATGTAAAGGGATTAATGGAAGTTGTGGTATTGGAGGGCTTCTTAAAAACTGTGACAACCATTTCAGATACGAGTACTTTAAATGAATAGGAAAGCAATCCATTTCCTTGCGAGAAAATGAGGAGTACTTCTGCAGACATTTTTTTCCTCCTTTCGGACAACCATTTACCAGTGACAACCAGTATTGTTAAGGTGTGCACTTAGAACGCCTATGCCATGGATAATAAAAGCTCCTTAGACCTTTTCAGACAAGGCACAGGCGGTATCTTTTTTAAAAGGTAATAGGCAAAAATAAAATAAAAATCTCTCCTAATTGAAGTTCTCTTTGATTTCTTTAATTTTTAGCCTTTTTCATTAGATGTTACTTTACTAGTAACAAAGGAGATAGTATCAAACTCTCTACTTAATATTTGAATATTCAGCAACAGAATGTACTTGTGAAATTTAACATGCTTTGTAGATCAACTAGATGACACATTACTCATCAGAGTTTATGATAGTAATTATACACACACACAAATTCTAAACATTATAGCACCATAATCGCGCACACTGGCACATTTTGTGTTTTGCATCTGAGGCAATTTAAGGATTCTAGCCCATAAAGTGAGCCTTGCACCCTTGAAAAAACTGGTGACAATAGCCAGTAATGTTTACTTGATAAGCATAAAGGATGCAATGGAACCCACTTATGAATACACAAGTTAATGCAAGTTTTTTTAATCAACCTTCATTTATATCACCCTATGATAGATAAACTTCTTTATTTTAATCAAATAAATTAAGACCAGCATCTAAAGCGCATCCTCGAAACAGAAGCAACCTGAGCTTACTCCATTCATTCATGCATTCATTAGAATCTCAAACATCCCAATGCGTCAAAGATAAAAACAATGGATGGCTCCTTAATTGAAATACATAAAGCATCTTGCTTAGCTCACATTAAAGAAACTAATCTGTGTTACAGAGACACAAAAGTGTGCAACACGGGTATAATTTTTTAAGTTTTTTCTTATATTTGGAGGATCATCCCCTCATACCCATGTTTTAAAATGTGTCAGTGCAGGTATAGGACATGGCTACTTTAGAAAAAATAAAAAGTCTGGATAATATAGAAGCAAAGTGTCTCAGCCAGATAAAATATTCTACTTCATGGCTAATGGCCTTAAGTTACACATTTCCAACACCTTATCCACATGCTTCAATCTAGAAAACTTATGTCCTCGTGAATCTAAGATGGTCAGAAGGTAAAAAAAGGAAAAGAGAGTAAATGCACAAATGAATCGTTTGCACAAGCATTTGAATAAATCCATCAAGAACTGACATGGAAGACCTGTCTTGAACTGGTGTTGTATCAGACATGGTGGGATGCATGCAGAAATACAGCTAGAAAATAAAAACCAAATTGGACCAACACGGTCAAACATGCAAGGACATGAGTGGGATATAGTGGTTTTAGAACATAGGGTTCAGAAAAAGGGAAAGCAGAGGAAGGAGGAATCTACGGTTTTAGACCTTTGGTTCAATGTGTTAAGTGGGCTTTTGGACCAAAATAGGTGGGGAGGAAGAACAGAGGATGATAAGCAACATAAAAAGATCGGTCTCAATCAATGAAAAAAAAGGCATTTCCGGAGGATGGCAGCCAATGTTTTTCGTTTTGTATTTAGGAGATAAATTGGAGGAGGGAGTGTTAGCTAGGAAAAGAAAAGAAGAAGTCTGGGGGAGTTTTTCAGTGCATTTTTATATCTTGAACTTTTGTCTAACTAATAATTATACACGTTTACATCTTGCGATAATTTAAAATTATCAAATGAACTTTTGATGAATTGAAACTACTTAAAATCAATAGAAATAATCAAAAATCAATTTGACTGCATTAAAACATTTTTAAATAGAAATAATTTGATAGGCAAATGTAAAAATAAAATCATCTATACATGGAATTGAGTTAATTAACATATATTTTTGCTTATTGCATTCCCAATTGTCGTATATTCCCATGTTATGTACTTTTTTTTTTTCTAAACTGACATATTGTAGGGTCTCTATTGGGTAGTAAAGGTATCCTATTCCCATGTTGTGCTTCACATAGGAAGCAATACTTGGCCAAAAAAACAGTAGAATCAATAAATAGCTATTTGAATAACCATGTAAGCATTCATACACAATCCCAACAGACTGAACTGGAAGATCAATAAATCATCATCAAACAAAAACAACAAGACCATGTTCAATCTCTTCGATATTACACACACATGCTAATATTGACAAATCTCCGTAATTGTGTCTAAATGCAGAATCTGTGTTACTTATGTGGAGCCTCCGATCACTATATCAGGGATTGTCCTCAAAATCCTAACAAGGTTCCGAATCGAACTCCTCCAAATGTTAGCTCAGCTCCTTCCAATCGAAACAAAGGTCCCAGACAAGCTCAGTCTGGAAATCAAGGGAAAGGCAAAGGACAGCATTCAAATGCCCCTACTCATCAAGAATCTCGGGCTCCTGCTCGAATCTACCACATACGGGGAAAAGAAGATGAAGAATCACCCGATGTTATAGCAGGTACCGTTGAGTTAAATTCGACTATTTTTTATGCATTAATAGACTCGGGATCCACTTATTCTTTTGTATGCCCAACCTTGATTGAAAAATTGAACTTAAAGCCTGAAATTGTAAAACAAAGCCTTGTAGTTTCGAACCCTATAGGGGGAATTACAAACATAAGCCTTATCTGTAGAAATTGTCCCATATTCATTCAAAATGTACCATTTCTTGTTGATCTCTATGTACTACCAACTTGTGAGTTCGATCTAGTATTGGGACTAGATTGGTTAAGCAAGCATGAAGCCTGGGTAGATTGCCTAAATAGGAGACCTTAACCCCGGAGTTTAGGAAAGGAATCAATTCTTCTAATTGACAAGAAACCGACCTCAATCTTTACTACTATGGTCTTACAAGATGAACTTGAATTCGACTTACCTAGTGTGCCTATTGTATCTGAATATCTTGATGTTTTTCCGGAGGAACTCCCTGGTCTTCCTCCAACCAGAGAAGTAGAGTTGGGGATCGATGTCCAACCTGGAACAACTCCAGTGTCCATCACACCTTATCGAATGACACCTATTGAGTTGAAAGAACTCAAGAAGCAACTCCAAGAGCTACAAGATAAGGGTTTCATTAGGCCTTGCTTGTCTCCCTGGAGTGCTCCAGTCCTGTTTGTGAAGAAGAAAGACAGGACTATGAGACTCTGTATTGACAACAGATAATTGAACAAGCTTACTATCAAGAATCGACATCCTCTCCCTAGGATTGAAGATCTTTTTGATCAACTTAAAGATGTTGCGGTATTCTTAAAGATCGACCTACGATCGGGATACTACCAAATAAGGGTAAAAGAAGAAGATGTATCCAAGACAACCTTTCGTACTCGATATGGCCATTTTGAATTCCTTGTAATGACATTCAGATTAACGAATGCTCTAGTTGCTTTCATGGATCTCATGAACCGTGTATTAAAGCCCTATCTTGACAAGTTCGTGGTCGTCTTCATTGATGACATTCTTGTGTATTCTTGGAACAAGGAATAACATTTTGAACACCTTTGAATTGTATTGCAAACTCTTCAAGAACGTCAATTGTTTGCAAAGTTCTCTAAATGCGAATTTTGGCTATCGGAAGTGTCGTTCCTTGGCCATGTCATCTCGGCAGAAGGGATTAAAGTAGATCCAAGAAAAATTCAATCTATCCTGGATTGAAGACCTCTAAGGAGTGTTGGTGAGGTCAGAAGCTTTCTCGGTTTAGCCAAGTATTATCGACGTTTTGTCAAGGGATTCTCATCCATTGTCGTAAGTTTGACTAAGCTCACTTACAAAGATACATCTTTTGTTTGGTCGGAGAACCAACAATGAAGCTTCGATCAACTTAAACAAGCACTGACTCACACTCCAGTTCTCATCCAACCAGTATCGGGAAAAGAGTACACTGTTTACAGTGATTTATCTCATTTGGGACTAGGATGTGTCCTAATGCAAGATGGAAATGTGGTAGCTTATGCTTCAAGGCAACTAAAACCACACGAGTCAAACTACCCTACTCACGATCTAGAATTGGCAGCTATCGTGTTCACACTCAAAGTTTGGAGACATTACTTGTACGGGGAGAAATGCAACTTGTTCACAGACCACAAGAGTCTTAAATACCTCCTAACTCAGAAAGACTTAAACTTGAGGCAAAAGAGATGGCTAGAGTTACTTAAAGACTACGATTTGGTTATTGACTACCATCCAGGGAAAGTAAATATGGTTGCTGATGCCCTTAGTCGCAGACCATACTCGGGTAAACCCTTAAATCTAAATCCTAGAATAATCCATTCAAATTAGACCTTTCTTGACTTACAAGTAACTATTCGAAAATCTTCCTTAATGATCTTTTCCATTCATTTATAGCTTCCGTGGCTATCAATGCTCATTTTCGTTTATCCAAAGGATAGAAATTCTTGTCTGAACTTCAAGTTCAATCTAGTCTAATCTCGAGAATCAAAGAACTCCAACAAATTGATCCAGATCTTCACAAGATCATGTCCAAGCTAGACTCTGAGTCTAATTCTGACTTTTCCCTCAAGTCGAATGAACTCCTCTATTTCAAGGATAACATATGTGTTCCTAACAATGAAGAACTAAGACACGAGATGTTACAAGAAGCTCACCAAAGCTCTTTCTCAATTCACCCTGGATCGGTTAAGATGTACAAGGACCTAAAACCACTATATTGGTGGCCAGACATGAAATCGGCTATCACAGATTTTGTTTTAAAGTGCTTAACTTTTCAGAGGATCAAAGCCGAGCATCAAGTCCCTACCGAATTACTCCAACCAATTGAATTTCCTCAGTGGAAATGGGATCGGATTATAATGGACTTCGTTACTGGTCTTCCTTCCACTACAAGAAAGAATGATGTTGTATGGGTAATTGTAGATAGATTCACAAAGTCTACTCATTTCATCAATGTTCGAATGAACATGAGCTTGGAAACCTTAGCCGAGCTATACATCCGTGAAGTGATTTGATTACACGGTGTTCCGACAGCTATAATTTCTGATTGAGACCCTAGATTTGCTTCCCGATTTTAGAAATCATTGCAAAAAGCCCTTGGAACCAAAGTGCATTTGAGCATAACTTTTCATCCACAAAGTGATGGCCAATCTGAAAGAATCATCCAAGTACTTGAAGACGTGCTACGTGCTTGTGTTATAGACTTCGAAAGAACTGGGAGAAATCTCTACCCCTAGTAGAGTTTGCTTACAACAATAGCTACCAGACATCTATCCAGATGGCTCCCTTCGAAGCTCTATATGGAAGGAAATGTAGAACTCCCTTGTGCTGGTTTGAATTGGGAGAAAACAAGGTATTGGGACCTCAATTGCTCAGAGAAACCGAAGAACAAGTGAAAATCATACATGGTCGATTAAAACAAGCCTTTGATAGACAGAAAGCCTATGCAGACTTGAAAATGAGAGACATACAATACAATGTTGAAGACAAAGTCTTCCTCAAAGTGTCTCATTGGAAGAAAGTCTTTCGGTTTGGAAGAAAAGGGAAACTTAGTCCCTGATTCATTGGACTATTCGAAATCATTGAAAGGATAGGTCCAGTGGCCTATCAATTAGCTCTTCCCAGTGAATTTGACAAGATTCACAATGTCTTTCACGTATCTATGCTCCGAAGATATCGATATGATCCATCCCATGTTCTAGAGCCTGAAGAAGTAGAGTTAAATCCTGACTATCGTATGAAGAAGAGCCAATACGAATACTTGAAAAAGAAGTTAGAAGACTCCGAAACAAGAATGTTCCCTTGGTGAAAGTGTTATGGATAAATCATAAAATAGAAGAGGCAACTTGGGAACCTGAAGGTACGATGAGAGATCAATATCCTCAATTGTTCAACTCAGGTAAATTCGAGGGAGAATTTATTTTAAGGGGGGAGAATTGTAACACCCTAAACTGGGCCTAAAAAGGTTACTACTATCTAAACCATTGACTAATTGAATTATGTGTTAATCAAATTTAAAGAATTGGGAGTTAATTAAGGGAATTAAGGACCAAAATGAACTAATGAAATAATAGGTGACCATTTTAGAATGGCTTAATCGAATCCTTGATAAAAGGCTAGGATTGCATGCTAAAACTATGGAATTTTGGGGACCTATCCACTTGTCAAGCCAAATGCAAGACAAAGGGAGGGAGAAGGACATGAGTCACGGCAATCTAAGGAGGAAAAAAAAAAGAAAGGGAAAGGTTGGTTCATCTCCATCTTTTTCCCCTTGTCTTTTGCCACCATCGAATGAATGAGAATGTGTGAGAGAAAGCTTACAATCTTGTGTTTGCTAGGCAGATTGTCGATTTTAGATTCGAAAGGAAGCTTAGGAGAAGGTAATCATATTCTTACTCTACTCTTAAGTGAAGACTCTAGTTAAATCGTGGATATATATATATATATATAACCAAGGGATGGTTAGAAAGCTAAAAGAAATTCTAGATGGAAACATTCAATTTCTTTGTGTGTCTTGTGATTTTGTGATGGTAGTGTTTCAAGGAAAATCTGATTAAATTATTGAATAGTTTTTGTATGGCATTAGATGAGTATAATACATGTTAAACTTGATGTTAATGTCGTTAAGATATATTTGTGACATTCGATTGAACCTTGAAACATGTTATGGTGCTTGGAATCCATTTGTATTTAAATCACTTAGAAAAGTTGCAGGGAACTGTTCGAAGGAAAGCATATGCACATAAGTATATCAATAAGTCTGTTTTGAATATGATCTTTTGGATACATATAAATAAGAAATTGGACTAATTGATATCATAGAAAAATTTGTTGGTTAGTTCCACAAATACTTGTATGTGTGGGAAATGATTTGAAAATGTAAATGTATGTGAAAGTGTTAGGGCAGTCATATTTGGTGGGCTGTCTAAAGTAACTAAAAACACGAGAAAAATTTAAGTGTTGTTATGAATAGATACAATACAAAAGGGGGTTGAACTAGGTGTGTATGGATATGTATACTGTGAATGCCCTATTTTATAAGTGTTTAACATTCGATAAATTATTTGACCATGATTAAATAAGGAGATTGATACATTAAGACTGTTTTATACAATAAAAGACTGCATTAAAAAGCATAGGAGGCTGTTTTTAACAAGTATTTAAGTCAAGGGGCTGATCATGAAGGTAAAAATGTACCTACAAGTGTTAAGAGACTGTTTTGCAATGTTTAATTGTGTAAACATGCTTGATTATATAAAATGCTTTGTTTTGATCACATTGGTAGGTGAATAAAAGTGACCTATACTTGTATGAGTATGTATATAAGTTGAATTAACAAGTTAGAAATGTCATCTAAGTGAATAATGAAGCTAGAAACTCAAACTAGTGTAATCTGCCCAGAAAACTCTGTTCTGGGCAGTAACTTTGAAAAATCACTATAAATTGTACAAAGGTAATTTAAGGCTGGAAATTTTATGGATAGTGCCTTAACATGTCTAAATTCATTAGGAGAAAACAGAATTGAATTCGGGATTGTAGAAATGAAACTCTAGGGACAGTACAAACTGTCCAGTGGTGTAACTTGACTTGTCTTTAAGTTAAAAACTGTATTAATTGGAAACGAATTAAAATGTAAGGACTATATGGTTAGAAAGATAATTAATTTAGCTTTCCAACGATATAAACCAATTGAAATTCCGACGTACGGAATGAAAGATATGAACATTTAAGCAAGTAATGCATATGCTGCCAGGCAGTAGCAGCATCAGCCTTGATGTTTTGAAATGAATGAATTATGTATTGTTGCCTTGTTTTGAAGAAATGAATGTACCTTGTCTTGACCTTGATTTACTTGTATGAATTGTTAGAGCAAGGAGTAAACCTTGTGGAAGAAGAAAGGAGTGGCCAAGCTAGTGGCAAACACAAAGGAGTTTGGATCCAAGACTAGCTAAGCTTGGAGTATTGTGAGTGTAGTTTAATATAGGGTTGGGACTTAGGTCCTAACCAAAGATGCATTTTTATTTCTTGTTATTTTATGCCATGTTAATATACTTTATTTAAGCTTAATTGTGATGAAAAAGTCCCCCTTGACCCAGCCTAGACGCCCGACCAAACCGAGAGAACTACATTAGGTTCGCCGAAGCAAATCAGAGAACAATTATGAAAATACAGTCCTTTTTTATTTTATCTGGATGCAAATTATTAATCCTACTTGTATATACTTGCAGCGGTTAAATTTTGAAAGAAAACAGATCACAGGAAGGCCACTAATTGCATATCATGCATTTTAGGGACTAAATTGTAAAATTGATAATTTCAAGGATCAAAACTAAAATTAAAGTTGCCAATCCTCAATTATTCCATTTTCATGCTCACATGACCAATATCAAGTCAAAACGATCATCCAATCAAATACAATTGCATTTACAAAATTCAAGGACCAATATGAAAGAAACAGAAACCTTTAAGATTCCAAGATAACCAATTTAATGGTAGCCGCACCGATACTCGTACATGTGTTTCAATACGCCCTTGTGATTTCAAAAACTCAGATTCCAATAGCTAAAACACGTATCAAAACGCTTGCTCGCGTATCGAAACACTTGGCAAAAATGTTTATGACTGTATTAGAACACTTGCTCGAGTACCGAAATGATATGCCTGAAAAGGCTTATCCGTATCGAAGCACCTACCCGCGTATCGAAATACTATGCCTGAAATAGCCTAGCCATACTGGTACGGGGTCACTTGTTTCGATACACCTAGACCTGTAATGTCCCAAATTGCTGTTTAAACCCACTTTAATTGAAAACAAACCACTTATTCATGCTTCAAACACCTATACAACATCACCAAAATACATTTCCCACCAAAGCAACACAGAAACATCAACCAAAATTCAAATTTGGTACCTATAAGGCATACTCAACATGTTTGCACAATTATAGCATCATACCAAACTTGCTTGAATCATCAAAATATGGAAACCACACCAAATTAACTCGATGCATCCCTAAGCACACATCTAGCATCAAAATAGGTAATGTTTCACACAAGTCTAACAACAACAAACCAACATGAATTCCAGCACTTCACGTGCTTAAAGACCAAGGAAAAATAGAATTACAACTCCCCAAAATATGGCGAACACATTGCCTTATTAACCGGAACCATAAACCGAGTTCATACTCAAAGTAGCCTTTATCTTAGGATCACTTTAGCCTTGCCCTTGCAGCCCCCAAATTTTAATGCTCTATATTATTAAGAAAAAGAGAGTGTAAGAACACATGCTTAGTGAGGATGTTTATAAACAATGATGCATTTAAAACATTTGAAACCAAAACACTTTTTTTCAAAACATGCTTATAACCAAAGCACTCTCCGTGTCTCCAACCGAGACATGCATAAACACCCTTATGCAACATCATATACATATTCCATGCTTAGATCCCAAAGCATTAAAATCATAAACCATGCTTAAATCCGAAAGCATTATTAAATAAGACATGCTTAAATCCCAAAGCATTATATAAAAAGGTTCAACACATGAACTTTCACATATATTGGCATTAATAGTGACCCGGATAGACTACCTTCTATCCAACATATCAGATACACGGATCTCTCGTACCATGCCTAGTTAAACCGTATGATATACCCAAACCTTGCCTAGTTAAACCGCAAGATTTGACACCCTCGCCTAGTTAAACTGCGAGATTTCCACCCTTGCCTAGTTAAACCGCAAGAGTACCAACCTTGCCTAGTTAAACCGTAAGATCACCATCAAATTAGGTTGCCCAGTTAAACCGCATACCCAATGAGGTTTCCAATAGTTCGAGTGGCCTTGTTAAACCGTCATACCTCAAGGACCCATGGCCACGATCGATTTTGTTCATATTTTATAGTGCACTTTAATCCTATAGCATGCCAACTATATCCGATTGCTTCTTACCTTGTCACATAGCCAATATATCATTTACAAATCCATTTACTTACTGTTTTACAATGCATTATATAAAACACCACATATGCAAATCACATTGCCCAAGCAATAACACCATTCCCAATCGGAATGTAATCCAATGCTCACTAGAATTTTATATACTTTAAGTCCCATGCATATGTACTTAAAAATCATGCATTTCCAGTCAGTAAATCATACCATGTTTATCACCAAAACATGAAAACAACATGCCATATCCAAGCCGATATTCAAGAGCAAAATAAGGGAAACTTACTTCCGAGCTTAGGTAAGTGTCTCACGCTTACCCTAAACTTTGAACAACCTTTACAAACCTTTGTAAAGCATTTAAAAACTAGTTTCCACTCACCGATACACCTCGTCTTCCTTGCCAACGCGAAACAAGCTTCCGGCAAGCAACAAAACAACGTCAAGCTTCGTCGCCTTGATTGTCCCCTATTTTAAACACATAAAACCAAAGGATAAATGCATTAAAATGCATTCAAACCATTTCCTAACAGAAATCTCCTGCAAGTTGCCCACTCGAAAACCATTCGAAACATACCGAAATCATCATCAAATCCTTCCAAAACTTAACCCAGCCATAATTTAACGATTGAAACCATTAAACTTCATCAATTAACATCTAGAAACCCTTTCCTAAATCCTTTTACTTCCAGCAATGATAAAACTCAATTATCACCACAAAACACAAATCTAACAACCTAACCAATTAGAGATTTAAGAGTTTCGGGATTCCATTGATAAAAACAACTTATCAACAACATAATACATCCAAACTATGTTTAAAATCAATCTTAAACACTGGAAAATAGATCCACTTCGAACCTTTCACTATTCCATCAATTTCACCCAATTAATTCAATTAAACATTGTAAAACATGAAAAAAATCAGTTTATAAATCATGAATCAAGGATCAAACACTTGGGAATATCAATAAAGAACCATTCAATATAGGAGATCATAGACCTTACCCCTATTGTGAGATTTCTCCTTCAATTAGCTTGTTTAAAACTAGGAAAACACAAAATTTCAATGAGATTTTGTAAAACAAAGTTAAAGAATCAATTATAAATCAATAATCTGAGTAAAAAGATCTCTGACCTCTAGATTTTGATGAAAACTTGGGTGTTTGGCTGAGAGAGAAGTGAAGAGAAAGTTTGAGAGAAAAGTTATGTCAAAATATCTTGAAAAAGGTTAACTAACTTTTAATATCAAAAACCCCTTTAATTAACTTTTGAAACACATGTTAAAATAACTTAATTGAATTGAGAAATCTCCAACAAAAACTTGGTAAAATAGCTCCTTAAGGATTCTAAGAATTTGATCCCTTTTTCATTTTAGTCACCTTTTAAAACCAGTTTCCAAAATTTTCATTTTGGTCACTAATCAAAATGTTACCCTTCCAAAACCATTTTCCAAAACTGACTTCACCATAAACCTTAATATATTAAATAATAATTTTTTCATATTTTTCCATAATTTTAACACCTTCAAAAATATTTAATTCGATTTAATCCTAAAACCAACTTGAATCTCTAATTCCGGTCCACCGGACCTTCGGGAAAACCTTTAAAACACCTAGCCCCAAAACCAAGGTGTTACATTTTTTGAAATCTATTCCAAATCCGTTGCCCATTTTCCCAAATTCGAACCTGAAAGCTTGTTTTACTATTTACATTTAATTGTACTTAGCATTTAAAGTATTGTGAATTTTGGATTCTGATTCGGATATTATTCTGTTCAGGTGACGTTGATTTGGAGACCGAGATTCTTCTTCCTCCTCCAACTGTGCAGTCTGCCACTGCTCAACCCGCGAGATCTGTATGTGAATATAGTTTAGAGTAGTGGATTCATATTATTGTTATGGCATAGTAGTAATTTCTAATGTACTAATTATTTTATTAGGTGCTAATTTTGTCTAACCTAGTTCAAAAGCTGAGCATGGGAGACGTCACTCTCGATGTTGAGTTATTAGTTTCCTGAGGTGTGTCTCTTCATGTGCTACATGATTTTTTTTGCAATATATATATGTGTATGTCTAAATTGTAAACTGTGAATTGTGTGACATGAATTGTATGATAATATTTCATACATAAGATATTAGAAAAAGACTAAATAATTATCAGACTTATTGTATCATGACTAATTAAATAGGAATACATTTAGATTCAAAAATTGAGACATCATATTTTTTTATGTGGGTTGGGATCTGTAAGGGGAAGTTCATTGGTTTCACCCTACACGCTGAATTCTACTTTAGATGGTGTGATGTAGATGGCAGTTATGGGGAACCTACTCTTCTGACAGTTTTATGTAGATAGGTGCATACATTGTGTCTAGTGCATCCTATCATTAGCATATGTATATTTGTATGTATGATGAGATTGAGCATGATGATCTGATTTTCTGTTCTGCGTTTTATTTATCTGCTCTTTAGAGGCGCAATGAGTCTTATAGCTTACTCCCACTTATTTCTTCTTTCAGATACTCAGACTTATTAGGCTATTGGGCTGATTCGTCTCACATCATTCATGTGGAGGAAATTAAGATCTATCCTAACTTTTTTTTAAGGAAAAACCAGTTCAGATTCTTGCTCAGGACAAGAAGGTTCTCAGAAGGAATACCATTAACATGGTCAAGGTCCTGTAGCGCAATAGTGGTCACAATGAGGCTACGTGGGAGCCCAAGGCCATCGTCAAAGCTCAATATCCACATCTCTTTGATCTAGGTAAATTTTGAGGCCAAAATTTCTTTTAAGGGGAGGAGAGTTGTTGTAACGCCCTGAATTTGGGCCTAGATGTTAGATGGATCGATTAGACGGTTCGGGAGAACTGGATTAGGCAATTCGAGTTAGTTTCGGGATTTAAATCTTAATAAATCATTTTTGGTTAAAATAAAGAATGGAAAATGCTAGAAAATGCTTAATTAATATTTTAAGTATTTTGATAAATTCAATTTGAAGTAATTAAATATGATTTTGGGACATTTTGGTCCGGTGACAAAAATGTAAAGTTTTTAAAATTGTTTTTGGTGACTAAATCATAAAAGGGTCAAAACTTAGAATCTTTAAAGAGCTAATTAACCAAACTTTTCAATCATATTTTCCCTTAATTTAGGATATTTTAAAATGTTTTAATTGGTTTTATTATTAAAATAAAATATAATTAATAAATGAGATTTTAATTACACTATTCATTTTTCTCACATAACTAGTTTTGATCTCAACTTTCTCAGCAGCCAAACTATCATTTTCCTTATAAAAATTATAGGAATCAATCCCTTTTGATTTCCTACTTGATTTCTTTGATTCCTACAACAAAATCCACTTGAGTTCTTGAACTTTTCATCCAATCTTTGCCAATTAAGGGAGAAATCAGTAATTAGAGGTAATTTTCATTTCTATCCTCTAATTAAAGGTTCTTTAATGAAATTCTCAAGTTCTTGATCCTTTACAACTAATTTATGTTATGGAATTATGATTAAAACATGAATATGATGATTAAATTGAGTTTTGTGTGGAAACTTGATAAGCACTGTTTTGGATCTGTTTTGTATTGAATCTAATTGACTTAGATATCTAATAAGATGTGTTTTAATGTTGTAAGAAGTGATTAATTAAAGAAATCCCGAAGCTATGTGAATTGCTAATTTTCTAGGTTGTAAATAGTTAGATTTTGAAGTGATCTTGGTGTTGTAAGGTTGCTGGAGGTGTAAGGACATTTTGAGGATGTTTTTAGGTGTTAATTGATGTTGTTAAGATGTTGAAATCAATAAGTTTTTGGCTGGGCTTTGTTTAGATAAAGTTTGGTGATGATTTTGGTTGTTTTAGAGAGGCGTTTGATCGTTTCTTATGAGGCGAAGTTGTGTTTGTTGGTTGCTGGAAATTAGAGATGCATGGAATAGGGATTATAGGTGGAACCTAGGTGGTTCTGGTGTAGCGTACTGCTGAGTTCCTGTATTAGAGATGTTTCCTCCATAATGTCACCATCCTAAATTTGGATGTTGTCGCCAACCAGATTTATAGGTGTTGGAATAGGGATTGTTGTTTCAACTGTAATTTCCCATATAACATCTAGATTCTTATTGGTTAGGGCACTCACTCGAATTATGTTCCCCATTGCAATGCCCGCAAGCAAAATTAGCTACCTTTACATCCCGGTCTATATATGGCTGTTGAAGGTTCTTGAGCATATTTGTGATGGTGGAAAGTTGTGCCGCCACACTGTGGGACTCATTCAAGTGGAGAGTTCCTGAATATTTAATTCCAGAGATCAACCTAACCGTAGGGAACTGATAATCGTTGTTGGCTATCTGATCAAGGATTTGGAATGGCTCTTTAGGGTCTTTGTATAAAAGTGTAACATTGGACGAAGAATCAATTGTTATTCTTTTTATAGCATTAACACCGTTGTAGAATGTCACGACTTGAAGCCAATCCTAAAATCTGTGAATTGAGCATCTGCGTAACATCTCCTTGTATCTGTCCCATCATTCATACATGGACTCATCATCTTTTTGTTAGAATATTATGATGTCTCTCTGCAATAGGGTGCTCACGTTTGGTGGGTTGTATCGAAGCTAAAAACTTCGACAAAGGTCCTCCCAAGACTCTATAGATCTTGGGGGTACTACATTCAACCATGCTTGAGCTATATCTCTAAATGAATAAGGGAACAGTTTTAGCCGTAGCACATCTTCATGCACTCCGTGTTGCTTGAAGCATTTACATACTTCCAAGTAGGGTTGAATATGCTCTTTGGCATCCTCCCTCGGTGAGCCACTGAACTATCCAATAGAGTTTAGCACACTGAACATGACAGGCTTTAGCTCAAATTGAGCAGCCTAAATCTCTAGTATGATAATCCCTGGAGTCAAGTCATCTAAAACGAGTGTGAAATTATCACGAATGGCCATCCTTCGAACTATATTAATGTTACACAACAATGAGCAAAGAGGGGCAACTGTCATAAGCTATTTTTGCTCAGGCCTGAACCCAAACTAAACCAAACAAAACAATTAAATTACATCCATAAATTATTTTATTATCAGTCCAATAACCCCAAACCTATTTTACATTATCCAAACCCATTACAATCAATAACGTAAATACTCAGCTGGCCCAAACCTAAAAACCTAACCCTAATGTAAAAACCTAAAAAAAACTAAATATGATCTTATCCCTTTGCAGCCTGCAGCCGCCGCCTGTTCAACTTCCCCCTACGCGCGTGGTTGCCACGTGCGATGCTTCATTGCCCTGTGGCCACCACGCGCTGATCCTGGCCATCCCATTCATAGGCCACCACCGCCCATGCTGACACGCCAGCGCCTCACCACCCTGCAAATCAGAAAAAGAGAGCAACAAGTTAGATATGATGCATTATCATCTGAAAAATCAAGTAAATTGTAATTTTATATACATACTCAATTCGGGTTTAAATACCAGAAGCATGTAATGAATAAGGGGTTATTCGAATAGTAAAAATAAAAAGGAGAGTTTGATTATGAAAAAAATCACCAAACTTTGCATGTCTTTTCCTTCATATACTTGAATCAAAAAAAATAAAAACGAGAAGTCAAAATAAATACAAAAAAGTATCTTGCTTTCTTTCTTTCAGATCTACGCATATAGGGTCTTCTTTGTGAAAATTTGACTCCAGATTCGAGTTTGGGGTATTGAAAAGAGCCGAAAAAGGGCCACCATGGAATCTTTCAGCGATCATAGACGTCGGCTCACGATGGACGAGCGACAATGCTTCGGAAACGACCAGACCGGCACCTAAGATGGGGCAGAAGCTATTTGAGAGGATATGGGTGTTTTTTTTTAGAATTATAAGATTCAAATGGCATTTTTTGTCCAAAAACTTGTATATAAAGCAAACAGAAAACGGCGTCGTTTTAAGGGATGTAACCCGCGCCTCGACCCGACCTGGCTAATGGGATCCGCGCCCTTTTCTGTGAATGGAGAAATTACTCCCGCAATCCTTAAACTTTTGTATCCTTCCATTATCAATCTTCAGTTTATATTTCCTTTCGATATCGTCCTCTTTTTAGTTTTTAAGTTTCTGTTTCTTTTTTAATTTAGTCACTTTATTTCGGGAACCGGCTAGGAAGTGGTGTCCTAACTCATTCAAGTGTCATCTTCTTCTGTTTTCGTAAATAAGGGAAATATTCTCCTTAGACTGTTTTTTTGGGATTAAATTTTAAATTAAAATTTTTATTTTTATTTTCTTGCAACGACAACACTTAATCAACGCGGTACCAATTTTGAGCGTTGTGGGAGTGCTAATCCTTTCCCACGCGTAACCAACACCCGAACTCAAACGTTTTGAATCTCTGGTTAATTTTTAACGGTGTCTGGCCTATCAAAATGGCCGGTGGCGACTCCGTCTTCTATTTTTTTAATTTTCCCGGTATTCTGCTAGAAGTATCATTCCGGTCTCCGAGTGACATCTCCTTTGATGCCATAAAATATTTTAATCTTATTTTTTAAAAAAAAAAAACTTCATTACACTAAAGAAAGAAAAAATTTAAAAATTAACAAAACAGCCTGCTGGTACCACTTTTTAACGAAAACAAGACAAACTTCGAGGGGGGTTTAGTATGTCGCCATGAACCCGGATTGCAGCGAACATTATTAAACCAAGACCAAATCCAATGAAGATATATGCGTTATAAAAATTTTAAAAATTAATAATATACTATTTAAAATTATTTCTAAAAAATAAGATCAAATTGACGGAATGTGTAAATAATAAATCTTAAATTTATTGATTTTTTTAATTACGACTAGATTGATTGTGTAAATATAGATGACTAAATGTGATATTATAAATTTTTTCTTAATTGTCACATCACACCTTCAACGGAGGTTAACGGCACGACGACCATTCTATAACAATATCCAAAGTTTATTTTTTATTTTGTAACATTTAAAAACTAGATGACCAAAATGAAATTTTTATTTAGTTCGGTGATCATTTTTGAACTTTACCCTTATATTTTTTGTACTTTTGAAATAATTTTTGAGAAAAACTTCAATACACGATCTGTGTAGTTTACACAGACCTTTTAGTTTTAGGGGTTAGGGGTTTAGTTTAGGGTTTAGAGTTTAGGGGTTTGAGTTGTATGGTTTAGAATTTAAGGTTAGAGTTTAGAATTTAGGGTTTTAGGTTTAGGTTTTGGGGTTTAGTTTTTTAGGGTTTATGTTTAATTTTGATTTATAGAAGAAATATGCAGGCTTGTGTAAAATTTATTTTATACAGCTTGTGTATCAAATTTAAAGCCATAAATTTTTAGATTTTTTATATTTTTATATTTTTTTAAATTTTTTAGAGCTTTTAAATAATTTTTAGTAATTTATACATTTTATATTTTTAATATTTATAGTTTTAAATTTTTATTTTTTTAAAGTTTTTCCTAAAAAAACATGTGACATGACAAAATGTTAGTGTGGCATATGAGAGATTGAGAGTAACTATTCCAAAAAAATATCGTTAAAATTTAACCATTAAATTTGTCAAATGACATAATAAATTTAATATCTTTATTTTAAAGGATCAATTAGGTGCCAAAAATAAAATTATTGATTGAAATGTTTAGAGTTTAATTAGGGTTTTAAGGTTTAGGGTGTTAGGTTTAATTACATCAAACACACTAAATAAACGATGTATAATTTTTTAAGAATGTGATTAATTACATTAGAATAGATTAAATCGAAAAGTGAAATAAGCATTAATGATATGAATTTTGTAGCACTTGAGACTGTGTATAGTAAAATCCAAAAATAAATAAATAAATAATCTATGAAAAAGGGCTGGACCCTTGTTTTATAATTTTTGTTAGGGCTGAGCTTGAGTAAACATAGTAGCCCACATTTTAGGACCGACTGGGGCACCCAAAGTAGCTTTTATCACCTATCTGGATCCAGCTTGAACCGGACCCATAACAGGTTCTCCGAACACCTTTAGTTTCAAAACTTAAATTTTATTTATTTATAATTAAGAAAAAATAAAATTTCCCAAGATTATCAACTAAAAGCTTAAGGACAACTTTGATTCAATCTTCAATGACTATATAGATTGACAGGAGAATGCCAAATGCTAATTTTGCTTTCAAAATATCATCCTACATTTTCCAAAAACATGCAATGTTTTTCTAAATTAAGAATATTTTTCCATTAATAATATATTTTTTATTGATGGAACTAGTTTCTACTAAATAAATACTAAATTGTTTTACAAAATAAACAAACCTTTTAATAAATTCTCCACCTTGTCACTTTAGTTAAATAATAATTTACATAAATTGACAATAAATTTTTAAATTCATGAATTTGTTATATATCTATTTGGTACTAAATTTAGAATACCTATAGACATTTCGCAATTAGATTTATATTTTTATACCTTTAAAATATATAATGAAAATTGAATCTTAGCTAATGCATAAAATAGGTTTTCAGCAAATGAAATCTAAATCTGTATTTTCAAAATAATATTTCCAAGCAATAGCATTAATAAACTAATTTTCTAACAGGAAGTCATTAAAATAAGCAGGGCAGTATACGAATTCCATACATAATATAAATATGGTTATCAAAATGAAAGGCTTTGTTCAAGTAAATAAGGCAAATAAATTTTATAACCATAAAATCTTCGGAGATGCTGAGACGAGAACCTAACATCAATCTCTAACCAAGTTCCTGAAACACCAAAGCAGCAACAAAGAAGAGAATAGACAGACCAGACAACTTTAGACATATCTTAAATATGATTATAATATATATATATATATATATATAACATAAAAGATAACATTTTAAATATGATTATAATATATATAACATCTTAAATACTATTATAACGTGAATGTGATGAATTGTTCAAGCTGCTTACCACATGGACCAACTCCCGTGGGTGATTTAGGAACCATTTTAACTAATGCTATAAATATATCTATTTGTCTAGTTAATTCAATGAAATATATCCACTATTAGCTGTATTCAATGGAACAGACACTAAATCAACATTATCCCGTATAGCGTTGCAATTTAAGTATGATATGCAGTTTTCGCATTGTAAGGGATCAAGTGGAGCAAAGAACACTAATCATTCATTAAGCATTGCCCATAACTTAATGCTTGAAACTTAAGACCTTAAGACCAGAGACAAAATCTCCAGCCGTGTGCAAGCGGAATTGCACAAATAAGATGCCAAATACTTATAGTGAGAGAGAGAAAGAGTAACTTATGAGGCATGTACAGGTTTATTTGACTCACCAGTGTCTCATGCAGATTATAATGCCGATGAAGAGAATCGTTGAATAGCACTTGGCAGCCATTCTTTAAAGAAAGAATGGATATCAGTCTCTGCTGGAGAAACGGCTCCAAGAGGAGTTACAGTGATAGTTCAAGTATCACATAAATTACAAGCTATATGACTGAAGAGTTACGGTGATCTGAAATGATAGTTCAAGTATCACATAAATTACAAGCTATATGACTGAAAGAAGTCGCATCGAGTTGAGAAGAGATACTCACATATCCTTCCTGAAGAGATAGCTTATCAGTATCAACTTCATCAAGTACGGCTCCTCTTACCTAGAAGATTGAAAAGCAATATATAAATCAAGCAAGATATGGAAGGTAAATGCAAATGACCATACAAATGAGGCATTTAGCTACCAACTTATTCACATCATGTAATGCAGAACCACACTTCGAATAACATGCTAAAAGACTTTCCAACTTGACAATGGATTCCTATATTACTCTGGCTTGTGTGTGTAAGTCAAGTGCAAGTGATTCTCTTACATGGATTTATTTAATATTTTCTCTGTTTTTCTATGAATTTGGATCATTGAAAATTCATATCTCCATACACATGTCTTAAGATATGCCAGACACAAGTGTTAGTTACGAATACTTCAAGAAAAATGAAGAATTGGAGCGGCACAGATGCATACCAACATTCCATTCATTCAAATGGAAAATATCAAATTCTTGAGCATAGATTTATATGGAAGAAAGCCAAATAATATTGCATAATTAAAGAGAAACCAAGTTAGCAGAATAGCATTATACAAACAAAAATATAAGACAAGAATAAGTGATCACCTCTCTTTTGAACAAGAGGTGTCCCGCTGGTACTGTTGATGTATCATTTTCTGTACTCGCCAATGAATCTGATTCCATTTCCATTGAGGATAGCATCTTTCCTCCTTGCCTTTCAGAAATAACTTGCTTCCACCCCATTTTGAATATACTTTTACCCTGTTTAGTCAACTTATATCCCTTTTTGAGGGAAAAGAAACAGCCAAAATATTCAATTATAAAGGAGTCCAGAATAAATACATGGCAGTATTACTAATATTCATATGTTGAATTAGATGTCATTATAAGAGGTATTACATAATAAAGCAAATTAATAATAATCCATGTTACTCGGGCTCAGGATTGAGTGTTCGATAGAAGTATGTGTTACACAGATAAGCTCATTTTTTTGAATTTACAAGACGGATCACCAAGATTTGCACGTAGCAAAAATGAATGATCTTGTTGTCTATGACAGCCAACATTAATTCGGGCATACAACAGGTCAATTAAGAACAATTTCTGACATGAAAAAACTTTGATGAGGTTTATTGTGGAGATGCCTTAGGGCTTTTGTAACACCCAAAATTTTCTCTAATTTGAAAACCCTAATTCCGGAATCCTTAAATTAAAAACCCTAAAATTTGGAATTTTCAATTTAGAAACCTAATTTTTGCCAAGGGTCTAAATTGAGAAAATTCAGAATTTAAGGGCTTGTTTCGGGAATTTTAGTGGCCATTTTGAATTCAAGGCAAAGTTGTGTCCATTTCGTTGGGTTTTTAACCCCTTTTTCAAAACCAAGACTTTTGATCGGCAATATTTTAAACCGTTTCCTTAAATTTCTCCTTGCGACGCCATGCTCCGCCACCTACCTTCCTCGGATTTGGTTCTAGTAAGCCATAAAGCCTCTGACCGTCATTTGAATCATGTGGTTTTTGTGTTTGTGACCCTTGTTTTGTGCATCACATGCACCGTCCATGGTGGAGTCACAGTTACCATGTTGTTGTCGTTGTGGGTTCTCTGCCATCATCGTTTTCTTCTGTCGCCTCTGCTGCAGTTGTTTTGAGTGTTGGAAACCCTAGCAGCCAAGTGAGAAACCCTTGTGGGTTGGGTTGCATGTGTGTGGGTTTGGGTTGAGCCGAATGGTGGCCATGTGTGTGAGTGGCCAAAGAAGCACAAACAAGATGACCCAACTCCCTAAAACGTGTTGATTTGTTAGCCCAAACCATAGTGGTTCAGACTGAACCGAACCCATGATCTTGAACCATCTTGTGTGAACTGAACCAGTGATCTAAACCATTCCAGAACTGGATTGGGTTTGTTGACCTGACCTGAACCGAAGTTGACTTGACCCATATGACCAACCCGACCCGTTGACTTGTATGAAGTTAGCATTGTCTTTGACCATGACGTTAGTTCTGGGCTTGACCATGATGTCAACATTGACCTTGAACGTTGACTTTATCTTGAGTTGACTTTTTCAGACAACCTTCCTATTAACATTTTCAATGTCTTGAGTTCAAATTCGCTACCCATTTCATCAAATTCGAACCCAAAAGCTTTGTTTTGCAATTTACAATTGATTTGTGCTTTGTATTTGAAGAGTCGTGGATTTTAAAATCTGATTCGGAATATTCTTGTGTTAAGGTATCGTTTTTGAGGCCGACGAGTTACCTCATCCTCATATTCAGTATGCCTGTGGATACTCTTCGAGGTCTACGAGTAAGTATTCCTTCGGATTAATAGTTATGTTTTTTGTGGTGGCTTAGTGATAGTGTCAAATGCTAATAAAGAGTTTTACCTCGTAAGTTTTGATTCAGTTAGACCAAGTGATAAGTTTGAGCTTGAGAGACGCCACGATGGAGCTATTAATTGCTTAAGGTGTATTTCTTATTGTGCCACATACTTGTGTGAAATGAGATTTTTGCATCTTGCGTAATTTATTTTGTGTTGTGGTTTGAGAAAGTTTTCAGGTATCATTCATAGTATATCAAACTGTGTTTTAAATAAATATCATATTTACCAAATTGTGAAATATCAAATTTACCGAATTGTGAAACATCGAATTTATAGAATTGTACAACTTGAATTTTAATAATTCGAGTTTCGGATTAGATTCAGATTTTAAAATCAACATCATATCATTGTGTACATGGATTGGGATTATACGGGGACGTTTAGGGGTTTCACACTTCAGGCTGAATTTCGCCTTGATCAGTGGTTCCACATTCGGGCTGAGTTCCACTTCGGGTGGTGTAAGTAGAGAGTGGTTTTGGGAACCTTACTCTTCGGATGGTGTAATGATGATTGAATATTGTGTTTTTATGTGCATCGGATATCATATCATTACAATTCGAATTTAATGTGTTTTCAAAAGAATTTATCTAAAATACTATTTTGTTTTGTGGTTGCTAACACTATAGAGACACACTAAGCTTTTTAGCTTACACTTCCTATTTCTTCTTTCAAATACTCAGATCTTAAGTGACTCAGTACTTGAAGCATCTCGCTTTAGTTTAGATATTTTTAACACTCAGTATGAATCCTCTTTCAATTATTTAAGACTATTGTTTTGACAGTATTTGTGGAATATTTACATAATTCGAACATTGAGGCTGTTTATAATTTGAGATTTATTGGATGCATGCATTTATAGGTTATTTCAAACAATTAATCGAACTATCAAAACTATGTTTATCCGACTGCGTTTTATAATAAATGAGATTTTATTGAGTTATTTACTTTTAATATTTGTTTTGTATTTTAAAATATTTAGATCTAATATCATTTTTTTGAGGGGCAAGTTTTCAAACGTGACATTTTATATTTTTTATGTAAAATCATTCGTGTATCGATACTGATACCCTCGGTATTGATACCTAGTCAGCCGTACCGATACCTATTTTACCCGTACCGATACGCACTTTTTTTCTTCCCAAAACTCTATTTTCCTGTAACAAAATAGAGCAAGGGTGCGTACCGATACACTTGTATAATGTACTGATACCCAGTGTAAAAATGCCCAACGGATCTTTCTATTTTGAAGCAAATACCGATACCCAAAGCCCGTGTATCGATGCCGACTTGCCTAGACTACAATAATGCTAAAAATAAAGTCTTGAACGGCTCTAATCAAACTCCAACGCCTAGTAATGGTCAAGAACTCATTAGAGGACTTAAAAGGGACCTTCAAGGAGCCATGGAACAATAAGAAACAACTTGCCAACATTCATGTATTGAGAAATCAAGTTTTGTGCTTAAATTGTCATATTTCTTATATAAAACACTAGTGAGTTAAATTATCACATTTGCTCAAGTGTTTAAGATTTTTGGTGCGTGCTTAATTTGCAAAATCTTTGCCTAGTGAGATTTTCCTAGTTTGCTACATATGTTTTTTTTTTGTAAGAGCATGTTTTCAAGACTTTGGGGGTATAAGTCTTGGTTAAAAGGATTATCTCTTTGATCCCGAAAAATATAAATTAGTGGATTTGTGAAATATCTTTATTGTGGATAGCTAAGGTAGTGGATGTAAACTTAGTTTAGAAGTTGAACCACTATAAATCATCGTGTCACAATTTTTATTACTTGGCTTTTCATCCGCCAAAGCAAAAATCTAATTCACTCTCTCTTGGCATATTCGATTGATCGTTTGAGCCTCCAAACAATTGGTATCAGAGCTTATTCTCTACGCTGAATTAACATCCTAGAATCGATCTTTGAAGTGTTCAACCTTTCTACATCAACCGTAAATCATGGCGCAATCCATCGCCAAACATCCTTACTTCAATGGTGTCAACTACTTCTATTGGAAGAATAGGATAATATTCTTCATCAAAGCCATTGATTATCGTCTTTGGAATGTAATTCTTGATGGTTCTCCCGTTCCACAAAGAAGCAAGGCATAATGGAATGCAAAAGATCGGAAGAAGATGCAATTCAACGATAAAACTATGCATATCTTGTTGTGCACTTGGACTGATAAGTACGCAAAGGCATCTTCTTGCTCGAGTGCCAATGAGATTTGGGACAAACTTGAAGTTACTCATGAAGGAATAAATGAAGTAAAGGAAACCAAGATTGGTCTTCTCAACCTTGAGTATGAGAACTTCAAGATGGACCCAAAAGAAAACATCAAAGCTATATCCGATTGATTCTCCACCATTGTGAATGGACTGAAAGGCTACAGATAAGTGATTTCGGAGGATAAGCTTGTGAGGAAGTTGATATATTTACTTCTCGATTTATAGGATTCTAAGAAGACCAAAATTATTGAAGCAAAGAACTTGAAGGAACTCAAGCTTGATGAGCTTATGGGACCTTTGCTAACCGATGATATCAAAAGGAAAGAAAAAAGAAGAGCAAGACATTGAAGACTTGAACGTTGCTCTTAAATCATCCACAAGCCAACAAGAAAATTCAAGTAAAGAGAACAGTGAAAAAGAAGAGATGGCCAAGCTCTTCAAGAAATTCACCCAAAGAGAAGGATCCCATCATATGCTTCGAATGCAAGAAGCCGGGGCACACCAAGTATGATTGCCCTTGATACAAAGTCAAATTATAAAGCTCTTAACACACAGTAGAGAAGGACACATGAAGAATGAGAAGCTTAGCATTCTACTTTAATTCAAGTGATAAATTTAAGTTTCATGCAATTTCTTATCATGTTTCCCATGTCTAATTTTCATAATGATCTAAGTATGTTTGTGTGACTCCATATTGTGCCTAATTGCATATAGTTAGGGGAAGTCTCTATTGCATGAGTTGTATTTTTTTGCCAAGTATGCTTATATCTATGTTTTTGGCCTTAAACATGTAATGTTTGGTTAAATTTAGTGAAATTCATGCTTTAAATGTTTAAATATTGTAGTTTTTTTAAAAGCATATTTTTAATTTGTGGCAAAAATGATCCAAATGTATATATAAGACTTAATAGAGCCTTTGTATGAACTTAAAACTATGTTGTAAGGCCTTTTTAAGTTGATTTTGCTGCATTTTTCACCAGTATGTGCCTTCGAAACCGGTACAGCTCATACCGTACTGATCCGGCCTTCAACCAAGTACCGATACGGTTGATACCGTATCGGTACGCACAACCAAAAAGGGAATGTTTTGTCTCCTTTTTGCCATGCATTGTGTACATATTGATATATCTTGATAAATAGTATGTTTAATTGAATTTCTTGTTTTATTTGTTTAATTTTTTTAAAATTTAATTTATTTCTCTTGAATTGTTGGACTAACTTTATTAATGCTTGATTAAGGGGGAGCCAATTGTAAAAATTCTTTTATGTAAAATCATTTTTTTGGTCTCATTCTCTATTATTATTTTACACCAATAATTAATATTTTCTATCAATTGGTACTAAATTTCTAACAATTGGTTTCAACCTTTCAACAATTGGTGCTTTGAACTTAAATGTAATTTCAAACTTAGTTTTGAAATTATTTTAGACATAACAAAAAGGAAAGAGATAAGTTTGAAAAATTAAATTTCAAAAATAAAAAAAAACGAGCTTTAAGTATTTTCTAAAAATATTATCTTTTTCTAAAATTATTTTTTTAAGTGGGAGATTTTCAAAAATAATTTTCAAGTTGTTTCGTTATATAAAAAAGGGAAAAATTGTTGAGATATTTGATTTTGATATAACTTAAATTAAAAATGTTTCTGGACCTAAACTAATTTACAAAAATTCATTAACTTGAAAAATATGTTTGAAGGGTTTTCAACTTGTTTAAATGCTTTCAAAATAACCCAAAAGTCAAAAACAGGCTATGTGTGCCGATACAGTCATTCATGTATCGATACCAAGGCAGCTGTACCGATATTAATACCCTCAATATCAATATCCAGCCAGCCATATAAGTACTCATCTTACCCGTACCGATACGCACTTTTGTTGTTCCCAAAACTCCATTTTCCAGTAGGAAAATAGAGTATCTATACGACTTCAGACGTACCGATACACAAGGGGGTGTACCAATACACTTGTATAGTATACCGAAACTTAGTGTAAAAATGCCCAACTGCTCTTTCTATTTTGAGGCAGGTACCGATACTTGAAGCCCGTGTACTAATATCGACTTGCCCATACTGCATTTAATGCTAGAAATAAAGTCTTCAACGGCTCTAATCAACCCCCAACGGCCAGTAATGGTCAAGAACTTATTAGAGGACTTAAAAAGAACCTTCAAGCAACCATGGAACAATAAGGAACAACTTGCCAACATTCATGTATCGATAAATCAAGTTTTGTGCTTAAATTGTCATATTTCTTGTAAAAAAACACTAGTGAGCCAAACTGTCACATTTGCTCAAGTGTTTAGGATTTTGAGTGTGTGCTTAATTTGCAAACTCTTTGCCTAGTAAAGTTTTCCTAGTTTGCTACCAATGTTAAAAATGGCGCAAGGCGCACTAAGGCGATAGGAGTCCCATAGCTGAGGCGCGTGCCTCATCGAAGTGAAGCGTACTTTTTAAAAATTAAAGATTTTAAGTATCACTCATTGTTTCTTCCATTCTTTTTTATGTTGATTTTGATTGTGTAAGTATATAGTTTTAGATCGATAAATATCTAATTACATTAGATTGTTATTTATTATTTAATGAGAATATTTTAAAACTGAATTTATAAAAATTATACAAATAATAAAATTATAGTTAAAGATCTATTTATTTGAAGTGATTTTTTTATTTAATCTTTTAAAATTTATAAAAATGAATGGGTCGGTAGAAAGCATGTGGGACAAACTTATCAAAAGCTATCCAAGCTCCCCTCCATTTACTCGTCGATTTCTTTCTTCTCCTCTTCTTCTTCTTATATTTTCTTCAACAGACTGCAAGCCACAAAACTCAATTTTTTGAGTTTTTTCTAGTTTCTTTCTCCACAATTTCTTCTTCTTCAACGAATCTTTTTGGGTTCTTTTTTATTTTCTTTTTTCAATGTTCCAAAGTTATTTTCAGTTTTCCCCAAGTTTAGATTCAACATGTAAAAGCAACGTCTCATCCGCCTCTAGCACCTCACCCGCCTTTAGTGCCTTTTGTGCGCTTCATCACAATCGACTCACCTGAACTTAAATAGGAGTTCAGGACTCGGCACCCAGCGCTTTGGAAGATTAGTTTTTAGTCTAAAACAATCTTCTAAAGCATGCTTTGGAAGATTTCAAGGGTGATGTTGGCGATGGACTACAAACAAAGTCAAGTGGACCACTCTTGTTTAGGAAGCACTCACCTTTGGGAGAGGGTGGTTAACTCCCCTATTTGTGCATCTAGATTGTCACCAGAAACAATGATACAAGGAAGAAAAGACACATACTAGAGACAAAACAACAAGAATATAGAGTTAAATGAAAGAATGAGTAGTAGAAAATAGAGTATCAATGTCAATATATTACAGGTACTGAGCACAAGAGAGAAGGAAGATAGAGGTGATACAAAATGATACTAGTATGAAAAAAGTTCTCCAGAGAATGGTTTTGTGTGATGATATAAGACCTTACTGATTTTGTGTGTTAATATAAGACCTTTTGGCCCTTTTGTTTTACATATTTGATCCAAATGGATTTTGTAAGGTTCAACTAAAATGTTTAAATTGAAAACTCGTCATAAAAAATTGAAAAAACTATTTGCATGTAAATATTGTTACTGTAGATTATTTTATAAACAATTATTTTGTTATCACTATCTTGTTGGACATTCAGTGTCGCCATGTCTACCATTTTGTAATTGTATTGTAATGCACGTGCACAGTTAAAAGAAGGAATGTTTGTCATTTTGTCTTGCGGAAAAGATGAGTTGGATTTACTCAAGGAAACTAGGAAAAAATAGCTTATAGACTTGAAAAGGTGCAAATTGAAGTTAACCATATGTAGGGTGAAGGTAATAAAGACAAACGGTTTTGTTAGGAGATTGATTTGTTTGTCCTGTACCCGCCAGACATAGTGATACAATTCCAACTATTTGGCCTACATGATCCTAAAGAGGAGTTGCAACTCCCACTTAACTCTCATGTCTCCCACAACTATCTACCATGTTCCCATTATCTCTATTTTTAGGAGTTTAACTTTGTTTCCAACAAATAGTAGTTTAAGATGTTTGTTATAAATAGGCTAAGATTTTTTTTAGTTGCATCATGGTTATTATTATTTGAATTCTCCTAATTATTGGTTGTAATAGTATGAAGATTCTTCACTACTACACATTATCAATCTATTTTCATCGTTTCTTTTCTTCGAAATTTGGCTCCTATCATTTTGGTATCCAAGCAAGGTTCAGTTCGAAATGGAGACAACTTGCGCAACACCGCTTCTCAATGCCAACCAAATCCGAACATTTCCGCCTCACAAGTTGTCATCCCTAATACGACCCCATTGCACTACAACTCACTTCAATTGTTGCTCGACTTCATGCCATTAACATTTTATGGGATAAAGTAGCAACTCTTAAAGCTGAAATCATGGGTGCATCATAGTTAGAATCCATTCCAGAATTTCCTCACAAAAGCAAGAGACTTTCTGAAAATGAATCCAAAACAAATTTGCTTATGGCTTCAAATTTTGAGGACTTGCCAGATATTTCCGGAATCGAGTTCGACATTGAGACAAAGCAGAGAGTGAAAAAGATAAATATTGAAATTTCGGTGAAGTCACAGACCGATGATGATCTTTCTACGGAACCAGCTTCAATTACTTACGCGGAAGCAAGTGTCATCCCTTTTTCCGTATGGATTGCATGGCGTACCTTAATAAGTATTTTAGGGATAACCGAAGGGCAAAGGCTGTTAGTAATAGGTAAGGGAGCAATAGATTTTTCTTCCCTTTAAATTGCAGTTGTTGGGTGCCATGTTACAACTACTTACGGAAACTAAACTATAATTCGACTAATGGGAGCATATGGCAAGCAGGTTGTTAATTATACTTATGAGGATAATATCAATCTTTCATTTCGCCTTGAGGATAAGTCGAGTTTTCAGGGGTACTACTGATACAATTCCAACTATTTGGCCTACATGATCCCATAATATACATGATCCTAAAGAGGAGTTGCAACTCTCACTTAACTCTCATGTCTCCCGCAACTATCTACCATGTTCCCATTATCTCTATTTTTAGGAATTTACATTTATTTCCAGCAAATAATAGTTTAGGATGTTTATTATAAATAGGCTAGGATTTGTTTTTAGTTGCACCGCGATTATTATTATTTGAATTCTCCTAATCACTGGTTGTAATAGTGTTAAGATTCTTCACTACTACAAATTATCGATCTATTTTCATCATTTCTTTCCTTTGAAATTTAGCTCCTATCACATAGCATATGAAATAAGTGGTATGTTAACTTGTGCACTATGCTAAGGAATTATATCTCCAAACAGTGAACCAGATTCTAAATACTTGAAAGCTAATCCAGGTAAGGAAGAGAATTCTATTGAGAAGGGAATAAATTTGAGCTTAAAAAAGCTTATATACAAGCTGATTATGCAAGTTGGTGGCGGATGAGAATGTGGATAAATACTAGATTCCCTCTTAGAAATGAATCGACATTGATTTTGTGAATATTTCAGCACATTTCATATGCTATAGGTTATCAATTAATGTGAAACTCCATCCTAGAATGGACTGATGAGATATAAAATGTGCTAAAATAAACAAAATCAAGAAAGATATCCTTCAAAAGGGACTATTTCGAGCAAACACCTTTGTCAAATGCTAGCAATAATAAAACACTTTTCAATCAAGCCTTAGACAACACAACCATGATATTATTTATATCATAAAAAATAGCCAATAGTTTAGATTTTAAGCAACTATAGATGCACAAAATATAGATATGTTGCACGCATAATCTGAAATTTACCTTGTGGTTGGTAATATCTGTAGGTAGATCTATATTCAAAAAGCCTCTTAGAGGATAACTTTTATTCTTAATCTCAGCCAGTATTGCACTGAAGATTGGCAAGCAAGCCTCAGCGGCAAGCTTATAGTCATCAACACTGCTCTTACCTCCAACCCTGAGATTCCACACCAAGAATAATCACGTGAGAAGGCTTGTACGAACTAGAGAAGATATGGAAAACTAGTTTAAATGATCCTTTTGTACAAACATATTGCAACGAAAATAGACATCCACATACCATTCATATGATACAGAAACAGCGGGTATGTCATTGAAGAAGGCTTCTCGAGCACCAGCAACTGTACCAGAGTAGACACTGCTTCCAATAGTAGGCTATATCAGTCACAATTAGTAAAAACTGACTTTTCCCATAGCAACATTTACAACTATGATACAGAGCCATGGATAATGACAATGAAATTAGGAACTAATTAATATGAACATGTATAGAGGAAAAACAAGATTACTAACATATGATAACCACAGTTGCTGCCCATGTTTATGCCACTGATAACCTGTGTGTATGGAACAAGAGAAAGTTAACAACTAGCAACATGATTAAACTCAAAAAAAAAAAAACTTTGTTACTTGGAGAGTCATATCCCCGTGATCATGTTTGAATATGCATCGGACAAGGGTATTTAAGTATATGAAAAGCCAGAGGAAAACAAAAACCAACCAAAGAAGAAGATAAATCTTTCTTTAACATGGCAACAAAATGATTTGGTCCAAAAAGGAGATACTAAATCACATTGGACCAAAGGAGAAAGGACATATAGATTTCGCCAGATAAAATGATCTAAACCACTACATAAATATGTAAACAACATTTCTATCATATTATAACTAAATACAGCAAGAAATGTACCAGATCAGGAACTGAGGAGAAGAGTGCTTCTGAGATGCCCAAAGAAGTACAATCAGCTGGGGTTCCTACAGACAAAATCCATTAAGAATTGTAACTATGTCCAAAATTTGACTATCATCTTTAAACCACGTACTAAATATCAGTGTAAACTAAAAGGTCATGTCCGCTTCGAAGGTAGTCCTTGATATTTGTAGCCACAGTCTATTAGCTAGTCGATGTGAGCAGACTTCGACAATCTTAATATTAGTGGTGCAGTCTGTGGGAACCTGTACCAGTTTTGTACCAGCCCTCAGACAAAAATTACAGTCCACACCTTTGTCTAGCAGGACTAGTGTTGAGAAGGGAAAACAGCCCCATATCAACTAGTGAATCACTGAATTGTGGTTACATATAGGACCACCTTCTTCTCATGAGGAATCTTTTATCAAAGGACAAAATCGTGAGAGAAACTTAACCTCTACAATGTACAATTCCTCATTGCGGACGCATTTCAACAATCTTTGCATCAACAATCCTCAAAATTCTAAAACATTTATGTAATTAAAATTGGCACTCAGAATTATTCCAGATAGGGAATAAAAGGTAATAAAAACAAACCGGAAACAGCATAAGCGGTGGCTCCATCAATACCTACTTTCTTTACAGCAATAGGGTGTCGCCATGTTATACTATGACTAACGACTGATTTCTCCCTGAGAAAAAAAAAAGAATTTATGTATATATAAATTTTTATTAATTGTAGTACGAATTTGTGTAACTATATAAATTTTTATTAATTTGGCAAGAATTTATGTAGATTTTCTCTTAAGTAAAAATTTGTGTAATTACATAAATTTTTATACTACAACCTAAATTCTTATTATTTGAGTAAGAATTTGTGTAGATTGTAAGAATTTATCTAATTACATAAATTTTAATTAATTTAATAAGAATTTGTGTAAATTCACCTCATTTTAGTTGCACCCTAAAAGTGCCCTACCCTTAAACTACCATGATTTCTTAGTTAATGTTCCATTTATTTATTACATTATTGTTAAAGTACACTGGTATTAGTCGCTAAATAAAAAAAAATAGTTGCTAAACCGTGAAAAAATAATTGTTTTGAAAACTATTTGTTTAAGGGTAATTATTCCATGCACAAGAGTTTGTGTTTTCACAGTTGCTTTAGTTTTAAGATTTAAATATTTCGTTTAGGGTCTAGTGTTTAGGGATTTAAATGTATGAGTTTTGAATTTAGGTTTTAGAGTTAAAAATTAGGGTTTATAAGTTAAAACCTAAATCTCTAATCACATTGCCTTAACCTTAAACCCTGATATCTAAACTCTAATTTTTAACCCTAAACCCTAAATTCTAAACTCTAAATTTTAACCCTAAACCCTAAATTCTAAACTCATACACTTAAACCCCTAATCGGGTCCATAAATTCTAAAACTGAGACGCTTATGGAAACTTTTCGTTTCCACCGCTAGTGCATGAGGTATTTTCCCCTTTTTAAAAGGTACAAAATGATGATTAAAATTATTAAATTGTTATGAAATAATCATGAAATTTATTAAACTGTTTTTATCAAATTATTATAAAATATAATTAATCAAATTATTATATTATTTTATAACTTTTTGATGACTATTTTTTAACAATTTGATAAACTAAATGATCATTTTATAATTTTTAAAAAGTTAGTGACCAAAATAATTATTTTCCATTTAATGACTATCATTTACTTTAAATTAGGGTAAAGTACACTAATGCTCACTAAAATATCTAAAAAAAAAATCAAAATGTTCACCAAACTTTCAAAAGTTATAGAATGAACATTAAACTTTATTTTTTGTTACAACATGGTCACTGAGCCATTAACCGCCATTAGAGAGGTGATGTGAAAATTACAAAAATTTGTATAATTGCACATTTAACCCTCCATATTTACACATTCAAGCAATTTAGTCCTATTTTGAAAAAAAATCATTAATTTTAGCCCTCATTATTTAGATTTTTTTTTCAATTTGAACCTATTTTAAATTAAAAATAATTTAGTATTTTTTTCTTCTAATCAGATGGTGACACATGTCACTATTTAGTTAAAAGGAAAATAAATTAAAGAAGATTGGGTTTTGGGTGAATTGAACTCTCAGTGGTTTTAGATGGTATTTAAGCATTCTCTGTTTACCAACAAACCAAAACAGTAAAGACCCCAAAAAGAATTGAATCAAAAGTGAAATAAATGCACAGATACTTTTTGTTTTTCAAAGTTTAAAGAGTAAAATGAAATTATAATCAAGAGTTTAGAACAATGGATGAAATTACCGAATTTAATCACTTACAAAAATTCTTTATAATTAATTCTTATTTGCAAAAAACAATATATTAATAACAATTGCAAATGGTCAATTTTTCCCAACCAATTCCATTTTGAGCTCTTTATCATCAGAATCTGGTTTAAAAGCACTTTTGAAAATGGGGAAAGGCAATGAACTTACTGTTTGAGAAGTTGAAGATGACAATCCATTAAAGTAGCTTGATGAACGTTATGATTGATCTTTCCTATCATGAGAAGAAAATATTAAATTATTTTTAATTTAAAATAGAATCAAATTGAAAAAAAAGTCTAAATAATGAGGGCTAAAGTTAATATTATTTAAAATTAGGACTAAACTGATTGAATGCATAAATATGTAAGACTAAATGTGATATTATACAAATTTTTGTGACTGTCACGTCGCCTATTTAAAGTAGTTAACGGCTTAGTGACCATTTTGTAACAAAAATTAAATTTTAATGCTTATTATATAACTTTTAAAAATTCAGTGATCATTTTTAATTTTTTGAGATAGTTTAGTGACTATTTGTTCACTTCATCCCCTTTAAATTATTATCGAGCTTAACTTGGAGAAAGAGAGAGTGTGCTTGTGCACGCGCGAAGGACAAGTTGGATTAAAATTCTAGATATTGAGTATGCTTGGATATTCCATTTATTTTTGGGTAAACGACATGGATGGTCCTTTTGGTTTTTGATATGTTCTCTTTTGATCATAGATTTTGAAAAAGTAATGTTTTGGTCATTTATGTTTTTGAGTTATAATATCTTGGTCACTCTAACGTTAACCTTCGTTAGACTGTTGGCGTGACATGTTAACAAAAGTATCAATTTCTAATTTGGACCCTGAGCTTTTGAAAAAATAATTTTCACCCTTTTAAAATAGAAAACTTAAAATCAACTTGTCCTCCCAAAAATTTTCTAACCATGCTCTCTTCAACCTCTCTCAAACCCATCACCAATCCCAAAAATCCTTTCTTTTCTCTTTTTTTGGTCCAAATCTCTTCTCTTTTTTTTTTTATCTTTTTATCTCCCATTTTCACTTTCAAAAAACACTTAAAATCCATATTAGCTACTCTTATCCCCATCAATCCCCTATGTAACGACCCGAATTTCAAAATTTGAGGGTCAATTTAACTCGAACCGTGGGCCTCGCGTGTTTGGGCTGAGATGTTGGGCTGGGAGAGGCTCCACAAGGTGTTTTTGTGGGCTTTCTTGATGTTGGCTTGAGTTGGGTCTTGGATGAGTAAGGAAGAAGGTAGAGGGGAATTAGGGTAATTTACCTCCCATTTCAAGAGGGAAAGGCTGATGACATTTATATTTTCTGCATAAAGGAAGGGAGGTGATAACACCCATGTCCCCCATTGTTTTCCTCAACTCTTTCTTCTTCCTTTCACCATTCCACTAGGCAAAGGATTAATCTTGGTAAGATTGAAGCCAAATTTCAAAGCTAAGGTTTGGGATAAGTTGTTCTCCACCCAAAGATCTACATTTCAAGGTAAGTTTCATCAAGTTTGGAGGTGGATGAGAAAATGGGTTGTAGTTAGGGTTTTGAGTAAAATGGTTTGAGGGAGAGTTAATCCCATTCTTCTAGTTTGAGAGTAAGTTTTTTGTTAAGTTTTCTGTTGGTTTATCTTCTTTCGCAAGTTGTAATTCGTTTTACAGCTTTCTTGTGTAGTGAAAGAGGTAGAGAATTCTTTCAAGGATATTGGGAAGAAGAAGGCTTGAAGAGTTGGATTAGGAGCTTCGTTTCCAACTTTTAGTCAAGGTTAGTACACTACTAACTCCTTTGGTTCACGCACATCTTAAGGATGATGCTTTGTGTACTTAAGATTGATATGTATGGTTGTTTTTGGTGTTAAATGCTTGAGACCCTTATTAATGGAAAAACTTGGATTTCATGTTAATAATATGTAAAAATGGTAGAAAACCACCTTAAACACCCCCATAAGATGTAAGATTGAGTTTAAAGGTTAATGGTTGTTATTGAGGGCTTGTGAAGTGATTTCTCGAGCTTAGAAAGCCATTTCTAAGCTTCGGTATCGGTACGCGGGGATGCGATACCAATACCCTAATGTTCTTGGTTTAAAAACACTATTTTATTGGATGAGTTGAGAGAGGGGTACCGGTACAGTGTTCAACCTGTACCGGTACACCATGCAAGCTAGTATCGATACAGGTCGATCCGTATTGGTACGCTATAATTTTGAGAAATTTCAATGAGCTTATTTCTTATCAGTATGTATGGGTGTAATGATACCCAATGAGGAACTGCATCAGTACGCGTGGGTCAGTACCAGTACCCACTAGGCAATCTGCCCTAAAAATATTTTTTGAGTTTAAGAGGACTATAATTCGAAGACTATGGTTCAATGGGCTTCTAATATGGTAAAACAAATAGTAAAAATAAGAAACCGAGATTTAAACCTCATAAACGAGCATAATGAGTAATAACTTGGTAAATGTTGGGTGACTTGTTTGTAATAGCTACTATAGGGATCCTTAGTGGATCGTGTGTTGTTTCATGCCAAGTAAGGGCACTTGTGCAGTTGAGTCACCTTCGTTGATAGGATCCTAATACCCAAATAACATGTTGCAACACCATGAGATGGGATTCTAGATGTACGTTCTCAAGGCTATATAACATCGGGCTTCATCTAATAATACTCGATAAGAGATTCTGAGTACAAGTGTACATTCTTGAGGCTGTGTGACACTGGGCCTCACTCCAAGTGTAAATTTTTGAGGCTGTGTGATACTGGCCTCACTCTAGGTTTGTTTTTATGATACATACATGCTGTGTGAGATTGATGCATCCTTTTTGTTTGCCATGTGTTTAGGCAGCTAGAGGTAGCGACAATGTTGTTATATTTTGCCATGATATAATTTTAGCTATATGCTCATAATTATGATTTGCATGAAGCACGGTTGAGTGGAAGTGTATCCAGTGAGCTTTGTTAACTCAACGTTCAGAATTGTTGTTTTCGTTCGCAGGTTAGTAGGTTGGCGTGCGTTATTGGAGCACCATCAGAGTAGAATTTTAGCGTCAACTTTTTTCTGAGTACAATACTTAGATTATATTAGGTCATGTATTCGTATGACCCTATGTTTGTATTGTAAATCTATTTTGGATTTTAAATCATGAGTCTAATGCTTTTAATTATGGATTTTTAAATAGAACTCTCATGTAACGTTTTGAAATACTTATTTATATTGAAACATTTGAATTTGATGGATTTTATGAAATGGTTGTGGTTTGGGCTAAACCATGTTGGAAATTTTATGGTAATGAGTTGGGCTTGAGGCCCAAATATGACATCTGAGTCGAGGGTGTTATATTTAGTGGTATCAGAGCCTATGTTTAGCCGGTTCTAAGAAGCCCCAAGGATTATATAGAGTGGTAAATAGGTGTCTAGCAAACACGTTGCCCATAAATCAAAGTTTTACTTGTTTAAGTTGAATATTTGATGGTGTAATCATATTTGTTTGCTTGTGCATAAAGTAATCATGCCAAAGAAGGCATGGGATTTTGAGGAGAGTTAGGGCTACAATGAGGATTATGTCCCTAGCATGGAAGATATGTTTGAAGATGAGAGTGGCCAGTGGGCTAATTATTTCTCTTATCTACATTAAGCCCTTTTACTGGATCGTAAAGGCCATACTCAAGCCATCGACTACTCATCTTGAGGCACTAGTAGAGAGGGTGTAATGCCATGGTGCAACGAATTTCCTTGAAACGGGATAAGACAACTCAATTAAGGCAGATCAATGGTTGAATGATACCCAATGGATCTTGAGATAGATGAGGTTAGAACTCGAAGACAAGTTGACATGTGTTCTTTCTCTGTTTAAAGAAAATGAATAAGAATGGTGAAAATCATGGAGTTGGGGTAGTACCCTAATCGTCCTTCATGGGATAATTTCTTGGATGAGTTCGAGAAGAAGTATATGGGTGAAGCTCATATTAATAGTTTGAGGGATCGGTTCACCCATCTAGTCTAAGGGAACCGATCAGTGTTTGACTAAGAGCAAGAGTTTCTGCAGCTAAGTAGGTATACCCTATAGTTGGTTGCTACGGCGAAGATGAGATGTAAGAAGTTTTAGAAGGGATTGAGGAATAAAATCCAAACGTACTTGATAGCTGATCCACCTAAGGTGTTTCAGATTTGACTACTAGTGCCAAATCGCTTGAGCAAGTTCAAGGCTTGACCTATAGCCGGGCTGGTGGGCAAAGAGGCCTGAGTGAAGGGAATTATACCCACTCCAACCATTCACAGTCTCATTCTTAGAGGAGTAGAGGTTAGTGGAATCAGAGTGGAGGAGTTTTGAGTCAATCGGCTAGATTAATCGTAGGTTGAAATCTGTTGGCCATAGGAGGCCTTCATCATCTTTATCCATGATGAGTTTAGAGGGCTCACAAAGGAGTGCGGGATCACCCATTTGTGATCAATGTATGTGTAAGCATAGAGGTGAGTGTTGAGGGACATTTAGAGTTTGCTATAGTTGTGGATCACCAGATCATTATGTGAGGGATTGTCCAGTAGCTGCTGACACCACTCTGGTCCAGACTTAGAGGACCTTTTATCCAGCTCAGATGGTCGGGGCTTTGCTAGAGGAGGGGCGAGCCACATGTCTGGACATCAGAGTGGGGATACATTCTAGACCACGTCGAGGTAGTACACAGTCAAGGCTCAAGAAGACTGTGAGGCTACCAATGTCATCTCAGGTACGTTTACCTTGTTTTTAGTCCATATTGTTGCTTTTATGAATTCAGGATTTACCCATTCCTACATCCGTAGTGGAGTATCTTAGTAGTGGGGTATTTCTACTGAGGATCTTAAGATAAGAGTTCATATGACTAGTCCTTTGGGATATGATGTATTAGTAGATAAGGTGTATCAAAAGTGTCCGATTGAGGTCCAAGGTTTGATATTTCTGACTAATCTAATGGTGTTACTGTTTTAAGAGTTTGATGCCGTCTTAGGGATTGATTAGTTATTCGAGCATGATACATATTTAGGTTATAGAGCGAAGAGCCTTAAGCTTCATAGTTTGGATGGGGCCAAGTTAGTGGTGAAGGGTGAGAGAAATCCTTACCTTTCCAATGTAGCATCGGCCTTGGCTACACAAAGGATGATTCAACAAGGTTGCACGACCTTCTTAGCTTGCGTAGTTGATACAAGTGTTGAGAGTCTGATGTTTAAGAGTCCTTTGACTGTTTGAGAGTTTGTTGATGTGTTTCCGAAAGAGTTGTATGGACTATCTCCAGATCGTGAGCTAAAGCTTCAGATAGATGTGATGCCAGGCGCGGTACTGGTATCTATTACCCTGTATCATATGGCACCATCAGAGTTGAGAGAGTTAAAGAATCAGATTCAAGAGTTATTGGAAAAAGGTTTTATCCGATCGAGCATCTCACCTTGGGGTACACCGATCTTGTTTTTCAAGAATAAGAATGGGTCAATGAGGATGTGCATTGACTATCGTCAGCACAATAAGGTAATAGTGAAGAACCGTTATCCTCTACTAAGGATTAATGACTTGTTTGACTAGTTGAGGGGTGCACGTGTGTTCTCACATATCGACTTGAGGTTGGGTTACTACCAGTTGAAGGTAGTAGAAAAAGATGTTTAGAAACCGCTTTTAGGATATAGTACGTACATTATGAGTTCTTGGTAATGCCTTTTAGGATTACCATCGCACCTGTAGCTTTTATGGACTTGATGAATCGAATTTTTTATCCCTACCTAGACCAGTTTGTATTGGTCTTTATTGATGATATCTTTGTTTATTCGAGCTCGGATGAGAAGCACGACTATCATCTTTGTGTTGTCCTTCAGACCTTGAGGAAAAAAAGCTTTTTGCCATGTCTAGTAAGAATGAATTTTGGCTCTCTAAGGTGTCATTTTTAGGCCACATTGTTGTGGTAGATGGGATCCGTGTCGATTCACAAAAGATTCAGACAATGGTAGAGTAGAAACCACCTGGAATATTGTGGAAGTCTGTAGTTTCCTTAGGCTTGCCAGATATTACTATCATTTTGTTAAGGGTTTTTTCTATCATAGCGGCACCTATGACCAAGTTTTTACAAAAAAAAGTTCCGTTTGAGTAGATAATACAACAAAGCTTTGTGCAGTTGAAGGCTTATCTTATGGAGGCTCCAATATTGATACAACCCGAGCTGGGAAAAGATTATGTTGTGTTCAGTGATGCTTCGTTAAATGGGCTTGGTTGTGTTCTCATGCAAGAGGGCAAGGTAGTTGTTTACGCCTTGAGATAACTTAAGCCTCATGAACAGAATTACCTTATGCATGTTTTGGAGTTTGCCGTAGTCATCTTCACGTTGAAGATTTAGAGGCACTATTTGCATGGAGAAAAATGTATATCTACACTGATAATAAGAGTTTGAAGTACATCATCACCCAAAAGGAGTTGAATTTGAGGCAAAGTTGGGGATTGAGTTGTTAAAAGACTATGATTGTATCATAGAGTATCATCTCGGTAAGGCTAATATGGAGGCTGATGTTTTAAGTAGAAAGTCTATGTCAGACTTGAGGGTAATGCTTGTCCGTTTGAGGATGACCGAGGATGGTTCGTTGATAGTCGAGCTTTGTGTGGAGCCTACCTTTATGCAAGAGATCAAGAGAACACAAGTGTTAGACAAAAGAGTTGGTGGAAAAAATAGAGATGGTTTAGAGATGCAAGACATCCAATTTTGATGTACGAGATGGTGAGATCTTGTACTTCAAAGGTCAGTTGTGTCTCCTAGCTTTGGAGGATTTACGAGACCGTATCCTTCAAGAGGTGCATAATAGTCTATATGCTATGCATCCAGGTAGAAATAAGATGTACCAAGACCTTTATCCTTTTTATTGATGGCCTAGTATGAAAATAGATGTATTAAGTTTGTGACCAGATGCTTAGCTTGTCAACAAGTTAAGGCCAAGCACCAAGTTACTTCGGGCTTGCTTCAGCCCATATAGATTCCAAAATGGAAGTGGGATCGAGTGACCATGGATTTTGTGACGGGTTTGCCGTTGAGTCAAAGGAAACGTGATGCTATATGGGTAATAGTAGATCGATTGACCACGTCTGCTTATTTCTTGACCGTGCGTATGGATTTTATGCTTGAGAGGTTGGCACAGTTGTACATCCAAGAGATTGTAAGGCTGCATGGAGTGTCATAATTGATCATATCAGATAGGGATCAACAATTCACAACAAGATTGTGGAAGAAGATACATGAGATTGTGGATACCAAGCTGCATTTCAGTATTGCTTGCCACCCTTGAATCGATGGATAGTCTGAGCGAGTTATCCAAATTTTGGAGGATATGCTTTAGTGTTGTATCATTGATTTCGAGAAAAGTTGAGATGAGTAGCTACCGCTGGTTGAGTTTTCCTACAACAACAGTGTTCAATTGAGCATCAAGATGGCTCCTTTTGAAGCCTTGTATGGACCTAAGTATAGGACACCCTTGCGTTAGACTGAGCTTAATAAGAGAAGGATTATGGGGTTGGAATTGATTAGACAAACTGAGGAGAAGATTTAGATAATCAAGGAAAGATTGAAAGGAGCCTTTGATCATCAAAAAACTTATGCGGACTAGAAGCTAAAGCACATCGAGTATGGGGTTAGTGATAAAGTATTCCTCAAGGTGTCACCGTGGAAAATAGTAATCAGTTTTGGACAGAAGGGCAAGTTGACCCGAGGTTTATTGGGCCGTATAAGATTCTTAAGAGGGTTGGAATTGTGGCAAATCGATTAGCCTTGCCTCCAGAGAAGCCGCACATCCATAATGTGTCCTATGTGTCTATACTGAGATGCTACCGTTCTGACCCTTTGCATGTCATTTTGCTTAAGGAGATTGAGATCAACATCGATTTGACTTATGAGGAAGAGCCGGTAAGAGTTTTAGCTAAAAGAGTCAAAGAGTTGCGCAACAAGTGTATAGCTACGTGACAGACCGAGAAGGTTATGAAGTTGCTCTATCCGCATATGTTTCCATCAGGTAAATTTCAAGGATGAAATTTTCTTTAAAGAGAGGAGAGTTGTAACTATCCAGATTTCGAAATCCGAGGGTCGGTTTAACACGAGCAATGGGCCTCATTGTTTAGGATAAGATGTTGGGCCGCGAGAGGCTCCACAAGGTGTGTAACACCTCGATTTTGGGCCAGCGGTTTTGAGGCTTGTTAGACGGTTCAGTGGACTGGGTTAGGGATTCGAGTCGAATTCGGGATTGTATATTTTTTGGCAAGATAAAAATGTGGAAAATATCTAAAAATCATATTTTAATATATGATTATTATTGGTGAAAGCAATTTTGGAAAATGGGTTTTGGAAATGTGACATTTTGGCTAATGACCAAAATGCAATTTTTGAATTTTTTTTAAAGTGACTAAAATGAAAAGGGTCAGACTCTTAGAATCCTTAAGAGGCTATTTTACCAAGTTTTTGCTGGTGATTTCTCCTATCAATTAAATCATTTTAACATGTGTTTTAAAGGTTGATTAAAAGAGAATTGGTTATTAAAGTTAGTTATTTGCTTTTAAAGAAAATTCATGTAACTTTTTCCTAAACTTTTTCTCTCAACTTCTTTTCTGCCAAACACTCAGAATTTCATCAAATCCAGAGGTGAGAGATCCTTTTTACTCAGGTTTATTATTTAAACTTGATTCTTTAACTTTGTTTTACAAAATCTCATTGAAATCTTATGTTTTCTTAGCTTTAAACAAGCCAATTGAGGGAGAAATCACACAATAGGGGTAAGGTCTGTGACCTCCTCTATTGAATGGTTCTTTATTGATATTCCCAAGTGTTGGATCCTTGATTTATTGTGTACAATATGATTTAATGTTTTTATATTGAGTTAATAGATTTAATTGGGTGAAATTGATGAAATAGAGAAAGATTCGTATTGAATCTGATTTCCAGTGTTATGGATTGAGTATAAACACATTTTGGATGTATAATAATGTTGATAAGTCGATTTTGTCAATGGAATCCCAAAACTCTTGAATCTCTAATTGTTTAGGTTGCTAGAAGTGTGTTTTTGTGGTGTTATGGTGGCTGTTTAATTGCTCGAAGTATTTGGATGTGTTAATCCTATTTTTGAGTGTTAATTGATGATTATGGAAGTGTTAGATTGTTACGTTGTGGCTGGGTTGTATTTGGAAAGGATTAGATGATGATATCGGTTGTTGTGGTTGGGTAATTTTAGAGGATTGTGGAAGTCCGTGAGGATTTGTTGTTGCAGTGTTTTGAATGCGTTGAGATGCATTAATCCTCTGTTGTAATGTGATTAAAACATGGAAGATTGATCTGGAAGTGATTGGTGAAGCTTTGGAGGCTTTAGACGTTTGATTTCACGTCGGCGAATCGAGGTTTTTGCGTATCGGTGAGTGAGAACGTGGGTTCCAGCTTTGGAATGTTTTAAAGGTGGTTTATGGGAGTTTAAACTTAGCTTGAAACGCTAGTTTAAACTCGGAAGTAAGTAAATGTGGTTTATCTCTCTCAGTCATGCTAGATTGAAATGGTTTTATGCACTTGTTTTGGATTACATGTTACCTATTGTTTAAGCTTGTTTTAAAGTATTTGAGATACTGTTTTTGAGCATGAGATGCTGAAGGATGCACATGGTAAGTGATCCTTGTAAGTATATGATTTATACTTGTGGTTTAAAGCATGGTTGTTGCTTTGGAAAATGGTTTGGTTTTATGCTTATTAAAAACAGTGAGGTAAATGGTTAATTATATTGGCAAGTGATCTGGTTTTAAAATTGTTATCGGATATAGTTGGAGGGCCATAGGATTGATAGTGCACTATAATAAGTCGTCTTGGATGTTGAGGGGTTTATATCAGTATACCAAAAACTCTATCCAAGTACCCCAACGATAGAGGGGTTTTACAGTACCGTATACTCCCGTTAGTGGATTAAGCATCTAACTGAGGTAAGGGGTTGGTATCCCCGTGGATTGAAAGTGTACCCAGTTGTTAGATACCGCGATTGTGATTGTATTACTATTTCCGGTTGAGATAGCTTCAAGTGTTGGGTAAACACTTGTTGAATCCGTGTATCCGATGAACTCTTTTGGTAAATGAACTTGGTTAATATCACTTGTGAGCCAATATAATTGTTGACGTATCATTGGAAAGTTTATGTCGTATAATGTGAATTATATATGTTTACTCTTTAGGCTTTGCATATGGTTGTTATGCATAGGAAGGCTTAAATTGAGATTAAGCAATGGGACTTGCTGTTGGTTAATGATACTTGTTGCATATGGTTTAATATGCTGGTTTTAAAGATGTTAAGTGCATGTTCTAAAAGCATGATAATGTTTTAAGAGATGATTGAAATGAGATTTTAATGTAATGTGGAGAAATGATTTTAATGCATTGATGAAGTATTGCTTTGAGCACTCCTCACTAAGCCTAGTGTGCTTACGCTCTCTTTCTCCATCAATGCAGAGAACTAAAAGCTTGGGAAGGCAGCGAGAAGCAAGGGATCAATACAAGACTTGGTAACCAAAGTATGTTTGAACTAGACTATAAGCAATAAGGGCAATATGGGTTCTGTTGTTGTTTTGGGAGAAGTTTTGTTAAATTCCCTGTTTGAGCAAGTTTGTTTAGTTGCTCTTGAATTGTAAATGGCCTTTATGGTTTGATTTTTGTGATGGTTTGGAGTTTCATGTTTTACTTGGTTGGTTAACTAGGTTGCATGCCTGTAGATTTACATTTGATGCAAAATGCCATGAAATATTGTTGAATTTGTGATGTAATGTTGTGGTTGGATTTTAGAATACGTAGGCAGCATGTTAGGGGCATGGTAGAATGTTTTCGTATGGTTGAAAGCTTGTTAAACCAACAAAAATAGACATTACAAGTCTGGGCGTATCGGTACGGGTAAGCCATTTCAGGCTTAGCGTACCGGTACGTGGGCAACTGTGTACAGACAAAGGCAAAAATGGCCAGCGTTTCGGTACACGGGAATGCGTTTCGATACGGTCAGGGGTTTTCAAGAGAGGTGTTCTGATACGCTCAAGGCGTATCGAAACGATATTTGGTCAGTAAAATTCTGGATTTCAAATGATGGTAGGCGTAACGAAACACCCCTTGCCGTATCAGTACGGTGACCATTAAGTCTATTATTTGGAATCTTCTTAAACTCTATTTTCTTGCATTTTAGCCCCTGAATATTGTAGATGCAATTGGTTAAGATCGGATGATCGTTTTAAGCAGAGTTTTGATATGTAAGCATGTAACCTATCGAATTAAAGGATGGTTTCTTAAAATTGGGCTAAGTCCTCGTAATTTTAAGGATTTACAATTTGGTCCCTAAATCTCATTTGGGTTCAATTGGATGTCAATTCGATGCCCGATTGAGTTGGGTTTTCACTAGAGATCAATATGTACACATAGGTTAATAATCACGCATCTAGACAAGATAGAAAGAAAAAAATGGGCACATTTGAGTTGTATCTTCACGGTTTACTTTGGTAAACCTAATATAGCTCGTTCGGTTCGATCTTGCGACTAGGCCACGTCGAGGGGATTACAAGGTGTTTTTGTAGGCTTAGATGATGTTGGCCTTAAGTTCGATCTTGTGGATGAGTAAGAAAGAAGGTAGAGGGGCATTAGGGTAATTTACCTCCCATTTCAAGAAGGAAAGGCTGATGGCATTTATATTTTCTACATAAAGAATGGAAGGTGATATCAACCATGTCCCCCATTTCTTTCCTCAACTCTTTCTTCTTCCTTTCACCATTCTACCTGTAACCCCCTCGACCCGGTCTAGTCGCAAGACTGAATCGAGCGAGCTATATTAGGTTTACTAAGGTAAACCGTGAAGAAGAAACTCGAAACACATCTTTTTTCTTTTATCATATCTAGATGCAAATTATTATCCTATGTGTTCATACTGATCGCAGGTGAAAACCCAACTCAATCGGCCATCGAATCAACATCCAATTGGACACAATTGCAATTTATGGACCAAATTGCAATTCCAGAAAACTACAAGGACTTAACCCCTTTTTATGTTACCAACCTTTAATTAGTCGGTTTCATGCATACGTGTCGAAATTCAGTTCAAAACGTTCATCCATACTTACTCAATTGCATCCACAATATTCAGGGACTGAAACATAAGAAAACAGAACTTTAGAACATCCAAATAACTGACAAAACTACTAGCCATATCGGTACACTAAGGTGATGTATCGATACGCTTTGCCTGATTAAAAATCCCCAATTCCAATAGCTCAAAACCATATTGATACGCTTACACGTACCAATATGCCTTGCCCAAAAATGTTATCCCTTATTAAAACGATCCCTCGCATATCGAAAAGCTGGCCACAATTGGCCTAAGCCCGTATCGAAATGCTTACCCGCGTACCAAAACACTAAGCCTAAAATGGCTTATCCGTACCGGTACGGAGTCACGCGTACCGATACGCCTGGATCTGAAATGTCCTATTTTGCTGGTTTAACATGCGTTCGAAGATACCAAAACACCCTAACATGTATCCAACACATTCAAGGGTCGAACCTCAGCAAGACAACACAGATTCATAACAATTCATGGCATCTTGCATCAAATATAAAACTAGAGGCATGCTTCCTAGAAACCAAGCCAAGCAAAGCACAAATCTCAAAACCAACAATCCAAAATGACCAATTACAAACCAAGAACAGCAAGACAACATTGCTCAAACAGGGAGTTTAACAAATCATCTCCCAAAACAACAACGAAAACCCCATTGCCCTTATTACTTATAGTCTAATTCGAAACATACTTTTATTACCAAGTCTTTCGCGATCCCTTGCTTCCTCCCTGCCTTCAAATCTTTAATTCTTTGCATTGATGGACAAAGAGAGCGTAAGCACACTAAGCTTAGTGAGGAGTGCTCAAAAGTAAAACACCATCAATGCGTTTAAAACCATTTCCCAACAACACATTGAAATATCGTTTCAATTATCTTTTAAACATCACTTTAAACATTATTTGAACATCATGCCTTGAAAACCATGCACTTAACACTTTCAAAAACCAGCATATTAAACCATATGCAACATGTATCATTAACTATCAACAAATTCCATTGCTAAACCTCAATTTAAGCCTTCCCATGCATAACAAACCATATGCATATCTTAAAGAGTAAACATGTATAAATCACATTATACACCATAAACCATTACATGACACATCCACAATTATATTGGCTTACAAGTGATCATAACCAAGTTTCTTTACCAAAATAGTTCATCGGATACAAGGATTCAAACAAGTGACCTCTCAACACTTCAAGCCATCTCAACCGGAATACGATACAGTCACAATCACGGTACATTATCAACCGAGTACAATTACAACTCACGGGGACACCAACCCCAATCATCTGTTAGATGCTTAACCCACTAACGGGAGTTTATGGTACCATATAACCCCTCGATTGTTAGGGTACTTGGATGTTGTATTCAGTACACCGTATAAAACCCCTCGACATCCAAGGCGACTTTTTATAGTGCACTATCAATCCTATGGCCGGCCAACTATATCTGATAACCTTTTAACCACATCACTTGCCAATATAATTCACAACTAACCATGTATCTCACTGTTTTCATATGTATCTCACTGTTTTCATATGTATCAATACAAAACCTTTTTCTCAAAGCAACAAACCATGCTTTAAACACAAGTATAAATCACATACTTACATGGATCACTTACCACGTGCATCCATCATCATTTCATGATTAAAATAGTATCTCACATACTTTAAAACATGCTTAAACAATAGGTACCATGTAATTCAAAACAAGTGCATAAAACCATTTCATAAAAGCACAACCGAGAGAGAAAACCACTTTATACTTACCTTCAAGTTTAAACCAGTGTTTCAAGCTAAGTTTAAACTCCCATAAACCACCTTTAAATCACTTCAAAGTTGAAAGCCACGTCCTCACTCACCGATACGCGAAACCTCAATTCTCCGACGCAAATTCAAGCGTCCGAAGCCTCTAAAGCTTCACCGATAGCTTCTGGACCAGCCTCCCATGTTTTAACCACATAACAACGAAGGATTAATGCGTCTCAATGCATTCAAACACTGCAACAACATTCCTTCCAAACCTCAACAATTCTTTCACAACAATTCAACCACAACAACCGTAATCATCATTTAACTCTTTCCAAACGCAAACTAGCCACAAATTATCAACCTAACACTTCCATTAACATCAATCAACACTCAAAATAGGATTACATCATCCTTATATCTCCAACAACTAAACAGGAAACACAACACCTCACAAACACAAATCTAACAACCTAAATAATTAGGTATTCATGGAGTTTCAGGATTCCAATGTTAAAAAGAACTTATCAACTTTATAAAACATCCGATACATGTTTAAAATCAATCATCAACACTGAAAAATAGATCCAATATGAATCTTCTTCAATTTCATCAAATAAACCCATTTAAATCAATTAATCATCATGAAAACATAAAATTAGATTATAAATCATAAATCAAGGATCAAATACTCGGGAATATCAATAAAGAACCATTCAATAGAGGAGAAAGATGAAACTTACCTCTATTGTGTGATTTCTCCCTCAATTGATTGATTAAAGCTTGAAAAACACAATATTTCAATAAGATTTTAAAATCCAAGATGATGGAACATTTATAAATCAAGAGTTCAAGAAAATAGATCTCTCACCTCTGAAATTTGATGAAAACAAGAGTGTTTGGCAGAGTAGATGTGAAGAGAAAAGTTTACGTCAAATCTTTATAAAATCAATAACTACCTTTTAATATTAAAACCCCTTTCTATTAATTAATAAAACACATGTTAAAAATCCTTAATTGAGGGAAGAAACCACCAACCAAAGTTTGGTAAAATAGCTCCTTAAGGATTCTAAGAATTTGACCTTTTTACAAATTAGTCACAATTTAAAATAGTTTTAAAATTTTACATTTTGGACACCAACCAAAGTGTCACTCTTCCAATTTCAATTTTCTCAAATTGATTTCACCAATATTATATATGTGTTAAATAATAATTTTAAACCATTTTCATATTTTTAACTTACTTAAAAATATATTTATTCTCGAATCCAACTCGAACCTCTAACCCGGTCCACCGGATCGTCTAACTAACCCTTAAACTGCTAGGCCCAAAACCGGGGCATTACTACTCTCCCCCACTTAAGAAATTTCGTCCTCAAAATTTACCTGGAGGAAACAGATGCGAAAACTGTTTCAACATATCCAATTTGCTTTCCCACGAGGCCTCCACAACACCTTAACAAGCTCAACCATCTTGCCACGCAGAACCTTACTGCTGGTGTCAAGGATCTCCACCAGTTACTCATCGTAAGATAAATCCAGCCTCAACTCAATATACTCCACTGGCATAACATGCGATGGATCCGACCGATACTTTCGCAACATCGACACATGAAACACATCATGAATCCTCTCTAACTCAGGAGATAACCTCAAACGATAAGCAACTGGACCCACACTCTCAACAATCTTATATGTTCTAATAAACCTCGGGCTAGGCTTCATTTTCCTCCTAAAACGCATTACCTTCTTCCAAGGTGACACCTTCAAAAACACCTAATCACCAACAACATATTCTATATTCCTGCGCTTCAAATCCGCGTAGGATTTCTGATGATCCAAAGCCCTTCTCAAGCGCTCACATATTAGCTTTACTTTTTCATTGGTGTCTTTCAACACATCAGGCATCGAAACATATTTTTCCCAACCTCAGCCCAACACAACGGCGTACAACACTTTCTACCATACAAAGCCTCGTATGGTGCCATCTGTATACTATCTTGATAACTGTTATTATAAGAAAACTTTACCAAAGTCAACTGCTTTTCCCATGTTCCTTTTTAACTCATTGATACAACACCTTAACATATCCTCCAAGACCTGAATCACACGCTTCGATTGACCATCCGTCTGAGGATGATATGAAGTACTGAAACTCAGCCGTGTTCCTAGAGCATGATGCAAACACTCTCAAAACCATATTGTAAAACGCGGATCTCTATTCGAAACTATGGATTTGGGTACCCCGTACAGGCGCACATTCTCATAAATGTACAGATCGGCCAACCTATCCAAGGTATATGTTGTATGCACTGGCACAAAATGTGCACACTTCATAAACCGATCAACAATCACCCAAATGGAATCCTTTTTGGTCAGTGTCAAAGGCAACCCAGACACAAAATCCATGGTGATTATTTCCCATTTCCATTCTGGTATCCTCAACGGTTGTAACAACCCAAAAGGAGAAACTGATGCTTAGCCTTTACTCGCTAACATACCAAGCATCGTGTAATAAAATCAGTCACACCCTTCTACAAACCAACCCAATAGTATTCTTCCTTCAAATCTCGATACATCTTAGTACTACCGGGATGCATAGTAAAAGGACTAGCATGCGCTTCGGTCAAAATGGTACGCCTCAACTCTTCATCATCAGGCACCACAATCTGACCTTTATAACATAATACCCCACCATCATTAAAATGAAAATCCGTAGGACTTCCATCCATGATATCCTTCACATGCGGTACAAAACTCTCATCATGCGGTTGTTTCTTTTTAATCAACTGTGACAAGGATGATTTCACTTGCAACTCAGCCAACAACCTATCGTCACGAGTCACACTCAACCTAGCAAACATAGCCCTCAACTCAACAACAACTTTTCTACTCAAAGCATCAGTCACAAGGTTAGCTTTACCCGGATAATACTCGTTGGTCAGATCATAATCTTTATGCAACTCCAACCATCTTCGTTGCATAAGATTTAACTCCTTCTATGACATCAAATACTTCAAACTCTTATGATCCGCATAAACTACACATTTCTCACCATAAAGGTAATAACTCCAGATTTTTAAAGCAAAAACAGCTGGGGCGAGTTCAAGGTCATGCGTAGGGTAATTACGCTCAAGCACCTTCAACTGTGTAGATGCATAGGTAACTACCTTACCCTCCTGCATCAGCACGCAACCGAGTCCAACATAGGACGCATCACTATAAACAATGAACTCTTTCCCTGATTCTAGTTGAATCAAGACCGGAGCTTGTGTCAAAGCTTCCTTCAACCTTTCAAAAGCCCACTACCTATCCTCCATCCACTCAAAACGAACGTTCTTTTATAACAACTTGGCCAAAGGAGCAGCTATACTAGAAAACCCATCAATAAACCTACGGTAATAACCGGCCAACCCGAGGAAACTCTGAACCCCTAACACATATTTAGGCACTTTCAAACTCATCATGGCCTCAATTTTGTGCAGATCAACACGAATCCCCTCGGCCGACTCCACATGCCCAAGGAAAACAACCTTCTTGAGCCAGAACTCACACTTGCTTAACTTGGCATAAAGCTTATTAGCCAACAACGTCTGAAGTATAATCCGCAAATTCCTATCATAATCCTCCTCGATACGAGAGTACACAAGAATATCATCGATAAACACAACCACAAACTTATCCAAAAAACCCATGGAACACCTGATTCATCATGTCCATAAAAGCAGCCGGTGCATTGGTCAAACAAACGGCATCACTAAAAACTCATAATACCCGTACCTCGTATGAAAAGTTGTCTTGGACACATCCACATCTTTCACCTTCAACTGATAGTACCCAGACCTCAAATCTATCTTAAAGAACATAGAAGCACCCCTAAATCGATCAAATAGATCATCAATCTATGGCAAAGGATACTTATTCTTTACTGTCAACTTGTTCAGTTACTGATAATCTATACACATCCTCAACGTACTACCCTTCTTTTTCACAAACAACACTGGTGCACCCCACAGTGAAATACTTGGTCAAATAAACCCTCGATCAAGCAAATCTTGCAGTTGTGTTTTCAACTCCTTTGGGGCCATGCGATACGGAGCAATTGACACTGGTGCCGTATCCTCATAAATCTCAATGCCAAACTCCACCTCTCGATCCGGTGGCAACCCCGACAACTCTTTCAGGAAATACCCAGAAACTTGTATACCGTGCATATATCCTGCACCCTCAACTCCTTCGAACCAGGATTCATAACATAGGCTAAGAAAGCCTGACATCTAGAATCCATCATTCGTCTTGCTTCTAAAGCTGAAACAACATTAGACAAGAACTTAGCGTTCTCACCTATAACCACCACCTCGAAAACATCAGACAACTTTTAGGATATTCGTTTGCTATCAAAATCTAAAACAGCCCTATACTCGGTCAACCAATCTATTCCAAGAATAACATCAAAACCATGGAATGGCAACTACATCAAATCCACGACAAACACATGACCCTGAACCATCAACGAATATCTACGATACAAACATATGACCCTCTCTGGCCAAACATGGGCAATCTCGCCTTAGATGATCACGTGATTTGCAAGCCCAACAAGTATGATGTGAAGCTCTAACCTGGGTACCTTGCCCCTGCGTTTCACACCCAACAATACCTCCACCGCGTCTCTGATCAAGGAGATACCTCCTGTCACGGTGTCTCTTGGCCTGACCACCGCCAAAGCTAGAATTTGCCGCTCTTTTACCAGAGCTAAAGCCTCAAGACCCAGAAGCTAAACCAAGGTTCTTCTCGATATCTTTGGCTCACATAACCAATAAGTCAAAACTCATATAATTAGCAGCAAGCATGTACATCTTAACCTCCTGCATCAGCCCATAAAGAAAACGATCATATCTCTGTCGCTCATCAGGAACCAACTCAGGTGCATACCAGCTCAACCTCACAAACTTTACCTCATACTCAAAAACATACGTACCACCCTACACTAGAGCCATAAACTCTTTCTTCCATTCGTCTAGATACCAAACCCAGGTACCTTTTCTGAAAACGAACACAAAAGAACTCCCAGGATATATCCTCAGGTTCCATCTAGCTTTCACGGTAGTCCACCAACTATAGGCATCTCCCTGCAATAGGGACACAACACAACCCAACTTACGGGCATCCGTACAACCCATCTGACCCAGTATCCTCTCTATACTAGCCAACCAATCCTCAGAAGCCTCTGGTGCTAGACCCCGAAACTCAACTTTGCCTAGACTGCAAAGACGCTATAACAGTAAACTCGTTTGCCCAACCACTGGTGCCGGTACATGAACACCTAGAACTACTACCTAAAAAGTACCAGTCATGGCCTAAATCAATGGCGCCACGTCACCCATCTCTGGCCCAGCTGGCATAGGTGGTATTTGCTCATCTTTCGCATGTGGATTAGGTGGAGGCGGTGGCAACCCTTTAGGAGGTATGACATCCTCCTTATTTTCCAGCCCACTGGCAGCAGCAATCGTACCATATCGCAACTCTCTCCTCGATCCTATTGGGTTAAAAATATATCTAAGGCATGATATTACACAAAAACAAAATAATCAGGCCAGCTTAAAGCAAGGTCCAAGACTTCTATTTCAAAACCAAAACATTTTAGACTATAATAATAAAGCAATAGGTTTCCCAAACTTCCCCCCAACATAGCATAAAGCAATCAACGTGCATATTACAGTCACCGTGCATAGCAAACAATAGATTACAACCCATAACAACATTACAACAACCATACCAACTCTCAATTACCAGAAACCTGGCTCTGATACCACCAAATATAGCCTTCTCGACTTGGCCTACTCGCAAGACCGAACCGAGTGAGCTACATTAGGTTTATCGAGGTAAACCATGAAGAAGAAACTTGAAACATATCTTTTTTTCTTTTATCATATCTAGATGCAGATTATTATCCTATGTGTTCATACTGACCACATGTGAAAACTTGACTCACTCGGCCATCGAATCGACATCCAATTGGGTACAACTACAATTTATGGACCAAATTGCAATTCTAGAAAACTACAACGACTTAACCCCTTTTTATGTTACCAACCTTTAATTAGTACGGTTTCATGCATACGTTTCGAAACTCAGTTCAAAATGATCATCCATACTCACTCAATTGCATCCACAATATTCAGGTACTGAAATGTAAGAAAACAAAACTTCAGAACAACCAAATAACTGAAATAACTGCTAGCCGTATTGGACACTATGGTGATGTATCGACACGCTTTGCCTGATTAAAAATCCCAAATTCTGGTAGCTCAAAACTTGCCCAAAAATGTTATCCCGTATCGAAATGATCCCTCACGTACTGAGACGCTAGCCACAATTGGCCTAAGCACGTATCAAAACACTTTCCCGCGTGCCAAAACACTAAGCTTGAAATGGCTTATCCGTACCGGTACGGAGACACGCGTACCGATACGCCTGAACCTAAAATGTCCTATTTTGCTGGTTTAACATTCTATCAAAGATAGCAAAACACCCTAACATGCTTTTAACATGTATCCAACACATTCAAGGGTCAAACCTCAGCAAGACAATAGATTCATCAATAATTCATGGCATTTTGTATCAAATATAAAACTAGAGGCATGCTTCCTAGAAACCAAGCCAAACAAAGCACAAATCTCAAGACCAATAATCCAAAATGACCAATTACAAACCAAGAACAGCAAGACAACATTGCTCAAACATGGAGTTTAACAAATCATCTCCCAAAATAACAACGGAAACCCCATTACCCTTATTACTTATAGTCTAATTCGAAACATACTTTTAGTGCCAAGTCTTTAACGATCCCTTGCTTCCTCGCTGCTTTCAAATCTTTAATTCTCTGCATTGATGGACAAAGAGAGCGTAAGCACACTAGGCTTAGTGAGGAGTGCTCAAAAGCAAAACACCCTCAATGCGTTTAAAACCATTTCCCAACAACACGTTGAAATCTCATTTCAATCATCTTCTAAACATCACTTTAATCATTATTTGAACACCATGCCTTGAAAACCATGCACTTAACACTTTCAAAAACCAGCATATTAAACCATATGCAACATGTATCATTAACCATCAACAAATTCCATTGCTAAACCTTAATTTAGGCCTTCCCATGCATAACAAACCATATGTAAAGCTTAAAGAGTAAACATGTATAAATCACATTATACAACATAAACCATTACATGAAACATACACAATTATATTGGCTTACAAGTGATCATAACCAAGTTTCTTTACCAAAATAGTTCATCAGATACAAGGATTCAAACAAGTGTCCTCTCAACACTTCAAGCCATCTTAACCGGAATAACGATACAATCATAATCATAGTACATTATTAACCGAGTATAATTACAACTCACAGGAACACCAACCCTAATCATCTGTTAGATGCTTAACCCACTAACAAGAGTTTATTGTACTATATAATCCCTCGACCGTTAAGGTACTTGGATGTAGTATTCGGTACATCGTATAAAACTCCTCGACATCCAATGTGACTTTTTATTGTGCACTATCAATCCTATGGTCTGCCAACTATATCCGATAACCTTTTAACTACATCACTTGCCAATATAATTCACAACTAACCATGTACTTCACTGTTTTCATATGTATCAATACAAAACCTTTTTCTCAAAACGACAAACCATGCTTTAAACACAAGTATAAATTACATACTTACATGGATCACTTACCACGTGCATCCATCATCATTTCCTGATTAAAAAAGTATCTCACATTTTTTAAAACATGCTTAAATAGTAGGTACCATGTAATTCAAAACAAGTGCATAAAACCATTTCGTAAAAGCACGACCGAGATAGAAAACCACTTTATACTTACTTCTAAGTTTAAACCAACGTTTCAAGCTAAGTTTAAACTCCCATAAACCACCTTTAAATCATTTCAAAGCTGAAATCCACGTCCTCACTCACCGATATGCAAAACCTCAATTCACCGACGTGAATTCAAGCGTCTGAAGCCTCTAAAGCTTCACCGATAGCTTCTGGACCAGCCTCCCCTATTTTAACCACATAACAACAAAGGATTAATGCATCTCAATGAATTCAAACAGTACAACAACATTCTTTCCAAACCTCAACAATTCTTTTACAACAACTTAACCACAATAACCGAAAACATCATCTAACACTTTCTAAAAACAACCCAGCCACAAACTACCAATCTAACACTTCCATTAACATCAATCACCACTCAAAATAGGATTACATCATCCTTATATCTCCAACAACTAAACAGCCAACACAACATCTCACAAGCACAAATTTAACAACCTAAATAATTAGGGATTCATGGAGTTTGGAGATTCTAATGTTAAAAACAACTTATCAACATTATAAAACATCCAATACATGTTTAAAATCAATCTTCAACACTAAAAAATAAATCCAATACGAATCTTCTTCAATTTCATCAAATAAACCCAATTAAATCAATTAATCATCGTGAAAACATAAAATTAGATTATAAATCATAAATCAAGGATCAAATACTTGGGAATATCAATAAAGAACCATCCAATAGAGGATAAAAATGAACCTTACCTCTATTGTGTGATTTCTCCCTCAATTGATTGATTAAAGCTTGAAAAACACAAGATTTCAAAAAGATTTTGTAAATCAAAGATGAAGAATCATTTATAATTCAAGAGTTCAAGAAAATAGATCTCTCACCTCTGAAATTTGATGAAAACAAGAGTGTTTGGCTGAGTAGAATTGAAGAGAAAAGTTGAGAGAAAAGTTTACGTCAAATCTTTATAAAATCAATAACTACCTTTTAATATTAAAAACCCTTTCTATTAATTAATAAAACACATGTTAAGAATCTTTAATTGAGGGATGAAACCACCAGCCAAAGTTTGGTAAAATAGCTCCTTAAGGATTCTAAGAATTTGACCCTTTTACAAACTAGTCACCATTTAAAATAGTTTTAAAATTTACATTTTGGACACCAACCAAAATGTCACTCTTCCAATTTCAATTTTCTCAAATTGTTTTCACCAATATTATATATATTAAATAATAATTTTTAACCATTTTCCATATTTTAACTTACTCAAAAATATATTTATTCCTGAATCAAACTCGAACCTCTAACCCTGTTCACCAGACTGTCTAACTAACCCTTAAACTGCTAGGCCCAAAATCGGGGCGTTACACTACCGGGAAAAGGCTTAATCTTGGTTAGATTGAAGCCAAATTTTAGAGCTAAGGTTTGGGATAAGTTGTTCTCCACCCAAGGATCTACATTTCAAGGTAAGTTTCTTCAAGTTTGGAGGAGGAGAAAATGGGTTGTAGTGGTGGGTTTTGAGGAAAATGGTTTGAAGGAGAGTTAATCCCGTTCTTCTAGCTTTAGAGTAAGTTTCTGTTGGTTTATCTTCTTCTACAAGTTGTAATTCATTTTTTTAACTTCCCTGTATAGTGAAAGAGGTGGGAATTCTTCCAACTAGCTTAGGAAGAAGAAGGCTTTGTTGAGATTTTTGTTTTGATATAATAATTTGAAAATTGTTTTGGACTTGATTGGTATATTGCAAATCTTATTCAAAGTCAACTAACTTGAAAATATGTTTGAAAGGATTTTGAATTGTTTAAAATGAATTTAAATGACCAAAATGTTAAAATCTGAAGCCCTGTACTGATACGGTTTAAGCCGTATCGATATGAGTTCTATAGAAATTTCTAGTAGGCAAAACCTGTATTGATACGGCCAAAAGGCATATCGATATGCTAGGGTGCGTACTGATACGGAGGTATCGCGTACCGATACCCTATGCATTTTAAACGCTCTAACGGCTAGTTTGTGAAGAATAGGTACTGATATGACCACCTGTGTACCGATACTGACATCTCTAGAACTGTATTTATTGTGGGAAATAAAGACCCCAATGACTCCAATTCATCCTTAACGGTCACCAACGGCTAGGAACTCATTTGGTAGGATAGAAGGACCCTTCAAGCACCTAGAACAACTAATGATCTTAATGCCAACATCTCAATGATTTAGAAAAGAGTCTTTGTACTTAAATTGTCATTTTCTTCATAGAAAAACACTTGTGAGCTCAATTGTCAATGTATGCTCAAGTGTATTAGGTTTGGATGAGAGCTTTAGAGTGCAGACATTCACATTGTGAGAGGGATTTCGGTTTGCTTTTATTTCTCTTGTAAAGAGGGGTTCCTAAAGCTTTGGGCTATAAGCTTTGGATGCTAGGCTTTGTGGTATAAGTCTAGGTTGTAAAGGTTTCCTCTTGAGCCTGTAAAAAGGGAAGAAATTCACAGTGAATTTGGAAATCCTTAGTAGGGAACCTAGGGTAGTGGATCTAGGCTTAGTTTAGAAGTCCAACCACTCTAAATCCTCGTGTCATTATTTTCTATCCTTTTGCTTCCCACACAAATCACCTAATTACAACTTCTCCACCACTTAGAAAGAATTCGTTAAAAGAATTCGAGCACAACAGTTGGTATCATAGAGAGGCTCAATCGAGAGGCTTAACATCCTATTGAGGTGATTTCGGCTAGATCGATCAATGAACAAATCAACCGATGTTCATGGAGCAATTAATCTACAAGACACCATTCTTCAATGGTGAAAATTATGCCTATTGGAAGAATAGGATGATGTTCTTCAACAAGGCCATCGACTACCATCTTTAGGACATTATTGAAGAAAGACCGTTCATGCCACAATGAAGAAGGCAAGATTGGAGTGCGGATGACATGAAGAAGATGAAGCTAAACTCGAAGGCTTTCTACATTCGATTTTGTGCATTGAGACCGAAAGAGGATGCCAAAGTTTCTTCTTGTGAACATGCCAAGGAGGTTTGGGACAAGCTTGAAGTGATCCATGTGTAACGACCTTTTTGAAAATTGATTGATTGCTAAAAAGGAGGTAGTAGGTTTCCTTTTGTTTTTGGAAAAATATTTGGAAAATAGGAGAATCCTTTAAATTTCGTATTTTGAGAACAATAAAAACTTAGAGTCGCCACCGACCACTAAGGTAGGTCGAACGCCATAAAATCAAAGATTCGCTTGAAAACGGGTTCAGGAGTCGGTTACGGATGGGAAAGGTTTTGGCACCCCCACACCACCCAAAAATTGGTACCAAAAGAAAAAATAATTACTGCTTTGTTAATATTAAATTTTTCGAATTAAAGTGATGATTAAATTAAAATTTGGTTATACATGCGAGTGAATTTTAACGGCCCTGTTATTCGAGAGTAAACCGAAAAACCACCACCACTACGTTTGGTACTAGCCACGTTTACTCCTGAATAACAAGGCACCGCATTAACAGTTTAAATATCCGAATGCAATGCTAAACAAGACAAGGGATATGTATGAACAAGATGACATAAGAAATAAGATATAAATATGCTAAAAACAAGGCATGAAATTAGACAATATATGATACAAAATAAAACATAAGCATTCAAATATAACATACCAAAAATATATGTACATGACAAATTATCATACCAAATGATATACCCTAAGCATGCATTAAGAAGAACAACAACATAATTCATCATAAAACCTATATTTAAATGAAATAATATATACATATTACCAAATAGTGCTATGTACGACATACACACATAATATAAAAGCAATATAAAGCATATGATCTAAAGGAACATAAACGCTAAGAATCTCGAATATAAAGGCAAGAAATCCGAACAAATAAAAGGAATAAAGTAACATTTAAACAAATAAATACATGAACAAAAGTATAATGGAAATAAAATAAGGGAAAAAAACTAAACATGCAATGCAGGGACCAGAATAAAACAAATAAACTAAAAATGGGAAAGAGGAGTTGAACCATTGAAATTTGGGGTTAAATAAGAACAAAAACAGATTTTGGGGACTAAATGATGCATTAAACCATTTAAAATTAGATTAGAGCTGATTTCGGTGATGAAATTGCAAACTTTGAAAACTATGAGGGACTGCGGAAGAGATTTCAAAAAGCGAAAGGTTTTAAAAAGAGTTTAAAAAACACGAAGGGACCGTAAAAGAGTAAAACCATTTTTTAAAAATTAAATTCGAGTAAGATAAGGGGCGAAATTGTGATTTTTTTTGAAAATTTAGGGGACCAAGGGCACATTTGAAAAAACGAAAACCCTTTTGCGTGTAAATAAGGGAACACAAAAGGTTTTATATTGTAAAAAACCATTTTTAAAACACAAACAAGTATAAAACAACCTTTTTTGGCAAAAAACGAGCCTTTAGTATTTTTTAAAAAACCTCTTTTGCCGTTTTTAGTAAAAACCTCTAAAAAATAGATGAACACCACCATGGTATTCATCTTCAAACCCAGGCACCGCCGTGATTTCCAGAATTTGGCGGAAGACCACCACACCAACCGTTTTTAGCCACCGTATATCGGCACTAGAAACCCACAAACCAACTCTTAAAACGCTCATCTTTCATTCCTGACACCATTACACCCTCTGTTTAACCAAAAACCTTCATTTTCTCTAGATCTGAGAAAAAACCTAAACTTCGAAACTAAAAAACTCAATTTTTAAAAAAACTCCAACCCCTTTTTGCTGGCTCACCACTTAAGGCCTAAAGGTCGTGGGTTTATCACCACTGGATGACCTTAAACAACAAATAAAACGGCCCAAATCCCAAGGTAAAAGCTAAACCCTAATATCCATGCAAAATGTAAACTGGAGAAAGAATACCTTGCAAGTTTTTTGTCTCTTTTTTGTATTTCTTTTCAAAATTTCTGAATGAATACATGCCTTTTGGGTTTTGGCTTTTTATAATCTGTCGTTTTTACAATATTTGTATAATAAAAATGAAAATTGATTGCCCTTGTACGTTTTGGCCAGATTCACGTCCGGCCCTGGCTTTGTCGACTCTAAAATCTTGCCATACTTTTTGCTGTTTATTGTTGCATGCTTATTTTCCAGTTCTGACCTTTCTTATTGAGGTTGCATGTGGCACTGGCCGAGCGTTGAGGGAGATCAGGCGACGTGGCCGTCTGAGAAGGTGGGGGGACCAGCGGTAGAGTCCAATCGTGCGAGAGGGAGCGAGAAAGACAAATGCGTGGAAGTTGGATAGTAGATCAGTGAGTCTCACGCGCGCGTAGGGAGTTTTAGTGAGCCGCTCGTGGGCGTGTGAGTGTTCTAAAATGTTCTCTGCATGATCTGGGCCGTTGGTGTGCTTCCCGATCTAATAGCTGTGGATGATGCAAAGCTGGAGGCAGATGAAAACCTTAATTAGGGTTTCCTTCCAATGCATCTGGACTGTCAGATCTTATTTAGATCTGATGGTTAGGGGATGGTTGCACAAAGAGAAGAAAAAGATTAGGGCAGATTTAGATTAGGGTTTAGGTTTGGGCTCCCTAACGGGCCATATATTTTTTTGGGTTTGTAAAAGACCTTTTAATTTAAAACAAACATTGGGCTTTTGTTATTTAATTAATATATACTTTTGTTTTTTTGTTGTTTAATAATATAAATAATAATAATATAATAATGTAATAATAATATAATAATGATATAATATAATAATAATAACCGAAAATAAAAGATAATAACAATAGTAATGATTTTAAATAATGATAATAATAAATAGTAGTAACAAGTATTAATAGTATGACTAAAGCCCATTATTATAAATTTTGACACAAATATAAAGTGGGTTAATACCTGGATAAAATTAGTGATTACAGCTGCCCCTCTTTGCTTATCCTTGTAGAACAAGGACAAAGCAAATACCATAAGCACTAATTTTATCCGACTTCTCTGTCTGAAGATTTTGAGCTGTGAGTTCCTCCTATATAGAACCATTCGCTCTTTCTCTTCTTGAAACCCCTGAGCTTAAGTTCTTCCTACGTAGAGACCGAAGAAAAGAAACCATCGAGATGGTGCCCCGATTTCTAATCACCTTGGCATGGGGTGGTACCTCACCTTGAGGCTACTGCAAATTTTCACCGTATTTATGGAGGCTAAAAACCCTATCATGATGTTTCAATTTCTGGTCGCCTTGACACCGAAAGGTATCTCACTTAGAGACTGCATGGATACCCTGATTTCTGTTCGTCTTGACATAGGATGGTATCTCACCCTGTGACTACAAAAGGATTCCTATTGTTGTCTTGAAGGCTGAAAACCTCGACCTGATTTCTCGATTTTTGGCCGTTTGAACACCGAGAGGTATCTCGCTTAGAGACTATCGGAATGCCCTAATTTCTATTTGTCATGGCATAAAATGCTCACGCTCCTGAATGACTGAAGATTGAAATACTTTCAAAAATCATAATTGTACAAGTTAAGGATTCTTGACACTTTGTGATATTTTGTAAAATCCCTTCCCTGTATTCATTACCAAATATGTGTCAGTGATGTTACTAACTAAGGTTAAAATCCTTTTATTACTTTAGCTTAGAAAACTGGCAGCCTGCACTGCCTTTACTTAAAAATTTATAACAATTTTTATAGACATTGAAAATTTATTCCAAAATTTTCTAATTAAACTAGATTCACTAAGCTTTCTAATCATATAAATTATTAGTCCAAAATCATTACACAAAAATTCAAATAAATTCCTACATTCTCGTCACAGCCAAGAATTTTCTGAAATTCTGCTGCCCTGTTTTCTGACCTTTCTTCGAATAAAAATTCATAACTTTTTACATACAACTCGAAATCAGTCATCATTTGTTTTTTAAGAAACTAGACAAAATTTCCAGTTCATACATATAAGATTCACCATATAATTCTAATTGTGGAATTTATGCGGATTTTTCAAACACACTGCTTTTGCGTACCTTTCTGGACAGATTTTTAAACTTTCTATCTTAGGACCCATTTTTAATATAAGCTTAGTCCATTATCATTTATAACCATAATAGAACTTACTAGGTTCATCATCCATATTATATCAACTATTAACCAACCACATTTGGTAATAAGCTATTACAAACCCCACTAAAATATACATGCCATCTAGTACATTTCCAAAAGAAAGGATGGATGCCATTACAATACTATGAGTATGGAGATATACCTCCCAAAATATGAAAGTGATGCTCAGCTACTCTTCCTTCGAAACTCCTTAAAAACCTACGCATGAAATTCATCATACGCTAAGCATATACTTAGTGAGGCAACATTTAATTCAAATGTAAATTAACATAGGTAACAATATAAATAAACAACAATGCACATGATCACTCACCATATTATGCTTGCTAGCATATATGACATGATACATATATAATAACATAATACATGGTAATAACTTTGATTCTTACCATTACCTTTGCCATGTTTATCATCGAGCTTTTAAGCTTTTCATCATGTTTTTCAATTCATTTAGCCCAAGCATTGATTTAAGGAAATTTATGTACACGAGTCATCCCCCTATACTTACTTGAGTATAGTGTATTATTTGCACTTTACTGGAAGTGCTTAGCACCGAAGTGCTTCTGTATACTTACCGGAGTATACAATTAATAAATAGTTTGCACTTTACCTAAAGTACTTATAATAAGTTGCACTCTACCGGGAGTGCTAAAATGTTTATACAGCTGTTTATGACTCTATGGATATCCAACTATACTTTTAATTTCCTATCTCATACATTGGGCTTTATATCAATCATAGTCTCATACATGGCAACATATATACATATTGAGCAATTCATACCCAAGATAATATTCCATGATTAATTAGTCATCCATGCATATGTTTCAACCTTTGACATATTTCTAATGTATCAAATATATATAACAAATGACATACAAATCATGCTATACATGCATTGCACTCACCTTGACACTTTCAAAAGTATAATTTATACTAGCCTCACTAAGCTCGGTTGCACTTTTTATCTTCTTTCCTCACTTGTTCGATCTCGAGCTTGCTTGTTATCTGTATGTACATTGAATACATAACACAAGCAACTTTAAGTACATGTCCAACCTTACTAATACATGTACAAACCAAGTTGGAAAATTTTACATTTTCAACCAAGTGCTTCTTTGCAACAACAATGCTTCCTACACTAAAATTTTACTTCAAATTGCACATTGTAACCAATAGTTTGATAATTTCACTTTAAACCCTAAATTTTCTCTTTTAGGGTTTATAAACTAAAATTTGGAAACTTCCACATTTCATCTCCATTTTCAAAAAATTCAATACCAAAATGATCCTTGTATCATAGCAAACAACATAACCATACTTTCTGAATACTTTCAAATTTCTCACTTATTTCACCCAATTTGCAAGATTCAGAAAATAGTCTTAAAATGATATTTTCTTCAATCCAATCACATAATTCAACTTAGAAAACATCAATCTAATCATTTCCATCATCAAATAATTTTTCACAAAATTTCCCCTAATTTTCTTTTTATAACCGAATTGGTCCCTAAAAGTTTTCCAAGAGATTTTCATCTTTTCAAGCATGGAAACAACACTACAACACCATTTTCAACTTGATTGAACCTTAAAACATGAAACCTAACATGTTCTTCAACCACCCTAATCATCAATCTCAACCTAGAGACATGGAAACTAAGCAAAACTTATGTCAAAAGATAGAGAATTCAAGGGAGATCAATTTCTTGTTTCATGTCTCTAGCCAAAAACCAAACAAATCAAGCCAAAAATTGAATTGAAATTTTCCTTACCTAGTTTGGGCGTGTATCTTCAATTAACTGGAGCCACTGATTATGAATATTTGGATGGGTTTATTCCTTGTTTTAGATGTTTCGTTTATAAGTCTAATTGTGATTACAATTGTTTCGATTACAAGTTTCTAGGTGGAGTTACAGTGTTGTTTCTCTTGTTGCTTGGTTTTACTCTAATATTATTTTAGTCTTTTATTTTCTTCATTTTGTATATAGTGGTTGTCAAAATTGCTAGTAATTTGTTAGGTGTCAAAGTGGCAGGTTTTACTTTATATTTGCTATTAGTCTACTTTAAAAAGGTGAATCTTCTATGTTCGTGTCTGTAGCCACTTTTTCTTTTAAGGATTCAGTTTTGTGGGTTTGTGGTACTTTGTATCAGTCCTAATTTAATAATAAGTTTGACTTTGTTAAATATATAGAGATATATCCCCTCAAATACCTATATAGTCCACATTTGTTAGCATTATTATTAATTTATTATCTTTTGTAACACTTATTTGCTATAATTTTGATAGGTTCAGAGAATGTTACTCCCAACAATCAAAACATTGACATGTTGTCCCCACAAAGTTCAATACAATCCAACTTGCAAAATGTGCCAAGCGAGACAACGCCAATCGAATCATTGAATAATCAAGGTAAGTTATTTTCAACCAGATAGATTTATGTACATTTTCTTGTATTTTCTCCTATATATTAATTTTATAATAATCATATATTTACATTTATATGTTACATATTTATAGTTACAACAAAAAGAGGTCGTGGAGTGGCTAGAGGTTTCAAGGTAAGAAAGAGATTGAAACAAAATGGTAAAATTAAAGGTGTAAAGATAGAAAAAGTATTGCATTTACCGGTTGGTGATGATGAACATCTACTTAAAATAGAGGTAGGAATTACCATTCGAAACTTTATACTAACTAATGTTTTTTATTGGAAGGATGTGAAGGACGAAGATAAAGTACCTATGTTCCAAAAAATTCAGGTTAGATATATTAATAAGTATTACTTTTAAAATTTTTATTAGTGTAATTATGTTTATATTTTATTAATGTTTATATTCTTAAAATTCTAAATTTGTAATAAATATTTTGTAGGATGAATTTGACATATCTTTGGATGATCCACATGCAAAAGAAGTAATAAATAAAATGATGGCAAGGCGTTTTATGACCTTTAAACACAAATGTCATAAACATTTCAAGAAATTTGCTTCTTCAGAAGAAGCACAAGCTAATCCTCCTAGCGATGTGAAGATAGATGATTGGAAGAACATGTGTAAGCATTTTGAAAGTGACAAATTTTAGGTGAAATATTTTTTTATATTTGATTAATATTGTATTATTTATGAAATAAAATTAAGATATAAATATTCCACATACAGGGTCAAAGCAAAACAAACAAGAACAATAGGAAAAAAAATGAGAATTCTGCATACTTTAGGTTCAAAATCATTTGTCCAACGGATTTACGAATTGGTATTGTAGCGATGTCTCTTTCTTTTTATCATCGCTAAAAAACGAGGGTTTTCAAAGGTGTTTTTGAAAGGTGTTTGTGACTCTTTTAGATATAAAATATTTATTCCGTGGGGTTTTAAAAGAAACCGCATTTAAAAAAATGGAGTCGCCACCGGCCACTAAAGGTAGGCCGGGCACCATAAAACCAGAGATTTAAAAAGATTGGGTTCGGGAGTCGGTTACGGATGGGGAAGGATTAGCACCCCCACACCGCCCAAAATTGGTACTTTAATAATTACCGCTTTATTAATATTGGATTTTCCGGATTAAAGTGACGATTATTTTAAAATTCGGTCATAATTGCGAATTAATTTTAAGGGCCCCATTATCCGAGAATAAACACCCAACCACTATCACTACGCCTGATACTGGCCCCATTTACGCTCGGATAAAAGGGCACCACATTAACAAGTTATAAATCATATGCAATCTTAATGGCAAAAATATAAAACATGGCAAAATATTTAAATGCAATAAATATTGACATAACAGAATACTAATCTAACATAAATGATATACTAGAATAAAACATGCATATATACATATTATTCTAAATAATAGATAAAAACAACTTTAACAAGTTAGAATAACAATGCAGGAATAATTACATATATAGGCGAACAAATATTTCAAAAAGACATACATGCTAGTAATAAAACAGATTTCAACATATATGGGACAATATATTATACATAAAAGAAGACACACTAACACGTAACCTAAAAGCCAAGAAAACATACAATACGTACAAAAATACAAGAACATGCCGTTTTACGAGTCAAATAGAACATAACATGCTTTAATACGAGTAACCGGATAAAGAAATACATGACTATTATAAGCTTAACACACATATACATATAAACATAAAATACGAGACATATACGAGGGACATAAAATAAAATAATAGAATATCAACATATACGATTATAATACGAACATGAATATTTACAAAGAATACATGACTGAAATGAAAGGAAAATAAAAGTCAGTGGCAGAAATTAAAGAACAATAATATGTAATTTAGGGACGAAATTGCGAAACAAACAGAACCTAAAAGGATCAAAACTGTAATTAGACCAAGGGGCAGACCCAAAATGAAAAGTTCAAAAACGCGGGATGACTAAAGGCGTAATTTTACCATTTGAAAATTGATTCAGTGTAATTTAGGGACTGGATTACAAGATTTTGAAATATCAGGGGGACTGGGATTGTAATTATACCATGCGGCAAGACAAAAACGAAAATATTGAAAACGCGGTGGGATTAAGTGTGTAATTTACCCATTTAGCAAAATAATAATACCTATATAAAGGCTATTTTTAGACCGAAACCAAATTTTCACCATTTGATTTCATTTTTCGGTTTTCATAACCCAGCCCCATTTTTATTTTCTCTCAACTGATCTTATGAAACCCAGAATCCGGCGGCCGGCCGCCGTGTTCTCCGCCGCCTACCGCCGCTAACCGGCACCGGCGAGCCTCCAAAACACACCAAAATAACCCCCTTTTTATCCTCAATATGAATCCGTGGTTGGATTCAGAGGATACACCCTTATTTGCCCTAGAACTAGAAAATACGAAGCGAAAAAAATATTTTTTAAAACCAAAACGAAACTACAATGGGTCTTCCCCTCCCTTTAGTTCACCATATCAGGCTTGGAGAAGCCGAAAGGCTTATCACTGAGGAAGGGAAGACCCACAAACGGCGACGGTAAGACTACTCTCCCTTTTTTTTGTTTTTGTTTACCTCTTTTGTATATGCATGCAAAAATAAAAAAGAGAAACGAGTATTTACCACTGGACTTTTCTTTCGATTCACTTGAATGTTTACAACTTTCAGTCATTGTATTACAAGATCTCTGTTACCACTCTTTTTTTTGTTACCCCTCTGTTACAACTCTCCCCTGTTACAAAAGTCCCCGTTTCATATATATCATTGTCTTTGTTTTGGTGCAAGTTGCATCTTGCTTTTTCAGATCTGAACTGACAACTTGTTGCTTGTTGTATTGGGCATGTTCTGAACACGGGGGTTGAATATCGGCATGGTGGAGGTATGGGTGTTCTGCCAGCGGCCAGACGCATTCTCGGCCGTTAGATCAGATCTGATCTAACGGTCGAGATGGCTTGAAGGACAAACGGCCTGGATGAAGCCTCGATTTGATGAGATGGCTCCAGATCTTGACACGTGGAGCTCCGCAGTCGAGGAGTCAGAACGCGTGGATCTTACGCGCGCGTGGGATATTAAAGCGTCCGCGCGTGGACCACACGCACGCGTGGCACTCGAACTGTCCATACGTGTGGAACACGCGGCTGGCAGATATTTTTGACTTCTTGGTTGTATCGTGGCCGTTGGATCAGGTCTTGATCCAACGGCCCATATTTACCTGCACACCATAATTGTAATTAGATAAGGTTTGGGTTTTGGGCCAACCAGGCCTTGTAACTTGTTTGTAATTGGACTTGGACTTCATTTTTATTTGGGTTTAATATAATTAATTTTTTTTGATTTCATTTTATATCAGCCCATTAATATTAATAATAATATAATTATAACAGCAATACCCATACATGATACAAACATATACTTATACAAGTATAACATATTGGCATACGTATATATAATCCTACACATAATTAACATAACATCTCTATACACTAAACAAATACGCTCGTACTCTAGATACATACGCGACACACATACATTATTAATACGTATACATACATAGTTTATAATATACATGCACACACCACACCTTATATATATATTAGTAACATTCATATAATATAATAAATATACATGCAATATGTATTTACAAGTGAAAACGAGTGATTACAGTTGCCCCTCTTTGCTTGTTCTCATGGAATGGGAAACAAAGCAAAGATTTATAAGCACTCATTTTTATCAGACTTCCCTGTTTTAGCTTTGGAAAAATGTGTTCTTTTGGATATCTCCGCTCTTCCTTGGCTGAATCTTCAGGCTCGAAAGTTCTTCCTATATAGAGCTTCGTCACCTTCCGATCTTGGAGCTACAGGCTCTTCCTATATAGAACCCTTCGCTCTGAAGCCTCGAGTTATGAGTCCCTCCTATATAGAACTTTTCACTTCGAGACAGTAAAGCTTGGAGTCCTTCCTATATAGAACTCTTCGCCTTCAACGCTGGTTTCTCCTATATAAAACCTTTTGCGCCACTAATGGATTCTTCATTTGGGAGTTCCTCCTATATAGAACTGCTAGTCTTCAAACCCTGAGCCACCGCTACCCTTCCTATATAGAACTTTTTGGCGCTCGAATCTCGAGCTACAGTGTTCTTCCTATATAGAACCTTTCACTCTAAGACAATGAAGCTCGGAGCCTTTCCTATATAAGACTCTTCGCTTTCGACAACAACAGTTTCCTATATAACCCGTGTCATAGGTGAATTCCTTTGACTGTGAGTTCTTCCTATATAGAATCATGAGGCTTCACCTTGGAGCCGTCGGTCCTTCCTATATAGAACTTTTCGGCGTCTTGAAATCTTGGAGTTACGGATTCTTCCTATATAGAATCTTTCACTCTAAGACATTGAAACTCGGAGCCCTTCCTATATAGAACTCTTCGCTTTCGACACAACAGGATTTCCTGTATAATCTTGCGTGTCATGGGTGAATTTCTTCGACTGGGAGTCCTTCCTATATAGAACTGCTTGTCTTCACCCTGGAGCTGTCAGTCCTTCCTATATAGAACTTTCAGCTTCTGAAGCCTCGGAGCGGAGGATTCTTCCTATATAGAACCTCTCTCTGGAGCTTGAAAACATGTGCCTTTTGTATGTAAAAACATTGTCTTCTCATTTGGGATTTACACCACGATGGCCATCGATGTCTCTTTGAATCTGCAGATACCTTTCTGAGATGAAAATAAAATGCTATGACAAATGAATTAACATGCTCCTAATCCTAGTGATGTCTGACTATTCATGATGCATGAGTGTCAATATCTTGGAGGGCTTGTTTTGGTCCTTATTTGATTTTGATGTTCGCTTTCTCCTTTCTTACGGGCATCGATACCCCGCTTCACTATCAGGTTCAACCATCTCAACCTTTCTTTTTCTCCAATTATGACTTGGAATTCTAAAGTGCCCTTTCGGGTTTTCACTTTAGAGAGTTTTTTTTTGAGATAGTACTTCTTGACGGCATCAGAATTTATGGGATTTTTCAGCTCGTCCCCATCCATTTCTGTTAGGATCAGGGCTTCTCCTGAGAAGGCCTTTTTTACGACGTACGGTCCTTCCCAGTTGGGCATCCATTTTCCTCGAGAATCTTTCTGGATAGGGAGGATTTTCTTGAGTACCAGATCCCCTCCTTTGAATTCTCTTGGGCGAACCTTTTTGTTGTATGCCTGCACCATCTGCTTTTGGTACATCTGACCATGACAAATGGCCTTTAGTCTTTTTTCGTCAATGAGATTTAGCTGGTCGAGTCTAGCCTGCACCCATTCAGCTTCTTCCAATTTTACTTCGTTTAAGACCCAGAGAGACAGAATCTCTACCTCAATTGGGAGTATTACTTCGGTACCATACACCAAGGAGTAGGGTGTTGCCCCTGTTGATGTGCGAATGGACGTCCTATAGGCAAAAAGGGCAAAAGGCAACTTCTCATGCCAATCCCTGTAGGTATCCGTAGTCTTCGCTATGATCTTCTTTATGTTCTTGTTTGCTGCTTCCACTGCTCCATTCATTTTAGGACGATAGACTGTGGAATTATGGTGTGTTATCTTGAATTGAGTGCACACGTCCTTCATCATTTTGTTATTCAGATTGGAAGCGTTGTCGATGATGATCCTTTCTGGCAATCCGTATCGACAAATAATTTCCTTCTTTAAGAACTTACAAACTGTAGTCCTGGTGATATTGGCGTAAGACGCTGCCTCTACCCATTTAGTGAAGTAGTCTATGGCGACCAAAATGAAACGGTGTCCATTGGAAGCTTTCGGATGAATCTGCCCGATGACGTCCATACCCCATACTGCAAAAGGCCACGGAGAATTCATGGTGTGTAAAGGCGATGGGGGTGCGTGAATCTTATCAGCGTAGATTTGGTATTTGTGGCATTTTCTGGCGTAATCGATGCAATCTCCCTCTATAGTCAACCAAAAATAATCGTATCTCATAATTTTCCGGGCTATAGACAGCCCGTTGGCGTGCGTTCCACAGATCCCGTCATGTACTTCGGCTAAGATCTCCTTCGCCTCCCGGGCATCCACACATCTCAGCAATGTTTGATCATGACTTATCCTATATAGGATCTCTCCATCTAGGACATATTTTGTTGCCATTTTCCTGAGCGTTTTTCTGTCATTGTCGTTTGCCCCTTCTGGATACTTTCGAAGCTTGACATATTGCAAGATGTCATAGTACCATGGGTTTCCTTCAATCTCTTCCTGTACATTACAACAATGAGCAGGCTTTTCAAACATCTACATCTCAATGGGCTTCATTTCTGCCCCGGTGTTTGTTTTAAACATGGATGCCAAGGTTGCCAATGCATCTGCCATTTGATTTTCTTATCGGGGCAGGTAATTGAAGCTGACCTTTTCGAACTCTTTGGTGAGCTCTTGGATCAATTCGTGATATTTGACCAACTTTGGGTCCCTGGTTTCCCATTCCCCACGCAATTGGTAAATGACTAAGGATGAATCTCTGAACACTCGAAGTTCCTTAACCTTTCTCTCGATGGCTGAGTTCAGTCCCATGATGCAAGCTTTGTATTCAGCTATATTATTTGTGCAGAAGAATTCCAATCTGCTGGTGAAAGGATAATAGATGTCCTCAGGTGAAATTAGCACTGCCCCTATCCCATGTCCGAGGGCGTTGGAGGCTCCATCGAAGTAAAGTTTCCACGACTTATCATCTGAAACCTTATCTTCGGTTGTAATGCACATCAAGTCTTCGTCTGGGAAACTAAAGTTCAATGCCTCATAGTCATCCGAAGCACGACTAGCCAGGAAATCTGCTACGGCACTCCCCTTTACGGCTTTCTAATTAACGTATACGATGTCGAATTCGGATAAGAGCATCTGCCATCAGGCCATCCTTCCCGTTAGTGCTGGCACTTCCATTAGGAACTTCAATGGGTCTAGCTTGGATATCAACCAGGTAGTATGGTACAGCATGTACTGTCTAAGCCGCTTGGTAGCCCAAACTAGAGCACAACACAGCTTCTGCACTGGCGGGTGCCGCGTTTCGCAATCATTGAATTTCCTGCTTAGGTAATAGATGGCTTGCTCCTTTTTTCTTGACTCATCGTGTTGCCCCAGTACGCATCCCATCGAATTCTCGAAGACTGTTAAGTAGAGAATTAGTGGTCGACTAGGTACTGGTGCGACTAAAATTGGAGCATTTGTCAGGTACTTTTTGATCTTTTCTAGGGCTCTTTGACATTCTTCATCCCACACGCCAGATTATTCTTTCTAAGAAGTCCAAGACCGGGTCGCATTGGTTGGTTAATTGGGAAATGAAACGAGAGATATAATTCAGCCTCCCGAAACCGCGGACTTCCTTCACGTGCGGGGGTGGTGAAAGGTCCTGATGGCTTTCACTTTATCCGGATCAATCTCAATCCCTCTTCTCGCTTACTACGAACCCTAGGAGTTTTCCGTAAGTAACGACGAAAGGTACACTTGGCGGGATTGAGCCTCGGTTGGTACTTCCGTAGTCTTTGGAATAGTTTTCTCAAGTTTTGTAGGTGCTCTTCCTCTGTTCAGGACTTGGCAATCATATCATCCACGTATACTTCTATTTCTTTGTGCATCATGTCATGGAAAAGAGTCACCATTGCTCTTTGGTATGTTGCCCCTGCGTTCTTTAGCCCAAACGGCATCACTCGATAACAAAAAGTGCCCCACATGGTTATGAATGTGGTCTTCTCCATGTCGTTAGGGTCCATCTTTATCTGGTTGTACCCTGAGAAGCCGTCCATGAAGGAAAACCATGAATGTCCTGCGGTGTTGTCAACCAGCGTGTTAATATGTGGTAAAAGGAAGTTGTCTTTAGGGTTGGCTCGGTTCAGATCCCTATAATCTACACACATACGAACTTTCCCGTCTTTCTTTGGTACTGGTACAATGTTTGCAACCCATTCGGGGTATTTGGCTACCTCCAAGAATCCAGCATCAAATTGCTTTTTCACTTCTTCTCGGATCTTTAACAACATATCTGGTCTCATTCTCCGAAGTTTTTGCTGTACTGGTTTACACTCCGATTTTGTTGGCAATTTGTGCACCACTATGTCGGTATTCAACCCTGGCATATCTTGATAAGTCCAGGCGAAGACATCCTTGAATTCCTGAAGTAGGGCTATCAGTTCATGCTTGGTTTTTGAGGAAATCGTCGTTCCTACTTTTATTTCTTTTCTCTCTTCTTCAGTCCCCAAGTTGACAATTTCTGTTTCTTCTTGGTGGGGCATGATCTGCCTTTCTTCGTTGTCCACCATTCTCTTTAACTCTTCCGGGACCTCAATTTCTATTTCATCATATCCTTCCTCAATTCCCTCTGAGACCTCAGGGCATTCGAAATTTACTCCAGGATTGGATCTGGTATCATTCATATCGTCAATCATGAGCGACCTGCATTAAATGAGAATGAATTGTATTGGGAAAGAGACGGCTTTATATGAAGGGAATGAATATGAAGAATGCATGAATGAAATAAATGAATCTTTGGTCATTTTAGGAAAGTGGGGATATTTTCATTTCAATCAAAAAGTTAACATAGGTGCCCCGTACAAGAGATCCCCATTGTTTATGGGCAAAAACAAAAGGTTGATTCGGAGCATTACTCTGATCTATTCCTAAAAACTACAGGTAGATCAATGCAGCTCCAGTTATCGAGTGTTTCTCCGGGACAGCAAGGGCGGATGTTGATCAACATTTTGCTGCCTGGGTCCTTTTCAGCTATCATGTTGATGTACATCCCTTCAAATGATTCACTGAGTACTTCCTCCTGGTTAAGTTCATCATTTTTCTTCATTGCCTCTCCAATATCTTGACCTGGCTGGTAGAACCCTCCGGAGACAAAAGTGGCTTTCAAACTAGGAAAGGACATCGGCCTCCACGGAATGTCTTCTCCTTTAGATATGGCTTTTCTTTGCTCCTCCTTCCTCTTATATTCTTCTTTCTTCTGTTGGACACTTGGTTGGTAACCCAGCCCGAAACGATCCTTCTTGGTTATCATATTCTTGGGTCTCACGTTTCCTTGTAATTTCTTCCCCAGCCCTTTTCCTATTTTGGCTCCTCGGCCCAGAGTTTCTGCGACGGTCATCTTGGTACAATTAGATAACCTAGGGTAGGGAATCCGACTCCCCTCTGAAACGAATGTGGCATTTACTAGTTCCAATGCTCGGAACGAGCATTCTGCAGCATCTTCATCATTTTGAATGTAGGGGGCGTCTGATGTCACTGAAGCAACAAATTCTTGCTCTGCCTCTACTGTGACCAATTTGCCTTCAACTACAAATTTTAATTTTTGATGCAATGATGATGGGACAACTCCTGCGGAGTGTATCCACGGTCTTCCCAACAAGCAGCTGTAAGATGGTTTTATGTCCATCACCACAAAATCGATCACATATTCAGTTGGTCCGATCAATAGGAGCACCTCAATTTTCCCCATTGTTCCTTTTTGCGTACCATCAAAGGCTTTTTCCGAGTTGTGGCAGGGCTTTAGGTGCGAACCATCTATTGGTAATTTTTGCAGGGTTACCATAGGCAAGACATTCAATGCTGACCCGTTGTCGATCAGTACGCCTAGTAATACATACCCTTTGCAGTGGGTAGTGATGTTAAGGGCTTTGGTAGACCCCATTCCTCCCTCCAGGATCTCATCATCACTGAATGTGATATGATTATAGGTAGTAATATGCCCCACTATCATGTCCAGGTTTGATACAGAAATGTCTTGGGGCACAAAAGTTTGATTCAGCACTTTCAATAGCGTCTCCCGATGCTTCTCTGAACTCAAGAGTAATTCCAGCACTGTGATGCTGGCCGGTTGCTTTCATAGTTGTTCCACTACGCTGTACTCGCTATGTCTCAAGAACTTTAGAAATTCTTTGGCCTGGGCCTCAGTTACAGGCTCATTTATCTTTGGGGAAGGTTCTTCTCCAAATATCTGCGTAGGGCTAACTGTTGTACTCTTCCCCTTATCTTTTTCAGCCGCTTTCAAAGCCTCGGAGGAATAACATCGGCCGTTCCTTGTGAAATGGCCTGCCTCACCAATGTTCACATCGTTCTGGCTTTGTTGGTCTTTCAGCGTAGGCTCTTTTACCTGATCGTGTTCTGGTTTTTCTGGCGTGGTCACATTTACAGCATAATTCTAGGGAGTTTGTCGCATATCTTTGAATGGGAATGGAGATGGTGCTGAAATGATGATCTTGGGACTTATTTTGCTGGTTTCTCTCTGGGAGACACTTGCATTCCCTGGCCTGGGAGAGATGATAAAAGGTCTATCCTTCCCGTATTTAGACTTGGGGCTATCCGTCATGTGTACGTCCGACCCCTTCTTCCCCGTGGGCTCCTCGAAGAATTCTATTTGTTTTTCATTCATCAATTTCTGCACCAATTTCTTGAACTCGTCACATTCTTGGATATCATGCCCTTCAGTCTGGTGGAATTCGCAATACTTTCCACATTCCTTCTGCCTTGTTATCATGCTTTTGTCGATCACACGAGCCATGCATAATCAATCGTTGAAATACCCACCGTAAAGGAGACTTGATTTCTGACACGTCATCCTTTATCTTCCTGGTAAAGCATTCTTCGATGACATTTACCCCTCTGCTCCCATGATTAGGCAGCGGGTTGTTGGCTACACTCGGTTCTTCAAACTTCAATATCCCGGAATCAATTAAGTTCTGCACAAGCTTTTTTTTGAGGCAAGGCGCTTCTCGATGGGATGTCCAGGGGTACCGCCGTGATAGTCGCAATGCGCGCTTGGATTATACCAAGGCGGGAAGGGCGGATTGACAGGAGTAACGATGTATGGCCGGACCCGGTCTGCTTCATACAACTGGGAATAAAGTTCTGAGTACGAAACAAGTAGGGGAGTGAAAGTTCTCCTCTCTTTCTCTTTTCGTGACTCTCTCATCTCTTTGATTCGAGTTTTGTGTTTTTTCCACAGTGTGCTTGTGGCTGTGAGACTGTGAAGTTCTTCAGGCGTATAGGTGCTGGTGGTGTTTACTTCATTTCTCTTATTATACTTTCGAGACCCTTCCCCACCATCAATTCTGCCGCTCTTAATTGCCAGTTCGAGGGACTCCCCAGTCCTGATTAAGTCGGCAAAGCACTGTGTTGTGTTATTAATGAGGCGATCAAAGAGTGCCCCTTTCAGAGTATTGACAAATAATGGCGTGATTTCATGCTCCGGAATGGGTGGCTGGATTTGGGCGGCCACTTCTCTCCATCTTTGGGCGTATTGCCGCAGGCTTTCATTGGACTTCTGCCCCATATTTTCTAACATAATTCTGCTAGGGGTCATGTCTGTTACATGTTTGTATTGCTCAGTAAATGCTTTTGATAGATCTTTCCATGTCTTAACATTTGCCTTGCTTAACTGAGTGTACCAACGTAACGCCGCTCGATTAGACTATCCCGAAACAATGGATCGTAGCTTTTCGTCCTTATGGTAGGCCGCCATTTTTCTACAGTACATTGTTATGTGTGCAGAAGGACATGTGGTTCCATCGTATTTATCGAACTCTGGCGTTTTAAATTTTGGCGGTAGGACAAGATCAGACACCAGACTTAAGTCACTAGCGTCATTTCCTGATTCTTCATTTGATTGTAACGCTTTAAAATTTTCCTCCATGAGGCGAAATCTTTCCTCCCACTTTTTTTCTACCTCATTCCTGATTCTTTCGACCATGTTCAGGTCCGGCACTTCTTCTTCATAGAGTGCTTCAGTATCGAGGGGTTGAGTCTTAGGTGCCCCTACTTGAAAGCTAGAAGACATTCTTGCAGGGTCAATATACACCTTCCTAGCCTGGTTTGGTGCAGTTGGTTGAACCTTGTAGTGAGCCGGGGTACCTTCTGGCTCTTGAACATTTTCTCCTTCTACTCTTTTTCCAAGACTCTTTGCCAGCAATGCGGTTATGTCAGATACTATAGATGTTTGTGACTACGCAATCTGATCACTAAGGCTTCTCTGGGCCTCTTCAAGCCTTGTCTCGAGCTCTCTTTGCCCTCTTTCTAGACTGATTATCCTTTCTTCCATGAGCTTTCTTTGTAGCCGGGTAAAGTATGGGTGATGAATGATTGCAGGTTAACTACACACAACGCCACAATATTCATATTGTTAATATGGTTGCAACAAATAAATGCATGTATAATGATGTGAATGTTATGATGCAAATGCAAGAATTTATGCAGATAAGGTACTGATTCCGCTGGTAATCACCCTTTTGAACTACTTCCACGGGAATTAAAGGGTCTTGATTACAACAAAGTTCGTGTTACAAAGTAAAGATCCCTAGTACAAAAGATCTAATTACAACACAGAGTCCTATAGATAGGCTCTAGCTCTATCTCCTAATTTTCCAATTGCCCTGAGCAGTTTGAGGAACCTAGGAGCTTCTTCCATTCCCGGGGCTATGAAAGGTCAGAGTGTCTCAGCCTCGACAGCTAAATCATTCACATGCCGGGCGACTCGCTGTATATCCACCATTAGGTTTGCGTAATACTGGTCCCTGTCCTGTACCATTCGAGCAGCGTCGCGTAGTCTCTTCTGCCAATAGGTGTCCCCTCCGGCTGCAGCCTCCTCGAACACATTAATTCTTTCCTTGTAATCTTCAATAGTTGCTTCGAGTGACCCAATTTGTGCTTGTAACACACCCACTTCGCGTTCTCTTTCTTGCAGCTCAGCGAAGTTATTCCTGCGGCAGTACATTCGAAGTGAGTGTTCGACTTCCGCCACCTTTCCTTTTAATTCGCCATTTTGACTTTGGCTTTGCTCCAGCCTTTGAATAGTGTCATCGTACAGTTTTTGCATTTCTAACAGTCTATTTCGACTACTCATGGACTTTCTTTTCCATACGGCGACGCTTTCTCTCTCATGATGGATAGCTTGTTTTCCCTTGCTGATTTCTTGCCTGAATCTTTCTTTCTCTTGATCAATGGCCTTCTTGGCGGACCGTTTTTCTTCCTCCATAGACAAACGGCAGCTTTCTACCCCTTTCTCGATCGCTCTCTTGTTGATTTCTCGTTCTTCTTCCACCAAACGGATGCCGTTCATTCTTTCTCTTTCTACAGCTATGAACTGACTCCGGCCGACCTTCTGTATTTTTGCTTGTAATAGAAGGGCATCTTTTTGATAAAGAGTGTTCTTGTCGCTCAAATCTGCATTTAATTTCTTCAATTGCCTAATGATCCCGTCCCGCTCGTCAACCTCTAAGCTTGCCTTATAGAGTTCGCTCGCATGCTGGGTCTGTTGGATGTCCATTTTCCTTTTAACTTCTTCGAGTTCACTCCTTAAGATGTCGGCTTCAGACGGTACCACCCTTGTAAGCTCTTCGAGTGACACTGCTGGTCCTTGATCAGATTCGGGAATCACATTATTAACCCTCAAACGTCTCCAAAGATCGTAATCTGGGTAGTCATGTGTTCGGTATCTTCTTCCACCCTGATCCGGTAACAATGATCCCAGGCCCTCATGATGGTCTAAATTTTTCCTTTGAACTCCCCTTTGAAAAGAAATTCAGTTTGGCTTAATCCGGCGGTATTGGGAATGAACTGTCGTGATCCGAACTGCTGGGACACTAAAAGCGGAGCACAGGCGATCCCTCCATGCAATCCTAACATCATCAGCCAGTTGAAGTCACCACAACTGTATAGAAAATAATTAACTTTACCGAGCCATGGGACCCTCCATGCTATGTCTTCATCTTGAATGTTCCTGAAGAAACTGGTCCACATTTTTTTTTTCAAATCCTCTCGCCATTCCTTTGCTAAGTACTCTCATAAAGGTGAAAAACCTTGGAAGGATATCCCCGGTAGGACCCTCGTCGGTGACTTCCACATGTGACTCTGAATCCATACTTGTAACAGCTATGCGCATCCTCGAAAACGTCCTTCTTCATGTTTTCGGCTAGCATTTAAGGAAATGAAAGTCTCGACCAAGATTGCTGGTACCGGGTTTGCTTTTCATTTCACCCGCTCAAACAAATCCAGAATGGGTATGTCAATGTTCCCGAGTACTCTGGGAAAGATCACCAAGCCATATATTCCTAAAGCGAACAAGTCCATTTTCTTTGCCTCGTCTGGATGTGTCGGTATGATGTCCCGAATACTTTCCCATGCAAAGACTGTATTGTCTCCTCGGATTTGAAGGAGGCCACTAACCCAATCGTCACTCATTCCCGCAAAGGTTTTGAGTTTCGCAGTGTAATTCTGATTCCTCGGAGGCTTCGCGTAGATCCAATATTCCTGAATATTTTTCTGGTTAAGTAAAGCAGTATATTCTTCCACCGTAGGCATCATGTCCTGCCCATTGAAGGTGAAGCAGCAAAAAGCTGGATTCCAGAACTGGACTATAGCTCGGATTAGGGGCTGGTTAATCCGAACATATAACAGCTATACGATGTCGCCATAACTATCGCAGAACAAGTCTTGTAGTCTTCGGTCCCATCTTTCCTAAATGCTTTGAAGATCCCATAAGTCGTTCTGTTGGAGACTCACATAGGTGTATCCTGCTATTACGCGTTCGTTCGGCAAACTGTCCCCTTGGATTTTCTGGTTGACCTCTGACCAATGTCTGACTGACAAATTAAGCTCTTCTTTCTTAAGACACCTTTTTTCCATGGTGAAAGACTTTCTGATCAGGCAAACCACTTGATCCAATACCTTTATGTGATGCAAATGCAATGATGTATGAGAAAAAACAAAAGCGAAAAGAAAACAAGTCAGTACCAGATAAAATTGATAAATATAAAAATAAAAGGACAAAATTAAACAGAATAAACACACAAAACAGCCCTATTTATCCCGTCTAAAACACCTATGGTTATTCGCATGGCTCTAACAGGGTGGGTTTCTATGTTCTCTACATGCAGTGTTGGTGCTAGGAGGTACCCGAATTGTCCTTGCTGTCCTCTACTAAGAGTAGCAAGGCCCCCGATCATCACCCATTATAGGCCCCTTTCAACCGGGTTCAATTCAGGGGGACCCATTCGCTTATGCCCGTACGAAGGAACGATATCCTTACGAAAGCATAAGGTACTCGAGCCCCGAAGGTACTTGCTAGGCCCATACGGGAGAATGATATCTCCATGAAAGCATTAGCGTTTTCCCCCCACTTAAAAAGACGGGTTTATATGCCATATTTTAAATGCGTTAAAATAAACGCGCAATTATGACTGAATGTTAATTTAATAGTCACTTTAATCCGGAACTTCCAATATTAGTAAAGCGGTAATTATTTTTAAAGCTTGACTCTCATTTGTTTTTTTAAAAAAAAACAAAAATTGTCCCCAGCGGAGTCGCCATCTGTAGCGATGTCTCTTTCTTTTTATCATCGCTAAAAAATGAGGGTTTTCAAAGGTGTTTTTGAAAGGTGTTTGTGACTCTTTTAGATATAAAATATTTATTCCGTGGGGTTTTAAAAGAAACCGCATTTAAAAAAATGGAGTCGCCACCGGCCACTTAGGTAGGCCGGAAACCATAAAACCAGAGATTTAAAAAGATTGGGTTCGGGAGTCGGTTACGGATGGGGAAGGATTAGCACCCCCACACCGCCCAAAATTGGTACTTTAATAATTACCGCTTTATTAATATTGGATTTTCCGGATTAAAGTGACGATTATTTTAAAATTCGGTCATAATTGCGAATTAATTTTAAGGGCCCCGTTATCCGAGAATAAGCGCCCAACCACTATCACTACGCCTGATACTGGCCCCATTTACGCTCGGATAAAAGGGCACCGCATTAACAAGTTATAAATCATATGCAATCTTAGTGGCAAAAATATAAAACATGGCAAAATATTTAAATGCAATAAATATTGACATAACAGAATACTAATCTAACATAAATGATATACTAGAATAAAACATGCATATATACATATTATTTTAAATAATAGATAAAAACAACTTTAACAAGTTAGAATAACAATGCAGGAATAATTACATATATAGGCGAACAAATATTTCAAAAAGACATACATGCTAGTAATAAAACAGATTTCAACATATATGGGACAATATATTATACATAAAAGAAGACACACTAACACGTAACCTAAAAGCCAAGAAAACATACAATACGTACAAAAATACAAGAACATGCCGTTTTACGAGTCAAATAGAACATAACATGCTTTAATACGAGTAACCGGATAAAGAAATACATGACTATTATAAGCTTAACACACATATACATATAAACATAAAATACGAGACATATACGAGGGACATAAAATAAAATAATAGAATATCAACATATACGATTATAATACGAACATGAATATTTACAAAGAATACATGACTGAAATGAAAGGAAAATAAAAGTCAGTGGCAGAAATTAAAGAACAATAATATGTAATTTAGGGACGAAATTGCGAAACAAACAGAACCTAAAAGGATCAAAACTGTAATTAGACCAAGGGGCAGACCCAAAATGAAAAGTTCAAAAACGCGGGATGACTAAAGGCGTAATTTTACCATTTGAAAACTGATTCGGTGTAATTTAGGGACTGGATTACAAGATTTTGAAATCTCAGGGGGACTGGGATTGTAATTATACCATGCGGCAAGACAAAAACGAAAATATTGAAAACGCGGTGGGATTAAGTGTGTAATTTACCCATTTAGCAAAATAATAATACCTATATAAAGGCTATTTTTAGACCGAAACCAAATTTTCACCATTTCATTTCATTTTTCGGTTTTCATAACCCAGCCCCGTTTTTATTTTCTCTCAACTGATCTTATGAAACCCAGAATCCGGCGGCTGGCCGCCATGTTCTCCGCCGCCGACCGCCGCTAACCGACGCCGGCGAGCCTCCAAAACACACCAAAATAACCCCCTTTTTATCCTCAACATGAATCCGTGGTTGGATTCAGAGGATACACCCTTATTTGCCCTAGATCTAGAAAATACGAAGCGAAAAAAATATTTTTTTAAACCAAAACGAAACTACAAGGGGTCTTCCCCTCCCTTTAGTTCACCATATCAGGCTTGGAGAAGCCGAAAGGCTTATCACTGAGGAAGGGAAGACCCACAAACGGCGACGGTAAGACTACTCTCCCTTTTTTTTGTTTCTGTTTACCTCTTTTGTATATGCATGCAAAAATAAAAATGAGAAACGAGTATTTACCACTGGACTTTTCTTTCGATTATCACTTGAATGTTTACAACTTTCAGTCTTTGTATTACAAGATCTCTGTTACCACTCTGTTTTTTTTTGTTACCCCTCTATTACAACTCTCCCCTGTTACAAAAGTCTCCGTTTCATATATATCATTGTCTTTGTTTTGGTGCAAGTTGCATCTTGCTTTTTCAGATCTGAACTGACAACTTGTTGCTTGTTGTATTGGGCATGTTCTGAACACGGGGGTTGAATATCGGCATGGTGGCGGTATGGGTGTTCTGCCAGCGGCCAGACGCATTCTCGGCCGTTAGATCAGATTTGATCTAACGGTCGAGATGGCTTGAAGGACGAACGGCCTGGATGAAGCCTCGATTTGATGAGACGGCTCCAGATCTTGACACGTGGAGCTCCGCAGTCGAGGAGTCAGAACGCGTGGATCTTACGCGCGCGTGGGATATTAAAGCGTCCGCGCGTGGACCACACGCGCGCGTGGCACTCGAACGGTCCATACGTGTGGAACACGCGGCTGGCATATATTTTTGACTTCTTGGTTGTATCGTGGCCGTTGGATCAGATCTTGATCCAACGGCCCACATTTACCTGCACACCATAATTGTAATTAGATAAGGTTTGGGTTTTGGGCCAACCAGGCCTTGTAACTTGTTTGTAATTGGACTTGGACTTCATTTTTATTTGGGTTTAATATAATTAATTTTTTTTGATTTCATTTTATATCAGCCCATTAATATTAATAATAATATAATTATAACAGCAATACCCATACATGATACAAACATATACTTATACAAGTATAACATATTGGTATACGTATATATAATCCTACACATAATTAACATAACATCTCTATACACTAAACAAATACGCTCGTACTCTAGATACATACGCGACACACATACATCATTAATACGTATACATACATAGTTTATAATATACATGCACACACCACACCTTATATATATATTAGTAACATTCATATAATATAATAAATATACATGCAATATGTATTTACAAGTGAAAATGAGTGATTACAGGTATGTTTTGATTTTTTTTGTATTTTATTTACAATAAGATCAATTAATAAGATACTTTTTTTATCTTCAATTTTACATTTGAGTTTGATTTGTTTGAATTTTTTTAATTTAGGAGAATAACCAAGAAAGTATCGAAAATCATTTAGAATAGTTAAATGCCGAGCCTGCTGAGCTTGCTGAACCTACTGAAATGAAACTGTATTATGATGCACATCATAAAAAAGATGGGACATGGGTTAACCAACAAGCAGAAGAGAACTATGTAAGATTTTTTTAGTCTAAAATATAATCTTTGTTTATTAAATGTTTCAATTTTATGATTTATTTCACTTATATTTATAGAAAAAAAATGAGAACAATCTTAAGTGAAGAAATTGAAAAGGGCATTGTGATGAATGTGCGTCAAATTTTAGAGAAGGTTTTAATTTTAAAATACGGTTACACTCGTGGACTTGGTTACGGAGTAAAGTCAAGTAGTTCCAAAGAATTAGAATTGGAATCTGCATTACATGCTGAAAGAGTTGGGAATGAAAAACGAACCCAAGAATTACTAGTTCAACTACAAAGCCAAAATGAAAATTTCTTGACCAAAATGCAACAATCAATGAGTTGAAGGAAAACCAAAATGTTCTCCAAAGTCAGATTCAACAATTGCTTGCAAGATTTGGAGAAAACACTTCTTCTTGAATATTCAAGGTAATATTATAATTTAATTTTTAATAATAAAATATATTTTATATGCTATCTTAAATATTTATTAATAAATTAATGTAATTTCATTTTTAAATGTAGGTGTCGAAGGATGTATGGATCGTCATGGTGGATTTCAATTCATTTTTATTCCTAGATAGTCCCTTTATGTTTTAGAAAATTTTCTTTCCAAACATTTTATGTTTATTTAAATGATATTTAATATTGTTTTTGTCATTATAAGTTTTTTAAATATATTTATAGTTATTATAACCAATTATTTTAGTTATCATAACAAATTCTAACAAATGCTATTTTATAACATTAACAAATTATGACAATTAATTTAGTCACAAAAATAAAATATGACAAAAATTATTTCGTAAACATTAACAAATTATGATAAATTTATTTAGTCACAATATTTTATCAAAACAACAAATTTTGACAAATTTATTTAGTCGTAATAAAAATTTATAACAAATATTAATTTCTCAATATAAAAAAATATGATAATTAATATTATTTCACAATAACAAATTGTAACAAATGTTTTTAGTCACAAAAATAATTTATGACATATTATTTTAGTCACAAAAACAAATTTGTCACTAAATTATTTATGAAAAATATTTTTTTAGTCACAAAAATAACTTATGATAAATATTATTTTAGTCACAAAAACAAAATTTTCACAAAAACAACTTATGACAAAAATTTATTTAGTTACAAAAACAATTTATGACAAATAATATTTTAGTCAAAAAAACAAATTTGTCACAAAAATAATTTGTGACAAATATTTATTTAGTCACAAAAACAATTTATGACAAGTATTATTTTTGTGACTAACCTATTGCGAAGAAGAAAATTGTTTCTATTTATAATTTAAAAAAAATTAATTTGTCACAAAATAAGCTTACATTTGCCATTATAAAACAGTTGTGAGAATGTAACACCCCCTTCCCGTATCCGTACACTGAACACGAGTCGAAAATGTCACAGTGATTTAAAAACATTTTTACGTTTAAAAATAGGGACTAATAAAAATTTTCATATAACATATTAATCATTATTTTATCATATCAAGATCCTAACATAATATATATCAAAATTGTACATATATTATACCTTTAATTTTACAAGTACAAAACTTTTGTAAAGCAGGCCGGTTTAAAAACATTTTAAACAAAATAAGTAGATTATCTCATACATGCCACTATTCATACAAAATAAGGAAGTCGTGATACTGAAATAACCTGTTGATATGTTATCTCCCCCGAAAGAGATGTCGATACAAAAGCTCTGCTACTACTTCCGGTTACCTACGTGTATAACCAAAATACACGCTAAGAATAACTTAGTGAGGCATAAGATAAGTAACATTATAAACGCTTAATAATGCATGATACTTTCATATGCATGATAATCAATAAATCATATAACTTGTAATGCATGAATATTTATGCAGTAAAGCATACTGTAATCATTCTTTAACCTAAAAGCATATGTTATCATGTAAAACCGTATAGTTATCATATGACATCATATAGCCCATAGTCATTATCAAATGAATTGTATTATTCTTTTCTTACTCGTAGACACATTGAAATGTCGAGACACAATGAAGTGTCAATATCATGCTCGTAGACACATTAAAGTGCCGAGACACATAGAAGTGTCGATAACTTACTCGTAGACACAGTAAAGTGCCGAGACACATAAGAGTGTCAATATCTTACTCGTAGACACAAGGAAGTGTCGAGACACAATAAAATGTCAATAACTTTATAATACAATATTCAACATTATAAATACCAAGGGCAAACTTTTAAAAACAATTCATACAATTAATGGCAAGTAATCCAAATTCCATACTTTCAAACATACATATATACATCATGTAAAACATCTTTATACTGGAGTAGTTCATACTCCAATATACTTTATAACATTCATGGTATACTGCCACTTAAAAATTTCATCAAATAACCCAGTCACGCATTTGTCATGCTATAAAACATATATAAGCATGAAAATGTATCATAATTTTTAAATCATTAAAATAAAGTATCATGCTAAAATTCATGTCATACTTTATAAAAAAATAATTCTTTACCTAAAAAAATGCATGTTAACAAACATACAAGTTAAAACATGTATGCACTCACCTTAACCTTGCAAAGATTTCCTTCATTATTCGATATCAATCTCGAATTAGTTCTTTTCTCGGTCTACTAATACAACCTCGATCTTTATCGGTATCTAAATAAAATGACATATACCATTTCAAAGTACATGTTAGAACATACTCAATCTATATAAAATAATGGAAAGTAAATGAATAACTATTCATTATTTACAAAAATTGATCCGATAAAATTTCCATATTCGAACCAATATTTCTTAAACTATTCTTTAAATTTCCAACTTTTCCCAAAATTTACATTTGAGTCCCTAAGGACACTTTTAAGCCTCTAGACATCATTTTCAAGCCAAATCCTTACAATTCTCACCATTCACACTTTAGGACCCAAACTTTAAAAATTAACATAATGGTCATTGAATTTTCCGAAATTCACAAAATGGTCCAAAAGTTAGAATAAACTTCAAAACCAACCTATAAATCACTTAACTTGATTTTTAACCCAATATTCTTCAAAAACAAGTTCAACAATCAAATCCCTAAACTTTCCAAAAATTACAATTTGGTCCCTAATGCCAAACAATTACGGATTTTCATTCAAAACCACTTATATCATCATATTTAACCATTCTTCCTTCATTAACATCTTAAAATTCCAAACTTGGCTCAAACTTATACCAAAAGATAGAGAATTCAATGAAGATCATTTTCTTATTTCATATCTAAAGCTCAAATCCAATCAAGCAAGCTTAAAAACTGAAACAAAGTTTTCTTACCCTTGCTTGGAACCCCACGGCAAGAAGAGAAAGATGATAAATTCTCCAAACTTTTCTTTCTTATTTTAATGCCAAATGGCATCTTTAACACCAAATTAAATAATAATATATCCTTAATAGTCAATTGAATATTTTGCCATGAACTATAACCAATAATACATAACACTTATAATATATTATCTTAAATAATCAATTATTTCAAAATAAGGGTAAAAAGTCCCTTTTATCCTCCAACTAATTTAATATTTACTAGTTGGCCTTTATAGTAAAAATCCAACCATACTAGGTGAAATCTAACCAAATCTAGTTGAAATCAAACCAACCATAATAGAATATTCCCAAAATAATATTCCATTACTTTTCCATAGCTTTTTAATCAATCTCTAAAATTTTGATTCGATCCGACTTCCCGATATTCATAAAATACTTCTACTACAATTTTACCCTTTTCCAAACTATCAGATTTAATCCAAAAATTCCATATTTCCATATTCGAGAAATAAACTCTATTATTTCAATAAATCTTCCTTTTTCAAAACTTAGACTGAATTTTCCTAAATCAATCTATTATTCCGATAATTATAAAAAATCTTCATAAAATAAAATTCCCTTAAAATTCCTATATCGATAATCCATACGAATCTTTTCTACTCTTACTGAATCCAAAATATTAATCAGAAGCATTGTTATGGAACCTTCCCAAAGGTCACCCATCCTAAAATTTCCCTGGCCTGAGCACGCTTAACAATTTTTTTCGATCCAATTTCAGTACTTTTTTCCCCATCTTTATTCTAAAAATTAACATCAAGGTACTTAGTTCAATCCGATTCACACTTATAATGAATAAAATAACTTATTGGGAAAATTATCATGTTGGTCTCTGAACTTTTCCTAACTTTTCACTTTGGTCACCAAACTTTAAAATTTTACGTTTTAGTCACTAAACTAAAACCACTAACTTTTAGTTCCTTGCATTTTAGTCACTAAGCTAATATTGGGGTATTAGAGAGAAAATAAACTTTGCTGTAATTTCTGTTTTTGTCACAAAAACAATTTTTTCGATGTTAGAATTCAAGTTAATTGTGACAAATGTACTTTTATTGTGACAAAATAAATATTTTATTTTAACAAATATTTTATCCTTATAAGTAACATTTAGTGACAAAATAAAAGTACTGAGAAATTAAAATTTGTTGTAATATGTATTTTTGTCACAAAAACCTTTTTCATTTGATGTTACAATTTAAGTTAATTGTGACAAAAATTTACTTTTTGTGACGAAATAAATATTTTATTCTAACAAATATTTTGTCTCATTAAGTTACATTTAATGACAAAATAGAAACAATGAGAAATTATTTTTTGTTGAAATATGTATTTTTGTCGCAAAAACACTTTATATTTGATGTTAAAATACAAGCTAGTTGTAACAAAATGTACTTCTCGTGACCAAATAGTTGATTTATCATGACAAATATTTTGTCGTGATAAGTTAATTATAGCAACGAAATTTCGTTGTTACGATAAATAGTATAAAATGGTAACAAACACAATTTCGTCACAATATACTTTACATGAGGGACTTGTTCTAACAAACATGATGACCAACAAAATTTGCCAAAATAAATATATCATGACAAATTTAGTACATTTAGTGATAAATAATTTTGTTGCAATATTATAATTTTCTTGTAGTGAGAAATCAACAATTAGAGATGATTTTCATTTCTCTCATGTAGCTAAAAGTTGTTTATTGAAATTCCCAAGTTCTTGATCATTTGTTATTGATTTATGTTAAGAAATTATGATTGTAATATGGATTTAATGATTAAATTGAGTATTCTTGGAAAATTGTTGGAAATTGATTTGGATCTATTTTGGTGATGAATCTAATAGATTTAGATCTCTATTTGGATGTGTTTTAATGTTGAAAGAATTGATTAATCAATGTAATCCCAGAACTATGTGAATTGTTAGTTTTCTAGGTTGGATATAGTTGGTTTTTGGGTTGATCTTGTTGCTGTAGTGTTGTTGGAGGTATAAGGACGTGTTTAAGATGTTTTTGGATGTTAATTGATGTTGTTAATGTGTTTGAATAGCTAGATGTTGGTTGGGCTTTGTTTAGGTAAGGGTTGATGGTGTTCTTGATAGTTTTAGATGGGTGTTTGATGGATTCTTGTGAGGCGATGTTGTGTTTGTTGGTTGCTGGAGGTTTGAGGTACAGAGATGTGTTTTAATCCTCTGTTTTTGATTGGGGTAAAGCAGGGGAGTTGAATCCTTTGGCTTTTGAAGAAGGCGCGGAAGCTTCAGAAGCTTGATTCGCGCGTCGGCAAGCAAGCGTTGGATTATTGTTTAGTGGAAAAGTGTTTTACTGCTGTTAAAAGGTTTGAAAAGGAGTTGTGGGAGTTTAGATAAAGTTTGATAAACTTATCTAAGCTTGGAAGTAAGTATCGATTGAGCTTTCTTTCGATTTCTGTCTTGCAAAATGAAATCTCATGCATATATTAATGGTTTTATTTTCTCACTGTATTATACATGTTTTGAAAGTGAAAGATATTGCAAATGATCATAGATGATGACTTATGAGAATGGCATATCGTTTGTGAAAGAAATTTTGAGATTGTTAAAAGACATGGTTTAATGTATTTGTGTTGGTTTGATGTGATGCATATGTAAAAAAGTAAGGTAATGTTGTTTATTGAATATATTGGCAAGTGGCTGTGTTTAAAATGATATCGGATATAGTTGGCTAGCCATAGGGCTTAGAGTGCACTATAAAAAGTTGCCCATGTTTGTCGAGGGGTGTTAAGTGTCTGTAATCTCCAACATGAGAACCACAACGATTGAGGTGGGTAAATGTTCATTTTCTCTCGTTGGTAGATTTATACATCTAAATTGTAGAGGTGGGTAAATGTTCTGTTACTCCAATTTGAACCGTTTGAGGTGGGCAAGTGTACGTTGCTCCGGTTGACGTATGTATGTGAAGTGGTTGTGAGAACCACTTGAGAAATTTGTGTATCCGATGTGTTTTATGAAATGAAAGGTTGTTGGTTTTGAGTCACTTGAAAGCCAATATATGAGATAAGGTATCATGTGAAATAGATTATGTTTGTATAATGAGATTTATATATGTATTACTATTTAAGCTTGTTATAAAGGTGTTGTGGTCTGAAGCTTAAATTGAGGTAGATATAGAATCCATGATACATGAATTGAAAATGGTTTAAATGTGCATATTTGAGATGATATGAAAAACATGCGATGTTTTGCCATGAGATAATTACATGTGGTTTGAATTAAATAGTTTTAAATGCATTGATGAGTGTTTTGTGATTTCCTCACTAAGCTTATAGCTTACGCTCTCTTTTCCTCATCAATGAAGAGAAATAGCTTTTTTGGGTAGAAAGCGAGCAAGCGAGGATCCAAGAGTCGATACATTACAAAGTATGGTTTTATATACGCTAAGTAGTAATAAGAAGGCAATGTGACCAGGTTGTTTTCAGATATATGTTTTGTGTTACTCCCTGTTGTAAGAGTTTGGATTAATGTTTTGGACTTGCTTGATGTTTGATAATTGGTTTTTGAGGGGTTGAGAGACAATAAGCACGCTTAGGTAGAACTCATGATCATAGGTGATTGTTTGATTATACCATGCTTAGTATAGTCTCAAACTATGTTGCTATGTTTGTTGATTGAATGTTTGGGATGCCATATGATGATTAGAGGTTGAATGGATGGTGTTAGATTGAGCTAAAGTGTCATATGTTGGACCTAGAGGTCAATACTGGTCTCACCATACCGGTATTTTCCCTTCAAGTTTTGGTGCGCGGGGACCTGTTTAGGCTCAGAATGTTCAAAATAGACTAGGCGTACCGATACGCCTGGTAATCGTATCAGTAAAATAGTGATGTAACAATGCTCATTTTAGTACACGGGTTACTGCATTGATACGATGTTTAGCTACTGGAATTCTAATTTTCAAAACACACAAGCCCGTACCAATATGCCTAGGGACCGTATCGGTACGCCTTTTTCCTTTTTTTCATTTCGATACGCTATGCACCCGTACCAGTACGTTGACTGTTAATTTAGTTGAGATCTATCTGATGTTTGAAATCTTTGCATTTTGGTCCCTATTTCTTAATTGTGAAATTAAATGAGATTGAATGGTCATTTTTGAGTTGAGATTTAACATGAAGGCATGTAACATGAATAATTAAGGATTGGTAAGTTTGATTTCATGAAAAACCTTATAAATATTAGAAATTACATTTTAGTCCTTATAGAGCATTTACGAGCAATTGGATGTCGAAACGAGGTCCGATTGAGTTGTAATTTTAACCATGACTCGTATGAACACCATAAGACCTAAAAATGTATTTAGATAAAATAAAAGAAAAAATAGACTGTTTCAATTGCAATCTCTTTGGGGTTTATTTTGGTAAACCCTAATGTAGCTCGCTCAGTTCAGTCTTATGGCTAGATTGGGTCAAGGGGGTTACATTTAGTGGTATCAGAGCCAGATTATGATTGTTGAGAGGTGGGTTATGGTTGTTGGGAGGTGGATCATGGTTTTTTGGTTGGTTGATGTTGTATGAATATGTTATTTGACATATACGGTGATTGAATTTGTGAGATTGTATTCAATATGTGGTGTGTTTGGGGTTTTTAAACTTGGGACACATTACCTTATTATTACTTGAGTTAAATGGTTTTGTTTTTAAATAAGAGTGACTTTGATTCCTGCTCCGAGTTAGCCTAATTATTGTTTTATTGCATTATCATGTTTAGATTTATATTTTCGCGTATGGGACCGAGATAAGAGACTAGAGCTCACATGGGTAGTGTCGTGGATACACATGATGATGACTTGCCTCTTCCTCCACCGAATCCTCCTACTAGTGTTGGAGTAGAGGGAGATACACCTCAAGCACCCCAAGCACCTATTTTTGGTGATATGACATCGTTAGTCCTAGCGATGACGGGAGCTTTCCAAGCGGCCATAGCTGGAGTGTATGTACCTGCACCGGTGCCTACAGTTGTTAATACTGGGTTACCTTTGGAGCGTTTGCATAGCCTTGGTGGTGTTGAATTCAGAGGTTTGATTCCTAAAGTAGACGAGGAAAGGTTTGCTAGACTGAGAGAATTTTTGGCCAAAAAAAATGTATGGATGTACGCAAGCTGAGGTGTATTGCGTTGTTGATTCAGGGTGATGCTTACAGTTGGTGGATATCTGTGATCATGGGAATGGAACCTGCCAATGTTACGTCAGAATTCTTTTGTGAGGCTTTCAGGAAGAAGTATTTGGGAACTAAATATAAGGATAAGAAGAAAAAAGAGTTCATGGCTTTGGATCAAGGAAGCATGTCTGTTTTTGAGTATGGATTCAGTTTGTACGGTTGAGTAAGTATGCTCCTGTTGGTTCCAAATAAGCGATAGAGGTGTGAATGGTTCCGTTATGGGTTGATCAAAGAAGTGAAGACGTACATGTTGGCTACCGGCTACACGGAGTTTGATGTCCTGGTTTCTCGAGAAAATGACATAGAACAAAATTTGGGTTTGTCTACTCGTTTTGGGAGTTCTTCGGCAAGAAAGAGAAGTGCAGAGTCTAATGTTGGTAAGGATTGATATAAAAGGAATAGAGACATAAGGTACTGTCCGGATCAAAGGTGTGGAGGAAATGGTGCTGGATATGGTTTTCAAGGACAGAATACCTATGCTGGAGTTCCAGAATGTGAGATACGCTGTAGGAGGTATTTGGAGGAATGTTGGGGTGCGGTAGGCACTTTTTGGAGTTATGGATCAAGGGATCATCTTAGGAGGTATTGTCCGTAGTTGGCCAGAGAGGGTTAGGCTTATGTACCAGTTACTGTGGCGCAGAGGGGTTGTGGGCGTGGCCATGGACATTTTTAGTGTAGGGATGATGGATAGAGTGGTAGCACATACCGTGGCAGTTCAGCAAGAGGAGGGTGGACCGATAAGGGTCTTTGCTCACCATGTAGGGAGGAATGATACCGACGTGATCACAGGTACCTTTACCTTACAATCTATACCTTTGGTTTCTTTGATTGATTCTGGTTCTACGCATTTCCTATATTTTGCACGAGCATGGATGTTTGCTGGATTTACTTGTAGAGTGGTTAGATATTGGTATGCGGGTAACAAGTTCCATTGGTGAGATGGTCGTGATGGTTTAAGGTCATGTGTTTGAGGTTGATCTGATAGAGTTACCATTTTACAGTTTTGATGTGATTTTGGGTATGGATTGGATGTCTCGACACAAGGCTATAATGGATTTAAAGCCAAGCAGGTTTCTTTGAAACTTGTCGAGGATTATGAAGTTGTGGTTATGGGTAAGAGTGTAAATTTCATGTCAAATATGGTTTATGCTTTAGAGGCGCAGAAGTTGTTGGAGTTTGGGGGGTCAAGCATACCTAGCCTATGTTATGAACCCGAATATGAAGGAAGCACGAGCCCAGGATATTCGTACAGTTTGCGACTTTCCAAGAGTGTTTCCAAAAGCGTTGCCTAGTTTGCCACCGGATAGGGAGGTTGAGTTTTACATCGAGACGTACGCAGATACGACTCCGGTATCAATTGTTTTTATCGTATAGCACCGAAAGAATTGAAGGTGGTGAAGAGGCAATTGCAAGAGTTGCTGGATCGTGGTTTCATTTGGCCAAGTGTATCACCGTGGGGAGCACCGGTGTTGTTTGTGAAGAATGATGGCATGTTGAGAATATGTATTGATTATTGGCAGCTGAACAATTTGACGATTAAGAACAAGTATCCTTTGCTGAGGATTGATGATTTGTTTGATCAGTTTTGGGGTGCTATACTGTTTTCTAAGATTGATCTGCAGTCTGGGTATTATTAGTTGAAGGTGAAGGATAAAGATGTGCCGAAGATAGCTTTTCGCACATGTTATGGGCATTACGAGTTCCTAGTGATGCCATTTGGTTTGAAAAATGTAATGCCCCAGTTTTGGGCCTAGTGGTTTTGAGGCATGTTAGACGGTCTGATAGACCGGGTTAGGGATTCGAGTTGAATTCAGGAGTAAATATTTTGTAAAAAATAAAAATGTGGAAAAATAGTTAAAAATCATATTTTAATATACGAAAAATATTGGTGAAATCAATTTTGGAAAATGGGATTTGGAAGGGTGACATTTTGTTAGTGACTAAAATGTAATTTTTGAAAACTGTTTTTAAAGGTGACTAAATTGTAAAGGATCAAATTCTTAGAATCCTTAAGGAGTTATTTTACCAAGTTGTTGCTGGTGGTTTCTCCCTTCAATTAAGACTTTTTAACATGTGTTTTTAAAGGTAATTAAAAGGGATTTTGATAATAAAAGTTATTGGTTTTAAAGAAATTTGACGTAAACTTTTCTCTCCACTTCTTTTCTGCCAAACACTCTTATTTTCATCAAAATCTAAACGTGATAGATCTTTTTACTTGGATTCTTGATTTGTAATTGCTTCTTTATCTTTGATTTACAAAACCTCATTGAAATATTATGTTTTTCTAGCTTTAATCAATCAATTGAGGGGGAAATCACACAATAGAGGTAAGGTTCGTTATTCTCCTCTATTGATGGTTCTTTATTGATATTCCCAAGTATTTGATCCTTGATTTATGATTTATAATCTGATTTATGGTTTTTCAATGATTAATTGATTTAATTGGGTTTAATTGGTGAAATTATGGAAGATTCGTATTGGATATTTTTCCAATGTTGAGATTAATTTTAAACATAGTTTGGATGATTTATAATGTTGATAAGTTGTTTTTAACAATGGAATCCCAAAACTCCTTGAATCCTTGATTATTAGGTTATTAGATTTGTGTTTTGTGGAGTTGTGGTGGCTGTGTAGTTGTTGGAAGTTTATGGATGAATTAATCCCATTTTTAGATGTTAATTAAAGTGTTAGATTGATAGATTGTGGCTGGGTTGTGTTTGGAAAGAGTTAGATGATGATTTCAGTTGTTGTGGTTAGGTAATTGTGAAAGGATTGTGAGATTTTGCAAGGAATTGTTGTTGTAGTGTTTTAAATGCATTAATCCTCAGTTGTAATGTGGTTAAAACAAAGAAGGTTGATCTGCAAGCGAGTGGTGAAGCTTTGGAGGCTTTGGACGATTGATTTTGAGTCGGCGAATTGAGGTTTTGCGTATCGGTGATTGAGAATGTGGATTTCAACTTTGAAATGATTTAAAGGTGGTTTATGGGAGTTTAAACTGAGCTTGAAACACTGGTTTAAACTCAGAAGTAAGTATAATGTGGTTTTCTCTCTCGGTCGTGCTTTTATGAAATGACTTATGCACTTGTTTTGATTTACATTGTACCTGCTATTTAAGCATGTTTTAAAGTATATGAGATACTATTTTGATCATGAAATGATGATGGATACACGTGGTAAGTGATCCATGTAAGTATACGGTTTATACTTGAGTTTTAAGCATGTTTTGTTGCTTGGAAATGGTTTGGTTTAATGCTTGTAAAAACAATGAGGTAAATGGCAAATGGTGAATTACATTGGCAAGTGATATGGTTTAAAATTGTTATCGGATATAGTTGGCCGGCCATAGGATTGATAGTGCACGATAATAAGTCACCTTGGATGTTGAGGGGTTTTGATTTGGTGTACCAAAAAATCCATCCAAGTACCCTAACGGTCGAGGGGTTATATGGTACCGTAAACTCCCGTTAATGGATTAAGCATTTAACCAAGGAATGGGGTTGGTGTCCCCATGGGTTGTAAGTGTACTCGGTTGTAATGTACCGCGATTGTGGTTGTATCGCTATTTCAGTTGAGATGGCTTGAAGTGTTGTGATGACACTTGTTGAATTCGAGTATCCGATGAACTATTTTGATAAAGGAACTTGGTTATGATCACTTGTAAGCCAATATAATTGTTAATGTATCATTGAAAGGTTTAGGTTGTATAATGTGATTTATACATGTTTTCTCTTTAAGCTTTGCATATGGTTGTTATGCATGGGAAGGCTTACATTGAGGCTTAGCAATGGGATTTGTTGTTGGTTAATGATACAAGTTGCATATGGTTTAATTTGCTGGTTTTTTAAAGATGTTAAGGGCATGGTTTTCAAGGCAAGATAATGTTTTAAATGATGTTTAAAAGATGATTGAAATGGGACTTCAATGTGTGTTATTTTTGAGCATCCTCACTAAGCCTAGTGTGCTTACGATCTCTTTGTCCATCAATGCAAAGAATTAAAAGCTCGGAAGGCAGCGGGAAACAAGGGATCACAAAAAGACTTGGTATCAAAAGTATGTTTTTGGACTAGACTATAAGTAATAAGGGCAATGACGTTACCGTTGATGTTTTGGGAGCTGTTTTGCTAAACTCCTTGTTTGAGCAAGTTTGTTTTGCTGCTCTTGAGTTGTAAAAGGCCATTTTGGATTGGTTGTGGTGATGGTTTAAGATTTCATGTTTTGCTTGCTTTGGTTTCTAGGAAGCATGCCTCTAGATTTACATTTGAAGCATGTTTCCATGAATTGATGTTGAAACTTGGTTGTTTTGATGTGGTTTGATCCTTGAATATGTTGGATGTGTGTTAGAAGCATGTTAGGGTGATTTGGTCTGTTTGAAAGCATGTTAAACCAGCAAAAGTGGACATTTCAAGTCCAGACGTACCGGTATGGGTGTCCCTATTTCGATATGACTAATCCATTTTAGGCTTAGCGTATTGGTGCAGGGGCAAGGGTTTTGGTACGGTCTTAGGTAATTTTGGCCAGCGTTTCAGTACGCGATGAGATGTTTTGATACGACATAGTGTTTTTATAAAGGGCGTTTCGGTACGCGAGGGTGTATTGAAATGAGTTTTGGCTACTGGAATCTGGGGGATTTTAAATAGAAAAGGCGTATCGAAACGCGTGTAAGCATACCAATGTGGTTACCGTTAATTAGTTATTTGGAATGTTCTGAAGTTTTGGTTTATTACGTTTTAGTCCCTAAATGTTGTGGTTGTAATTGAATGAGTATGAATGACCTTTTTGAGCTGATTTTTGACATGTATGCATGAAACCTACTTAATTAAAGATTGGTAAAATAAAAATGAACTAGGTCCCTGTAGTTTTCTAAAATTACAATTTGGTCCCTAAATTGCAATTGTGTTCAATTGGATGTCAATTCGATGCCCGATTGAGTTGAGTTTTCACTTGTGATTAGTATGTACATGTAGGATAATAATTGTGCATCTAGACAAGATAAAAGAAAAAAGGTAATGTTTCGGGTTTCATCTTTACGGTTTACTTCGATAAACCTAATGTAGCTCGATCAGTTCCGTTTGGCGACTAGGCCAGGTCGAGGGGTTACATTTGGTGGTATCAGAGCCAGGTTTGCAATAATTGGGATTCAGTATGGTTGTTGTAATGTTGTTGTGATTTCTAATCTGTTGTTTGTGATGCACGGTGATTATAATATGCACGGTGGTTGCTTTTATGCTATGTTGGGGGGAAATTTGGGAAACCCATTGCCTTATTATTATATTCTGAAATGTTATGATTTTGAAATGGAAGTCTTGTATCCTTTCTTGAAGCTGGCCTAACTATTTTTGTTTTTGAATGATTATTATGCCTTAGATATATTTCTAGCACGATGTGACCGAGGAGAGAGTTGCGATCTAGTACAATTGCTATTGTCGTTAGGTAGGGAAACGAGAAGGATGTTGTACCTCTTGAAGGGTTGCCACCGCCCCACCTAATCACCACCTGTGAATATGGAGCAAGTACCACTTGTGCTAGGGATGGGTGACATGGCGCCTTTGATTCAGGCCATGACTGGTGTGTTCCAGGCAACAATTGCGGGTGTTCATGTGCCGACACCAGTGGTTGGGCAGACGGGTTTGCCATTAGAGTGTTTTCGTAGTTTGGGTGGAGTTGAGTTCCGTGGTTTAGCACTAGAGGCTTCTGAGGATTGGTTGGCCAATACAGAGAAGATACTAGCCAGATTGGCTGTTCCGATGCTTGTGAGCTGGGATGTGCTGTGTCCCTGTTGCAGGGAGATGCTCATACATGGTGGACTACCACGATATCCAGGATGGTAACCTGTGAGTTCTTTTATGGTGCTTTTTGGAAGAAGTACCTGGGAGTCCAGTATCAAGACGAAAAGAAGAGAGAGTTTATGGCTTTGGTGCAGGGCAGTATGTCTGTTTCTAAGTATGAGGTGCAGTTTGTGAGGCTGAGCTGGTATGCACCTGAGTTAGTCCTTGACGAGCATCAGCGAGGGGAGCATTTTTCGCTGCGGACTTATGCATGAGGTCAAGACATACATGTCTGCTGCTAAATATAATGATTTTGATGTGCTGCTTACGTGAGCCAAAGACATTGAGCAGAACCTTGGTTTGGCTTCTGGGTCACGAGGCTTTAGCTCTGGTAAGAGTGGTTGATTCCAGTTTTGGCGGTGGTCATGCTAAGAGACGTTGTGATAGGAGATATCGCCCTGAGCCGAGGTGTGGTGGAGGTATTGTTGGTCGTGGAGCACAGGGGCAGGGTACCTAGGTTAGGGCTTCGCATAATACCTTTTGGGCTTGTGGATCGCGTGAACATCTGAGGCAAGATTGTCCACGCTCTTGTGGTCAATGCTTGTTAGAGTTGTGGGTCTGGCGATCATCTAAGACGTGATTGTCCTTTGTTAGTTGGAGGTGGGTAGGGTGTTGCGCCTGTTGTTGCTCCACAGAGAGGCTGTGGTCGTGGCCTATTTCAGCGTATAGATGTTAGGCAGAAGACTGTGGCTCGTACTGTTGCTATCTAGCCTAAGGGAGATGGACCGGCTAGGGTATATGCACACCGTGAGGATCGTAATGACACCGATATGATTGTAGGAACTCTCTCTTTACAGTCTTTGTCGTTGCATTTGTTGGTTGATTCTAGTTCTATCCATTCATACATCTTGAGTGAGCATGCACATTTGCTTGATATATCTATTGAAATTCATAATGTGGTGTTAGGGTGACTAGTTCTCTTGGGGAGACAGTCGTGGTTAGGAAGTTGTATTGTAGATGTCCGCTGATGGTTCAGGGACATATGTTTGCCTTGGATTTGATGGAGTTGTTATTCCATGGTTTTGATGTGATTTTGGGGATGGATTAGTTGACCGAGCATAGGGTTATGGTAGATTTTGAGACCAAACGGATATCCCTGAAGTTGTCTGATAATTTTGAGGTGGTGGTTGTTGGTGAGAATGCTAAGTTCTTGTCTAATGATGTTTTCGCTTTGGAAGCGAGACGACTGTTGGATTTCAGATGTCAGGCATTCTTGGCCTATGTTATGAATACTGGTTCGAAGGAGTTGAGGGTGCAGGATATTCGCATAGTATGTGAGTTTCTGGTGTTTTTCTGAAAGAATTACCGGGGTTGCCACCCGATCGTGAGGTGGAGGGCATTGTGATCTTTGCAGATACGACATCAGTGTCTATTGCTCTGTATCGCATGGCCCCGAAGGATTTGAAAATGCAACTGCAGAAGTTGCTTGTTCGAGGTATTATTAGACCTAGTACTTCACCGTATGGTGCATTGGTGTTGTTTGTGAAGAAGAAGGATGGTACGTTGCTGATGTGTATAGATTATCGGCAACTGAACAAGTTAATGATAAAGAACAAGTATCCTTTTCCGCGGATAGATGACCTATTTGATCAGTTCAGGGATGCGTCGGCGTTCTCTAAGATAGATTTGAAGTCTGGGTACTATTAGTTAAAGGTGAAAGACATGGATGTGCCCAAGACAGCTTTTCGTACAAGGTACGGGCATTATGAGTTTTTGGTGATGCCGTTTGGTTTGACCAATGCACCGACTACTTTCATGGACATGATGAATCATGTGTTCCATGAGTTTTTAGATCAGTTTGTGGTCATGTTTATCGATGATATCCTTGTGTGCTCTCGTACCGAGGATGATCATGATAGACATTTGCTGATTGTGCTTTAGACGTTGTAATCTAATCACATTACAACTTAAAAATCAAGGATCAAATACTTGGGAATATCAATAAAGAACCATTTAACATAGGAGATCACGGACCTTACCCCTGTTATGTGATTTCTCCCTTATTTGGCTTGTTTAAAGCTAAGAAAATATAAGATTTCAATGAGATTTTGCAAAACAAAGTTAAAGAATCAAATTAAAATTAATAATCTGAGTGAAAAGAGTTCCTTACCTCTAGATTTTGATGATATTCTGAGTGTTTTGAAGAAAAGAAGTTGAGAGAAAATGTTTAGGAAAAAGTTACGTGAATTTCTTTTAAAAGCTAATAACTAACTTTAGATATTTAATCCTTATTAACACCCTTTTAAAAAACATGTTTAAAATGTTTTAATTGAAGAGAGAAACCACCAGCAGACACTTACGTAGATTAGCTCCTTAAGGATTATAAGGATTTGACTTTTTATTTTAGTCACTTTAAAACAGTTCTCAAAAATCGCATTTTGGTCACTAATCCAAAATGTCATATTTCCAAATTCCTTTTTCTAAAATTGATTCCACCAAAAACCAATATATATTAAAAGATAATTTTTAACTATTTTCCATATTTTTTTCTTATCGAAAAATATATTGTCCCGAATCTGACTCAAATCTCTAACCTGGTCCACTGGACTGTCTAATAAACCTCAAAACTGCTAAGCCCAAAATCGGGGTGTTACACCCCCACTTAAGAAATTTCATCCTCAAAATTTACCTAGAGGAAACAAATGCGGATACTACTCCATCATGTTCGCCTTACTTTCAAAAGTGGCTTCCTCTACACCACGGTGCTGCCAAAAAACCTTAACAAGCTAAATCGTCTTGCCACAAATAACTTTACTGTTGGAATCAAGGATGTCCACCAGTTCCTCATCATAGGATAAATCCAATCTTAACTCAATATGCTCCACCGGCATGACATGCGAGGGATCCGACCAATACCTCCGCAACATAGATACATGGAACACATCATGTATTTTCTCTAACTCGGGAGGCAACCTCAACCGATAAGCCACAAGACCTACACACTCTATAACCTCATCAGGTCCAATAAACCTCAGACTAAGCTTACCCTTCCGTCCGAACTGCATCACCTTTTTCCACGGTGACACTTTCAAGAATACACGATCTCCCATCGCATATTCTATTTCCCTACGCCTCAAATCTGAGTAAGATTTCTGCCGATCCGCAGTTGCTTTCAAGCGATCACACACAAGCTTTACCTTTTCATCCGTATATTTGAACACATTCGGTAAGGAAACATGTTTTTCTCCTACCTTAGCCCAACACAAGGGCGTATGACACTTCCAGCCATACAATGCCTCATACGGCCCCATCCGTATACTTGGTTGATAGCTATTGTTATACACAAATGTTGGGTTTCATAGGAAATTAACTGATCTAATCATGCATTTAAAGGCAGCAGAAAAATATCCTATGAAGAATTTCCAGGATCTCATGCAATCATATTAATGTACAAAGAGGAAATCAAGAATTCCCTTAATTTTTTATTCTGGAATCCGGTTGAGTTGAGGCGCTGCCTTTCTGAAAGACGGCTATTGGAATGCTAGTTCCAATCAAGATTTTGAAAATCTTGTTTTGAAGTTTGGTGGCTATTTTGAAAATCACTCTTGAAAACCCCTTGGCATACATACATATATATATATGACTCGATTGGGGTTAGATTGAGTTCACTTATTATAATTTAGTTAAAACTCTTTTAAATAAAATATAAAATAAATTCCTTTATCTAATAAGGAACTCAAGTTCAACCAAAATCTAGATGATGTGATTTATTTAATAATATTGTTTATTTAAAATAAATAAATAAATAATATATTAAAAACGGATTCCTTATCCAATAAGGAATTTAAATCCAATCAAATCTAGATAATAAGATTATTTAATATTATTTATTTAATATTATTTTTCAAAAAAATAATAAAATAAATAAAATATTCTATCACAAGAATACGAATTTAACTTCTTTAAATTTGAATAAATACTCTCTCTCAATATAATCTAAAAGAATCACATTATCTTAAATTTAATATTGGGAGTAATAACCACAACCATTCTTAGTGTGCGACCCTATAGGTTCAATTAACGTTGGCTGTAGATAAAATCACATTTTATTCTACAAGTCATAAGCAGCCTCTAGCAAGACATTATGACTATCCAAGTTAAATGAAACACTCATAATCTGAGACAACCTTAATTTAGTTTATGTCATAATCGTTTTATCTCACGAAATCTTGATAGAATATAAGGCATGGAAAATGTTAACCTTATATCATTCCATCTTTAGTTTCTCGATGCCCAATTGAACTGATTAAACAAAAAACATTGATCTCTATCAACTCATTTGAGCACGACCATGCATTTCTCAGTCTCAATCATCGAAGGGCCCAAAGATATTTCTCTTATGTTAAGAGGGATAAATTCCATCTTAATTACTCACATCTTACTGCATGATTCCTTATTATGTTCAAGCATAACCTTTATAATCGTCCAATTAAAAATGATGTTTGACTATGTCAAAACATAATAGTTATCATGTTGAGAACCGTAGCAATTTTAGGTATAAGGATTTAATGTCACAACTGTTTGAAGATTAATATATAACTTTAATCCACGTATTAATCTCAAGATGAGTCGATCCTAATATTTGTTCTCAACAAATATATATATAAATTTGATTTGAATCTCATTCACATATTCATCTTATAAATATCTATCAAACTTCATACTAATCTTATATTATTATTGTTTCTATAATAATAACTGATTAGGGATATTTAGAATAATAATATTCAAGGATACAAAAGCATGCAAATTTATCATAACAATAAATTCAATAATCAAAATATCACGTCCATACAATAGGCCTTAGGGCACTATCGCTAACAGCAAATTCAACCAAAGGTAGATGTTTCTCCCAGGTTCCTCGAAACTCAATAACACAACACCTCAGCATATCCTCCAAAATTTGGATAACCCGCTCAGACTGTCCATCCGATTGAGGATGATACACAGTGCTGAAATTCAATCTCGTACCTAAAGCCCGATACAGGCTCACCTAAAACCTTACTGTGAACCTTGGATCCCTACCCAAAACAATGGACTTCGATACCCCGTGCAGACGCACGATCTCAAAAAAGTATAAACCACTAACTTATACAAAGTGTACATCGTATGCACTGGCAAAAAATGTGCACACTTCGTAAGTCGATCCACAATTGTTGCGCGTATTGAGTGCTACGCAAATGGTGCACGTATACACATCACAAATAATAAAGTGATATAAGTATCGAGTATCGTCTCCACAAGGATTGGTTTGGGCTACTTTGCTTAAGTTACTGCACTGTGAAAATAAAAACACAATTGATAATATGAGTTCTAATTAACAAGTAAACTAAGAGAAATAAACTAAAAGAATAGATGAAATCAAATAAGAGAGGGAATAGGCCAGGTTATCGTGAGTTGAGGAGTGATAGCCAATTAGATCGTCTTGGTAAAAGAGTGCAAGAGCAACTCAGTTGCCGTGGCAACTTGCACAGCTGGGTTGCCTTGGCAACTAATCGAACGGTTGCCTGAGCAACTGGCTGGACAACTGTTTGGGCGGCTGGGCAACAACTTCAAGGTTCGGTAGAGTGTTCTTCAATGGTTTCTTCTAATCCCTAAGTCAAAACTCTAGCTAGTTGTGCATACCTTGACAATACATCCCTGCGTGAATCAAGGGTGAACAACAACCAATCTTGCGCTCCTCTTAGCCATTGAAATCCTTAACTTATTCCTAAGCCGAATTAATCTTCACCATCGATAGATTGAATAAAGACCCTACTCATTCATTTCTTGAATCTAACTCTCCCGACATTAGATAAATAGATAGAATTACGAGATCCTTTCCTAATTCACTTGCAAACAAGAATAAAAACCAAAAATGATTAAACCTTAAATTGAAAGTGCAAACTCTTATTACCTAAACAAAATCCAATTGTTTCTCACAACCACAAAAACACAATAACCCTATCCAATCAAGTTAGTTCATGGTTGGGTTCAAAAGATATACAAAGAATAATCCCCAAACCATGAATCTAGTGGAAGGAAAGAAGAAGAAGAAATCGATCAACCCTATTGAATTCTCCCTCAATCAAACTCTCTCCCCCTTGCTCCCTTGAGTTTGACGGCTTGGTCTCCTTTAAATATGAGATGGCTAGGTCAAAGTCCTTCTTGAGGAGAAAGTTAAGTTGGAATTAAATACTTTAAAAGAATATAATTCTTTATTATATTTAAATCCCTTCTAGATCTTCTCCTATCTTTTTGGGATTTAATTTCTCTTTGACCTCTTCATGGAAATCAAACTCCTTTGAGATTTAACTTTGCACCACGTCATCTTGGGCTTATCTAGTCATCAATTTCGACTGCCATAGCATCTTATCCCTTATTGACAATTGCCTTGGCAACTAGCTCGGCATCTCCTTCATGCATTGCCCTAGCAACTGTGTCGGCATCTCCTTCATGCACTACCCTGGCAACTACGTCGGCATCTCCTTCTTATATTGCCTCGGGTACTGGTTCCAGCCTTGTTTAGGCAAGTGATTCTACACACACACAAAAACAACTATCGGCAGCACCCTTTTTCCACAAAATTAAGCAAAATATGAAATCAAGATTGTCCACCAAGGAAACAATGCAAACATGCATGAATGGCTTATAATACAACTAATATGAGCCTAAGTCTAGCAAAAATATGAATAAAATGGGTGAATAAAATAGTACTTTTAGACACTTAACACACCCCCAAACACGAACTATTGCTTGTCCTCAAGCAATACAAACTAACAATTACCTGCCAAGACTTTAATCATCAAAGACATGTTTCAAATTTGAATTCAACCTCGGAACCGTGGCACAAAGTGTGATCACTTTTTAATTTTTCGGATAGCACAAAAATTACCTAGAATCAAACTATAATGCTCATGACTATATGTGTGCGTAGTTGTGTACAAGTTGATTTTCAAGATTCTATGTGAACAATAGGCTTTTATCAATTTAATTACCAGGGCATTTATTTTTATTTTCACTAGAGCCAATTTTGGGCACCTCTAGCAAAGTAAGTAATTTCTCATTTTATTTTAGTCTACTAGAGCCAATTTCGGGAACCTCTAGCAAAGTAAGCAATTTCTCATTTTATTTTAGTCGACTAGAGCCAATTTCAGGCACCTCTAGTGATTCTTTAATGTGCATTAACTACTAGAGCCAGTTTCGGGCACCTCTAGTAAGAAATTAACTTTTAATTTTCAAATTTACCCAAATTTTAAGCAACCTAAGTCCACTAAGTTTCTTTCAATCAACAACCCACAACCGTGTAAAAATTTAGCATCATAGTAAAATTCTAAGTTCTTTTCGTGCAATCCTAAATTTAAAGGTTATTTCAATTAAGTGCTGTGGAAATAATTCATCATTGGATATTCAACAAGTCTTAAGCAATTAAATCCAATTAAAGGCATGGCAAGTAACATATGCAACCTATATGTGATTGCTAAAGATGAATGCAACTAAACATGAAACTAACTAGAAACCAACACCCCCAAACTCGAGATAAGCATTGTCCTCAATGTATGTAAAAGTGAAACAAAATTTAAAAGAAACTAAATGAAATGAGTTAGTCGGAGAGGTCATCACCTCGAGTGATAAGTTTCCTTCGTGCCATTTTCTTGATTCATTTTTCGGTCGGTGGTTGAATGCTTGTGGCTGGTACCGCGTGAATAGCGTTGCTTTGATTTGATCCATGTTTGCCGAGGCAGGTTTACTTGCCTGGGCATCAGTATTTGCCGAAACCATTGTTGTTGCTTGGGCATCACTAGTTTCTATTACCGTGGTAACTGCTGAGGTAGTTGCCGGGGCGGTTGTTGGGGCATCCTCTGTTGCGGTTGCCGTGGCAAGTAGTCGATAGTGAATTTCCTTAGAATGGTGGTTGTGAATCTTGTTGTGGAAAAGAAAAGAAAACAATGAAAACCTGGAAACTAAAGATAATGAAGAAAAATAAAATAAAATATCTCCTAAAAATTCCAAAAATAAATAAAGAAAAAAATGAAAATAAAATAAAGTTCCAAAAATAAAAAAATGAAAAATTCTTAGAAAGAGCATTTTTCATGCATCTTCTAATGTTACTGCATATCTAAGAAAACTTGAAGAGGGTCATTTTCGATACTTCTTATAGTCCATCTGCACCCTCCATCGAGTGATAATATTGCCCAAAAAGAGTTGGGCCAATGTGCTCGCAGCTACTCCCCTTTGCGTTACCGTGGTGGATGTGTCTTTCTTCCGTGTTCCCTTGTAGTCCATGCACATCTTCCACCTTGCTACTATTGTTGAAGGCATCAATATATTATTAGGAAAAATTATATCCATTCCCAACCATTCAATTACCTCATTCTTGTCGACTTCTATCATGGTTGGATATAACCTTTGTTGTCGTGGCAATTGCTGCTCAAGCCAATTGTCGTGGAAATCAGTTGCCAAAATTCGCTGTAAGTCAAGGCAAAAACCAATTTTCTAAAAATCTTCACAAGTCCAAACACCATTTTCTTTTGGCCACTCAAACATCTCCATCAGTAGAGATTTCGATGGCTTCAAATCTACCAACATCGGTTCCTCAAGACATACCTACAATGGACGAGGTGAGTTTTTAAAGAATTCGAAAGGTTCAATCATTACCTGCTCATATTCCATTGGCAAAGTATTATCATATCGTTGATCTTGCATGTGGTTGTGCAATTACCATGGCAACTGTAGATGAGAGCAATCTACAGATTCCTGCTTCAACATCAACATTGTAACCTTCTGGGCATCAGGTTCCTCAAAATTTGTTTTAGTATTGTTGTTCTCAGCTTCACTGAGTGTTGTCGTGGCATTGCTCTGTTCAGGCTCCTCAATCATTGCCGAGGCAATTTGTTGCTCAGGCTCATCATGTGTTGGGCAGTCTCTCTCATTGGCATCCTCTTGACTTGGAGGTTCTAGTTGTTCCCCACATATCAGGGACCTCTCTTCGCATTGCTCCTTATCCTCTTACCTTGGGGCGTCAGTATCCCTAGGAATGGATTGTTGGTGCATGTTATCCAAGGCATAAGTGGATCTCCTCAATTGATCTTTTGAATCCCTCAAGGGTGCATCCCACTGAGCTATCCTCATATCCATGGACTTTGATAGCTCTCGAATATCTTCAATTGATCCCCAAGTCTAGACAAGGAAGCTAGTAACGTTTCCTCCAAGGAATTGGAATGCTCTTGGAAAGGACTATATTGCCATGGCATATTTGTTGCTACGGCAAAATTCTCATGGTAAAAAAAATGTTGAGCTTTTTGATCATACCATGAAGGATTTTGCTGTTGGTTCCATCTATGGTCATCCATGTAGCCATATGCACTGAAAATGTGAGGACAATTTTCAAACACATGATGTTCTCCACACATAGCACAAGAGTTTTCCATGAGATAGGCTCTTTGGGCTTTTCTCGGTTGGTATAGGTAATCATCGAAAGGTGTAAGAAATTCTTGAGTGGATTGATTCCTATCTTCCATCATCAACTTTCGAATAGATCGGCTTTTATTTTCCGATATGTTGATGTCCCTTAACTTGTAGCGCACCTGATTTTTTTTGATAAAACAAACAAAAAGAAAAGTTAGTAAAACTAATACAAAAAATGCAATAACAAAAACAGCTAACACCAATTGCCAATCCCCGACAACGGCGCCAAACACTTGTTGAGCATATTGAGTGCTACGCAAATGGTGCAAGTATACACGTCGCAAGTAATAAAGTGATATGAGTATCGAGTATCGTCTCCACGGGGATTGGTTTGGGCCACTTTGCTTAAGTTACTGCACTGTGAAAATAAAAACACAATTGATAATAGGAGTTCTAATTAACAAGTAAACTAAGAGAAATAAACTAAAAGAATAGATGAAATCAAATAAGAGAGGGAATAGGCCAGGTTATCGTGAGTTGAGAAGTGATAGCCGATTGGATCATCTTAGTAAAAGAGTGCAAGTGCAACTCAGTTCCCGTGGCAACTTGCGCAGCTGGTTTGCCTTGGCAACTAATCGAACGATTGCCTAGGCAACTGTTTGGGTGGCTGGGCAAGAACTACAAGGTTCGAAAAAGAGTTCTTCAATGGTTTCTTCTTATCCCTAAGTCGAAACTCTAGCTAGTTGTGCACGCCTTGACAATACATCCCAGTGTGAATCAGGGGTGAACAACAACCAATCTTGCGCTCCTCTTAGCTGTTGAAATCCTTAACTTATTCCCAAGCTGGATTAATCTTCACCACCGATAGATTGAATAAAGACCATACTCATTCGTTTCTTGAATCTAATTCTCCCGATATTAGATAAATAGATAGATTTATGATATCTTCTCCTAATTCACTCGCAAACAAGAATAAAAATGAAGAATGAGTAAACCTTGAATTGAAAGTGCAAACTCTTATTACCTAAACAAAATCCAATTGTTTCTCACAACCATAAAAACACAATAACCCCAACCAATCAAGTTAGTTCATGGTTGGGTTCAAAAGATATACAAAGAATAATCCCCAAACCATGAATCTAATAGAAGCAAAGAAGAAGAAGAAATTGATCAGCCCTCTTGAATTCTCCCTCAATCGAACTCTCTCCCCCTTGCTCCCTTGAGTTTGACGGCTTTGTCTCCTTTAAATAGGAGATGGCTAGGTCAAAGTCCTTATTGAGGAGGAAGTTAAGTTGGAATTAAATACTTTAAAAGAATATAATTCTTTATTATATTTAAATTCCTTCTAGATCTTCTCCTATCTTTTTGGGATTTAACTTCTCTTTGACCTCTTCATGGAAATCAAACTCCTTTGGGATTTAACTTTTCGCCACATCATCTTGGGCTTATCTAGTCATCAATTTCGACTGCCATATCATCTTATCCCTTATCGACAATTACCCTGGCAACTAGCTTGGCATCTCCTTCATGCATTGCCCTGGCAACTGGGTCAGTATCTCCTTCTTATATTGCCCTGGCTACTAGTCTAGCCTTGTTTAGGCAAGTTATTCTACACACACACAAAAACAACTATCGGCAGCACCCTTTTTCCACAAAATTAAGCAAAATATGAAATCAAGCTTGTCCACTAAGGAAACAATGCAAACATGTATGAATGGCTAATAATGCAACTACTATGAGCCTAAGTCTAGCAATAATATGAATAAAAAGGGTGAATAAAATAGTACTTTTAGACACTTAACAACAATCACCCAGATGGAATCCTTTTTAGCCGGTGTCAAAGGTAACCCTGACACAAAATCCAGGGTGATTCTCTCCCATTTCCGTTCTGAAATTCTCAACGGTTGTAACAACCCAGATGGAAACTGATGTTCAGTCTTAACCCACTGACACACCATACACTTAGAAACAAACTCTACCATATCCTTTTCAAACCAACCCGATAGTACACTTCTTTCAAATCACGATACATGTTGGTACTACCAGGATGCATAGCAAAAGGACTAGAATGTTCCTCTGCGAAAATAGTGTACCTAAGCTCTGAATCCTCCAGCACCACTATTCGGCCCTTAAAGCACAAAACACCATCGTCATCGAAATAAAAATTCATTGGATTACCATTCGCTATGTCTTTGACATGAGGAACCAAAGAATCATCAAACAGTTGCTTAGCTTTAATCATCTACGATAATGTATGCTTAACCTGCAACTCAGCCAACAAACCACCTTCCTATGTCACGATCAACCTCGCAAGCATCGCCCTAATCTCAACAGCAACCTTACGACTTAGCGCATCCGCCACCAAGTTAGCTTTTCCAGGACGATACTCAATTGTTAAGTCGTAATCCTTAAGCAACTCCATCCATCTTCGTTGCCTAAGGTTCAAATCCTTTTGGAGACATTACCTTCATGGTGAGCAAAAAATGTAACCCCCTCAACCTGTCCTAGTCGCAATACCAGATCGAGCGAGCTACATTAGGTTTACCGAGGTAAACTGGGAAGAAATTACTTAAAACACGTCCATTTTTTTGTTTTTATTTTGTCTAGAAGCAAATTATCACCTTATATGTTCATACAGCAGCTGAAGAAAGATCATCTCAATCGGGCTTCGAATTGACATCCAAGTGTTCGGAAAACCAGAAAAGGACCAAATTGCAAATTCTAAAAATTCCAAGGACTTGACCCATTTTTATGTTACCGACCTTTAGTTAGGTAGATTTCATGCAAACATGTCAAAAATTAACTCAAAAGGACCAACCATACTCATTTAATTACATCCACAACATTTAGGGACTAAAATGTAAGAAAATAGAACCAGCTTTCATGACATTAACTGAAATAACTGCCAGCCGTATCATTACGTAGGACTGTACTGATACGATATTGCAATCCCGTTTTGGTATGCTTGGTACAGTACCAATACACTACTTGAACCCAAAAATCTATTTAATATTGTTAAAACACAGTACTGATAAGGTCAGCATGTGTTTCAGTAAGCAGGCTCAGATTAAAAAAAAAGGATTCCAGTAGCAATAGACCGTACCAAAACCCCTGCACCCGTTCTGATACACTTAGCTCAAAATTGCCTAGCCGTACCGATACGGTCCTCCGCATATCAGTACGCTTGGGCATGTAATGACATTTTTAGCTAATTTTTTATTCGAATCAAGATGCATTTAGGTCCTAGCAACTCTCATCCATGCATACAAATAGCTCGAATGCTCTTCACCCAAATACCTTTAGCCTCAGGGTTCATCACGATAGCCAAACAAGCTTGGCAACCCCCTTGCATCATCTTTTCTGCTCGGGTGACCGAAACAACATTGGACAAGAACTTCACATTCTCGCCAACCACCACAACCTCATAATCATCAGCCAACCTCAAAGAAATCCTTTTAGATTCACAATCCACAACCGCCTTGTGCTCACTTAACCAAACTATACCCAAGATGACATCGAAACCATGGAACAACAACTCCATTAGATCCGTAGCAAACTCATGTCCTTGCACAAGCAAAGGACACCACCTATACAACTTTCTAGTTGTAACTGTTTCTCTAAAAGAACTAGTTATTAACATGCCAACATCAAAGATCTCAACAGGTACATTCAACAAAGATGCATTCTCACTCAAGATATATGAATGAGTAGACCCCGAATCAATCAAGGATAATAATGACAAGGATTGCAAAGTAAAAGTACCTGCAATTAAATCTGTCATTATGGCCCTCGCTATGAGCATAGACCCGAGCCAGTCCACCACCCTCCAGTCTTACCGCTGTGACATGAGCCATAACTTTCTGTCCATCCTCACGCCTTTGAAAATTACCCCTGCCACGGCCTCAGCATCTAACAGGTGCAACAACCTGTGTCGGTGCATCCCTCACAGCTCGAGGACAATCTCACTTCAAGTGATGATGACCCACAAATCCAACAAGCTCTAGCATTGCCCCAACACATACCCGTGTGGCACCTACCACAATGTTCACACTTCGTGTAATGCCCCGGTTTTAGGGCTTAGCGGTTTAGTGGGTTATTAGGCGGTCCGGTGGACCAAAGTAGAGATTCGAGTTGGTTTTAGGATCATATATTTTTAGTGTGGGAAAAATTATGGAAAATAGTTAAAAATCATTTTTTAATATATGTTTAATTTTGGTGGAATCAATTTTGGAAAATGAGATTGGGAGGTGTGACATTTTGGCTAGTGACCAAAATGCAACTTTTGAAATCTGTTTTTAAAGTGACTAAAATGAAAAGGGTCAAATTCTTAGAATCCTTAAGGAGCTATTTTACCAAGTTTTGCTGGTGATTTCTCTCTTCAATTAAATCATTTTAACATGTGTTTTAAACGTTAATTAAAAGGGATTTTAGATATTATAGTTAGTTATTTGGTTTTAATGAAAATTGACGTAACTTTTCTCTTAACTTTCCTCTCCACTTCTTTTCTGCCAAACACTTAGATTTCATCAAAAACCAGAGGTGAGAGATCAGTTTTACTCAGAATCTTGATCTACAATTGATTATTTAACTTTGGTTTACAAAATCTTATTATAAACTTTTGTTTTCCTAGTTTTAAACAAGCCAATTGAGGGAGCAATCACACAATAAGGGTAAGGTTCATGATCTCCTCTATTGAATGGTTCTTTATTGATATTCCCAAGTATTTGATCCTTGATTTATGGTTTATAATCTAATTTTGTGTTTTTTGTATTGAATTAATTGATTTAATTGGGTAAGATTGATGAAATAGTGAAAGATCTGAATTGGATCTGTTTTCCAGTGATGTAGATTGATTTTGAAAATATTATGGATGGATAAGAATGTTGATAAGTCATTTTTGTTAATAGAATCCCGAAACTCTTGAATCTCTATTTGTTTAGGTTGTTAGACTTGTATTTTTGTGTAGTTGTGGGGGTTGTTTGGTTGCTGGAGGTGTTAGGTTGTTTTGATTCTATTTTTAGATGTGTTTTGATGATAAAAATGGTTCTAGGTAGATAGATGTCGGATGGGTTATGAATCGAAGTGTTTTGGTTATGTTTTTGGTTGTTGTGGAGGGTTAATTGTGAGAGTTTTGTGCGAATCCGAAAGGGTTTGTGGTTGCTGTTTTTAGAATTCATTATGATGCATTAATCTTCTATGGTTTTGTGGTAAAAGTAGGGGAGGTTGATCCAGAAGTAAGTGGAGAAGTGTAGGAGGCTTCGGATACTCATTTTTGCATCGGCGAATCGAGGTTTCGCGTGACGGTGAGTGAAAACGTGGGTTCCAGTGTTGGAATGTTTTAAAGATGGTTTTGGGAGTTTAGGTAGAGCTTGAAACACTTACCTAAGCTTGGAAGTAAGTAAAGTGGTTTTACTCTCTCGGTTGTGCTAGTTTGAAATGGTTTTATGCACTTGTTTTGATTTACATTGTACCTATTGTTTAAGCATGATTTAAAGTATTTGATGTACTATTTTTAAGCATGTTTTGCTGAAGGATGCACATGGTAAGTGATCCTTGTAAGTATGGTTTATAATTGTGTTTTAAAGCATGGTTGTTGCTTTGGAAAGGACACGCTTTAATGCTTGTTAAAAACAATGAAGTAAATGGAAAATGGTTAATTATATTGGCAAGTGATATGGTTTTAAAATTGTTATCGGATATAGTTGGCGGGCCATAGGATTGAGTGCACTGTAAAATAAGTCACCTTGGATATTAAGGGGTTTATACGGTGTACCGAATACTTCATCCAAGTACCCTAACGGTTGAGGGGTTAAACGGTACCGAATACTCCTGTTAGTGGTTAAGCATCTAACCGATGAGGAGGATTGGTATCCCTGTGGGTTGAGAGTGTACCCGGTTGGAATTGTACCAGGTTGTTATTGTACTGCGATTGTGATTGTATCGCTATTCCGGTTAAGATGGCTTGAAGTGTTGGGTTAACACTTGTTATATCCGTGTATCCGATGAACTCTTTTGTTAATGGACTTGTTAAAGATCACTTGAAAGCCAATATAATTGTTAATGTATCATTGAAATGGTTTATGTTGTATACTGTGATTTATACATATTTTTTCCTTAAGCTTTGCATTTGGTAGTAATGCATGGGAAGGGCTAAGTAGAGGGTTAGCAATGTGACTTGTTGTTGGTTAATGATACATGTAGCATATGGTTTGATATGCTGGTTTTAATGTTGTAAGTGCATGTTTTAAAAGAGGCATGATGTTTTAAAAGATGATGTTGAGAAATGGTTTTAAATGCATTGATGGTGTTTTGTTTTGAGCTTTCCTCACTAAGCCTTGTGTGCTTACGCTCTTTTTCTCTATCAATGCAGATAATTAAAGTTCCGGAAGGCAGCAAGAAGCAAGGGGATCTTGGCAAGACTTGGTTCCAAAGTATGTTAGAGACTAGACTATAATGAATAAGGGCAATGGGGTACTTGTTATGATTTGGGAGATGTTTTGGGGAACTCCCTGTTTAAGCATGTTTCTCAGGTTGCTTTTGGTTTGTAAATGGCCTTTAAAGATTGATTTTGGTGCCGGTTTATCTTTTGGTATATTGTATGGACGCAACTTTAGGAAGCATGCCTATAGATTTCCATTTGATGCATGAAGCCTTGTTGTGATGTTAGATTTGTGTTTCTAGGTTGCTCATGGTAATTTTGGTAGTTTGTATGGTGTTCTGATCAAGTTGGAATGGTTTGAGAATGTTTTTGGGTTGAAAATTCAGTAATTTGTGGCATTACAAGTCTAGGCGTACTGATACATGGGGAACCGTATCAGTACGGCTAGGCATTTTCTAGCCTGAGGGATCGGTACGTGTAAGGAAGTACCGGTACACCTAGGTAATTTTGGACCGACGTACCGATACGGGAAAAGAGTATCGATACACGTTCTAGCCTCTGGAATCTCACTTTTTAAACCCAAACCCGTGTACCGATACCCACGTAAGCGTACCGGTACGAATGTTAAAACAAACTAGAAGTTAGGTAAGTTGTTTATTGCGTTTCGGTACAGGCCGTGGTGTACTGGTACGGTGCATCTTTATGCGTGTTGGTACGGTAACACCAGTACCGATACTCAAGGTTGTTTTCTATTGTATCGGCTCACAATTTTGCTTCCTTCGCATTTCAGTCTCTATATCTTGCTAATGCATTAGTACATGGTTAAAATGATTGGTTTGTGTTGGAGTATGAGACATACGCATGGAACCTGAACAATCCAAGGTTGGTAATTTAAAAGTGAGTTTTTGACTTGTAACTTCATCAAATTACAATTTGGTCCTTAAGTGGTAAATGAAATCAATTGGATGTCAAAGTGATGCCCGATTGAGTTGGATTACACATGTTATCTGTATGAACATGTAAGATTAGTAATTGGCATATAGATAAGATAAAAAAAAAATGGACCGGGTTGGTTGAATCTCTTTGGTTTGCTACGGCAAACCTAATCTGGCCATGTTAATTCAGTTGGGCGTCTAGGTCGGGTCAAGGGGGTTACATTTGGTGGTATCAGAGCCAGGTTATTGTTATATGAATGTTGATTGTTGTATGTACGCTGGATGATATGCATGGTGATTGATTTATGAATGTTGATTGCCATATGTTATGTTGGGAAATTTTTGGGGGTACCCAATGCCTTATTATTATAGTCTGGAAAGTTTTGATTTTTGGAATGGAAGTCTTGGATCCTTGCTTGAGGTTGGCCTGATTGTTTTTGTTTTGAAATGGTTATCATGCCTTAGATATACTTTAGCACGATGAGACCGAGGAGAGAGTTGCGATCTAGCGCGATTGCTGCTGCCGTTGGGCAGGACGGTGAAGGAGAAGTTGTACCTCCTAGAGGGTTGCCACCGCCCCCACCTAATCCACCTGAGGGAGTGGAGCAAGTACCACTTGCGCCAGCTGGGCCAGGGATGAGTGATATGGCATCGTTGATTCAGGCTATGACTGGTGCGTTTTAGGCAGCAATTGCGGGTGTTCATGTGCCAGCACCACCGGTTGAGGGGCAAGGCTTGCCGCTTCAGCTTCTTTATAGTTTGGGCGGAGTTGAGTTTCGAGGATTGTCGCATGAGGCTTCTGAGGGTTGGTTGGCCAGTACTGAATGGATACTAGGCCAGATGGGTTGTATTGATGCTCGTAAGTTAGGCTGTGTTGTTTCCCTGCTGTAAGGTGATGCTTATGCATGGTGGACTACCATGATATCTGGTATGGTGACCGAGGATGTGTCTTGGGAGTTCTTCTGTGAGGTTTTTTGGAAGAAGTTTTTGGGAGTCTGATATCAGGATAAGAAGAAGCGTGAGTTTATGGCTTTGGTACAGGGCAGTATGTCTGTTGCGGAGAATGAGGTGTAGTCTGTGAGGTTGAGTTGATATGCACCTGAGTTGGTTCCTAACGAGCGTACTTGATGTGATCATTTCTGTTTTGGGCTTGTACAGGATATTAAGACATACATGCTTACTGCTGATTATACCAACTTTGATGTGTTGGTTTCGCAAGCCAAGGATGTGTAGTAGAATTTGGGGTTGGCTTATGGATCATGAGGTTTTAGCTCAGGGAAGACAGTTGCTGATTCAGGTTATAGTGGTGTTCAGGCCAAGAGACACCGTGATAGGAGGTTTCACCCAGAGCCGAGTCATGGTGGAGGTGTTGTAGGACGTAGAGCCCAAGGACAGAGTGGCCAGGTTAAAGCCCCGTTTAGCTCATGTTCGGTTTGTGGATCCTGAGATCATTTGAAGCGAGATTGCCCGCGGTTGGCCAGGCACTTGCGCCTGTTGTGGCTAATGCTTGTTGGAGTTATGGGTCAGGCAACCATCAGAGGCATAATTGTCCGTTGTTGGCTCGAGATGGGCAAGGTGCTGCACATGTTGTTGCTCCGCAGCGGGGTCATGGTCGTGGCTGTGGACTATTTTAGCGTCGAGATATGGGATAGAAGACTGTGGCTCACACTGTTGCTAACCAGCCTGAGGGAGGTGGACCGGCTAGGGTGTATGTGCACCATGAGGGTCACAACAACACTAATCTGAATGCAGGTACTTTTACCCTTCAATCTTTGTCGTTGTATTCGTTGATTGATTCTGGATCTACACATTCATACATTTTGAGTGAGCATGCTGAGTTGCTTGATGTATCTATAGAAATTCTTGATGTGGGTGCTAGAGTGAATAGTTCTCTTGGGGAGACAGTTGTTGTTAGGAGGTTGTATCGTAGATGTCCGCTGATGGTTCAAGGACGTGTGTTTGCTGTGGACTTGATAGAGTTGCCATTCCATGGATTTGATGTGATTTTGGTTTTGGATTGGTTGACTGAACATCGAGCTATGGTGGATTTTGAGACTAAGCAGATATCTTTGAGGTTGGCAGATGATTATGAGGTGGTGGTTGTTGGTGAAATTGCCAAGTTTCTGTCCAATATTGTTTCGGCTTTGGAAGCGAGTCGGATGTTGGATTCGGGATGCCAGGCTTATTTGGCCTGTATTATAAATCCTGGATCAAAGGAGTTGAGGGTGCAGGATGTTCGTACCGTGTGCGAGTTTTTGGGTGTTTTTCCGAAAGAGTTACCAGGATTGCCACTTGACCGTGATGTAAAGTTTGACATCGAGGTCTTTGCGGGTACGGTACCGGTATCCATTGCTCCGTATCGCATGGCCCCGAAGGAATTGAAGATGCAGTTGCATGAGTTGTTGGATCGGGGTTTTATAAGACCAGTATCTCTCCGTAGGGAGCACTGATGCTATTTGTGAAAAAGAAATATGGTACGTTACGGATGTGTATAGATTATCGGCAGCTAAAAAAGTTGACAGTGAAGAACAAGTATCCCTTACCGCGAATAGATGACCTGTTTGATCAGTTCAGAGAAGCCTTAATGTTTTCCAAGATAGATCTGCGATCGGGGTACTACCAGTTAAAGGTGAAGGAGGTGGATGTGCCCAAAACAGCTTTTCGTACGAGGTACGGGCATTACGAGTTTCTTGTGATGCCATTTGGTTTAACCAATGCTCCAATTGCCTTTATGGACATGATGAACCGAGTGTTTCATGAGTTTTTGGATCAGTTTGTAGTTGTGTTTATCGATGATATCCTTGTGTACTCTCATACCGAGGAGGATCATGATAGTCATCTGCGGATCGTGATTTAGAAGTTGATGGAGAATCAGTTGTATGCTAAGTTAAGCAAATGTGAGTTTTAGCTTAAGGAGGTTGTGTTTCTTGGGCATGTTGTGTCGGCCGAAGGAATTTGTGTCGATCCGAAAAAGGTTGAGGCTGTAATGAGCTAGAAAAGGCCCAAGTCTGTGACAGAGGTTAGTAGTTTCCTTGGTTTGGCAGGTTACTACCGAAGGTTTGTGCAAGGGTTTTCCAGTTTGGCGGCTCCGTTAACGAAGCTGCTATAGAAGAATGTTTGGTTTGAGTGGACAGATGATAGATAGTGAGCTTTCGAAGGGTTGAAGGAAGCCTTGACGCGAGCTCCGGTCTTGGTTCAACCAGAATCGGAGAAGAAGTTTATTGTTTATAGTGATGCATCATATGTTGGGCTTGGTTGTGTGTTGATGCAGGAGGGTAAGGTAGTAGCGTATGCATCTAGACAGTTGAAGGTACATGAACGTAACTACCCTACCCATGATCTTGAGCTTGCAGTGGTTGTGTTTGCCATGAAGATCTGGACACATTATCTCTATGGTGAGAAATGTGTGGTTTATACGGATCATAAGAGCTTGAAATATTTGATGTCGTAGAAGGAGCTAAATCTTAGGCAACGTAGATGGTTAGAGTTGCTTAAGGATTATGATCTGACCATTGAGTATCATCCGGGAAAAGCCAATGTTGTGGCGGATGCTTTGAGTAGAAAAGCGGCTGTGGAGTTGAGAGCTATGTTCGCTCGGTTGAGCGTGACGAATGACGGGGGTTTGTTGCCTGAGTTGCAAGTGAAGCCGTCCTTGTCGCAGATGATCATGGAGAAGCATCCATACGATGAGAGTTTGGTATCTCATGTGGAAGATATCAGGGATGGAAATCCTATGGGTTTTTATTTCAACGATGATGGGGTGTTGTGTTTCAAAGATCAAATAGTGGTGCCTGAAGATGAAGGGTTGAGGCATACTATTTTGACCGAGGCGCATGATAGTCATTTTGCTATGCATCTCGGTAGCACTAAGATGTATCGAGGGTTGAAAGAAGAGTACTACTGGATTGGGCTGAAGAGAGATGTGGCTAATTTCGTGGCTCTGTGTATGGTTTATCAGCGGGTGAAGGCTGAGCATCAGTTTCCTTATAGGTTGTTGCAACCGTTGAGGATACCGAAATGGAAGTGGGAAAGAATCACCATGGATTTTGTGTCTGGGCTGCTTTGACGCCGACCAAAAAGGATTCTATTTGGGTGATTGTGGATCGGTTTACGAAGTGTGTGCATTTCCTGTAAGTGCATACTATGTATACCTTGGATACGTTGGCTGAGCTATACATTTATGAGATTGTGCGTTTGCACGGAGTGCCCAAATCTATAGTTTCGGATAGGGATCCGCTGTTCACTGCAAGGTTTTGGGTGAGTTTGCATCGTGCCCTGGGAACCTAGTTGAGTTTTAGTACCTCGTATCATCCTTAGACGGATGGCCAATCGGAGTGCATAATTCAGGTTCTTGAGGATATGCTAAGGTGTTGTGTTATCGAGTACCAGGGAACGTGGGAGAAGCAACTACCGTTGGTGGAGTTTTCTTATAATAACAGTTATCATGCTAGCATACAAATGGCACCCTATGAGGCGTTGTATGGCAGAAAATGTCGTACGCCCGTATGTTGGGAAGAAGTTGGGGAAAAGTTTGTGTCAATGCCCAATGTGCTGAAAGGCACCACCAAAAAGGTTAAGTTGATATGTGAGCACTTGAAAGCAGCTATTGATCGTTAGAAATCCTATGCGGGTTTGAAGCGTAGGGATATAGAGTACGATATGGGTGATAAAGTGTTTTTGAAGGTGTCGCCCTAGAAGAAAGTGTTGTGTTTTGGGCGAAAAGAGAAGCTTAGCTCGAGGTTTATTGGACCATACGAGGTTGTTGAACGTGTGGGTCCTGTTGCATATCAGTTGAGGTTACCTCTGGAGTTGGGGAAGATCCATGATGTGTTCCATGTTTCGGTGTTGCAGAGGTATAGGTCAGATCCATCGCATGTCATACCGGTGGAAGAGATTGAGTTGAGATCGAATCTCTCTTACGATGAGGAACCTATAGAGATTCATAATACCAGAAGTAAGGTGCTCCGTGGAAAAACGGTTAAGCTGGTTAAGGTGTTGTGGAAGCACCGCGGTGTTGGAGAGGCCATATGGGAGCACAAGTCGGATATGTTGAATCAATTTCCGCACCTGTTTCCTCCAGGTAAATTTTGAGGACGAAATTTCTTAAGAGAGGAGGAGTCGTAATGCCCCGGTTTTAGGGCTTAGCGGTTTAGTGGGTTATTAGGCGGTCGAGTGGACCGGAGTAGAGATTCGATTTAGTTTCAGGATAGTATATTTTTGGTGCAGGAAAAATTAAGGAAAATGGTTAAAGATCATGTTTTAATATATGATTAATTTTGGTGGAATCAATTTTGGAAAATGAGATTGGGAGGTGTGACATTTTGGCTAGTGGCCAAAATGCAACTTTTGAAAACTGTTTTTAAAGTGACTAAAATGAAAATGGTCAAATTCTTAGAATCCTTAAGGAGCTATTTTATCAAGTTTTTTCTGGTGATTTCTCTCTTCAATTAAATCATTTTAACATGTGTTTTAAAAGTTAATTAAAAGGGATTTTAGATATTAAAGTTAGTTATTTGGTTTTAATGAAAATTGACGTAACTTTTCACTTAACTTTTTTTCTGCCAAACACTCGGATTTCATCAAAAACCATAGGTGGGAGATCAATTTTACTCAGAATCTTGATCTACAATTGATTATTTAACTTTGATTTACAAAATCTTATTGAAATCTTGTGTTTCCTAGTTTTAAGCAAGCCGATTGAGGGAGAAATCACACAATAGGGGTAAGGTTCATGATATCCTCTATTGAATGGTTCTTTATTGATATTCCGAAGTATTTGATCCTTGATTTATGGTTTATAATATGATTTTGTGTTTTTTATATTGAATTAATTGATTTAATTGGGTAAGATTGATGAAATAGTGAAAGTTCCGAATTGGACCTGTTTTCCAGTGATGTAGATTGATTTTGAACATATTATGGATGTATAATAATGTTGATAAGTCGTTTTTGTTAATGGAATCCCGAAACTCTTGAATCTCTATTTGTTTATGTTGTTAGACTTGTGTTTTTGTGGAGTTGTGGTGGTTGTTTGGTTGCTAAAGGTGTTAGGTTGTTTTGATTCTGTTTTTAGATGTGTTTTGATGATAAAAGTGGTGCTAGGTAGATAGATGTTGGCTGGGTTATGAATCGAAGTGTTTTGGTTATGTTTTCGGTTGTTGTGGAGGGTTAATTGTGAAAGTTTTGTGGGAATCCGAGAAGGATTGTGTTTGTTTTTTTTAGAATGCATTATGATGCATTAATCCTCTCTGGTTTTGTGGTAAAAGAGGGGAGGTTGATCCGGAAGTAAGTGGAGAAGCGTAGGAGGCTTCGGATACTCATTTTTGCGTCGACGAATCGAGGTTTTGCGTGACGGTGAGTGAAAATGTGGATTCCAGCGTTGGAATGTTTTAAAGATGTTTTTTTGGGAGTTTAGATAGAGCCTTAAACGCTCACCTAATCTCGAAAATAAGTAAAGCGGTTTTACTCTATCAGTCGTGCTAGTTTGAAATGGTTTTATGCACTTGTTTTGATTTACATTGTATCTATTGTTTAAGCATGATTTAAAGTATTTGATGACTGTTTTTAAGCATGTTTTGCTGAAGGATGCACATGGTAAGTGATCCTTGTAAGTATGGTTTATACTTTTGTTTTAAAGCACGGTTGTTGCTTTGGAAAGGGCATGGTTTAATTCTTGTTAAAAACAATGAGGTAAATGGAAAATGGTTAATTATATTGGCAAGTGATGTGGTTTTAAAATTGTTATCAGATATAGTTGGCCGGCCATAGGATTGAGTGCATTGTAAAATATGTCACCTTGGATGTTGAGGGGTTTATACGGTGTACCGAATACAACATCCAAGTACCCTAACGGTTGGGGGGTTAAACAGTACCGAATACTCTCGCTAGTGGGTTAAGCATCTAACCGATGAGGGGATTGGTATCCCTGTGGGTTCAGAGTGTACTCTGTTGGAATTGTACCTGGTTGTTATTGTACCGCGATTGTGATTGTATCGCTATTTCGGTTGAGATGGCTTGAAGTGTTGGGTTAACACTTGTTGAATCCGTGTATCCGATGAACTCTTTTGTTAATGGACTTGTTAAAGATCACTTGAAAGCCAATACAAATTTTAATGTATCATTGAAATGGTATGTTGTATCATGTGATTTATACATGTTTTCTCCTTAAGCTTTGCATTTGGTAGTAATGCATGGGAAGGCTTAAGTAGAGGGTTAGCAACGTGACTTGCGGTTGGTTAATGATACATGTAGCATATGGTTTGATATGCTGGTTTTAATGTTGTAAGTGCATATTTTAAAAGAGGCATGATGTTTTAAAAGATGATGTTGAGAAATGGATTTAAATGCATTGATGGTGTTTTTTCTGAACTTTCCTCACTAAGCCTTGTGTGCTTACACTCTTTTTGTCCATCAATGCAGAGAATTAAAGTTCCGGAGGCAGCAAGAAGCAAGGGGATCTCGGCAAGACTTGGTTCCAAAGTATGTTAGAGACTAGACTATAATGAACAAGGGCAATGGGGTACTTGTTATGATTTGGGAGATGTTTTGGGGAACTCCCTATTTGAGCATGTTTCTTAGGTTGCTTTTGGTTTGTTAATGGCCTTTAAAGATTGATTTTGGTGCTGGTTTGTCTTTTGGTATATTGTATGGATGCAACTTTAGGAAGCATCCCTATAGATTTCCATTCGATGCATGAAGCCTTGTTGTGCTGTTAGATTTGTGTTGCTAGGTTGCTTATAGTATGTTTGGCATGTTGGTATGGTGTTATAAGCATGTTGGAATAGTTTGAGAATGTTTTGGGTTGAAAAATCAGCAATTTGTGGCATTACAAGTCCAGGCGTACCGATACGCGGGGAACCGTATTGGTACGGCTAGGCATTTTCTAGCCTGAGGGATCGGTACACGTAAGGGAGTACCGATACGCCTAGGTAATTTTGGCCTGGCATATTGATACGAGCAAGGAGTATCAGTACACTTTCTAGCCTCTAGAATCTCACTTTTTAAACCCAAACCCGTGTACCTATACCCATGTAAGCGTACCGGTACGGATGTTAAAACAAATTAAAAGTTAGGTAAGTTGGTTATTGCGTATCGATACGGGACATGGTGTACTGGTACAGTGCATCTTTATGCGTATCGATACGGTAATACCAGTACCGATACTCAAGGCTGTTTTCTGTTGCATCGGCTCACAATTTTGCTTGCCTCGCATTTTAGTCCCTGGATCTTGCTAATGCATTAGTACATGGTTAAAATGATTGGTTTGAGTTAGAGTATGAGACATACGCATGGAACCTGACTAATCTAAGGTTGGTAATTTAAAAGTGGGTTCTTGATTTGTAACTTCGTCAAATTACAATTTGGGCCCGATTGAGTTGGGATTACACATGTTATCTGTATGAACATGTAGGATTACTAATTGGCATCTAGATAAGATAAAAAGAAAAAAGGACCAGGTTGGCTGAATCTCTTAGGTTTGCTACGGCAAGCCTAATGTGGCCATCTTGATTCGGTTGGGCGTCTAGGCCGGGTCAAGGGGGTTACACTCCGGTACAGCACTAGATCCCTAATTACCTTGTCCAACACCACCACCACGCTTATGATATGGCCTATGTCTCTTATCTCGAAACCTTTTATTCTATCTCCCAAAATAGCTAGATTCAGCTGCTCTCTTACCTAAGCTCGCACCCACAACCTGGACTGGTGCACCCAAAGACTGCTCAACATCTTTGGCCCAATTCACCAACACATCAAAATCTGTATAATCTGCAGCCACGAGATACATCTTAATGTCCTTCACTAACCCATAATGGAACCTGTCACATCTCTGCTGATCATTAAGGACCAACTCAGGAGCATACTAACTCAAGCGAACAAACTGTACTTCATATTCGGCTACAGACATGCCACCATGCGTCAGCGACATAAACTCATGCTTTTTCATATCCAAATATTGAGTACCCAGATACTTCCTCTTGAAAGCTCTTCGAAAGAACTCCCAAGTTACATCCGTCTTGGGAACACTCGCAATTGTGGTCACCCACCAATGATATGCATCGTCTTGCAACAGTGACACAGTACAACCCAACTTGCGCTCCTCATTGCAACCAATATGGTTTAAAATACGAATCGTTTTCTTCAGCCAACCTTCAGCTACCTCAGGACTCAGACCTTAAAATTCCTCGCCTCCCAAACTTATAAGGCATTCCAAGGGTAAACCTTGATTAGCCACCACAACAGGTACCGGTGCTTGAGCTTGCACCCCAACCATCGCTGCTTGGAAAGCCCCCGTTATTGCTTTAACTAACGGAGTCAAATCACCATATACAGACACCTGGTGAAACTGGGGTACTTCACCCGCCCCAACATCAGTTGGAGGAACCATCGGAGGAGGATGAGGTAAAACATTAGGGGGATTCTCTTCCATCTCGTTATTTTGCCCTACCCCGGCTGTATTAGCCATCGATCGTATCTCACGTCGAGCGATGCTATCAATAGCACCAAAACACATTAAAGTTAGGCTATCATTACACAAAGGATCCAAAACAACCTTATAAAACATTTTAAAACCTCGGTAATAGGCAATGTGCTCCCAATTCATACCCCAACATGTTATTAAACAATCACCGTACATATACACAATCACCGTGCAATTCGATCAACATCACATAATCAAATAACAACATCCCAACTTTTTGAAACCTAGCTCTAATACCAACAAATGTAACCCCCTCGACCCGACCTAGTCGCAAGACTAGACCGAGTGAGCTACATTAGGTTTACCGAGGTAAACCAGGAAGAAATTACTTGAAACACATCCATTTTTTATCTTGTCTAGATGCAAATTATCACCCTATATCTTCATACAACAGCGGAAGAAATATCATCTCAATCAGGCATCGAATTGACATACAATTGTTAGAAAAGCCACAAAAGGACTAAATTGCAAATTCTAAAAATTCCAAGGACTTGACCCATTTTATGTTAAAAATCTTTAGTTAGGTAGATTTCATGCAAATATGTCAAAAATTAACTCAAGAGGACCAACCATACTCATTCAATTGCATCCACAACATTTAGGGACTAAAAAGAAAGATTCTAGTAGTAATAGACCGTACTTAAGCCCTTGCACCCGTTCCGATACACCTAGCTCAAAATTGCCTAGCCGTACCGATACGACCCTCCACGTATCGGTACACTTGGGCCTGTAATGTCATTTTCAACTGATTTTCACTCGAATTTAGATGCATTTAGGTTTTAGCAACTCTCATCCATGCATACAAACATCCATCTAAGCATTTTCCAACTCTAACATCAGAATTCAACAACCATAACAACTTACACATTCAAATGACCAAACCATAGGCAAGCTCCCAAAACCTTTTCGCCAAACATACCAAAATGCACAAATAGACCATTCTCAGCATAAGCAACATATCAACATCACAAACACAACATACTAAACTTGCACAGACTATCTCAAAATGGATATCAATAAGGCAATTCTAAATGCATACCTAAACAACCACACATCAACAACCATAAGCAAGGATTAACCTCAAGCTTAGCAACATCAAATCACCCTTATAATCCAGCATAGAAACATACTTAAAAGCCATAGAAAATTGAATTATAGCTCCCCAAAATATGGCGAACACATAGCCTTATTAACCGAAAACATAAATCGAGTTCATACACAAAAGTAGTTTATCACTTGGATCCTTTCAACCCTTGCCTTTGCTGCCCCGAACCTTAATGCTCTGCATCATTAGGAAAAAAAGAGCATAAGCACACATGCTTAGTGAGGATGCTCATAAAACAATGATGCAATTAAAACCTTTTGAAAATTGTGCACTTGTTTCTAAAAACATGCTTAACAACCAAAGCATTTTCCTTGTCTCCAACCGAGACATGCACAATCACCCTTATGCAACATCATATACATAATCCATTCTTGGATCCCAAAGCGTTATAAACAAACCATGCTTAAATCCCAAAGCATTATAAAGTAGGTTCCATTAGTAAACTTTCACATATATTGGCATTTATAATGACCCGGATAGACTACCTCTATCCCACACATATCGGATACACGGATCTCTCATACCATGCCTAGTTAAACCGCATGATATCCCAAACCTTGCCTAGTTAAACCGCAATATTTGACACCCTCGCCTAGTTAAACCGTGAGACTCCACCCTTGCCTAGTTAAATCGCAAGTGTACCGACCTTGCCTAGTTAATACACAAGATTAACATCAATTTAGGTTGTCTTGTTAAACCACATGCCCCAAATGAGGTCCCCAATAGTCCGAGTGGCCTTGTTAAACCGCCATACCTCAAGGACCCATGGCCATGATCGATTTTGTTCATATTTTATAGTGAACTTATAATCCTATGGCATGCCAAGTATATCCGATTGTTTTCTCATCACATCACACAACCAATATATCATTTGCAAAGCCATTTACTTACTGTTTTACAATGCATTATATAAAACACCACATATGCAAATCACATTGCCCAAGCAATAACACTATTCCCAACTGGAATATAACCAAATGCTCACTAGATGTAACACCCCCACCCGGTTTAGTAGTAAATCGGCTCAGGAGTGTTACTGGAAAACACTGGAAACACGAATAATTTAAAACTTTTCAATAACTTATCCCTATTAGGTGTGTTGAGTGACTAACAAGGCATTTAAACGTTCATATATTATCACATAGCAAGCACATGTATTTTATTCACCCTAGATTACCAACTTGTTTATACATTTACAATTCTACATTTAAAGATGTCTACTATTTAAACATGCGACCATGCATAGCATTCAAATATCATACTTAGACAAGAACATATTCTTTTGTATCCAATCTCATTACGTTCAAGACATGTAAATATTTCATGTAAGTTTAACTAAACACAATCATAAGTACATGAAATCAAACATATTTCAAGCAAGCATATCATGTTTCATAGACATTATAGGTCATTCAAGGTTAACTACTATTTAGGCATGTGAACAAGTAAAGCATGTACATTTGATCCCTTCATATTAGGCAATAGCAAGTTCTAGCATGTCATAAAACAGTTTTCACATTCATCGAGTTTTAATGTCATGTATAGCATTAGGCAAAATATGTACATTTCATTTCAATTTCCATATGCTCGCAGCAAATCAAGTTCATGTGAGCATTTATTCGAATCATACTTCAAGTAGCATGCTTGTTTTTATTCTTTACCCATTCAAAAATTCAAGTTCTTGTATACGTGAATTATTTATGATATTTATTCAAGCATTTATATGTTCATACAAGGCATTCGACTAGCATACTTGACTAGGACATACTCAATTCAAGCACATAACATATGCACAACTTAATCCATTTAATCCACATGAGAATTATATCATTACATACTCTAGGTTTAGCATTTAAGCCTTCGTGATATTACAGGCCAGCTCAAGTTCATATATACAACTTTCAATTAACATAATGCATGTCCTAGCTTACTATATACAAGACTAGGTGCCACCAGCCACTAGGAGCATTACAAACAAGTATGGATTCATTCTTATGCTTTTGCTTGTATCTTACTTCAAGCTCGAGAAATTTGACTCTGGATCAAGTAATTCACCTTGAAGCACCTAAACTATGGTTTGGGAAGAGATAAAACAAGAGTGATAAGTACGATATGTACTTAGTGAGGTAGTACTAGTTCTAACCAATTATTATGTCATGTCTCCATTAATCAAGTAGCCAAATTAAGGTTTATAGCATTCCAAGTCAAGCAAAAATCATGAACTAATGTATCATCATACTTATGACAATCAAATATCAAGACAAGCAAATTTTAGGTAACCATTTTATCAAGCAATTAAAGCAGCATGGTAAGCTTATCGAGTAATAAACATTTTCTAGTATCATTCGAATAGCAAGATAGCATGACAAGAAAAATCATAGATCACCATTCAATCTTCAATCATTTAAAGTCAATCGATAGCATATTTAGGCAAATCACAACATTTCCAAGTCAAGTAACATAATCACAATTTATTTCAAACTTATCACTCAAGATATGTTCACAAGTTATACACATTGATTCAAGTGAGAGCATAATTCCATTTCGAGTAGCATTTCATGTAACAAGTTTATCAGTGTACAAGTATACTTTTTAAGTAGCATGTAAGCCTTAAGCATTAATTATTGGTTTTTTACTTTCTTTAATAAAATCCTTGTTACATAGTTGCCCATTATACATGTTTATACATTCTTGTAATGCAAAACAATCAATGATGACCTCTAATTTATTCAAATCTGTCCATTTTACATGTTTATACATTTTATCATTTCAAGACAGCTCATAATTTGATCACACATTGACAAAACTGTCCATAGAGTATTCTTATACATTTTAACATTTCAAGACAGCTCATATTTTCATGTACAAGGTATATATGGCAGCAACACTCAAGTTTTACATGTTAATCACATAAAATGGTTCATATTTTCATGTACAAGGTATACATGGCAGCAACACTCAAGTTTTACATGTTAATCACATAAAACAGTCCATATTTTTATGTACAAGGTATACATGGCAGCATCACTCAAGTTTTACATGTTAATCACATAAAACAGTCCATATTTTAATGTACAAGGTATACATGGCAGCAACACTCAAGCAATACACATTTTTATCAAGTCAAGTATAACCATAATGCATTTCAAGCTTTTCATTCAAGACAAGTTTACAATAGTACTCATGAATTCAAGTAAGATTAAGATCTATTTCAAGTAATAGTTGTGTGGCAAAAAGTTCAAGTATACAAGTTTGTCATTTCAAGAATACATGTCAAGTAATTCAAGTAGCAAGTTTACATGTCAAGAAATTCAAGTAACAAATAGTTCAAGACAAGTATTTAAACAATTCATACTTATTAGTTCATTTATATTCTTTTAAAACAATCCTTGGTTTATAGTTTGTCTTTTCAAGAATACATGTCAAGTAATCCAAGTAGCAATTCAAGTATCCAAGCATACATGTCAAGTAATACAAGTAAACCAATCAAGTAAACATTAGCTCCAGTGAGACCATAAGCCATTCCAAGTAGCAAATCATACAATACAAGGTCCAAGTATAGGCAATTATGATTTCAAGAGTTTCATGCCAAGATTCAAGTATTACATGTCAAGCAATTCGAGTATTTCAAGGATTCATGTCAAGATTCAAGTATTCAAGCTTACATGTCAAGTAATTCAAATATTCAAGGTGATATTAGTTCATTTAACATCTTTAACACAATCCTTGGTTCTTAGTTTGATTAGGTAATCAACTCTCCAACCAACTGTCACCACGAGATGTACCGTAGTATGCAAGATGTACCGTAGTACTAGTTAACCCTCCTACTGTCGCCAAAGACCACACATGTGTACCTTCCATCTGTCGCCAATTAAGGGCCTTAGCCCTGGACCGTTGTCCACCCTGATACAATGAGCTATAGACTCTAAGGCATGCCCTTCTACCTATTCAACTAGCAACCAAGGTTGTTTGATTACACTTTATTTATTCAAGAATTATCAAGATTTTCAAGTTCAAGATCATTTATCATTCAAAAATCAATTCAAGCAATGTATAGCAACATCATGCTTTAGCCCTTAGGCCAATTGAGCCTTAGCTCTTCAATGACCTTTCACATTTTCAAGTGTTTCATGTTCAAAGTAAGAAAATTTACATTCAAAGCTAGACAATTCATGTTCAAGGATCACATAAAAGCAAGTTATATCAAGGTCAAGCTTAGCCTTAGGACAATTGAGCCTTAGCTCATCATTTTGCAGTTTAACTTTTGGTTTCTATACAATATGGTCACTTTACTAAAGGTCTTGAGTTTCTATTTTATTCAAAAAGGTCACCAAACCTCATAATTAACTTATTTTTTATCACAACCATATCAATTTACCCCTCAAGGGACGTGAACGCATCTTACTATTCTTATTGATATTTATTAAATTATGAACTTAAAATTAGCCCAGTTTTAAGGGCATTACAATTCTCCCCCTTAAAAGAAATTCGCCCTCGAATTTCTTCGATGATGAAGATCTGCCGTTATCAAGTTCAGAATAATTTTACATACTCTAAATTTTTTGTAAACCAAGAAAACAACTTGTATTGGTTACAAGCTACCAATACTGAACAAGAACTCAAACTCCTAGGTGGCACACTAGATTTATGACAATGCAAGGAGTCCATGTTTAGTCCGAGAATCGACTAAACCATACTCGATACCAATTAAAATGTAGCACCCCACCCGGTTTAGTAGTAAATGCTCGGGAGCGTTATTGGAAAACACTAAAAACACGAATAATTTAAAACTTTTGAAGAACTCATCCCTATTAGATGAGTTGAGTGACTAACAAGGCATTTAAACGTTCATATATTATCATACAACAAGCATATGTATTTTATTCACACTAGATTACCAACTTGTTTATACATTTACAATTCTACATTTAAAGATGTCCACTATTTAAATATGCGACCATGCATATCATTCAAATATCATACTTAGACAAGAACATATTCTTTTGTACCCAATCTCATTACGTTCAAGACATGTAAATATTTCATGTAAGTTTAACTAAACACAATGATATGTACATGAAATCGAACATATTTCAAGAAAGCATATCATGTTTCATAGACATTATAGGTCATTCAAGGTTAACTACTATTTAGGCATGTGAACAAGCAAAGCATGTACATTTGATCCCTTCATATTAGGCAATAGAAAATTCTAGCATGTCATAAAATAGTTTTCACATTCATCGAGTCTTAATGTCATATATAGCATTAGGCAAAATATGTACATTTCATTTCAATTTCCATATGCTCGCAGCAAATCAAGTTCTTGTGAGCGTTTATTTTAATCATATTCAAGTAGCATGCATTGTTTCATTCTTTACCCATTCAAAATTCAAGTTCATGTATACTTGAATTATTTATGATATTTCTTCAAGCATTTATATGTTCATACAAGGCATTCGACTAGCATACTTGACTAGGACATACTCAATTCAAACACATAACATATGCTCAACTTAATCCATTTAATCCACATGAGAAATATATCATTACATACTCCAAGTTTAGCATTTAAGCCGTCGTGATATTACAGGACCAACTCAAGTTCATATATACAACTTTCAATTAACATAATGCATGTCCTAGCTTACTATATACAAGACTAGGTGCCACCAACCACTAGGAGTATTACAAACAAGTATGGATTCATTCTTATGCTTTTGCTTGTATCTTACTTCTAGCTCGAGAAATTTGACTTCGGGATCAAGTAATTCACCTTGAAGCACCTAACCTATGGTTTGGGAAGAGAGGAAACAAGAGTGATAAGTACGATATGTACTTAGTGAGGTAGTACTAGTTCTAACCAATTATTATGTCATGTCTCCATTAATCAAGTAGCCAAATTAAGGTTTATAGCATTCCAAGTCAAGCAAAAATCATGAACTAATGTATCATCATACTTATGACAATCAAATATCAAGACAAACAAATTTTAAGTAACCATTTTATCAAGCAATTAAAGCAGTATGGTAAGCTTATCGAGTAATAAACATTTTCTAGTATCATTCGAATAGCAAGATAGCATGACAAGAAAAATCATAGATCACCATTCAATCTTCAATCATTTAAAGTCAATCGATAGCATATTTAGGCAAATCACAACATTTCCAAGTCAAGTAACATAATCACAATTTATTTCAAACTAATCACTCAAGATATGTTCACAAGTTATACATATTGATTCAAGTAAGAGTATAATTCCATTTCGAGTAGCATTTCATGTAACAAGTTTATCAAGTGTACAAGTATACATTTTAAGTAGCATGTAAGCCTTAAGCATTAATTATTTCTTGTTTTTTACTTTCTTTAATAAAAGCCTTGTTACATAGCTGTCCATTATACATGTTTATACATTCTTGTAATGTAAAACAATCCATGATGACCTCTAATTTATTCAAATCTGCCCATTTTACATGTTTATACATTTTATCATTTCAAGACAGCTCATAATTTGATCACACATTGACAAAACTCTCCATAGAGTATTCTTATACATTTTAACATTTCAAGACAGCTCATATTTTCATGTATAAGGTATATTTGGCAGCAACACTCAAGTTTTACATGTTAATCACATAAAATGGTTCATATTTTCATGTACAATATATACATGGCAGCAACACTCAAGTTTTACATATTAATCACATAAAACAGTCCATATTTTTATGTACAAAGTATACATGGCAGCAACACTCAAGTTTTGCATGTTAATCACATAAAACAGTCCATATTTTTAATGTACAAGGTATACATGGCAACAACAATCAAGCAATACACATTTTTATCAAGTCAAGTATAACCATAATGCATTTCAAGCTTTTCATCAAGACAAGTTTACAATAGTACTCATGAATTCAAGTAAGATTAAGATCTATTTCAAGTAATAATCGTGTGGCAAAATGTTCAAGTATACAAGTTTGTCATTTCAAGAATACATGTCAAGTAATTCAAGTAGCAAGTTTACATGTCAAGAAATTAAAGTAACAAATAGTTCAAGACAAGTATTTAAACAATTCATACTTATTAGTTCATTTATATTCTTTTAAAACAATCCTTGGTTTATAGTTTGTCTTTTCAAGAATACATGTCAAGTAATCCAAGTAGCAATTCAAGTATCCAAGCATACATGTCAAGTAATACAAGTAAACCAATCAAGTAAACATTAGCTCCAGTGAGACCATAAGCCATTCCAAGTAGCAAATCATACAATACAAGGTCCAAGTATAGGCAATTATGATTTCAAGAGTTTCATGCCAAGATTCAAGTATTACATGTCAAGCAATTCAAGTATTTCAAGGATTCATGTCAAGATTCAAGTATTCAAGCTTATGTCAAGAAATTCAAATATTCAAGGTGATATTAGTTCATTTAATATCTTTAACACAATCCTTGGTTCTTAGTTTGATTAGGTAATCAACTCTCCAACCAAATGTCACCACGAGATGTACCGTAGTATGCAAGATGTCAACCCTAGTTAACCCTCCTACTGCCGCCAAAGACCACACATGTGTACCTTCCATCTGCCGCCAATTAAGGGCCTTAGCCCGACCCATTGTCCACCCCGATACAATGAGCTATAGACTCTAAGGCATGCCCTTCTACCTATTCAACTAGCAACCAAGGTTGTTTGATTACACTTTATTTATTCAAGAATTATCAAGATTTTCAAGTTCAAGATCATTTATCTTTATCAAAAATCAATTCAAGCAATGTATAGCAACATCATGCTTTACCTTTCAGGCCAATTGAGTGTTTCATGTTCAATGACCTTTCACATTTTCAAAATTTCATAGTCAAAGTAAGAAAATTTACATTCAAAGCAAGACAATTCATGTTCAAGGATCACATAAAAAGCAAGTTATATCAAGGTCAAGCTTAGCCTTAGGACAATTGAGCCTTAGCTCATCATTTTGCAATTTAACTTTTGGTTTCTATACAATATGGTCACTTTACTAAAGGTCTTGAGTTTCTATTTTATTCAAAAAGGTCACCAAACCTCATAATTAACTTATTTTTTATCACAACCATATCAATTTACCCCTCAAGGGACGTGAACGCATCTTACTATTCTTATTGATATTTATTAAATTATGAACTTAAAATTAGCCCAGTTTTAAGGGCATTACAATTCTCCCCCTTAAAAGAAATTCGCCCTCGAATTTCTTCGATGATGAAGATCTGCCGTTATCAAGTTCAGAATAATTTTACATACTCTAAATTTTTTGTAAACCAAGAAAACAACTTGTATTGGTTACAAGCTACCAATACGAACAAGAACTCAAACTCCTAGGTGGCACACTAGATTTATGACAATGCAGTGAGTCCATGTTTAGTCCGAGAATCGACTAAACCATACTCTGATACCAATTAAAATGTAGCACCCCCACCCGGTTTAGTAGTAAACTGGCTCGGGAGCGTTATTGGAAAACACTAAAAACACGAATAATTTAAAACTTTTGAAGAACTCATCCCTATTAGATGAGTTGAGTGACTAACAAGGCATTTAAACGTTCATATATTATCATACAACAAGCATATGTATTTTATTCACACTAGATTACCAACTTGGTTATACATTTACAATTCTACATTTAAAGATGTCCACTATTTAAATATGCGACCATGCATATCATTCATGTATCATACTTAGACAAGAACATATTCTTTTGTACCCAATCTCATTACGTTCAAGACATGTAAATATTTCATGTAAGTTTAACTAAACACAATGATATGTACATGAAATCGAACATATTTCAAGAAAGCATATCATGTTTCATAGACATTATAGGTCATTCAAGGTTAACTACTATTTAGGCATGTGAACAAGCAAAGCATGTACATTTGATCCCTTCATATTAGGCAATAGAAAATTCTAGCATGTCATAAAATAGTTTTCACATTCATCGAGTCTTAATGTCATATATAGCATTAGGCAAAATATGTACATTTCATTTCAATTTCCATATGCTCGCAGCAAATCAAGTTCTTGTGAGCGTTTATTTTAATCATATTCAAGTAGCATGCATTGTTTCATTCTTTACCCATTCGGCAATTCAAGTTCATGTATACTTGAATTATTTATGATATTTCTTCAAGCATTTATATGTTCATACAAGGCATTCGACTAGCATACTTGACTAGGACATACTCAATTCAAACACATAACATATGCTCAGCTTAATCCATTTAATCCACATGAGAAATATATCATTACATACTCCAAGTTTAGCATTTAAGCCGTCGTGATATTACAGACCAACTCAAGTTCATATATACAACTTTCGATTAACATAATGCATGTCCTAGCTTACTATATACAAGACTAGGTGCCACCAACCACTAGGAGTATTACAAACAAGTATGGATTCATACTTATGCTTTTGCTTGTATCTTACTTCTAGCTCGAGAAATTTGACTTCGGGATCAAGTAATTCACCTTGAAGCACCTAACCTATGGTTTGGGAAGAGAGGAAACAAGAGTGATAAGTACGATATGTACTTAGTGAGGTAGTACTAGTTCTAACCAATTATTATGTCATGTCTCCATTAATCAAGTAGCCAAATTAAGGTTTATAGCATTCCAAGTCAAGCAAAAATCATGAACTAATGTATCATCATACTTATGACAATCAAATATCAAGACAAACAAATTTTAAGTAACCATTTTATCAAGCAATTAAAGCAGTATGGTAAGCTTATCGAGTAATAAACATTTTCTAGTATCATTCGAATAGCAAGATAGCATGACAAGAAAAATCATAGATCACCATTCAATCTTCAATCATTTAAAGTCAATCGATAGCATATTTAGGCAAATCACAACATTTCCAAGTCAAGTAACATAATCACAATTTATTTCAAACTAATCACTCAAGATATGTTCACAAGTTATACATATTGATTCAAGTAAGAGTATAATTCCATTTCGAGTAGCATTTCATGTAACAAGTTTATCAAGTGTACAAGTATACATTTTAAGTAGCATGTAAGCCTTAAGCCTTAATTATTTCTTGTTTACTTTCTTTAACTAAAGCCTTGTTACTTAGCTGTCCATTATACATGTTTATACATTCTTGTAATGTAAAACAATCCATGATGACCTCTAATTTATTCAAATCTGCCCATTTTACATGTTTATACATTTTATCATTTCAAGGTAGCTCATAATTTGATCACACATTGACAAAACTCTCCATAGAGTATTCTTATACATTTTAACATTTCAAGACAGCTCATATTTTCATGTATAAGGTATATTTGGCAGCAACACTCAAGTTTTACGTGTTAATCACATAAAACAGTTCATATTTTCATGTACAATATATACATGGCAGCAACACTCAAGTTTTACATATTAATCACATAAAACAGTCCATATTTTTACGTACAAAGGCATACATGGCAGCAACACTCAAGTTTTGCATGTTAATCACATAAAAGAGTCCATATTTTTATGTACAAGGTATACATGGCAACAACAATCAAGCAATACACATTTTTATCAAGTCAAGTATAGCCATAATGCATTTCAAGCTTTTCATCAAGACAAGTTTACAATAGTACTCATGAATTCAAGTAAGATTAAGATCTATTTCAAGTAATAATCGTGTGGCAAGATGTTCAAGTATACAAGTTTGTCATTTCAAGAATACATGTCAAGTAATTCAAGTAGCAAGTTTACATGTCAAGAAATTAAAGTAACAAATAGTTCAAGACAAGTACTTAAACAATTCATACTTATTAGTTCATTTATATTCTTTTTAAACAATCCTTGGTTTATAGTTTGTCTTTTCAAGAATACATGTCAAGTAATCCAAGTAGCAATTCAAGCATACATGTCAAGTAATACAAGTAAACCAATCAAGTAGACATTAGCTCCATTGAGACCATAAGCCATTCCAAGTAGCAAATCATACAATACAAGGTCTAAGCATAGGCACTTATCATTTCAAGAGTTTCATGCCAAGATTCAAGTATTACATGTCAAGCAATTCAAGTATTTCAAGGATTCATGTCAAGATTCAAGTATTCAAGCTTAAGTGTCAAGAAATTCAAATATTCAAGGTGATATTAGTTCATTTAATATCTTTAACACAATCCTTGGTTCTTAGTTTGATTAGGTAATCAAGTCTCCAACCAAATGTCGGCAGAAGATGTACCGTAGTACTGGTCAACCCTCTTACTGTCGCCAAAGACCACACACACATACCCTCCATCTGTCGCCAATTAGGGGCCTTAGCCCTGGACCATAGTCCATCCTGACACAATGAGCTCTGGACTCTAAGGCATGCCCTTCTACCTATTCAACTAGCAACCAAGGTTGTTTGATTACAATTTATTTATTCAAGAATTATCAAGCTTTTCAAGTTCAAGATCATGCTTTATCCCTTAGGCCAATTGAGCCTTAGCTCTTCAATTACCTTTCACGTTTTCAAGTGTTTCATGTTCAAAGAAAGAAAATTTATAGTCAAGGCAAGACAATTCATGTTCAAGGAAAGACAATTCATGTTCAAGGATCACATTCAAGCAAGTTATATCAAGGTCAAGCTTAGACTTAGGCCAATTGAGCCTTAGCTCATCATTTTGCAATTTAACTTTTGGTTTCTATACAATATGGTCATTTTACTAAAGGTCTTGAGTTTCTATTTTATTCAAAAAGTTCACCAAACCTCACAATTAACCAATTATTTATCACAACCATATCAATTTAACCCTTAAGGGACGTGAACGCATCTTACTATTCCTATTGATATTTATTAAATTATGAACTTAAAATTATCCCGGATTTAAGGGTATTACACTATCATTTAACATACTTTTAATCCCTTGTATATGTACTTAAAATCATGCATTTCCAGTAAGTAAATCATACCATGTTTATCACCAAAACATGAAAACAACATGCTTATATCCAAGCCAATATACAAGAGCAAAATAAGGGAAACTTACTTCCGAGCTTAGGTAAGTGTCTCACACTTACCCTAAACTTCCAACTTACTTCCGAGCTTAGGTAAATGTCGAACTTCGTCGCCTTGATTATCCCCTATTTTAACAACATAAAACCATAGGTCAAGTGCATTAAAATGCATTCAAACCATTGTCTAATAGCAATCTCCCGTAACTCTCAAGTTCCCCACTCAACAACCATCTGAAACATACCGAAATCATCCCCAAACACTTCCAAAACTTAACCCATCCTTAATATAACGATTCAAACCATTAAAATTCATCAATTAACAACTAAAAACCCTTTCCCAACATCATTTTACTTCTAGCAATGATAAAACTCAAATATCACCACAAAAACACAAATCTAACAACCTAACCAATTAGAGATTTAAGAGTTTCGGGATTCCATTGATGAAAACAACTTATCAACATCATAATACATCCAAAATATGTTTAAAATCAATCTTAAACACTGAAAAAAAGATCCACTTCGAACCTTTCACTATTCTATCAATTTCACCCAATTAATTTAATGAAATATTGTAAAACATGAAGAATCAGTTTATAAATCATGAATCAAGGATCAAACACTTGAGAATATCAATAAAAAAGCAGTCAATAGAGGAGATCACAGACCTTACCCCTATTGTCAGATTTCTCCATCAATTAGCTCGTTTAAAACTAGGAAAACACAAGATTTCAATGAGATTTTGTAAAACAAAGTTAAAGAATCAATTATAAATCAATGATCTGAGTAAAAAGATCTCTCACCTCTGGATTTTGATGAAAAATTGAGTGTTTGGCTGAGAGAGAAGTGAAAAGAAAGGTTGAGAGACAAGTTATGCTAAAATATCTTGAAAAAGGTTAACTAACTTTGAATATCTAAAATACCTTTAATTAACTTTGGAAACACTTATTAAAATAGCTTAATTGAAAGGAGAAAGCACCAAAAAAAACTTGGTAAAATAACTCCTTAAGGATTCTAAGAATTTGACCCCTTTTCATTTTAGTCGCCTTTTAAACTAGTTTTCAAATTTTACATTTTGGCCACTAACCAAAATGTCACCCTTCCAAAATCCATTTTCCGAAATTGACTTCACCATAAACCATAACATATTAAATAATGATTTTAGCACATTTTCCACAATTTTAACACCTTCAAAAATATTTAACTCAATTAAATCCCAAAACTGACTCGAATCTCTAATTTTGGTCCACCAGATCTTTGAACCAACCTTTGAAACATCTAGCCCCAAAACTCGGGTGTTACACCAGCATAGTTTCTCCTTTGACCAAGTTGTTACAAAAGAATGTTCGTTTTAAGTGGTTGGAGGATATGCAGCAGGCTTTTGAAAGGTTGAAGAAAGCTTTGACACGAGCTCTGGTCTTGGTTCAACCTAAATCAAGAAAAGAGTCCATTGTTTATAGTGATGCATCCTATGTTGGGCTTGGTTACGTGTTGATGTAGGAGGGTAAGGTAGTTGCGTATGCATCTCTACAATTAAAGGTGCACGAACATAATTACCCTACTCATGATCTTGAGCTTACTGTAGTTGTGTTTGCTTTGAAAATCTGGAGGCATTACCTTTATGATGAGAAGTGTGTGGTTTACACATATCATAAGAGTCTGAAGTATCTGATGTCTCAAAAGGAGTTAAATATTAGGCAACGAAGATGGTTGGAGTTGCTCAAAGATTATGATCTGTCTATTGAGTATCATCCGAGTAAGGCTAACATTGTGGCTGATGCTTTGAGTAGGAAAGCTACTGTGGAGTTGAGAGTTATGTCTTCTCAATTGAGTGTGATGTGTGAAAGTAGGTTGTTGGCCGAGTTGCAATTGAAACCGTCCTTGTCACAGTTGATTAAGGAGAAACGAGAGTTTAGTACTGCATGCTGAAGGATATCATAGATGGGAATCCTACAGATTTTCATTTTAATGATGATGGAATGTTGTATTTTAAAGGTCGGGTTGTGGTGCCCGAATATGAGGAGTTGAGGCATACCGTTTTGACCGAAGCACATGCTAGTCCTCTTTTTATGCATCCCGGTAGTACTAGATGTATCGAGGTTTGAAGGATGAGTACTATTGGGTTGGTTTGAAGAAAGATGTGGCTGATTTTATTGCTCGATGCATGGTATGTCAGCGAGTGAAAACTGAGCATCAGTTTCCTTCCAGATTGTTGCAACCGTTGAGGATTCAAGAGTAGAAATCGGAAAGAATCGCCATAGATTTTGTGTCTCGGTTGCCTTTGACACCGACCAAAAAGGATTCTATTTGGGTGATTGTTGTTTAGTTTACGAAGTGTGCGCATTTTATGCCAGTGCATATGACATATACCTTGGATAGGTTGGGCGATTTGTACATCTCTGAGATTGTGCACTTGCATGGGGTGCCCAATTCCATAGTTTCAGATAGATATATGCATTTTACAGCGAGGCTTTGGGTGTGTTTGCATTGTGCTCCGGGAACTAGCTGAATTTTAGTACTTCTTACCATCCTCAGACGGATTGTCGGTCGGAGCGCGTGATACGGTCTTTAGAAGATATGCTGAGGTGTTGTATCATAGAGTTCCAAGGAATGTGGGAAAAGTAGTTTCCTTTGGTGGAGTTTGCTTATAATAACAGTTATTAGGCTAGTATACAGATGGCACCGTACGAGGCATTGTATGGTAGGAAGTGCCGTACACCGTTGTGTTGGGCTAAAGTTGGGGAAAACACGTTTCGATGCCTGATGTGTCGAAAGACACCAATGAAAAGGTGAAGTTGGTATGTGAATGCTTGAGAGCGACTACGAATCATCAGAAATCCTACGCGGATTTGAAGCGTAGGGATGTGGAGTATGTTGTTTGTGATCGAGTATTTTTGAAGGTGTTGCCTTGGAAGAAGGTGATGCATTTTGGGCAGAAAAGAAGGCTTAGCCCGAGGTTTATTGCACCATATGAGGTGGTTGAGTGTGTGGGTTATGTTGCTTATCGTTTGAGGTTACCTCCTGAGTTGGAGAGGATTCATGATGTGTTTCATGTTTTGATGTTACAGAGGTATCGGTCGGATCTATCGAATGTTATGCAAGTATATGATATTGAGTTAAGGCCAGATCAATCTTATGATGAGGAATCGATAGAGATTCTTGACACCAGAAGTAAGGTTTTGCGTGGCAAGATGGTTGAGCTTGTTAAGGTGTTGTGGAGGCACCGTGGAGTTGAGGAGGCCACGTGGGAACGCAAGATGGACATGTTGGAACAGTTTCTGCAACTGTTTCCTCCAGGTAAATTTCAAGGACAAAATTTCTTAAGTGGGGGAGAGTTGTAACGCCCTGGTTTTGGGCCTAGTGGTTTTGAGGCAAGTTAGACGGTCTAGTGGACCGGGTTAGGGATTCAAGTCAGATTCGGGAGTAAATATTTTTGTGAAAGTTAAAAATATGGAAAAAATGGTTAAAAATCATATTTTAATATATATGAAAAATATTGGTGAAAATAATTTTGAAAAATGGGATTTGGAAGGGTGACATTTTGGATAGTGAGTAAAATGTAATTTTTGAACTATTTTTAAAGGTGACTAAATTGTAAAGGAACAAGTTCCTAGAATCCTTAAGGAGAGATTTTACCAAGTTGTTGCTGGTGGTTTCTCCCTTCAATTAAGACTTTGTAACCTGTGTTTTTAATGGTAATTAAAAGGGATTTTGATAATAAAAGTTAGTTATTGGTTTTAAAGAAATTTGACGTAAACTTTTCTCTCAACTTTTCTCTCCACTTATTTTCTGCCAAACACTCATGTTTTCATCAAAATCCAGAGGCGAGAGATCTTTTTACTTGGATTCTTGATTTGTAATTACTTCTTTATCTTTGATTTACAAAACCTCATTGAAATCTTGTGTTTTTCTAGCTTTAATCAATCAATTGAGGGAGAAATCATATAATAGAGGTAAGTTTCATTCTTCTCCTATATTGATGTTTCTTTATTGATATTCCCAAGTATTTGATCCTTGATTTACAATTTATAATCTGATTTTATGTTTTTACATTGATTAATTGATTTAATTGGGTTTAATTGGTGATTATGGAATATTCGTATTAGATCTATTTTCCAGTGTTGAGGATTGATTTTAAACATATTTTGGATGATTTATAATGTTGATAAGTTGTTTTTAACATTGGAATCTCGAAACTCTTTGAATCCTTGATTATTAGATTTGTATTTTTTGTGGAGTTATGGTGGCTGTGTAGTTGCTGGAAGTTTATGAATGAATTAATCCTATTTTCAGATGTTATTAGATGTTGATTGAAGTGTTAGATTGATAGATTGTGGCTGGGTTGTGTTTGGAAACATTTAGATGATGATTTCAGTTGTTGTGGTTGGGTAATTGTGAAAAGACTGTGAGGTTTTGCAAGGAATTGTTGTTGCAGTGTTTTGAATGCATTGAGATGCATTAATCCTCTATTTTAATGTGGTTAAAATAGGGGCGGTCGATCCGAAAGCGATCGGTGAATCTTTGGAGGATTCAGACTCTTGATTTCCCGTTGGCGAATTGAGGTTTTGCATATCGGTGAGTGAGAATGTTGATTTCAGCTTTGAAATGATTTAAAGGTGGTTTATGGGAGTTTAAACTGAGCTTAAAACGCTGTTTTTAACTCGGAAGTAAGTATAATGTGGTTTTCTCTCTCCGTCGTACTTTTATGAAATGGTTTATGCACTTGTTTTGATTTACATTGTACCAATTGTTTAAGCATGTTTTAAAGTATATGAGATACTGTTTTGATCATGAAATGATGATGGATGCACGTGGTAAGTGATCCATGTAAATATATGGTTTATACTTGAGTTTTAAGCATGTTTTGTTTCTTGTAAATGGTTTGGTTTAATGCTGAATTATATTGATCCATGTAAGTATATGAGGTAAATGGTGAATTATATTGGCAAGTGATATGGTTTAAAAATTGTTATCGGATATAGTTGGCCGGCCATAGGATTGATAGTGCACTATAATAAGTCACATTGGATGTTGAGGGGTTTTGATTTGGTGTACCGAAAACTCCATCCAAGTATCCTAACGGTCGAGGGGTTATATGGTACCGTAAACTGCTGTTAGTGGATTAAGCATCTAACTGAGGAATGTGGTTGGTGACCTTGTGGCTTGTAACTCGGTTGTAATGTACCACGATTATGATTGTATCGCTATTCTAGTTGAGATGGCTTGAAGTGTTGTGAGGGCAATTGTTGAATCTGTGTATCCGATGAACTATTTTGATAAAGGAACTTGGTTATGATCACTTTTAAGCCAATATAATTGTTAATGTATCATTGAAAGGTTTAGGTTGTATAATGTGATTTATACATGTTTACTCTTTAAGATTTACATATGTTTGTTATGCATGGGAAGGCCTAAATTGAGGCTTAGCAATGGGATTTTCTATTGGTTAATGATACATGTTGCATATGGTTTAATATGCTGGTTTTTTAAAGATGTTATGTGCATGGTTTCAAGGCATGATAATGTTTTAAATGATGTTTAAAAGATGATTGAAATGGGATTTCAATCTGTTGTAAAGAAATGGTTTTCATGCATTGATGGTGTGTTGTTTTTTAGAACTCCTCACTAAGCCTAGTGTGCTTACGCTCTCTTTGTCCATCAATCCAGAGAATTAAAGGCTCGAAAGGCAGCGGGAAGCAAGGGATCACAAAAAGACTTGGATGTGATTTTAATGTTTTACCCATGTTTAATTGAGTTATTTTGGAAATATTGATGAAACATGGTGATTTTCGAAGTGGATTTGATTTCCAGTATTTGAGATTGATTTAATATATGTTTTGGATGTGTTTTGATGTTGATAAGTTGTTTTTATCAATAGAATCCCAAAACTCTTGAATCTCTAATTATTTAGGTTGCTAGTTTTGAGGTATTATGGAGATAATCGAGTTTAATCTTTGCTGGGGATAAAAGGATGTTAGGAAAGGGTTTTTGGATGCTATTAGATGTTGGTTGATGGCTTGAATTGTTGTTTTATGGCTGGGTTAAGTTTTGGAAACGTTTGAAGTTGATTTTGGTATGTTTCAGATGGTTTTCGAGTGGGCAACTTGGGAGTTGCGGGAGATTGCTGCTAGACAATGGTTTGAATGCATTTATCCTCTGGTTTTTTGTGTTGAAAATAGGAGATAGTCAAGGTGACGAGGCTTGACGTTGTTGGTGGCTTGACGAGAGCTTGATTCACATTGGCAAGAAAGGCGAGGCGTATCAGTGAGTGGAAACTAGTTTTAAATGCTTTACAAAGGTTGTAAAGGTTGTTGGGAGTTTAGGGTAAGCGCGAGACACTTACCTAAGCTTGGACGTTTTGATGACAAATATGGTATGATTTACTTACTGGTAATGCACGATTTTGAGTACATATGTAGGGGTTTGAAAGTAGATTAAATGCTATTGAGCATTGGGTTTCATTCCGGTTGGGAATGGTATTCTTGCATTGGCAATGAGATTGGCATATGTGGTGTTATATGAAATGCATTGTAAAACAGTAAGTAAATGGTTTTGTAAATAATATCTTGGCTATGTGACAAGGTGAGAAAACAATCGGATATAGTTGGCATGCCATAGAATTAAAAGTGCACTATAAAATATGAACAAAATCGATCGTGGCCATGGGTCCTTGAGGTATGGCTGTGAAACAAGGCCACTCAGACTGTTGGGAACCTCATTTGGGGATTTACGGATTAACCAGGCAACCCAAATTGATGATGATCATGTGGATTAACTAGGCAAGGTCGGTATACTTGCGGTTTAACTAGGCAAGGGTGAGATCTCGCGGTTTAACTAGGCAAGGGTGTCAAATCTTACGGTTTAACTAGGCAAGGTTTGGGATATCATGCGGCTTAACTAGGCATGGTATAAGGGATCCGTGTATCTGATATGTGTATAGGATAGAGGTAGTCTATCCGGGTCACTATAAATGCCAATATGTGAGAAAGTTCATGTGTTGAACCTTGTTTGTAATGTTTTGGGATTTAAGCATGGTTTGTTTAAAATGCTTTGGGAATTAAGAATGGATTGTATATGATGTTCAATGTTGATTATTATGTTTTGATTTAGTTGGAATCATGGGAAAAATGCTTAGATTGTAAGCATGTTTTGGGAAAAGCAAGCATGTGGTTTTTAATTGGTTTTAATGCATCATTGTTTATGAGCATCCTCACTAAGCTTGTGTGCTTACGCTCTCTTTTTCCTAATGATGCAGAGCATTAATGTTCGGGGCAGCAAAGGCAAGGTTGCAAGGATCCAAGAGATAATCTACTTTTGAGTATGAACTCAGTTTATGTTTCCGGTTAATAAGGCAATGTGTTCGCAAAGGTTTTTGGGAGTTGTAAATCCGTTGCAATGTGTTTCTTAGAATGATTCTATCTTGGTTTTAGACTATGGTTATATGTTGTTTGGCTTGATGTTATTACTTACCCATGGTTGAGGTTGAATTATTGCGTAGGTATGCATCTAGAGTTTCCTTGTGGATTGCTATGTCGTGCTGGTTTGGCCAAGTTTATTATGCTATGATAATAGTGTTGACTTGTTGCTTACGTTGAGAATAGCCTAGTTGTGCATTTTGATATGTTTGGCAAAGTGGTCTAGGAAACATGCCTCTAGAGTGGTCCTTTGGAAGCTTGATGTTGTTTTGCTTGCCTAATCTTGGCGTAAATATTAGATTATGTATATTGATGTGTTGAGATGCATGTTTGAAAGTTGATAGGGGCCAACTGCATCTAGAATTGTGTGAAAAACCAGCTAATCTTGACATTACAGGCCCAGTCATACCGATACGCGAGGGACCGTATCGGTACGACTAGGCAATTTTAGGCAAGGCATTTCGGTACAGACAGGCAAACAAGGCCAGACTGTATCGATACGAGCAGGGGCATTTTGGTACGCCCAGTGGTCATTGGATTTTACTTTTTGAAGAAGAGGTCGCGTACCAAAACATCAAGGTACCGTATCGGTACGATAAGAAATAACTTCAAACTGTATTTTAAACTCGAGGTAGCATACTGGTACGGACCTCACCATATCAGAACGATTTGTTCACAACCGTATCGATACGAATGTCGTTAAATCTGTTAATGCCATAGATGGCTAATTCTATTTTCTTACGTTTTAGTCCCTGATTATTGTTTTGTCAATTATTTGAGCATGGATGACCTTCTGAAGCTGATTTTTGACATATAAGTATGAAACGAACTTAATTAAAGGCTGGTAACTTAAAAATTGGAAAAGCCCTTTTACATTGTTGAATTTACAATTTGGTCCCTAAATTGTGTTGTGGCGAATTGGATGTCGTTACGATGACCGGTTGGGATGAGTGCTCACCTATGAACAATATGATCATGTAGGAAAGCGTTAATGCATCTAGACAAGATAAAAGGAAAAATGGAAGTGTTTTAGGTTTAATTTTCCCAGTTTACTTCGGTAAACCTAATGTAGTTTACTCGGGCCAGTCTTGTGACTAGGTCGAGTCGAGGTGGTTACATTTGTTGGTATCAGAGCCAGGTTTGCGAAAAGATGAGATGTTGTTGTTTGATTAGCTGATGTTGTTTGAAGTGCACGGTGATTGTGTATATGTTCGGTGTTCGCTTAATGTTCTATTGGGGTATGTTTGGGAACACATTGCCTATTAACGAGGATTTTAAATGTGTTTTACAGTTAACTTGGATCCTTTGCTTGATGCTAGCCTAACTCTAATGTGTTTTGATGCTTTTGTTAGTATGGCTCAACGTGAGACACGATCTATGGCTAATACTGCCGGGGTTGGGCCAAATATTGAGACAGAAGATAATCTCCCCCATGTTTTACCTCATCCTCTAGTGGTTCCTCCAGTTGACGTTGGGGCGGGTGAAGCACTCCAGGTTCACCAAGTGCCAGTATATGGTGATTTGACTCTATTAGTTCATGCGACAATGAGAGCTTTCCATGCAGCGATGGCTAGAGCGCAGGCACAAGCACAGGCACTGACACCTGCTGTGATAGCAAATCAAGGTCTACCCTTGGAGCGTTTGAGGAGTTTCAAGGTTTGAACCCTGAGGCAGCCAAAGGTTGGCTGGAAAAGACAGTTCGCATCATGAATCAGATGGGATGTAACGAGGAGCGCAAGTTGGGTTGCATTGTATCTCTCCTGCATGAGGATGCATATCATTGGTGGGTGACCATAATTGTTGGTGTTATTAAGGCAGACGTTACTTAGGAGTTCTTTCAGAGAGCTTTCAAGAGGAAGTATCTTGGTACCCAATATCTGGATATAAAGAAGCGCGAGTTTATGTCGCTAACTCAGAGGGCATGTCTGTTACTGAATATGAGGTGAAGTTTGTCTAGCTGAGTCAGTATGCTCTAGAGTTGGTGCCAGATGACCAGCAGAGATATGACAGGTTTCGTTATGGTATTGATAAGGACATTAAGACATACGTTCTGGCTGCAGATTACATGGATTTTGATATGTTGGTCAATCCGGCCAAGGATATCGAGCAGTCCTTGGGTGCACCAGTTCAGGCCGCGGGTATGCAATTGGGTAAAAGAGTGGCAGGCTCTAGCTATTTTGGGAGGCAGAATAGGAGGTTTAGGGACAAAAGACATAAGCAAGATCATAGGCGTGGTGGTGGAGTTAGCCAGGGTGCCCTGGGAGCTCGTGTTACACCAGAGTGTGAGCGATAAGGTAGGCGCCACACGAGTATGTGCTGGGGCAATGCTGGAGCTTGTTGGATTTGTGGTTCATCTGATCACCTAAAGTGTCATTTTCCTCGGGCTGCGAGAGACGTACTAGCACAGGTTGTTGCACCTGCTAGGGGCCAAGGTCATGGCAAGGGCAATTTTTAGAGACGCGAGGATGGTCAGAGGGGTATAGCTTATGCTGTAGTGGTGAGACCTAAAGGTGGTGGACCGGCTCGGGTTTTTGCTCACCGTGATGATCGTAATGAAATGGATGTGATCATAGGTACTTTCACTTTGCAATCCTTATCATTGTTATCTTTGATTGATTCGGGGTCTACGCATTCATATATCTTGAGTGAACTTGCATATTTGCTGAATGTTCCTGTTGAGATTTTAGATGTTGGTATGTTGGTCACAAGTTATTTTGGGGAGACAGTTACAACAAGAAGGTTGTATCGACATTATCCTTTGGTGGTGCAAGGTCATGAGTTTGCCGCAGATCTGATGAAATTGCCATTCCATGGTTTTGATATCATTGTGGGTATGGATTGGTTGAGTGAGCACAGAGCAGTTGTGGATTGTGAATCCAAGTGGATTTTCTTGAGGTTGGCTGACGACTAAGAAGTTGTGGTGGTTGGCGATATTGTTAAGTTCCTGTCCAATGTGGTTTCGGCTGTTAGAGCGGAGAAGATGATGTTTGATGGCTGCCAAGCTTATTTGGCTATTGTTATGAATCCGGAAGCCAAGGGTGTTTGTGTTTAGGACATTCAGATTGTTTGCGACTTTTCTGAGGTTTTTCCAGAGGAGTTGTCCGGTTTACCTCCAGATAAAGAGGTAGAGTTTCGTATTGAGACATACGAGGGTACAACACCGGTGTTTATTGCTCCTTATAGGATGGCACCAGAAGAATTGAAGGAGTTGAAGTCACAGCTTCAGGAGTTGTTGGACCATGGGTTCATTCGACCAAGTGTTTCTCCGTGGGGTGCTCCTGTTCTCTTTGTGAAAAAGAAAGACAGTACAATGCGTATGTGCATTGATTATCGTTAGTTGAATAAGTTGACGGTACATAACAAGTTCCCGTTACCTCAGATCAATGACTTGTTCGATCAGTTTCGTGGAGCAGCAATGTTTTCAAAGATAGATTTAAGGTCGGGTATTACCAGTTGAAGGTTAAGGATGTGGATGTGCATAAGATCGCGTTCCGTACAAGGTATGGGCATTATGAGTTTCTGTTCATGCCTTTCGGTTTGACAAATGCCCTGGATGCATTTATGGACATGATGAATTGAGTGTTCCATGAGTATCTTGACAAGTTCGTGGTGGTGTTCATAGATGATATTCTCGTGTACTCCCGTATTGAGGATGAGCATGTTCGGTATTTGCGGATAGTTTTGCAAGTGTTGAAGGATAATCAGTTGTATGCTAAACTGAGCAAGTGTGAGTTTTGGCTAAATGAAGTGACATTCCTTGGTCATGTACTCTTTGCGGAAGGTATTCGCGTTGATCCGCAGAAGATTGAGGCTATTCTCAATTGGGAGCCACCTAAGTCTGTATCAGAGGTGCATAGTTTTATTGGGTTGGCTGGTTATTATCGCCGTTTTGTTGAGGGGTTTTCGAGTATTGCAGCACCGTTGACCAAGTTGTTACAAAAGAATGTTCCTTATGTGTGGACGGAGAAGCAACAACATAGTTTTGAGAAGTTGAAGGAAGTTCTGACACATGCTCCTGTGCTGATTCAACCCGAATATGGGAAGGAGTTTGTGGTTTATAGTGATGCGTCGTATGTTGGCTTGGGTTGTGTACTGATGCAGGATGGGAAGGTCGTGGCCTTTGCGTCAAGGCAATTGAAAGTTCATGAGTGCAATTATCCAACTTGTAACACCCTAAACGTATACTCGTAGACCGAAAATACATTAAAGATGTTACAGAGTCGTTTAAAGTATTCCTGACTTATAATAATAATAATTATATATATATAAATCTTGTCTTTATTAATCTAATCCTTTTCTCGATTTTCTTGAAATCATAACTTATGTGTAGTTGGCTAATTTTGACCTTGAATTAGTTTGTAAAACATATTAGTCAGTTATTAAAACGATAATGCAATTCGGGGTGAAAAATAGGTTCACGACCTAGGCCCTTTCTTGATTTTAAAATCCTTATGCGATTACCGAGAAATAAAATTTAAACTGATTAAACACGATTTACTACCTTTTTAAGCTTACCGATTATTCATATTAACAAAGTAAGCTTCCTTCTACTTTAGTTTATTCTTTCATATTACTAATATCTTATCTTGCTTTATCCATATATGATTCATCATTAAAATTGATAAATTATCTATCGTTTAGTCTAATTTAATGCATCATATACTACCAACAGATAAATAATTACATGCCCACTAGAGATGATCATAAGCTAGAATATCTTACTGATGTTTTGCAGATTGAAGCTTGATTAGTATGCTCAACTCCTCTTCAAGTACTCCACCTTAAACTACGTGTGAATCAAACATACGCTAAGTTTTCACTTAGTGAGGCAGTAAACAAAATTAATAATAATTTAAACTTATTAAACTTTATGGCTACATTTATATAGCATGATATATGCTAATGCATTAACTTTTATGTTGCATTAGTGATAACTTACTATATGCTAACATCATAATATTTTCTTGTTTGTTCATTTATCATAATATGTCACTTATACCTCAATGTATGAACATATATATATATCATGTTACAAGCTAATGAATGTGCTTGTTCTATTCCTTTAACATCATATCAATACTTACCATTAATGTTAAATTTTAAGTTTAACTTACTTACCATTTTCATGCCTAATAACATAAGTTACATCACATCTACTAACATATATCAAAAATTTTCCTTTGTCATATACCATGTAAAAATCAACATCTCATATACATATGTTAGGCATGGTAAGCCAAATCAATATACTCAATAAATCTCTTGTTTTCCATTTGAATCCTATTAAGATCATTTATATCAATTCTTTATACCTTTAGCCCAAGAATTTAATGTATAGAGAGAAACTGAAGTATGTGAGATCAGTACTCCCAGAGTACTAGTCACCGAAGTGACGATAAACATATAGACACATAAAGTGCCAGTAACATATGGACACATGAGTGTCGATATCATACAAATTCGAAGATTGGTGTGTAGCTACACGCAGTCCTTGACTGCTAGACCTCTAATGACATGCCACTATATTGTAACTCTCTATAATATAATTTTATGTACAGAGAGAAACTTAAGTATGCAAGGTCGGTACTCCTTGAGTACTAGTCACCGAAGTAACATTAACTTATAGACACGTAAAGTACCAAAAATATAGACACATAAAGTGCCGATAAACATATAGATCCGAAGATCGGTGTGTACCTACATGCAGTCCTTGACTCCTAGACCTCTAATGGCATGCCACTATACTGTAACTCTCTATTATAAACTTGGGCAATAAATCCATATCAATAACTTGTAAATTATCATTTTGTAAATGATTCATATATCACCATTATTCAATAATAACTTGCCATAATAAAATATAATAGTGCAGTTCATACTCTATCATGTACTAACTTTTTTTCCTTTGCTTGTAAAACATCATATAACTTATACAAAAACCATGTTATCATTTCAATAAAATCAAGTAAATAAAATTCTTAAAAGTCTACTAAAATACATTTCAAAACATATAAATGCACTCACCTGGGCCATTTATTAGCTTGCCTCACTAAGCTCTATTTTATCCTTTCTTTCATAGTACCTCGAACCCTCTTTTGATTCAGATCAAACTTCATTAATTACATGAATGTAAACAACAAATTGTTAGATTCAAATCTAACAATTTCTCAAACATGCTATCAAATCTAATCATTCGAATATACATAATTTCCAAAATTTCCTTCTTTCCTTGACTTGTTCGAAAACTCATTATGGTCCTTACTGACCAATTTGAACTTTCATTAACCCCTTTCAAGCTTACTAATTAACCTTAAATACAAAATATATCAATTCTCATTTTCTGCCAGATTGCACTACCTCCAAAGAAATATTTCTATAAAATAATTTACAACTCAGAATTTGACTCCGTTTGTTCTGAAAGAAACTGGATTCAATAAGATTTTCTCCCATGTAAATTAATAGTCCGAATTCAACTTGTACGATTTATGGCGAATTTTCAAAGTCAATTACAGAGCTGGAATTTGGAACAGACTGATGCTCTGCTTTCTGACCTTTCGTCACTTAAAATTCATATGTTTTTCACTCGGAACTCGAAATCAGTTTCCGTTTGTAGGAAATGAAACCAGACAAACAAATATTTACATCGGTATAAAATTCACCATCTAACTATTTTTGTAGAATTTATGGTGAATTTTCAAACTTACTTCCATAATCCAGTTTTCTACACAGTTCCGTAAATAAACTTCAAATTTTTATACTAACTTCTCCTTACTTCTCTACTTTTCAATTTAGTCCAATTGCTTGCTTTAAACCACCAACTCATCACCTTCTTCACCAAATAATTATTCAAAATAATTCTCCCTTATTTTTCATTCTTTGACAAAATAGTCACTAAAATGCAAAGATAAGGATTCAAGCTTCTTAACTTTGAAAATTAGGCCTCAATTCAACATTACTCCCTTAACTTCATCATTACAACTAAAAATCAGATTTAGCCCCCATACAAAACTTCATTTTCGATTTGGTCACTTAACTTTGACAATTTGTCAAAATGATCACTAATTCAATTCAACATCAATTTAACATTCTAACTTCAATTTCATGTTTCTAACATCATTAATAACATAAATACACACCAGAATCATAAAAATTAGATTTGGTCCTCTAACTTTTAAACTTGCAAAAATGGTCCCTATACCTTTAACTTAGGGTTTTGCTTCTAAATAACAATTCAAGCATCCTAGATCATTAATTCAACATTACAAACCCTAAATTAAACTTTAATCGATAAACCCTAATCATCTTCATAATAATCAAAACATGTAGAACTTAAATCCCAACTCAATATCATGATTTTAATATCATACTAGCTTGATTTTAACTTGAATTCAACATGAAATCATAAAATCTCAAAACCACCAATTTAGTCCATAAACCCCAATTTCTTCTCATACAAAATTCTCATCATTCAAGCATGTTTTCCATGAATTATTTACACCAAAAGATAGAGTTTGATGAGTAAAACAACTTTGTAGTTGAGGAGATTACCTGAAAATCGAGTTTTGTGGCTTGAATCGAGCTTGGAAAATTTTTCTTGTTCTTTCCCTAACTCTCACGTTTTTGGCTAGAAAATTTTTCATCTTTTCACCATTATTTTACACATATAACTATTAAATGAATATTAAATTCATTTAATAGTGAAATTACAATTTTGCCCTTTTTATCCAATGGTTGAGATTGATTTTATCATCAATCAAGGGCCAAGATTTAATCTTCTATTTCCTCTTTCCAAAATTGTCTTTATAAATTTTTTAAATATTTCAAAATTGCCATTGGGGCTAAATGACCAATTTGCCCCCAACTAGTTTTTATTTACTAGTTTGCCATTATTGTAAAAATTCAACTAAGTCTAGTTGGAATCCAACCAACTATAATAAAATATTCATAAAATAGTATTTGATGACTTTTCCATGGCTTTTGGATCAGTCTCTTATTTCCATTAGATCCGATATAACGATATTCACTAAATACTTCTACTGCGATTTTACCTTTTTCGAGCTATCATATTTATTCCGAAAATTCTATATTTCCATATTCGAGAAATCCACACTACCATCTCATAAAAATTTCCTTTCCCAAGGACTTAATCTGAATTTTCCTAACTCAGTCTATTATTCAGATAATTATCGAAAATCTTTATAGAATAAAATTTCTCTTAGAAATCCTTTATCGATAATCCATACGAATATTCTTTACTCTTACTGAGTCCAAAATATCGATCAGAAATACTTTTATGGGACCTTCCCGGAGGTCACCCATCCTAATATTTCCTTGGCCTGAGCACGCTTAACAATTTTATTCGATCCAAATTCAGTACCTTTTACTGCATCTTAATTATTAAAACCGATATCAAGGTACTTATTTCGATCTGATTCACTTTCATACTGAATAGAATTACTAATTGGGGAAATTTACACTTTAGTCCCTAAACTTTTCCAAAGTTTATACTTTAACGCCAACACTTTCAAAAATTACAATTTAATCACTAGCCAAAATTTGGGATATTACACAACTCATGATTTGGAGCTTGTGGCTGTGGTTTTCGCTTTGAAAATTTGGCGACATTATCTTTATGGTGAGAAATGAGTGATCTTTACGGATCACAAGAGCTTGAAGTATTTGATGTCCCAAAAAGATTTGAATTTTAGGCAACGTAGGTTGTTAGAGTTGCTTAAGGATTATGACTTGACCATTGAGTATCATCTTGCTAAAGCCAATGTAGTGGCGGGTGCATTAAGTTGTAAGGTTGCGGTTGAGCTCTGAGCTATGTTTGCAAGGTTGAGTGTGACGCGGGAGGGCGGTTTGATGGCTGAATTGCAAGTTAAGCCTACGCTATCGCAGTTGATTAAAGCTAAGCAACCGTACGATGATTCGTTGGTTCAGCATGTTAAGGATATAGCATATGGTAATCCGATAGATTTTCATTTTGATGATGATGGAGTTTTGTGTTTCAAGGGTCGAATAGTGGTGCCGGATGATCCGGAGTTGAGGCACACTATCTTGACAGAGGCACACTCTAGTCCTTTTGCTATGCATCTTGGTAATGTTAAGATGTATCGTGATTTGAAGGATACATACTATTGGGTTGGGTTGAAAAAGGATTGTTGAGTTTGTTTCCAATTGCATGGTATGTCAGCGAGTTAAGGCTAAACATCAATTTCCATCCGGGTTGTTGTAACCGTTGAAAATTCCAGAGTGGAAATGGGAGAGAATTACCATGGACTTTGTAATAGGTTGCCGTTGACACAGGCTAAAAAGGATTCTGTTTGGGTGATTGTTGATTGGTTCATAAAGTGTGCACATTTCCTACCAATGTATAAAACGTACACTTTGGACAAGTTGGCAGATTTGTATATAGCAGAGATTGTGTGCTTGCATGGTGTACTTAAATCCATCGTTTCGGATAGGGATCCGAGGTTTACGACAAGGTTTTGGAGGAGTTTGCACCTGGCCTTGGGTTTGAGGTTGAGTTTTAGCACTGCGTATCATCCTCAGTCGGATGGGCAGTCTGAGCGGGTTATCCAGGTTTTGGAGGATATGCTGAGATGTTGTATTATAGAGTTCCAAGGAACCTGGGAGAAACACTTGCCTTTAGTTGAGTTTGCTTACAACAACAGTTATCAAGCAGGCATACAGATGGCACCTTATGAGGCGTTATATGGTCGGAGGTGTCGTACGCCCTTGTGTTGGGATAAGTGGGGGAAAAGCATGTTACCCTACTAGATGTGTTGAGAGACACCGATGATAAGGTTAAGCTTGTATGCGACCGGTTGAAAGCGGTTGCGGATCGACAGAAATCTTACGCGGATTTGAAGCGTAAGGAGGTTGAATATGCAATGGGCGATCGCGTATTCTTGAAAGTGTCACCATGGAAAAGGTGATGATATTCGGACGTAAGGGAAAGCTTAGTCCGAGGTTCATTAGACCATACGAGGTTATTGAGCGTGTAGGTATTGTGGCATACCGGTTGAGGTTACCTCCCAAGTTGGAGAAAATTCATAATGTGTTCCATGTTTCGATGTTGAGGAGATATCAATCAGATCCATCGCACGTTATGTCGGTGGAGGATGTGGAGTTGAGGCCAGATCTAACCTTTGATGAGGAACCCGTAGAGATCTTCGATACCAGCAAGAAAGTTTTACGTGTAAGACAATAGAGCTCATGAAAGTCTTGTGGCGACACCGAGGTGTTAAGGAAGCTACTTGGGAAGGCAAGGCGAATATGGAGCAATTTTCGTATCTATTTCCTCTAGGTAATTTCGGGGACGAAATTTCTTCAGTGGGGGAGAGTTGTAACACCCTGGTTTTGGGTTTAGCGGTTTATTAGACGGTTTGGTGGACTAGGTTAGAGATTCGAGTCGGATTCGAGACTGTATATTTTTTGGTAAGATAAAAATATGGAAAAATAGTTGAAAATCATCTTTTAATATATTGATTTTTGGTGGAATCAATTTTAGGAAAAGGAATTTGGAAATATGACATTGTGGGTTAGTGACCAAAATGCGATTTTTGAAAACTGTTTAAAGTGACTAAAATCAAAAGGGTCAAATCCTTAGAATCCTTAAGGAGCTAATCTACCAAGTGTTTGCTGGTGGTTTCTCTCTTCAATTAAAACATTTTAAATATGTATTTTAAAAGGGTGTTAATAAGGATTAAATATCTAAAGTTAGTTATTAGCTTTTAAAAAAAATTCATGTAACTTTTTCCTAAACCTTTTATCTTAACTTCTTTTCTTCCAAACACTTAGAATTTCATCAAAATCCAGAGGTAAGGAACTCTTTTCACTCAGATTATTGATTTTAATTTGATTCTTTAACTTTGTTTTGCAAAATCTCATTGAAATCTTATATTTTCTTAGCTTTAAACAAGCCAATTGAGGGAGAAATCATATAACAGGGGTAAGGTCCATGATCTCCTATGTTAAATGGTTCTTTATTGATATTCTCAAGTATTTGACCCTTGATTTATAAGTTGTAATGTGATTTTAATGTTTTATCCATGTTTAATTGAGTTATTTTGGAAATATTGATGAAACATGGTGATTTTCGAAGTGGATCTGATTTCCAGTATTTCAGATTGATTTAATATATGTTTTAGATGTGTTTTGATGTTGATAAGTTGTTTTTATCAATAGAATCCCAAAACTCTTGAATCTCTAATTATTTAGGTTGCTAGTTTTTAGGTATTGTGGATATAATCGAGTTTAATCTTTGCTGGAGATAAAAGGATGTTAGGAAAGGGTTTTTAGATGCTATTAGATGTTGGTTGATGGCTTGAATTGTTGTTTATGGCTGGGTTATGTTTTGGAAACGTTTGATGTTGATTTTGGTATGTTTCGGATGGTTTTTGAGTGGGCAACTTGGGAGTTGCGGGAGATTGTTGCTAGGCAATGGTTTGAATACATTTATCCTCTGGTTTTTTGTGTTGAAAATAGGAGATAGTCAAGGTGACAAAGCTTGACGTTGTTGGTGGCTTGCCGGGAGCCTGATTCACGTTGGCAAGGAAGGCGAGGCATATCAGTGAGTGGAAACTGGTTTTAATTGCTTTACAAAGGTTGTAAAGGTTGTTGGGAGTTTAGGGTAAGCGCGAGACACTTACCTAAGCTCGAACGTAAGTTTCCTTTATTTTGCTCTTGAATATCGGCGTACCGATACGCGAGCGACCGTATCGTTACGGCTAGGCAATTTTGGGCAAGTTGTTTCGGTATAGGCAAAGGTGTTTCGGTACAGACAGGTAAACAAGGCCGGAGTGTATTGATACGAGCAGGGGCTTTTCGGTACACCCAGTGGTCACTGGAATTTTACTTTTTAAAGACGAGGTCGCGTACCGAAACATCAAGGTACCGTATCGGTACGATAAGAAATGACTTCAAACCGTATTTTAAACTCAAAGTAGCGTACTGGTATGGGCCTCACCATATCGAAAATGATGTGTTCACAACCATATCGATACGGGCCTTACGGTATTGATACGAATGTCATTAAATCTATTAATTTCATAGATGGCCAGTTATGTTTTCTTACATTTTTAGTCCTCGATTCTTGTTTTGTCAATTATTTGAGCATGGATGACCGTCTGAAGCTAATTTTTGACATATAAGTATGAAACGAACTTAATTAAAGGCTGGTAACTTAAAAACTGGAAAAACCCTTTTACATTGCTGGATTTACAATTTGGTTCGTAAATTGTGTTGTGGCCATTTGGATGTCGTTGCGATGCTCGGTTGGGATTAGTGCTCACCTATGAATAGTGTGATCATGTAGGAAAGCGTTAATGAATCTAAACAAGATAAAAGGAAAAAAATAGAAGTGTTTTAGGTTTAATCTTCCTGGTTTACTTCGATAAACCTAATGTAGCTTACTCGGGCCGGTCTTACGACTAGGTCGGGTTGAGAGGGTTACAATTTTTGAAAGAGTTACATGGTTTTACACCGGATAGGGAGGTAGAGTTTTGCATCGATACGTATGCGAATATGGCTTTGGTATCAATTGCTCCGTATCGTATGGCACCGTACGAGTTGAAGGAGTTGAAGATGCAGTTGCAAGAGTTGCTGGATCGTGGGTTCATTCGGCCAAGTTTATCATTGTGGGGAGCACCGATGTTGTTTATGAAGAAGAAAGATGGCACGATGAGAATGTGCATTTATTATCGACAACTGAACAAGTTGACGATTATGAACAAGTATCTTTTGCTGAAGATTTATGATTTGTTTGGTCAATTTTGTGGTGCTATAGTGTTTTCTAAAATTGATCTACTGTCTGGGTATTATCAGTTGAAGGTGAATGATAAAGATGTGTCGAAGACTATTTTCGCACACGTTATGGGTATTACAAGTTCCTAGTGATGCCGTTTGGTTTGAGAAATGCACCGGTAGCATTAATAGATATGATGAATATGGTATTCTATGAGTTTTGGACCAATTTGTGGTAGTGTTCATCGATGGCATTCTTGTGTACTCGCGTACCGAGGAAGAAAATGATCGACGTCTCTGAATTGTGTTGCAAGTTCAGTTGGACAACAAGCTTTATGCCAAGCTATGTAAATGTGAGTTTTGGATCAAGCATGTGGTTTTTATTTGTCATGTTGTTTCGGTCGAGGGTATTCGTGTGGATTTGCAGAGAGTTGAGGCCATTGAGAATTGGAAGCAACCGAAGTCTGTATCAGAGGTCCGTAGTTTCCAAAGGTTGGCAGCATATTATCAACGCTTCGTGGATGGTTTTCAAAGATTGCTACTCCTTTTACGAAGTTGTTGTAGAAGGATGTGAGTTTTGAGTGGATGAAAGTTAGGCAGCAAGCTTTCGACAAGTTGAAGGAAGATTTGACGAAAGCTTCAATCTTGGTTCATCCTGAGTCAGGGAAGGAGTTCGTTGTGTATAGTGATACATCGTATGTGGGTTTAGGGGGTGTGCTGAAGTAGGAGAGAAGGGTGGTAGCTTATACATCTAGGCAGTTGAAGGTGCACGAGCGCAACTACCCTACGCACACCATTGAATTGGCTATTGTGGTGTTTGCCTTGAATATTTGGCGGCATTATCTGTACAATGAGAAGTGTACTGTGAAAACGAATCACAAAAGTCTGGAGTATTTGATGTTGCAGAAATAGTTAAATCTTAGGCAGCAAAGATGGCTAGAGTTACTTAAGGATTACGACCTAACGATTGAGTACCATCCGGGAAAGGCGAATGTGGTAGCGGATGCCTTGAGTAGAAAAGTTGAGATGGAGTTAAGGGCAATGTTTGCGTGATTGAGTTTAACGCGAGATGGTGGGTTGTTAGCGGAGTTGCAAGTGAAGCCTTCAATGTTAGAGATGATAAAAGAGAAACAACCATATGATGAGATGTTGGCGCCTCATGTTTAGGATATCTTGGATAGGAATCAGACAGATTTTGGTTTTAGCAAGGATGGAGTTTTGTGCTTTAAGAGTCGGGTGGTGGTGCCGATGGGTAAAGAGTTGAGGCACACTATCTTGACTAAGGCGTATTAGAGTCCTTTTGCTATGCATTCGGAGAGTACGAAGATGTATCAGGATCTGAAGAAAGAGTATTTTTGGGTTGGCTTGAAGAAGGAAGTTACAGATTTTTTTGCGTTGCATGGTTTGTCAACATGTTAAGGCAGAGCATCAGTTTCCTTCAGGATTGTTGCAACTGTTAAGGGTTACCGAGTGGAAATGGGAGAGAATCACCATGGATTTTGTATCCGGTTTGCCTTTGACGCCATCAAAGAAGAACTCTAGTTGGGTGATTGTGGATAGGTTTATGAAGTGTGCACATTTTCTAGTTGTGCATACGACGTATACTTTGGATAAGTTGGCAGAGTTGTATATTGCTGAGGTTGTAAGGTTGCACGAGGTAACAAAGTCTATTTTGTCGGATAGAGATCCGCGTTTCACCGCAAGGTTTTGATAGTGTTTGAATGAGGGCCTTGGGTACACGATTGAGTTTCAGTACCTCGTACCATCTTCAAACAAATAGTCAGTCTGAGCATGTTATCCAAGTGTTGGAGGATATGTTGTGGTGCTGCATCATAGATTTTAAAGGATTATGGGAGAAGCAGTTGCCGTTGGTGGAGTTCGCTTATAATAATAGTTACCAAGCTAGTATCCAAATGGCATCATACGAGGCTTTGTATGGTAGAAGATGTCGTACGCCACTTTGTTGGTCGGATAAATATCGTTGCTGGATATGTTGAAGGATACCAATAAGAAGGTAAAACTTGTTAGTGATCATTTGAAAGCTGCTTTGGATTAGGAAAAGTCTTATGCTGACTTGAAGCGAAGGGAAATTGAGTATGCAGTCGGTGATCATGTGTTTTTGAAGGTTTTGCCTTAGAAAAAGGTGATGAGATTTGGACGGAAGGGCAAGTTGAGCCCTAGGTTTATTGGGCCATATGAGGTGTTGGAGCGCGTTGGTCCAGTTGCTTATAGATTGATGCTGCCGGCAGAGTTAGAAAATATACATGATGTTTTCATGTGTCGAAGCTTCGGAGGTATAGATCAGATCTTTCGCATGTAATGCCTGTTGAGGAGATCCAGTTAAACCTGGGTTTGACCCATGATGAGGAACTGGTGCGAATTATTGATTCGAGTAGCAAAGTTCTCCGCAAAAAGACCATAGAGTTGGTAAAGGTGTTGTGGGTGCACTGCGATATAGAGGATGCTACTTGGGAGAGCAAAAAGGACATGTTAAAACAGTTCCCTCATCTTTTTCCGCCATGTAAATTTTGAGGACGAAATTTCTTAAGAGGGGGAGAGTTGTAACACCCTAAAATTGGGCCTAGATGTGGGCCGGATTGGGTAAGTGGTTCGGGAGAACCGGTTTAGACAATTCTAATAGTTTCAGGAATTTTATTCTATAAAATGGATTTTTGGGTAAAATAAAATATGAAAAAATACTAGAAATTATATAATTAATATTTTAAGTAATTTGTTTAGTTCAATTTGAGGTGATTAAATATGATTTTAAGACATTGTGGTCTAGTGACTAAATTGAATTTTTCAAAATTATTTTTGGTGACTAAATCGTAAAAGGGTCAAAACTTAGAATCTTTATGAAGATATTTGACCAATATTTTTCAATAGATTTATCTCTTAATTTAGGCTATTTTAAAGGTATTTTTGGTTTATAATCAAATAAAAAGAGAATTTATTAAAAGAATTTTTAATTACCTAAAACACTTTATTACGTAACTACTTTTCACCCAACCTTTTTCTCTCAACTTTCTCATCAACCAAACTAGGATTTCTACTATAAAATTTTAGGAATCAATTCATATTGATTTCCTTTTTGATTTTTAATTGATTTCTTCAAAGTTCTATTGCAAAATCTCATTGGATTTCATCAAAGCTTGGCCAATTAAGGAAGAAATCAACAATTAGAGGTGATTTTCATTTCTCACCTCTAATTAAAGGTTCTTTATTGAAATTCTCAAGTTCTTGATCCTTTGTTATTGATTTATGTTAAGAAATTATGATTTTAGTATGGATTTAATGGTTAAATTGAGTTTTCTTAGAAAATTGTTGTAAATTGATTTGGATCTATTTTGTTGATGAATATAATGGATTTAGATCTCTCTTTGGATGTGTTTTAACGTTGAAGAATTGATTAATCAATGTAACTATGTGAATTGTTAGTTTTCTAGGTTGGATATAGTTGGTTTTTGGGTTGATCTTGTTGATGTAGTGTTGCTGGAGTTATAAGGACGCGATTAAGATATTTTTGGATGTTAATTGATTTTGTTAATGTGCTTGAATAGTTAGATGTCGGTTCTGCTTTATTTAGGTAAGGGTTGGTAGTGTTCTTGATAGTTTTAGATGTGTGTTTGATGGATTCTTGTGATACGATGTTGTGTTTGTTGGTTGCTGCAGGTTTGAGGTGCAGAGATGTGTTTTAATCCTCTGTTTTTTATTGGGTAAAGCAGGGGAGTTGTATCCTTTGGTTTTGAAGAAGGAGTGGAAGCTTGATTCGTGTTTCGGCAGGCAAGCGTTAGATTGTTGGTGAGTGGAAAAGTGTTTTAATGTTGTTAAAAGGTTTGAAAAGGAGTTGTGGGAGTTTAGATAAAGTTTGATACAGTATTAAGGTCGGAAGTAAGTATCGGTTGAGCTTTCTCTCAATTTTGGTTTTGCAAAATAAAATGTTATGCACATGTTAATGATTTTATTTACTCTATATTATGCATGTTTTAAAAGTGAAAGATGTTGCAAAATGATTTTATTTACTCAATTTTGAGAATGGCATATGGTTTGTGAAAGAAATTTTGAGATTGTTAAAATACATGGTTTAATGTATTTGTGTTTGTTTGATGTGATGCATATGTAAAACGGTGAGGTAATGTTTTTTATTGAATATATTGGCAAGTGGCTGTGTTTAAAATGATATCAGATATAGTTGGCTAGCCATAGGGTTTAGAGTGCACTATAAAAAGTTACCTCATGTTTGTCGAGGGGTGTTAAGTGTCCGTAATCTCCAACATGAGAACAGAAGTAGTTGAGGTGGGTAAAGTGTTCCATTTTCTCCCGCTGGTGGATTTATACATCCATACTGTAGAAGTGGGTAAATGTTTCGGTACTCTGATTTAAACCGTAGAGGTGGCCAAGTGTGCCGTTGCTCCGATTGAGGTATGTATGTGAAGTGGTTGTGAGAACCACTTGAGAAATCCGTGTATCCGATGTGTTTTACGAAATGAAAGGTTACTGGTTTTGAGTCACTTGAAAGCCAATATATGAGATAATGTATCATGCGAAATGGATTATGTTTGTATAATGAGATTTATACACGTGTTACTCTGTAAGCTTGTTATAATTGTGTTGTGGCGTGAAGTTTAAATTGTGGTAGAGATTGAATCCATGATACATGTGCTGAAAAAGGTTTAAATGTGCATATTTGAGATAATATGAAAAGCATGAGATGTTTTGCCATCAGATAATTACATGTGGTTTGAATCAAATGGTTTTAAATGCATTGATGAGTGTTTTGCGATTTCCTCACTAAACTTATAGCTTACGCTCTCTTTTCCTCATCAATGCAAAGAAGTAGCTTTTTTGGGCAAAACGTGAACAAGCGAGGATCCAAGAGTCGATACATTACAAAGTATGGTTTTATATACGCTAAGTAGTAATAAGAAGGCATTGTGACCGGGTTGTTTTGGGAGATGTGTTTTGTGTCACTCCCTGTTGTAAGAGTTTGGATTAATGTTTTGGACTTGCTTGATGTTTGATAATTGGTTTTTTAGGGGTTGGGAGACAATATGCATGCTTGTGTAGAACTCATTATCATAGGTGATTGTTTGATTATGCCATGCTTAGTATAGTGTCAATCTGCTATGTTTGATGATTGAATGTTTGGGATGCCATATGATGATTAAAGGATGAATGGAGGGTGTTAGATTGAGCCAAAGTGTCATGTGTTGGACCTAGAGGTCAATACAAGTCTCACCGTACCAGTACAATCCCCTCAGGTTTTGGTACTCGAGGATATGTCCAAGCTCAGAATTTTCAAAATAGACTAGGCGTACCAATACGCCTGGTAACCGTATTGGTATGCATAGTTATTTAACAGTGCTCGTTTTGGTACACGGGTTACCGTATCGATACGATGTTTAGCTACTAGAATTCTAATTTTCAAGACACACAAGCCTGTACCGATACGCCTAGGGATTGTATCGGTACCTTTGTCCTTTTGTGCTATTTCGGTACGCTATGCACCTGTACCATTATGCTGACTGTTAATTTAGTTGAAATGCTATTTGATGTTTAAAATATTTGCATTTTGGTCCCTGTTTCTTAATTGTGAAATTAACTGAGATTGAATGGTCGTTTTTGAGTTGAGATTTAACGTGAAGGCATGTAACATGAATAATTGAGGATTGGCAACTTTAATTTCATGAAAACCCTTATAAATATTAGAAATTATGTTTTAGTCCCTGTAGAGCATTTACAAGCAATTGGATGTCGAAAAGACGTTCAATTGTGTTGTAATTTTAAGCATGACACTTATGAACACCATAGGACTTAATAATGCATTTAGATAAGAAAAAAGAAAAAAATAGACCGTTTCAATCGTAATCTCTTTGGGGTTTATTTTGGTAAACCCTAATGTAGCTCACTCGGTCCGGTCTTGTGGCTAGACTGGGTCAAGGGGGTTACAAAATGTCTTCCCCTCTGAGCCGAGCCTTTATTTGTTCTTCTCTCTTCTTCTACTCTTGTTTTTTTGTAGGAAATTGGGTTTATAGCCTAACCCGAAACGATCAATCTTGTTGATGACGCCTTTAACCCACATGCGTCCTTGCAGTTTTCTTCTCAAACCTTTCCCTTTCTTCACTCCTCTTCCCAAAGTCTCCAACACCACCATCTTGGTACAACTCGATAGCCTAGGTAATGGAATCATGTTCCCTTCGGCAATGAAAGTGGAGTTGACAAACTCCAAAACCCTAAAGGCACATTCTACTGCCTCTTCATCGATCCAAATATACGGTGCATCAAAAGTTACCGAAGCAATGATGTCTTGTTTGACATTAACTATCACTACCTTCCCTTCAATAAAAAACTTCAATTTTTGGTATAAAGATGACAAAACAACACCGACAGAGTGTATCCATGGCCTTTCCAACATATAGTTGTAGGATGGTCGGATGTCTATAACCACGAAGTCGACAATATGCTGGCTCGGACCAATGAGCAGGGGTACTTCAATTTTCCTGACCATAACTCATTGGATCCCATCAAATGCTCGTACTGTATTCTAACAAGGTTTCATATGTGAGCTGTCGATAGGCAGACGTTGCAAAGTAGCCAAAGTCATGACGTTCAAGGTGGAGTCATTATCAATAAGCACTCCCGGTAGCACATACCCTTTGTAATGGGTGGTGATGTTTAGAGCCTTGGTAGACCCCATAACTCCCTCCAAAATTTCATCATCGTTGAAGGTTATGTAATTGTCGACGGTGATATGGCCGATTATCTGGTCTAACTTGCCGGTTGAGATATCGCTTGAAACAAAGGTTTGGTTCAAGACCTTCAATAGTGCTTCACGGTGTTTTTTTGAATTTAATAGGAGGCCAAGCACTAAAATTTGGGCTGGCTGCTTTTTGAGTTGCTCCACCATATTGTACACGCTGTGCTTCAAAAATCTAAAATATTCTTGAGCTTGAGCTTCATTTCCCGGCTCATTGATCTTCGGTGGTGGCTCCTCTCCGAATATCTTCTTGGGTTTACACCTGGTTATTTTGTCCTTACCCTTTGGCTCCTTTACCACCCTCAGAGTTTCTGGAGCGTAACACCGAAAGTGCCTAACATCATTTACCCCTCCGAGATTAAGTTCTATCAACACTTCTCCTTGAGCAGGCTTTACTTCATCTGGTAACTTTTCACTTTTTTTGAATTGGGAAACCCTGGTATTGAAAAATTAGCGGTGTAATTCCATAGGACCATCCGAGTATCCTTAAAAAGAAAGGATGTCTGGGCAGAAATTATGATTTTCCTTAAGGCCTTCTTCTTGAGGTGTGCTCTCTTCACTTGGTTTGAAACCAAGGACAAAAGGTCTTCTTGTTCTATACTTGGTGTTTGAGATGTCTAAGGTGTAGAATTTTGATTCCTTCCTTCCTCTTTCTCAAAGAAATCAATTTCTTTATTATATATCAGTTCTTGAGCCATCTGACGGAACTCTCAATAATCTTGAATCTCATGACCCCCTGACTGATAATACTCGCAATATGGGCCACAACTCTTCTTCACGATCACCATCCCTCGTTCAATGAGGCGTGCCATGCACAGTTGCTAAAAAACCCACCTCAAAGGAGACTTTACTTCGGACACACTCACCTTAGCTTTTCTGGTGTATCCTTCTTCAATAGCATTTACCCCCTGACCTCCATGGTTTGGCAAAGGATTGTTGGCCTACTTGGTTCTTCCAACTGTAACACTCCAATTTTTATCAAATTTTGGATGAACTTTTTGAACGCCACGCAGTTCTCAATCAAATGCCCCAGAACATTGGTATGGCACTCACAATGTGCTTTACGGTCATACCACGTTGGATAAGGTGGGTTAAAAGGAGAAACATGGTAAGGTTGAACAAAATCTGACTTGTACAATTGCGAATATAGCCCTTGTAAAAAATAGGTAATGGAGTGAAAGACCCATTCTCACCTTCTTTCTTGGGCTTCTTGTCTTCTCTTTTGTTGAAATTTCAGGCATTCCCGGCCGTAGCTTAGGGTTGGGAGATGGTGAGGTTCTTAACGACCTCACAAGTGCTTTCATAGTTATCCTCATGATCTTTTTTCTTGAACTATTTGCGTGATAGTTCTCCTCCATCAATTCTTCCACTTTTGATGGCATCTTCAATAGGTTCGTCGATCATAACCATGTTCGCAAAATTGCTGATAGGATTGCTGATCAAACAGTCATACAACATCACCTTAGTGTGTCTATAAACATCAGAGAAATTTCATTATCATAGAGCGGCGCTGCACTTGCGCTGCCACATCACGCCATCTCTGGGAATACTCACGGAGGCTTTCATTACGCCTCTTTTCCATCCATTGCAACAGAAGTTGATTATGGACCATATCAGTTATGTGCTTGTACTGGTTGGTGAAAACTTTGGCTAAATCCTTCCATGACTTAATTTGAGCCTGCTTTAACTGATTATACCACCTCGTGGCAGATCCCACCAATCTATCATGAAAGTAATGGATTAATAGTTCCTCATTATCGGTGAATCCAACCATCTTCCGATAAAACATGGTAATGTGAGCGGTGGGACAAGTTGTCCCATCAAACTTCTCGAATTTTAGAGTCGTGAACTTATACGAAATCTCATCATCCATGACTAAATTGAGTTCCCTAGCATTCAACCTATAGGAGCCTTCCCCATCCTCATTTACCCGGAACCTTTCTTTAAGACTTTCTTAGTTTCTTTTAATTGCTTTAAGAATTATGCCTTTACTTGATTCAATTTTTCCAACTCGTCAAAGTCCGGGATACTATCCCCAACATTTTTTGTATTTCCAAAGGTCACGCCCGGTTGGGCTTGGGTAGAGGCGGCAGCCTGATGAGATGAGGATACCCCTTGCGAAGGTTTTGGTGTAGGGTTGATAAAGATCGGGGAGTATGAAGAGTCTCCCGAGCTTTGGGTGGGATTTTCAACCATACCCTTTCCTCTTGGGTTTTCTCCCTGACTGAGCTTCAACATCTGAGATATCTCCTTCATCATTTATTGTTATGATTTGATGATGGTATCCCTCAATTCTTGCTGACTCCGCTCTAACTATCTCTGGAGGTCAGCTTCCAACTTTGAAAAGTTTTTGTCCATTATCCTTGTTTGCAAACGAGTGCGATATGGGTGTGGAATGATTGCAATTTATCTTTCAAATTCTTACAACATTCTTATTATTAATTTCATTGTATAATCAATTAATGCATGTTATATGTGTTATGCAATGCAAGAATGTATGCAAATAAAGGCATTGATTCCATTGGTGATCACCCTTGAACAACTTTCATTGAAGATTAAAAAGGTTCTCATTACAATGTAAGAAAAAAAACTCCTACAGATATGCCCCGGCCCTAACTCCTAGCTCATCAATAGCTTCAAGTAGCTGAATGAATCTAGGAGCCCCTTCCATGTCCGGAGCTACAAAAAGGACATAGAGTTTTAGCTTCCGCAGCTAGTTTCCTTACATGTTTAGTGACTTCTTGCACTTGTACCATCAGAATTGTGTTATACTGGTCTCGATCCTGAATCATGCGAGTAGCATCGCGAAGGTGCCTCAACCAATAATTATCTCCCCTTCTGCGGCTTCTTCGATAACTACGATCCTTCCGAGGTAATCCTAAACTGTGGCCTCTAATGTCCTGATTTGAGTTTGAATCACTTCATTCTCTTTCCTGGTAGCTTGAAGTTCAAGGAAACCATTCCATGCGCGGTATTCATGGAAAGATCGATCTAACTCTCCAATCCTTTCTTCTAGCTGAGCATTTCAGCCTTCGCTTTGATTTAAACCCTCAAGGGTAGAGTTGTACAGACCTTGCATCTCAAGAAACCAATTTTTGCTTTCTTGGGATTTTCTCTTCCATACGACAACATTCTCTTTCTCCCAATTCATCACTTGTTTACCTTTCTCACCTCTTGTTTAGCTTTTGCTCTCTCCTGCTAGATTACACTTCTAGCAGCATTTCTTTCATTCTCAATGGGTAGCTTGCAGTTTTCTATCTCCTTGTCAATTGCTTGTTTACCTTTTTCTCTTTCTTTCTCGACTAAGCGTATCATATTCATCATTTCCTTCTCCACAGCTAGAAACTTCTTTCGATCAGCATTTTGCACTAGAGCTTGAAGCTTGAGAGTGTCGTTTTGGTAGAGAGCATTCTTTTTTTAGATATGCATTGAACTTCATTAATTGTTTGATAGTCCCATCTCGTTCGTCCACATCTAAGCTGACCCTATAAAGCTCGCTCGTGTGCTCAGTTTGCAAGGCATCCATCCTTTTTTTTGACCTCCTCTAACTCGCTTCTTAGGATATTGGCCTCGAAAGAAACCATCTTCAAATTATCCTCAAGTGACATAGTTGGTCCTTGATCGGGCTCCAAAGTCTTATCATTAATTCTCTTGCATATCCAAAAAGCATAATCTAGGTGAACATGCACTTTTTGTCTTTTTCCACCTTTATATGGTAACAGTGATCCCAATCTCTAGAGAAAGCTTGAACCTTCTCCTTAAATTTATTCTTGAACGGAAACTTGGAGGTGCTCAAACCAACAGTGATGGAAACAAACTATCGTGACCCAAATTGCCTCGATACCTGTAATATCCCAAATTTTTAGCTAGTGACCAAAATGTAAATTTTGAAAGTTTTGTGGTTAAAATATAAATTTTGAAAAATTTTGGGGACTAAAGTGTATTTTTTCTCAATAAGTAATTTTATTCAGTATAAGAGAGAATCGGATCGAAATAAGTACCTTGATATCGGTTTTAAGAATTAAGATACAGTAAAAGGTACTAAATTTGGATTAAATAAAATTATTAAGCGTGCTTAGGCCAAGGAAATATTAGGATAGGTGACCTCCGGGAAGGTCCCATAAAAGTGTTTTTGATCGACACTTTAGACTCAGTAAGAGTAGAGAATATTCGTATGGATTATCAATAAAAGAATTCTAAGAGAAAATTTATTCTATGAAGATTTTCGATAAGTACCAGAAAAATAGATTGAGTTAGGAAAATTCACTCTAAGTCCATAGAAAATGAAGTTTTTATGGGATAATAGAGTTTATTTTCCGATTATGAAAATATAGAATTTTCGAAATAAATCCAATAGCTCAGAAAAGATAAAATCGCAGTAGGAATATTTTATGAATATCGGGAAATCGGATCGAACTGGAATTTCAGAGGCTGATCCAAAAGCTATGGAAAAGTCATAAAATACTATTTTATGAATATTTTATTATAGTTGGTTGGATTCCAACTAGACTTAGTTGAATGTTTACAATAATGGCAAACTAGTAAATAAAAATTAGTTAGAGGGTAAATTGGTCATTTGGCCCCAATGACAATTTTGAAATATTTTAAAAGTTATAAGGGCAATTTTGGAAAGATGAAATGGAAGATTAAATCTTGGCCCTTGATTAATGATAAAATCAATCTCAACCATTGGATAAAAAGGGCAAAATTATAATTTCACTATTAAATGAATTTAATATTCATTTAATAGTTATATGTGTAAAATAATGGTGAAAAGATGAACATCAAAAAATGTGAGAGCTAGGGAAAGAAAGAAAAAAATTTTCAAGCTCAATTCAAGCCCCAAAACTCGATTTTCAGGTAATCTCTTCAACTCCAAAGTTGTTCTACTCTTCAAGCTCTATCTTTTGATGTCAATAATTCATATAATTCATGCTTGATGGATGAGAATTTACATGAGAAAGAAATTAGGGTTTATGGATCAAATTGGGGCTTTTGAGATTTTATGATTCCATGATTGAATTCAAGTAGAAATCAAGCTAGTATGATGTTAAAATCATGATATTAGTTGGGATTTAAGTTCTACATGTTTTGATTATTATGAAGATGATTAGGGTTTATGGATTCAAGTTAAATTTAGGGTTTGTGATGTTGAATTAATGATTTAATAAGCTTGATTTGTTGTTTGGAAGCAAGACTCTAAGTTAATTTGATAGGGACCAATTTGGTAATCTTAAAAGTTAGAGGACCAAATCTGAATTTGTATGAAATTGGTGTTTATTTATGTTATTAAGGATGTTGGAGATGTGAAATTGATGTTAGAATGCTAAACCGATGTTAAATTGATTTAATGACCATTTTGACAATTTGTCAAAGTTAAGTGACCAATTCAAAAATGAGGTTTTGGATAAGAACTAAAGCTGGATTTTAGTTGTAATGATGGAAGTAAGGTGGTAATGTTGAATTGAGGACTAATTTGCAAAGTTAAGAAATTTGGATCCTTACCTTTGCATTATTAGTGACCATTCGATAAAGAAGGAAAATTAGAGGGAACTATTGTGAATAATTATTTGATGAAGAAGGTGATAAGTTGGTGGTTTAAAGCAAATAATGGGACTAAATTGGCAAGTAGAGAAGTAAGGAGAAGTTAGTATAAAAGTTGAAGTTAGTTATGGAAGTTGTGTAGAAAACTAGATTATGGTAGTAAGTTTGAAAATTCACCATAAATTCTACAAAAATGGTTAGAAGGTGAATTTTATACCGACGTAAAAATTTGTTCGTCTAGTTTTGTTTCCAGCAAATGGAAACTGATTTTGAGTTCTGAGTCAAAAGATATAAATTTTTAAGTGACAAAAGGTTAGAAAATAGAGCACCAGTCTGTTCCGAATTCCAACATTGTAATTGACTCTGAAAATTTTCCATAAATCGTACAAGTTGAATTTGGGATATTAATTTATACAGTTGAAAAGCTTATTGAATATAGTTTTTTTAGAACAAACTAAATCAAATTCTGAGTTGTAGATTATTTTATAGAAATATTTATTTGAAGGTAGTGCAATCTGCCAGAAAATGAGAATTGATACATTTTTTATCTAAGGTTAATTAGCAAGCTTGAAAGGGTTAATGGAAGTTCTAAATGGTTATTAAGGACCAAAATGAGTTTTGGACAGTATAAGGAAGGAAATTTGTATATTCGAATGGTTAGATTTGATAGCATGTTTGAGAAATTGTTAGATTTGAATCTAACAAATGTTGTTTACATTCCTGTGATTAATGAAGTTTGGATCTGAATCCAAAGAAGGTCCGAGGTACTATGAAAGAAAGGATTGAATAGAGCTTAGTGAGGCAAGCTAATAAATGGCCCAGGTGAGTGCATATTATGCTTTCATACTATATCTATTTATGGTAAAGAAAAGCAAAGTAAGATTGTCGACATGTTTATAATATGAATAATGATACATTATCATTATAAGGTAAACCAATTTAAATATGGATTTATTTAATAAACTATGAATTTTCCTAATGTGGTCATTGATAATATGATTAATGTTATGGTATATGATGTTATAATTATATGCCAAATTATATGAATGAGAGACTTGGTACAAATGGCAGTATAGTAGTACTTCGGTACTTTTGTTTATACTTCGGTATTTTGATGTTTATTACCACGTGTGTCAACTCTCTATGTTATTAGTTGGGCTATAATATAAATGAATTGATTAATTTAGATTAAGAAGTTTGAAAAGCTTAAAAAGGCAAAATAAAGAAATTGGTACAAAGAAGAGTATGAACTGCTCTATTATGTTTGTATATGGCCAAGTTATTATCATATATTGATGATAATATGTATATCATTTATAGAATGATATTTTACAATTTAATGATAAGTTACAGATGATGAGCTATATGTCATATACAGAATGATATATTGAAAAGGTAATGATATTGAATTATTGCCCAGGTATATTATAGAGAGTTATAGTATAGTGGCATGCCATTAGAGGTCTAGCAGTCTGGGACTACGTGTAGCTACACAATGATCTTCAAATCTATATGTTTATCAGCACTTATGTGTCTATATGTTACCGGTACTTTATGCGTCTATGTGTTTATCGTCACTTCGGTGACTAGTACTCAAGGAGTACCGACCTTGCATACTTCAGTTTCTCTCAATATAAAATTCTTGGGCTAAAGGTATAAATAATTGGTATAAGTAATCTTAATAGGATTCAAATAGAAAACAAGAGATTTATTGAGTATATTAATTTGGCTTACCATACCTAACATATGTATATGAGATGTGGATTTTTACAGGTTACATGAAAAAGGAAAAACTTTGATATATGTTAGTACATGTGAGTTAACTTATGTTATTAGACATGAAAATGGTAAGTAAGTTAAACTTAATAGTTTAACATTAATGGTAAGTAGTGATATGATGTTAAAGGAATAGAACAAGCATATTCATTAGCTTGTAACATGATATATATATATGTTCATGCATTGAGGTATAAATGACATATTATGATCAATGAACAAACAAGAAAATATTATGATATTAGCATATAGTAAGCTATTACTGATGCAACATAAAAGTTAATGCATTGGCATATATCATGCTATATAAATGTAGCCATAGATTTTAATAAGTTTTAATTATTATTAGTTTTGTTTATTGCCTCACTAAGTGAGAACTTAGCGTGTGCTTGATTCACACGTAGGTTAAGGTGGATTACTCAAAGAGGAGTTGAGCATGCTGATCAAGCTTCAATCTTCAAAACATCAGTAAGATAATCTAGCTTATGATAATCTCTAGTGGGCATATAATTATTTAATTACTAGTAGAGTACGATGCATGAAAATAAACTAAACTATAGAGAATGAACCGATTTTGGTGATGGAACATATATGGACAAAACAAGATAAGGCATTAGTAGTGTGACATCTCTGACTTGTATTCAGTACGGGAAAGGGGTGTTACATTTAGTTGTATCAGAGGAAAGGTTTACTCGGTTCTGGATGCTAAACCAAGATAAGGCATTAGTGATGTGACATATCTGACTCGTATTCAGTACGGGAAAGGGGTGTTACAATACCAATAGAGGAGCGCAAGCAATTACATCTTACAAATCTATCTTCATCAGCCAATCATAATCTCTACATCTATATAAGAAATGAAGGACACTACCGAGCAAGGTACCTTTCACACAATATCTTCATCTTGAAGGTTCCTGAAAATCATCGTCCATTTCTGTTTGTCTGGCTCTTCCCACACTCTTTCGCTAGATACTCTCGCAAAGGGGAAAAATCTCCCAAAAATATTCTGGGCATAACCCTATTTGGTGTCTTCCACAGATGACTTTGAATTCATACCTAAAGCAACCGTGCACATCCCCTAAAATGCCCTTCTTCATGTTTTCAGCTTGCGTTCAAGGAAATGAATGTTTCGGTTAAGACTGATGATACCGGATTGGCCTTCCTCTTCATGTGTTAAAATAAATCTAAAATGACCACATCAATGTTCCCCAAAACTCTCGGAAAAATAATCAAGCCATAGATCCCCAAAGCGAATAGATCCATCTTCATAACCTCATCCAGGTGTGTAGGTATAATATCTCAAATGCACTCCCATGAAAAGGCGGTACTATCCCCTCGATTCTGAATTAAGCCTTTGACCCTATCTTCACTCATTCCGACTAAGGTTCTAAGCTTCAAAGGATAATTCTGGGACTTCGACGGCTTTGTGTAAATCTAATCTTCATGAATATTCTTTTGATTAAGCAAAGTTGTATACTCTTCGACCGTAGGCATCAAATCTTTCCCATTAAAAGTGAAGCAATAGAAAGAGAGATTCCAAAACTAAAATATAGCTCAGAACAAAGGCTGATTAACTCTAACATACATTAAGTGTGCTATATCACTATAATTTTCACGGAACAGATTTTGCAACCGTTGATCCCATACTTCCCAAATCTATTTCAATTCCCATAAATCATTTTGCTGTAGACAGACATATGTATACTCCGCTACTATGCGCTCGCTCGGTAAACTGTCACCTTGGATCCTTTGGTTGACTTCCAACCAATGCCGAACAACCGAGTTGGTATCCTCCTTCTTAAGATACCTTCTTTCCATGATGAAAGATTTTAACTCTACAAACCACTCGAACCAACACTTTCATGTTATGCAGTGTATATGCAAAAATATATGCAAAACAAAATAAGATACAAAAAGAAACAAGTCAGTATCGGATAAAATCAATAAATATAAAAATAAAGCGGGAAATAAAACATTAAATAAAACAACCCTATTTACATCATGTCTAAAAACCCAGGTTAACTGCATGGCTCTAAAAGGGGTGGGCTTTCTATGTTCTCTATATGCAGTTTTGGTACTAAGAGGTACCCAAACTGCCCTCGTTGTCCCCTCCTAAGGGTAGCAAGGCCCCCGATCATCACCCATTATAGGCTCCTCTCAACAGAGGTCAATTTAGGGGGACCCATTTGCTATGTCCATATGGGGAAACAATATTCCCATGAAAACATAGGGTACTCTAGCCCCGAAGGTATTTACTATGCCCTTACGGAGGAACAATATCCATACGAAAGCACTAGCGTTTTCCCCCCACTTAAAGAGACGGGTTTAGATGCCAAATTTTAAATGTGTTAAAATAAACTCGTATTTATAAAGAAATGTTAATTTAATTGTTACTTTAATTCGCAATTTTTGATATTAATAAAGCGATAATTATATTTTATTTTTCTTTTAAAATGGCCATACTCACTTTTGTTTTAAAACCTAAGACCACTCCAGTGGAGTCACCAGCTGTAGCGACCTTTTTGAAAATCGATTGATCGCTAAAAAGGAGGTAGTAGGTTTCTTTTTGTTTTTGAAAAATATTTGGAAAATAGGGGAATCCTTTAAAATTCGTATTTTTGAGAACAATAAAAACTTGGAGTCGCCACCGGCCACTAGGGTAAGCCATAAAACCAGAGATTCGCTTAAAAACGGGTTCGGTAGTCGATTACGGATGGGGGAGGTTTGGCACTCCCACACCGCCCAAAAATTTGTACCAAAAGAAAAAAATAATTATCGCTTTGTTAATATTAAATTTTTCGAATTAAATTGATGATTAAATTTAAATTTGGTTATACATGCGAGTGAGTTTTAAGGGCCCGTTATTCGAAAGTAAACCGAAAAACCACGACCACTAAGTTTGGTACTGACCACGTTTACTCCCGAATAACAAGGCACCGTATTAACAGTTTAAATATCTGGATGCTATCCTAAACAAGACAAGGCATATGTATGAACAAGATGACATAAGAAAGAAGATATAAATATGCTAAAAACAAGGCATGAAATTAGACAATACATGATACAAAGTAAAACATAAGCATTAAAATATAACATACCATAAATATAAACGAAGTGACTTAGACAAATCTTTTTTGTCGATAACCTCAGACCAATCAATCGAATATTGCATGACAAATTATCATACCAAATGATATACCCTAAGCATGCATTAAGAAGAAGAAGAACCTAATTCTACATAGAACTTATATTTAAACGAAATAATATATACATATTACCAAACAGTGATATGTACGACATACACACATAATATAAAAGTAATATATAATATATGATCTAAAGGAACATAAACGCTAGGAATCTCAAACATAAAGACAAGAAATCCGAACAAATAAAAGAAATAAAGTAACATTTAAACAAAGAAATACATGGACAGAAGTATAATGGAAATAAAACAAGGGACACAAACTAAACATGCAATGCAGGGACCAGAATAAAAAAAATTAACTAAAAAGGGGGAGAGGGGAGTTGAACCACTGAAATTTAGGGTTAAATTGGAAAAAAAGATTTTGGGGGACTAAATGATGCATTAAACCATTTAAAATTTGATTAGAGCTGAGTTCAGTGATGAAATTGCAAACTTTGAAAACTGTGAGGGATTGCAGAAGGGATTCCAAAAAGCAGAAGGTTTTAAAAAGAGTTTAAAAAATGCAGATGGACCGCAAAAGAGTAAAACCATTTTTAAAAATAAAATTCGAGTAAGATAAGGGACGAAATCATAATTTTTTTTGAAATTTTGGGAGACCAAGGGCGCGATTTTAAAAACATAAACCCTTCCGCGTGTAAATAAGGGAACACGAAAGGTTTTATATTGTAAAAAACCATTTTTAAAACACAAAAAAAGTATAAAACAACCTTTTTTGGCAAAAAACGAGCCTTTAGCCTTTTCTAAAAAGCCTCTTTTTCCGTTTTTAGTAAAAACCTATGAAAAAATAGTTGATCACCGCCGTAGTGTTCATCTTCAAACCCAGGCGCCACCGTGATTTCCAAAAATCGGCGGAAGACTGCTGCACCAACTGACGTCGGCCGCCGTATATCTACACCAGAAACCCACAAACTAACTCTAAAAATACTCATATTTCCTTCCTGACACCAGTACCAACCTCCGTTTAACCAAAAAAACCCCTCATTGTTCTCTAGATCTATGAAAAAAACTAAACCTCAAAACCAAAAACACTAGATTTTTTAAAAAAACTCTAACCCCTTTTTGTCGGCTCACTACTTTAGGCCCAGAGGCCATGGGTTTATCACCGGTGGACGACCTCAGATAGTGGCTCGAATCCCAAGGTAAAAAGCTAAACCCTAATATGCATGCAAAATATAAACTGGAGAGAGAATACCTCGCAAGCTTTTTGTGTCTCTTTTTTGTATTTATTTTCAAAATTTCCGAATGAATACATGTCTTTTGGGTTTCGGCTTTTAATAATTCATCATTTTTACAATATTTGTATAATAAAAATGAAAATTGGTTGCCCTTGTACATTTTGGTCTAATTCACGTTTGCCCTTGGATTTGTCGGCTCTAAAATCCTGCCATACTGTTTGTTGTTTGTTGTTGCATGCTTATTTGCCTGTTTTGACCTTTCTCATTGTGGCTGTATGTGACAATGGCTGAGAGTTGAGGTATATCAGGCGATGTGGCAGTTGGAGAAGGTGGGCGACCAGCGATGGAGTCCACGCGCACGTGAGGGAGCGGGAAAGACAAACGCGTAGAAGTTGGAGAGTCGATCAGTGAGCCTCACGCGCGCATAAGGAGTACTGGTGAGTTGCGCGTGGGCACGTGAGTGTTCTAGAATGTTCTCTGTACGATCTGGGTTATTGGTGTGCTTCTCGATCTAACAGTTGTGGATGATACGACATTGGAGGTAGATGAAAACCCTAATTATGGGTTTCCTTCTAATGCATCAAGACTGTCAGATCTTATTTAGATCGAATGGCTAGGGGATGGCTTCACAAAGAGAGAAAAAGATTAGTGCATATTTAGATTAGGGTTTAGGTTTAGGCTCCCTAATGAGCCTTATATTTTTTGGGGGTTTGTAAATGGACTTTTTAATTTAAAACAAACATTGGGTTTTTGTTATTTAATTAATAATATAATAATCTAATAGTAATAATATTGATATAATAATATAATAGTAATAATATAATAATATAATATAATAATAACCAAAAATAAAAGATAATAACAATAGTAATGATTTTAAATAATGATAATAATAAATCATAGTAACAAGTATTAATAGTATAACTAAAGCCCGTTATTATAAAATTTGACACAAATATAAAGCGGGTTAATACCCCGAATAAAATTAGTGGTTACACCATGAAGGTACAAACGAGATGAAGGAGACAAAGATTGGTCTACTCAACCTCAATTATGAAAAACTTCAAGATGGACCCGGATAAAGACATTAAGACCATGTTTGATTGGTTCTGCACAATCGTCAATGAGCTTAAAGGTTTTGGAGAGGAGATTCTGGAAGACAAGTCATTCAAAAATTGATTTATTCACTTCCGGAATCAAGAGAGTCCAAGAAGACAGCAATTATAGAAACAAAGAACTTGAAGGAGCTCAAGCTTGATGAGCTTATTGGATTTTTTCTCACCCACGAGTTGATGTTTGAAGGGAGAAAAAAAGAAAAGGAGAAGAAGATCAAAGAGAAAGGAATTGAAGATTTAAACATTATTGCTCTTCAATCCTCCACAAGTCATAAAAAAGATTCAAGTGAGGAGGAAAGTGAAAGTGAAGAGATGATCCATCTCTTCAAGAAGTTCACTTGGTTCATGAAGAATGAAATGGAACAATCTTTAAGACATGAATCGAATAAGAAGATAAAGGATCCCCTCAAGTGCTTTGAATGCAAGAAGAAAGGACACACCAAATACAATTTCCCTCGCTTCAACAAAAATGGATCATCTTCAAAGAAAGAATATGTGGCGACATGGAGTGATGAAGAAGACTCCACCAACAATGAGGTAGCCCACTTATGTTTTATGGCTCTCCAAGAGGGCAAGGTAACTTCTAACTCATCTAGATCAAATTGTTATACTTTTGATGAGTTACAAGAAGCCTATGATGAATTGGTTTTTGAATTCAAGGCTTCATTTTCTAAAAACAAGAAATTGATTTCAAAATTGAAAATTGAAAATGAAATGCTTTCTAAAACCAATTTGGATTGAAGCAAAAATAAATGATTTTGAACTTAAAGTTTCAAATTTACAAAATTTGCTTCAAAGTTGCAAAAAGATCATCAAAAAGAGTTGGATGATCTTAAGAAGGAAAAAAGATTTGATTTGCAAATAGTTTGAAATGAAAAACAATTCTAACAAATCAAATTTTTATCAAAGACAATCTAGTGTCCCTAGTTTTTTGAACGATAAATGTTTTAAAAGTATTTGGGTCCCAAAAGGACTAATTACTTCAAAGAAAAAGGATGAAATTGAAAAATGGATTCCTAAGGGGACTAAAATTTGTGCAATTAATTTCATTAGATCCAAATCAATATGGATACCAAAAATTACTTGATTGTCCTTTTATAAGTGTGATGGAGCGTTGATCAACAAAGTGATGAACCATGGAAGCTCTAACCACACAAGGAAGATCACTTGAAGAAGGAAGGCTTCACATCCTACCTTTTATTCAAGTGGTAAAATTCAATTGAATTTCTTTGTTTCTTATTTTATTTATTTATTTGAAATTCAATTAGATAATCATGAATTGTTGGACTAACAATTTGTTTTGATGCTTGAGTAAGGGGGAGCCATTTTAAAGATTATTTTATTTGTCAAAATTTTTTAAAACTCTCCATTGTTTTTAAAGCTTTCAAGTTATTTTCAAACTAAGTTTGAATTCTTTTTGATATAACAAAAAGAGGGAGAAAAGTTTGAAAATTTGAAATTTCAAAAGAAAATATGGAGCTTTTAATATTTTCGAAAACAAATCTCTTTTTACAAAAATTATTTTACTAAGGGGGAGAATTTTAAAAATAATTTTTCAAGTTGGTTTTATTATATCAGAAAGGGGAGATTGCTGAGATTTTTTTTTGATATAATAATTTGAAAAATGTTTTTGGACTTGATTAAAATATTACAAATCTTATTCAGAGTCTAACTAACTTGAAAATATGTTTGAAAGGGTTTTGAATTGTTTTAAAACGATTGAAATGACCAATATGTCAAAATATGAAGCATCGTACTGATACGGTTCAAGCTGTACTGATACGAGTGTTAAAGAAATTTCCAGAAGCCAAAGCCTGTATTGATACGGCCAAAGGGAGTATCGATACTCTAGGGTGCATACAGATACAGAGGTATTGCGTATCGATACCCTATGTATTTTAAACACTCCAAAGGCTAGTTTCTGAAGAACAAGTATCGATATGGCCACCAACGTTGTAACCCCTTTGACCCGATCTAGCCAAAAGACTGAACCGAGCAAGCTACATTGGGGTTTACCAAAATAAACCCCCAAAAGATTACAACTAACATTCCATTTTTTATTTTATCTTATCTAAATGCATTATTAGGTCCTAAGGTGTTCATACGAGTTATGGTTAAAATTACAACTCAATCGGGCGTCGCTTCGACATCCAATTGCTCAAAAACACTATACAATGACTAAAATGTAATTTCTAATATTTATAAGAACTTTCTTAAAATTAAAGTTATCGATCCTCAATTAGTCAAGTTACATGCCTTCATGTTAAATATCAACTTAAAATGATCACTTATTCACATTTAATTGCACATTTAAGAAACTGGGACCAAAATGCAAAGATTTCAAACTACATATGCTCATATAATAGAAATAACAATATCCGTACCGATACGGGTAGTCAGCATTTTGATATGGTGAAAAGGAAAAAGGTGTACCGATACGGTCCCTAGGCTTATCTGTACGAACTTGTATAATTTAAAAATTCAGATTCTGATAGCTAGACGTCGTATCGATACGGTAACCCGTGTACCGAAATGAACATTGTTTCAACACTATGCGTACCGATACGATTACTGGGCATATCAGAACGCCTAGGCTATTTTGAACACTTTGAGCCTGGACGAGTCCCCACGTACCGAAACCTAACTTTGACTCAATCTAGCACTATCCATTCAACCTCTAAACATCATATGGCATCATAAACATTCAATCATCAACTATAGATAGCAACATAGATTGAAGCTATGCTAAGCATGGCATACTCAGGCAATCTCCTATGATCATGATTTCTACCCGAGCATGCTTAATGTCTCCCAACCCCTCAAAACCACATATAAAAGCTTCATACCAAGTCAAAACAACAATCTAAGCTTATTACTACAGGGAGTATCTCAAAACACATATCCCAAACCCACCCGGTCTATAACACCCCCTTTTCGACTCTGACTATTAGAGTCAAGTCAAAAATGCCACAAAAAAATACAATGTTGAAAATGACCTTTTCAAAAATAATATAAAATTTAAAACTGTAAAAAAATATTTATACTGACTTAAAACATAAAATTGGAGCTCATTTACCTTTCAAAAATAACAAAGTAGCTATTCAATAAATAATAGACTCTGAACTAAAATAGACACTTTTATTACATTTATACATGCCACTAAAATTAATTAAAAACCTCAAGTAGGATGTCATTACTGTGGTAGCTTGATGAAATTCTCTGAACTTGATGCAACGCCTTGCTTACTCCAAAATCTTGAACCACCTACGTGTGCACAATCAAACAGACGCTAAGTACGAACTTAGTGAGGCAATAATCAAGATTAAAAAAACAACTAAATAAGCTTATTCAATTTCACGACTTATTAAACCTCAAGTCTGCATATATATAAACATGTCATATGCCAATATACTAATCTTTATATTGCATTAGTAATGATTTACTGCATGTCAATGCCATAAAACTTTCATGCTTGTCCATTTGTCATAATATGCCATATATGCATAAATGCATCATGATCACTAGTTATGTATTACCATCATGTTAATCATATATTAACATAATATAAACCGGATATAAATTTTTTACCAATATACTTTCCATTTATTCCGAAAGCTTGTAAGTTTATTCACCTTTTTATCTTTTATTAACCAATAAACAATAGCCCAAATATAAGCCTATGAGGACCTTCGGTACACAGGTCAAATATGCACCGAAGTGCTAATACACATAAGGTCGTGCCCACCATATGCACTAAGTGTCCTTTATATACACTATAGTGCTAAACTGAGTATACAACGTGCTTCTGGACTCTATGGCATGCAAACTATACCCTATCCCTCAATGACATACTTGGGCATATATTCCATATTTATTTCATCCATGGCAATGTATATCAACATAATTTAACATTGGGCAATTCATACTCGAAATAACATTCATAATATAAAATCATATATAACTAGTGATCTATGCATTTATATTCAACTTTTGACATTTTTAAAATATGTCAATCATATGCTCTATGACATAAATATAATGACAATAAATTTTGGTAGGCTCATCACAAGCCATCCCAATGATGTATAAAACACCAATGTATCATGATATGTATACAATTGCACTCACCTTTGCCACTTAACGCAATGCCTCTCTAAGTCCTAGTTTGATCATTTCTTTCATAGTACCCTGAACCTTCTTTGATTCTGACTTGACTTCATTAATCATATGAATAAAATAAAATATTTGTTAAATTCAAATCTAACAATACCTTAAACTTGTTGTCTATATAATCATTCGAATATAAAATTTCCAAATATTTTCCTTTCTTCCTTGTACTATTCAAAAACTCATTATGGTCCTTAGTGAGAAATTTGAACTTCCATTAATTCTTTCGAGCATGCTAACTAACATTTAAATACAAAATGTTTCAAATTCCATTTTCTGATAGCTTGCGCTACCTTCAAAGATTTACTTATACAGGGCAGAATACATACTGGATCTTAATTTCCTTTATACAGTAGAAACTAGATTCGATAACAGTTCTAACGGTATAAACCACATGAATTAATAAAATCTACAAAAATTATGAAATTTCCTTACATTCAAGTCACATAATTGTCTAGGTAGAAACTGCTCTGTAATTTTTATGACCTTTATTCGATTAAAAATTCATATCTTTTAACTCGAAACTTGAAATCAGTTTCCGTTTGTTGGAAACGAAACTAGACTAACAAATATTTACAACGATATAAAAATCATAATCTAACCATTTTTGTAGAATTTATGGCGAATTTTTAAACTTACTACCATAATTCAAATTCCAACATAGCTTTCCATAAATAACTTCTAATTTACACCAACTTCTCCTTATTTTTCTACTTGTCAATTTAGTCCCATCTCTTTACTTCAAATGACTAGAATAAAGCTTGTATTCATATGTTCTCTTTACATCCTTCATCAAAATAACCTTAAACCTTTACTTCTCTAACTTCTCTTATTTTGTCGAGATGGTCACAAAATTTCAAATATAAGGATTCAAGCTTCTTAGCTTTGGAAATTAGTCCTCAAATTAACATTACTACCATAATTTCATCATTTTAACTAAAAATCAGATTTACTCCTTCTACATATCCTCTTTTCCGAATAGACCATTCAAGTTTGACAATTTGTCAAAATGGTCACTAATGTGATTAATCGCCGGTTTAGTATTCTAACTTCATTTTTCATGTATCTAACATCATTAATAATATAAATACATATCAAATTCATAAAAATCAGATCTGGTCCCTTAATTTTTGAATATTGCCGAAATGGTCCCTATGTATTTAACTTAGGGTTTTGCTTCCAAACAACAAATCAAGCTTACTACATCATTAATCCAACATCACAAACCCTAAGTTAGACTTGAATCCATAAACCCTAATCTTCTCTATACAATCTGAAATATGTAGGTTTTAAATCCCAACTCAATAACATGATTCAAACATCATAAAAGTATGATTCTAACTTAAAATCAACCATGGATTCATAAAATCATAAAAGCCCCAATTTGTTCATAAATCCTAATTTCTTCCTCGTAAATTTTTTCTCTTCTTTTTCTCTCCACCAACGTTTTGGAGAGTATTTTTGCTGATTATTCCTTCATATTTCATACATTTAAGACACTTGTATCATTAAAAATGAATTTTTTTAATTCAATAAATTTTACTTTCCAAAAATACCCTCCAACTAGATTTATATTTCTAATTTGCCATTTTGTAACATTCCAACTAGACTTAGTTGGATTCTAACCAGCCACTATTCATCCATAAAAGAAATCTCAAAATTCCCTCCATGTCCCTTTTGGGAAAAATTACCAAAATGTCCTTTAATTATCAACTTACTCACAAAATTGCCATTCCATGTCATTTCGGTCGATTTAACTTTTTCCCGATCTTTTTAAAATCCAAATATCCATAAAATGATATTTTATGACTCTTCTAAGGTCCATAGAACTGCCTTTGGAGTTTTAGCTTGATCCGATTATCCGAATATTTTTCTAAACCTTATCATTTTATAGCTATTAATACAAACTCTGTACAAAAATCTGAGTAGCATGGAAACGTCATTCTTGGGGGTAAACTATTCATTTACGGGGTTAAAATACATAACTTTTGAAAATTACACTTTAATCCCTGAACTTTTCCAAAGTTTATACTTTAGCCACAAAACTTTCAAAATTTACATTTTGGTCACTAGCCAAAATTGGGATATTACAATTCTCCCCCTTAAGAAAATTCGTCCTCGATTTTTTAATACGTACCTGGTTCAAAAAGGTGAGGAAACTACTTTCTCATATCTTTTTCTCTTTCCCAAGTCATTTTTTCGACTTCATGATTTCGCCAAAGAACTTTAACAAGCGAGATCATCTTATTCCTTAGTTCTTTGACTCCACGTGCCATAATCTTTACAGGTTCTTTCTTATAAATCAAATTCGACTGAATCTCTATTTCCTCTAATGACATGAAAAGGATCTGATCGATATTTCTTGAGCATCGATACATGAAATACATTGTGAATCTTGTTCATTTTCGGAGGTAAGGCTAGCTGATAAGACATCAGACCAACTCTTTTCACAATCTTATATGGTCCAATAAATCTCTGACCCAACTTCCCTTTTTTGTTCAAGCCATAGCACCTTCTTCCAAGGTAAAACTTTTAAGGAATACTTTTTACTTAACTTTTTATTAAATATCTTTTCTTTCAAGATCAGCGTATAATTTCCATCATTCTAAAGTATTTCTAAGATTGCTTTGAACCATTCTTACTTTATTCTTCGCATCTTGAACTAAATCAGATCCAATCACTTTTCAGTTTTCTTTTTAACTCATCATCATCGGGGATATAAATTACCCCTCGATAATATGAACATTCTTTAAACTTAACATCAAAATCTTTAATTTTCCCTTTTTTACCTTACTAAATTCTTTCCAAACATATCTTATCTTTCATTTGTAAATCTTTGATCCGATTTGTCAAAGTAGACTTGAGCTAAAGCTGTGTAATCAATACACTATTTTCCTCCAAAGATAATTGGGCATTTAATTCTTATAAGGAAAAGAATAACTTTTGGCTAAATACATCAACTACTACTTTAGCCTTATTACATCAATACATATCCCAACCTATTATGGGACGTATCATTAAATAACATGGAATCCTTATTAACTTCAGATTGTAGTAATACTAGTGCTACCATCTTAACTTTCTTAGGATATACTCATATTCTCTTTGTTGAGAGAATATAACCTGGAGATGAATCTTGAATTAATCAAATTCATATTTGGATAACTTTGCATACAACTACCTTTCCCACAAGGCTTGTAACACAATTTGTAAATGTTTATCATAATCTTCTTTCATACTACACTTTTGATAAAGCCATCTTTATACTCGATTGAAAGTTTTTACTGTAAGAAATTTCATCTAGTGGCACATACATTTCCCAAAAGCCTTCAAACTCAATCAAATAGCAACATACATATCATTCAAATTTTGAATTAATCCTTCAGATTGTTCGTCCTTCTATGGATGCAAAGTAGTGTTGAAATTATGTCGAGTCTCTAATGTCTTATGCAAGGAACTCCAAAATCTAGAGATAATCTTGGATCTTAATCACACACAATGAAAATAGGTACATCACGTCACTTTACAGTACTTCGGATTTATCGCTCAACATATTTATTCATTATAGATTGATTTAATCTGTCCATAAATACCCAAATAGAATCATCTTTAATCGGTATCATTGGTAACCAAGTTATGAAATCCATCATAATTATTTTCCACTTCCACTAGGGGAATGGAAATATGTTACCACATTTCTGAAGGTACTTGATGTTTCACTTCTAGTTTTTAGTCTGTCAAGCATGTAGCCATAAATTTAGTTACTGTCCTTTTTATTTCTGGACATCAATGTTTGCTTTTCAGATCTAGATACCTCCTATTCCTTTCTGGATGCATCGTCAAGAACATAATATTTTTCTCAAACATCCAACATACTTATCTTTGAAGTCTTTATTTTCACCATTTTCAATTTGCTCTAATCTTGGCAACATTTTTCATCTTTCAACTGAAAATCTTTAATCTGACCTAAATGAATAGGTCTAAACTAAAGTTTTGTAAATAGCATACCAATCTTTTTCCAATACAGTTGCACATTCATTGCTCTTAAAGTAAAGAATATCTTCCAACTAAGTGCATTGGTTACTATATTTGCTTTTTTCAAGATAGTAGTCAATCACAACATCATAATCTTTAAGAAGTTTGATCCACCTTCTTTGCCTCATGTTCAACTCCTTTTAAGTTAGCAGATACTTTAAACTTTTAGGATCTATGTAAATGTATCGCTCACCATATAGATAATGGCGCCATATCTTTTGAGCAAATACAACTCCTACTAACTCTAAGTCATGAGTAGGATAATTCATCTCATGCATCTTAAGTTGCCTTAAAGCATAGGCCACCACTTTTCCTTCTTGCTTAAGCACGCATCCCAAACCATTATGAGAAGCATTGCTATAAACCACATAATCTCTACCCAATTCTGGTTGTACTAGCACCAGGGCTTCTGTTAAGATCATTTTTTATGCCTCAAAACTTTCTTGGCACTTATCTGTGCAAATAAATGGTACATCATTCCTCAATAGCTTGGTCAGTGGGGAGGTAATTATCGAGAATTTCTTTACAAACCTTCGATAATAACCAGTAAGTCCCAAGAAACTTCGAACCTCAAAAATATTCTTCAGAGTTTTTCATTCAACTATAGCTTGTACTTTCTTGGGATCAACTCTTCCAGCAACCAAAATTCACACTTTGGCAGCTTAGCATACAACTACTTTTCTCGAAGGGTTTGAAGAATAATGCGAAGGTGGGCATCATGTTCTTCCTTTGTATTTGAATAAACTAAAATATCATCGACGAATACCACCCAAAAATTGATCCAAGGTTGAAATACTCTGTTCATCATATCTGTGAATGTCGCATGAGCATTTGTCAATCCAAACGACATCACTACAAACTTATAGTGTCCATACCGAGTTCGAAAAGCTGTCTTCGAAATATTTTGTTCCTTGATCTTTAACTAATGATACCCGATCGAAGATCAATCTTAGAAAATACAGTTGCTCCTTTTAACTAATCAAAAAGGTCATCAATCTTCGGAAGAGGATACTTATTCTTTGCTGTCACCTTATTTATCTGACGGTAATCTATGCATAATCGCTTGAATCCATCTTTCTTTTTCACAAATAACACTGGTGCGCCCCAAGGTGACATTCTTTACCTTATAAAACCTCGATCTAACAATTCTTGTAATTGAACCTTTAACTCCCGAAGCTAGGTTGGAGCTATTATATACAGGGCCATCGATATAGGCGCACTACATAGTAACACCTCTATTTTGAATTCCACCTCTCGATCTGTAGGAAATCTCGGTAACTCATCTGGGAATACATCTAGATACTAATGGACAGTCAGAATATCTTCCAATTTAATCTGAAAAACTTGAGTATCCACTACATTTGCTAAGAAAGCTTGGCAGCCTTGTAGCAACAGTTTCTTGGTAGAAACAGCTAAAATTACATTGGATAAGGGATTTACCCTTTCACCAACTACTATTATCTCTATGCCTTCCAAGTTCCTCAATATTAATCGTTTTAAGGGACAATCCACAATGACATGGTAGGAATATAACCAATTCATGCCCCCTTATGCTATGTCCCAAAAGATAAGTTACCATCATATTGAGCTTTTCCTGATCACCACAACGAAGCCCTTCTAGCATCATCTTTATATTTGTTAAACCAATAGTCTATCGACATTGGTTTTCCTTCAATATCCTACTTGAAGTCCAACACTTCAAGACTTCCCAACTCTCTAGTAATAAAAGTCTAAGGAACTTGGGATTGAATTTTCTCTAAAATCATATCCAGGGTTCGAAATAATAAACCTTGGTTTAATTAGGCATTTTAAACTTCACCAGCACTTTAACATCACATTGAGCAAAAAACAATTAATGACTAACCTTGTTACTACTTTTATAGGCCTCATTCTTACCCAGTTGTTCGATCACTCTACGCGATTTCTCAATTTCAGACATCTATAACTTTATTCAATCAATTCAATAAGCAGTTGCATCAAGTCACTCAAGCATCCAAACAGTAATTATGACATCCTAGTGGCATGTATACACTTACTGACTGACAACATGCTCGGTTTGGATCTAGAACCGGCTAAACCTATTACTCTAATACCAATAAATGTAACACCCCCTTTTCGACTCCAATTATCAGATTCAAGTCTAAAATGTCACAAAACAAATACAATGTTGACAATAAGCTTTTTCAAAAATACTATAAAATTTAAAACTATAAAAAAATTATTTATACTGGCTTAAAACACAAAATCAGAGCTCCTTTACCTTTCAAAAATAACAAAATAGATATTCAATAAATAATTGACTCTGAACTAAAATAGACAATTTTATTACATTTATGCATGCCACTAAAATTAATTAAAAACCTCAAGCAGGATTTCGTTACTATAGTAGCTTGATGAAATTCTCTAAACTTGATGCAACGCCTTGCTTACTCCAAAATCTTGAACCACATACGCGAACTTAGTGAGGCAATAATCAAGATTAAAAAACAACTAAATAAGCTTATTCAATTTCATGGCTTATTAAACCTCAAGGCTGCATATATATATAAACATGCCATATGCCAATATACTAATTTTTATATTGCATTAGTAATAATTTACTGCATGTCAATGCTGTAAAACTTTCATGCTTGTCTATTTGTCATAATATGCCATATATGCATAAATGCATCATGATCACCAGATATGTATTACCATCATGTAATCATATATTAACATAATATAAATCGGATATAAATTTCTTACCAATATACTTGCTATTTATTCCAAAAGCTCATAAGCTTATTCACATGTTTATCTTTTATTAACCAATAAACCATAGCCCAAATATAAGCCTATAAGGACCCTGGGTACACGAGTCAAGTATGTACTGAAGTGATAATACACATAAGGTCATGCCCACCATAATATACATAAGGTCGTGCCCACCATATGCACTAAGTGTCCTTTATATACACTATAGTGCTAAACCAAGTATGTAGCGTGCTGCTGGACTCTATGGCATGCCAATTGTTGCGTGTAATAAGTGCTCCGCAATTGTTCAAGTGTACACGTCGAAAGTTATAGTATAAAAGATATCATCTCCACAAGGATTGGTGTCACTTCAAGAATTCAATTTCTTGCACTGTAAAAAGTAAAAACACAAATAGGTGATTGTAGGAGTTTTAACTAACAACTAAACTATAAAGCAATAAAGTAAAAGAAGATGTAATCAAAAGAGAGAGAATAGGCCAAGTTAGCATGAGTTGAGGAGTGATAGCTGTTGCACGTAATAAGTGCTACGCAATTGTGCAAGTATACACATTGCAAGTTATAGTATAAAAGATATCGCCTCCACAGGGATTGGTGCCACTTCAAGAATCTAGTCTCTTGCACTGTAAAAAGTAAAAGAAAACACAAGTAAAGGATTACAGGAGTTTTAACTAATAACTAAACTAGAAGGCAATAAAGTAAAAGAATAAATGAGATCAAATGAGAGAGATATGCCATGTTATCGTGAGTTAAGGTGTGATAGCCGATTGGATTGTCTTGGTAAAAGAGTGCACGGGAAACTCAGTTGCTGTGGCAACTTGCACAACGGGGTTACCTTGGCAACTAATCGATGGTTGCCTGGGTGACTAGTTGGGCAACTACTTGGGTGTCTGGGTAACAACCTTCAAGGTTCGGCAGAGCATTCTTCAATGATTTCTTCTTATCCCTAAGTCGAAACTCTAGCTACTTGTGCATGCCTTGATAATACATTGGGTGTTTGGAACCTGATTGACAGCATTGCCGGGACAACTGGAGTTGCCGAGGCATTATCAATTGGGGTTGTCGAGGCATGCTTATCACAAGTTGCCGAAGCATCCTTATTGTTGGTTGCTGAGGCATGCTCATTGCCGGTTGCCGCAGGAATTCCTGGTTCAGCATCTGAGGCTTTGCCGCTAGGTTCTTCTTGATCTTTTCATGGAATTTTGTTTGATGAGCGGGCTTGAGCCCCTCTAAGTTGTTGGCCACTTCTAGTGGTGATCGCCTTACATTGCTCATGGCTAGTTCCTCTTGCGACTTCAGTATCGCTAGGTAAACCTCCTTGCGGTCTAGTATTCAGATTTTGAGCAAGCTGTCCGACTTGATTTTCCAATGATTTGATTGCCGCCTCATGGTTTTGCAATCTCATCTCGGTGCTGTTAATAAAAGTATCAGTTCTTTTTAAGAAGTTACTATTCTCAGCCATATAAGATTCAGTTTTCATCATAAAAGCATTTAGAGAATTTTCGAAAGAACTAGAAGTTGTCGGTTGTTGCTGCGGTAACTGTTGTTGTGGCATATTCTGCTGGAATCTCGATGCTTGTGCATTCTGATTGTTCTGGTTTAAAGCATTGTTGGGATTACTCCATGGAAAATTAGGGTGCTTCTTCCAAGCTGGATTGTTTGTATTGGACATCACATTGGTGTTCCGATTGTAATTCCCCATATAGAAGCTTGATTCCGGATTCTGCATACATTCAGAAGAATCATGGTTATCACCACATAACTCACAAAAAGAATCCATTACCTTGACCTCATGTGTGTTGTTTGGTTTTTGCATGTTCTGGACCATCTTGGTTAAAAGTGGCCAATTGTGCCGAAATTGAATCTGATGATCCTAGTTCATGTATTGTGGCTTGGCGTCTAATTCCTCCTCTTCTAGTAGAGGGGAATTGATAATCATTTTTGGCCAGCCTGTTAAGAATTTGCATTGCTTCCTCCGGTGACTTATCTAGAAGCATGTCGTTTGTCGAGGCATCTAGCATCATTCTTGTTGGTGTATTCACGACATTGTAAAACATTGTTACTTGAGTCCACACCGGGAATCCGTGTAGGGGCCATTTGTGTAGTAGTTCTCTATATCGCTCCCATTCCTCGTACATGGATTCATCATCTGCCTGTCGAAAAGAAGTAATGTCTTTACAAAGCTTATCAGTCAAATTTGTAGGATTAAACTGAGCAAGGAAATCACGACAAAGATCGGTCCAAGATCCTATTGATCCGGCAGGAATGCTATTCAACCATGCTTTCGCCCTATCCCTCAGTGAATAGGGGAATAATCTTAATCGTAAAACATCGGGATTGACTCCGTGTATTTTGAACGAGTTGTAAATCTCAAGGAAAGATTTAAGATGTTGTCGTGCATCTTCAGTTGCTGGGCCGCCAAATTGACCAATTGTGTTGATCATATCAAACATTACCGGTTTCAACTCAAAGTGGTCGGCTTCAATTTCAGGTGCAACAACTCCTAGATTAAGTCCATCAAGATCTTCTTCAAGATAGTCTCGAATAGTTCTGTTTCGTGCAAGAATCACTCCTCCTCCTGCTGGAACTTCTTGATTCATATTGCCGTCTTGATTAGCCAATGCTACTCTTATAGTTCGCCTAAGTCTTTGTAAGGTTCGTTCAATTTCTGGATCAAAGGGATATTCTGGTGTAATCGGTCTTGCCCTGGTCATAAACCAATGCAAAACCAAAGTTTGTTAGCCCTTTGAATCTTAAACAAGAAAAGTTAAAAGAAATTGCAAGAAAATAAAAAAAATCGCTATTGCCAATCCCCGGCAACGGCGCCAAAAACTTGTTGCGCGTAATAAGTGCTACGCAATTGTGCAAGTATACACGTTGCAAGTTATAGTATAAAAGATATCGTCTCCACGAGGATTGGTGCCACTTCAAGAATCTAGTCTCTTGCACTGTAAAAAGTAAAAGAAAAAACAAGTAAAGGATTATAGGAGTTTTAACTAATAACTAAACTAGAAGGCAATAAAGTAAAAGAATAAATAAGATCAAATGAGAGAGATAGGCCAGGTTATCGTGAGTTGAGGTGTGATAGTCTATTGGACCGTCTTGGTAAAAGAGTGCATGGGCAACTCAGTTGCCGTGGCAACTTGCACAACGGGGTTGCCTTGGCAACTAATTGATGGTTGCCTGGGCGATTAGCTGGGCAACTACTTGGGCATCTGGGCAGCAACCTTCAAGGTTTGGCAGAGCGTTCTTCAATGGTTTCTTCTTATCCCTAATTCGAAACTCTAGCTACTTGTGCATGCCTTGATAATACATCCCTGCGTGAATCAAGGGTGAACAACAACCAATATTGCGCTCCTCTTAGCCGTTGAAATCCTTAACTTATTCCTAAGCCGGATTAATCTTCACCATCAATAGATTGAATAAAGATCATATTCATTCGTTTCTTGAATCTAACTCTCCCGATATTAGATAAATAGATGAAGTCACGAGATCCTCTCCCAATTCACTCGCAAAGAAGAATAAGAACCAAGAATGCATAAACCTTGAATAGAAAAGTGCAAACTCTTATTACCTAAACAAAATCCAATAGTTTCTCACAACCACAAAACACAATAACCATAGCCAAATAGATTTAGTTCATGGTTAGGTTCCAAAGAAACACAAGATAAATAATCCCTAGCATGAACCTAATTGAACAAGAAAGAAAGACACCTCCACCATGGTAACACAAAGGGGAGTAGCTGGGAGCACATTGGCCCAACTCGTTTTGGGTAATACTATCACTCGATGAATGGTGCAGATGGACTATAAGAAGTATCGAAAATGACCATCCTCAAGTTTTCTCAGATATGCAATAACATTAGAAGATGCATGATGGCACTCTTTTCAAACATGGTCGAAGACTTCCTTGAGATCTTCATGGATGATTTTTCTATTTTTGGTAATTACTTCGACAGTTGCCTCGGTAATTTAGAGAAGGTGTTGGCAAGATGTGAAAAATTCGATTTAGTCCTTAATTGGGAGAAGTGCCATTTTATGGTAGATGAAGGAATAGTGCTCGGCCACAAGATTTCATCCAAGGGACTTGAAGTAGACAAAGCCAAGGTGGACGTGATCGAGAGATTACCCCCACAAGGATAAAGTCTTCAATTTTGATGATTCTTGCACCCAAGCATTCGAAACCCTAAAGGAAAAGCTTACCTCGGCACCCATTGTCGTTCCACCAGATTGGACACTACCTTTTGAGCTCATGTGTGTTGCAAGTGATTTCGCGGTAGGAGCAGTCCTAGGCCAACGCACAGGAAAGGAACAGAAAATCAAGTGGCCAATCACTTATCACGTTTAGAACGCATTAGGGAGAAGGACGCGGATTTAGAGATATGCGATGCATTCCCAGATGAGCAACTTTTAGTTGCCTCGGTAACCATGGATGTGCATGCCTCGGCAACTCCAGCCGCGCACGCCTCGGCAACCCTCGATGCCGCAACAACCCTTGACGCCTCGGCAACCCTCGACGCCACAGCAACCCTTGACGCCTCGGCAACCATGGATGCGCATGCATTGACAACACTCGATGCCGTAGCAGCTCTTGATGCGTACGCCTCGGCAACTCCAGACGCGCACGCCTCGGCAACCACTGATACATATGCCTTAGCAACCATGAACGCGTATGCCTCGGCAACTCTAGACGCACACGCCTCGGCAACCATAAAAGCAATTGCCGCGGAAACACATGCCTCGGCAATACCCTGGTACGCGGATTTAGTTAATTTCCTTGTTTGTGGTATTTTACCTTATGGACTTACTCACCAAGAGAAGAAGCGGTTCTGCCATGATGCTAAGCATAACTTTTGGGACGAGCCTCTTTTGTTTAAATAATGTGCAGATCAGGTTATACGCCGATGTGTCCCTGAAGAGGAGCAGCATATTATACTCCGGCAATGCCATTCTTCACCCTATAGAGGATATTTTGGAGGAACACGTACCGCGACCAAAGTTTTGCAATGCGGTTTGTATTGGCCAACACTGTACAAAGATGCCCAAGAGTTTTACAAGCAATGTGATCGTTGCCAGAGGACGGGCAATATCTCTAGACGACATGAGATGCCGCTCCAAAACATTATCGAGGTGGAATTGTTCGATGTATAAGGGATTAATTTTATGGGACCTTTCCCATCTTTATTCGGCAACCTCTACATTCTACTTGTCGTCGACTACGTGTCTAAATGGGTTGAGGTAGCTGCAGCTCCCACCAACGATTCTAAGATCGTGCAACGATTCTTGCAGAAAAACATATTTACACAGTTTGGGATACCGAGAGCAATTACCAGTGATGAAGGCAAGCACTTCGACAACAAACTCATCGCCAAGATGTTACAACGCTTTGGTGTACCTCACAAGATTGCCACGGCATATCACCCACAAACCAATGGGCAAGCAGAAATTTCCAACTGGGAATTGAAGGGTATACTCGAGAAAGTTGTAAATCCCTCTAGGAAGGATTGGTCAGTAAGACTAGATGACGCACTTTGGGCATATCGGACTGCATTCAAAACACCCTTAGGTATGTCCCCCTTCCGACTTGTCTATGGAAAAACATGCCATCTACCAGTGGAAATTGAACACAAGGCATATTGGGCAATCAATACCATGAATATGAATTGGGAAAGTGTCGGATAAAAGCGTTTGTTGGACCTCAACGAGATAGAAGAATTCTGTGCACTCGCATATGACAATGCACGAATCTACAAGGAGAAAACAAAGCAATGGCATGACAAGAAACTATTGCCGTGACAATTCATGCTAGGGCAACTAGTTCTCTTATTCAATTCTCGGCTGAAACTTTTCCTAGGAAAACTAAAATCAAGATGGTCGGGACCATTCGAAGTTGTCAAACCATTCTCTCATGGTGCCGTGATAATCAAGTCGATCACTGACGAACATGAATTCAAAGTTAACGGACAACGATTGAAGCACTACAACGGTGCCCATGTGGAACGTAACAAACAAGTGGTCACCTTAGGAGATGCATGAGCATGCTTTCCTTTCAATATTTTCTTTTTCTTTTTATTTTCAATTTTAATTTTACGAGATTTTATTTTATTTTTCTTCATTATCTTTAGTTTCCAGGTTTTCTTTGTTTTCTTTTCTTTTCCACAACAAGACTCACAACCACCATGCTAAGAAAATTCACTACCGACTACTTGCCACAGAAACCACAACAAAGATTGCCCAGGCAACAACAATGGCATCGGCAACTTCTGATTCCCAAACATGGATCAAATCAACGCAATACTATTCATGCAGTACCAGCGACAAGCATTCAACCACTGACCGGAAAATGAATTAAGCAAACGGTACAAAGGAAACTTATCACTCGAGGTGATGACCTCTCCGCCTAACTCATTTCATTTAGTTTCTTTTAAATTTTGTTTCACTTTTACATGCATTGAGGACAATGCTTCTCTCGAGTTTGGTGGGGTGTTGGTTTCTAGTTAGTTTCATGTTTAGTTTCATTCATCTTTAGCAATCACATATAGGTTGCATATGTTACTTTCCATGCCTTTAATTGGATTTAATTGCTTAAGACTTGTTGAATATCCAATGCTGAATTTTTGCCACTGCACTTAATTGAAAGAACCTTTAATTTTAGGATTGCATGAAAAGAACTTAGAATTTTACTATGATGCTAATTTTTTTTACACAGTTGTGGCTTGTTGATTGAAAGAAGCTTAGTGAACTTAGGTTGCTTAAAATTTGGGTAAATTTAAAATTAAAAGTTAAATTCTTGCTAGAGGTGCCCGAAACTAGCTCTAGTAGTTAATGCACATTAAAGAATCGCTAGAGGTGCCTGAAATTGGCTCTAGTTTACTAAAATAAAATGAGAAATTGCTTACTTTGCTAGAGGTGCCCGAAATTGGCTCTAGTGAAAATAAAAATAAATGCCCCGGTAATTAAATTGATAAAAGCCTATTGTTTACATAGAATCTTGAAAATCAACTTGTACACAACTACGGACACACATTGTCACGAGCATTATAGTTTGGTTCCGGGTAATTTTTGTGCTATCCATAAAATTAAAAGGTGATCATACTTTGTGCCACGGTTCCAAGGTTTGAATTCAAGTTTGAAGCATGTCTTTGATGATTAAAGTCTTGGCAGGTAATTGTTAGTTTGCATTGCTTGAGGACAAGCAATAGTTCGAGTTTGGAGGTGTGATAAGTGTTCAAAAGTACTATTTTTATTACCCTTTTTACTCATATTATTGTTAGACTTAAGCTCATATTAGTTTCATAATTAGTCATTCATGCATTAATTCATGTTTCTTTCCACCGTTAAGCTTGATTACATAACTTGGTGATTTTTGTGGAAAAGGATGCTGGTTTGGTGTGTTTTTGTGTGTATGCAGAATCACTTGCCTAAACAAGGCTAGAACCAGTTGCCAGGACAGTACATGAAGGAGATGCCGAGCTAGTTGCAAGGGTAATGCTTGAAGGAGATGCCGAGCTAGTTGACAAGGCAATTTTTGACAAAGAATAAGATGATATGGTAGTCGAAATTGATGACTAGATAAGCCCAAGATGACGTGGAGCAAAGTTAAATTCCAAAGGAATTTGATTTCCATGAAGAGGTTAAAGAGAAATTAAATCCCAAGAAGATAGGAGAAGTTCTAGAATGAATTTAAATATAATAAAGAATTATATTCTTTAAAGATAATTTAATTCCAACTTAACTTCCTCCTCAAGAAGGATTTTGACCTAACCATCTCCTATTTAAAGGACCAAGCCGTCAAAGAGAGGTAGGCAAAGGAGGAGAGAAATTTTGACAACTCCAAAGAGCAAGAAGAGAGAAATTTCGACAAACTCCAAAGGGGAAAGAGGGGAAAGATTTCGACAAGGGAGAAAGCTTGGAGGGAGAGTTCCACTGAGAGGTTTTCCAAAGAGGGCTGATCGATTTCTTATTCTTCTTCTTTGCTTCCATTAGATTCATGGTTTGGGGATTATTCTTTGTATATCTTTTGAACCCAACCATGAACTAACTTGATTGGTTGGGGTTATTGTGTTTTGTTGTTGTGAAAAACAATTGGATTTTGTTTACGTTTTTGAGTTGTAATTCAATTTTCAAAGTTTGTTCATTCTTGGTTCTCAATCTTGTTTGCGAGTGAATTGGGAGAGGATCTTGTAACTTCATTTATTTATCTAATATTGGGAGAGTTAGATTCAAGAAACCAATGAGCATGGTCTTTATTCAATCAATTGGTGGGGAAGACTAATCCAGCTTAGGAATAAGTTTAGGATTTCAACGGCTAAGAGGAGGGCAAGATTGGTTGTTGTTCACCCTTGATTCACGCAGGGATGTATTATCAAGGCATGCACAAATAGCTAGAGTTTTGACTTAGGGATAAGAAGAAACCATTGAAGAACGATTCGCCGAACTTTGGAAGTGAATGCTCAATTGCCCAGGCAATCTGATCAGACAACGAGGGGGAATTGCCGTGGCAACCGACCAGGCAACACGGTAAAATTGCCTTGGCAATCAACCAGGCAATTGCAACCAAATTGCCCTGGCAATCGACTAGGCAATCATAGCAGAATTGCCTTGGCAATCCAGCTGCTACTCAATCACCAAGACGATCCAATCGGCTATCACACCTCAACTCACGATAACCTAGGCTATTCTTTCTTTTGCTTTCATCTATTCTTTTAGTTTATTGCTTTTGCTTTACTTGTTAAAATCAACTACTACTATCAATTGTGTTTTTACTTTTGTAGTGTGACAACTAAAGCAAAGTGGCCCAAACCAATCCCTGTGGAAACGATACTCGTATCACTTTATTACTTACGACGTGTATACTTGCACAATTGCGTAGCACTTTTTGCATGCAACACCTCTAGCGATCAATTTTTAGCATATACTAGAGCCAATTTCGGGCACCTCTAGCATTCATCCAATTTTTATTCTAATCCCCCAATTTTTTTAACTATCAACCTAAGTTCGCTAGAATTCCTTAAATCAATCAAGCCACAATAGTGTTTCATCAAGTTTAGCTTCATAGTAAGATTCTAAGTGTTTCCACGTTTATCCTAGAATAAGAAGTTCTATCAATTAAGTACATTGGCAAAGTCATCATCGGATATTCATCAAATCTTGGCAATTATTGTTCCAACTAAAGGCATGGAAAGCAATTTATGTATCCTAAATGTAATACTTAAGATGGATGCAACTAAACATGGTAACTAACTAATAACAATCCCCCAAACTCGAGTGAGGCCTTGTCCTCAATGCATGGAACAAAGAAAAATAAAAAAATAAAGAAAAGTAAAATGCAAACGATGACTTACTCTGAGAGTTCATCACCGTGGATGGTTTTTAGCCGATGTCTTGATTCTTTTGCTTGAACACGGTGGTTACTTTCTTGTTGCCGATGGTGGAATCGATCCTCATACGAGGTTGTCCTCATCGTCCTCTTGATCAATGTCATTGGTTTTTCGCTTGGGCTTGGAGGATTCGATTGGTGCGGTCTTTGTTGGTGCAATGGAGGACTCGTCCGAATCTGAAAAATCAAACAATGATTCAGTACGAGTTGATTTAGGCATAGGTGCTTTATCTTTGGCTTTTGCAGTGGTTATCGGGGCACCTTTAGCTTTGGTTGCCACGGCATCTTCTGTTGCGGTTGTCGTTGCAAGGATTTTGGCAGGAAAGATGAGGAACCACACGCGACTATCCGGGTACTTTTCCAGGATGACTTGGGTGATGGCATTGTTGTGATCCTTCATGTACCGCATGGACATTAGTTTCCAGTCTTCAATTTGCCTAAGGCGGTTCTCCAACGGTTTTAAGAGTGCTTCAAGTTATCCTGGGGTTGCTGGCCGTGTTGCCCGGGCATCAGTTGCTTGGGCATGAGGAGTTACCGAGGCGGAAGGAGTTTCCATGGCAACTGTTAGCGTTGGGGATGTTACCAGTGCCTCTCCCATTAGCTTTCGTATTTGTGCTCGATTCTAACCGGACTTTGGTAGGGCCTTTTCATTGGTGGACTCACTTGGGACATGCATCTCCTTGCAAATATTGGAAATTAAGCAAGGGAAGAAAAAAGAACCCTTGTCTTTTGTGCTACATACAAAAATCTCATCACAAATAATTTTTCCAATGTTAATGATGCGATTATGCAAGATAGAATGTATGAGCAAAAGACGAGGTGTAACAATGGTAGTATTGTGTGTGGTGGGCATTAAAGAAGTTTTAACAAACTTACTCAATACTTTTGCCTCGGGTTTAAGCCGAAGGTGATTTACCATGCCCTTGTATTTATCGTCGTTCCAATGAGTTCCCAGTAGAGTGATTTCTTGAAGCACCTTGTTGAGTTGCTTGGGCTTGAGTTGATCAACCAAGGATTGATGTTCGTCCTTCTCAATGTAGATCCCGTAAAAGGTGTTGATGTTTTCGGGGATTATGAGTATAGCCTTGTCACGAACAAAAACATAAGGATTATCCGGGTTAGGTGAGTGAGCATAGAATTCTCTTACCCATGAGATGTTACCCAGTTTCGACTGATGGCAAAAGATTTGCCACTTTTGATGTGCAATCCTTTCGAAGATGAATGGTTCATGGTCGAAATCTTGATGAGAGTTGGAGTATTCGAAGCCTTGTTCTTCACCAATCTCCCGGCTTTCAAACTTGGAGTGAAATCTTTCTTGAATCACCAGTGTAGCAAACTTCTTGTATCTTGGTTCTTTGGAGGAACTTGGATGAACCAAAAATTCGATTTTGGATGCCATGGATGATCTTGGTTGTGAGTTTGATAGAAGCAAAGAAAAGAAAGCAAAAGAAACTAAAGAGTTGCAAGATGAAAAGTAGGAATAGGTTTCTCGAAAGTTAAGGGGGATCGGTTAAATAGAAAAGATGGGTAGTAAATATGGTGGGTGGGATTAATTGGAAAGAAAGAAAACAAGGGTTTTGATTGGGGGAATGGGACGGCTAGGGGATTTGGGGAAGGGTTTGGCCGGCTAATAGGGTTTATTTAGGGTAAATTAGAGGCTTAATATAAGCCTTAGATTTAGCCCATTAGATTCCTTGTTGAAGAAGCTTCTCTCTTGAATCAAATTCCTCTTTATCTTGAAGTCTTTTCCTACAATTCAAAAACAAATAAAATAAAGATTAAAATTAAAGATAAACTAATAAAAGAAAATAAATAAATATGTGCAAAGAAATTCTTAAACCTAAAATTTAGAAATAATTAAATAAATATGAAAGAAAGATGTAGTCTTAACCTAAAGAAAATAAATAAATCTATCCTAAAAAAATAAATAACCAAAATTAATAAAAATATAAATATAATAAGTTCAAATAAAAGAAAACTAAAAATAAAAGGAAAATATCTAACGGAAAGCATGCTCATGCATCTCTTAAGGTGACCACTTCTTTGTTACGTTCCACATGGGCACCGTTATAGTGCTTCAATCTTTGTCCATTAACTTTGAATTCATGTTCTTCAGTGGTGGACTTGATTATCACGGCACCATAGGAGAATGGTTTGACAACTTCGAATGGTCCCGACCATCTTGATTTCAGTTTTCCCAAGAAAAGTTTAAGACAATGATTGAATAGGAGAACTAGTTACCCTGGCATGAATTGCCGCGGCAATAGTTTCTTATCATGCCATCGCTTTGTTTTCTCCTTGTAGATTCGTGCATTGTCATAGGCGAGTGCACGGAATTCTTCTATCTCGTTGAGATCTAGTAAACGCTTTTGTCTGGCACTCTTCCAATCCATATTCACGGTCTTGATTGCCCAATATGCTTTGTGTTCGATTTCCACCGGTAAGTGACAAGTCTGGCCATAGACGAGGTGAAACGGGGACATTCCTAGGGGTGTTTTGAATGCAGTTCTGCAAGCCAAAAGTGGTTCGTCTAGTCTTGTAGACCAATCTTTTGAGAAGGATTTACAACCTTCTCGAGGATATTCTTCAATTCCCGGTTAGAAATTTCTGCTTGCCCATTAGTTTGTGGATGATATGCCGTGGCAATTTTGTGTGACACACTGAAGCGTTGCAACATCTTAGCAATAAGTCTGTTGTCAAAGTGCTTGCCTTCATCACTGATAATTGCTCTCGGCATCCCAAACCGTGTAAATCTATTTTTTTGCAAGAATCATTGTACGGTCTTGGAATCGTTGGTGGGAACTGCAGCTGCCTCAACCCATTTAGACACGTAGTCAACGGCAAGTAGAATGTAGAGGTTGCCGAATGAAGATGGGAAAGGTCCCATAAAATCAATCCCCATACATCGAACAATTCCACCTCAATGATGTTTTGGAGCGGCATCTCATGTCGTCTAGAGATATTGCCCGTCCTCTAGCAACGATCACATTGCTTGTAAAACTCTTGGGCATATTTGTACAGTGTTGGCCAATACAAACTGGATTGCAAAACTTTGGCCGCGGTACGTGTTCCTCCAAAATATCCTCCATAGGGTGAAGAATGGCATTGCTGGAGTACATTCTGCTTCTCCTCTTCAGGGACACATCGGCGTATAATTTGATTTGTACATTGTTTAAACAAAAGAGGCTCATCCCAGAAATAATGCTTAGCATCATGGCGGAATCGCTTCTTTCCTTGGTAAGGCCATAAGGTAAAATACCACAAACAAGGAAATTAACTAAATCAGCGTACCAGGGTATTGCCGAGACATCAGTGGTTGCCGAGGCAACTATTTCCGTGGTTGCCAAGGTGTCTGAGTCTAGAGTTACCGAGGCATCAATGTTTATCGAGGCATGCGCATCAGTGGTTATCGAGGCATACGCGTCTAGAGTTGCCGAGGCGTGTGCATCAAGGGTTGTCGAGGCATGCATGTCAAGAGTTGCCGAGGCATGTGCATCCATGGTTGCCGAGGCAACTAACAATTTCTCATCCAGGAATGCATCGCATATCTCTAAATCCGCGTCCTCCTCCCTATTGCGTTCTAAGCGTGATAAGTGATCAGCAACTTGATTTTCTTTCCCTTTCTTGTCCTTAATTTCAATGTCAAACTCTTGTAAAAGTAATATCCAACGAATCAAACGAGGTTTGGCATCCTTTTTAGCAAATAGATACTTAATTGTCGAATGGTTCGTATGAATAATTACCTTTGTACCAATCAAATAGGATCGGAACTTGTCAAATGTGAAAACTACGGCTAGTAACTCTTTCTCCGTTGTTGTGTAATTCACTTGAGAGCTATTAAGAGTTTTACTAGCGTAGTATATCACATGAAAGGTCTTACCTATGCGTTGGGATAGGACTACTCCTACCGCAAAATCACTTGCATCACATATGAGCTCAAAAGGTAGCATCCAATCGGGTGGAACGACAATGGGTGCTGAGGCAAGCTTTTCCTTTAGGGTTTCAAATGCTTGGATGCAAGAATCATCAAAATTGAAGACTTTATCCTGTTCAAGCAAATTGCACAAGGTTTAGTAATCTTAGAAAAATTACGAATGAACCTCCTGTAAAAACCTGCATGTCCAAGAAAGCTTCGAATTCCTTTAACCAAACTTGGTGGGGTTAATATCTCAATCCCGTCCACCTTGGCTTTGTCTACTTCGATTCCCTTGGATGAAATCTTGTGGCCGAGCACAATTCCTTCATCTACCATAAAATGACACTTCTCCCAATTAAGGACTAAATCAGTTTCTTCAAATCTTGCCAACACCTTCTCTAAATTACCGAGGCAACTGCCGAAGTCATTACCAAAAATAGAAAAATAATCCATGAAAATCTCAAGGAAGTCTTCGACCATGTCTAAAAAGAGTGCCATCATGCATCTTTGGAAGGTTGCCGGGGCATTACACAATTCGAATGGCATCATTCGGAAAGCATAAGTACCTTATGGGCATGTGATGGTTGTCTTTTCTTGATCTCCTGGTGCTATGGCAATTTGATTGTAACCTGAATAACCATCAAGAAAATAATAAAAGGGTTTACCTGCAAGACGGGCAAGCATTTGATCAATAAAGGGTAAGGGGAAGTGATCTTTCATAGTGGCTTTGTTTAGCGTTCGATAATCCATACAAACCCTCCAATCGGTCACAGTCCTGGTTGGAATAATCTCATTGTTTTCATTACTTACCATAATTATACCTCTTTTTTTCAGTACACATTGTACCAGACTTACCCATGTACTATCAAAGATAGGGTATATGATGTCAGCGTCAAGCCACTTGATGATTTCTTTCATTACAACCCCTTTCATGGCATGATTCAATCTCCTTTGGGCCTCAATCAAAGGTTTGTGATCATCTTCCAACAAAATCTTATGCATGCACATTGTCGAGTTAATTCCCTTCAAGTCGGCAATTGTCCACCCTATTGCCTTCTTGTGTAGCATCAACATTTTGATCAGCTTCTTTTCCTGCTCAGACTGTAACTTAGAGGAAATAATTATAGGCAATGTATTATCAGTTCCCAAGTAAGCATATTTTAGTTGCCCTGGCAACTGTTTCAACTCAAGAATCGGTGGTTGTTTAATGGAGGGCTTTTCGAGTTTACCTTTCTTACCTAAGTAATCCAGTGGTTCAAAGTATGTACCTGGTCGATTGACTAACCAATTTGCCTCTTCTTGTTGTTCCTCATCGATCAGTTTTTCAAACTCATTAGGTTCCTCTTGATCGGCAATGTAGTTGCTGAGGTAACTAAATTCCTTATAGAAGTTAAACTCTGTCGTGGCATGAAGAAGTTGGCATTCTTCCAGATCATCAACATGCCTTACTGTTTGGAACACATTTAGTTTAACTTGCTGGTCATTCACCCTAATTGTGAGTTCTCCCTTTTCAACATCGATCAAGGTTCTCCCTGTTGCTAGGAAGGGTCTCCCGAGAATGATAGGTGCATGTTCATCTGCTTCACAATCCAAAACAATAAAGTCAGCGGGAAAAATAAATGTATCAACTTTTACCAATATGTCTTCGATTTTTCCCTCCAGATGTGCATAGGATCTATCGGCTAGCTGTAGCATAACTGTTGTAGATCTTGCCTTCCTGATTCCTAGTTTCTAGAAAACCGATTTAGGCATCAAATTTATGCTTGCTCCAAGGTCATATAATGCTTTCCCGACATAGTGGTTTCCGATGGAACAAGGTATTGTGAAACTTTCAGGATCCTTCAACTTGGGTGGCATGCGATTGTGCAACATGGCCATGCATCCCTCAGTTGCGGCAACTGTTTCAAACTCTCCTAGCCTTGTTCTCTTGGACAAATGTCTTTAAGAAACTTGGCATAGTTCGACATTTGTTCAATTGCTTCAACCAATGGCAAGTTGATATGGGCTTGCTTTAGGATATCAAGAAACTTCTTGAATTGATATTCTTGCTTTTGTCGCTTCAACCTTTGTGGGAATGGTGGTGGAAGTCAGATATCTTCGATCCTTTCATTGGTCTGGAACCTGATTGATGGCATTACCGGGGTAACTGGATTTGTCGAGACATGCGCATCCATGGTTGTCGAGGCATCAGGGGTTGTCGAGGCATTGTCAACTGGGGTTGCCGTGGTATGCCTATCGTTGGTTGTCGTGGTATTCTTATCGCTGGTTGCCGCGTCATTTCCTGGTTCAGCATCTGAGGCTTTGCCGCTGAGTTCATCTCGTTCTTTTTGAGGAGCTTTGTTTGATGAGTGAGCTTGGGCCTCTTTAAGTTGTTGGCCACTTCTAGTGGTGATCGCCTTACATTGCTCATGGCCAGTTCCTCTTGCGACTTCAGTATCGCTAGGTAAACCTCATTGCAGTCCAGTTCCTCTTGGTTTTGCAATCTCATCTCGGTCCTGTTAATAAAAGAATCAGTTCTTTTTATGAAGTTACTATTCTCAGCCATATAAGATTCAGTTTTCAACATAAAAACACTAAGAGAATTTTCCAAAGAACTAGATGTTGTCGGTTGTTGCAGAATCCTGATGCTTGTGCATTCTGATTGTTCTGGTTTAGAGCATTGTTGGGATTACTCTATGAAAAATTTGAGTGCTTCTTCCAAGTTGGATTGTATGTATTGGACATCACATTGTTGTTCTGGTTGTAATTCCCCACATAAAAGCTGGATTCCAGATTCTGCATACATTCAGAAGAATCATGGTTACCACCACATAACTCACAAAAGGAATCTATTACCTTGACCTCCTGTGTGTTGTTTGGTTTCTGCATGTTCTGGACCATCTTGGTTAGAGTGGCCAATTGTGCCGAAATTGAATCTGATGATCCTAGTTCATGTATTGTGGCTTGGCGTCTAACTCCTCCTCTTCTAGCAGATAGGAACTGATAATCATTCTTGGCAAGCCTGTTCAGAATTTGCATTACTTCTTCCGATGACTTGTCTAGGAGTATGTCGTTTGCCGAGGCATCTAGCATCATCCTTGCTGGTGTATTCACAGCATTGTAAAACATTTTTACTTGTTTCCACACTGGGAATCCGTGTAGGGGGCATTTGTGTAGAAGTTCTCTATATCGCTCCCAAGCCTCGTACATCGATTCATCATCTGCCTGCCGAAAAGAAGTAATTTCATTATGAAGCTTATCAATCAAATTTGTAGCATTAAATCGAGCAAGGAAATCACGACATAGATCAGTCAAAGATCCTATTGATCTGGTAAGAATACTATTCAACCATGCTTTCACCCTATCCCTTAGTGAATAGGGGAATAATCTTAGTCGTAAAACATCGGGGGTGACTCCTTGTATTTTGAATGAACTGCAAATCTCGAGGAAAGATTTAAGATGTTGTCATGCATATTCAGTTGTTGAGCGCCAAATTGACCAATTGTATTGATCATATTGAATATCACTGGTTTCAACTCAAAGTGGTCGGCTTCAATTTCAGGTGTGATAACTCCTAGATTGGGTCCTTCAAGATTTTCTTCAAGATAGTCTCGAATAGTTCTGTTTTGTGCAAAAATCACTCCTCCACCTGCTGGAACATCCTGATTCATATTGTCGTCTTGATTAGCCATTGCTACTCTTAACCTTTGTCTGAGTCTTTGCAAGGTTCGTTCGATTTCTGGATCAAAGGGGTATTCTGGTGTAATCGGTCTCGCCCTGGTCATATACCAATGCAAAACCAAAGTTTGTTAACCCTTTGAATCTTAAACATGAAAAATAAAAAAGGAAAGAAATTAAAAACAAAGTTGCTATTGCCAATCCCCGGCAACGGCGCCAAAAACTTGTTGCACGTAATAAGTGCTCCGCAATTGTGAAAGTGTACACGTCGCAAGTTATAGTATAAAAGATATCGTCTCCACAGGGATTGATGCCACTTCAAGAATTCATTTTCTTGCATTGTAAAAAGTAAAAACACAAATAAGTGATTGTAGGAGTTTTAACTAACAACTAAACTAGAAAGCAATAAAGTAAAAGAAGATGTAATCAAAAGAGAGAGAATAGGTCAGGTTATCGTGAGTTGAGGAGTGATAGCCGATTGGATCGTCTTGGTAAAAGAGTGCAAGGGCAACTCAGTTATCGTGGCAACTTGCGCAGTGGGGTTGCCTTGGCAACTAATCGACGGTGCCTGGGCAACTGGCCGGGCAACTGTTTGGGTGGCTGGGCAGCAACTTCAAGGTTCAGTGGAGCGTTCTTCAATGGTTTCTTCTTATCCCTAAGTCGAAACTCTAGCTAATTGTGTATGCCTTGACAATACATCCCTACGTGAATCAAGGGTGAACAACAACAAATCTTGTGCTCCTCTTAGCCGTTGAAATCCTTAACTTATTCCTAAGCCGGATTAATCTTCACCATCAATAGATTAAATAAAGACCATACTCATTCATTTCTTGAATCTAACTCTCCCGATATTAGATAAATAGATAGAGTTACGATATCCTCTCCCAATTCACTCGCAAACAAGAATAAAAACCAAGAATGAGTAAACCTTGAATTGAAAGTGCAAACTCTTATTACCTAAACAAAATCCAATTGTTTCTCACAACCACAAAACACAATAGCCTTAGCCAAATAGATTTAGTTCATGGCTAGGTTCCAAAGAAACACAAAACAAATAATCCCTAACATAAACCTAATCAAACAAGAAAGAAAAAGATGAAGAATGGTTGAAGCCTTTATCGAAATCTCTCCCCTTTGCTCTCTCTTGGAGTTGATGGCTTGGTCTCCTTTAAATAGGAGATGGCTAGGTCAAAGTCTCTCTTGAGGGAGAAGTTAAGTTGGAATTAAATACTTTAAATGAATATAATTCTTTATAATCTTTAAATTCCTTATAGATCTTCTCCTATCTTCTTGGGATTTAATTTCTCTTTGACCTCTTCATGGAAATCAAACTCCTTTGGGATTTAACTTTGCTCCACGTCATCTTGGGCTTATCTAGTCATCAATTTTGACTGCCATATCATCTTATCCTTTATCGACAATTGCCTTGGCAACTAGCTCGGTATCTCCTTCATGTATTGCCCTAGCAACTGCGTCGGCATCTCCTTCATGCACTGCCCTGGCAACTGGTTCCAGCCTTGTTTAGGCAAGTGATTCTGCACACACACAAAAACAACTATCGGCAGCACCCTTTTTCCACAAAATTAAGCAAAATATGAAATCAAGCTTGTCCACCAAGGAAACAATGCAAACATGCATGAATGGCTAATAATGCAACTAATATGAGCCTATGTCTAGCAATAATATGAATAAAAAGGGTGAATAAAATAGTACTTTTAGACACTTAACACCAACTATACCCTATCCCTCAATGACTTACTTGGGCATATATTCCATATTTATTTCATCCATGCCAATGTATATCAACATAATTTAACATTGGGCAGTTCATACCCGCAATAACATTCATAATATAACATCATATATAACTAGTGATCTATGCATTTATATTCAACTTTTGACATATTTAAAATATGTCAATCATATCCTCTATGACATAAATATAATGACAATAAAATTTGGGTAGGCTCATCGCAAGCCATCCTAATGATGTATAAAACATCAATGTGTCATGATATGTATGCAATTGCAATCACCTTGGCTACTTAACACAATGCCTCACTAAATCCTAGTTCGATCCTTTTGTAACACCCTGGTTTTGGGCATGGACGGTTTAAAGCTTGGTCCGAAGGTTCGGTGGACCGGTATTAAAGGTTTGAGTTAGTTTCGGGATTAAATCGGATTAAATATTTTTAAAGGTGATAAAATATAGAAAAATGTTATAAAATAATTATTTAATATAATAATGATGGTGGTAAAATCAATTTTGGAAAATGAGCTTTGGAAGATTGACATTTTGGCTGGTGAGCAAAATGCAACTTTTGAAAACTATTTTTAAAGGGGACTGTTTTGTAAAGAGTCAAAGCTTTAAATATTTAAGGTGTTATTTTACCATTTGGTCTAATGTGAGTTTTCTCTTAATTAGGATCATTTTTAAAAGAGTTTTAATTAAGGGAATTAAAAGGATTTAGTTAAAGAGGTAGTTATTTTTCTAAATCACAATTTGACGTAACTTTCTTTCACTAATATTTTCTCTCAAAATACTCTCAGTCAAACACTGTTTTTCTTATCAGAGATTTAAGGTAATGATTTTTATTTCATAACTCTTTGATTTGCTAAATAATTCTTCAACTTGTTTTCCAAAATCTTATTGAATCTCCTTGTTTTTCAAGAGGAAAACATCCAATTAAGGGGAAACTCACTCATTGGAGGTATGGTTCATTCTTCTCCTCTAATGAAAGGTTCTTTACTAAAATTCCCAAGTCCTTGACTCTTTATATATGTTTTCTAATGGGATTTAATTGATTAATTATGGAATTTTGCTTAATAAAGGTTTAATTGATGAAATCTTGTGATTTTCGAATTGGATCTATTTTTCTAGTGTTGAGGATTGATTTTAATCTTATTTTGGATGTAATATAATGTGATAAGTTGGTTTTAATAATGGAATCCTGAAATTGGCTGAATCTCTAATAGCTAAAGTTGTTAGTTAAGGGGTTTCGTGATGATTTTGGTGTTTAATCATTGCTGGAAGTAAAAGGATGTTGGGAAAGGGTTTTTAGATGTTAATTGATGAAGTTTAATGTTTTGAATCGTTACATTATGGCTGGGTTAAGTTTTGGAAGGATTTGATGATGTTTTCGATATGTTTCGAACGGTTGTTGAGTGGGCAACTTGGGAGTTGCGGGAGATTGCTGTTAGGAAATGGTTTGAATGCATTTTGATGAATTTTTTCTCTAGTTTTATGTGTTTAAAATGAGGGACAATCAAGGCGACGAAGCTTGACATAGTTTTGTTACTTGTAGGAAGCTTGTTTCGCTTTAGCAAGGAAGACGAGGCGTATCAGTGAGTGGAAACTAGTTTTTAAATGCTTTACAAAGGTTTGTAAAGGTTGTTGGGAGTTTAAAGAAAGTGTGAGACACTTACCTATGCTCGGAAGTAAGTTTCCCTCATTTTTCTCTTGAAATGCATGATTTTTAAATACATATGTAGGGCACTTAAAGTATATAAAATGCTAGTGAGCATTGGTTTACATTCCGGTTGAGAATGGTGTTATTGCTTGGGCAATGTGATTTGCATATGTGGTGTTTTATATAATGCATTGTAAAACAGTAAGTAAATGGTTTTGTAAATGGTATATTGGCTATGTGACAAGGTAAGAAGAAATCGGATATAGTTGGCATGCCATATGATTAAAGTGCACTATAAAATATGAACAAAATCGATCGTGGCCATGGGTGCTTGAGCTATGGTGGTTTAACAAGGCCACTCAGACTATTGGGAACCTCATTGGGTATGCGGTTTAACTAGGCAACCCAATTCGATGGTGATCTTGATTTTTAACTATGCAAGGTCGGTACTCTTGCGGTATAACTAGGCAAGGGTGGAAATCTCGCGGTTTAACTAGGCGAGGGTGTAAAATCTTGCGATTTAACTAGGCAAGGTTTGGGTATATCATGTGGTTTAACTAGGCATGGTATGAGAGATCTGTGTATCCGATATTTTGGATAGAGGGTAGTCTATCTAGGTCACTATTAATGTCAATATATGTGAAAGTTCATGTGTTGAACCTTTTATGTAATGCTTTGGGATTTAAGCATGTCTTATTTAATAATGCTTTGGGATTTAAGAATGGTCTATGATTTAATGCTTTGGGATATAAGCATGGAATATGTATATGTTGTTGCATAAGGGTGTTTATGCATGTCTCGGCTGTAGACAAAGAGAGTGCTTTGGTTATAAGCATGTTTTGGAAACAAGTGTTTTGGTTTCAAATGTTTTAAATGCATCATTGTTTATGAGCATCCTCACTAAGCATGTTTGCTTGCGCTCTCTTTTTCTTAATGATGCAGAGCATTAGAGTTTGGGGGATACAAGGGCAAGGCTAAAGGGATCCTAAGACAAAGGCTACTTTAAGTATGAACTCGATTTATGATTTTAGAATAAAGCAATGTGTTCGCCATATTTTGGGAAGTTGTAATTCTGTTTTTCTATGGTTTTTAAGCACGTGATGTGTTGGATCTCATGTTGGTTGTTGTTGTTAGACTTGTGAGAATCGTTGCCTATTTTGATGCTAGGTGTGTGCTTAGGAATGCATCTAGTTATTTTGGTAGGGTTGCCAAGTTTTGATGGTTCAAGCAAGTTTGGTATGATGCTATAATTGTGCAAACATGTTGAGTATAGCTTATAGGTACCAAATGTGAATTTTGGTTGGTTGGTAGAATGATAATAGGAAGCATGCTATAGATCATCAAGTTTGTATGAATGCCATGTTTGATTAATGTTTTTGTGTTGCATTGGTGGGAAATGTATTTTGGTGATGTTGTATAAGTGTTTGAAGCATGAATAAGTGGTTTGGTTTCCATTAAAGTGTGTTTAAACAACAATTTGGGACATTACAGGTCCAGGCATATCGAAACAGGTGACCCCATACCAGTATGGCTAGGCCATTTTACGCATAGCATTTCGATACACGGGTAGGTGTTTCGATACGGCTAAGCCTTTCCAGGCATAGCGTTTCGGTACTCGAGCAAGTGTTCTAATACGGTCTTAAGCATTTTTGCCAGGCATTTCGATACACGAGCAAGCATTTCGGTACGGGTTTTAACTATTGGAATCTGAGTTTTTGAAATCATAAGGGTGTATCGAAACACTTGTACGTGTATCGGTACAGCTACTGTTAAATAGGTTATTTTTTAATCTTGAAGGTTTTTGTTTCTTTCATATTGGTCCCTAAATTTTGTAAATGCAATTGTATAAGATTGGATGATCGTTTTGACTTGAAATTTGTCATGTGAGCATGAAAATGGACTAATTGAGAATTGGAAACTTTAATTTCAGTTTTGGTCCATAAAATTATGAATTTTGAAATTTAGCCCTTGAATCGTATGATATGCAATTGGTGGCCTTTCCGTGATTTGTTTTCCTTGAAAATTTAATCACTGTAAGTATACACATGTAGGATTAATAATTTGCATCTAGATAAGATAAAAAGAAAAAAAATAGACCGGTTTTCTATAATTATTCTTAGGTTTGCTTTGGCAAACCTAATGTAGTTCTCTTAGTTCGGTCGGGTGTCTAGGTCAGGTCGAGAGGGTTACATTTGTTGCCATCAGATCCATGATTTGAAAAGTTGGGTGGTTGTTATTTGGCTAGTAAATGATGTTTGAATTGCACAGTGATTGTGTATATGTTCGGTGATTGTTCAATATCATGTTCGGGTATGAATTGGGAACACATTGCCTATTATTGAGGTTTAAAAATGTTTTATAAGGTTGTATTGGATCATTTGCCTTATGCTAGCCTAACTTTAATGTGCCTTGATGCTTTTGTTAGCATGGCTCAACGTGCGACGCGATCAATGGCTAATACTTCTGGGGTAGGGCAAAATAACGAGATAGAAGAGAATCCCCATAATGTTTTACCTCCTCCTCCTCCGTTGGTTCCTCCTGTCAATTTTGGGGCTGGTGATGTACCCCAGGTTCATCAAGAGCCAGTGTTTGGTGATTTGACTCTGTTACTCCAAGCGATGATGGGAGCGTTTCAGGCAGCAATGGCTGGAGTGCAGGTGCAAACACTGACACCTACTGCGGTAGCCAATCAAGGTTTGCCCTTAGAGTTTCTTCATAGTTTGGGAGGCGAGGAGTTTCAAGGTTTGAGTCCTGATGCAGCTGAGGGATGGCTGGAAAAAACAAGCCGTATTGTGAATCAGATGGGTTGTAATAAGGAGCGTAAGTTGGGTTGCACTATGTAACTATTGCAAGGTGATTCATATCATTGGTGGGTGACCATAATTGTGGGTGTTCCTGAGGTAGATGTAACTTGTGAGTTCTTTCGGAGAGATTTCAAGAGAAAGTATCTTGGTACCCAGTATTTGGATGCAAAGAAGCGCGAGTTTATGTCGCTGATGCAGGATGGCATGTCTGTTGCGAATATGAGGTGAAGTTTATTCATTTGAGTTAGTATGCCCTAAAGTTGGTCCCCGATGATCAACAGAGATGTGATAGGTTCCGCTATGGTTTGATGAAGGATATTAAGACATATCTGTTAGCCGCGGATTACACAAATTTTGATGTGTTGGTTAATCGGGCCAAGGATGTTGAGTAGTCTTTGGGTACATCTGTCCAGGCTGCGAGTGCGAGCTTGGGTAAGAGAGCAATTGAATCTAGTGATTCTGGGCGACCGAATAGGAAGTTTTGAGACAAGAGACATAGGCTAGATCACAAGCGTGGTGGTGGTGCTATTCAAGGCAATTAGGTAGCTAGTGTTGTATGGAGTGTTAGCGTTATGGAAGGTGCCACACGGGTATGTGTTGGGGTACCGTTGGAGGTTGCTGGATATGTGGATCTTCTAAGCATATGAAGCGTGATTGTCCTCGTACTGTGAGGGATGCACAGGTTCATGTTGCTACACCTGCTAGGGGCCGAGGCAGGGGTAATTTACAAAGGCAAGAGGATAGGTAGAGGGCTGTAGCACAAGGCAGTGGTGGATTGTGAATCCAAAAGGATTTCCTTGAAGTTAGCCGGTAACTATGAAGTTGTGGTGGTTGGTGAGAATGTGAAGTTCTTATCCAATGTTGTTTCGGCTACTCGAGCAGAGAAAATAATATTTGATGGTTGTCAAGCTTATTTGGCAATCATCATGAATTTAGAGGCCAAGGGTGTTCGAGTGCAGGACATTCAGACTGTATGTGAATTTTTTGATGTGTTTCCTGAAAAGTTACAAGGATTACCTCATGATAGAGAGGTGGAATTCGGTATAGACACGTAAGAGGGTTCGACTCCGGTGTCCATTTCTCCTTATCTGATGGCACCAAAGGAGTTGAAAGAGTTAAAAATGCAGCTTTAGAAGTTGTTGGACCATGGGTTCATTTGACCTAGTATTTCTTCTTGGGGTGCCCAGTCCTTTTTATGAAGAAGAATGATGGATCGATGCATATGTACATTGATTATCGACAGTTGAATAAGTTGACAGTGAAGAACAAGTACCCGTTGCCACGGATTGATGATTTGTTCAATCAATTTTGTGGGGCAGCGGTGTTTCACATGTAGTACGGGCAATATGATTTTTTGGTGATGCCGTTTGGTTTGATGAATGCCCCATGAAAGGTGTTGCAAGTGTTTAAGGATAACCAATTGTATGCCAAGTTGAGCAAGTGCGAGTTCGGGCTCAAGGAGGTGATGTTTTTAGGTCATATGGTTTCTTCGGAGGGTATTCGTGTTGATCCATAGAAAATTGAGGTTATTCTCAATTGGAAACGACCTAAATTTGTCTCGGTGGTTCACAGTTTTCTTAGGCTGGTTGGTTATTACCGTCGCTTTGTAGATGGATTTTCGAGTATTGCAGCACCGTTGATGAATTTGTTGCAAAAAAATGTTTCATATGTGTGGACGGAGAAGCAGCAGTAGAGTTTTGAGAAGTTGAATGAGGTTTTGACACATGCTTTTGTGTTGATTCAACCTGAATCTGGGAAGGAGTTTGTGGTTTATAGTGATGCATCATATGTGGACTTGGGTTGTGTGCTGATGCAGGACGAAAAGGTTGCAGCCTATGCGTCGAGACAGTTGAAGGTTCATGAGTGCAACTATCCGAGTCATGATTTGGAGCTTGAGGCTGTGGTTTTTGCCTTGAAAATTTGGAGACACTACCTTTATGGTGAAAAGTGTGTGGTTTTTACGGACCATAAGAGTTTGAAATATTTGAGATCTCAAAAGGATTTGAACCTTAGGCGACGAAGATGGTTGGAGTTCCTTAAGGATTACGACTTAGCAATCGAGTATCATCCTGGAAAAGCCAATATGGTGCAGGATGCGCTGAGTCGTAAGGTTGATGTGGAGCTTAGGGCAATGTTTGCGAGGTTGAGCGTGACAAGGGAAGGTGGTTTGTTGGCTGAGTTGCAGGTTAAGCCTACATTGTCGTAGTTGATTAAGGCTAAACAACCGTTTGATGGTTCTTTGGTTCCTCATGTTAAGGACATAGCAGATGGAAATTCGATAGATTTTTATTTTAATGATGATGGTGTTTTGTGCTTTAAGGGCTGAATAGTGGTGCTGGAAGTCTTGGAGCTTAGGCATACTATTTTTGCAGAGGCGCATTCTAGTCCTTTTGATATGCATCCCGGTAGTACCAAGATGTATCATGATTTAAAGGAAGTGTACTATTGGCTTGGTTTGAAAAAGGATGTGGCAGAGTTTGTTTCTAAGTGCATGGTGTGTCAGCGGGTTAAGGCTGAACATCAGTTTCCATCCGAATTGTTGCAACCGTTAAGAATTTTGGAATGGAAATGAGAGAGAATCATCATGGATTTAGCGTCAGGGCAACCTTTGACACCGGCTAAAAAGGATTCCATGTGGGTGATTGTAGACCGGCTTACGAAGTGTGCACATTTTCTGCCAGTTCATACGACGTACACCTTGGACAAGTTAGCAGATTTGTACATTTCTAAGATCGTGCGTCTTCACGGCGTACCGAAGTCCATTATTTTAGATAGGGATCTGAGGTTCATAACGAGGTTTTGGGTGAGTCTACATCGGGCTTTGGGTACGAGATTGAATTTCAGCACCGCGTATCATCCACAGTCAGATGGACAGTAGAGCGGGTTATCCATATTTTGGAGGATATGCTGAGGTGTTGTATTATTGAGTTTCAAGGAACTTGGGAGAAATATCTACCTTTGGTTGAATTCGCATACAATAATAGCTACCAAGCAAGTATACAGATGGCACCATATGAGGCATTGTATGGCCAGAGGTGTCGTATGTCCTTGTGTTGGGCTGAGGTAGGGGAAAAGCATGTCTCATTGCCGCATTTGTTGAAAGACACGGATAAAAAGGTAAATCTTGTGTGTGATCGCTTGAAAATGGCTACGAATCGGCAAAAATCTTACGCGGATTTGAAGCATAAGGAAATTGAATATGTGGTAGGTGGTCGTGTATTCTTGAAGGTGGCACCATGGAAGAAGGTGATGGGGTCCGGACGTAAGGGAAAGCTTAGTCCGAGGTTTATTGGACCATATGAGATTGTGGAGCGTGTAGGTCATGTGGCTTATCGGTTGAGGTTACCTCCCGAGCTTGAGAAAATACATTATGTATTCTATGCATCTATGTTGCGGAGGTATCGGTCGGATCCCTCGCATGTTATGCCGGTGGAGCATATTGAGTTGAAACTGGATTTATCCTATGATGAGGAGTCGGTGGAAATCCTTGATTTCAACAGCAAAGTTCTTCGTGGCAAGACGATTGAGCTTTTCAAGGTTTTGTGGCGGCACCGTGGTGTCGAGGAAGCCACTTAGGAAAGCTAGACAGATATGATGGAGCAATTTCTGCATCTTTTTCCTCCAGATAGATTTTGAGGATGAAATTTCTTAAGAGGGGGAGAGCTGTAAAGCCCCGGTTTTGGGCATGGACGGTTTAAAGGTTGGTCTGAAGGTCTGGTGGACCGGTATTAGAGGTTCGAGTTAGTTTCGGGATTAAATCAGATTAAATATTTTTAAAAGTGATAAAAATATGGAAAAATGTTGTAAAATCATAATTTAATACAATAATAATGTTAGTAAAATCAATTTTGGAAAAGGGCTTTGGAAGAGTGACATTTTGGCTGGTGACCAAAATGCAACTTTTAAAAACTATTTTAAAGGGGACTATTTTGTAAAGAGGCAAATCTTTGAATCTTTAAGGAGCTATTTTACCATTTGGTCTAATCTGAGTTTTCTCTTAATTAGGATCATTTTTAAAAGAGTTTTAATTAAAGGGATTAAAAGGATTTAGTTAAAGAGGTAGTTATTTTTCTAAATCACAATTTAACGTAACTTTCTTTCTCTCAAATTTTCTCTCAAAATACACTTAGCCAAACACTCTTTTTCTTATCAGAGATTTAAGGTAATGATTTTGATTTCATAACTCTTTGATTTGCTAAATGATTCTTCAACTTGTTTTTCCAAAATCTAATTGAATCTCCTTGTTTTTCAAGAGGAAGACATCCGATTAAGGGGAAACTCACTCATTGGAGGTAAGGTTTATTATTCTCCTCTAATGAAAGGTTCTTTACTGAAATCCTCAAGTTCTTGACTCTTTGTATATGTTTTCTAATGGGATTTAATTGACTAATTATGGAATTTTGCTTAATAAAGGTTTAATTGATGAAATCTTGTGATTTTCGAATTGGATCTATTTTTCCAGTATTAATGATTGATTTTAATCTTATTTTGGATGTAATATAATGTGGATAAGTTTGTTTTAATAATGGAATCCCGAAATTTGCTGAATCTCTAAATGTTAAAGTTGTTAGTTAAAGGTTTTTGTGATGATTTTGATGTTTAATCATTGCTGGAAGTAAAAGGATGTTGGGGAAGGGGTTTTAGATGTTAAATGATGATGATTAATGGTTTGAATCGTTACATTATGCTTGGTTAAGTTTTGGAAGGATTTGGTGATGTTTTTGATATGTTTCGGATGGTTGTTGAGTGGGCAACTTGGGAGTTGCGGGAGCTTGTTGTTAGGAAATGGTTTGAATGCATTTTAATGCATTTATCCTCTGGTTTTATGTGTTAAAACAAGGGACAATCAAGGCGACGAAGCTTGACGTTGTTTTGTTGCTTGCCGGGAGCTTGTTTCGCGTTGGCAAAGAAGGTGAGGTATATCGGTGAGTGGAAACTGGTTTTTAAATGCTTTACAAAGGTTTGTAAAGGTTGTTGCGAGTTTAAGGTAAGCGTGATACGCTTACCTAAGCTCGGAAGTAAGTTTCCCTTATTTTGCTCTTGAATATCAGCTTGGATATGGGCATATTACTTTCATGTAAACTGCAAGTGAGCATTGGATTACATTCCGGTTGGGAATGGTGTTATTGCTTGGGCAATGCGATTTGCATATGTGGTGTTTTATATAATGCATTGTAAAACATTGAGTAAATGGTTTTGTAAATGGTATATTGGATACGTGACAAGGTAAGAAACAATCGGATATAGTTGGCATGCCATAGGATTAAAGTGCACTATAAAATATGAACAAAACCGATCGTGGCCATGGGTCCTTGAGGTATGGCAGTTTAACAAGGCCACTCAAACTATTGGGAACCTCATTGGGTATGCGGTTTAACTAGGCAACCCAATTTGATGGTGATCTTGCGGTTTAACTATGCAAGGTCGGTACTCTTGCGGTTTAACTAGGCAAGTGTGGAAATCTCGCGGTTTAACTAGGCGAGGGTGTCAAATATTGCGGTTTAACTAGGCATGGTATGAGAGATCCGTGTATCTGATATGTTGGATAGAGGGTAATATATTCGGGTCACTATTAATGCCAATATATGTGAAAGTTCATGTGTTGAACCTTTTATGTAATGCTTTGGGATTTAAGCATGTCTTATTTAATAATGCTTTGGGATTTAAGCATGGTCTATGATTTAATGCTTTGGGATCTAAGCATTGGAATATGTATATGTTATTGCATAAGGGTGTTTATGCTTGTCTCGGTTGGAGACAAGGAGAGTGCTTTGGTTGTAAGCATGTTTTGGAAACAAGTGTTTTGGTTTCAAATGTTTTAAATGCATCATTGTTTATGAGCATCCTCACTAAGCATGTGTGCTTACGCTCTCTTTTTCTTAATGATGCAGAGCATTAGAGTTTGGGGGCTCTAAGGGCAAGGCTAAAGGGATCCTAAGACAATGGCTACTTTGGGTATGAACTCGGTTTATGATTTCGGTTAATAAGGCAATGAGTTCGCCATATTTTGGGGATTTGTAATTATGTTTTTCCATGGTTTTTAAGCACGTGAAGTGCTGGATATCATGTTGGTTTGTTGTTGTTTGACTTGTGTGAATCATTTCCTATTTTGACGCTAGGTGGGTGCATAGGAATGCATATAGTTATTTTGGTGTGGTTTCCAAGTTTTGATGGTTCAAGCAAGTTTGGTACGATGCTATAATTGTGCAAACATGTTGAGTATGCCTTATAGGTACCAAATGTGAATTTTGGTTCGTTGGTTGAATGATAATAGGAAGCATGCCTATAGATCATCAAGTTTGTATGAATGTCATGTTTGATTAATGTTTTCTGTGTTGCTTTGGTGGGAGATGTATTTTGGTGATGTTGTATAAGTGTTTGAAGCATGTATAAGTGGTTTGGTTTCCATTAAGGTGTGTTTAAACAACAATTTGTGACATTACAGGTCCAGGCGTATCGAAACAGGTGACCCCGTACCGGTACAGCTAGGCCATTTCAGTCATAGCATTTTGATATGCAGGTTGGTGTTCCGATACAGATAAGCCTTTTCAGGCATAGCGTTTCGGTACTCGAGCAAATGTTCCGATACGGTCTTAAGCATTTTTGCCAGGCGTTTCGATACGCAAGCAAGCATTTCAGTACGAATTTTAGCTAATGGAATCTGATTTTTTTTAAATCATAAGGGCGTATCGAAACACTTGTACATGTATCAGTACGGCTATCGTTAAATTGGTTATATTGAAATCTTGAAGGTTTATGTTTCTTTCATATTGGTCCCTAAATTTTGTAAATGCAATTGTATAAGATTGAATGATTGTTTTGACTTGAAATTTGTCATGTGAGCATGAAAATGGACTAATTTAGAATTGGAAATTTTAATTTCAGTTTTGGTCCTTAAAATTATTGGTTTTGCAATTTAGTCCCTAAATCGTATGATATGCAATTGGTGGCCTTTCTATGATCTATTTTCTTTGAAAATTTATTCGCTGCAAGTATACACATGTAGGATTAATAATTTGCATCTAGATAAGATAAAAAGAACAAAAATAGACCGATTTTTCGTAATTGTTCTTAGGTTTACTTCGGCAAACCTAATGTAGTTCTCTCGGTTCGGTCAGGTGTCTAGGTCGGGTCGAAGTGTTACACCTTTCTTTCATAGTACCTTGAACCTTCTCTGATTCGGACTTGACTTCATTAATCACATGAATAAAATAAAAAAATTATTAGATTAACAATACCTTAAGCATGATGTCTATTTAATCACTCGAATATAAAATTTCCAAATATTTTCCTTTCCTCCTTGTACTGTTCAAAAAATCGTTATGGTACTTAGTGACCAATTTGAACTTCCATTAATTCTTCCGAGCTTGCTAAGTAACATTTAAATACAAAATGTTTCAAATTTTATTTTCTGATAGCTTGCGCTACCTTCAAAGATTTACTTATACAGAGCAGAATACATATTGGATCTTAATTTCCTTTATACTGGAGAAACTAGATTCGATAGTGGTTCTAAAGTTATAAACCACATGAATTAATAAAATCTAAAAAAATTATGCTCACGTCACAGAGTTGTCTAGGCAGAAACTGCTCTGTAATTTTTTTGACCTTCATTCGATTAAAAATTCATATCTTTTAAACTCAGAACTCGAAATAAATTTCCGTTTGTTGGAAACGAAACTAGACTAACAAATCTTTAAAATGGTATAAAAATCATCATCTAACCATTTTTGTAGAATTTATAGCAAATTTTTAAACTTACTACCATAATTCAAATTCTAACATAGCTTTCCATAAATAACTTCTAATTTACACCAACTTCTCCTTATTTCTCTACATGTCAATTTAGTCCCATCACTTTACTTCAACTGACTAGAATAAAGCTTGTATTCATATGTTCTCATTACAGCCTTCATCAAAATAAGCTTAAACCTTTACTTCTCTAACTTCTCTTGTTTTGTCAAGGTGGTCACCAAATTTCAAATATAAGGATTCAAGCTTCCTAAATTTGCAAATTAGTCCTCAAATCAACATTACTACCTTAATTTCATCATTTTAACAAAAAATAGATTTACTCCTTCTACATATCCTCTTTGCCGAATAGACCATTCAAGTTTGACAATTTGTCAAAATGGTCACTAATGTGATTAATCATCGGTTTAACATTCTAACATCATTTTCATGTATCTAACATCATTAATAATATAAATACATATCAAATTCATAAAAATCAGATATGGTCCCTTAATTTTTGAATCTTGCCGAAATGGTCCCTATGTATTTAACTTAGGGTTCTGCTTCCAAACAACAAATCAAGCTTACTAGATCATTAATCCGACATCACAAACCCTAAGTTGGACTTGAATCCATAAACCCTAACCTTCTCTATGTAATTTGAAATACGTAGGTTTTAAATTCCAACTCAACAACATGATTCTAACATCATACAAACATGATTCTAACTTAAAATCAACCATGGATTCATAAAATCATAAAAGCACCAATTTGTTCATAAACCCTAATTTCTTCCTCGTATCAAATCTCATCAACCAAGAAAGTTTTCTATGAATTATTTACTTCAGAAGATAGAGCTCGAAGAGTAGAACAACTTTGTAGTTTGAAAGATTACCTGAAAACTGAGATTCGGGGCTTAAATCGAGCTTGTAAATTTTTCTCTTTTTTTCTCTTCACCAATGTTTTGGAGAGTATTTTTGTTGATAATTCCTTCATATTTAATATATTTAAGACACTTGTATCATTAAAAATAAATTTTTAATTCAATAAATTTCACTTTCCAAAAATACACTCCAACTAGATTTATATTTCTAATTTACGATTTTGTAACATTCCAACTAGAATTAGTTGGATTCTAACCAGCCACTATTCATCCATAAAAGAAATCTCAAAATTTCCCTCATGTCCCTCTTGGGCAAAGTGACCAAAATGCCCTTTACTGATCAACTTCCTCACAAAATTGTCATTCCATGTCATTTCGATCGATTTAAATTTTTCTGATATTTTTACATCCAAATATCCATAAAATGATATTTTATGACTCTTCTAAGGTCCATAGAACTATCTCTGAAATTTTAGCTTGATCCTATTATCCGAATATTTTTCTAAACTTTATCGTTTTATAGACATTAATACAAAATCTATACGAAAATTCGGTTAGCATGGAAACATCTTTCTTGGGGGTAAACTATTCATTTATGAGTTTAAAATACATAAATTTTGAAAATTACACTTTAATCCCTGAACTTTTCCAAAGTTTATACTTTAGCCACAAAACTTTCAAAGTTTACATTTTGGTCACTAGCCAAAATTGGGATATTACAAGGTCGCATTACCTTCTTATTACTAATTAACGTATATAAAACCATACTTTGAATTGAAATGTTCCTTGGATCCTCTTTTGCTCACGTGCTACCCGAGAAGCTATTTCTCTGCATTGATGAGGAAAAGAAAGCGTAAGCTATAAGCTTAGTGATGGAAATTGCAAAACACTTATCAATCAATTTAAAACCATTTCTATCAAATCACATGTAATTATCTCATTACAAAACATCTCATGCTTTTGTCAACATCTCAAATATGCATATTTAGATCATTTTCAGCACCTGTATCATGGATTCAATCTCTACCTCAATTTAAGCTTCACACCACAACACCTTTATTACAAGCTTAAAGAGTAATACATGTATAAATCACATTATACAAACACAATCCATTTCTCATGATACATTATCTCATATATTGGCTTTCAAGTGAATCAAAACTAGCAACCTTACATTTCACAAAACTTATTGGATACACGGATTTCTCAAGTGGTTCCCACAACCACTTCACATACATACCTCAACCGGAGTAACGACAAACTTGCCCACCTCTACGATTCAAACAGGAGTAACGACACATTTGCCCACCTCTACAGTTTGGATCTATAATCCACCAGCGGGAGTAAACGGAACATTTACCCACCTCAACCGCTGCGGTTCTCATGTTGGAGATTTTGGACTCTTAACACCCCTCGACAAACTGAGGCGACTTTTATAGTGCACTCTAAACCCTATGGCATGCCAACTATATCCGATATCATTTTTAACACAGCCACTTGCCAATATATTCAATAACCAACATTGCTTGATTTTTTACATATGCATTAAATCAATCTTCCATAAATACATTAAACCATGTATTTTCATATTCTCAAATACTTGCATAAATCATATGTCATTCCCAAAAGTAATCATCAATGACCATTTTCATCATAATTCATTTCTAAACATGCATAATGCAGTGAGTGATCAAAACCATAACATGTGCATGAGATTTCATTTTGCAAAAGCTGAATCTGAGAGAAACTCAACCAATACTTACTTCCGAGATTAGATAAGTGCGTCAAACTTTATCTAAACTCAACCGATACTTACTCTTTTCCACTCACCAACAATCCAATGCTTGCTTGTCGATGTGTGAATTAAGCTTTTGAAGCTTCCATGCCTTCTTCAAAAGCCAAAGGATTCAACACCCTTGCTTTACCCAACTAAAAACCGAGAATTAAAACACATCTTTGCAACACAAACCTCCAAAAACCAACAAACACATTGCCTCACAAGATCCCACACAACACCTTCCTAAAACTATCAAGAACAACACCAAACCTTTCCTAATCAAAGCCCATCCAACATCTAAAAATTCTAACACATTAATAACATCAATTAACATCCAAAAACACTTCAAACACGTCCTTATAGCTCTAGCAACACTACAACAACAAGATCAAGCCAAAAACCAACTATACACAACCTAGAAAACTAGCAATTCACTTAGTTTCAGGATTATATTGATTAATCAACTCTTTTAACATCAGAATGCATTCAAATAAAGATATGATTCAGTTAGATTCATCTCCAAAATAGATCCAAACCAATCTTTCACAATTTTCCAATTAAATCCTAATTTAATCAATAAATCCATATTAATAACATAATTTCATATCATAAATCAATAACAAAGAATCAAGAACTTGGGAATTTTAGTAAAGAACCCTTATTTAGAGGAGAGAATCGAAAATCACCTTTAATTGTTGATTCTCCCTTGTTTGGCAAAGTTTTGATGACATCCAAGTTGATTTAGTTGAGGAAATCAAAGGAATCAAATGAGAAATCAAAAGGAAAACAAAAGAGATAGATTCCTAGAATTTTTAGAAAGGTTTTGATATTTTGGTTGCTGAGAAAGTAGAGAGAAATGGTGGAATAGAAAGTGGTTACGTAAGAAAATAATTTGGTTAACTAAAATTCTTTTTTTATTAAATCCTTTTTAATTGTTTATAAAACCACCTTTAAAACACTTTAAAATAACCCAAATTAAGAGATCAATCTGATAAAAACTTAGTGGTTAAATAGCTCTTAAAGATTCTAGATTTTGATCATCTTTCAATTTAGCCACCAAAAATAGTTTTGAAAACTTTCAATTAGTCACCAGACCAAAATGTCATAAAATCATATTTAACTATCCTAATTTGACTTTACCAAATTGATTAAGTAATTTCCCACATTTTCCCATAATTAATTTCAATCTAAAAACAATTTTTAAGATTTAATTTCCCAAAACTAGTTGAATTGTCTAAACGGGTTCTCTTGAACCCCTAACTCGATCCGGCCCACATCTAAGCCCAATTTTAGGGCATTAAAACTCTCCCCTCTTAAGAAATTTCGTCCTCGAAATTTACCTGACGAAAAAAGATGAGGGAACTGTTTCAACATGTCCGTTTTGCTCTCCTAGTTAGCTTCCTCTACACCGCGGTGCCACCACACACCTTTACCAACTCTATGGTCTTCTCGCAGAACTTTTCTACGCGAATCTAGAATTCTCACCAGTTCCTCATTATAGGTCAAATCCAGATTCAAGTCAATCTCCTCAACATGCATAACATGCGAAGGATCTGATCTATACATCCAGAACATCGACACATGGAAAACATCATGTATCTTTTCTAGCTCAGCCAACAACTTCAATCTATACGCAACCGGACCAATGAGCTCCAACACCTCATACAGTCCAATAAACCTAGGGCTCAACTTGCCCTTCTGACCAAATCTCATCAAATATTTCCAAGGCAAAACCTTCAAGGACACACGATCACCAATTGCATACTCGATATCCCTTCACTTCAAGTCAGCATAAGACTTTTGCCGATCCGAAGTAGCTTTCAACCGATCACTAATTAGCTTTAGTTTCTCATTGGTATCTTTCTACATATCTGGCAAAGAAATATATTTTTCTCCTGACTCCGCCCAACAAAGTGGCGTACGTCACCTCCTACCATACAAAGCCTCATATGGTGCCATCTGGATACTAGCTTGGTAACTATTATTATAAGCAAAACCAACGGCAACTGCTTTTTCCGCGATCCCTAAAAATCTATGATACAGCACCGCAATATATCCTCCAACACTTGGATAACACACTCAGACTGACCATTCGTTTGGGGATGATACGAAGTACTGAAGTTCAACCGTGTACCCAAGGCCTTATGAAAACACTCCCAAAACCTCACGGTAAAACGTGGATCTCTATCCGACACAATAGACTTCGATACTCCATGTAACCTCACAACCTTAGCAATGTACAAATCTGCCAACTTATCCAAAGAATACGTTGTAGCATAGCCAGAAAATGTGCACACTTCATAAACCTATCCACGATCACCCAAACAGAATTCTTCTTTGATGGCATCAAAGGCAAACCAGACACAAAATCCATGGTGATCCTCTCCCACTTCCACTCGGGAACCCTTAATGGTTGCAACAACCCCAAAGGAAATTGATGCTCTGCCTTAACACATTGACAAACCATGCAACGAGCCACAAAATCCGCAACATCCTTTTTCAAGCCAACCCAAAAATTTTCCTTCTTCAGATCCTAGTACATCTTCGTACTCCCCGAATTCATAGAAAAAGAAATCGAATGGCTTCAGTCAAAATAGTGTGCCTCAACTTTTCATCCATCGGCACCACCACTCGACTCGTAAAGCACAAAACCCCATCTTCATTGAAACCAAAATTCATCTGATTCCCCTCCAAAATATCCTTAACATGAGGCACTAATATCTCATCATAGGGTTGCTTCTCTTTTATCATCTGCAACATTGAAGGCTTTACTTGCAACTCCGCTAACAACCCACCATTTCGTTTTAAGGTCAACCACGCAAATATGGCCATTAACTCCATTGTGACCTTTCAACTCAAAGCATCCACTTCTACGTTCGCTTTTCCCAGATAGTACTCAATCGTTTGGTCGTAATCCTTAAGAAACTCTAACCATCCTTGTGGCCTAAAGTTTAACTCATTATGTGACAACAAATACTTCAAACTTTTGTGATCCTTGTACACAATACACTTCTCACTGTACAAATAATGTCACCAAATCTTCATGGCAAACACCATAGCGGCCAACTCAATGTCATGCGTAGGTAGCTGAGCTCGTGCACCTTCAACTGCCTAGATACATAAGCTACCACCCTTCTTTCTTGCATCAGCACACACCTTAAACCTACGTTGGATGCATCACTATATAAGACAAACTCCTTCCCTAACTCAGGTTGAATCAATATTGGAGCATGTGTCATAGCTTCCTTCAACTTGTCGAAAGCTTGCTGTCTTGCTTTCGTCCACTCAAAACTTACATCCTTTTGCAACAACTTCATCAAAGGGGAAGCAATCTTAGAAAACCCATCTACAAAGTGTCGGTAGTATCCTGCTAACCCCAGGAAACTACGGACTTCTGAAATAGACTTCGGTTGCTTTCAACTCACTATGGCCTCAACTTTCTGCGGATCCACACAAATACCATTGGCTGAGAAAACATGTCCAAGGAAAACCACCTTCTTGATCCAAAACTCGCATTTACTTAGCTTGGCATAAAGCTTGTTGTCCAATAGAACTTGTAACACAATTTGGAGATGTCAGTCATGATCTTCCTCGGTATGCGAGTACACAAGAATGTCATTGATGAACACTACCACGAATTGGTCCAAACACTCATGGAACACCCTATTCATCATGTCCATGAACGCTGCTAGTTCATTTGTCAAACCAAACGGCATCACTAAGAACTTGTAATGCCATAACGTGTGTGAAAACTTGTCTTCGGCACATCTTTATCCTTCAGCTTCAACTGATAATACCTGACCACAGATCAATCTTGGAAAACACCGTAGCACCCTTAAACTGATCAAACAGATCATCAATCCTCGGCAAAGGATACTTGTTCTTAATCGTCAACTTGTTAAGTTGCTGATAATAAAAGCACATTCTCATCGTGCCATCCTTCTTTTTCACAAGCAACACCAGTGCTCTCCATGGTGACACACTTGGCCGAATGAACCCACGTTCTAGCAACGCCTGTAACTGTGTCTTCAACTCTTTTGGTGCCATATGATATAGAGTAATGGACACTGAATCTGTGTCTGCGTACGTCTCAATGCAAAACTCTACCTCTCTATCCGGCAGCAAACCAGGCAACTCTTCCAGAAACACTACTGAAAAATCGCAAACTATGCGAACATCATGGGCACGTGCTTCCTTCATATTCAAATTCATTATATAGGCTAGGTATGCTTGACCCTCAAATTCTAACAACCTATGCTCCTCCAAAGCGGATACCACATTTGACAAGAACTTCACATTCTCGCCCACAACCACAACTTTATAATCCCGGCAAGTTTCAATGAAACTCGCTTGGCTTCAAAATCAACTACAGCTTTGTGTCGAGACAACCAATCCATACCCAATATCACATCGAAATCGTGAAATGGTAACTCCTTCATATCAACCTTAAACACATGCCTTTGAACCTTCAAGGGACAACTCTTATACAACATTCTAACTACAACCGTCTCACCAAAAGAACTTGTTACCTGCATACCAATATCTAACAACTCTACAGTTAAATCCAACAAACATGCATGCTCGTGCAAAATATAGGAATGCATAGAACCGGAATCAACCAAAGGTAACAAAGGTATAAATTGCAAGGTAAAGGTACTTTTGATCACGTAGGTGTTATTCCTTCCCACACGATGAGCAAAGACCATCATCGGTCCACCCTCCTCATGTTGAATTGTTACGGTATGCGCTACCACTCTTTGTCCATCATCCATGCGCTGGAAATATCCACGGCTGCGCCCATAACCCCTTTGTGCCAAAGCAACTGGTATATGAGCCCGACCTTCTCTGGCCAACTGTGGACAATCCCTCCTAATACGATCCCTCGGTCTGCAACTCCAGCATATGCCTATAGCACCCCTAACATTCCCTCGAATGCTTTCTACCACACCTCCTACACTCAAGAACTCCATCAAAGGTATTATGACCCTAAAAACAACGCCCACAACCATTTTCTCCCTGCCTTTGATCCAGATGGTACCTTCTGTCTCTATGCATCTTATAACGATCCTTACCAACATCAGACTCTGTACTCATCTTTCCCACTGAAAAACTCCCTGAACGAACAAAAAAGCCCAAATTCTATTCTATATCCTTTGCTCGAGAAAGCAAGACATCAGACTTCGTGTAGCCGGTAGCCAACATGTACGTCTTTACTTTCTTGATCAACTCGTAACGAAACTGATCACACCTCTATCGCTCATCTGGAACCAACTCAGGAGCATACTTACTTAGTTGTACAAACTACATCTCATACTTGAAAACATACATGTTTTCTTGTTCCAAAGCCATGAACTCCTTTTTCTTTTTATCTTAATATCAGGTTCCCAAATACTTCTTCTTGAAAGCCTCGTAAAAGAATTCCCATGAAACATCAGCAGGTTTCATCCCCATAATCACAATTATCCACCAATTGTAAGCATCGCCTTGAAACAATGACACAATATACCCTAACTTGCATATATTCGTACACTCTATTTGGCCAAGGATTCTCTCAGTACTAGCAAACCATTCCTCGGCTGCTTTAGGAATCAATCCTCTAAACTCAACACCACCAAGGCTACACAAATGCTCCAATGGTAACCCAGTATTAAAAGTTGTGGCGCCGGTACAAGTACATGCACTCCAGCTATGGCTGCTTGGAAATCTTCCATCATCGCCTGGACTAACGGTTCCATATCAAGAAAAAATAGGTGCTTGGGGTGCCTGAGGCGTACCTCCCTCTACTCCAACACCAGCATGAGGATTTAGTGGAGGATGGGGTAACTCATCATCATGCGTATCCACCACACACCCATGTGAGCTCTAGTCTCCCATCTCGGTCCCATACGTGAAAATATGAGTCTAAACCTGATAATGCAACAAAACAAAACAATTAGTCCAGCTCGCAGAAATAATCCAAGTTACTCTTGTTTAAAAACAAAATCATTTAACTCAAGTAGTAATAAGGCAATATGTCCCGAGTTTAAACACCCCAAACATACCACATATCGAATTTAATTTAACAAATTCAGTCACCGTACATGTCAAACAACATATTCAAACATCAACCAAACAACCATAAACCACCTCCCAACAATAATAACCTGGCTCTAATACCGTCAAATGTAACTCCCTTGACCCGGTATAGTTGAGAGACTGAACCGAACGAACTATATTGGGGTTTACCAAAATAAACCCCAAAAAGATTACAACAAATGGTCCATTTTTTCTTTTATCTTATCTAAATGCATTATTAGGTCCTAAGATGGTCATACGAGTTATGGTTAAAATTACAACTCAATCGGACGTCGTTTCGACATCCACTTGCTCGAAAACACTTTACAAGGACGAAAACATAATTTCCAATATTTATAAGAACTTTCTTAAAATTAAAGTCACCAATCTCAATTAGTCAAGTTACATGCCTTCATGTTAAATATCAACTCAAAATGATCACTCATTCATATTTAATTGCACATTTAAGAAATAGGGACCAAAATGCAAAGATTTCAAACTACAGATGCCTATATAACTAAAATAATAGTATACGTACAGATAAGGGTACACAGCATTTCAATACGGTGCAAAAAGACAAAGGCGTACCGATATGGTCCCTAGGAATATCGGTACGGGCTTGTATAATTTAAAAATTCATATTCTAGTAGCTAGACATCGTATCGATACGGTAACCCGTGTACTGAATATTGTTTCAACACTATGCGTACCGATACAGTTACCAGGAGTATTGGTACCCCTAGGCTATTTTGAACACTTTGAGCCTGGATGAGTACTGAAACCTAAGGGGCATGTACCGTTACGAGGTGACCTGTAATGACCTCTAGGTCTAACATATAACACTTTGGCTCAATCTAACACTATGCATTCAACCTCTAAACATCATATGGCATCATAACCATTCAATCATCAACCATAGCAACATGTATTAAAGCTACGCTAAGCATGACATACTCAAGCAATCTCCTATGATCATGATTTCTACCCGAGCAGGCTTAATGTCTCTCAACCCTTCAAAACCACATATAAAAGCTTCATACCAAGTTAAAACAACAATCTAAACTTATTACAACATGGAGTATCTCAAAACACATATCCCAAACCCACTAGGTCACATTGCCTTCTTATTACTACTTAACGTATATAAAACCATACTTTGAATTGAAATGTTCCTTGGATCCTCCCTTACTCACGTACTGCTCGAGAAGCTATTTCTCTGCATTAATGAGGAAAAGAGAGCATAGGCTATAAGCTTAGTGAGGGAAATCGCAAAGCACTCATCAATGCATAAAACTATTTCTATCAAATCACATGAAATTATCTCATGAAAAAACATTTCATGCTTTTCTCAACATCTCAAATATGCACATTTAAATCATTTTCAACACATGTATCATGGATTCAATCTCTACCTCAATTTAAGCTTCACACCACAACACCTTTATTACAAGCTTAAAGAGTAATACATGTATAAATCACATTATACAATCCATTTCTCATAATGCATTATCTCATATATTGGCTTTTAGGTGACTCAAAACCAGCAACCATACATTTCACAAAACTTATCGGATACACAGATTTCTCAAGTGGTTCCCACAACCACTTCACATACATACCTCAACCGGAGTAATGACACACTTGCCCACCTCTACGGTTTAAAACAGAGTAACGACACACTTGCCTACCTCTATGGTTTGGATGTATAATCCACCAACGGGAGTAAACGAAACATTTACCCACCTCAACCGCTACGGTTCTCATGTTGGAGATTACGGACTCTTAACACCCCTCGACAAACATAAGGTGACTTTTTATAGTGCACTCTAAACCCTATGGAATTCCAACTATATCTGATATCATTTTAAGCACAACCACTTGCCAATATATTCAATAACCAACATTACTTCACTTTTTACATATACATTAAATAAATCTTCCACAAATACATTAAACCATGTATTTTCATATTCTCAAATACCTGCATAAATTATATGTCATTCCCAAATGTAATCATCAATGATCATATTCATCATAAATTATTTTTAAACATGCATAATACAACGAGTAATCAAAACTATAACATGTGCATGAGATTTCATTTTGCATAAGTCGAAACCGAGAGAAACTCAACTGTTACTTACTTTTGAGCTTAGATAAGTGTGTCAAACTTTATCTAAACTCCCACAACTCTTTTCCAAACCTTTTAACAGCAATAAAACATTTTTCCACTCGCCAACAATCCAATTCTTGCTTGCTGATGCACGAATCAAGCTTTCGAAGCTTCCGCGCCTTCTACAAAAGCCAAAGGATTCAACTCCCCTACTTTACCCAACCCAAAACAAAGAAATAAAACACATCTCTGCAACACAAACCTCCAGCAACCAACAAACACAACATCGCCTCATAAGATCCCATAAACATCTTCCTAAAACCATCAAGAACACCATCAAACCATTCCTAATCAAAGCCCAGCCAACATCTAATGATTCTAAAACATTAACATCATCAATTAACATCCAAAAACACTTAAAACACGTCCTTATACCTCCAACAACACTACAACAACAAGATCAAGCCAAAAACCAACTATACACAACCTAGAAAACTAACAATTCACTTAGTTTTAGGGTTAGATTGATTAATCAACTCTTTCAACAACAAAATACATTCAAATAAAGATATTAATCAATTAGATTCATTTCCAAAATAGATCCAAATCAATCTTTCACAATTTTCCAATTAAATCCAATTTAATAAACAAATCCATATTAATAACATGATTTCATATCATAAATCACCAATAAAGGATCAAAAACTTAGGGATTTCAGAAAAGAACCCTTAATTAGAGGAGAGAAATGAAAATCACCTATAATTGTTGATTTCTCCCTTGTTTGGCAAAGTTTTGATGAAATCCGAGTTGATTTAGTTGAGGAAATCAAAGGAATCAAATGAGAAATCAAAAGGAAATCAAAATAGATCGATTCCTGAAATTTTTAGAAAGGTTTTGATAGTTTGGTTGCTGTGAAAGTAGAAAGAAAATGGTGGAATAAAAAGTGGTTACGTAAGAAAATGATTTGGTTAACCAAAATTCCTTTTTATTAAATCCTTTTTAATTGATTATAAAACCACCTTTAAAACACTTTAAAATAACCCAAATCAAGAGATAAATCTGATAAAAACTTAGTGGCCAAATAACTCTTTAAAGATTCTAAGTTTTGATCCTCTTTCAATTTAGTCACCAAAAACAGTTTTGAAAACTTTCAATTTAGTCACTAGACCAAAATGTCATAAAATCAAATTTAATTAAACCAAATTGACTTTACCAAATTACTTAAAATATTAATTAAGTAATTTCCCGCATTTTTCCATAATTTATTTCAATCCAAAAACATTTTTTAAGATTTAATTTCCTAAAACTAGTCAAATTGTCTAAATCGATTTTCTTAAACACCTAGCTCGATCCAGCCCACATCTAGGCCCAATTTTAGGGTGTTACACGCGTATCGATACTGACAGCTCCAAAACTATATTTATTACGGGAAATAAAGACCCCCAACGTCTCCAATTCATCTCCAACTGTCACCAAAGGCTAGGAACTCATTTGGGAGGATAAAAGGACCCTTCAAACTCCTTGAACAGCTAATGATCTTAATGCCAACATCTCAATTATTTATAAAAGTCTTTGTACTTAAATTGTCATTTTCTTCAAAGACAAACACTTGTGAGCTCAATTGTCAATGTATGCTCAAGTGTATTAGGTTTGGGTGAGAGCTTTAGTGTGCAAACATTCACCTTGTGAAAGGGATTTTAGTTTGATTTTATTTCTCTTATAAAGAGGGGTTCCCAAAGCTTTGGGCTATAAGCTTTGGATGCTAGGCTTTGTGGTATAAGTCTAGGTTGTAAAGGTTTCCTCTTGAGCCTGTAAAAAGGGAAGAAATTCATAATGAATTTGGAAATTCTTAGTGGGGAAGCTGGGGTAGTGGATGTAGGCTTAGTTTAGAAGCTGAACCACTCTAAATCCTTTTGTCATTATTTTCTATCTTTTTGCTTCCCACACCAATCACCTAATTACCACTTCTTCACCACTTGGCAAGCAATTCGTTTGAAGAATTCGAGCACAACAGGCTTGAAAAGTTAGATTAGGAGCTTCGTTCCAGCTTTTAATCAAGGTTAGTACACTACTAACTCTTTTGGCTCATGCACATCCTAAGGATGATGCTTTGTGTTCTTAAGATTGATATGTATGGGTGTTTTTGGCGTTGAATGCTTGAGATCCTCATTAATGGCAAAACTTGGATTTCATGTTAATAACATGTAAAAATGGTAGAAAACCACCTTAAACACTCCCATAAGATGTAGAATCGAGTTTGAAGGTTAATGGTTGTGAATTGAGGGCTTGGGAAGTAATTCGGTATCGGTACACGAGGAGATGGTACCAATACCCTAGTGTTATGGTTTTAAGAACATTGTTTCATTGGAAGAATTGAGAGATGGGTACCGATACGGTGTTTAACCTATACCGGTACGCCATGCAAGCTAGTATCAGTACAGGTTTACCCATATCGGTACACTATAGTTTTTAGAAATTCTAGTGAGCTCATTTTGTATTGGTATGCATGGGTGTACTGGTACCTAATGGGGAACCGTATCGGTATGCATGGGTTAGTACCTGTACCCACTAGGCAATCTGTCCAAAAAATATGTTTTGAGTTTAAGAGGCCTATAATTCGAAAACTATGGCCAGTGGGCTTCTAATATGGTAAAATAAATAGTAAAACTAAGAAACCAAGATTTAAACCTCATATACAAAGCATAATGAGTAATAACTTGGTAACATTGAGTGACTTATTTGTAATAGCAACCATAGGGATCCTTGGCGGATCGTGCATTGTTTCGTGCAAATTAAGGACACTTGTGTGGTTGAGTCACCTTGGTTAATGGGATTCAGATACCCTGAGAGCGTACTGCAACACCATGAGATGAGATTCCGGATGTATGTTCCCGATGCTATGTAACATATGGCCTTATCTAATAATACTCGATGAGAGATTCTGAGTACAAGCGTACATTCCCGAGGTTGTGTGACACCGAGCCCCACTCTAGGTTTATTAGTATGATGCATATGTGCTGTGTGAGTTTGATGCATCCTTATTGTTTGCTATATGTTTAGGCGGCTAGAGGTAGCGCCAATGTTATTATATTTTGCCATGATATCTTTTTTAGCTACATACTCAAAATTATAATTTGCAGGAAGCATGGTTGAGTGGAAGTGTATCCACTAAGCTTTGTTAGCTCTGCGTTCGGAATTGTTGTTTCTGTTCGCAGGTTAGTAGGTTGGCGTGCATTGTTGGAGCACCATCGGAGTAGGACTTCAGCATCGACTTGTGTCTGAGTACAGTACTTAGATTATATTGGGCCATGTATTCATAGGACCTATCTTTATATTGTAACTCTATTTTGGATTTTAAATAATGAGTTGAATTCTTTTAATTATGTATTTTTAAATGAAGCTCCCATGTAATTTTTTGAAATACTTATTTATGTTGAAACATTTGAATTTGATGGATTTTATGAAATGGTTGTGATTTGGGCTAAACCATGTTGGAAATTTTATGGTAGTGAGTTGGACTTTAGGCTCAAATGTGACATTCGGGTCGATGGTGTTACGCCCCCCACTCAGCTCATATCAGCTACCCATATCAACCTTTCTCAAATCCATCATTAATTATGTATTGGTATGAATAAATATATATCGGTACCTGAACTTGGTTTCAAGGTCCAATTTGATACCTAATTTTTTTTATCCAATTAGGTGCTGAACTTAGATTTAGTGGTTTAGTTTGATACCTTATTATTTTTGTCCAATTAGGTACTTGAACTTGACTTTCAAGTTCAAAATGGTACATAAACTTGGCTTCATAGTTTAAATTGTTCAAATAAATCATTTGCATTGTTATTAATTTGGATCAAAGTAGAAATTCAAATACCAATTTGAATAAGTCAACTCATGTATCTAATTGAACCAAAAAAATCAAGTATCAAAATGCACCTTAAAAGCGGTTTCATGTACAAAAATACATATGTACATAAAATATTGGATGAGTCTAACATGTACGTCGCACACCGCCAAACATCACTAATGTAATACACCGCTGAACATCATTAAATTTTTAATAAAGATTAAAAATATTAAGGACTAGACTTATAATTAAAATTATTTCAATAAATATTAAAAATTCAATTTAATAAACCTTTTATATTTATTTATAGCATTTTTAATGGATATATTAGAATCAAAATTTTCAAAATCTCCTTAATATCAAAACTCCTAAATTCAACCCTTTATTTCTTTTCTGCTGCCGCCACCGCTGTCGCTGTTTTCGCCCCTTTGTTATCTGATTTTTTGTTTTGTAATTCGTACCATCAGTGGGATAAACATCCAAAAGCCACTATTGAAGCATTTGTCTTGCTGCTTTCGCCTTATGCACCTCACATGGCTGAGGAGCTTTGGTCTCGCCTCGGTCATCCGGATTCAATATCATATGAAGCCTTTCTTAAGGTAAGAATTAGAAAAATAAAAAATCAGATCAAAAATAGGTGAAAGCAGCAGCGATAGCAGTAGAAGAAAAATAAAGGGTTGAGTTTAGAATTTTTGATATTAAGGAGATTTTGAGATATTAAATTCTAATATATTAATTAAAAAATAATATAAAGAAATATAAAGGTTTGTTCAATCTAATTTTTAATTTTCTTTTAAAATAATTTTAATTATAAGTCTAGTCCTTAAATTTTTTTTAATTTTTATTAAAAAATTTAATGTTGTTTAACAGTATATTGCGTTAGTGGTATTGAACGATGTTCGACGCCTGTTGTAAAATTTTCCTAAAATATTATATATAAAAATTTGATGTCGTAAGAAAGGAATATACGTACATAAAACTATTTCATTTATTACAAAACCACAATAATAATAATAATAATAATAATAATAATAATAATAATAACGTGTGAACTAATAAAAAATAATAATATATTGAATACTATAGTTACAATACATTTACATCAATTCTCACTCCTTCCTAATAATTTGAAGAACTACATGCAGTTTAGTGAGATTAAACCTTAACCGCTAGATTTTTTTATGTTTTTCTCTCCGTGGTGGATCCATTCCGGGCAGTGGAATTTGTATATTCTCCGATTATTTTTATTTATTTAATAATTGTATTCATTTTAAAATTTTATTTGTATTCATCTTAAAATTTTATTTGTGTTCATCCACATATAAATTATAATAAAAAACTTATTAAAGATGTTCACAAGTGGTAACTTATTCCTTTTAGGACAAATAATTCATTTAAGCCCAATTCATTTACAACCCTACATAAAAGTCCAAAAAAATAATAATCAATTCCAAAAGAAGGGAAGTTCACTAAAAAATAAAAATTCTTTGGGTTCTACTTCTATTTTTTGACTTTTTTCTTTCCTCAAACACAAATTTCTCAGTTTTTAAATTTTAAAACTCTTAAATCTCTCAAAAACTGAAGATATGTATTTTTTTTTAAAATTCATTTGTTCAATATATAGAAGTATATTTTAGTTATTATTTAAATTTTGTTCAACATGATTTCAAGAGTGCGAGACTTTTTGTTATTTCTCTTACAATTTGTAGCAATATAAATATGGATAAAATAATTAAATGTTTAGTGAATTTATGTTTACATATTACTTTTCTAAATTTGAGTTTTGAGTTAGAGATTAAATTAATTGAGAGTAGAAGTAGAAATATGACTTTGTGAATTAATGATTCTTTATACTAATTTTGTTGAATCAAATTAATAAAGACATTCATTTTTTGTCTTTGTTTTTTTATTGATTGAATATAAATTGATAATAGGAACAAATTGGGTTGTTTCAAATTTGTTATAGCCTTGTAGGTATTATATATCACGTTGCTTTGTAAATTATATTTTGGAGATCTTTTGAATCACTGATGTGTTTTTATGGCTAGCGTGATTGATGTGTAGGATTATACTCAATCCTCACGATGTGGGGAAAGCAAATGTTTGCATAAAAATGTCCACATCAAGAAGATGTTACATATGCTTGTCTTTGTAAGTTGTAACAAAAGACATTGTTTTCTACTTTTTAAACCAACTTTAAATTATAAACGTAGGGAGTGAATTGAAAATTAAAAAAATGGTGGAAGCAAATTGCAAAAAGAAAGAAAATTGACACAAGAGATTTATAGTGGTTCAACATTCCCAACAAGGTCCACATCCACTACCTTAGCTATCCACACTAAGGTTTTCCACAAGTTCAATAATTTGTCTTGTAACGCCCCAGTTTTAGGGGTTAGCGGTTTAGTGGGTTATTAGCCGGTTCGGTGGACCGAAGTAGAGATTCGAGTCAGTTTCGGGATCGTATATTTTCGGTGTTGGAAAAATTATAGAAAAATGTTTAGAAATCATTATTAATTATATATTTAATAATGGTGGAATCAATTTTGAAAAATTAGTTTTAGAAGGTGGACATTTTGGTTAGTGACCAAAATGAAAGTTTTGAAAACTGTAATTTTCTAGTGACGAAAATGAAAAGGGTCAAATACTTAGAATCTTTAAGGAGATATTTTTCCAATTTGTTTATGAAGGTTTCTCCCTTAACTTAATTAATTTAAACACGTGCTTTAATTAATAATTAAAGTGGATTTTGTTAAAAAGGTGGTTATCTTTTCTTAAAAAAAATCACGTCATTTTTCTCTCAACTTTTTCTCTCTATTCTCTCCTCAGCCAAACACTCAGATTTCATCAAATTTCCAGAGGTGAGGTGGTTTTTAACTTGATTTTATTGTTCCAAATTGTTTTACAAAGATTGTTTATACAAAATCTCACATTAATCTTGTGATTTCTTAGCTTTTCATAAATCAATTGAGGGAGAAACTTCACAATAGGGGTAAGGTCCGAGATCTCCTCTATTTTATGGTTCTTTGTTGAAATTTCCAAGCATTTGATCCTTGCTTTTGCATTTCTAATTTGATTTTGATGATTTTCTAATGATTTAATGAGATCTTTGGAGAAAATGTGTTGATTCGTGAATTGAATCTGATTTCCAGTATGTAATGGTGATTTGACTCATATTTTGGATGTTTAACAATGTTGATAAGTGATTTTTATCAATGGAATCCCAACACATAAGAGTCTATAATTGTTTAGGTTGTTAGTTTTGAGGTTTTGTGTTGTAATTATGGTTGTTAGGTTGCTGAAGGTGGTAGGTTGTCTTGGATCTATTTTTAGATGTGTTTTGGTGTTGAAATGATGCTAGGTTGATAGATGTTGGTTGGGTTGTGAATCGAAGTGCTTTGGTCTTGATTTCGGTTGTTGTGGACGGTTAATTGTGAGGGTGTTGTAGAAATCTGAGCAGGATTGTGTTTGTTGTGTTTAGAATGCATTATGATGCATTAATCCTCTGTTGTTTTGTGGTAAAAATAGGGGAGGTTGATCCGGAAGTAATTGGAGAAGCGTTGGAGGCTTCGAATACTTGATTTCGCGTCGGCGAATCGAGGTTTCACGTATCGGTGAGTGAAAATATGGTTTAAATCATTTTGATGTTTTGGAAATAGAGTTTTAGGAGTTATGGTAGAGCTTGAAACGCTTACCTAGACTCAAAATTAAGTATAAAGTGGATATCTCTCTCGGTCGTGCTAGTTTGAAATGGTTTTATGCACTTGTTTTAATTTACATGTTACCTACTGTTTAAGCATGTTTTAAAGTATTTGATACACTGTTTTTAAGCATGAAATGCTGAAGGATCCACATGGTAAGTGATCCTTGTAAGTATGTGGTTTATACTTGTGGTTTAAAGCATGGTTGTTGCTTTGGAAAAGTGTTTTGGTTAATGCTTGTTTAAAACAGTGAGGTAAATGTTAAATGGTTAATTATATTGGCAAGTGATGCGGTTTTAAAATTGTTATCGGATATAGTTGGCCGGCCATAGGATTGAGTGCACTGTAAAATAAGTCACCTTGGATGTTGAGGGGTTTATATTGTGTACCGAATACTCCATCCAAGTACCCTAACGGTAGAGGGGTTTAACGGTATTGAATACTCTCGTTAGTGGGGTTAAGCATCTAACCGATGAGAGGGATGGGTTTCCCTGTGGGTTGAAAGTGTACCCGGTTGTTATTGTACTGCGATGTGATTGTATCACTATTCCGGTTGAGATGGCTTGAAGTGTTGGGTTAACACTTGTTGAATCCATGTATCTGATGAAAACTTTTGTTAATGGACTTGATACTGATCAGTTGTAAGCCAATATAATTGTTAATGTATCATTGAAAAGTTTTATGTTGTATAATGTGATTTATAAATGTTTCTCCTTAAGCTTTGCATTTGGTAGTAATGCATGGGAAGGCTTAAGTGGAGGGTTAGCAATGGGATTTGCTGTTGATTAATGATACATGTAGCATATTGTTTATTATGCTAGTTTTAATGATATAAAGTGCATGTTTTCAAAAGGGGCATGATGATGATGTTTTTTTTAAAGGATGGTGCTAAATAAATGGTTTTAAATGCATTGATGGTGGTTGTTTGGAGCATTCCTCACTAAGCCTTGTGGGTCTTGTTGCGTACCGTTTGAGGTTAACTCCAGAGTTGGGAAAGATTCATGATGTGTTCCATGTTTTGGTGTTGTGGAGGTATAGGTCGGATCCATCGCATGTCATGCCAGTGGAAGCGATCGAGATGAGACCAGACCTATCTTATGATAAGGAACCACTAGAGATTCTTGATACCCGCAGTAAGGTGCTTCGTGGCAAAACAGTTGAGCTGGTTAAGGTGTTGTGGGAGCACCGCGGGGTTGATGAAGCCACGTGGGAACGCAAGTCAGATATGGTGAAGCAGTTTCTGCACCTGTTTCCTCCAGGTAAATTTCGGGGATGAAATTTCTTAAGTGGGGGAAAGTTGTAACGACCCAGTTTTAGGGATTAGCTGTTTAGTGGGTTATTAGCCGGTTTGGTGGACCAGAGTAGAGATTCGAGTCAGTTTTAGGATCGTATATTTTTGGTGTTGGAAAAATTATGGAAAAATGTTTAAAAATCATTATTAATTATATATTTAATAATGGTGGAATCAATTTTGAAAAATTAGTTTTGGAAACTATGATTTTCTAGTGACTCAAATGAAAAGGGTTAAATACTTAGAATCTTTAAGGAGCTATTTTACCAATTTGTTTCTGAAGGTTTCTCCCTTAATTTAATTAATTTAAACATGTGCTTTAATTAATAATTAAAGTGGATTTTGTTAGAAAGGTGGTTATCTTTTTTTAAACAAAAATCACGGCATTTTTCTCTCAACTTTTTCTCTCTATTCTCTCCTCAGCCAAACACTCAGATTTCATCAAATTTCCAGAGGTGAGGTGGTTTCTAACTTGATTTTATTGTTCCAAATTGTTTTACAAAGATTGTTTATACAAAATCTTAGATTAATCTTGTGATTTCTTAGCTTTTCACAAATCAATTGAGGGAGAAACTTCACAATAGGGGTAAGGTCCGAGATCTCCTCTATTTTATGGTTCTTTATTGAAATTCCCAAGCATTTGATCCTTGCTTTTGCATTTTTAATCTGATTTTCTAATGATTTAATAAGATCTTTGGGGAAAATGTGTTGATTCGCGAATTGAATCTGATTTCTAGTATGTAATGGTGATTTAAGGCATATTTTGGATGTTTAACAATGTTGATAAGTGATTTTTATCAATAGAATCCCGAAACATAAGAGTCTCTATTTGTTTAGGTTGTTAGTTTTGAGGTTTTGTGTTGTAATTATGGTTGTTAGGTTGCTAGAGGTGGTAGGCTGTCTTGGATCTGTTTTTAGATGTGTTTTGGGGTTGAAATGATGCTAGGTTGATAGATGTTGGCTGGGTTGTGAATCGAAGTGCTCTGGTCTTGATTTCGGTTGTTGTGGAGGGTTGTTTGTGAGGGTGTTGTGGAAATCAGAGGAGGATTGTGTTTGTTGTGTTTAGAATGCATTATGATGCATTAATCCTCTGTTGTTTTATGGTAAAAATAGGGGAGGTTGATCCGAAAGTAATTGGAGAAGCGTTGGAGGCTTCGGATACTTGATTTTGCATCGACGAATTGAAGTTTCGCGTATCGGTGAGTGAAAACGTGGTTTAAAGCATTTTGATGTGTTGGAAACAGAGTTTTGGGAGTTATGTTAGTGTTGGAAACGCTTAACTAGACTCAGAAGTAAGTATAAAGTGGATATCTCTCTCAGTCGTGCTAGTTTGAAATGGGGTAGAGGGGTTTATATTGTGTACCGAAACTCCATCCAAGTACCCTAACGGTAGAGGGGTTTAACGGTACCGAATACTCCCGTTAGTGGGGTTAAGCATCTAACCGATGAGAGGGATGGGTTTCCCTGTGGGTTGAAAGTGTACTCGGTTGTTATTGGACCGCGATTGTGATTGTATCGCTATTCTGGTTGAGATGGCTTGAAGTGTTGGGTTAACACTTGTTGAATCTGTGTATCCGATGAACAGTTTTGTTAATGGACTTGATACTGATCACTTGTAAGCCAATATAATTGTTAATGTATCATTGAAATTTTTTATTGTGTATAATGTGATTTATACATGTTTCTCCTTAAGCTTTGCTTTGGTAGTAATGCATGGGAAGGCTTAAGTGGAGGGTTAGCATTGGGATTTGCTGTTGATTAATGATACATGTAGCATATGGTTTATCATGCTGGTTTTAATGATATAAAGTGCATGTTTTCAAAAGGGGCATGATGATGATGTTTTTTTTAAAGGACGGTATTAAATAAATGGTTTTAAATGCATTGATGGTGGTTGTTTGGAGCATTCCTCACTAAGCCTTATGTTCCTACGCTTTTGTTGTCCATCAATGCAGATAATTGAGGTCTTGGAAGGCAGTAAGAAGCAAGGGGATCTTGGCAAGACTTGTTTCCAAAGTATGTCTTGGTTTAGACTATAAAGAATAAGGGCAATAGGGTACCTATTGTGTTTTGGGAGATGTTTTGTGGAACTCCCTATATGAGCATGTTTATTTAGTTGCTTTTGGGTTGTAAATGGCCTTTGAAGTTTGTTTTTATGCTGGTTTACCATTTTGACATGTTGCTTGGATAGAAATTAGGAAGCATGCCCATAGAATCTCTTTGTTGGACGATGTCATATTACGATGTTGAATTTGTGAAGCCTGAATGATTATGGTATGCTTGGTATGCTAGGGTTATCTTATGAGTATGTTAGAATGATTTGAGAATGCCTTTAGAATGAGAAACCTGCAGTTTGTGACATTACAGGTCCAGGCATACCGATACGCGGGAGACCGTATCAGTACGGTTGGTCATTTTCTGGTCTGGGGAATCGGTACACGCTAGGGCGTATCGGTATGCTAGGGCATTTTTGGCTTGGCGTATCAATACGAGAAATGGTGTATCGGTACACATTCTAGCCTCTGGAATTTCACTTTTTCAATCTAAACTCGTGTACCGGTACCCATGTAAGCGTACAGGTACGTATGTTAAAAAAATTCAAAAGTTAGGTAAGTTCGTTATGGCGTATCGATACCTGCCTTGGTGTATCGGTACGGGACAGTTCTATGCGTATCGGTACGATGACTCACGTACCGATACCCGAGGCCATTTTCTGTAATTTAAGTTGGCAATTTTGCTTTCATTACATTTTAGTCCTCGGAACTTGTCCATGAGATTGTATGAGCATGAATGATCAAATTGAGATGAAATTTGAGATGGAGGTTTGAAATCCAACTAATTAAAGATTGGTAACTTAAAAATGAGTTTTAATCTAGAAATTTTTTGTATTTGCGATTTGGTCCCTAATTTGTAAATGTGATCAATTGGATGTCAAATTGAAGCCCGGTTGAGTTGGGGTTGCACCTAATGTTTGTATGAACATGTAGGGTTAATAATTGGCATCTAGAAATGATAAAAAGAAAAAAAATGGTCCGGGGTTGGTGTATCTCTTCGGTTTGCTACGGCAAACCTAATGTAGCCTTTTTGATTCGGTTGGGCGTCTAGACCGGGTCGAGGGGGTTATATGTCTTGATTTCGGTTGTTGTGGAGGGTTGTTTGTGAGGGTGTTGTGGAAATCAGAGGAGGATTGTGTTTGTTGTGTTTAGAATGCATTATGATGCATTAATCCTCTGTTGTTTTATGGTAAAAACAGGGGAGGTTGATCCGAAAGTAATTGGAGAAGCGTTGGAGGCTTCGGATACTTGATTTTGCATCGACGAATTGAAGTTTCGCTTATCGGTGAGTGAAAACGTGGTTTAAAGCATTTTGATGTGTTGGAAACAGAGTTTTGGGAGTTATGTTAGTGCTGGAAACACTTAACTAGACTCAGAAGTAAGTATAAAGTGGATATCTCTCTCAGTCGTGCTAGTTTGAAATGGGGTAGAGGGGTTTATATTGTGTACCGAAACTCCATCCAAGTACCCTAACGGTAGAGGGGTTTAACGGTACCGAATACTCCCGTTAGTGGGGTTAAGCATCTAACCGATGAGAGGGATGGGTTTCCCTGTGGGTTGAAAGTGTACTCGGTTGTTATTGGACCGCGATTGTGATTGTATCGCTATTCCGGTTGAGATGGCTTGAAGTGTTGGGTTAACACTTGTTGAATCTGTGTATCCGATGAACAGTTTTGTTAATGGACTTGATACTGATCACTTGTAAGCCAATATAATTGTTAATGTATCATTGAAATTTTTTATTGTGTATAATGTGATTTATACATGTTTCTCCTTAAGCTTTGCATTTGGTAGTAATGCATGGGAAGGCTTAAGTGGAGGGTTAGCATTGGGATTTGCTGTTGATTAATGATACATGTAGCATATGGTTTATCATGCTGGTTTTAATGATATAAAGTGCATGTTTTCAAAAGGGGCATGATGATGATGTTTTTTTTAAAGGACGGTATTAAATAAATGGTTTTAAATGCATTGATGGTGGCTGTTTGGAGCATTCCTCACTAAGCCTTATGTTCCTACGCTTTTGTTGTCCATCAATGTAGATAATTGAGGTCTTGGAAGGCAGTAAGAAGCAAGGGGATCTTGGCAAGACTTGTTTCCAAAGTATGTCTTGGTTTAGACTATAAAGAATAAGGGAAATAGGGTACCTACTGTGTTTTGGGAGATGTTTTGTGGAACTCCCTATATGAGCATGTTTATTTAGTTGCTTTTGGGTTGTAAATGGCCTTTGAAGTTTGTTTTTATGCTGGTTTACCATTTTGACATGTTGCTTGGATAGAAATTAGGAAGCATGCCCATAGAATCTCTTTGTTGGACGATGTCATATTACGATGTTGAATTTGTGAAGCCTGAATGATTATGGTATGCTTGGTATGCTAGGGTTATCTTATGAGTATGTTAGAATGGTTTGAGAATGCCTTTAGAATGAGAAACCTGCAGTTTGTGACATTACAGGTCCAGGCATACCGATACGCGGGAGACCGTATCGGTACGGTTGGTCATTTTCTGGTCTGGGGAATCGGTACACGCTAGGGCGTATCGGTATGCCAGGGCATTTTTGGCTTGGCGTATCAATACGGGAAATGGTGTATCGGTACACATTCTAGCCTCTGGAATTTCACTTTTTCAATCTAAACTCGTGTACCGGTACCCATGTAAGCGTACAGGTACGTATGTTAAAAAAATTCAAAAGTTAGGTAAGTTCGTTATGACGTATCGATACCTGCCTTGGTGTATCGGTACGGGACAGTTCTATGCGTATCGGTACGATGACTCACGTACCGATACCCGAGGCCATTTTCTGTAATTTAACTTGGCAATTTTGCTTTCATTACATTTTAGTCCTCGGAACTTGTCCATGAGATTGTATGAGCATGAATGATCAAATTGAGATGAAATTTGAGATGGAGGTTTGAAATCCAACTAATTAAAGATTGGTAACTTAAAAATGAGTTTTAATCTAGAAATTTTTTGTATTTGCGATTTGGTCCCTAATTTGTAAATGTGATCAATTGGATGTCAAATTGAAGCCCGGTTGAGTTGGGGTTGCACCTAATGTTTGTATGAACATGTAGGGTTAATAATTGGCATCTAGAAATGATAAAAAGAAAAAAAATGGCCCGGGGTTGGTGTATCTCTTCGGTTTGCTACGGCAAACCTAATGTAGCCTTTTTGATTCGGTTGGGCGTCTAGACCGGGTCGAGGGGGTTATATGTCTTTCCTTTTCTGTTAAAGGAGATAACCTCACAAAGCCTAGACTTATACCCAATGTCTAGTAATTCGTTTCCCTAAAGGATGAATTCAAGGAAGCAACCTATGAAAACCTCACAAGGTAATGTGTTTGCACAAATACAGTTCACTAAACCCCAAGACTTGAATTGAAATGAAATTACAATAAAGAACACTCAAGTGGATTACAAGAATTTGACAACAAAGGCTCAAAGATGTTGGATATGTGATTGAAAGCTTTAGAAGGTTTTCTTGTTGTTGAAGAAGCTTTGAAGACTTATTTTTATATCCCTTCATTGATTTCTAGACGTTTGGGTTGTTGGGAAATTGAATAGAGTCGTTGGACTGTAATTTTCCCCTATTAAATACTGTCTAACAAGTGTGGGTGTTGGTATGTGGATCTCCATATTGGTACCTGCTCAAAATAGAAATAGCCATTGCAGCAAAGGGGTACTGGTACGCAGGCTAGCATATCGGTACGAAGTGAAAATTTAACAAAGGGTACCGGTACGCTTCATATCATACCAGTACTGAATTTGCTTACTGGAATCCTTGGAAAACGTTTAGAACTTAGCGTATCAGTAAGCGCATTGTCGTACCGATACTTAGTTCAATTTATGTAAAGTTTGGCTCCAAAATTTTGACAAAGCTTACCGGTAAAAAATATTTGAAAATACTTGATCCTCGTACCGATACGCCAAACGTCATACCGGTACTCAATGGACATTTTGGTTTTATAGATTCAAAAGGCTGTACAGGTATGCGTATAGCCATACCAGTACTCAGATGCCATAATGAATTAAAACTTTTACAAATTTTAAAAATTATACCAGTACGCATATAGCCGTATCGATACTCAGTTACCAAAATGACTAGTTTGAGCATGAAAATACTTAGAAAAATTTAGGGATTGAAAATATTGACTTAAAAATTATTTAACTTTGAATGCTTGTCAATTTGTGAGTAAATTGAAGTACCTTAAATTTTATTTATTTACAATTAAGTCCCTTTTATATCCAAATCAAAATATAGGTTTAACAATCTCTCATTTTTTATATAAGAAAACCAAATAATTTTTTAGTTCACTCTCCCTATCTTTAAGTCTAAAAGACTATTTGTTTTTGAAAATATTTTTTTAAAAAAATTATACCTCACCTCTCCCCCTTTTTCTTAAATCAAAATCAATAGGGTAAATAAAAGACGATCATAACAACACGTAAACAAAATAGCTCTAAAATCCATAATATTATAAAATTCAAAGCATAATATTCAAAGAATAAAATCCAAAAATATCCAAAAAAACATAAACCAAATATAAAGTCATAGGAAATAATAAAGGAACATATGTGTATAAAATCCAAATAAGTCTATATGATATGATATGATATGATATGATATGATATGATATGATATGATATGATATGATACGCAGAAAACCAAGCCTAAGTGCCATCATCATCTTCGTCGACCTTTTCCTTGTCGTTATCTCCATGTAGCGACAAAAAATCTGAAAAGATCCCACTTTTCTTGAAAAAAATTTATTTTTGGGGAATTTCTTTGAAAATCGTATTTCTAAAATAAAACTGGAGTCGTCACTGTCACTTGGTTTAGGTAGACCGAACACCAAAAAAGAATTAGAGATTTTTACTTTTTTTAAGTTCGGGAGTCGGTTACGTGTGGGGAAGGGTTGACACCCCCACCATGCCCAAACTTGGTACCAAACCGATTACCATTTTTATTAATATCAAATTTTGCGAGTTAAAGTGACATTTAAATCAAATTTTAGTTATACACGCTAGTTTATTTAAGGGCCCCATTGTAACCCCCTTGACCCGGCCTAAACCCCCAACCGTACTAAGAAGGCTACATTAGGTTTGCTGTAGCAAACCAAAGAGATACAACAAAACCCGGTCCATTTTTTCCTTTTTATCTTATATAGATGCCAATTATTGACCCAACATGTTCATGCAGACCTCAGGTGTAACCCCAACTCAATCGGGCATCAATTTGACACCCAATTGATCATATTTATAATTTAGGGACCAAATTGCAATTACAAAAAATTTCAGGATTAAAGCTCACTTTTAAGTTACCAACCTTTAATTAGTCAAGTTCCAATCTTTCATTTCAAATATCAACTCAATCCGATCATTCTATCACATACAATTGCATTGACAAGATTCAAGGACTAAATTGTAAAGATGTCAAAACTACCCAAAGTAACAATAACAGAATTAACGGTCATCCGTACTGATACTGGTAAACTCGTATCGATACGGATTGAAATACCCCGTTTCGGTACACCTCTATGTTGTATCGATATGCCTAACTGAAATACCAAACTTTTGAAAACCTTGATGATCGTACCTATACGGCTCTCAGAGCGTTTCGATACACGGGATTGGGACGAAAAAGTTGATTTCCACTAGCTGAGACTCATATCGAAACACCCTTTGCTGTACCGGTACGCTAAGACCAAAATGGCCTAGGCGCATCGAAACACCAATCCTCGTACTGATCCCTCAAGCCTAAAAAATCCCTAGTCGTACTGATACGGTCCCCCGCGTATTGGTACGTCTGGACCTGTAATGTCACATTTTGCCAGTTTCATCCCAAAAGCATACTCTAACCACTCCAACATGCTTAAAACACAACACCAACATGCCAAACATATCACAAGCCAACTAGCATCACAATTCTAACAACACAACAAGGCTTCATGCATCAAAAAGGAAATCTATAGGCATGCTTCCTAATATGCATCCAACCAACATATCAAAAGATAAACCAGCACCAAAATCAATCGTTAAAGGCCATATACAACCCAAGAGCAACTAAAGAAACATGCTCAAATAGGGAGTTCCAAAAAACCTCTCCCAAAACACATCTAGTACCCCATTGTTCTTATTCATTACAATCTAGTCTCTAACATACTTTGGTTGCTTCTTGTTGCCTCCCGGGACTTTAATTCTCTACATTGATGGACAAAGAGAGCGTAAGAATATATGGCTTAGTGAGGAATGTCAGAACAAAACACCATTAATGCATTTAAACCATTTTCTTTACATCATCCTTTAAAACATCATGCCCTTTTTAAAACATGCACTTTACATCCTTAAAACCAGCATATTAAGCCATATGATACATGTATCATTAATCAACAGCAAGTTACATTGCTAACCCTCTACTTAATCCTTCCCATGCATTACTACCAAATGCAAAGCTCAAGGAGAAACATGTATAAATCACATTATACAACATAAAACATTTCAATGATACGTTAACAATTACATTGGCGGGCAATTGATCATTAAACAAGTCCAATAAAAAAAGAGTTCATCGGATACATGGATTCAACAAGTGTTAACCCAACACTTCAAGCAATCTCAACCGGAATAGCGATACAATCACAATCGTGGTATTATAACAACTAGGTACACATTCAACCCACGGGGACACCAACCCCTTTCATCGGTTAGATGCTTAACCCACTAATGGGAGTTTTCGGTACTGTTTAACCTCTCTACCGTTAGGGTACTTGGATGGAGTATTCGGTACCTTGTATAAACCCCTCAACATCCAAGGCGACTTATTTATAGTGAACTCAATCCTATGTCCGGCCAACTATATCCGATAACAATTTTAAAACCACATCACTTGCCAATATAATTAACCAAATAACATTTACCTTATTGTTTTACCAAGCATTAACCATGCCATTTCCAAAGCAACAACCATGCTTAAAAGCACAAGTATAAACCATACTTACAAGGATCACTTACCTTGTGCATCCTTCAGCAAAACATGCTTAAAATAGTATATCGAATACTTTAAAACATGCTTAAACAGTAGGTACATGAACATTAAAACCAAGTGCATAAAATCATTCGAACAAGCACGACCGGGAGAGTAAAACCACTTTATACTTACTTTCGAGTCTAGGTCAGCGTTTCAAGCTCTACCTTAACTCCCAAAACTCTGTTCCCAAAACATCAAAATGCTTTAAACCACATTTTCACTCACCGATACGTTAAACCTTGATTTGCCAACGCGAAATCAAGTATCTGAAACCTCCAATACTTCTCCAATCACCTATGGGTCAACCTCCCCTGTTTTCCCACAAAATGACAGAGGATTAATGCATCATAATGCATTCTAAACACAACAACCACAATCCTTCTCGGAATTCTACACAACCTTCACAACCCTCTGCAACAACCGAAACATAACCAAAACACTTTGATTCACAACCCAGCCAACATCTATCAATCTAACATCACTTTCAACATCAAAACACAACTAAAAACATATCCAAATCAACCTACCGCCTCCAGCAACCTTACAACCATAGAAACACCACAAAACCTCAAAACTAACAACCTAAACAAATAGAGATTCCTAAGTTTTGGGATTCCATTGATAAAAATCACTTATCAACATTATTAAAAATCCAAAATATAAATCAAAGCATCCTTAATTACTGGAAATTAGATCCAATCCGTGAATTAACTCATTTTCCCCAAATAACTTAATTAAACATTAGAAAATCATCAAAATTAGATTAGAAACATAAAAACAAGGATCAAATGCTTGAGAATTTCAGTAAAGAACCATACAATAGAGGAGATCTCGGACCTTACCCCTATTGTGAAGTTTCTCCCTCAATTGATTGGTGAAAAGTTAAGAAAACATAAGATTTCAATGAGATTTTGCAAAACAAAGTTAAAGAATCAAGTTAAAATCAATAATCTGAGTGAAAAGAATCTCTCACCTCTAGATTTTGATGAAATTTTTATTGTTTGGCAAAAAAGAAGTTGAGAGAAAAGGTTTAGGAAAATGTTACGTAAATTTTCTTTAAAAGCTAATAACTAACTTAGATATTTTAATCCCTCTTAAATCACCTTTAAAACACATGTTTAAAATGATTTAATTGAAGGGAGAACCACCAGCAAAAACTTGGTAATTTAGCTCATTAAGGAGAATTTGACCCTTTTCATTTTAGTCACTTTAAAACAGTTTTCAGAAATCGCATTTTGGTCACTAACCAAAATGTCACAATTCTAAATTCCATTTATCAAAATTTATTCCACCAAAAATCAATATATATTAAAAGATGATTTTAACTTTTTGTTCCACATTTTAATCTTACCAAAAAATATACAGTCCCGAAACTGACTCGAATCCCTACTCCGATCCACCGGACCGTCTAACAAACCACCAAACCACTAAGCCCTAAAACCGGGGCATTACAACTCTCCCCCACTTAAGAAATTTCATCCCCAAAATTACTTGGAGGAAACAGGTGCGGAAACTGTTTCAACATATCTGACTTGTGTTCCCATGTGGCCTCCTCAACACCGCGGTGCCTCCACATCACCTTAATAAGCTCAACCGTCTTGCCTCGCAGCACCTTACTACTGGTATCAATAACCTCTACCAGTTCCTCATCGTAAGATAGGTTCGGTCTCAACTCAATCTTTCCCAACTCATGTCCACTCAAACCGAACATTTTTCTGTAGCAACTTTTTTAACGGAGCCGCCAAACTAGAGAACCCTTCCACAAACCTCCGGTAGTAACCCGCCAAACCAAGGAAACTCCTAACCTCCGTCACAGACTTGGGCTCCTTCCAACTCATTATAGCCTCAAGCTTATGCGGATCGACATGTATTCCTTCGGCTGACACAACATGCCCGAGGAACACAACTTCTTTAAGCCAAAACTCACATTTGCTTAACTTAGCATAAAGCTGATTAGCCAACAGCGTCTAAAGCACAATTCTCAAATGCCTATCATGATCCTCCTCGGTACGGGAGTACACAAGGATATTATCGATAAACACAACCACAAACTGGTCCAAAAACTCATGAAACTCTCGATTCATCATGTCCATAAAAGTAGCTGGTGCATTGGTCAAACCAAACAGCATCACAAGAAACTTGTAATGTCTTTACCTCATACGGAAAGCTGTTTTGGGCACATCCACCTCCTTCACCTTTAACTGGTAGTACCCCGACCTCAAATCTATCTTGGAAAACACTGAGGCTCCCCTGCACTGATCAAACAGGTCATCTATCTGCGGTAAGGGATACTTTTCCTTTATTATCAACTTATTCAGCTACCGGTAATCTATACACATCTGCAATGTACCATCTTTCTTCTTAACAAATAGCACCAACGCTCCCCAGGGTGAGATACTGGGTCTAATGAACCCACAGTCAAGCAACTCCTGCAACTGCATTTTTAACTCCTTCAATTCCTTCAAGGCCATGCGGTATGAAGCAATGGATACTGGTACTGTACCCGCAAAGACTTTACTGCCAAACTCTACCTCATGGTCAGGTGGCAACCTTGGTAATTTCTCCAAAAAAATGCCCGAAAACTCACATACGGTGCGAACATCCTACACCCTCAACTCCTTTGATCCAGGATTTATAACATAGGCCAAGTAAGCCTAACATCTCGAATCCAACATTCGACTTGATTCCAAAGCCGAAACAATATTAGACAAAAACGTGGCATTCTCACCAACAACCACCACCTCATAACCATCTGACAACCTCAAGGATATCCGTTTGGTCTCAAAATCTACCGCAGCATGATGTTCGGTTAACCAATCCATACCCAAAATCACATCAAAACCATGGAATGGTATATCCATCAAGTCCACAGCAAACACATATCCCTAAACCATTAGAAGACACCTACGATACAACCTCCTAACCACGACTGTCTCCCCAAGAGAACTAGTCACTCTAACACACACATTAAGAATTTCAACAGATATATCAAGCAACTCAGCATGCTCACTCAAAATGTATGAATGAGTAGAACCAGAATCAACCAACGAATACAACGACAAAGACTGCAGGGTAAAAGTACCTGCAATCACATCGGTTTCATTGCGACCCTCACGGTGCGCATACACCCTAGCCGGTCCACCTCTCTCAGGTTGGATAGCAACAATATGAGCCATAGTCCTCTGCCCACCATCTCGACGTTGAAACAGTCTGTGACCACGACCACAACCCTGTTGCAGAGCAATAACAGGTGCAACACCCTGCCCACCTCGATCTAACAACGGACAATCATGCCTCTGATGGTCGCCTGACCCACAACTCCAACAAGCATTAGCCACCACAGACGCATGTGCCTGACCCTCCCCGGCCAAACGTGGGCAATCTCGCCTCAAATGATCCCGAGATCCACAAACCCAACAAGTGCTAAACGGGGCTCTAACCTGGGCACCCTGCCACTAGACTCCACATCCCACAACACCTCCGCCATGCCTCGGCTCCAGGCAAAACCTCCTATCACGGTGTCTCTTGGCCTGACCATGGCTATAACCCGAATCAACAGCTCTCTTACCCGAGCTAGAACCTTGCGATCCAGATTCCAAACCCAAATTCTGCTTCACATCCTTGGCTCGCGAAACCAACACATCAAAGTCGGTGTAATCAGCAGCAAGCATGTATGTCTTAACATCCTGCACAAGCCCATAGCATAAACGATTACATCGAGTACGCTCGTTAGGAACCACTCAGGTGCATACTAACTCAACCTCAGGAACTACACCTCGTACTCTGCAACAAACATACTACCTTGCACTAGAGCCATAAACTCACATTTTTCTGTCCTGATATCAGACTCCCAAAAACTTCTTTCGAAACGCCTCGCAGAAGAACTCCCAGGTCACATCCTCGGTCACCATACTAGATATCGTGGTAGTCCACCATGCATAAGCATCACCCTGTAGCAGGGAAACAACACAACCCAGCTTACGAGCATCGGTGTACCCCATCTGGCCCAGTATTATCTCAATACTGGCCAACCAACCCTCAGAGGCCTTAGGTAACAAACCTCAGAACTCAAATTCACCCAAACTACGAAGATGCTCAAGTGGCAAACCTTGCCCCTCAACCGATGGTGCTGGCACACGAACACCCACAACTGCTGCCTGAAAAGCATCGGTCATGGCCTGTATCAACGGTGCCATATCACATATCCCTAGCCCAGCCAACTCAGGTGGCACTTGTTCAACTCCCTTCGGTGGATTAGGTGGGTGGTGGCAACCCTCCAGGAGGTACAACTTCTCCTTCAGCATCCTGTCCAATGGCAACAACGATCATACCCGATCGTAACTCTCTCCTCGCTCCTATTGTGCTAAAATATATCTAAGGCATGATAATCATTTCAAAACAAAAACAGTCAGGCCAGCCTCAAGCAAGGATCCAAGACTTTCATTTCAAAAATTATAACTTTTTTTCCAGACTATAATAATAAGGCAATGGGTACCCCCAAAACTTCCCCAACATAACATACAATAGCCAACATTCATATATCAATCACCGTGCATATCAACCAGCGTACATACAACAATCACCGTACAAATCAAACATGGAAACAACACAACAACCTCCCAAACGAATCAAACCTGTCTCTAATACCACCAAATGTAACCCCTTTGACCCGGCCTATGCGCCCAATCGTACTAAGAAGGCTACATTAGGTTAGCCGTAGCAACCAAAAGAGATACAACAAAACCCGGTCCATTTTTTCCTTTTTATCTTATCTAGATGCCAATTATTGTCCCTACATGTTCATGCAGACCTCAGGTGTAACCCCAACTCAATCGGGCATCAATTTGACACCCAAATGATCACATTTATAATTTAGGGACCAAATTGCAATTACAAAAAAAAATCACGATTAAAGCCCACTTTTAAGTTACCACCCTTTAATTAGTCAGGTTCCAATCTTTCATTTCAAATATCAACTCAATCCAATCATTCTATCACATACAATTGCATTGACAAGATTCAGGGACTAAATTGTAAAGATGTTAAAACTGCCCATAGTGACCGTTAATTCTGTATCGGTACGGATGACCGTTAATTATGTTATTGTCACTTTGGGAAGCTTTACCAAGCATTAACCATGCCATTTCCAAAGCAACAACCATGCTTAAAAGCACAAGTACAAACCATACTTACAAGGATCACTTACCTTGTGCATCCTTCAGCAAAACATGCTTAAAAACAGTATATCGAATACTTTAAAACATGCGTAAACAGTAGGTACATGAACATTAAAACCAAGTGTATAAAATCATTCGAACAAGAACGACCAAGAGAGTAAAACCACTTTATACTTACTTCCGAGTCTAGGTAATCGTTTCAAGCTCTACCTTAACTCCCAAAACTCTGTTCCCAAAACATCAAAATGCTTTAAACCACGTTTTCACTCACCGATACGTGAAACCTCGATTCACCGACGTGAAATCAAGTATCTGAAACCTCCAATGCTTCTCTAATCACCTCCGAGTCAACTTCCCCTATTTTACCAAAAAATAACAGAGGATTAATGCATCATAATGCATTCTAAACACAGCAACCACAATCCTTCTCGGAATTCTACACAACCCTCCACAACAACCGAAAACATAACCAAAACACTTCGATTCACAACCCAGCCAACATCTATCAATCTAACATCACTTTCAACATCAAAACACATCTAAAAACAGATCCTAATCAACCTACCGCCTCCAGCAACCTTACAACCATAGAAACACCACAAAACCTCAAAACTAACAACCTAAACAAATAGTGATTCTTAAGTTTTGGGATTCCATTGATAAAAATCACTTATCAACATTATTAAACATCCAAAATATAAATCAAAGTATCCTTAATTACTGGAAATTAGATCCAATCCGTGAATTAACTCATTTTCCCCAAATAACTCAATTAAACATTAGAAAATCATCAAAATTAGATTAGAAACACAAAAACAAGGATCAAATGCTTGAGAATTTCAATAAAGAACCATACAATAGAGGAGATCTCGGACCTTACCCCTATTGTGAAGTTTCTCCCTCAATTGATTGGTGAAAAGCTAAGAAAACATAAGATTTCAATGAGATTTTGCAAAACAAAGTTAAAGAATCAAGTTAAAATCAATAATCTGAGTGAAAAGAATCTCTCACCTCTGGATTTTGATGAAATTTTGATTGTTTGGCAGAAAAGAAGTTGAGAGAAAATGTTTAGGAAAAACTTACGTAAATTTTCTTTAAAATCTAATAACTAACTTAGATATTTTAATCCCTCTTAAACCACATTTAAAACAAATGTTTAAAATGATGACCCTTTTCAATTTAGTCACTTTAAAACAGTTTTCAAAAATTGTATTTTGGTCACTAACCAAAATGTTACATTTCCAAATTCCATTTATCAAAATTTATTCCACCAAAAATCAATATATATATTAAAAGATGATTTTTAACTATTTTTACACATTTTAATCTTACCGAAAAATATACGGTCCCGAAACTAACTCGAATCCCTACGCCGATCCACCGGACCGTCTAATAAACCACCAATCTGCTAAGCCCTAAAATCGAGGCGTTACTCCCATTACTCGAGGAATAAACGAAAACCACACCCAACTCTTTTGGATATAGCCAAGTATATCCTCTTGTAATGGGACACCGTATATATAGTTTATATCCCGGTATGCAAAATAATAACAAATAAACATAACATTTATATAAAAATGGTAAAAGCAGAGACATTAAACGACTATATACCATACAAAAAAATCTATACAAGTATACATACATACGGTACCATACTATATATTATCCTATATATACACATACGTAAGGGCTAAAGCAAGCATAAACATATGACAACATAAGACTATACAATGTATAAAACATATATATTATTTGACATGCTTATATCATATAAACTAAACATTAAAGCATGAGACAAATAAATATATAAAAAAGACTGAAACTTAAATGCAGAGCAAAAGGAATGGACTAAAAGGGTGAAGGTACCACCAATTTTCGATCTAGATTGAAATAAACAAATTTAAGGGTATATCCAAGACAAAGCTGAAAATCACGGCCAAAATCAGAAGAAATGGGAACTAAAAGGGCAAAATAAGGAATTTTAAAAGATGAAAGGACCACAATAGAAATCAAAATGGGGCGGAGGTCCTTAAAGCACAATAAAACCAATTTTATAACTTGGTATAAATACCAAACATCACCAACATATCCTATTCCTTTTCTTTTTAGAAAATCAGATCGAAACAAACACCATTTTATCCTCTGTAGAGTTCATCCATGTTCTTGAGTTTTCAAGAACGAACCTAGTTTCTGGCAAGCCTTTGCCTTGTCGGCCGTCACTCAACATCACTGGCGAACTCTAAAAACCAACCCAAAATACCTTTTTTCTCCTTCTAAACTCAAATCTGACCTTAGATTTTTAGGAAAAAACCTTCTTTTGCCCGTATTTGAGAAAAACCGAACCAAAATAACCTATTTTTTGAATAACCTCTTTTGAAAACCTTAGATGATTTTGGCTCAAAACAAAGAGACGGAGAAGCGAGGAGTCAAAAATAGAGGTGTCGTTCCTCAATGACACAACCTCAGCTGCCTTACTCGACGACGGCCCAAAACTAAAACTGGGTAAGAACCCTAAATCCCTTTTCCCTTTCATTTTATTCGAAAATAAAAAAGAAATTACCTCATAAGGATTTTTTACTATTGATTGTTTATCAAAATGTGTTTTCAAGGGTATGGGGGTTTTGTTATATATCATCGATTTACATAATTTTTAGAAAAAAAGTAAAAATGAATGGAAATTTTGCATTTGTTACTTTTCAAATTTTTGGCCGAATTCATCTTCCATTATGATATTGTTGGCTTATCGATGAATTTATTCATTTTTGTTCCCTTTGCATGTGATGTGGCTGAATGATGGAGGATTGGACCAGAGAGAGAAATGATGGCGTGGAGGCTTCTGTTAATCCTTTCGGTTGATGTGGAGATTTGGTCAGGGAGAATAGCGCATGGGCTAGTGTGGGAAATGGATAGTTGCGTGGTGGAGTCCAATCGCATGTGGGGAGTCGAGAGGTGTGATCTAGGCGTGTGTGTACCACTCAGTATCTGAGGGGACTCTCCTAAGTGATTGGAATAATGATTTTGAAGTTACATTGACTTTAGGACCAATTTTGAATTTTTGGTAACTTTGAGGACCAATATATAATTTTTTTAAGTTTGGGTCCTAAAGCATAAAGAATGAGAAATGAAAGGATTAAATTTGAAAATGATGGTTAGAAGCTCAAAAGAGTCCTTAGTGACTAAATTGGGTATTTTGGAAAATTTTGGAGAGTTATGGAAAAGTGTAAAGAAAGTGCATAAAATTTTGTTTAGAGACAGTGCGAGCTGTCAGTTTTGTTTGAAGTGGTGAAAATTGTTTAAACTTGTTTTGTGACATCATCGACTCGTGTTTGGTAACAAATACGGGAAGAGGATGTTACATTTATTGGTATCAGAGCTATAGGTTTAGCCGGTTCTAGAATTAAATTGAGTTTGTTATGAGTTAATAAGTGTGTACATGCCACTAGGATGACATAAATTACTAATGATGACATTTGTATAGTTGATGCTCCTGCTTACTAATATTAATTGTTATAATGAGTATAGATGTCTGAGAGTGAGGGTTCACATCAGGCGACCCATATAGAGGGTCAAAATGTTGCTGAGGTTGGACAAGAAGCTAGTTTTGCTCCGCCTTTAGCACAGCCTACTAAGAATGTACCGGTTCAGCCTGGAGCACCGGTACAAGACCAGGGAAACTTCCTACAAGACTTAGAGATGATAATTAATCATCCTCCCCAAGTTTCTATTGCTAAAGAGCTAAAGGATCTGCGAGCACCAGATTTTTTGATGGAGATCCTATTGCTGCAGATTGTTTGCTTAATGATCTAAAGATTATGCTCGAAGGATTGCACTGTGATGATCAGAGAAAGTTAGAGGGAGTTGTATGTTTATTGAAGGGACATACTCGTATCTGGTGGTCGAACATCACCACTTGTCCTTGGGAAGAGATCACTTGGGACTTTTTCCTCCGTGAGTTCCGCAACAAGTATATCGGAGACATGTTCATCCGAGAAATAAGGAGTGAATTTCTGAATCTCAAACAAGGCGATCGGATAGCATACGAATATGAATGTGAATTCAACAAATTGAGCTGTTTTTCCTCAGAGTTGATCCCTACAGAGAATGATCGTAGCATCTGCTTCATTGAAGGTTTGAATGTTGATTATAAGGAGATATTGATTGCTATGAACATTACTGAATTTCAAGAAGCAATTAATCGAGCTAAAGGATTCATGAGGATACTTATTCTCAGCATAGGCCTAGTAAGTACCTTTGGGGCTCGTGTATCCTATGTCTTCATGGAATACTGATTCTCCACATAGACATAGGGAAATAGGTTCCCTTAAATTGAACCCAGTTGAAATGAGCCTATAATGGGTAATGATCAGGGGCCTTGCTACCCTTAGTAGGGGATAGCGATGACAGTTTGGGTACCCTTTTAGTATCAACTGTCATGTAACAAATATAAGATCCCACCCCTCTAGAGTTATGTGGACAACCTAGAGAATTAGATGGCATGCGATTAAGTTTATTTATGTGTTTTATTCTGATTTGTTTTTTATTCGGTTTACTAACCCATTTCTTGTTTTTGTTTTTGTTTTGCATACCTTTTCTGCATTTACATGACATGATATAAAGGGTTGCTTCTCAAATTGATCACTCAATTAGAAATCTTTCACCATGATATAAAGGTTCGACATTGGTCTTAGTATAAGAAGTGAACAAGCCCGTGAAGATGTCAGCCATGAAAGCTAAAGCTTTTTGTCCATTCATCAACTTGAAGACGGACGAGGGATCGAAAGTCTTTCATCTGCTTGAAGCGACCAAGAAATTAGGATTTACAGTTGAAGCCTATCTATAGAAGAACTTGTTTTATCTTTTGTAATGAGAACCTTTTTATATTCGATGAAAGTTGTTCTATAGTGAACACCTCCGGAATTAACCCATTTATCTGCATTCATTCTTGTTTTTTTAATGTTTGTTCTTATTCTGCATTTTTCAGGACACAGTTCATGCATTAAAAAGACAAAAACAAAAAAACAATGAGATAAATTATGGAAAGTGTCATGAACTAGAAAGCAACAGCATTAGAATGACACATCAGCTCTAACAAGTCAACTTGGTGCATCATGTCCAAATTCGATAGGAGCCTTGCTAAATTGGTGGCCCTAGGCTTGAGTGATCCAAAAAATAGAAGATCAAGAAAATAGGATGATTGATGGTGATTTCTTCTTCCTTCGTGCTAAAAGTGTTCAACTTGTTATAGGACCTCAATTTTTTAAGTTCTTTCAAAGTAATACGCAGAACCAACCCCTTTTGCTTGAGCCCAAAGGCAGCGGGGAATCTTTTGTAGGGGCAAAATCCTACTTGTTGTCATTTGAATAAAAAAATGTATTTTAGTAGAAATTATTTGTATATATATATTTGTCTATTGGGTCCTCGTATATCAATTGTACAAGGGATATTGATTTTGACCGAAATACTAATTTCGAGCAGCTTGTGTCTAGTGAAAATCGGAAGTTGCAAAGGCGACTAATATGTAACTTACATTCCTATTTAATTTGGTCAATTATTAAGGATCCCACGTGGGGTAAAATTAATGTGTTCGGGAGAGCGACGAAATCTTCCGCAAAAAAAAGAAAAATGAACAAGGTAAGAAATGAAACCATGGGGGAACAATGCTGTAGCCTTAAGGTTGAGTGCTAAATAAGGTAGCTATGCTCCATCTACTCTATATCTTGGCTTCATGAGTGATTTCAGATCCTGACAAAGTCAAACAACTACTGATAAAATCCTGAGACAAAAAATCAAAAAAAGGCATAACAAAATGCATTCTAATGTTCGAAGCCTGGTAAAAAGGCATTTTCGAATTACAGTATGGAACCTTTGGGGAACTCCGCTATAGCGAAAGGAAAAATAAGGTAGCTATGCACCTTCCAAATCAAAAACCTTAGCTTCATGAGTAATGGTAATATTTTCAAACTATGACAATGTCGAGTAGCTCGAAAATTTGTTGCATGCTTCATCGCTTATCTCGAGCCAAAAGAATGTGATGAGTTGAATTCTCCAAAAACAAGAAAGAAATGAGATAAAGAAATAATAATTTAAAGGTGAAACTTGCAAAAGGTAGCTTTAAATTGGTTAAAGGCCAAAGTAACTCGGAAGGTAATTCACATCTCTAGATATCAACTTAGCTTTCAAGATGTCCTAGACACAAGATATGCTTGGAGCAATCCTTGGTAAGTCATTTTGGTGTCGCTCCTGCACTTGATATTTGGGGCATCTAATCTAGCTTGATATATTCCAGTTTTCCCTAATGAGCATCTCACATTGAAATGAGAACTTGTAGTCTAACTGTTGTACATAAAAGTTCAAATCAGAATAGATGAGAGATGACACGCGGCTTGAAAAGAATTTGATTATTGAAGAAGTCAAAAGTTTTCTCAAAAAGAACAAGAGTAAACAACAAAATTTTAGCAAAATTTTTTTGGGCATGAAGAAGATAAATAGATTTGGTTCAAAGACGTTCCAAAGAAAGAAGTCGGGAAAATTAAGTCGAAGAAGAAAAAGAAGATCTCAACAAGAATTGCATGCATCTTTGCATCTTCATTAATATTGAGAATTTAATTCTGCATTAACATGTTCATCATTGCATCATAAAATATGTCCATGCATCATTTTAATTGTGCTATTATCATAAAGCATTCATATAGGAAGTTGAACAAGCAGTATCTGAGAAGACAACTTTGATGAGAGTTTTGTGCACCTTTGCACCGACTAGAAAAACACATGCTTGTGTGTCTTCTACATTGTTATATTTAATGGAGCTTGCAAGTCTATTGCTCAAAAGAGTTTCTTAATTTGATCTTTTCTTAAGGATGTTTTTCTTAAAATTCAAATTTCTTAATTTGATCCTTCCATAAGGATGTTTTTCTTAAAACTCAAATTTCTTTGTTCGGTCCTTTCTCAAGGATGTTTTTTTCTTAAAACTCAATTTTTAACTCGATCCTTCTATAAGGATGTTTTTTCTTAAAACTCAAATTTCTTAATTTTATCCTTATTTAAGGATGTTTTTCTTAAAATAAAGAGTTTTTCAATTCTATCCTTTCTTAAGGATGTTTTTTCTTAAAACAAAAGGTTTCTGAATTTTCTCCTTTCATAAGGACGTTTTTCTTAAAACCAAAAGAATTTCTTAATTTGATCCTTTCATAAGGACATTTTCTTTAAAACATGAAAGAAGTTGTTAATTATATCCTTGCTTAAGGACTTATTTCAAAAAAAATCTAACATGATCCTTTCATAAGGATGTTCATTCAAAAAACCAAATTCTTGAATTTGATCCTTTCTTAAGGATGTTTTTCATAAAACATGAATTTTTAATTCGATCCTTCCATAAGGATATTTAAAAATGAATAAGAAAAGGCTTTTAATGAGATCCTTTCATAAGAATATTTTTAATTTGGTCCTTTCATAAGGACTCATTTTTTCTCTTAAAACAATAATTTATTAATTCATCTCTTTCACAAGGATATTTTCTAAAAATAAAATTTTTGGGTCCTTTCATAATGACATTATTTCTTAAAGTGAAAACCCAAAAGAGATCCTAAACGAAAAGAAGAAGAAAAGAAAAAAGAAAAAAAGAAGAGAAAAGAAAAGAAAAGAAAAATCAAAGTGAAAACCTGAAAATGTGATTTAGAGCAAAAGATTCATAAGTTCAAAAAGAAAGGGGAAAAATGGATAAACTGGGATATGAGAGGGGTACCATTTCTTAATATTAAGAAGAAGAAGAAGAAGAAGAAAGCAAAGAGAGATTAAGATCGATTAATCGAAATGTGAAAGCGTTCTGGCAATTTTGAGATATCGCTATTCATGCATTATATATAGTTAGACATCCCTAAGTTAGGAGCATGCTAACACATATCAACAAATCATCTTGTCTATTTTTGACAGGTATTCAGGTCTCAGCAAATATTTCAATCCAAGACTTCGAAGAGGTGGATCACAGCAAAGAATCAAGAGTTCCAAATAAGAAGAACTCGCCAACATTTCCAGAAGAATAGAGAGTTCATAATGAGAAGAACTTTTCCAAGACTTCAAAGCAAAAAAAATTTATATAGGAAGAACTTGTAACACTATCTCTAAGCGGAAAGTTCTATATAGGAAGAACTTGTAGCTCAAAGGATTTGTTGAGGAAAAGCAAAAGGTTCTATATTGGAAGGACTCATAGCTCCAAGGCTCCAAACAAGAAAAATGAAAAGTTCTATATAAGAAGAACTTCGTAGCTCAAACAATCTACCAAAGAAAAGCGAAAAGTCCTATATAGGAAGAACTCATTGCTCGAAGCATTCACCGAGAAGAGCAAAGCGAAAGCTTCTATATAAGAAGAACTCGTAGCATCGTCTTAAAGAAAAATGTTCTATATAAGAAGAACTTGTAGCCCCAAGGCTTCAAACAAAGAAAAGCGGGAAGTTCTATATAAGAAGAACTCGTAGCTTCAAGATTTCAGATGAAGGAATAGAAAAATTTTCTATATAGGAAGAACTCATAGCCCCAGGATTTCAGACAAAGGAAGAGTACACAGTGCCATATGGGAAGAACACGTAGCTCTGAATCTTCAAACAGGGAAGTGGGACAAAATTAGTGCTTTTGATCTTTGTTATATTCTCATTTTACAAGAATGGGCAAAGAGGGGCAACTACAATCACTAATTTTGTCCGGGTTATAACCTATTTTTATTATTTTATTTGTTTATTTATTCTATTTATCTTATGTACTATTACCTTTTACAATTTCCTATTATTATTATCTTCTACTAGTATTATTATTACAATGTTATATTAATTAATTAATTAATTAAATATTAGCCCATTAAATAAATAGTCTATTTATATAATTACAAGCCCCAAAAATATACATATATTACATACAGCTCATTTTGGGCCCATCTATTAAACCTAAACCCTAATCTATCGAGCTCTAACTCCCTCATCTTTTTGTGAAGCTCTTGTTTGATGGTTTATAATGTGATTTTACAATTTAATTTAGAAAATTCTTGTTAATTGGTGATTATGGCATTTTGCCTAAATTTTTTATTAGCTTTATGAATGCTGGAGATTTTGGTTGGGTTATTTTTATTTTTATTGTATAATATAATGTGAGATGAATTTTTGGTTAGAATCCTGAAATTACTTAATTGAGTAATTTTTAGGTTGATTTTTAGCTAGTTTTTGGGTTGTTAGAAGTGTTTGATGCTTGATGATGATATAAGGTTGTGTTGGTTGCATTTGTGGATGTTATATGATGAATATTAGATGTTAGATTCAAAGGTTTATGGCTGGTTAATGTTTGGATGGAGTTTCAGATTGCTTTTGGCATTTTTGGATAGTTGTTGTGGATACCATTGTTAAGGATTCGGGGGAATGGTGTAGGTTGTTGTGAGAATGCATTTTGATGCATTTTCTCCTTGGTTTTATGTTTTAGAAATAGGGAAAGGTCAAGGAGAACCCATCTCTTAGCTTTCAGATTATTTCAGACTCTTGTAACGTGACGGCTTTGGAAGTGATTGTGTAGCGATGAGTGAAAATGGTTTAAAAAGAGTGACAAGGCTTGATGGCTCTATTTTGGGGACTTAGGTGAAGTGTGAAACGCTTTCCCAAGTCCGAGAGCAAGTTTAAGTAGTTTTCACATCATACCTCGCTACTTTTTACATAAAGTTGCAAATAAATGTTTTGAAATAAGGTTTGAATAAATGCATAAGGATGAAACTTGTTGTTACAATGCTGCTTAATCATGATTTTCCATGTTTATAAACATGAGATTTGGTTTGGAATGAGTAAGCATGATATGCTACCATTGATATAAATGCTATGAGCATGATTGTGAATAAAATGATGAAACAAGTATGCGTAGCATTCAAAAACAGTAAGTTCACATGCATGTATGATCTTTATTGGCTAAGTAACATATTAAAAGAAAAGTATCGGATATAGATGGCTAGACATAGGATGAGAGTGGACTATAAACATAAAGGGCTTTGAGCCTAATCAATCGTGCCTCTGCCTTGAGGTAGTTGAAAGAAACTATCCAGGTTTGAGGTGTCCCTCGGTGTTGAGGTAAGTGAAAGAAATTGTTCGTGCCTTGAGGATAAAATAGGTAATTGAAAGATTATTACCACCGTAGAAAAGGAGGTTAAAATATTACCTCCACCGTATCCGTGTATCCGATAAGGTTTTGTTGAAAAGAAAGTTAAAAATGGTCACTATAAATCCAATATATTGATATATGATGGAAAAAAAAGAATGATATGATACATTGATTTCATTCAAGCATGATTTTTTAATATGGATTGTGCATAAAGGAAATTTTGAAAATGAAGCAAGGTTTAACAATGTTTTACTTAATTGCATTGATGATAATGTGAAGAGCAACCTCACTAAGCTCAATTAGCTTACGCTCTCCTTTATCTTTGCATAAAACTAAGGTTTGGAGGTTGCGATTCTAGCGAAGAAAATCTAAGAACATTGTTTTCGTTTTGGATATGATGAACAATTTTAGTAATTGGTAAATAATACAATGTGTCGCCAATATCCTTCGGAGTTTGTGATGGGGTTTAGAGATGTTTTCAAGTTGTTTGGAGTTTTAATCTTGTTGTTTTGATATTCCCTTAAACATGTTGAAGTTTCTAGTTGGATGCTTGCTTATGATGAGTATATGCCCTAGTGTGCTTTGTAGCGCAAGATATGTTTTGGATGCTTGTTGTTACTTTCGAATGTTTTGAGCAAGTTTATATATCATTTATATAAAAAATATTGAATGCCATGTTTATGTGTTTCTAGGCCTAGATTTGGTTTTAAGTATGTTGATTGTGAGAGTTTAGGAAGCATACCTATATGAGTGTAAAGTGATTCAATCTTTCTTAATTGCTTTTGATAATTAAGGGCTTTTGGCTTGTCTTAGTTCTCGGTTTTATGGTGTATATGTATGTATTTGTTTAAGGCATATGTTGGGTACCAATAGGGTGTAAAACCAGCTAAATTGGGTATTACAAGTCTAATGGTATCGATACTCGATCCCTAATATTGATACGGTATATGCAATTTTGGCCTAGGTATTGATACTCAGGGAGGCACATCGGTACAGGTAAGTGCAAAATTGGCCTGGGTATCAATACTCAAGGAGGTGTATCGGTACGAGTTTTAGCTACTACAATTTGGGACTTTGGCCATTTTGGCTGGGATATCGATACTCAAGGGAGGGTATCGATACGGCCCTTAAAAATCAGGCCTAGTATCGATACCTTATCCTGAGTACTGATACCCAAGTCATTATTTCTGCTAAATAGTAGCATGGTTTTAGATTCTTCCATTTTGGTCCCTGTTTCGTATGAATGCAACTTGATTGTGATTGTAAATTCGTTTAAGCTGAAATTTGACATGTATGCATGTAACTAGATTAATTGAGGATCAGTAACCCTGAATTTAAATAAGTTATCGTAATTTTCCAAATTTATAATTTAATCCTTAAATTGCAAATACGAGTGCAATCACCAATTTTATCTGGGGTGTTAACCCACTTTTATGTTTTTGCTAATATTTAGGATAATGGGCTTCTAATACCTTATATATATATACATACATTGCATCATGTTTAATATATATATATAGTGCCCTTATTATGGTATTTATTACTATTAGTTTGTTATAATTTGAAAAATCCAAAAACATTATTAGTTACTACTATTTTTACTTATTTTCACATTATTACTACTATTTTCGCTTCGATTTATATTTTATACTATTATTATTATTATTATTATCACTAACTCAATTTATTGTTTATTATCATTATATTATTATTATATCTAAACAAGAAAATCCGAAAAGATTAAATATATATATATATATAAATAAGTAAATAAAATAAAATAATAAAGTAGTCCAAAATAAATAAAGCCCAAAGTTTATTTTTATTTATAGTCCATTTTACAAGTCATAAAAACCCAAAAAAAACTAATATTACTTTCAGCCCGATAAGAGTCCAAACAAAAAAAACCATAATTACATCAGATAGCAAAAACCCTAATACCCTATTGTCTATTGTCACGACCCGCACCCTAGGGTCTGAGCTCAGTGCACACCAAGCAGCTGAGGATGCACTTCACGCCATTTTGGGCTTGCCAACACCCATCCGAACCAGCCCATCCCTTGAAGAATGCTAGAGAACGCACAAGGCCACAAGACCTAGCCCAGATCCATGAAGTATTCAGGAGGGTAATTCGGTCAAAGCATCCTCTTATTTAAATATAATTTGTAGATAATGTCTGTGATAAGAAGGAATCCCAAAAGTGAGATTTTTTTAGGATAAGGTCGATCTAGACCGTAGATGTAAATTAATCTGAGCCGTTGAATGTAGGGGAGTTCAACTATAAATAGAGGCCCCCTCCCTCACTTGTAAATCACTTCTGATTTTGAGTAATACATTGAGCATTCACTCATTTCCCTCGGTTTTCTTTGCTATCCATTTCCTTTCTTTGTTCTTTTCGTTTCCGCGACGATCCAAGCATTCTAGCTTCGATTAGTTTTAGGCTTACTTGGTTGCTAATCCGCCTAGCAAGCACCCAAGGCCGCACGTCCGAGTTTGTGTTAATTTAGGGACGTGACAGTTGGTATCAGAGCCAGTTCGTCGGAAGGAATGGCACCACAGAATGCCAGTGAGGTCCCAGCAAATGACCGAGAGACTCGTGCTACAGCTGCCGGGAAGAAGCGAGAGAGTTCAAGGGACATTGTTGCTGCCTTGGACAAGAGGGTCGTTAGGCTTGAAGAGTCGATTGCCGAGCTTCAAGGGACCCAAGAGGAAGCCAATGAGAACTTCGAGAAGATGGATTCCATGAAGGAAGACATCATGAATGAGGTTAGCGAGAATCTCGAGAACCTATATGAGTCATTGAACGACCAAGATCTCTCCATCAAAGTTGCGGTTGAAGCTATGAAAGAGGAGATGGTGAAAGAAGTGAAGAAGCTCAGTGCCGAGCTGCTTCTCTACAAGACTGCCATGTTGAATGGCATGATGGCCAAAGCAACGGTGCCCAAGCCCAGGATCGACGCCCCAAAGCCCAAGCCATTCAAAGGGACCATATCTGCTCAAGAAGTGGAGAACTTCATGTGGGGACTTGAGCAATATTTCAAGGCAATGGGTATCATGGAGGATACCGAAAAGGTAACAACTGCTTCGATTTATTTATCTGATGCTGCTCTGTTATGGTGGCGACGTAGGTGCTCGGATGAGCAACGTGGGGGTACTGCTTTTGGAACATGGGCTGAGTTCCAAGCAGAGTTGAAGGAGCAGTTTTACCCGGGCAATGCCGAGAAAGAGGCAAGATCGAAGCTTAGAGCTCTTAAGGATGTCGGGACACTTCGAGACTATGTTCGAGAGTTCAGCGAGCTTCAACTTCAGATCCCAGACTTATCCGAGAAGGATTATCTTTTCCAGTTCATGGACGGACTGAAGCCATGGGCGAACACCGAGCTAGAACGAAGAGATGTGAAGGAACTCTCCAAAGCCATGGCGATTGCAGAATCATTGAAGGAGAATAGTGCCAACAGAAATGAGCCAACCAAACCAAAGCTAAAGTTTCGTAGTAATGGAGGCAATGGTGGGGGAGACTAACCCAAGAACAACTTCAATAGGCAATCCAACGCCAATTATACAGCCAACCAACCATGGAACCGGAACAAGAGAGGGGACGGTAATCTTAAATGTTTTGAGTGTGGAGGACCACACTACAAAAGCAATTGCCCACAAAGACAGAAGGTTGCGGCCATCCAAGAAAAGGAAGGTCAAGAGGAGACACTCAAGCTTGGCTCCATCCTCAGTTGCATGGAAGTCAAGAAGGGCTCCAAGAAGAAGGGACTGATGTTCGTCGACATCACCATTGCTGGCCAGAAAATGAGCGCACTAGTAGACACCGGTGCCTCAGAGTTGTTCATGTCTGAACAGGCCGCAAAGAAACTTGACCTTCATGTCGAGAAGGCAAGTGGGTTCATCAAGACCGTGAATGCCAAGGAGGCTCCGATTGCAGGAGTAGCACAAGGAGTCAAACTCGAGATTGGGGGCTGGTCCGGTAAGGAGAACATCAAGGTAATTCCACTTGATGATTTTGACTTTGTCATTGGGCTTAGTTTTCTTGACAAGATTAATGCGTTTCCCGTTCCATTTGCCGATTGCTTGTGCATACTTGATTCGAGAGGCCAATGCATTGTGCCAGAACCCGAGTAGCTGGAGTTGGGGCCAAGATGATTTCAGCCATCCAATTCAGCAAAGGAGTTCGCAAGGAGGAGCCAACCTACCTAGCAACGTTGACTATCAATGAGGCCACCATGACCGAAAATGTTCCAGCAGAAGTGGGACAAGTTTTGGCAGAATTCTGTGACGTGATGCCTGCCGAGTTGCCTAAGGATCTTCCACCAAAGAGGGAGGTCGACCACAAGATTGAACTTGTGCCAACGCGGAGCCACCCGCTAGAGCCCCCCTACCGAATGGCTCCACCAGAACTAGAGGAGTTACGCAGAACAATTGAAGGAACTCCTCGATGCAGGCTATATCCGACCATCAAAGGCACCCTATGGAGCTCCGGTGCTCTTTCAGAAGAAACATGATGGGACTCTTCGAATGTGCATCGACTATCGGGCCTTGAACAAGCTCACCGTGAAGAACAAGTACCCGATCCCGCTCATAGCAGACTTGTTCGATCAACTTGGTGGTGCAAGATGGTTCACCAAGTTAGATTTGCGGTCCGGATATTGGCAGTGAGGATTGCAGAAGGAGACGAGCCAAAGACAGCTTGTGTGACCCGCTACGGTTCGTATGAATTTCTTGTGATGCCATTTGGCCTCACAAATGCTCCCGCCACCTTCCGCACCCTGATGAATAAGGTACTACAGCCTTTCCTTGATCAATTTGTTGTAGTTTACCTTGATGATATTGTCATCTATAGCAAGAGCCTTGGGGAGCATGTGGGACACTTGAGACAGGTGTTCGAGGTCTTGCGAGAAAACAAGCTCTATGTCAAAGAGGAGAAGTGCTTGTTTGCTCAAATGGAGGTCCCTTTTCTAGGCCACATAGTTGGAGGTGGCAAGATCCGAATGGATGGGGCCAAAATTCAAGCCATCTCAGATTGGGAGTCGCCAACCAAGGTGACAGAGTTGAGATCCTTCCTGGGGCTAGCCAATTACTACCGAAAGTTCGTCAAGGGTTACTCCAAGATCGCCACACCATTGACCGAGCTATTGAAGAAGGACAAGGGGTGGGACTGGAGCACCGAATGTCAAGAAGCCTTTGAGGGACTGAAGAAGGCCATGGCAAGTGAGCCAGTGTTGGTGTTGCCGGATCACACCAAGCCTTTCGAGATTTACACCGATGCATCCGACGTTGCAATTAGTGGGGTTCTGATGCAAGAGGGACATCCGGTTGCATATGAGAGCCGGAAGCTCAATGAGACCGAGAGGAGATACACGGTCCATGAGAAGAAGATGACAACAGCAGTGCATTGCTTGCGTATTTGGCGTCACCATATACTTGGGTCGAGGTTTGTGGTATTCACTGATAATATTGCCAATAGTTATTTTCTAACCCAGAAGAAATTGTGTCCCAAGCAGGCTCGTTGGCAGGAATTCCTTGCAGAGTTCAATTTTACCATGGAATACAAGCCTGGAAAAGTGAATTTCGTTGCCGATGCCTTAAGCCAAAGGTACAACATGGAGATTGTTAGCTTACCGAAGGGACAATTGTTGGAACGCATCAAGGAGGGCTTGTCACATGACCCGACGGCCAAAATGTTGATCGAATATGCCAAGGAAGGGAAAACCAAAAGGTTTTGGCTCGAGGGGGACTTGCTCTATTCCAAAGGACACCGCCTCTACGTGCCTCAGTTTGGAGAATTACGCAAGGAGCTCATGAAGGAGTGTCATGACTCCAAGTGGGCCGGACATCCAGGGATGAATCGAACCATGGCACTAATCAGCGAGCACTACTATTGGCCACATATGGGTGACGATGTTGAAGCCTATGTGAGAACTTGTCTTGTATGCCAGCAGGACAAGGTGGAGATGAAGAAACCAGCGGGACTGTTGCATCCATTGCCCATTCCCGAGCAACCATGGGAGAGCCTTTCCATGGATTTTATTGTCGGTTTGCCAAGCACTGATGGCCTGTCTACGATTATGGTTGTTGTGGACAGATTTTCGAAGTATGGGACATTTATTCCAGCGTCTAAGGCATGCCCAGCAGAGGAGGCAGCCCGTCTTTTCCTCAAGCACGTGGTGAAGCTTTAGGGAGTGCCAAAGACAATCATTAGTGACCGAGACTCGCGGTTCACAGGGAAGTTTTGGACCGAGTTGTTCAAGCTCTTGGGATCAAGTCTGAACTTCTCAACTAGTTTCCACCCACAGACCGACGAGCAAACTGAGCGAGTGAATAGATTGTTAGAGATCTATTTGAGGCACTATGTGAGTGCCACACAACGCGACTGGCCAAAGCTGTTAGATGTGGCCCAATTTTCCTACAACCTGCAACGGAGCGAGGCGACAAACCAAAGTCCGTTTGAGATCGTGATGGGGCAACAACCGCTTTCACCCAACGCAGTTGCTACCAAGTATGAGGGGCCTAATCCAGCAGCACACAAGTTTGCCAAGGAATGGCAAGAGAATCACGACTTAGCCCGAGCTTATTTACACAAGGCAGTGAAGCGGACCAAGAAGTGGGCAGATCGAAAGCGAAGGGACGTGAACTTCCAAGTTGGTGATCAAGTCCTTGCCAAAATCACCGGGATCTTCCACGACAAAAACATGCACAAGGGTCTTGTGCGGAGATACGAGGGCCCTTTTGAGGTTGTGAAGCGAGTAGGCACCATGGCCTACAGATTGGAGTTGCCATCGACCATCCGAACTCATCCAGTGTTCCATGTTAGTCAACTCAAGCCCTACCATCAAGATGAGTTAGATCCAGATCGAGGCAAATCACACCGAGCGCCAGTTGGAGTGAAGGTCTCTTATGAGAACGAGGTTCGAGAGATCCAAGCAGAGATGGTCGTTCGAAGGCAAAACTACCGACCGAGACACGAGTACTTTGTTCAATGGAAGGGATTTTTTGACAGTGAGGGTAGCTGGGAGCCAGCCGAAGCCCTTTGGCAATTCAAGAACAAAGTGGAGCACTACCATTCCAATCAGGCTACGAGGGCGTCGCCAAAACCAGTGGGGGAGATTGTCACGACCCGCACCCTAGGGTTTGAGCTCAGTGCACACCAGGCAGCTGAGGATGCCCTTCACGCCATTTTGGGCTTGCCAACACCCATCCGAACCAGCCCATCCCTTGAAGAATGCTAGAGAACCCACAAGGCCACAAGACCTAGCCCAGATCCATGAAGTATTCAGGAGGGTAATTCGGTCAAAGCATCCTCTTATTTAAATATAATTTGTAGATAATGTCTGTGATAAGAAGGAATCCCAAAAGTGAGATTTTTTTAGGATAAGGTCGATCTAGACCGTAGATGTAAATTAATCTGAGCCGTTGAATGTAGGGGAGTTCAACTATAAATAGAGGCCCCCTCCCTCACTTGTAAATCACTTCTGATTTTGAGTAATACATTGAGCATTCACTCATTTCCCTCGGTTTTCTTTGCTATCCATTTCCTTTCTTTGTTCTTTTCGTTTCCTGACGATCCAAGCATTCTAGCTTCGATTAGTTTTAGGCTTACTTGGTTGCTAATCCGCCTAGCAAGCACCCAAGGCCGCACGTCCGAGTTTGTGTTAATTTAGGGACGTGAGGAAGGAATGGCACCACAGAATGCCAGTGAGGTCCCAAAGAAATGACCGAGAGACTCGTGCTACAGCTGCCGGGAAGAAGCGAGAGAGTTCAAGGGACATTGTTGCTGCCTTGGACAAGAGGGTCGTTAGGCTTGAAGAGTCGATTGCCGAGCTTCAAGGGACCCAAGAGGAAGCCAATGAGAACTTCGAGAAGATGGATTCCATGAAGGAAGACATCATGAATGAGGTTAGCGAGAATCTCGAGAACCTATATGAGTCATTGAACGACCAAGATCTCTCCATCAAAGTTGCGGTTGAAGCTATGAAAGAGGAGATGGTGAAAGAAGTGAAGAAGCTCAGTGCCGAGCTGCTTCTCTACAAGACTGCCATGTTGAATGGCATGATGGCCAAAGCAACGGTGCCCAAGCCCAGGATCGACGCCCCAAAGCCCAAGCCATTCAAAGGGACCATATCTGCTCAAGAAGTGGAGAACTTCATGTGGGGACTTGAGCAATATTTCAAGGCAATGGGTATCATGGAGGATACCGAAAAGGTAACAACTGCTTCGATTTATTTATCTGATGCTGCTCTGTTATGGTGGCGACGTAGGTGCTCGGATGAGCAACGTGGGGGTACTGCTTTTGGAACATGGGCTGAGTTCCAAGCAGAGTTGAAGGAGCAGTTTTACCCGGGCAATGCCGAGAAAGAGGCAAGATCGAAGCTTAGAGCTCTTAAGGATGTCGGGACACTTCGAGACTATGTTCGAGAGTTCAGCGAGCTTCAACTTCGGATCCCGCACTTATCCGAGAAGGATTATCTTTTCCATTCATGGACGGACTGAAGCCATGGGCGAACACCGAGCTAGAACGAAGAGATGTGAAGGAACTCTCCAAAGCCATGGCGATTGCGTAAATCATTGAAGGAGAATAGTGCCAACAAAATGAGCCAACCAAACCAAAGCTAAAGTTTCGTAGTAATGGAGGCAATGGTGGGGAGACTAACCCAAGAACAACTTCAATAGGCAATCCAACGCCAATTATACAGCCAACCAACCATGGAACCGGAACAAGAGAGGGGACGGTAATCTTAAATGTTTTGAGTGTGGAGGACCACACTACAAAAGCAATTGCCCACAAAGACAAGGTTGCGCCATCCAAGAAAAGGAAGGTCAAGAGGAGACACTCAAGCTTGGCTCCATCCTCAGTTGCATGGAAGTCAAGAAGGGCTCCAAGAAGAAGGGACTGATGTTCGTCGACATCACCATTGCTGGCCAGAAAATGAGCGCACTAGTAGACACCGGTGCCTCAGAGTTGTTCATGTCTGAACAGGCCGCAAAGAAACTTGACCTTCATGTCGAGAAGGCAAGTGGGTTCATCAAGACCGTGAATGCCAAGGAGGCTCCGATTGCAGGAGTAGCACAAGGAGTCAAACTCGAGATTGGGGGCTGGTCCGGTAAGGAGAACATCAAGGTAATTCCACTTGATGATTTTGACTTTGTCATTGGGCTTAGTTTTCTTGACAAGATTAATGCGTTTCCCGTTCCATTTGCCGATTGCTTGTGCATACTTGATTCGAGAGGCCAATGCATTGTGCCGTAACCCGAGTAGCTGGAGTTGGGGCCAAGATGATTTCAGCCATCCAATTCAGCAAAGGAGTTCGCAAGGAGGAGCCAACCTACCTAGCAACGTTGACTATCAATGAGGCCACCATGACCGAAAATGTTCCAGCAGAAGTGGGACAAGTTTTGGCAGAATTCTGTGACGTGATGCCTGCCGAGTTGCCTAAGGATCTTCCACCAAAGAGGGAGGTCGACCACAAGATTGAACTTGTGCCGAACGCGGAGCCACCCGCTAGAGCCCCTTACCGAATGGCTCCACCAGAACTAGAGGAGTTACGCAGACAATTGAAGGAACTCCTCGATGCAGGCTATATCCGACCATCAAAGGCACCCTATGGAGCTCCGGTGCTCTTTCAGAAGAAACATGATGGGACTCTTCGAATGTGCATCGACTATCGGGCCTTGAACAAGCTCACCGTGAAGAACAAGTACCCGATCCCGCTCATAGCAGACTTGTTCGATCAACTTGGTGGTGCAAGATGGTTCACCAAGTTAGATTTGCGGTCCGGATATTGGCAGTGAGGATTGCAGAAGGAGACGAGCCAAAGACAGCTTGTGTGACCCGCTACGGTTCGTATGAATTTCTTGTGATGCCATTTGGCCTCACAAATGCTCCCGCCACCTTCCGCACCCTGATGAATAAGGTACTACAGCCTTTCCTTGATCAATTTGTTGTAGTTTACCTTGATGATATTGTCATCTATAGCAAGAGCCTTGGGGAGCATGTGGGACACTTGAGACAGTGTTCGAGGTCTTCTTGAGAAAAACAAGCTCTATGTCAAAGAGGAGAAGTGCTTGTTTGCTCAAATGGAGGTCCCTTTTCTAGGCCACATAGTTGGAGGTGGCAAGATCCGAATGGATGGGGCCAAAATTCAAGCCATCTCAGATTGGGAGTCGCCAACCAAGGTGACAGAGTTGAGATCCTTCCTGGGGCTAGCCAATTACTACCGAAAGTTCGTCAAGGGTTACTCCAAGATCGCCACACCATTGACCGAGCTATTGAAGAAGGACAAGGGGTGGGACTGGAGCACCGAATGTCAAGAAGCCTTTGAGGGACTGAAGAAGGCCATGGCAAGTGAGCCAGTGTTGGTGTTGCCGGATCACACCAAGCCTTTCGAGATTTACACCGATGCATCCGACGTTGCAATTAGTGGGGTTCTGATGCAAGAGGGACATCCGGTTGCATATGAGAGCCGGAAGCTCAATGAGACCGAGAGGAGATACACGGTCCATGAGAAGAAGATGACAACAGCAGTGCATTGCTTGCGTATTTGGCGTCACCATATACTTGGGTCGAGGTTTGTGGTATTCACTGATAATATTGCCAATAGTTATTTTCTAACCCAGAAGAAATTGTGTCCCAAGCAGGCTCGTTGGCAGGAATTCCTTGCAGAGTTCAATTTTACCATGGAATACAAGCCTGGAAAAGTGAATTTCGTTGCCGATGCCTTAAGCCAAAGGTACAACATGGAGATTGTTAGTTTACCGAAGGGACAATTGTTGGAACGCATCAAGGAGGGCTTGTCACATGACCCGACGGCCAAAATGTTGATCGAATATGCCAAGGAAGGGAAAACCAGAAGGTTTTGGCTCGAGGGGGACTTGCTCTATTCCAAAGGACACCGCCTCTACGTGCCTCAGTTTGGAGAATTACGCAAGAAGCTCATGAAGGAGTGTCATGACTCCAAGTGGGCCGGACATCCAGGGATGAATCAGACCATGGCACTAATCAGTGAGCACTACTATTGGCCACACATGGGCGACGATGTTGAAGCCTATGTGAGAACTTGTTTTGTATGCCAACAGGACAAGGTGGAGATGAAGAAACCAGCGGGACTGTTGCATCCATTGCCCATTCCCGAGCGACCATGGGAGAGCCTTTCCATGGATTTTATTGTCGGTTTGCCAAGCACTGATGGCCTGTCTACGATTATGGTCGTTGTGGACAGATTTTCGAAGTATGGGACATTTATTCCAGCGTCTAAGGCATGCCCAGCAGAGGAGGCAGCCCGTCTTTTCCTCAAGCACGTGGTGAAGCTTTGGGGAGTGCCAAAGACAATCATTAGTGACCGAGACTCGCGGTTCACAGGGAAGTTTTGGACCGAGTTGTTCAAGCTCTTGGGATCAAGTCTGAACTTCTCAACTAGTTTCCACCCACAGACCGACGGGCAAACAAACGAAAAGAGTGAATGGATTGTTAGAGATCTATTTGAGGCACTATGTGAGTGCCACACAACGCGACTGGCCAAAGCTGTTAGATGTGGCCCAATTATCCTACAACCTGCAACGGAGCGAGGCGACAAACCAAAGTCCATTTGAGATCGTGATGGGGCAACAACCGCTTACACCCAACGCAGTTGCTACCAAGTATGAGGGGCCTAATCCAGCAGCACACAAGTTTGCCAAGGAATGGCAAGAGAATCACGACTTAGCCCGAGCTTATTTACACAAGGCAGTGAAGCGGACCAAGAAGTGGGCAGATCGAAAGCGAAGGGACGTGAACTTCCAAGTTGGTGATCAAGTCCTTGCCAAAATCACCGGGATCTTCCGCGACAAAAACATGCACAAGGGTCTTGTGCGGAGATACGAGGGCCCTTTTGAGGTTGTGAAGCGAGTAGGCACCATGGCCTACAGATTGGAGTTGCCATCGACCATCCGAACTCATCCAGTGTTCCATGTTAGTCAACTCAAGCCCTACCATCAAGATGAGTTAGATCCAGATCGAAGCAAATCACACCGAGTTCCAGTTGGAGTGAAGGTCTCTTATGAGAACGAGGTTCGAGAGATCAAAGCAGATAGGGGCGTTCGAAGGCAAAACTACCGACCAAGACACGAGTACTTTGTTCAATGGAAGGGACTTCCCGACAGTGAGGGTAGCTGGGAGCCAGCCGAATCCCTTTGGCAATTCAAGAACAAAGTGGAGCACTACCATTCCAATCAGGCGATGAGGGCGTCGCCAAAACCAGTGGGGGAGATTGTCACGACCCGCACCCTAGGGTCTGAGCTTAGTGCACACCAGGCAGCTGAGGATGCCCTTCACGCCTTTTGGGCTTGCCAACACCCATCCGAACCAGCCCATCCCTTGAAGAATGCTAGAGAACCCACAAGGCTGTCCTAGCCCAGATCCATGAAGTATTCAAGAGGGTAATTCGGTCAAAGCATCCTCTTATTTAAATATAATTTGTAGATAATGTTTGTGATAAGAAGGAATCCCAAAAGTGAGATTTCTTTAGGATAAGGTCGATCTAGACCGTCGATGTAAATTAATCTGAGCCGTTGAATGTAGGGGAGTTCAACTATAAATAGAGGCCCCCTCCCTCACTTGTAAATCACTTCTGATTTTGAGTAATACATTGAGCATTCACTCATTTCCCTCGGTTTTCTTTGCTAGCCATTTCTTTTCTTTGTTCTTTTCGTTTCCGCGACGATCCAAGCATTCTAGCTTCGATCAGTTTTAGGCTTACTTGGTTACTAATCTGCCTAGCAAGCACCCAAGGCCGCACGTCCGAGTTTGTGTGAATTTAGGGACGTGACACTATGCACAACCCACTATCAGTCGTCAGATCTATCTCAGATCTGATGGTCCAGCTTGCTTAGGAAGAAGCTTCCAGATTATGCACGCGCCCACGCGCGATTTCTCGACTCCCTTATGCGCCCGTACAAGCCACGAACGGACCATTTGGCTCTCACCTCAGACACACGCGATCGTTGACCTTCTGTGACCGTCTGCCGTGACCAGCTCCCCAACGGGCCAACCCCTGAGTCGAGAAGCGCTCCATCCCTCACCTCTCTCATTCGAAAACGCCAGCAGCATGCCAAACAAGCCACAAAATATCAAGGGTCTTAAATAGCAAAAACACAAAAACAACAAAAAGCATACTCAGAATAGACATGCAACCAATTTCATATATTTTTAGAGCCGACAATGTGCATATTGACATATGAATCCGGCCAAAAATATTCAAAATAATTCTTTTTCTTTTTTTCATATTTCACATGTAACATTCGATTATATATATCGAGTCAAACCCCTTCTAAACAATAACGGGAATTTTTTAGAGAAATCAATACAAAGCAGAAACTGAAAATCCTAAAGTATCTCTTCTTTATTTTTTTCGCATGCATAAGATAAAAAATAGAGAAGCTAGGTTAAGTTTTTACTTTCTTTACCTTGGGCTTGGGTTTGGGTTTCGATTGACCATCTCAAGTTCCCTCCGTTGACAAGCCCACTGTCTTCGGGTGTAAAAAGGGGTGAGCCGAAAGTGGAAAGGTCCCTTTTTTAGGTTTTGGTTTTGTTCGGCTTTCTCAGATCTAGGCCAAGGAAAAAGTATTTTGAGAATCTAAGGCTTTTTTGGGTTCAGGGTGAAAGGAAGAGTCATTTGGTGGTGGCTTTTGATTTTCTGACGCCGTATACGACGGCCGGTGGTGGGAGGTACGGTAGAATGCCGGTGGTTTCTAGGCTCGGGATGAATGTACGACGGCGTTCATCCGATAGGGGAAGAGGATTTTACCCGAAATAGGGGGTTGGTTTAATAAAACAGAGTTTAGCTGTTTTTTAACCCAAAAATATCATTTATACTCGCCCATTTTTCAAAATGGTATTTTTACATTATAAATCCCTCCGCCCCGGCTATATTACGCGTCTTAAGGGCTTTCCCATTTTAAAATTCTTTCCCCGGTCCCTCATGATTTTCCAAAACTCCCAATCTAGTCCTTAAATCAGATTAGATTTAGTTTTCAAAAAAGTTTATTCTCCGTCAGGTCCCTCCGCATTCTTAAAATATCAACCTTGGCCATTTCGCGTTTTAAAATCGCATCCCCCATCCCTGTTGTTTTCAAAATGTATTCGATTTGGTCCTATTTTCAAATCTAAATATGTTTTTTAAATGGTTTTATTCCTAGTTTGGACCTTAGAGCTTCAATTTTTATTCAATTGGGTCCCAGATTCAGTTTTGTCCTTTTTGTTTTCTTCCCTTTTTTATGCAGATTTATATTTTGGTCCTTTTGTTATTTTTTTGGTTAAGATCATATTGCCATGATGTACATGTATATGTGTGATATAACCTTGGTATGTATATGTTATATTAGAATATTATATGTTTTGTATAGTATATAGTTTTTTTTATAATATGTGGAATATATGTTGTACGCTTTTTTTTATACATAGTATATAGTTTTAATTACATATTTTTTACATATAACACATTAGGCATATGGATTTTAGATATAATACATGTTTTCATTTTACTATATAGTATATAACTTGAAATACTATGTACATTTTCAACATGTTTACATAATATAGTTTACATGATAAAGCATATAGTTTTTATATCTAGGGGTTTCGACCTTTTTTACATATAGCATATAATATGTAATGCTAATATATAAATATAGCTACTGCCATTTTTTTATATTTATAAGTGTGTGTATGTTTGACATTCCTTTATTTAACACATAGGTCTTTTATTCCATGTTTTGTTTATGCTTATTTGCCATGCATTGTAAATGTTGCATCCGGGATATAATTTGTTAATGCGGTGTCATGTTATGCGGGAGTAAACGTGGCCAGTATCAAATGCAGTGATGGTGGTTTTGCTGTTTACTTTCGAATAACGAGGTCTTTAAAATTTACTCATATGTATAACCGGATCTTAATTTAATCGTCACTTTAATTTGAAAAGTTCGATATTAACAAGGCGGTAATTATTTATTTTCTTTTTACGGTACCAATTTTTGGGCGGTGTGGTTGTGCCAAAACTCTCCTACCCGTAACCGACTCCCGAATTGGCTTTCAAACGAATCTCTGATTTTTATGGTGTCCGGTCTACCTAGCGGCCGGTGGCGACTCCAAGTTTTACTATTTGACAAACACACGAATTTTTAAGGACTCCCCATTTTCCAAATAATTTTTCCAAATAATAAAAGCAAACATACTACTCCTTTTTTAGCGATCTCGTTCGAAACAAAAAATTTGAATTTCAAAGAAATTTTTTATGTCGCTACAACTGGCGACTCCACTAGGGACTGGTTTTAACTTTTAAAACTAAAGTGAGTCATGCCAATTTTTTTCAAAAAGAACAAAAATAATAATTACCGCTTTATTAATACCGAAAGTTGTGAATTAAAATGATGATTAAATTAATATTTGTTTATAAATGCGAGTTTATTTTAACATATTTAAAATTTGACATTTAAACCCGTCATTTTTAAGTGGGGGGAACGCTAGTGCTTTCGTGTGGATATTGTTCCTCTGTATGGGCCTAGTAAGTACCTTTGGGCTCGACTACCCTATGTTTTCGTCAGAATATTGTTTCCCGTAAGGACATAGCGAAAGGGTCCCCCTGAATTAAACCATGTTGAAAGGAGCCTATAATGGGATGATCGGGGGCCTTGCTACCCTTAGGAGGGGACAACGAGGATAGTTCGGGTACCGTTTAGAACTAAAACTGCATGTAGAGAACATAGAAAACCCACCCCTTTAGAGCCATGCGGTAAACCTAGGTTCTTAGAATGGATGTAAATAGGGTTGCTTTGTTTGATGCTTGATTTAATTTCCCGCTTTGTTTATATATTTACTAATTTTATCCGGTACTGACTTGTTTCTTCTTTGTTTTATTTTGTTTTGCATATATTTGGAATATATGTTGCATAACATGAAAGTGTTGATTCAAGTGGTTTGCCGAGTTGAAATCTTTCATCATGGATAGAAGGTACCTCAAGAAGGAGGAAATTAACTCATTCGTTCGATATTGGTTTGAAGTCAACCAAAAGATCCAAGGCAACAATTTATCGAGTGAGTGCATTGTGGCGGGGTATACATATGTTAGTCTACAACAAAATGACCTATGGGACTTGAAACAGATTTGGGAAGGATAGGACCGCCGATTACAAAATTTGTTTCGGGAAAATTATGGTGACACAGCACATTTGATGTATGTTCGAGTTAATCAGCCTATGCTCTGAGCCATCTTTTAGTTTTGGAATCCCGCCTTCTGTTGCTTCACTTTCAACGGGAATGATTCGATGCCTACGATCGAAGAGTATACAACTTTGCTAAATCAGATGAACATTCAAGAAGATTGGATTTACACGAAGCCGTCAAGGTCTCAGAATTACCCTTTGAAGCTTAGAATCTTAACCGGGATGAGTGAAGATTGGGTTAAGGGATTGATTCAGGTTCGAGGTGACAACACCGCTTTTTCTTGGGAATGCATTCGAGATATCATACCAACACACCTAATGAGGGTGTGAAGATGGATTTATTCACTTTGGGGATATACGGTCTGATCATTTTCCCTAGAGTTTTGGGTAACATTGATGTAGCCATCTTGGACTTATTCAAGCGGTTGAGGAAAAATGCCAACCTGGTATCGGTAATCTTGACTGAAACTTTTATTTCCTTGAACGCAAGCCGAAAGCACGAAGAAGGGCACTTTAGGGGATGTGAACAATTGCTTTAGGTATGGATTCAGAGTCATTTTGGAAGACACCAACTAGGGTTCCACCCCGAATATGTTTCAGAGATTTTTCCCCTCTACGAGAGTACCTAGCTAAGGAATAGTGGGAAGAGCCAGATAAAAAAATGGAGGGCGATCTTTAAAAATATTCAAGATGAAAATATTGTGTGGAGGATGCCTTGGCTCAGTAGGGTCCTTCATTTCTTGTATAGGTGTGGGGATTACGATTGGCTAATGATGATAGGATTGTACGGTGGAATCGCTTGTGCTCCTTTATAGGGGTGTTCATATCCGGGTACCCGAAATTTTCGGGTACCAAAAAGTTGGCCGGTGACCTGGCCCATAAAAACTGGGTACCCGCAAATTGGGTACCCGTAAAATTTGGGTACCCGCAAAATTGGGTACCGGGTACCCGGTTCACTTATTTATTTATTTATTTTTTAAATTTATTTTGTTTTAAAAATACATAGAAAGCACATAAAATTTCATGATATAGATTTCAAACACAAAATTTGTTGATTTGAGGTTAGTTTTAAGGGAGAAATATTTGGATATATATATATATATGTATTAAAGTTTATCGACAAAAGAAGGTATTAAAAATATTAATCTAGATCAAGATTTTTCTTTTGAATCTCATATTGACAAATTAATATAAATATTTTTGAAAATTTTAAAACTTAAAAGTACATAATACAAGTATAAAAATAAGTTAGGGATTTAAAATTAGTTTTAGTGAAAATAGTAAGAAACATAAAATAAAAATAGAATTTAAAATTTAAAATATATAACTATTAAAATTACCGTGTCGGGTCGGGTACCCAGTTCCCAAAAACATTCAGCCCTGACTCGGCCCGACTACCCGAAAAAAATTACGGGTCGGGTACCTGGCCTGAAAATTTTGGGTATTTTCATTTAATTACCCAGTAATTTTCAATCGGGTAGGCGGGTCGACGTGTCGGGTAGTTCGGGCCAGGTATTTTTAACACCCCTACTCCTTTGTTGGTGTCAAGGCAATTCGGGTCACGACAGTTCGTGCCTCTCACCATCAGCTTAAGCACCTCTAAGTTTCCGTTCAAGAATGAATATAGGGCAAAGGTTTAAGATATTTCTACAGCTTTGGATCACCTTTACGGCATAAAGGTCGAAAAAGGATGAAAGTGCATGTTCACCCCGGATTATGCCTTTTGGATGCGCAAAAGAATCAATGACAAGACTTCAGAGCCCGACCAAGGGTCGGCTATATCACTTGAAGATCATTTGAGAATGGTTCCTTCTGAGGCCGACATCCTAAGAAGCGAGCTAGATGAGGTGAAGAAGAAGATGGATGCTTTGCCAACCAAGAATACAAGCGAGCTTTATAGGGTTAGTCTAGATATGGATGAGCGAGACGGGAATATCAAACGGTTGATAAAGCTTAATACGGATTTGAAGGAAAAGAATATTCTCTACCAAAAGGATACTCTTAAGCTTCAGGCTCTAGTAGGAAATCTCGATCGGAAGAAGTTTCTAACGGTGGAAAAAGAAAGAATGAACGGGATACGCTTAGTCGAAGAGGAGAGAAAGAATGTTAAGCAAGCATTCAAGAAAGGGATAGAGAAATGCAAGCAAACTGTTGAGAATGAGAGAAAGATTGCTAGAAGCGAGATCCAACGGGGGAGGGCCAAGGCTAAACAAGAAATTGAGAAAGGAAAACAAGTGATGGATGCTACCCCGTAGAAGAGAAAATCCCAAGAGAGCAAGAACCAACTATTTGAGATGCAAGGTCTGTATAACTCTACCCTCGAGAGTTTGAGTCAAACCCAAGCCCGAAATGCTCAACTAGAAGAAAGGGTTGGGGAGCTAGATCGGTTCCTTCATGAATACCGTGCTCAGAATGGCTTTCTTGAGCTCCAAGCTACTCGACAAGAGAATGAAACACTCCGAGCTCAAATTGAGACATTAGAGGCCACAGTCCAAGATTGCCTCGGAAGAATTATGGTTCTTGAAAAAGCCACCGAGGGAGGAGACAATTATTGGTTGAGGCGCCTTCATGATGCTACTCGCATGATTCAAGATCGGGATCAGTATAACACAGACTTGATGGTGGGAGTTCAAGAAGAAGCACAACACGTGAGGAACGTAGCCAATGAAGCTAAAGCCCTCCTTCCTTTTGTAGCTCTGGACATGGAGAAGGCACCCAGGTTCATTCAACTGCTCGAAGCTATCGTAGAGTTAGGAGTTAGGGTCGAGGCAAATCTGTAGGAGTTTATCTTTCTTTGTAATGAGAACCTTTTAATCTTCATTGAAAGTTGTTCAAGGGTGATCACCAACGTAATCAATGCCTTTATTTGCATACATTCTTGCATTTTATTCGTGCATTGCATATCGTATATAATTTGCATTGATTGATTAAACAATGAAATCAATAATGAAAATCTTGTGATAGAAAGCGATAAGTTGCAATCATTCCACATCCATACTGCACTCGCCTACAAGCCAGAAAAATGGAGGAAAGTTTTTCCAAGCTAGAGGCTGATCTTAGGGGTTAGCTAGAGCGAGCACAACAGAACTAAGAGATACCATTATCAAGTCCCAACAAGACATGATGAAAGAAATATCTCAAGTGCTCCAAAATAGCCAGAGAGAGGACCCAAGAGGGAAAAGTACTGCCGAAAACCCTACTCAGAACCCATGAGACCCTTCGTATTCTCCAATCTTCAAAAATCCCCTCTTCATTAATCTTGCACCAAAACCCTCACAAGGGGTAGCTGCATCCCATCAGGCTGGCGCCTCCGCCCTAGCTCAACTAGGCGTAACCTTTGCAAACACTAAAAATGTAGGAGATAGCATCCCAGACTTTGATGAATTGGAAATTTTGAACCAAGTAAAAGTGGAGTTCTCAAAGCAGTTGGAGGAGACTAGAAAGGACCTTGAGGAGAAATTTCGGGTCCAGGAAAATGAGGATGGTTCTTATGGTCTGAACTCTAGGGATCTTAGCTTGGTCCCTGATGTAGAGATCCCATACAAGTTCAAGACCCTGGAGTTTGAGAAGTTCGATGGAACAACTTGCCCCACGGCTCATGTGACCATGTTCTGCCAAAAAATGGTCGGGTATACTGACAATGAGAAGCTGTTAATACATTGTTTCCAAGATAGTCTAGCAGGACCTATCACGAGATGGTATAACCAGTTGACGCGAGCCCAGATTAAGTCATGAAAGGATTTGGCTAAGTCTTCCATCGACCAATATAAACACATAACCGATATGTTTCTCAATCGGCTTTTATTGCAAGGAATGGAGAAAAAAACAACGAGAGCCTCCGTGAATACGCCCAAAGGTGGCGTGACGTAGCGACGCAAGTCTAGCCGCCTCTCTGCAAAAATAAAATCTCTTCTATATTCATGGACACGCTAAAAAGGACACTCTATGATTGTCTGATCCGTAATCCCATTAGTAATTTTGCTGACATGGTAATGACTGGCAAACGTATTGAAGCTGCCAATTAAAGTGAAAGAATTGATGAAGGGGAACCGTCACGAAGTAGTTTAAGAAGGATCACGAGGTCAACAACACCAACACATATGAGGCTGTCAAGAACTTCACTATATCCCAGCTCCAAACCACGACCGAAAATTCTTACAATTTAGCAAAATGGAAGATAAAGGGCCTAGAAAAGAAGGCGGAGGAAAGTCTTTTACTCCGTTGCCAATTACTTACAAAAAACTCTACTCACAGCTATATAAGGTATATTTAGTTCGGCGTCATCATGTTACCCTTTCAACCCCCCTTATCTGTCATGGTATGACCCTAAAGCACACTGTGAATACCACGCTGATGTCTTAGGCAATATGATTGAAAACTGTATAGAATTCAAAAGGTTTGTTCAGAATCTGATCAAGACTGAAGTGTTGTAGTTAGAGAAGCCAAGTACGGACAATAATTCCTTGCTGAATCATAGAGGTCAAGGGGTAAACGTTGTGGAAGAGGGGTATGCTCGAAGAGCAAAAGCTAGTGTGGCCGAAACAAAATAACCATTGAGGTGGGTCTTTCAATAGTTGTGTATCGCTCACCTCATTGATCGAGGAATGGTGGTTGTGAAGAAAAGATGTGGCCCGTATTGCGAGTACCATCAGTCAAGGGATCATGAGATACAAGACTGCGAAGAGTTCCGCCAAGTAGTTCAGCAATTGATGGATGATAAAGAGATTGAATTCTTTGAGAAAGAAAAAAGAAGTAGTGAATCAGAGGTTTGTACATTGGATGGTCCAGACACCAAGTATAGTGTAAGAAGACCGTTTGTGCTTGGTCTCATGCCAAGAAAAGAAAATACACCACGAGAGAAAAGCCCTATGGTGGCCCCTAAGATGATAATTTATGCACCGGTGTCCTTTCCCTTCAAGGATACCCAGATGGTTCTATGGAATTACACTGCCAATGTTTCAGTTTTGGGGTGTTCACGTTCACAAAAAGGTGAGAAGTTAGTTGTAGAAGAAAAGCCTGCGAAAAAGGAGCCAGTGAAACCAAACCCCGAAGGGATAAATGATGTGGGGCATTTCACGAGGAGTGGCCAGTGTTACGCTCTGGAAGCTTTGAAGGCATTGGAAGAGCTGAAAGGTAAAGGCAAGGCAACCGAGCTTGAACCCATAAAGATATTTGGAGAAGAGTTGCCCCCGAAATTTAATGAGCCAGTAACTGAAGCTTAAGCTCAAGAATTTTTGAAATTCTTAAAGCATAGTGAGTATAGTGTGGTAGATCAACTCCGAAAATAACCAGCTCGAATTTAGTGCTTGGCCTCTTGTTGAACTAGGAAAAGCACCGTGAAGCACTATTAAAGGTCATGAATCATATTTTTGTTGAAAATAACATCTCAGCCGGTAAGCTAGACTGAATCATTAGCCATATCATTGCTGATAACTATATTACCTTCAGTGACGATAAGATTCCAGACAGGGGCATGGGGTCTACCAAGGCTCTTAACATCACCACCCACTGTAAGGGATATGTGTTACCCATAGTGCTTATCGATAATGGCTCCGCCTTAAATGTTATGCCTTTAGCCACCTTGCAACCTCTGCCCAACACTCACATGAAGCCTTGTCAGAATACCGTGCGGGCATTTGATGGGACTCAACGAGATGTGGTCGAGAAAATTAAAGTACCAATTCTCATTGGTCCGAGTGAATATGTTGTTGATTTTGTGGTAATAGACATCCATTTATCTTACAATTGTCTGTTGGGAAGGCTTAGATACATTCAGCCAGTGCCATCCCATCCTCTCTAAACCAAAAATTGAAGTTCATTATCAAAGGGAAGCTAGTAATAGTCAATACCAAACAAGTCGTCATTTTTTCTGTAACTTCAGACGCTCCATACATTCCAATTGATGAAGAGGCAGTGCAATGTGCCTTTAGGGCCTTGGAGTTCGTCAATGCCACTTTTTTCACCGAGGAAAGTTGGATGCCTTGTTCTAAACTATCAAACTGCACCAAGATGGTGGTATTAGAAACTCTAGAGAGAGAAGCAAAAAAGGGAAAAGGCTTAGGCAGGAATCTCTAATGACGTTTGCGACCTATGAGTGTTATCCACATGAATGATCATTTTGGGCTCGGTTATAAGCCCAAATTTTTGCAAAAGAAGCAATAATGGAAGAGAAAAGAAGAACAATGAAAGGCCCGACTCAAGGAATAGGAGATTTCATGGGCTCCCATTACTTATGCGAACCTCAAGAATATTTTCGTATTTGGCAGAAACATGAATCCCGAGCTAAAAGTCCAAGAAGCCAACTGAGAGAATGAGAAGATCCTCAATGAAGAGTTGATCTGTGAAGCTTTGGAGGGGATGGATGTCAATGTAATCTCCGAGGGTGAAAGACTATTCAGCTTTCAGTTAAGATCTGCTCGTGTTTCCTGGGAGAGGAGCTCAACAATTAGTCCATGATGGATCTGCATGTAGTTTTTATGACCAAATCAAAGTAATGCTCCGAACCACCAGTTGTTTTTGCCCGAGAGCAATAGGGATCCTTTGTAAAAGGGCTACTATGTCAACTCTATTTTGCTTTCAATGAAAATGATGCTTTCCGTATTTCTTTCTCAAATGGAAAACATAACATTTATTTCATTCATTATTTATTCGTTTATTCATTTATTTCATAAACTATTTCTATTCCCAATATATACTTTCAAACTCGTGCATGCCCTTAACATTAACTGTATGAATGATTCTGAATCTAATCCTGAGGTAGATTTTGAACAACCCATGTGCTCAGCTGAAATTGATGAAGAGGTGGATAAAGTAGAATACGAGGTTTCAGATGAATTGTCAAGACTGTTGGCAAGTGAAGAGAAACAGATTTTGCCGCATCAAGAAGAGTTAGAAGTCTTGAATTTGGGAACCGGGAAGAAAGGAAAGAGGTGAAGATTGGTACTAATTTATCATCAAAGGTTAAATGGGACTTGGTAGAGCTGCTCCTAGAATTCAGAGATGTATTTGCATGGACATAACAAGATATGTCGAGTTTAAACACAGATATTGTGGTGCACAAACTTCTTATAAGGCCAGAATGCATGTCTGTCTAGCAAAAGCTTCAAATGATGACCCAACATGTTGCTAAAGGTTAGAGAAGAAGTAAAGAAGTAGTTCGAGGCTGGATTTCTTAAAGTTACCAAATACTCGGATTGGGTGGCCATTATAGTCCTAGTGCCTAAAAAGGACGAGAAAGTGTGTATATGTGTAGATTATAGGGACCTCAACAAGGCAAGTCCCAAAGACAATTTCCCTCTGCCTCATATTGATACTCTAGTTGACAATACGACAGGGCATTCGTGATTTTCCTTCATGGATGGCTTTTTGGGGTATAATTAGATTACAATGCACCCCGGCGATATGGAAATGACCACTTTTGTGACCATATAGGGGACGTTTTGCTACAAGGTAATGCCTTTCGGGTTAAAGAATATTGGGGCAACTTATCAAAGAGCCATGGTGACTTTATTCCATCACATGATGCATAAGAAGATTGAAGTGTACGTAGATGATATGATAGCCAACTCTTTGACTGAGGAGGAGTAGATTCAAAGTCTGAGGAAGCTTTTCCAAAGGTTAAGAAAGTACAAGTTAAAACTCAACCTGACTAAATGTACATTTGCAGTCACTTCTAGAAAGCTCTTGGGTTTCGTTGTTAGTCGGAGGGGAATTGAGATTGACCCCGATAAGGTGAAAGCAATTCAGGATTTTCAGCCTCCTCAAACTCAAAAGGAAGCCTGAGGATTCTTGGGGAGATTGAATTACATCTCTCGATTCATCTCTCAATTAATCGATAAGTGTGACCCCGTCTTTAGGTTGCTTTGGAAGAATAATTCAAGAGTATGGGATGAAGATTGTCAAGAGACGCTAGAGAAGATCAAAAAGTACCTGAGCAATGCCTCAATTATGGTAGCATCGATGCCAAATAGGCCATTAATTTTGTACTTGACAATTTTTAGAACTCGATGGGATGTGTGCTAGGACAACATGACGAGTCTGGCAAGAAAGAAAGGGCCATTTATTACTTGAGCAAGAAGTTCATCGGGTGCGAAGCACGGTACCCACTAATTCAAAGGTTGTGTTGTGCCCTAGTGTGGGCTACTAAGCGACTCAGGCAATACATGTTATACCACACCACTTGCTTGATTTCTCAAATGGATCCACTGAAATTCCTAATGGAGGCACTAGCACTAATCGGGAAGATGGCCCATTGGCAAATACTGCTGTCAGAATTTGATATCGTTTATGTGAGCCAGTAAGCGATAAAGGGAAGCGTGGTGGCAGATCTTTTGGCTAGCCGCGCCTTAGATGACTACGAGCCATTAGATTTTAGCTTTCTAGATGAAGATCTAATCAGTGTGTTGTTTGAAGAGATGCCTGTTTTAGAGAATGAGCCTTGGAAAATTTATTTTGATAGAGCGTTCAATGCCCTAGGCCATAGGATAGGGGCAGTGTTAATTTCTCCCGAAGAGGTTTACTACCCTTTTACCAGTAGGTTGGAATTCTTTTGTACAAACAATATAGCCGAGTATGAAGCTTGTGTCATAGGACTCCGGGCGGCCATAGAGAGAAAGATCAAGGTGCTTTAGGTCTTTAGGGATTCATCTTTGGTGATCTACCAACTCCGAAAGGAATGGGAGACTAGAGATCAAAAGCTAGTCAAGTACTACGATTTGATCCAAGAGCTGGTTAAAACTTTTGAAGATATTAATTTCGCCTATTTACCAAGAGAAGATAACCAAATGGTTGATGTTTTAGCTACTTTGCCCTCCATGTTTGAAGCAAGCCCGACAGCTGAGATGAAGCCAATTGAGATGTAGATTTTTGAGGTCTCAGCCCATTGTTATAATTTGGAAGAGGTGGAGGATGGTAATCCATGGTACCATGACATCCTCCAGTAAATCAAGTTCCAGGTTTACCCGAAGGATGCCACGATAATGACAAAAGAACCATTATGAGGTTGGCATCGGGTTATGTCCTTGACGGAGAGGTTTTGTACAAGAGAAGTAAGGATCAGGTATTGTTGAGGTGTGTCAACACTCAGGAGGCTAAAACTATTTTGGCTAAGGTACATGATGGCCTATGTGAGACCTACGCCAATGGTTTCTCAATGGATAGAAAGATCATGAAATATGGATATTATTGGTCTACCATGGAGGGAGATTGCATCAATTACAAAAAGAGGTGTCACAAATGTCAAATATATACTGATAAGATACACTCCCCTCCAGTACCACTTCACACCATGAATTGGTCGTGGCCTTTTGATGTATGAGGCATGGATGCTATTGGTCAAATACACCTAAAAGCTTATAATCGGCCTCGTTTCATCTTAGTAGCTATCGATTACTTCACCAGATGGGTAGAAGCAGCCTCTTATGCCAACATCACAAGAGCAACCATATGCAAGTTCTTGAAAAGGAGATTATCTATCGATACAGCTTACCAGAAATAATCATCACCGATAATGCTTCCAATTTAAACAACAAGATGATGACCGAGGTGTGCGAACAGTTAAAATTGTGCACCATGATTCTACTACTTATCGTCCCAAGATGAATGGGGCAGTGGAAGCAGCAAACAAGAATATTAAGAAAATCATAGCAAAGACTACCGATACTTTTAGGGATTGGCATGAGAAGCTACCCTTTGCTCTGTTTGATTACTGGACATCCGTGATGACTTCCACATGGGCAATGCCTCATTCTTTGGTCTATGGTACGAAAGTTGTATTACCTATTGAGGTGGAGATTCCACCACATTGAATTTTGAGCGAGACAAAGTTGGATGACGCCGAATGGATGCAAGCGAGGATTGATCAGTTGAACCTCATTGAAGAAAAAAGATTGAGGGCCATCTGTCATGGCCAAAGGTATCAGAAGTGGACTTTTGAAGAAAGTGGATGCCTAATTGGGAAGGACCTTATATTGTCAAAAAGGGTTTCTCGGGGGGAGCATTAGTTCTAGCAAAGATGGATGAGAAAGAATTAAGCAACCCCATAAATTCAGACTCCGTCAAGAAGTATTACGCTTAAAAATGAGGGTTCAAGATGGAAACTCGAACATGGACGTCTTGAAGCGAAAAGAGGATCTGAACAGAAAATCCAAAAAGGACGATGCAGTTAAATTTTGAGGTTTGGCATCTGATTGATAGGCTCTATTCTGGTTGAAGGGCCCTAATTTGATGTATGATGGAATTCCTTTTGGATATAAAAAATTTTAGTCGAGGACGGCGAGTGAGAGATTTTCCAAGGTCGATGGGCTCTTGCATCATTCATACAGTCAATGCTTGGGGATGTTGCACCCTGTACTACTTATATATATTTCATTTTCTCATGTTTGCCATGACTTTCAAATTATTCCAACATCTCTTATATTAATAAAAAAATTTATTCTCTCCCTTCCTTTGTGTATTTCCTGAGCACCCCGCAAATAGATTGACATATATTAATGAAAACAAAGGAATTCTTCGCATTACTATGATTTAACCTATTAAGTGCAGGTTGTTCCAAGATAGAAATAGAATCTATCAACAGGAGTTATCCCAAGTCAAGGATAGAGGACATTGAACACAAAGTTGACAGAATTTATCGGGAAAAGATAACGATTACCTTTCATGCCAAAATTTAAAGCTAAAGAGCCAGAGGCGAAAACCTAAAAGGGCATCCCGAAAAAAGAAAAAAAGAAAAGAAAAAGAAAAAAATGAGAGAAAAAAGAAAAATAATGAAATTCAAGGTGAAACCCCGAAAAGGGCGCTTTGGAAAAAGACTCTAAAGTGAAAACCCGAAGGGGCACTTTAGTACAAAGTTTTGGAGAATATGAGGGTCAAACAGGGGTTTAGTCTTGACACAATAAGAGGCAATAAATATGCAAAGACGAAGGGTTAAGCGAAAGAAAGATGAAGAGAGAAGCCAAGGAATAAGTCACTCGAGCATTAATTCAACTTTATCATGCATCATGAATAGTTAGGCATCCTTAAGGTAGGAGCATGCTAACTAGCATCATTGGATCATTGTTTCTGTTTCTTTCAGGCGCTTGAAAAAAGCAACGAAAAGTGCACCATATATTTCAAGAAAGAAAAAGTAGATATCATCATAGAGTCAAGAATCTTCTACTATTGGGAACGACGAACATCTCATGCCAAGGCGATAAAGATCAAGGCAATCCAGTATTCTCAAGGCGAGATATATTTCGGTGTCAAGGCGACCAGAAATTGGGACATCATTAGATGGGATCCTCAAGGCGAGGTACCACCCCATGCAAAGGCGATGAAGATCGAGGGCAATCCAGTAGTCTCAAGGCGAGATATCAGTCGGTGTTAGGCGACCAGAAATCGGGACATCATCAGACAGGATCCTCAAGGCGAGATACCACCCCATGCCAAGGTGATAAAGATCGAAGGCATTCTAGTAGTCTCTAAGCGGGATATCAATCGGTGTCAGGCGACCAGAAATCGAGATATCATTTTTTGGGACTCTCAAGGCGAGAATTCCAGGAAGAAGAAGGGCGAACAGTTCTATAAAAGGGGGACTTGCAGCTCGGAATCTTCAGACATGGAAGTCGGATAAAATTAGCGCTTATAGTCTTTACTTTATTCTTGTTCTACAAGGAAAAGCAAAGAGGGGCAGCTGTAATCACCAATTTTATCCGGGGTGCTAACCCACTTTTATGTTTTTGCTAATATTTGGGATGTTGGGCTTCTAGTACCTTATATATACATTGCATCATGTTTAAATATATATATATATATCTTTAGTGCTCGTATTATGGTATTTATTACTATTAGTTTGTTATAATTTGAAAAATCCAAAAACATTATTAGTTACTACTATTTTTACTTATTTTCACATTATTACTATATTTTCGTTTCAGTTGATCTTTTATACTATTATTATTTATCATCATTAACTCAATTTATTGTTTATTATCATTATCATTATATTATTATATATAATTATATTATTATATCTAAACAAGAAAATCCAAAAAGATTAAATATATATATAAATAAGTAAATAAAATAAAACAAAAAATAGTCCAAAATAAATAAAGCCCAAAGTTTATTTTTATTTATAGTCTATTTTATAAGTCATAAAAACTCAAAAAACTAATATTACTTTTAGCCCGATAAGGGCCCAAACAAAAAAAACCCTAATTACATCAGATAGCAAAAACCCTAACACCCTATTGTCTATGCGCAGCCCACTATTAGCCATCAGATCTATCTCAGATCTGACGGTCCAGTTTGCTTAGGAAGAAGCTTCCAGATTATGCACGCGCCCACGCGCGATTCCTCGACTCCCCCACGCGCACGTGCAAGCCACAGACGGACCATTCGGCTCCCGCCTCATACACACGCGATCGTTGACCTCCCGTGATCGTCTGCTGTGACTAGCTCCATGCCAGACCAGCCCTTGAACCGAGCAACACTCTAGTCTTCACCTCCCCAGTTCAAAAACGCCAACAACATGCCAAACAAGCCACAGAATGTCGGGGGTCTTAAAATAGCAAAAACACCAAAACAACAAAAAATAGACTCAGAACGGACATGCAACCAATTTCAGATATTTTTAGAGCCGACAATGTGCAGATTGGCAGATGAATCCGGCCAAAAATTTTCAAAAGGATTCTTTTTATTTTTTTCATATTTCACATGTAACATTCGATTATATATACCGAGTCAAACCCCTTATAAACCCTAACAGGAATTTTTGGGAGAAATCAATACAAAGTAGAAACTGAAAATCCTGAGGTATCTCTTCTTTATTTTTTTGCATGCATAAGATAAAAAAGAGATAAGCTAGGTTGAGTTTTTAGTTTCTTTACCTAGGGTTTGGGTTTCGGTCGACCGTCTCACATTCCCTTCGGTGACAAGCCCACTGCCTTCGAGTATAAAAAGGGGTGAGCCGAAAGTGGAAAGGTCCCTTTTTTAGGTTTTGGTTTTGTTTGGCTTTCTTAGATCTAGGCCAGGAGAAAAGTTTTTTGAGAATCTAAGGCTTTTTTTGGGTTCAAGGTGAAAGGAAGAGTCGTTTGGTGGTGGCTTTTGGTTTCCCGGCGCCGATGTACGCCGGCCGATTGTAGGAGGTATGATGAAATGTCGGTGATTTTTGGGCTCAGGATGAACGTACGACGACGTTCATCTGATAGGGGAAGAGGATTTTGCTCAAAATAGGGGGTCAGTTTTAATAAAACAGAGTTTAGCTCTTTTTTAACCTAAAAAATATTATTTATACTCGCCATTTTTTTAAAATGCTATTTTTACATTATAAATCCCTCCGCCACGGCTATATTGCGCGTTTTAAGGGCTTTCGCATTTTAAAATTCTTTCCCCGGTCCCTCATGATTTTCCAAAACTCTCAATCTAGTCCTTATCGGATTTAGTTTTCAAAAAGGTTTGTTCTCCGTCAGGTCCCTCCGCATTCTTAAAATATCAACCTTGGCCATTTTGCGTTTTAAAATCGCATCACCCATCCCTGTGGTTTTCAAAATGTTTTCGGTTTGGTCCCATTTTCAAATCTAAATCTATTTTTAAATGGTTTTATTCCCAGTTTGGACCTTAGAGCTTCAATTTTTGTTCAATTGGGTCCCATATTCAGTGTTGTCCTTTTTGTTTTCTTCTTCTTTTATGCATATTTATATTTTGGTCCTTTTGGTTTTTTTTTGGTTAAGATCATATTGCCATGATGTACATGTGTATATGTGATATAACCTTTGGTATGTATATGTTATATTAGTATATTATATGTTTTGTATAGTATATAGTTTTTTATAATATGTGGAATATATGTTGTATGCTTTTTTTGATACATAGTATATAGTTTTAATGTACATATTTTTTACATGTAACATATTAGGCATATGGATTTTAGATATAATACATGTTTTCATTTTACTATATAGTATATAACTTGAAATACTATGTACATTTTCAACAAGTTTACATAATATAGTTTACATGATAAAGCATATAGTTTTTATATCTAGGGGTTTCGACCTTTTTTTTTACATATAGCATATAATATGTAATGTTAATATATATATATATATATAGCTACTGCCATGTTTTTTTATATTTATAAGTTTGTGTATGTATGTCATTCCTTTATTTAACACATAGGTCTTTTATTTCATATTTTGTTTATGCTTATTTGACATGCATTGTAAATGTTGTATCCGGGATATAATTTGCTAATGTGGTGCCTTGTTATTTGGGAGTAAACGCGGCCAGTATCAAATGCAGTGATGGTGGTTTTGCTATTTACTTTCGAATAACGAGGCCCTTAAAATTTACTTGTATGTGTAACCGGATCTTAATTTAATCGTCACTTTAATTTGAAAAGTTTGATATTAAAAAAACGGTAATTATTTATTTTCTTTTTACGGTACCAATTTTTGGGCGGTGTAGGGGTGCCAAAACTCTCCCACCTGTAACCGACTGCAGAACCGGCTTTCAAACGAATATCTGGATTTTATGGTGTCCGGTCTACCTAGTGGCCGGTGGCGACTCCAAATTTTACTGTTTTACAAAAACACTAATTTTTAAGGACTCCCCATTTTGCATATAATTTTTCCAAATAATAAAAGGAAACATACTACTCCTTTTTTAGCGATCTCGTTCGAAACAAAAAATTCAAATTTTAAAGAATTTTTTTAGGTCGCTACAGCGCGCAATTGGATGTCGATTTGATGCCCGATTCGGTCGATAATTTAACCACTGCCAATATGCACACTTAGGGTTCTAATATTGCATATAGAAAAGATAAAAGAAAAAAAGAGACTTAATTCGAGTTATATGTTTCGGGTTTACTTCGATAAACCTAATGTATCCCTCGTGGTTCGAGTCTAGTCAAGGGGGTAACAAACTCAAACCATAACTAAAATAAGTAAAACAAAATCAACTTTTGTTAGACTAGTAAAGTAAAACCCAAAACAAAGTTAGCATGGTATAATAGAAATCTCAAGAATGAAGAGTGCACCAGATAAGTTAGTATGAAAGAGAGGAGGCGCACTATGCACAATTAATTACAAGGTCTTCCAAGAAACCAATCCTTGCTAATTCTGTAATAACCTAAAAATCAATTTTCGATTATTTTGATTTTGTTACCCAACAAAATTAATATTTTTAAACAAAATCAGTAACCAATGTTATTTCCAATGAAATTTTTTTGTTAAAATTGATTTGTACACAGTAAAATTGAATAAACCAAATTTATTCAGATTGCCTCGGGTTTGGAAAAAGAAATCAAGTAAACCCGTTGAAATGACTAAATTAAATCCTAAACTGAATTATTTACGAGATTTCAGTTTGCAAACCGATATAGACTTCGTTGATTCTTTTTTGGAAAAGAAAATCAAGTAATCATGTTAAAATGACATAAATTAAATCCTGAAAAAAATTATTTACGAGATCTTAGTTTCCAACGTTGATCAAGATTTTACCTCGGTATCCGTATCATCTTGACTTGGTTCTGATTTCTTTATTTTTTTAAGAATCCACTTCTCCTACTCGTATCGAATATAACAACCTGAGGCAAACATTCTTCATGTAAAACCTGCTTGATTTAGATCGGGAGAAAATTGTACGGTTTTATGAAACCATGTGTTTATGGCTCGAATCCGTAGTCAATCCTACTTCCGATTGGAGCAATTGACAATTGAATCCAACTTTTTCTATTATTTTCGCATCCGTAATATTGCGAAAAGAAATCATGGATCCAAATTGTTCAAGAATAGTGGTGTTGTTGAGTTTCTCGATCTTTTGACTTATGATTAGTTAGTTCTATTTCTTAATGGGGCATGGAAAGGATATACCTCATGTTCATCTCTATAAAATGTCTCAAAAGAAATTTTTAGTAGGAAAAATAAAATTCACATTATGTTTCCTTAATATAAATCGAATATGTGAGACACGTGAAGTAAAAAGGATGCATGGGAATTTTAAACTTTATCAAAACTCACGGATATTGCTTGTGCGAGCAGAACACCTTATTTCATCCCTTGTGGGTTCCTTGATATCCTAGAATGAAGTGAACCCAATTATGAAAACGTGGGCTTGATCAACAAGGAAGTGTGGGCTGCACCTTTGGTCCGATGATCTACCTCGGGTAGAAATTGTAGATTTGAAATAGACCAAAATAGTCCCTCGCACCGTTCTTTAATCGAACTGGGCAGCATTTCAGATGAAGAAATTTGTTGAGGCTTGTGAAATTACAATTTCCTCAAGACAGACAAGTCTGCTCCTATCACCAAAAAACAATTTTGAAAATCACAATAAAAACAATTCTGTGTGATTTTGTGTGTTTTAACCTAGTAAGTTTACACTGTTCTGTTTATATAGGGTAGAAGTTTCATTGAAAATAAAATTTGTGACTTATCTGAATTTTATCTAAAATAAAAACCATTAATTAAATAATATTATCATAATAATATCTACATTAAAAGATATTAAAAATATTTTTTTAAAAAAATTATCTCGCAGTGGGTTAAAATATACTCATGCCCGTAAAAGGCCTAGCTAATCCAAACAATCACATCACACATGTCCTATTAACTTAAGTCATTCAATTTGTACCAAGTAATGTTTTGTATATATAAAAACATATCCCACACTTGGTACTACATTTATTATGGGATATAAGCTTTTTTTTTCCTTAATACAATTCACAATTAGCCTACTTTGAGCATCAATTTATCATTTAACACTCACCCGTTTTGAGCGTATGAGATACCGTTGCAAAGGTCTAATAGAGTAGAATATGAAGCCATAATTTTATTATTCGAATCTCCACTTTTACCCATATAAAATATATCTCAAAATTTTCAATTTATCATATTTTTCCAACACTTAATTCAAATAGCTGACATTGTTAACTATACCCGTCAAAATACTGATTTGGATTATTAAAAAAAACTTTCTCTAACTAATCATGCTAGCATGGATTGTTTTGTGTTGGAAGGGGTGTTCTTATGAAAAAAATCCACATCATGTTAACCGGAATAGTAAATGTTGTGAACTATTTGACTTAACTAGTGATATTGTAAAATTTGGAGGGATCAAATTATGCTAAATTAAAGTACAAAGACTTAATTCCAAATTTGAGCATGGTAGAGGGAGCAAACCCTAATACGTATTACGTGCTTATTCTGGCAATCCAACTAGAGTTTAGGACACAAAAATGGATATATGAGTTGCTGTTAATATTTCTAAGCACTGATGATGTAGCTCTAATGTTGTGGCCTGATTTTCTAGTTGCTTCTGGCATGTTTAAAAAAAAACAAGGGGATATTTGCATAAACGACTGTATCTTGAAGTTTGGCTCACCCCTCCATTTCAAGCAATTGCGAAAGTTAGGCTCCTCCCTCTGCGGAAAAAAAAATCAATCACAATTTTTTATTAATGATACAAATATCAAAACTAATAAAAATAGCATAATTATAAATTTATACCAATAAATTCATTTCCCTCGTAATGTGTTAATCTTTAAATCGTAATAACGCAATTTTGAAACAACACTGCAAATATAATCAGTTTACAAAGAAACTTTTTAGTTTTCTTATAAATTCATATAATCAATATCAACTCAACAACTAATAAATAATATAAACAATATATACCAAATTAACCTAGAACTTATATTCTACAAATAATAAATAATATTATTATTCATCTATGTTAAAAACTATATTAGATCAACTTATTATAAATGTTATTTTTAAAATAATTCAACAAAGCTACAAATATTATATATACACATAAATTCTAATCTACATCATATCAATTCAGCTAAACTACCATAAACAAAACATGATGGATTGCACTCTCGTGCTGATGTTGAAAGAATGCCTTTGAATGTTTCCCGACCTTTGAATGCAAGCAAGTAACCCTGATGATACTCGTCTTGGATGTAAAGAAAGAATGACTAAGGTTTGGTGATGAAATAGGCGTGGTGTTTTAAGGATAGGATGATGAAGGATAGTTTGAAAGAAAATAAAGGTTTGAAGGCTTTGAAGATGCCTTAGGCGTGAAGATGGTGATAAGTAGGATGTTGGTGTAAGGATGGTTATATGATGATTATGGTGATGGTGGTGATGATAAGATGGTCTAGGATATAGACCCGAACCTTGTACGATCTTTAATCAAGAAAATGATTTGGACCCTCTAGTTAGCAAACTAGGAACCACAAGTATAAAAAAAGGTCGACGCCACAAGCAAAGCTTAATAAGTCGATAGAGTTTAATGAAGAACAATGATGAGAGAAATTTCACATATATATTTCAAAGAAAGTGAATTGATTCTTTACAAATGTCAAAGGCTTGCCTATTTAAAGGCTTACATGAGTGATGCGAAAAGGCACCCTTAAAGGGTGAAGAGTGGCCGGCCATGTATGAAGAGAGAGGAGCCTGTTGGAACCAACATGGTGCTTGAATTGATGCATTATGACTCCTCATGCTTATTTACCTCGAATCTTCAAATAGTCTTCTCCACAATATATTTCTCTCTAACTCTAAATTTTTTTACTCAAAACCCTATACTAAACACTCTATTTATAAAAAAATTCGTGTGCCCAAATAACTCTACCCGCAGCCTGTACCATTGGATTTAGTCGATAGTATATGGAACTCGCCATGATAGCTTGACAAGTTTAGTATTATATCTGTTAAATCCAACGATTACAATACAACGATATTAATTTTTAAAAAATCTAAATTTATACCATAAATCGGTAAATATTTTGTTTAATATAGCCATGTAATAATTTTTTTGTTGTTTGTAATATATTTAGACGATTCATGATAATCATAAAATTTGAAAGTGTATTCATAATTATGTTTTTGTAGATTTATGTAATAATATTAAGAATACACTAAACATCAATGATTAAGGTGTTAGTAGGCAAATAAACCCAAAATTATGAAATAAATAAAAGAATAAAAATAATCTAAATTCCAGGTTTTTTGGACAAATTTTGGGGTTGGAGAGGAGAACACGATAAATCAAAGATTACCGAACAGCAAAACCCCGTGAAATTATATATCAAATGATGTGTAAAATCTGGAATGGCGAGTTCTGAATTTTTTTATTATTTTATTGAACTCGTCAGACTGAAATGACGAGTTGGATAAAAATTAATTGTTTTATTGAACTCTCTAAGCTTGCATGATGAGTTCATTAAAAAATTATTATTATTTTTTTAATGTTACAACTTAATTAGATAATATTTAATAATAATTAATTAAAAATCGTCATGCGGGCATGACTAGTTCCACTTAAATTATTATATTTTCTTAAAAATTAATATTGTTGTTAATTACAATAATTTACCCTTTTTACTAATATAATAAGCAATTTTTATAACATAAATTCAATACTTATCAAATTTTGTCTTGAAAAAAATAATATTTCTATATTTATTTTTGAATTATCAGATACTACCTAATTTAAAAACATGAAGAAAAACTTAAATAGTTTTTTTGAGAAATTCTAAAATATTTATTAGAATATAATTACTTTTGAAGGGTAAAAAAGAATATGTACCTTAATGTTGATGCGCTACCAACTACGAATCTGCTAACATTATTTTTAGATATAATATCAGTAGACTCTCATCGTTGGCTACTAATAATTTTGTTTGATTCTCATATTTCATCATTTTTTTAGTTTTTGAATTTTAATTCGAATTCATAATATTATTGTTGTTATAATATCTTAGAGATTATATATTTATTTATTTTTAATTTCCAACATAAGAATTTAATGATTATAGATAATGTAATTAGAATGTGTTCAATTATAAACGGGTCATTGTTTTTCTAAAAATTACAATTTAATTAATCAAACTTTTGTTACAAATAGGTCAATGGTCGTCGAAATTAAAATGGTATGATATAATAATAATTTTGGTCCTCAACAAATACATTTTACCAATTTAGTTATAATTTAATAAATTTAACACTTCATATTTAAAAATTCTGACACCGCACCCTCCTGACACATTGTTCAACTGCTTGTCGTAGTCCCTACTAACCAATAGATGAGATTAATTTTAATATATATATATATAATTTAAGTGGAACTCGTCATATAGGCATGTCAATTATCGTTCTATCATCACTTTAACACTAGTCATTGATGGTATTATCAAATTAGACCTCATAGGAGTACATTTTAAAAGTAGAGAGATTGAATTATACCAGATTACAATAAAGGGATTAAATCTCAAATTTCAACATAATAAGGGTACCACAACAACAAAGAGACCTTAAATCTTTTCCAAATAAAAAACTAAATTATTGATCTAAGAAACCTAAAAGAGAAAAAAAAATGTAGGTTATGTTTGTTCAAGTTGGAAATTATAAAGTAATTTAAAGTTATTCTGTTTATGCAAAAAGGGTGGTTGAGGCTTCTCTATCCTTTACACTATTATATTGTATTGTATCCTATTCATCAACCAATTCACCAAATATTGGTAATATATTATATGTAGTGGATGAAAAAAATGCACTAACCAACAACAAACCATTTCATTATAGAATTTAAACAAGTGTTACAATTTCAGTGAGCATCGAATGGTTTTGTAATAGATTACGATACCGATAGTATAGCTGTAATTTAAATTTGGATGGGATTTATGAGATAAGAGTAAAAATGGAAGAGAAGAGATTTGTGGATGTTAATTTGCATGAGACTTTGCAATGCTCCTGTAGACGTTGGAGAGGAAAAGTAGAGTTATAACGCGTGAAAGAGGAGAGAAAAGCAGCTCAAGGAATGCAATGAAGAATGATCTCTGAGGGGATGCACCGGCGGTGGCGATAGCTAGCATCTGCCCTTCCATCTTGAAGGAGATGCTGAAACTTGCCGACTTTATGCCATCCAGAGTTTTCTTGGCCACTTCTTCTGTTTTCAGTACACTTCCTGACCCTACTATCATGTTCGTCATCTCTGGTCTAATCTTCCTTTCTTCTTCTAGACCAGGAGTTTCGGTGTCGGGAGGATATATGACAGAGATATGAATGTTGTCCGAAATGACCTCCTGCTGCAATGCTTCTGCTAATCCCCGCAGCCCAAACTTACTTGCCGAATACGCCGAGTAACCGTAAATACCTACCTGTTTTTCTCTTTATCCAAATTTAATCCTTGAAAAAAAAAAGTAAAACAAAATTAGAAATGAATGCAAAAATCACCTACTTGACCAGCCTGCGAGGACATAAGGGCGATAGACGCCGGCCGATTATCTTTCCTGACTTTCATCAACGGCAAAGCGGCTTTTATCACATTAAAACTCCCCATCAAATTCACATCTATCATCAACTTCACATCATCCAAATCCTGCTTATCCAATGCTTGTGGCACAAAGATTCCATGGTTAACCACCAGCACGTCGATGGGCCCAGCATCCACTACAGCGCGCATCACGGCGGCGTAATCACGGACATCGGCCGCGAATATCCCAACGTCGACGCCGTATGCTAGGTGGAGTGATTTTTTTGCCTCCTCCAACTTAGAGAGGGAGCGGGCCAAGAGAGAGACACGGGCACCTTCCGAGATGGCTTTGTGGGCGAGGGCCAGACCGATGCCACTCGACCCACCTGTTATGAATACATGGCGACCTTTTATTGGGATTTTTACTGGTTGGGGCTGGACGATGAAGTAAAGTAGGAGGAGAAGAAAAGGCGCGAGGACAATGAAGATTAACATTGATGCTGTTGTGCTGATTCACTTCCAATTTTCTACCCTATGATTGATTGGATTAAGTTTGTGGATTTATTTATAGGAAGCTCAGGCTCAAATAGATTATATATATATATATATATAATTAATGGAGTAGGGACGGAGAATTAGATGCTTTAGATTAGATTTAGTGCACAAAGACGATTTAATTGTAAATAGTGATGCAGTGGCTGTTGAAAGAAAAAAAGTAGTAAAAGAATCAAGATTTTATATATAAATAATTCAAAATTTAAAATAAGTTCATAGTTAAGTTCACACATGAATATTTATTTTGATCGTCTAATTTTTAAATGTTATAAAATAGCCACTAAATTTTTATTTTTGTAAAAGAATTAAAATAAGTTCATAGTCAAGTTCACAAATGGTCACTAAATCATTTCAAAAATTTTATTTTGACCGTCTAACTTTTAAATGTTATAAAATAGTCACTAAATTTTTATTTTTGTTAAAAATGTTATTGTTA